>CM038709.1:33623914-34870427 GCA_021613375.1 Megaleporinus macrocephalus | reverse complement strand
ACACTTTCTTTCGCATAACTGTGATGTTTTCACGTTCTAACACTGCTCTGCATCGATTCTGCCTATTTTAAAGCCGTTTAGCGATGAACTAACTCGGTACAGCGGTTCTGACTGTTCTAAGGCGTTTGAGCCCGTCTGCTGCATAGTAAACGCATTTTATGTGTATTAGACGAACCACAGAGAATTTTTTGATCAAGAGGACATTCTCTCATCCAAGCTAATTGTTTACTCATGTTCTGCAAATTAAACATAATAGAAGACTATTAACGTTGTATTTGGAGGAATTTATGGTGGAAAACCAACTTTTGCATTACTGTGAAGTTTTCACGTTCTAACAATTTGCTCTACAGCGATTATGGCTCTTTTAAAGCCGTTTAGCGACTCTGCACTGCAGTAAAGGCATTTTGAGTGTGTTAGAAGAATTTAAATGACTTTTAGAGTCTAGGCCAGTGCACGTCACCAAAGTTCATGTTGTCCACATGTTTCAAACAAAAAAGGTAGTACACCGCCCGAAATCTCATATCTGACATGAACATATGCTAGAAAATGCAGTATTGAGTCAAACTACTGTTTCTCTCTAAAATAACGCTGTACAGTGGTTCTGACGCTTTTAAAGCGTTTGAGAGCGTCTGCTGTAGAAAAAATGCATTTTAGGTGTATTAGACGTACCACAATGAGTTTTTCAATCAAGTGAAGATTATCTCGCCAAAGTTGATTGTTTGCTCATGTTCTGCAGTTAATCATAATACTAGATTATTTCTGTTGTATTTGTACAAGTTTATAATGGAACACCTAGTTTTGCATAACTGTGATGTTTTCACGTTCTAACACTGCTCTGCAGCGATTCTGCCTATTCTAAAACCTTTTTTAAAGCCGTTTAGCGATGAACTAACTCGGTACAGCGGTTCTGACGGTTCTAAGGCGTTTGAGCGCGTCTGCTGCTTAGTAAAACGCATTTTAGGAGTATTAGAAGTACCACAAAGACTTTTTCAATCAAGTGGAGATTCTGAAGCCAAAATTGATTGTTTACTCATGTTCTGGAGTTTAAACATAATACTAGACTATTTCTGTTGTATTTGTACAATTTTATAATGGAACACCTAGTTTCGCATAACTGTGATGTTTTCACGTTCTAACACTGCTCTGCAGCGATTCTGCATATTTTAAAGCCGTTTAGCGATGAACTAACTCGGTACTGCGGTTCTGACGGTTCTAAGGTGTTTGAGCGCGTCTGCTGCATAATAAACGCATTTTATGTGTATTAGACAAACCACAGAGAATTTTTTGATGAAGTGAAGATTCTCTCATCCAAGCTAATTGTTTACTCATGTTCTGCAAACTAAACATAATACAAGACCATTAATGTTGTATTTGGACGAGTTTATGGTGGAACACCTACTTTTGCATAACTGTGATGTTTTCACATTCTAACAACGCTCTGCAGCGATTCCGGCTACTCTGTAGCCTGTTCTAAAGCCGCTAAGCGATGAACTAACGCTGTACAGCGATTCTGGCTCTTCTAAAGCCGTTTAGCGACTCTGCACTGCAGTAAAGGCATTTTCAGTGTGTTATGAGAATGTAAATGACTTTTAGAGTCAAAGCCAGGGCACATCACCAAAGTAAATGTTTTCCAAATGTTTCACATAAATACATAGTATACCGCCCGAAATCTCATATCTGACATGAACATATGCTAGAAAATGCAGTATTGAGTCAAACTACTGTTTCTCTCTAAAATAACGCTGTACAGCGGTTCTGACGCTTCTAAAGCGTTTGAGCGCGTCTGCTGTATAGTAAACGCATTTTAGGTGTATTAGAAGTACCACAAAGACTTTTTCAATCAAGTGGAGATTCTCTAGCCAAAATTGATTGTTTACTCATGTTCTGGAGTTTAAACATAATACTAGACTATTTCTGTTGTATTTGTACAATTTTATAATGGAACACCTAGTTTCGCATAACTGTGATGTTTTCACGTTCTAACGCTGCTCTGCAGCGATTCTGCTTATTCTAAAGCCTATTTTAAAGCCGTTTAGCGATGAACTAACTCGGTACAGCAGTTCTGACGGTTCTAAGGCGTTTGAGCGCGTCTGCTGCTTAGTAAAACGCATTTTAGGTGTATTAGAAGTACCACAAAGACTTTTTCAATCAAGTGGAGATTCTGAAGCCAAAATTGATTGTTTACTCATGTTCTGCAAATTAAACATAATACTAGACTATTTCTGTTGTATTTGGACAAGTTTATAATGGAACACTTTCTTTCGCATAACTGTGATGTTTTCACGTTCTAACACTGCTCTGCAGCGATTCTGCCTATTTTAAAGCCGTTTAGCGATGAACTAACTCGGTACAGCGGTTCTGACGGTTCTAAGGCGTTTGAGCGCGTCTGCTGCTTAGTAAAACGCATTTTAGGTGTATTAGAAGTACCACAAAGACTTTTTCAATCAAGTGGAGATTCTGAAGCCAAAATTGATTGTTTACTCATGTTCTGGAGTTTAAACATAATACTAGACTATTTCTGTTGTATTTGGACAAGTTTATAATGGAACACTTTCTTTCGCATAACTGTGATGTTTTCACGTTCTAACACTGCTCTGCAGTTATTCTGCATATTTTAAAGCCGTTTAGCGATGAACTAACTCGGTACTGCGGTTCTGACGGTTCTAAGGTGATTGAGCGCGTCTGCTGCATAATAAACGCATTTTATGTGTATTAGACAAACCACAGAGAATTTTTTGATGAAGTGAAGATTCTCTCATCCAAGCTAATTGTTTACTCATGTTCTGCAAATTAAACATAATACAAGACCATTAATGTTGTATTTGGACGAGTTTATGGTGGAACACCTACTTTTGCATAACTGTGATGTTTTCACATTCTAACAACGCTCTGCAGCGATTGCGGCTACTCTGTAGCCTGTTCTAAAGCCGCTAAGCGATGAACTAACGCTGTACAGCGATTCTGGCTCTTCTAAAGCCGTTTAGCGACTCTGCACTGCAGTAAAGGCATTTTCAGTGTGTTATGAGAATGTAAATGACTTTTAGAGTCAAAGCCAGGGCACATCACCAAAGTAAATGTTTTCCAAATGTTTTACATAAATACATAGTAGTGCACCGCCCGAAATCTCATATCTGACATGAACATATGCTAGAAAATGCAGTATTGAGTCAAACTACTGTTTCTCTCTAAAATAACGCTGTACAGCGGTTCTGACGCTTCTAAAGCGTTTGAGCGCGTCTGCTGTATAGTAAACGCATTTTAGGTGTATTAGAAGTACCACAAAGACTTCTTCAATCAAGTGGAGATTCTCTAGCCAAAATTGATTGTTTACTCATGTTCTGGAGTTTAAACATAATACTAGACTATTTCTGTTGTATTTGTACAATTTTATAATGGAACACCTAGTTTCGCATAACTGTGATGTTTTCACGTTCTAACACTGCTCTGCAGCGATTCTGCTTATTCTAAAGCCTATTTTAAAGCCGTTTAGCGATGAACTAACTCGGTACAGCGGTTCTGACGGTTCTAAGGCGTTTGAGCGCGTCTGCTGCATAGTAAACGCAATTTATGTGTATTAGACGAACCACAGAGAATTTTTTGATCAAGAGGAGATTCTTCTCATCCAAGCTAATTGTTTACTCATGTTCTGCAAATTAAACATAATACAAGACTATTGTACCAACTTTTGCATTACTGTGACGTTTTCACGTTCTTACAATATGCTCTACAGCGATTATGGCTCTTTTAAAGCCGTTAAGCGACTCTGCACTGCAGTAAAGGCATTTTCAGTGTGTTATGAGAATGTAAATGACTTTTAGAGTCTAGGCCAGTGCACGTCACCAAAGTTCATGTTGTCCATGTGTTTCAAACAAAAAAGGTAGTACACCGCCCGAAATCTCATATCTGACATGAACATATGCTAGAAAATGCAGTATTGAGTCAAACTACTGTTTCTCTCTAAAATAACGCTGTACAGCGGTTCTGACGCTTCCAAGGCGTTTGAGCGCGTCTGCTGTAGAGTAAACGCATTTTAGGTGTATTAGACGTACCACAATGAGTTCATCAATCAAGTGAAGATTATCTCGCCAGTTGATTGTTTGCTCATGTTCTCCAGTTAAACGTAATACTAGACTATTTCTGTTGTATTTGTACAAGTTTATAATGGAACACCTAGTTTCGCATAACTGTGATGTTTTCACGTTCTAACACTGCTCTGCTGCGATTCTGCCTATTTTAAAGCCGTTTAGGGATGAACTAACTCGGTACAGCGGATCTGACGGTTCTAAGGCGTTTGAGCGCGTCTGCTGCATAGCAAACGTATTTTCAGTGTGTTATGAGAATGTAAATGACTTTTAGAGTTAAACCAGGGCACATCACCAAAGTAAATGTTTTCCAAATGTTTTACATAAAAACATAGTATACCGCCCGAAATCTCATATCGGACATGAACTTATGCTAGAAAATACAGTATTGAGTCAAACTACTGTTCCACTCTAAAATACCACTGTACAGCGGTTCTGTCTCTTATAAGCCGTTTAGCGCCTCTACACTGCAGTAAAGGCATTTTCAGTGTGTTATGAGAATGTAAATGTCTTCTAGAGTCAAAGCCAGGACACATCACCAAAGTAAATGTTTTCCAAATGTTTTACACAAAAACATAGTATACCGCCCGAAATCTCATATCTGACATGAACATATGCTACAAAATGCAGTATTGAGTCAAACTACTGTTTCTCTCTAAAATAACGCTGTACAGCGGTTCTGACGCTTCTAAGGCGTTTGAGCGCGTCTGCTGTAGAGTAAACGCATTTTAGGTGTATTAGACGTACCACAATGAGTTCATCAATCAAGTGAAGATTATCTCGCCAGTTGATTGTTTGCTCATGTTCTCCAGTTAAACGTAATACTAGACTATTTCTGTTGTATTTGTACAAGTTTATAATGGAACACCTAGTTTCGCATAACTGTGATGTTTTCACGTTCTAACACTGCTCTGCTGCGATTCTGCCTATTTTAAAGCCGTTTAGCGATGAACTAACTCGGTACAGCGGATCTGACGGTTCTAAGGCGTTTGAGCGCGTCTGCTGCATAGTAAACGTATTTTCAGTTTGTTATGAGAATGTAAATGACTTTTACAGTTAAACCAGGGCACATCACCAAAGTAAATGTTTTCCAAATGTTTTACATAAAAACATAGTATACCGCCCGAAATCTCATATCGGACATGAACTTATGCTAGAAAATACAGTATTGAGTCAAACTACTGTTCCACTCTAAAATACCGCTGTACAGCGGTTCTGACGGTTCTAAGGCGTTTGAGCGCGTCTGCTGCATAGTAAACGCATTTTATGTGTATTAGACGAACCACAGAGAATTTTTTGATCAAGTGGAGATTCTCTCATCCAAGCTAATTGTTTACTCATGTTCTGCAAATTAAACATAATACAAGACTATTAACGTTGTATTTGGACGAATTTATGGTTTAAAACCAACTTTTGCATAACTGTGATGTTTTCACATTCTAACAATATGCTCTACAGCGATTATGGCTCTTTTAAAGCCGTTAAGCGACTCTGCACTGCAGTAAAGGCATTTTCAGTGTGTTAGAAGAATGTAAATGACTTTTAGAGTCTAGGCCAGTGCACGTCACCAAAGTTCATGTTGTCCACGTGTTTCAAACAAAAAAGGTAGTACACCGCCCGAAATCTCATATCTGACATGAACATATGCTAGAAAATGCAGTATTGAGTCAAACTACTGTTTCTCTCTAAAATAACGCTGTACAGCGGTTCTGATGCTTCTAAGGCGTTTGAGCGCGTCTGCTGTAGAGTAAACGCATTTTAGGTGTATTAGACGTACCACAATGAGTTTTTCAATCAAGTGAAGATCATCTCGCCAGTTGATTGTTTGCTCATGTTCTGCAGTTAAACGTAATACTAGACTATTTCTGTTGTATTTGTACAAGTTTATAATGAAACACCTAGTTTCGCATAACTGTGATGTTTTCACGTTCTAACACTGCTGTGCTGCGATTCTGCCTATTTTAAAGCCGTTTAGCGATGAACTAACTCGGTACAGCGGTTCTGACGGTTCTAAGGCGTTTGAGCGCGTCTGCTGTATAGTAAACGCATTTTAGGTGTATTAGAAGTACCACAAAGACTTTTTCAATCAAGTGGAGATTCTCTAGCCAAAATTGATTGTTTACTCATGTTCTGGAGTTTAAACATAATACTAGACTATTTCTGTTGTATTTGTACAATTTTATAATGGAACACCTAGTTTCGCATAACTGTGATGTTTTCACGTTCTAACACTGCTCTACAGCGAATCCGGCTACTCTGTAGCCTGTTCAAAAGCCGCTTAGCGATGAACTAACGCTGTACAGCGATTCTGTCTCTTCTAAAGCCGTTTAGCGCCTCTACACTGCAGTAAAGGCATTTTCAGTGTGTTATGAGAATGTAAATGTCTTTTAGAGTCAAAACCAGGGCACATCACCAAAGTAAATGTTTTCCAAATGTTTTACACAAAAACATAGTATACCGCCCGAAATCTCATACCGGACATGAACTTATGCTAGAAAATACAGTATTGAGTCAAACTACTGCTCCACTCTAAAATAACGCTGTACAGCGGTTCTGACGCTTCTAAAGCGTTTGAGCGCGTCTGCTGTTTAGTAAACGCGTTTTAGGTGTATTAGAAGTACCACAAAGACTTCTTCAATCAAGTGGAGATTCTCTAGCCAAAATTGATTGTTTACTCATGTTCTGGAGTTTAAACATAATACTAGACTATTTCTGTTGTATTTGTACAATTTTATAATGGAACACCTAGTTTCGCATAACTGTGATGTTTTCACGTTCTAACACTGCTCTGCAGCGATTCTGCTTATTCTAAAGCCTATTTTTAAGCCGTTTAGCGATGAACTAACTCGGTACAGCGGTTCTGACGGTTCTAAGGCGTTTTAGCGCGTCTGCTGCATAGCAAACGTATTTTCAGTGTGTTATGAGAATGTAAATGACTTTTAGAGTTAAACCAGGGCACATCACCAAAGTAAATGTTTTCCAAATGTTTTACATAAAAACATAGTATACCGCCCGAAATCTCATATCGGACATGAACTTATGCTAGAAAATACAGTATTGAGTCAAACTACTGTTCCACTCTAAAATACCACTGTACAGCGGTTCTGACGGTTCTAAGGCGTTTGAGCGCGTCTGCTGCATAGTAAACGCATTTTATGTGTATTAGACGAACCACAGAGAATTCTTTGATCAAGAGGAGATTCTCTCATCCAAGCTAATTGTTTACTCATGTTCTGCAAATTATACATAATACAAGACTATTAACGTTGTATTTGGACGAAATTATGGTGGAAAACCAACTTTTGCGTAACTGTGATGTTTTCACATTCTAACAATATGCTCTACAGCGATTATGGCTCTTTTAAAGCCGTTAAGCGACTCTGCACTGCAGTAAAGGCATTTTCAGTGTGTTAGAAGAATGTAAATGACTTTTAGAGTCTAGGCCAGTGCACGTCACCAAAGTTCATGTTGTCCACATGTTTCAAACAAAAAAGGTAGTACACCGTCCGAAATCTCATATCTGACATGAACATATGCTAGAAAATGCATTATTGAGTCAAACTACTGTTTCTCTCTAAAATAACGCTGTACAGCGGTTCTGACGCTTCTAAGGCGTTTGAGCGCGTCTGCTGTAGAGTAAACGCATTTTAGGTGTATTAGACGTACCACAATGAGTTTTTCAATCAAGTGAAGATTATCTCGCCAGTTGATTGTTTGCTCATGTTCTGCAGTTAAACGTAATACTAGACTATTTCTGTTGTATTTGTACAAGTTTATAATGGAACACCTAGTTTCGCATAACTGTGATGTTTTCACGTTCTAACACTGCTCTGCTTCGATTCTGCCTATTTTAAAGCCGTTTAGCGATGAACTAACTCGGTACAGCGGATCTGACGGTTCTAAGGCGTTTGAGCGCGTCTGCTGTATAGTAAACGCATTTTAGGTGTATTAGAAGTACCACAAAGACTTCTTCAATCAAGTGGAGATTCTCTAGCCAAAATTGATTGTTTACTCATGTTCTGGAGTTTAAACATAATACTAGACTATTTCTGTTGTATTTGTACAATTTTATAATGGAACACCTAGTTTCGCATAACTGTGATGTTTTCACGTTCTAACACTGCTCTGCAGCGATTCTGCTTATTCTAAAGCCTATTTTTAAGCCGTTTAGCGATGAACTAACTCGGTACAGCGGTTCTGACGGTTCTAAGGCGTTTTAGCGCGTCTGCTGCATAGCAAACGTATTTTCAGTGTGTTATGAGAATGTAAATGACTTTTAGAGTTAAACCAGGGCACATCACCAAAGTAAATGTTTTCCAAATGTTTTACATAAAAACATAGTATACCGCCCGAAATCTCATATCGGACATGAACTTATGCTAGAAAATACAGTATTGAGTCAAACTACTGTTCCACTCTAAAATACCACTGTACAGCGGTTCTGACGGTTCTAAGGCGTTTGAGCGCGTCTGCTGCATAGTAAACGCATTTTATGTGTATTAGACGAACCACAGAGAATTCTTTGATCAAGAGGAGATTCTCTCATCCAAGCTAATTGTTTACTCATGTTCTGCAAATTATACATAATACAAGACTATTAACGTTGTATTTGGACGAAATTATGGTGGAAAACCAACTTTTGCGTAACTGTGATGTTTTCACATTCTAACAATATGCTCTACAGCGATTATGGCTCTTTTAAAGCCGTTAAGCGACTCTGCACTGCAGTAAAGGCATTTTCAGTGTGTTAGAAGAATGTAAATGACTTTTAGAGTCTAGGCCAGTGCACGTCACCAAAGTTCATGTTGTCCACATGTTTCAAACAAAAAAGGTAGTACACCGTCCGAAATCTCATATCTGACATGAACATATGCTAGAAAATGCATTATTGAGTCAAACTACTGTTTCTCTCTAAAATAACGCTGTACAGCGGTTCTGACGCTTCTAAGGCGTTTGAGCGCGTCTGCTGTAGAGTAAACGCATTTTAGGTGTATTAGACGTACCACAATGAGTTTTTCAATCAAGTGAAGATTATCTCGCCAGTTGATTGTTTGCTCATGTTCTGCAGTTAAACGTAATACTAGACTATTTCTGTTGTATTTGTACAAGTTTATAATGGAACACCTAGTTTCGCATAACTGTGATGTTTTCACGTTCTAACACTGCTCTGCTTCGATTCTGCCTATTTTAAAGCCGTTTAGCGATGAACTAACTCGGTACAGCGGATCTGACGGTTCTAAGGCGTTTGAGCGCGTCTGCTGTATAGTAAACGCATTTTAGGTGTATTAGAAGTACCACAAAGACTTCTTCAATCAAGTGGAGATTCTCTAGCCAAAATTGATTGTTTACTCATGTTCTGGAGTTTAAACATAATACTAGACTATTTCTGTTGTATTTGTACAATTTTATAATGGAACACCTAGTTTCGCATAACTGTGATGTTTTCACGTTCTAACACTGCTCTGCAGCGATTCTGCTTATTCTAAAGCCTATTTCAGAGCCGTTTAGCGATGAACTAACTCGGTACAGCGGTTCTGACGGTTCTAAGGCGTTTTAGCGCGTCTGCTGCATAGCAAACGTGTTTTCAGTGTGTTATGAGAATGTAAATGACTTTTAGAGTTAAACCAGGGCACATCACCAAAGTAAATGTTTTCCAATGTTTTACATAAAAACATAGTATACCGCCCGAAATCTCATATCGGACATGAACTTATGCTAGAAAATGCAGTATTGAGTCAAACTACTGTTTCTCTCTAAAATAACGCTGTACAGCGGTTCTGACGCTTCTAAGGCGTTTGAGCGCGTCTGCTGTAGAGTAAACGCATTTTAGGTGTATTAGACGTACCACAATTAGTTTTTCAATCAAGTGAAGATTATCTCGCCAGTTGATTGTTTGCTCATGTTCTGCAGTTAATCATAATACTAGACTATTCTTGTTGTATTTGTACAAGTTTATAATGGAACAACTAGTTTCGCATAACTGTGATGTTTTCACGTTCTAACACTGCTCTGCAGCGATTCTGCCTATTTTAAAGCCGTTTAGCGATGAACTAACTCGGTACAGCGGTTCTGACGCTTCTAAAGCGTTTGAGCGCGTCTGCTGTATAGTAAACGCATTTTAGGTGTATTAGAAGTACCACAAAGACTTTTTCAATCAAGTGGAGATTTTCTAGCCAAAATTGATTGTTTACTCATGTTCTGGAGTTTAAACATAATACTAGACTATTTCTGTTGTATTTGGACAAGTTTATAATGGAACACTTTCTTTAACATTACTGTGATGTTTTACGTTCTAACACTGCTCTGCAGCGATTCTGCTTATTCTAAAGCCTATTTTAAAGCCGTTTAGCGATGAACTAACTCGGTACAGCGGTTCTGACGGTTCTAAGGCGTTTGAGCGCGTCTGCTGCATATCAAACGCATTTTATGTGTATTAGACGAACCACAGAGAATGTTTTGATCAAGAGGAGATTCTCTCATCCAAGCTTATTGTTTACTCATGTTCTGCAAATTAAACATAATACAAGACTATTAATGTTGTATTTGGACGAATTCATGGTGGAAAACCAACTTTTGCATAACTGTGACGTTTTAACATTCTAACAATGCTCTGCAGCGAATCTGGCTACTCTGTAGCCTGTTCAAAAGCCGCTTAGCGATGAACTAACGCTGTACAGCGATTCTGTCTCTTCTAAAGCCG
Source organism: Megaleporinus macrocephalus (assembly GCA_021613375.1). Classification (NCBI taxonomy): domain Eukaryota; kingdom Metazoa; phylum Chordata; class Actinopteri; order Characiformes; family Anostomidae; genus Megaleporinus; species Megaleporinus macrocephalus. The sequence continues at coordinate 34,859,645 of CM038709.1, read as the reverse complement.
TTTAGCGCCTCTACACTGCTGTAAAGGCATTTTCAGTGTGTTATGAGAATGTAAATGACTTTTAGAGTCAAAGCCAGGGCACATCACCAAAGTACATGTTTTCCAAATGTTTTACATAAAAACATAGTATACCGCCCGAAATCTCATATCGGACATGAACTTATGCTAGAAAATACAGTATTGAGTCAAACTACTGTTCCACTCTAAAATAACGCTGTACAGCGGTTCTGACGGTTCTAAGGCGTTTGAGCGCGTCTGCTGTACAGTAAACGCATTTTATGTGTATTAGACGAACCACAGAGAATTTTTTGATCAAGAGGAGATTCTCTCATCCAAGCTAATTGTTTACTCATGTTCTGCAAATTAAACATAATACAAGACTATTAATGTTGTATTTGGACGAATTTATGGTGGAAAACCAACTTTTGCATAACTGTGATGTTTTCACATTCTAACAATATGCTCTACAGCGATTATGGCTCTTTTAAAGCCGTTAAGCGACTCTGCACTGCAGTAAAGGCATTTTCAGTGTGTTAGAAGAATGTAAATGACTTTTAGAGTCTAGGCCAGTGCACGTCACCAAAGTTCATGTTGTCCACATGTTTCAAACAAAAAAGGTAGTACACCGCCCGAAATCTCATATCTGAAATGAACATATGCTAGAAAATGCATTATTGAGTCAAACTACTGTTTCTCTCTAAAATAACGCTGTACAGCGGTTCTGACGCTTCTAAGGCGTTTGAGCGCGTCTGCTGTAGAGTAAACGCATTTTAGGTGTATTAGACGTACCACAATGAGTTTTTCAATCAAGTGAAGATTATCTCGCCAGTTGATTGTTTGCTCATGTTCTGCAGTTAAACGTAATACTAGACTATTTCTGTTGTATTTGTACAAGTTTATAATGGAACACCTAGTTTCGCATAACTGTGATGTTTTCACGTTCTAACACTGCTCTGCAGCGATTCTGCCTATTTTAAAGCCGTTTAGCGATGAACTAACTCGGTACAGCGGTTCTGACGGTTCTAAGGCGTTTGAGCGCGTCTGCTATATAGTAAACGCATTTTAGGTGTATTAGAAGTACCACAAAGACTTTTTCAATCAAGTGGAGATTTTCTAGCCAAAATTGATTGTTTACTCATGTTCTGGAGTTTAAACATAATACTAGACTATTTCTGTTGTATTTGTACAATTTTATAATGGAACACCTAGTTTCGCATAACTGTGATGTTTTCACGTTCTAACACTGCTCTGCAGCGATTCTAGCTATTTTAAAGCCGTTTAGCGATGAACTAACTCGGTACAGCGGTTCTGACGGTTCTAAGGCGTTTGAGCGCGTCTGCTGCATAGTAAACGCATTTTATGTGTATTAGACGAACCACAGAGAATTTTTTGATCAAGAGGAGATTCTCTTATCCAAGCTAATTGTTTACTCATGTTCTGCAAATTAAACATAATACAAGACTATTAATGTTGTATTTGGACGAATTTATGGTGGAACACCTACTTTTGCATAACTGTGATGTTTTCACATTCTAACAATGCTCTGCAGCGAATCCGGCTACTCTGTAGCCTGTTCAAAAGCCGCTTAGCGATGAACTAACGCTGTACAGCGATTCTGTCTCTTCTAAAGCCGTTTAGCGCCTCTACACTGCAGTAAAGGCATTTTCAGTGTGTTATGAGAATGTAAATGTCTTTTAGAGTCAAAGCCAGGGCACATCACCAAAGTAAATGTTTTCCAAATGTTTTACACAAAAACATAGTATACCGCCCGAAATCTCATATCGGACATGAACTTATGCTAGAAAATACAGTATTGAGTCAAACTACTGTTCCACTCTAAAATAACGCTGTACAGCGGTTCTGACGGTTCTAAGGCGTTTGAGCGCGTCTGCTGTATAGTAAACGAATTTTAGGTGTACTAGAAGTACCACAAAGACTTTTTCAATCAAGTGGAGATTCTCTAGCCAAAATTGATTGTTTACTCATGTTCTGGAGTTTAAACATAATACTAGACTATTTCTGTTGTATTTGTACAATTTTATAATGGAACACCTAGTTTCCCATAACTGTGATGTTTTCACGTTCTAACACTGCTCTGCAGCGATTCTAGCTATTTTAAAGCCGTTTAGCGATGAACTAACTCGGTACAGCGGTTCTGACGGTTCTAAGGCGTTTGAGCGCGTCTGCTATATAGTAAACGCATTTTAGGTGTATTAGAAGTACCACAAAGACTTTTTCAATCAAGTGGAGATTCTCTAGCCAAAATTGATTGTTTACTCATGTTCTGGAGTTTAAACATAATACTAGACTATTTCTGTTGTATTTGTACAATTTTATAATGGAACACCTAGTTTCGCATAACTGTGATGTTTTCACGTTCTAACACTGCTCTGCAGCGATTCTGCTTATTCTAAAGCCTATTTCAAAGCCGTTTAGCGATGAACTAACTCGGTACAGCGGTTCTGACGGTTCTAAGGCGTTTTAGCGCGTCTGCTGCATAGCAAACGTGTTTTCAGTGTGTTATGAGAATGTAAATGACTTTTAGAGTTAAACCAGGGCACATCACCAAAGTAAATGTTTTCCAAATGTTTTACATAAAAACATAGTATACCGCCCGAAATCTCATATCGGACATGAACTTATGCTAGAAAATGCAGTATTGAGTCAAACTACTGTTTCTCTCTAAAATAACGCTGTACAGCGGTTCTGACGCTTCTAAGGCGTTTGAGCGCGTCTGCTGTAGAGTAAACGCATTTTAGGTGTATTAGACGTACCACAATTAGTTTTTCAATCAAGTGAAGATTATCTCGCCAGTTGATTGTTTGCTCATGTTCTGCAGTTAATCATAATACTAGACTATTCTTGTTGTATTTGTACAAGTTTATAATGGAACAACTAGTTTCGCATAACTGTGATGTTTTCACGTTCTAACACTGCTCTGCAGCGATTCTGCCTATTTTAAAGCCGTTTAGCGATGAACTAACTCGGTACAGCGGTTCTGACGCTTCTAAAGCGTTTGAGCGCGTCTGCTGTATAGTAAACGCATTTTAGGTGTATTAGAAGTACCACAAAGACTTTTTCAATCAAGTGGAGATTTTCTAGCCAAAATTGATTGTTTACTCATGTTCTGGAGTTTAAACATAATACTAGACTATTTCTGTTGTATTTGGACAAGTTTATAATGGAACACTTTCTTTAACATTACTGTGATGTTTTACGTTCTAACACTGCTCTGCAGCGATTCTGCTTATTCTAAAGCCTATTTTAAAGCCGTTTAGCGATGAACTAACTCGGTACAGCGGTTCTGACGGTTCTAAGGCGTTTGAGCGCGTCTGCTGCATATCAAACGCATTTTATGTGTATTAGACGAACCACAGAGAATGTTTTGATCAAGAGGAGATTCTCTCATCCAAGCTTATTGTTTACTCATGTTCTGCAAATTAAACATAATACAAGACTATTAATGTTGTATTTGGACGAATTTATGGTGGAACACCTACTTTTGCATAACTGTGATGTTTTCACATTCTAACAATGCTCTGCAGCGAATCCGGCTACTCTGTAGCCTGTTAAAAAGCCGCTTAGCGATGAACTAACGCTGTACAGCGATTCTGTCTCTTCTAAAGCCGTTTAGCGCCTCTACACTGCAGTAAAGGCATTTTCAGTGTGTTATGAGAATGTAAATGTCTTTTAGAGTCAAAGCCAGGGCACGTCACCAAAGTAAATGTTTTCCAAATATTTTACACAAAAACATAGTATACCGCCCGAAATCTCATATCGGACATGAACTTATGCTAGAAAATACAGTATTGAGTCAAACTACTGTTCCACTCTAAAATAACGCTGTACAGCGGTTCTGACGGTTCTAAGGCGTTTGAGCGCGTCTGCTGTATAGTAAACGCATTTTAGGTGTATTAGAAGTACCACAAAGACTTCTTCAATCAAGTGGAGATTCTCTAGCCAAAATTGATTGTTTACTCATGTTCTGGAGTTTAAACATAATACTAGACTATTTCTGTTGTATTTGTACAATTTTATAATGGAACACCTAGTTTCGCATAACTGTGATGTTTTCACGTTCTAACACTGCTCTGCAGCGATTCTGCTTATTATTCTAAAGCCTATTTCAAAGCCGTTTAGCGATGAACTAACTCGGTACAGCGGTTCTGACGGTTCTAAGGCGTTTTAGCGCGTCTGCTGCATAGCAAACGTATTTTCAGTGTGTTATGAGAATGTAAATGACTTTTAGAGTTAAACCAGGGCACATCACCAAAGTAAATGTTTTCCAAATGTTTTACATAAAAACATAGTATACCGCCCGAAATCTCATATCGGACATGAACTTATGCTAGAAAATGCAGTATTGAGTCAAACTACTGTTTCTCTCTAAAATAACGCTGTACAGCGGTTCTGACGCTTCTAAGGCGTTTGAGCGCGTCTGCTGTAGAGTAAACGCATTTTAGGTGTATTAGACGTACCACAATTAGTTTTTCAATCAAGTGAAGATTATCTCGCCAGTTGATTGTTTGCTCATGTTCTGCAGTTAATCATAATACTAGACTATTCTTGTTGTATTTGTACAAGTTTATAATGGAACAACTAGTTTCGCATAACTGTGATGTTTTCACGTTCTAACACTGCTCTGCAGCGATTCTGCCTATTTTAAAGCCGTTTAGCGATGAACTAACTCGGTACAGCGGTTCTGACGCTTCTAAAGCGTTTGAGCGCGTCTGCTGTATAGTAAACGCATTTTAGGTGTATTAGAAGTACCACAAAGACTTTTTCAATCAAGTGGAGATTTTCTAGCCAAAATTGATTGTTTACTCATGTTCTGGAGTTTAAACATAATACTAGACTATTTCTGTTGTATTTGGACAAGTTTATAATGGAACACTTTCTTTAACATTACTGTGATGTTTTACGTTCTAACACTGCTCTGCAGCGATTCTGCTTATTCTAAAGCCTATTTTAAAGCCGTTTAGCGATGAACTAACTCGGTACAGCGGTTCTGACGGTTCTAAGGCGTTTGAGCGCGTCTGCTGCATATCAAACGCATTTTATGTGTATTAGACGAACCACAGAGAATGTTTTGATCAAGAGGAGATTCTCTCATCCAAGCTTATTGTTTACTCATGTTCTGCAAATTAAACATAATACAAGACTATTAATGTTGTATTTGGACGAATTTATGGTGGAAAACCAACTTTTGCATAACTGTGACGTTTTCAAGTTCTAACAATATGCTCTACAGCGATTATGGCTCTTTTAAAGCCGTTTAGCGACTCTGCACTGCAGTAAAGGCATTTTCAGTGTGTTAGAAGAATTTAAATGACTTTTAGAGTCTAGGCCAGTGCACGTCAACAAAGTTCATGTTGTCCACATGTTTCAAACAAAAAAGGTAGTACACTGCCCGAAATCTCATATCTGACATGAACACATGCTAGAAAATGCAGTATTGAGTCAAACTACTGTTCCACTCTAAAATAACGCTGTACAGCGGTTCTGACGGTTCTAAGGCGTTTGAGCGCGTCTGCTGCATAGTAAACGCATTAGATGAACCACAGAGAATTTTTTGATCAAGAGGAGATTCTCTCATCCAAGCTAATTGTTTACTCATGTTCTGCAAATTAAACGTAATACAAGACTATTAATGTTGTATTTGAATTTAAGCTGGAACACCAACTTTTGCATAACTGTGAAGTTTTTACGTTCTAAAAATGCTCTACAGCGATTCTGGCTCTTCTAAAGCCACTTTGCGTCTCTGCACTGCAGTAAACGCATTTTCAGTGTGTTAGGAGAACGTAAAACACAGTATTGAATCAAGTGAATGTTTTACGATGAAATAAGGTTGTACAGCGGTTCTGACGCTTCTAAAGCCTTTGAGCACTTCTACTGACTATTCTAAAGCCGTTTAGCACCTCTGCGCTGCAGTAAACGCATTTTCAGTTTGTTAGGAGAATGTTAAACACAGTGTCTATGCAAAAGTTGGTGTTCCACCATAAACTTGTCCAAAAAGTGCAGAAATAGTCCAGCATTATGTTCAAATTGCAGAACATGAATTAATAATGAACTTGGGTGAGAGAATCTGCACCTGATGAGATTTCGGGTGGTGTACCATATTTTTATTTTAAACGTTGAAAACATTTACTTGGGTTGACCTGCACTGCATTTGACTCTAATAGGCATTCAGGTTCCCCTAACACACTGAAAATGCGAATAGCTAAAACACTATAGAGCATTGTTATGATGTAAAAACATCACAGTTGTGCAAAAGTGGGTGATCCACCATAAACTTGTCCAAATGCAACAGAGATGGTGTATTGTTGCATTTAAATTGCAGAACACGAGTAAACAATCAACTATGGTGAGAGAATCTCCAATTGATTGAAAAATTCATTGTGGTACATCTAATACACCTAAAGTGCGGTTACTACACAGTAGACGCGCTGAAACGCTTTAGAATGTTTTAATGTGAAACACGTGGAAAACATTTACTTTGGTGACGTGCACTGACTTTGACTTAAAGGCATTCAAGTTCCCCTAACACACTGAAAATGCTTTTACTGCAGTGTAGAGGGGCTCATCAGGTTTAGAATCACCAGAATCGCTGCAGAGCGTTGATTTAATGTGGAGCACATGCAGTGGACATGGTTTTTCATTACTTTTAAATGCAGATAATGAAAGTCATTGTGGTATGTCTAATACACCTAAAATGCGTGTACTGCATAGCAGCTCGCTCAAATGATTTAGAAGCGTCAGAACCATGATAAATATTTAAAACATTTACTTGGGTGAATTACATTGTTGACTGTAAAAGTCATTCAGGTGAGGGACTCCTGTGGTGCAGACCATCAGGCACACAGTCCCATGCCTTCACATACTGGCTTTGGAAGTTGGAAAGCAACCAGAATGTAGCCCAAGATATAACAACACACATATAGAGGTAATATTTACTGAGGGTGGCTGTAGGAGCTCTGCCAAAGTCAATGTCTAGACCCTTCATATTTAGTTAAGGTGTTTTATATAGGGAGCATGGCTGTGGGAATTGTAAAGCAACCAGGCCTGAGACCCTTGTGCATATGTGAAATATTTATTGAGGATGGCATAGGGGTCATATTCAATGAGGATATATGTCATAGATCTGAGAGAACCAGCATTAAATTCTAAACCCCCTAGTGAAGCTGTCGTGTTTATGGAGCATGGTTGTAGGATTGTAGGAGACCTTAAACACCTCTTTGGCCAGGTGCTGTAGCAGAAGTCCTAGACAGGAGTCCTAGTCTTTGAGCAGGAGGTCAACAGCATACTGTAGGAAGGCGGAGTTTGCACATAGACATAGATTGCACCACTGCATAGAACACTGATGGGGAGTCAAAAAGTCCCTGGCGAAATAATGTCCAAGTAAATTGCTTACCACAAAAGGTAAACGCAAAAAGTATCTGTGTCACAGGGTGTACCAGCATGTAAAATAAAGCAGAATAAGTAAATAACAAAAGAAAAAGGCATGATCAGCACAGATAGAGTTAACAATGGAGCTAACATCAGGAACCAAAAGAGTAATGACAATGTTGAAAGGTGACACAGCTGGAGTAATAATGCCTTGGTGTAGTAAGGAGTCAATGACAGGGTGAATAAATAGAGACAGGGGTGAGGGTCTTGAGAGACGCTTGATAAGGGGAATCTAACCAACTTTGACTCTGAGCACGGGGGCCCCCAGGGATGTGTACTCAGCCTCCTCCTGTATTCCCTGTACACTCATGACTGTGTAGCCAAATACACTTCCAACCTCATCTTCAAATTCGCTGATGACACTACCGTCCTAGGCCTCATCACAGATGAAACATTCTATAGAGACGAAGTCAGCACAGAGTGGTGCCACGACAACAATCTCTGTTTAAAGATCAGCAAAATGAAGGAGAAGATTGTGGACTACAGGAAGCAGCAGAAGGGCGATCACTCTCCCCTTTACATCAATGGGGCTGAAGTGGAGAAAGTCAGCAGTGTTAAATTCCTCGGCGTTCACCTATCTGATGACCTCACCTGGTCCCTCCACACCAACACGATTGTGAGATCTGCCCATCAGCGTCTCTTCTTCCTGCGTAGGCTCAGAAAGTTTGAACTACCTCCTGATATTCTCACCAGCTTCTAAAAATGCTCTATAGAAAGCATCCTAATGGGCTGCTTTACTGTCTGGTACGGCAGCTGCACTGCCTGCGACTGCAAAGCCCTATGTTTTGTATATTCCCATATATATTTCAGTTATTACTATATGCATATATTCTAGCTTATTTTTACTTCATTATTGTCTATTTATTGTTATGTTTGCACTGTTTTACTACATATATATATATATATATATATATATATATATATATATATATATATATATATATATATATATATATATATATATATAATTGCTGCCCTGCTGTAGAGTTATTATCTGAGCCTCACCCTAAGCATTTCAATGCATGTTATGTCCTGACATGACGTGCAAATGACAAATAAACTTGAAACTTGAGAAAACTTGATGGTTTATGGTTTATATAATTAAGTGTATTTATATCAGTAATAAATATCATACACTACCTTGCAAATTTTGATTTATGACCCTTGATTTATGGTATGTTTTCTGAGTTTGACTGACTGGTTGGTACGGTTGACAGGCTAGTATGATTGACAGGTCAGTTTACCTGGTTAGGTTTTGTTTTGATTGACAGACAGAACATGCTGTCCCAACCCACCACACCCCCTCCCACCCACACACACACACACACACACACACACACACACACACACACACACACACACACACACACACACAATCCCTACAAACATCCCCCCACACCAAATCCTTGACACCTATGTGTGACAATCGGGGTTGGGCTTTGGTGGTTGCAATTGTATGGCTTACACTGCTTGTATTTAAGCATTTTCTCCACACTGCTGTTTGTATTTCTATTGCTGTAAAATGTCCACAGCAAGTGTAAACCGGGGTCTACCAAAGTTTTCTGCCGTTACACCAATTGTTGGTTCTTCTGGTTCTGATACCAATTTGTGTTCAGCGCCGAGGAAGAGACAATATGATTGCAGGTCTTGCAAGCAGTTGGCGGCTGTTAAGATTAACCTCTTTGATTCTCTAGCTTATGACGATTGTGGGGTGGGACAAACAGAACCACTGCCTCCCCGCAACGTCTGTTAAAAGGGTGTCCCACCGTGCATGCAACAACAATACTGCTTTCGCCACTCGGATCAACATGTTTGAGGATTTTCTTCCTGCAGGCCACCCCTGCACTAAAGGCCTTGTGTGGTATAGAAAGACCGACGACGGATCTTAATCTTCAATCTTGTTGAAGATTATTGGGTGCCAGACTTCGATTGCTCTGACTTCGCCGACCCACGTACCCGTGTTGTAAACTACAGCCATGATGAACCAGCGAATGTCAACACAACCCCCTCTGAAGATGTGGATGGGCCGGTGTGTGACTTGGGTTTGAAACTAATCAAGTCTGCAGTTGTTGTAATCCTACAACACATCGTAAACAACAAACTGAAGGAGACGTGTCTAGGGTGTGAAGTAGACTACCCCAGCCAGCTACGGCATTCGTGTCTGTTTGAGCCAGATGTTTTTCTTTGAAAAATACTATGACGACTTAACAAAGACATTGTTTACGCCGGGGTTAGAAACCGCCTTAACAGGCCTTCTAAAGTGTTTTGGAATACAACTGCCTCTTCGAAAAATTAAAGAGTGTGCTGAAACAGTTGCCTTGGATTTTCAACACGAGCCATTCATCGTGGAAAAGCTGCAAGTGATAAGGGGGTATCTGATCGACCAAACATCTGAGCCATTTGTTGCTGACACATTTGATTGTTGGAAAACAGGATCAAAGACTATCAGTGCTGTTTAGAACAAATGGGGAATCTTTGTGGAGTAATGGATCTGCAAGAGCACGTGTTGAAACATCGCATGAACTATGAATTAACAAATGCGTTGTATAAATATATTAGTGATTGTGTAGATGATTTTAGACCCTTTTATAATGTGCATGATGTTGATACTTAAACATTTGCAAAATTTCAAGAAACAAATGGAAAATGTCAAATCGGTCTCGAGTGAATGGAACCACTTGACGCTGTTGTGTGTAGATTCTAATGAATCCACCTATTTGACTGTCAGTAAGATTTTGTCTCTTATGCCTAAAAGTAAAAATGCTGTAAAAGTCAGTCATGTGCTTTGTTTGTGTGCGTACATATTAGACGTATGTGTGGTTAAACTTTTGACAAAGAAGGCGATTAATGTTTGTAAAGTGATTTAAACATTTGTTGAATATTTGGTTGAGAGAAATGTAGATGTGTGTGTGAATTTTCTAGATTTCCTTGATGAATTGTGAGTGAGAATAAAACAGTTAATCAACCAGAATGTTTTGTCATTATTTTCAGTGTCAGCATCTATCAACATGGCAAATCTTATGAAGTCTGTTTATTACAAACCTTCTAGTTCTGGTGCATTAGGTGGTAAAAACCGTTTGAAACAGGCTGTTTTAGAGAATACTGGAGTATGTTCGTCTGATCAGCAAGATTCAGATTGGTTAGCTGGTGAGGATGCATACACGCTTCACAAACCCATATGGCATAATTACAAAAGAAACAGAATTATAGTATACGGTATTGATTCTCAATTCCAAGCTCATTTATATGAGTGTGTATTCTAAGGAAAATGATGGTTATAAATACATGTTGACATGTATTGATGTGTTAAGCAAATATGCTTGGGTTTGTTTGTTAAAAAATAAATCAGGTTTGGAAGTCGGTAACGCATTTGCATCCATACTATCCGAAGGTAGAGTCCCACAAAAGCTGCAGACTGACAGGGGTAAAGAGTTTTTCAAGAAACATTTTCAAAACCTAATGTCAAAAAACAAAATAATACATTTTGCTACAGATAGCGAGTTAAAGGCTAGCGTTATAGAACGGTTTAATAGAACTCTAAAAACACGTATGTGAAGATATCTAACAGCTATAAATTCCAAAAGGTACATGGATGTTTTACAAGACATTATGTGTGGCTATAACAACAGTCATCATAGGAGTATAAATATGAAACCTGTTGACGTTACTAAAGAAAATGAACCTGTTGTGTTTAAAACACTGTATGGTTCGAAAAACAAACAAGACAAGAAAAACGTGTTTAAGTACAAGATTGAAGATGTTGTGCGGATTTCTAAAGTCAGGGGCCCGTTTACAAAGGGTTATGAGGAGAATTATACTCATGAATTTTTCACCATATCAGAAGGTATCCATCAACAACTGCCTGTTTATAGATTAAAAGATTATGGTGGCGATATCATCCAAGGTAGTTTTTATGAACAAGAGTTGCAAAAAATAAATGTATCTAGAGATAAAACGTTCAAAGTTGAAAGAATTTTAGACAAAAAAAACTTTTGATGAGGTTGATGCTACATTTACAGTAATTGATAAAAAATTGGGAAAAACTACAAAAATTACAATTCCCACAGGTTCTTATAATAATATACCCATGTTGATTAATGAGATTAATTTCCATCTAACATCATATTCAGTAATCCTTGGTTATGACCAAATAAGGCATATGGTTTATATCAAGACCAGGCCTGGTATAGGTCTAATATGTGATGGAAAACTAGCCATTATTTTAGGTCTAAAACCAGGAGAGATGCTAGAGCCCATTTCAGACAACCCCTTCCACAAACCATAAATTTGATTGTGTACGCAGTTTCTGGTAACACACATTTTCTAGGTGTGTTGGCTTGTGATCTATTACCAACAAATGTCATAAGGAAAATACAGACAATGGTTATTATTAATACACACACATCTGACCTCCCTGGAGAACATTGGCTTGCTGTCTACATGAATGAAGATCGTGTTGGGTGTTTTTTTGACAGTTTTGGAAATGGACCAGATTATGACTTGTTTCCAAAAACGATTAGCAACTTTCTAAAACATCTTGCTCATCGCATCGATATTCGACCTTACAAGTACAAGATTTTACATCAACCACTTGTGGTCAACACTGTGTATTTTTTCTACACCATATGTCTAAAGGTTCAAGTTATGAAAATATAACGTCTAAATATAGTTTTGATTTAATAAAAGATGACAATATGGTTTTAACCTTTGTGAAAAAATTTGCAAGAACAGGTTGTTTAAATGTGTGCAACATGTTCAAACTGGACAGATGTTTATTGTGTAATTGTGTCTCTGTGTAATGTGTTGGTTAATAAATAAAAACAATCAAAACAAACAATTTTATCTCAGAGCCATTTATTTACACCCATGTAACACATCAGCAAAACATCAAATTGACAGTTTTTCAAACATTGTTAGACACATATTTACATAGTCATGATAAAAGAACTATATACATGTAAACACAACACAACAAACAAACCAACATTAGAAGTCTAACCATTTGCTTCTGTCTATAACAGGCGAGATAAACCCAGGGGTTTCAACACTCTTAACTGGTGTTAACAAATTAAATTACTAAAATAAATTAATAAATAATAAATAAACCCCCAGGGGTTTCAACACTCTTAACTGGTGTTAACAGTTAATTTAATAAATTAATTTTCTCTCTAACATGCTTGTTTGGTATTGTTGACAGAGGTATATTTAGAACAGCAAAAGCATCTAGAAACTCATTCCCTGAGGTCTGCGATCATTGCTAACCCTCTGTGGAACAGTGACACTCTTTACCAAGTCCAGGATATGTGATCCATGTATGCATCTGCCATTTAAGACACATTCTCCAGATTTATTCCAAGAAGACACATCATTTGATTTAGACATTTAAAAAATTTTATTTATTTTTTATTTTTTTCAAAGCAAGAACAGTAGTGGCAAATACAACGAAACAGTAATCACTTTTGGTCACTGCTTCTGCCTTACATTTTTTCTTTTTTCAAACACAAGCCACCCCCCCAGACATCCCCATTATTTAACAGAAGGAAATCGCTACCAAAATAATAATAGTAACATAAAACAAAAAAAAATAAATAAATAAACCAGTCACCCAAAAAAAAAAAAAAAAATTGAAATAAAATAAAATAACAGTCAATTATAACAAAGATGTCAATGACATTGTAATCTAATAAAATATACACTCAGTCAACCGGCAATATGGAAAGTGAATTAACATAGGAAAGAACAGAATTCCACTTGGAATAAAAAGAGGCAGTACTGCCTTTCACAGAATGCCGTATCTTCTTAGGAAATGCATTACATCTTGAAACCATAATGAAATAGAAGGTGGCTTTGGGGATCTCCACACAAGCAAAATACGGTGTCTAGCCAATAGAGAGGTAAAGGCTATAATTTCATCTTGGCCTCGAGAAAGTGAGGATGACTGAGCGGAAAGGCCAAAGATGGCTGTAAGTGGACAAATGTCAACGTCAACCCCTAAAGCCTTAGACATAATATCAAAATAATGAAACCAAAATCTCTGTAAGGCAGGGCATTGAAAAAACATATGACTTAAATTGCAGGGAGATATTGAACATCTATCACACTGATCGTTGAACGCTGTGGGGTACAATTTGGATAGCTGAAATTTCGATCTGTGCACTCTGTGCAGGACCTTAAACTGAATTACCTGGAACCTTGCGCAAGGTGAGCAAGACCGCACCACTGCAACCGCCCCATCCCATCAAAGGTCTGAGATAGAAACACCTAGTTCATCCTCCCAAGCACTTTTAATTTTGCCCACATGAGCTCCATCCAGGTTTATCAAGAACAAATAAATCCGTGATATGACCGATTTTTGGGAAGAGTCTAAAGACAGCAAATCATCCCAAGAATGTTTTTTAGAAACACAGGGACAGTTAGGAAAGAGTGACAAAGCACAGTGCCTAACCTGAAAGTAACGAAACAGATGTAAAGGGGGCAAGTTAAACTCAGCAGTCAACTGGGTAAAAGAGCAAAAGACACCATCCCTAAACAGATCACCAAAAGATTGTAATCCCCTCTTGTGCCAGAAGTGGAAAGCAGTATCATGTTGAAAAGTTGGAAATAAGTGATTGTTTAGGATGGGCATTAACATGTAGGGAGCTAAGAAACTTAAAATGATAGCGAAACTGGGACCAAATACAAAAGGTAGCGAGCACCAACGGATTTTTAGACTGTAAAATATTAAGTGGTAAGGGGGAAGTGAGCACAGCCAGAGGGGATGATGAACATGAATGGATTTCCAACAACAACCCTGGAGATTGAAGCCAGTAGAGTATTTTTTGTATATGCGATGACCAGTAGTAGAATAGAAAATTTGGCAAAGAGAGACCACCATCGAATCTGAATCTTTGCAGAACAGATTTGCTCACTCTTGGGGATTTCCCATCCCAAATAAAATAAATAATATGCTGGTCCAAATCTTAAAAAAACTTTTTGGGCAAATAAACAGGAATGGATTGAAACAAAAAAATAAATCTAGGCAAAATATTCATTTTTATAATGTTAATTCTGCCTATTAAAGATAGAGGGAGAGATCTCCACATCTGCAAATCTAGTTTAATTTTGTTCAGTAATGGAGTAAAATTATCACAAAAAATAGAGTGCATGGTGCGTGAGATTTGAATCCCCAAATATCTGAAACCATTTGGAGCAGGTTTAAATGGTATATCAGAATAATTGAGGGTCAGGGCCAAAGCATTAACTGGGTAGAACTTACTCTTCTGCAAGTTGACTTTATATCCTGAAATCGAACCGAATGTGTTCAACAAAGAAAAAATCGAAGGAATGGACCCTAATGGGTCAGACACATATAACAACAGGTCGTCAGCATACAAAGACAGCTTCAAATTAATATCAGCATGAGTAATTCCCTGAAAACATGATAGGGATTTTAAGGCAATTGACAGGGGCTCGATAGCTAAGGAGAACAATAACGGGGAAAGCGGACAGCCTTGTCTAGTCCCACGCATTAGTGGAAAATAATCGGAATGAACGCCATTAGTTTGAACACTAGCCTGAGGTGCAGTATATAACAATTTTATCCATGAAATGAAATTATCTCCAAAACCAAATTTATGCAGAACTAAAAATAAATAATTCCACTCGACTCGGTCGAGCTTTCTCTGCATCCAACGAAATAACTCATTCAGTGAAGAGCTAGAGTGTTCCATAAAAATTGCATTTAAAAGAGTCCGAATGTTAAAGAAAATCTGACGCCCCTTAATAAAACCGTTTTGATCCTGAGACACAACCCCAGGCAGAGCTCTCTCCAATCTAAACGACAGGGTCTTGGCCAAAATCTTTATATCCACATTTAAGAGAGAAAGAGGCCTATAGGATGCACACAAATCCGGGTCCCTGTCCTTTTTCAACAGAAGAAAAATTGATGCCTGAGTCATAGTTTGCGGCAGAACCCCAGAAGAAAAAGACTCGTCAAAAACTGCCAGCAGGAGGGGGGCCAATTTGTCAATAAACTTTTTATAAAATTCGACAGGGAAGCCGTCTGGGCCAGGTGCCTTATTAGTTTGCATGGTCTTAATAGCAGTCTCAATTTCCTCCAAACTCAATGATAAATCGAGATGCTCCACGTGGGATGGGTCAACAACAGGAAACTCCAAACTATCCAAAAAAAACTGATACGTCAGTGTTAGGTGCCGCTTCAGAGTGGTAGAGTTCTGAATAAAAAGAGAGTGCGAATCTGAACACCGCTCACCATTCAGACCCTTAATATGAGAAATTAGCCGAGATGCCGCCCGTCTCTTAAGCTGGTGGGCCAAAAGCCTGGACGCCTTGTCCCCAGATTCATAATAATTACTACGTGCTTGTAAAATGAGTCTCTCTGCACTAGACGTCATTGTAAGGTCAAATTCGGTCTGGAGATCCAGCCGACGTTTGATCAAAACCGGAGATGGGTTTAATGCATTAAGCACATCAAGTTCTGCTATTTTAGTCATCAAATCCTGCACCCTGAGTTTTTGCATTTTTTTTACATGAGCAGTGTAAGAGATAATTTGACCTCGTAAATAAGCTTTGAGGGACTCCCACAGAAGAGAAGCTGAAATAGAATCATTGTTATTATTAATAATAAAATCATCTATGGCAGACCTGAGAAATGAATTAAAAGCAGAGTCTGATAACAGTATTGAATCAAATCTCCACGGTGGTGGGGAAAAGGAACGATTGCATAACTTGACATTAACAGTATGAGGGGCATGGTCAGAAATGACAATGGAGTGATATTCAGAAGAGGTAACTCTGGAAGTGAGTAAGCTGTCCAAGAAAAAACAATCAATCCTCGAATAAATTTTATGCGGGCAAGAATAAAAGGAAAATTCTTTGGCACAAGGGTTAGCAACTCTCCAGGGATCCATTATGGAGTTAACAAGTAAAAATTCAGAAAGAACTTGTGACATTTTAGAGTGAGTTGATACACGTGGGGCTGAGTGGTCCAGTGCCGGATTAATAACACAATTAAAATCGCTGCCTAAAATTAGAAAATGGGTGTTGAAATCAGGTATCGAACTAAATAATCTGTTCATAAAACGGGGGTCATCAAAATTGGGAGCATACACATTTACAAGCAGCACTGGGGTATCAAATAGAGTGCCTTGTATGATTAAATACCTACCATTCACATCTGCAATGACTTTGCCAGGAATTAATTTTATTCCTTTTCTGACCAAAATAGCAACCCCTCTAGTTCTAGCATTGAATTTAGAGTGGAAGGACTCACCAACCCAGGGGAATTTCAATTTAAGATGATCCTCATTCCTAGGGTGTGTCTCCTGTAGAAATGCCACATCTGCCTTTAAAAGTTTGAAATGGTTAGAAATCCTAAGCCATTTGACTGGGTTATTTAAACCCCAAACACTCCATGACAAGAATCTAATGGGAATATCCCCAGCCACCTCCTTTAAATTAGACACAGCCATTTAGATTTTTGAGTAATAAGTGAAGCTTGCCATTAGACTGAAAAGAAAAAAAAACACATGAATAAATAAGTAATAGCAAATAAACGAAACAAAAATAACAACAATAATAATAAAACCCACCCACCCAACAACCAACATTTCCACCCAGAAATCCTAGCAGAATAACAACGACTCCAACAGAAGTCATTCCCGAATGACAGGCACTTCCAGAAGAGCAGCACCGCAAGAAAGCTCATGCCCTGCGAGCCCCACAGAGCATTATAAATATTAGCTTTTTTTTTAATATTCTTAGCACCTGCAACACCCACTTCCGCACATTGTTTCTTTTCACATTTGCACCCCCTCTCAATTCTCATTCAACAGTGTTATAGATAGAACAGTAACTCGACATCCATCAAGTGTAGCCAGTAGCACGCAATGTTCAACAAATTCCCATTCTATATATGTTTTCCTTCTCAGGGAAAGTTCAATTAAATTGGCTTGACAGAGTACTCTTGTACAGCACAACCAAAGCATGTAATTTGCCTAAATAATAATAAAAATAAAAAAAATAAATAAAAAAAAGGGTAAAACTAAGACCAAGAATCACTCCACTGGTTGTGTCCAGGATGTGACAGATTACTCAAATCACATTCGACATTAAAATAAAATTAAATAAAAAAATAAAATAAAAAATCTCAAAAAACTGTCTCAATCCAAATACTGCACACAAATCGTTCGTAAAGTTCAACAGAATATCAGGGTGTCACTTTGTATGTGATCCGAAGTCGAGTCGGGTATAAAATCCCGTATTTGACGCCGTCCATCAAGCGAAGTTTCCCTCGAATTGCGCTAAAGGCTGCCCTCGCGACTTTGGGAGTGAGATCCGGATAAATGGAGAGCCGTATGCCCGAAACGGAGATTTGTTGACGAGACCTCGCTTCTTTAAGAATCCGGACACACTCTTTGAAATAATGCAATTTAACTATTATTGGACGGGGAGGCTCACCAGACCTTGGACGAGGAGCCAACGATCGATGAGCCCTGTCCACAAGTGGAGCCTTCTCCAGAGACAGGGCCTCTTTAAGAAGCTCTGACACGCTGAAGTTAGACAAAGTGAAGCGTGAATCGCCTTCCGGAACTCCAATAATTCAAATATTTTGTCGGCGTGAACGAGCCTCTAAATCTTCGCACTTAGCATCCACTCTAGCGAGCTCAGCGGACAGAAACTCAACTTTTGCCCTGAGACCCACAACGTCATCCGACAGTCCGGACAGCGCAGTTTCAACCTCCGAAACTGTGGTCTTAACTGAGCTGAGATCCGCACGGAATGACGCATTGTCTCGAAGAAGTTCAGATTTCAGTTCTTGAAGCTCTGACTGAAGTGTGGAGTGATATTCCTTCGAAATCGAGTGGAACTCCGAAGTAACAGCCTGGATGATTTCAGACTTTAGCGCAGTTAGCTCTTTAGCCATGTCGGATGTAGCAGGCTTTTCTTTGGGTTGTGATGCATCACTCGAGACTGAGGAGGATCCAGCGAGTGCTGGGCCGATGAGAGGCTGAGAGGCAGTAGACGCTTTACTCACTTTAGGCGGCATGTTGAGGAAAATAAACCTGGTGACCCAGGTATCTGTCCTTTATAATACTTTGTGCCACCCAAAAAAATAAATAGGTGATGCGCTGCAGGTTTTAAATAAATTTGCTCCAAAGTGTTGGTCTCCATATCACCCTGTTTGGCAATGTTTAAATATATTGTCAAGATCATTCCGTTTTCTACAACTTGTCTGATAGATGTTCGTGAATTATCACTCTTTAACTTATCCAACTGGTGTTGTGGGACCAAAAACATTTTTTCAGCATACTCCATGCCTTTCTATTTATTTAGCTGTTATCAAACTCGTTATAAACGGTAATGCGATGCTCAACAATGGTAGAAGAAAACCGCCCTTCTGGTTAATAACTTTCTTCTTTCGTGAAACTCCAACTTTTTTATCTGCAAAATATTTTATTTCAGACTTCTTCTTTTTTAACATTCGATATTGCCTTGGTGTGAGTGGTATGGTACCATTAAGCACATTAAAAGCTATTTCACACAGAGTTAAGATGAGTTCATTAGACGCTGTTTGTAAAATAACATGTCTCTGCGCTGGCTTGGCTTTAAATAAAAGTTTAAGAAGTGAGAGGTTTCTATATAGTCTGTCAGACATACTGACCTATCTTTGTTTTTTTCTGAATGTAAACAACAGGTCTGTCTGAAAGCAAATCTGTTCTGAGGCGAAAGTCTTCAGGAGTCTTTGCTTTATAGTCGATCATGAGGTAACCAAATGGTTTTCTTACAGCATTTTGAAAACACTCCATGAAAAACTTTGTTTTACCCGGGTACATCTGTCTACCTAATATGCTGACTTGATTGTTGTCTCTAGGATTTTTAAACAATATCAGATAATTTGTATTCAGACTAATAGTCCTACTAGACTTTCCTTGAAAAAACAAATTTTGCATTAAGTAAATGACACTTAAATTTCGATGATGTACATACAGTGTAAACACCTTTTCTACCTCAGCATTGTTGCTAGCGTCTTTCATAACATCATCAATAATTAACAAATTACTCCTGTTAAGCGGTAGTAGTGTGCCATCATTTAGTGTTGCCGGTATCCCTTGGACAAAATGAATATGTCTTATTTTTAACATTTCATCATAAAGGGGTTGCCAACAGTCATAAATGTATACTATGTTTTCAATTTGCATAGAAACCAACTCATCGGCACATTCAATTAACTGTTTTACAAAAAATGTTTTTTTGTAAAAAAAATAACGCTTATTACACAAGAAAAAGGATGTTGTAATCTAAAATCAAATCCCTCAACCTCACGCACCCCACGATAGACATGGACGTCTTTAGTAGCCATAAGGAAGTGTTGCAAAAAAATCTGACAACAGGACCTGTTTGTTGTATACAACCTTAAAACGTTTCACCACTGACTTGTTTTTCAGTGTGAGGTTCTTTTTATTTCTCACGATACCGTCAGCACGAGCCAGTATGTGTCGACTGCTGTCGCGACACAACACATAATGATCAACAAGATCAATCAATGTATCGAGTCTAATAACTTTTGAATTGTCTGCATTTAATGTCTACATACATGTTTTACCGGCTGCTGTGCTGTAAACGCACATGAGCTGTTGTGAATGCTCCAGGAAATACACTGTAAAAATGTCTTTACATAGCCACAGAACAATGTTTCTGAACTGTCTGGGAAATGCCAAACCTCGTGGATTTTAGCCACCACATACCCTTTCTCAACAGCCTTCAATAATTCAATACTGATTCAATAATTCAAATCCCTGTGATGGATCTGTCATCATCATTATGATCACACTGTTGTTGGTTTTCCAGCTCTGCACATGTACGACAGAGGGAAAACATTAATTTACCATTACAGCGATAAGGTAAAACAGGGTGTAGGAGCTTTCTAGGCGGATGTACGGAGGCTTTGACAAGTCCATAGTATTCCTTGAGGGGTCTGAAATTTTTGAAAACTATTTGAGGGTGTCCTACTGGGTATTTCTTCTTTGCCTGACAGAACGGGTACAAACTAGTAAAGTCCAAATATCAGATTTTCTCATTATCCTTTGCTTTATAGTACAGTTTATACACATTAGTTCTACCACCAAAAAGGGCATCTCTTGGTTTTAACCTATTCGGAGCTCTGTATGATGACATAAACGCAGCAACATCTGAATCATTCTTCTTAGCATCAGCCCACTGACATTCCCACATTACTTCAACATTCAGACCATATTCGCGAACAAGTATCTCCAACTTGATGTCAAACTGTTTCCGCAATTCACCATACAAAACCTTAGACATGAGGTGGACCTGGTTTGGATTGTAACAACATTCATGACCGTGATGCATGCAACCATTAAATTCTAAGGCTTTTCGTACACCATCCTTAGCATAAAACCCATCTACGTAATACACACCAAACTTCATCTCGCCATGAGTTAGTGCGTGGTGAACATCAACATCTCTAGTGCTCTTAACATACTCAAGCCATTCAATGGAAACATTTGAAAATGTCTTGTGCTGACTAATGTATGCGTTGTTATGTGTCAGTGCTAGTGTGTCTTTAGGGAGAAAATGTGTCTTGTACACAGCCATGCAGCATGATGCCAGTGTTGTATAATTGAATGGGTCTAGCTTTGTACACTGAATGAACTCATCACGATACTTAATGCAAGCCTCTCGTAGTAAAACAACATTGTTCCTGCCGTAAACATACAATTCCTTTCTGAAGTCAAACACACCACCCGAGACTGTGTTGTACCATTCATTGAACTGTTTTTTGTCTTTGTCGGTCATTGTATCATAGCCGTAATAATGTTTATCTGGGTATGGACCTACATAGTTTTCATTTTGTTTCAGATTAAATTTGTGTGGGAAATGACCTTTCTCTGAACACGACAGATTTAATGCAGATGATGTTTTGGCTAAAAGCATTGGGATAAACGAGTACGAGTCTATGTAGCGTTGTCTTAAGGTTTCGTCAAACATTGCGATCAGTCTACGTCCTATCATTGTAATTTTGACTGTGATACCCACTTTGGAGAAATATTCCAACAACAAGAAATTGCCAAAACCAGCCGCACTGTGTGCTAACCATGTGTACCCCTGATATTTTGGTCGTCTAAACTCTTTGACGAGTTGTTCTACACAGCGAGAACCTTCTGCTGTGATCTCAGTCTTTTGTTTGATACTTTTCTAATTTACCCGAAACACTCTTGTGGAACACAACTATTTTAACACCAAACTTGTTTTCAAAACATCCAGTGTCATTATAAGCCACTTTATGATCACGTGTGTAGCCAGCATTTATCTGCATCTGTTCAGCTATAGGTTCTAACCTATTGTGTGCGATGTGCGGGTTCACAAAATGCGCAAGACATATTGCAAAACACAGGTTATTTGAAATATTTGTTGGGCAAAAAAGATTCAATCTGTTCTTATCAATAACCTGATTGTGTGCTAGGTCACGCACCTTACGCCGAGCACCGCCATTTTTACTTATAGCCTTTGATACAGTCAATGTCAAACTATCGTCAGTTTTAATGTTCTTGTTACTTTGCATAACTCTTTTAAAAGCATCCAAAAGTCTGTCAACACTGTAACCATCTCTTGCGGACAACACAACATTCACATCAGATGTTAAACTACCGCCTCTTAGAGTAATGTTGATTACACCACCATCACCAGCCAACATTCTGGAGAATGATACAATGTCTGACAACGTATTATGTACATAGTCCATGTATGTACGCCATGTCTGTGGATGGTGCGGCGCGTAAATCCAAACCTTTGTGTAACACAACGCTATTAAACCTACTTCTCGGCACCACTGTATAACCATCTACAACACCACCATTTCTCACCAACTCTGCTATGTCACTGTTGGACAAACCAAAGTTATTCGCTTTGGTCGGGTGTCTGTGTGATTGTGTACCGGAACCGGTCTGTGCATTGTTTGTGTTAAACGATATACTTTGTGCATTGCTTTCTAAGAAAGTTAGAGCCGACTCACATACATAATTTATGCATTGCAGTTTTTCATTTATAGTTGACACACTCCAAGCATCAGCTATGGCATCATTGTACATTACATCTACCATATGGTTGTAATCACCACATCTATGTTGAGTTGCTGGAGGGCTCTGTACTGTGTCTTGTAGTTCATTAATTGACAAATCATACTCGTTATTTAAATATTGCAATTGATCGCTAACAGACATCTGTACATACGCATCATTTGTGTCAATAAACATCCGGATTGTTGTCTGTCTCTCGACACCTTTTAGACCCCATTTTGTATGTTTGTTATTTTGCTTTTTAACAATATTTAGTTCTTCACGCATCGCCTGTATCATACGCTCATACCTAGATATTTTTGCAGTTGTTTGCAGTCGATTTTGTTTACATACTTTCTGGAAATGTTCACTTACTTTCTGAATATGATCAGTTAGTTTCTGAATGTTTTTTTCACGTCTTCGATCAATGGCTGCTCGTCTACGCAGTTCAATTCTATTTTGTGTTATCTCTTCAGACTGCTGCTTCAACACTGTTCTTAGTTCGTCTATGTCATTAGAAAGACAACTGCGGCTTACCAGACATTTATGTTCCTGGTTTGGATTCTCCCCATCAATGTCTCTTAGTTCCCCCAGTATCACGTCTAGGTCGATATTAGGCAGTCCGGTGTCCAGCGTTCCATCCACCTTTTCTGTAAAGCTGTTCTCATTCCATATGTTCAGCAATTCGTCAGTCCAGACAACATCACTAACCACCGGCGCGGTCACAGATTGCTTCACACCATCAAACACAGCACATTCACTGGTATGCGTATCTATAACAGTTTAAGAAAAAAAATTAAATACAAGAACCGTTTTGTTAATACAACATTGTAAACAGATAACGCATGTTTTCTTACTTTCAGATTTCCGGCTATCGTCATACTTAAGATGTTTTCCATGGGAAACAGACTTGTCATTAGCACTGGGGCGTTTTCTGGAACGCTTTCCACGCGAAACTGGTTACTCACCGGCGTTCAGTCCACTTTGACCCGACTGCGAACCACTGGGGCTGCTCGTCAGATGAGGCCTGAATTGCGTTGGTCCGAACACGCTATCATCTATAGTGCCAGGCGTTTCACACACCACATTGGCGTCTGTTGTGAAATCACACAATTAGAATTATACAACAGCGACTAGAAAGAGTACTATAAAACTATACTATAAAACTATAAACTACAGG
Organism: Megaleporinus macrocephalus; assembly: GCA_021613375.1. Classification (NCBI taxonomy): domain Eukaryota; kingdom Metazoa; phylum Chordata; class Actinopteri; order Characiformes; family Anostomidae; genus Megaleporinus; species Megaleporinus macrocephalus. Next base: position 34,835,942 of record CM038709.1, on the reverse strand, counting down.
ACTCACCAAGACACAGTTGGTTTTCTCACTACAGAAAATATTTAAAGATGCGCGTAAGTCACTTACCAAGAACTCCAGCCATAGCGATAATAGTTGCTTCCACAGGTCAAAAAGCGTGAAAGTGTGCACCCCGACGATCGGGCTTTAATCCTAACTACACAGGACACACCTCCATACTATTACACTGTTAAAATCCATTGCACCCGATTGGCCCTCGAACCTCCAATTGTCACCCATAGGTGTCAAGGAGTCGGTAAAGGTGGGGGTAGATGGGGATATTTGTGGGTCGTAAATCCAACTGACCCACCATGTTGGAGTGGTGTGTGTGTGTGTGTGTGTGTGTGTGTGTGTCTGTCAATCAAAACAAAACCTAACCAGGTAAACTGACCTGTCAATCATACTAGCCTGTCTACCGTACCAACCAGTCAGTCAAACTCAGAAAACATACCATAAATCAAGGGTCATAAATCAAAATTTGCGAGGTAGTGTATGATATTTACTACTTATATCAGATCTCTTCAGCAGTTCACATGAGCTACTTTATGAAGTAGGCAATGTTATGTTAAGATGTAATGGTAAGATGAGTTAAATATTAAAAATGAGCTAGAATCAATTAGTATGCTAAGTACTTTTTTATTACTTTATATTTTTCAATAAAACCTCTGGGTCTTACCTGGCCACCATTCCGTATGATTTTAATGTTGCCTTCCTGCTCAAACTAGGTTAACTGCTAGCTACTTCCCACTACTACTACTGTTTAACTGTTCTCTATAAAACTAGATATTATAATGTAATTATTATGCATGAACAAATTATTACTTGCAAAACGTTGGCAGAGTGATAAAAACATGACTGGATCAGACTGATGTGTCATAGTGGAGTTGCAAGTGGATACACACTATATGTCACAGTGCAATTGACACAAGGCTGTGTGAAACTACAGTTTGGGCAAGATGTAAATCAGCCAATTCACATTTTTCTTATGACCTCTTGGTGGTCCTATTTTTCTTGGGTTCACTGAGGTCCATAACTATTAGCTTCTAGGCATTTGACACTGAAGGGCTTGTACTGTAATGTTGTCAAACATTTATCAGATAAAGTATTTTAGTAAAGGTGTTGAATAACAAGAAATAACAAAGCTGAACATCTACATTAAGTGGAAAAATGTGCAGTTGTCAAAAATATTTGATGTCACAATAACCTCTAGTTAATCTGACTTTAGTTTTGCTTTGTTTTGGATTTTTTTATGTAGATAATGGTAGCTGGCTAACTAACTTGTGTTTTTACATTATTGTGTTGCTTCAATTAAATGGTTTAGGATTCCCGTGCTTGAGATAAGATGCTGTAAGATAAGATCAAATTCATAAACTCTTTAAATGCTGTGACAAAACTCTTGTTTCTTCTCTTACATTCTGTAATACTTTCTTATACTTCTTAGAATCCAAAACAGCAAATATTCACAGATCTCTGATCTCCGCGTCCTCTGGACTTCCTTCCCATTCCTCTCACGCACACCCCTTTCATTGTAATGTATGTTCTCTCTCTTTTGTTGCCTTTAAGTGTTGATTGTTCTTTCCTTGCTAACATCATTATGTCTTTCAAGACCACAACCTGTGCTCTCGATCCACTCCCTACAAACTAACTAAACTAAAACTTACTTTAACTAAAGCCTGTCTACCTGCTCTGAACCCTCTCCTCACAGTTCCTATCAATTAATCATTACTTCTTGGACAGGTCCCACATGTTTACCACATTGCTGCTGTCACTCCTCAACGTGGTCGCGCAAAGAAACTCCAGCGTTAGACTGTCAGTAAACAGTGACTTGTAAATTATACCAAGCATAAAAGTAAAAGTCTCAGTGCATTAATCTGCTGGTAATTGAGCTTATGTCAACTAGCTAGCTACCTAGCATGAGACTGTGCAAATTTCCCATTCTGCCTTAAAAAGCGCAGCAGTAACATGTGTATGCCACCGCATAATGTAATTACAGCACTGTTTAAGGTGGAATAGAAAATTCAAAGCTCAAGCTAGCAGCGTCTTGGACAATTGCTGGCAAGTAAGATAAAAAAGGAATCTTTGCTGATCGTAAAATTTGTAAATCTTAAAATGCAAGAAACAAAATGGTTTTGTGATTCATATTCAGGTGTTCAGGGTTGGTCGTAATTAAAGGAGAACTCCACCGATTGTCAAAAAATTCTATATAATTCAGTGATTGAGATGTAAACAGCTCCATTTAGAGTCATCTTGCATAAAACATTATAATAAAATTTGCAGAGTCAGAACCCGTCACAGTGCAGTGGACAGGAACTAGATGTCTGAAGAGTTTAATATCTCTGAAAGCTCCCTTACAGGAAGTTATTACATGAAGTGGTTATGAATTTGCTGCATGGTGTCTGACATAATGTTTTATGATAGTTTTGTGACAATGTTTTCGGTTAAAATTTGTTTTAATCTATTTATTAATGAAAATGTCTTTTTTTCAGATATATGACATATATATGACTGACTATATGACTGACTATATATCAACATTTCGTATAAAACTCAGAAGACACGTGTACGTTCACTGGTTGTTCCGATAGTAAATAAAATGGCTATATTTGTGTATTTGTGTAAAGATGGACATCTTTACACATCAGACATCTTAGTCTGAATGTTTCTCTATAATTAACAATTTCATGTCAAACTACTGAGTGTCTCTGTCTCTGTTTACTATATATTACTATATTTTAGTAATTGTATATGCTAGTGTACATAGAAAGACATTTTTAAATGAGTGGAAACAATCAATTGAAAATTAAGAGCCTGGACAAGCTGTATGCCTCATCTGTCTTGCAACAACCAGCACTACAGCCTCAAGCAGTGCAGCCTCTGGTCTTTGCACCATCAGCCCTACTGCTTTGGACACCTGCAGCATCAGCACTGCAGCCTCAGACACCTACACCGTCACCTGTACAGCTTCAGCACCCTGCACCATCAGTCCCACCGCCTCTACAGCTTCAACCTCCTGGAGCATCAGTCCCACAGCCTCTACAGTTTCAGTCTCCTGCTCTGTCAGTCCCACGGCCTCTACAGCTTCAGCACACAATTAAAGTCATTATACTCAATCATATTACTGACCTGTTTTTAATTAATCTAATTAATTATGATGTATTACAGTTTTTTATTACACAAATTTACCAGTGTTTTGTAGTTTTTCAAAATGGTCACGTATATTTTTTGAAATAGTACAGTTTCTCAATCTCTTTGTACTACTTTCTATTAAATATTGTTTTTAAATTATTTGCACATCATTGCATTCTGCTTTTATTGACATTTTATACAGCATTACAAATATTTGGAAACAGGATTATACTAGCACTTATCACATACTAAACAGTTAAAGTTGTGCACAGTTATTTCCATCTCGACATCTCCAAAATAAATAAAACATTATTTTTTGTTCTTTAAATGTTTCTGTCCCAGTCTGTCACATGAATGCATCCTTAAAGTACACTGTGTGCTTGCCATGTTTATTTCTGATTTATTTTACCCTTCTTCAAAAAAAGTAAGGCACTAGCTTTAGCTGGTAATTCCCATTATTATTTATATTTTTGATGTGTTCTAGTTTTTGTATACTACAAGCCTCATATAAAGCTGATTAGGTTATTTAGATGAAAATGTTTTTGTCTGTCAGAAAACTGTCCGGTTCTTTTACATGCAGAAACTTTCCCTTATGAAAGAATTTAGAAAATCGGGGTCTAGTCGGGGTCACTGGAGCCAGCCCCAGCATCATTGGGCAAAGGCAGGGTACACCATGGACAGGTCGCTAGTCCATCACATGGCCAACACACACTCACTCCTACGGGCAATTTAGAGTGACCTAACATGCATGACTTTGGACTGTGGGAGGAAACTGGAGTACCCAGAGGAAACCCACTCAAGCACGGGGAGAACATGCAAACTCCACACAGAACAGGCTGAACCTGGAATCAAACCCGAATCATATAGCTGTGAGGCAACAGTGCCAACCACTACACCACTATTGTAAACATACCTTGATTAAGTCTACAAAATACAGAATTTATGCCATATTAAAATGTCTGTAAGTTCTTTTGTTCTTACCTTCTTCAAGACAGTATGGAGGTACTGGTTCACTGGATGGTGTGTAGTGATTTAAATAAATTGATATGCTTTTAGAACCACATGCCTAGAATGTGTTAGTTTAGGTAGGATTGTTGTTGCATGTATCAGATAATAATTGGTCGTTTTTGTTGTTATCTATGAAATCTTTCAAGTATTTCAGCTGAATGCTAATATTATCGTCACATTTTTTCACACAGAAAAAAATGTGGTATCTAAATTCTTATGTCGAAGGCCATGTTTCAGGTTTAATATGCCGAGAGATGAGATATGAAATTTAGTAAAGATATAACTGGTTAGAAGTTCTATTGTGGTCCTCATCATAAGTGCAATATTTCAAAACTTCAATCATTTAGTGTGTTTATATATGTCTTATCAGGAGGCACCGTGGTGCAGTGGTTAGCACTGTTGCCTTACAGCAAGACGATCCGGGTTTGAGTCCAGGCCGGGCCATTCTGTGTTGAGGTTGAATGTACTTCCTTAGCTTGAGTGGGTTTCCAAAGATGCTTGTTAGGTAATTGGTATTTAGGGAGTGTTTTACCTAACCAAGGGTTGTGTCAGAAATGGCATCCGACGTAAAACACTTCGCCGAATCTAGTGTGAGTTGACTCGCTGTGGCGACCCCAGTAGGAGGGATTAGCTGAAAGATGTATGTGTGTGTATGATGTCTTGTGTTTCAGTCTCAAGCCATTTCTTTGTGATTGCTTTCCTTCCAGCTACACTAAGTATTCCAAATAGGTACTTTGTTTGAGTGGTTACTAATGTTCAGCGTAGAAGCCCAAAAAAAGTTCTTTCCAATTAAAAGTCATGTCTTGCCCGAATATGGTAACTAGCTCTGTATAGGTTCCACTTTTAAGTATTTCAGCTGAATGCTAATACAATCGTCACATTTTCTCACCTAAAAAAAATAATTGTGCATGGTTCGTTCTTTGAAACGTGTTTAGGAACACGTTGCTACACATTTTCGATACTTTTGGCAACTACCCGCAATAAGGGCGTACTCACACTAGGCTCTGTGATCTGGGCCCGGGCACGGTTCCCTGCCGAAGCATGGTTCGTTTGACTAGTGTGATCATTCCGAACCGTGCTTGAAGAGGTGGGCCAGGGCACAATTCGCTTGGATTCGGGCTCGGTTCACTTCTAGTGTGAACGCTATCTGTGCCCGAGCCCGCTTGGAGCCTCGTGTAATTGGTTCATTTTGCTGGAACTCAAAAAGACGTCAGTTTGATGAACTTGAGTTGTAGTCGGCGATTAAAGCTGCAAATTCCTCCCTGTATTTCTGCTGCCTCTGTAAAAATCTCCTAATACGTGCAGCACGATTAGCAGGCAATTGTTGTGTTGTGAAGGATCAGAGGGCCCTCGAGCTTTAAGATATGCTTAAACTGGAAGAGAAGCCCCTGCTGGACCGAGCCCACAAATCACTCCGAGAGAGACCCAAAGAAGGGGAACCACCGCAACCATTTATTGTAAGAGTGCATTTTTTTTGCTACACAGGCAAGAACATCTTTATCTTTCCGGACTGCACCTCCACTCATTCGGAGAAGAGCTTTGTTTGGTGGAGTTAAACGCAATTTGCGCACTTGTGTGGATGTGAAGTACAGACTGCTATACCCTACAACACTGAGAGTGACTCTAGTGGACGGACACTCCTACAGGTTTGAAGACCCAGTGGAGGCCGCTGTCTTTGTTGATAAGCACTGTAAAAAGAAGAAAACGTCTCCTGTACAGGATGTGAGGTGTCCCATAGAAATTGTACTAAAGGGTACTGTGAGGACAGACAAGAATGTAGCTGGATGGGATTAAATGAAGTGCTTGGTTCTCTTATTGGATTTGTTTTTCTTGGACATAAACCTGTGTTTTGAACTATTTAAGGAAATGGGAATATTTGTTTGATTGCCATGTTTCCTCTCATAGCACTTAAGTAGTTTTAAGAAGGTGCTATGAAGCGGTTTACGTTTAATTTACTACGAGAGATTAGCCCTTGCATCTTAGTTGGGGAGATGCTGGCTTTGGGGTGGGCAGGAAAAGGGTCTGTTACCCTTTTTTGTGTGGGTTTTTTGTCTTTAGTTTTGTTATAGGATTGTTCTAAATGATGAGTGTGTTTCATTGGGATGGTCAGGTGTAGTTAGAGTAGCTATGTATTATTTTGACTATTATTCTTCTGTGAGTCCATTAATTAGTCAATATTAAGTAGTGTTGGCAGTGGGGGCGAGCTCAAGTTTGTTAGTTGGAATTGTAAGGGTCTTCCCCTGTAAAGTGCATTAAACATTTTCGGCACCATCAGCGTTCTGGTACTCAGGTTGTGTTCCTTCAAGAAACACTCTTGAAAACCCCAGGGCACTTAAAGGTCAGAGGGGGTTGGGTAGATCAGGCATATTATTCTTCATTTGGTGGTAAAGCTAGGGGAGTGGCAATTCTTTTACATAAATCAATTCCTTTTACATGCTTCAGTGTAATTTTAGATGTTAATGGCAGGTACGTAATTTTCACTGGAAAATTGTGTAATAGGCCTGTACACTTAGTAAATGTATATGCCCCAAATTGGGACAAGAGTCAGTTCTTTAGGCAGCTTTTCTCTAACATCCCAGCTTTGACAACATATTCTCTGATATTAGGTGTGGACCTTAATTGTTGGCTAGATCCACGTTTTTTTAATCCAACAGGGAGCGCTTACTCTTTTTATTTCTCAAGTGCATCATACCTTTACCTGCCTATATTATTTGGTGGATAACAGGATGATCCCTTTTGTAAATTCCTGTATTTATGATAATATTGTTATCTCAGAACATGCCCCTGTCATTTTGACTGTTCGATTTGTAATTATGGATGGAGGCCATGCCCTTTGGTGTTTTAATACGTGGTTACTCTCTGATGATAAGTTTGTTAAATATATCTCGGGCCAAATAGATTTTTTTAAGTACAAATAAAACCCCACACATCTCTGCATCCATCTTGTGGAAAACTTTGAAGGTGTATATTAGGGGAGTGATTAGCTCTTATGTAATCTTTGAAACACATCGAAAAACAAGCAAGCTTAATAATTTAATAAAAAATATTGCTCAGTTGGACAGCCAATATTCAGTTTCCCCTTCTATAGAGTTATATAAACAGTATCTTATATTACAAGCAGAATTTGATATATTAGCCTCGGATCGGGCAGCAGAGTTACAGGGAAATTGCGGGCTCGTCAGTTGCCTCAGTCTGCCTCCTCTCATAAAATTTCTCAAATACGGACAGCAAATGGTATAACAATTAATCCCATAAAGATTAATGATGAGTTCAAACAATATTATTCTCTTTATACATCTGACTCAAAGGAGGAAAGATTTTGAGCTTTTCTTTAATTTGAGACCCCTGTACTTGATTCTGACCAATATCTATTGAAGAACTTTCTTTAGCTGCCAGGTCTATACAGACTGGCTACCCAATTTAATTTTATAGGAAGTTTTTTGATCAATTGGCTCCTCTTATACAGAACATGTTCAATGTGAAGTATATTTTGCACATACATAGAGACGTGCATGCAAAGCAGACATTTAGGGTCAAAGGTTAATGGAGTATGACATACATTTTGACAGAGCATCTGGTTTCAATTAATGATTCTATATCATAAAAGTTTCCTTCGTCCTCTGTTTTGCACGTCCGGTAATGAGAAGTAATTAAGTAATTTGGGCCATGTGTTTCGTTTCTATGGGTGAAGCGTTCACTATAAGAACACGACCCCGAATACTGAGAAGTTAAGAAGATCTCCATACTCCGCCCCAGAAGTCTCTCTCTTTCATCTGATACTGTACTTTCTTTAAATATTAAACTTACAAATAAAGTCAGTGTCAGCAGAGATTACTTCAAATCATCAACAGAGCATCGATACAGAAGAAAGGAAACGACAATGAATCATTTGATTCTTTGACTCCACTCAAACCCTTAATCAGGCTCTAATATCTTTGATTCTGAAGAAAGACAAAGATCCTCTTGACTGCGGTTCATACGACCATATTAGTTTATTAAATGCAGATTTTAAACTGATGTCAAAATTATCTGCCTTGCGTCTAGAAACTGCCTTGCCTAATCTATTTTTACACGGCCAAACAGGATTCTTTAAAAATAGACAAATGTTTTTTTAATTTAAGGCAATTGTTTAATACAATTTATACTGCCTCTAAGTCTAATCTCTCAGAAGCTGTAATATCTATGGATGCAGAGAAAGCATTTGACAGGGTCAAATGGGAATATCTATTCTATACCCTGGAGAGATTTGGGTTTGGAAAAAATTTCATATTTTGGGTCAAGCTTTTGTTTTCTTTACCTCGAGTAGCGGTACGGATAAGTAACACCTACTCTGCTTATTTTCCACTACATCGTTCTACAAGACAGGGGTGCCCATTGAGCCCTTCTTTATTTGCTCTTGCAGTGGAACTATTTTCCATCGCCTTTCGTAGTAACTCTCAAATTAAGGGCATAATTAGGAGTGGGTCAGAGCAGAAAGTCTCTCTTTATGTGGATGACCTGCTCTTGTATGTGTCTGATTTGCAGAATTCTACACCTACTGTTTTAGAGATATGGGATTTATTCATGTTTATATAAGGTTATAAATTGAATTTGAATAAGAGTGAACTACTTGCACTAAATAAGGCAGGTAATGTACATCTAACTAGTCTGCCATTCAAAATCGCTGACCATAGCATTACATATTTGGAAATTAAGATAACATAATAAAAAGTTAATTTCCCCCCGCTTATGTTTTTTTGTTTTTTGAACATTCTGTTTATTGGGAAACCAAGGATTTACAAACAGCCGTCCGATAGATACACAATTTTTTAGTTATTCCCACCCCCACTTATGTTGAGTGTTAAGAATGATCTGGCTCATTGGTCAGTTTATAATTTATCGTTAGCCGCACAAATTAACATTATTAAGATAAATATCCTCCCTAAATTTCTTTATTTATTTCAGTGGGTGCCCTGTTTTTTGTCCCAAATACAAAGACAACTTCTGCAAAGACCTAAGGTTTTGGGGGAAGGCTTTACCTAATTTCAGATTTTATTATTGGGCAGCTAATTTAAAAGTCATACAGTATTGGTTGCAGTATGATCTACATGTGGCATCCGCTGCTCGATACTGTTAAATCTGTGCCAAACACAGATTGATACAGTGTAAAATACTGCATCGGTTCCATTTTACGAAAGTCAGACTTGCCAATATTTATAAAGATATAGATCCTATCTGTGAAAGATGCAGCCAAGCACCGGACACCCATGCACATTTGTTTTGGTCTTGTCCTTCTTTGAACCTGCACTGGTCTGAAATATTTAAGCTTTATCAGAAACACTAGGGAAGACTATTGAGCCTAATGCTTTTAGAGCCATATTTGGAGTCTCTCTCTCATCTGTGACGCTGTCAGCTTTGGAAGTAGGGTTTGTTTCTTTGGTCACTCTCCTGGCCCGTAGGTTGATCTTACTGAAATGGAAGTCTCCCTCCCCGCCCTCGCATACTCTGTGGATTAAAGATGCTCTTGGTGCCGCAGGGTTATAAAGGCTTCGAGGTATTGTAAGTGGCTCTAATACGAAATTTCATAGAATTTGGGACCCTTTTTTGGATTATGTAAAAAAGTGCTAATGTGCACTAGACTAATCCTGTATTTTATTTTATTTTATTTTATTTTATTTTATTTTATTTTATTTTATTTTATTTTATTTTATTTTATTTTATTTTATTTTATTTTATTTTACCTAGGTGTTTTGGTTTAACTTTGGGCGTATGTTTGTGTATGATGTCTTGTGTTTCAGGCTTAAGCCATTTGTTTGTGATTGCTTTCCTTCCAGCTGCACTAAGTATTCCAAATAGGTACTTTGTTTGAGTGCTTACTAACGTTGAGTGTAGAAGCCCCCAAAAAAGTTGTCTGGCCCGAATGTGGTAACTAGCTCTGTAAAGATCCCACTGCAAAATGTCTTTATCTATGGACAGGGTTAAAACAAGTGATAATGATTGGCTTCCTGGGTGCCACAGGACCTCCATCAACTAGATGAGCCTGAATGATGAGATGACTGAATAGGTGTAATGAAATATCACCATCCAAACACTCTTCATGATAATGAACTTGTTATTTTCCATTGAAATTCACAGTATTTTGTCCAGACTTCATCTGGAATGTCACTGTTTGATTCTTTTTCCCATTTGTGTTTGATGTAAGCAGTGTTAGTTATTTTCACCTCTTGGAGACCCTTGTATATTCGCGAAATCACCTTATGTCCCAGATCTGCCTTATATGCAGTAATAAAAAATGTGTATGAAATTGTTTGTAAATGCTTTTTGGGCTTCTCTCAAATTACTATTTATATAGTTGTGTACCTGAAGAAACCTATAAAATTCACTATTGTTTAACCCATGTAGAGTTTTTTAACCTCTGGAAGCTATTCAGTGTATCTTGGTTAAAAAAAGGTGCAGTAAGAAGTTAGGCCCTGTTTAGCCCATCCCTTATAGGTCGCATCCTGCCAATTTGGAATAAAGTCTAAATCATAAAAGTACAATCTCAGGATCTTTACTTCATCAAGGAAACCCCCCCATGGTAATAACATTTAGCGATATTCTCAAACTGACATTAATCAGTTTATTACCTCTGATTAACTTCTTGTCATTTATCTCCCAAGTGTGATTGAATTGGAATTTCTCCAGCTATTCTTTCCTCAATTTCTTTCCAAATTGCTTGGTAATCAGGTTTGCACCAATGAAATAAGTATTTCAACTGGGATGATATGAAGTAATATTTGAAGCATGGTAGGGCAACCCCTCCTTTATCTTTTGCCAATTGAAGAGTTTTTTCCCTTGCCAAATGTACTGTGATATTAATTTATCCCATTCATTAAATTGTCTGTCATTTATTTCAATTGGAAGAGTTTAAAACAAATATAATAACCTAGGCAGAATATTCAATTTGATAGACTCAATTTGTGACTCAAAACTTAGCAATGGAATTAAATTCCATCTTTTTATGTCTTCTTGTAATTTCTGGCTTAAATAATCAAAATTTAGGGCATATAATTTTGTTAAATCTTTTGGGATGATTACTCCTAAGTACTTCATTTAGTCCAAATTCCAATTCAATTGGATTTTTGAACTTACGATCTGGCTAGGCTTGTACTTAAAAATACTTTAAAGTATTTGAGTTTTTGAAATGTTTAATTTATATCCCGAAATGAAACCAAAAGCATGAAATTGAACTTTCTGGATTTGACAAATCAATTAAAATGTCATCTGCAAATAAGGAAATTTTATGTTTTTGACCAAACATTTTTATACCGGTAATATTTTTAGTGCTTCAATAGTTTAAACAATGTTGGACTAATTAGACAACCCAAATTTTATATGCTTCCATTTATTTTTATTCTTGCCCTTGGCTCCTTGTACAGTGCTTGTATTGTGTTAATAAATGTCTGATGAAATCCAAATGTTTGCAATACTTTGTATAAAGACTGCCAATTGACACGATCAAAAGCCTTTTCTGCATCAAGGCCCAAAAATACTGTCTGAAGTTTTTTATCTACTGTATGCTCAATTATATGAAGCATGTGCCAAATATTGTCTTGTGTCTGCCTTTGTAAAATAAAAACTTTCTGATCGAGGCTTTTTATTTGGGGTAGAATATGAAATAGATATATGAAAACATTTTTGCCATTTTGATTTAGTAAGCTTATAGGCCAATAGTTTCCATATTCCAATTTATTTTTAACTTCTTTTAGTATCGGGGAGATCACTGCTTCTCTCCAAGATGGAGGAGATGGATACCAGTCTTAAGCACAGTTAAATACATCCTTTAATATTGGGATCAATGGACCTTTTCTTTTACCATTCCAAGGGAAACCCATCAGGTCCCGATGCCTTATTAGGTTTTAAATTTAATATTGCTTTTATAATTGCTTCTTCACTTATTTCACTAATTAGAGCCTCATTCTGTTGCTCCCCCACTTTAGGTAATTGAATCATGTCAAAAAAGGGTTTTTGTTTGGTTTTGTCTATTTTAGGTTGTGTATATTGATTTTTGCAAAAAGTTTCAAACGCTTTTTGTATGTGTTTGTTTTAGTTCTATTATCTCAACACGAGTCTAGAGGTTATTCTGAAAACTCGAAACATAAACAAAAAAAACAAACACAAGTTTTCGTATGCCATCATGAGAAATTGTATTGTAATAAATTTGTTTTTTACAGGATGTAGTGTCAGGGTGAGCTAATGCCAAAACAATAAACAAAAATAGACTAAATCCCAACCAACTTAACTTACCTAAACAAAAAATATTTTAAAACAAAATTACACAAAGACTTACCTAACTTACTAACACAATAAACATGAGAAAACAAACCCCAAAAAGAAAAGGCATTCGCCCCTACAGGCTGTAACAGATTTAGCCTACAGTCTCTGATCTAAACACAAACACTGTGAACACTATACAAACACACACAAGCCATAGCTGTGTAAGTGTATCTTAGTGCAACAAGTAATACACCAAACAACTCAACAGCCGCAAAGGCTAAGAAAAAGAGAAAACAAGCAAGTAAAATCAACTAAAGGAAATAACAAGAGAGGGAGGGAATATAGAGAAATCAAACACACAACATGTAGGAGCGTTCTCATACATGGATCACAACAAGTGAGCAATGGGGCCAAGAGACGGTGGCTTCTCCAATGTCGCTTGACAAGGCACGTCACCGGTCAGCAGATCCGGGTTAATCACCCAAATCCATTCCAGGTATATTTCCTACAAAAAGTCACATGATACACAAAGGAAAAAAGAAACAGCACAATCGGTCATAACCAGATCAGTTAAACAAAACAGATAAATCATAGAACGTAACTTAAGTTATTTAGCTTACAATGTATAGTTTGTTACGGGGACCTTCATTTTATAAATTGTGTTTTCTGCTTGTTGTTTTTTAACCTGTTAGCAAGCAATTTGGCTGATATCCCTCCTGTCTTGTAATATCTTTGTTTAAGAAAAATCAGCTTTTTTAATATCATTTGTTTAAACATTGAATTCATTTCTTTTCTTATACAATTTAACTTTTGTTTTTTGATTAAATGTATTTTTATGAATGTTTTCTCTAATGATTTTAATTCTATTGTAACTGTTCCATTTTTTATGTTTTTTTAACTTTGAACAATAACCCATAATTTCCCCCCTGAGAGCTGCTTTACATGCATCCCAAAGAATTAGTGGGGATACTTCCCTGTTATCATTTGCATCTAGATATTCCTTTATATCTGTCTGTAACAGCTGCCTCATTTGGTTTAGAATACTTATATTTCACCTCCAAATAGTATTCCTCTCCTCACTGCCTAATACTAAATTAATAGAAACTTGGGTATGCTCTGATAAATCTATAGTCTCAATCTGACAATTTAACACCTGAGTTATATCTCTCTGAAACACGAAAAAGTAATCAAGTCTTAAATAGATAGAATGTGGGTGAAAAAAAAGTGTAATCTCCCTTTCTGACAACACTGTCTTATTGAGGTAAGTGCAACGTTGTGACATCTCTTTGACCAAAATGGACTGATCCTCTTTCATTTGCCTTACCAGAATCACCCGATTAAAGACTTTTCTTTTTGTTCTCAAAGCCCCTTTTTTTACAAAGGAAAGGGAAAGAACACTAAGTAGACTGACAAAAGCAAAAACTGTATAGCATGAAGTAGTGCATCATGAGATGTTGCTGATTTTCTCCATTGATTCCCAAGGCAGGATAAATGCATCAGATAGGCTGCAAGCTGCCTCCACATCAATCTTGTCTGCATCCTCTACCATGAGGTTGTATTTTGTGAGCGCGTCTTTCAGTCTGCCCCTTAGCTCTCAGTCTCTGTCTTTTGGTCTTCCTTATCCGATTGCTATTTGTAAAGTTTGGGAGGACCATATACGAGAATGAGTTTGAGAACCACTTACATGACATCATTATTAAAAGAAAAGGTGGTAGAAAAAAATAAAGAAGCCAAACATTTTACATCTAGCATCAAACATCTAATCTAGCATCTGCAATAAGGAAGGAATAGCATTCCATAGCACGTGTACCATTCTGACAATACAGGTTCTGCTTCTTGTGAAGAGGAATGCAGATTATATCATTACTGAGGTATTAGCTTTGAACAGAAAACCAATGTGTAGATAAGTATGGAGATCTCTCTCTCTCAAACACACACACACACACTCACTCATATACCAATCGGCCATATCAATGACACCACCTCCTCTTTTTCACAATGCCTGTACATTTCATCAGCTCCACTGCCCATATGGAGTACATTGTAGTTCTATAATTACACACGGTAGTCCATCTGTATACTTTGTTACCCTGTTCTTAAATGATCAAGACCCCCACAGGACCACCACAGAGCAGGTAAACACACACACCCAGACACACTTACTTTGGTGAAGCTAGTGCCTTGTGAAGGTTCTCTTCCTTTCTCTTATTCCAACCAATTGACTGTAGAGTTACATATCAGCTCTAACTAAAAGAGTGGAACAGGACACCAGGAGAAACACTACAATTAGATGTCTAAAACTTCATTGATATAGAAGAGAGTAAGGGCACAAATTTAGGGTACAGTGTACCATATTAGGTGGGTATGAAAGTATCTGTCATGCACACAAATATACTTCACTTTTACTGTTTACTGTGTAAAACCTTTTGTTTGGACCCAATCAATTTTTTATTAAGAAAAATATTGCAATGTGACTGTATTTATATTATTAATCATAGCACTATTTTATAATGAAAAATAATAGAAATCGTATTTGATATTAATAATCATTATTATTACTTTATTATCCGTCGCTTTATCCAGCTAGTCTTGAATCTTGAGGTGGCTAAAAGGAAAATACATGCACTCCACCAAAAAATGATTTAAGAAAAAACTAAACAAAAAAAAGCCAGAAAAACTATCTTGAAAAAAGAATGCCAAAGTTTGTTGCTGTCAGCCAAACTTGTCAGTGGGTGTCACGGTGTAGCTGAAGCGAGGAAAGGCAGTTGCAGACACAATTGCGAACTGTAGTTTAAACACGGATTTAATATTGAAACAGACGGAGTACACCACAACAACAGTAACATTAACATAAACAACAACAATGAACGACCAGGGAGAGGGCAAAACAGGCGGACTAAATACACAGGATAACGAGAGGGAAACGGAAACAGGTGGTGAACATGATGGGACACAGGTGGAGGGCAGAGGCAAGGAACACATGACAAAAGGTAAACAAAGACCACGTGGACTTGACAGGACGTAAACAAGCGAGGGACGCGGGGAACATGGCGGGGTATGACAGCACCCCCCCTCAAAGGACGCAGCCCCAGAGGCGAGAAAGAGAACACACCCCGGGAGCCCGCCTCGAGGAGGAGACCCAGAAAACAAAACAGGGACCAGGAGAACAGGAACAGACGGACCAGGGACGGACCAGGAGACCAGGAACAGACAGACGGACGGACCAGGAACAGACAGACGGACGGACCAGGAACAGACAGACGGACGGACCAGGAACAGACAGACGGACGGACCAGGAACAGACAGAGACCAGGAACAGACAGAGACCAGGAACAGACAGACGGACGGACCAGGAACAGACAGACGGACGGACCAGGAACAGACAGAGACCAGGAACAGACAGACGGACGGACCAGGAACAGACAGAGACCAGGCAGACAGGCACAGAAAACCAGGAACGGGCAGAGAGGAATAGGCAGAGAAAACCAGGAACGGGCAGACAGGCACAGAAAACCAGGAACGGGCACAGAAAAAAACGGGCAAACAGGAACCAGAACAAAAAACCAGGGACAGACAAACAAATCAGGAAAGACGAGGACGAGTAAGGACGACGAGACGAAACGGGAGGAAGACGACGAGAAGTTACAGGAGGAAGCCGACGAGACGACAAGGGAGGAGGGAGACGAGAGAAACGAGGAACACGACGAGACGCCAAGGGAGGAGGCTGACGAGAAGACTCAGGAGGAGGATGACGAGACGAAACGGGAGGAGGCCAAAACGAGGACAAGGAAAACAACGAAACACCAGACAGGACTCAAAACCGGGAACAGGACAAAACACGAGACAACAGACCAGGAGGGGGACAAGGCAGAAAAACAGGAACAAACAGAACGACGGGGACAGGAACACGGAAACCAAAAACAGGAACAAAACAAGGCAAAGAAACAGAACAGGGCGGGCGGGCGGGAGCAACAAAGTCTGCCTTAACAGGTAGCTTACGCGGGACAAAACCATGAAGCGCTCTGGGCGCAAAGTCAGGAAGCGCACAGGGGGCGGAGTCAGGAGGCGCCCAGATCACCGTCCGGGGGGCGGAGTCAGGAGGCGCACAGGGGGCGGAGTCAGGAGGCGCCCAGATCACCGTCCGGGGGGCGGAGTCAGGAGGCGCACAGGGGGCGGAGTCAGGAGGCGGGACAGACCGGACCACCGTCCGGGGAGCAGGCACGGGAACAGACCGGACCACCGTCCGGGGAGCAGGCACGGGAACAGACCGGACCTCCGTCCGGGGAGCAGGCACGGGAACAGACCGGACCACCGTCCGGGGAGCAGGCACGGGAACAGACCGGGGAGCTTGAACAGGAGCCGGCTGGGGAGCCGGGACTGCGGCGACGTCCACGGAGGCAGCGGGCCGCGCTGCGGCGACGTCCACGGAGGCAGCGGGCCGCGCTGCGGCGACGTCCACGGAGGCAGCGGGCCGCGCTGCGGCGACGTCCACGGAGGCAGCGGGCCGCGCTGCGGCGACGTCCACGGAGGCAGCGGGCCGCGCTGCGGCGACGTCCACGGAGGCAGCGGGCCGCGCTGCGGCGACGTCCACGGAGGCAGCGGGCCGCGCTGCATTGACGTCCACGGAGGCAGCGAAGCAGAAGCAGGCGGGGCTGGAGAGCGGCGCCACGACGGAGTGAGCGCGTGGCCGCGGCTCTGTGCAGGGGGGGGCGGGAGAGCGGCGCCACGACGGAGTGAGCGCGTGGCCGCGGCTCTGTGCAGGCGGGCGCCCGCGAAGTCTGCTTCCGGCTACGGCGTTTGCTACGCCGCTTAGCCTGGTTCGCCGAGACGGCTGCACACCCGGCCGCCATCTCAGCCGCGAGCAGAGCGGGGTTATCCGCCTCCAGCAGCGCACAGAGCTCCCAAGCGGAGAGAAAATCTTCGTGTTCGATCCGGGGGATCAAACAGCTCGCTGTGTCCTTGTGGTCGTTCATTCTGTCACGGTGTAGCTGAAGCGAGGAAAGGCAGTTGCAGACACAATTGCGAACTGTAGTT
Source organism: Megaleporinus macrocephalus (assembly GCA_021613375.1). Lineage (NCBI taxonomy): Eukaryota > Metazoa > Chordata > Actinopteri > Characiformes > Anostomidae > Megaleporinus > Megaleporinus macrocephalus. The sequence continues at coordinate 34,818,542 of CM038709.1, read as the reverse complement.
TAAACACGGATTTAATATTGAAACAGACGGAGTACACCACAACAACAGTAACATTAACATAAACAACAACAATGAACGACCAGGGAGAGGGCAAAACAGGCGGACTAAATACACAGGATAACGAGAGGGAAACGGAAACAGGTGGTGAACATGATGGGACACAGGTGGAGGGCAGAGGCAAGGAACACATGACAAAAGGTAAACAAAGACCACGTGGACTTGACAGGACGTAAACAAGCGAGGGACGCGGGGAACATGGCGGGGTATGACAGTGGGCTGGTGGCTTGATAAAGTTCTTGCAACCAAGGCAATATTTGCTTTATGACCATCTTTTCTCAAAATAGGGTGCTTTGCTACCAAAAGTCCTATGTTGTTAAACAAATCCAAATAAAAATTTCTGGAAATAAAAGCTGAAAGTCAGAGAGCTTACCAGAAACAAAATAACTGGCCTTGGCATGTTAGTACTTCTGAAGGAGATTCTGACAAGTGCCATTTGCTCCCTCTTGACTCCTACTATCCCATCTCACCTGCAGTGGAGCACATATCTGAGCACATACTTCAGTTGTGATAATAAGTTTCTGCTACCTTACCTTCCATCGCTTTGGCATGTATGATAGAAAGAAATGGCTTAAAACTCAGCCACCTTCTCCAAATATGGCCAATACCTAGAAAAAAATACATTTAAATATGATATATGATAAACTCTCTTTCAGTTCTTGTGTACATACATTTTGGTATTTGGCATGTCAACCAGCTATGAAGTAAGACAACCCAGTAAGTTTTATGTGGACTGCCTAGATCAGAAAATGCAGGACTTAACAAGGCATTCAGAATTAGCCAACTTTGTAACTTCAATTGGGGGCTCATTACAATGAGCCCTCCCGACCCTAAAGAGCCTTTCCACAGCAAAAACTGCAGATAAAAGAACTGTAAGTGTGTGAAAAAATAACTAAGCTCTGTGTTTGTTTTGCTGTTTAACGATAGAAAAGCTTACATCTGGGGTAATATATTAACGAAAGTATAATGTTGTAGATAGTTGTGGGCATTACTTGCTGCAGGACCCACAGTAATGGTAATGCTATTAACCTGTTAATTTGAATTTGTTAATTTGTTGAATGTCTATAAAATGAACTTCATGGTTAAAGTAGTATAAGCTTTTGCGTTGGCATGCTGCCTGTCTGAATAAGCAGTAAGCAATGGGTTATTTAAAGCAACAAACAACCAAATCGGCCATTCTGAACAGGGTAATTTAAAAGGTGCTGTGGTGCTTCAATGTTATTTTGACATTTAATTAAGACACCAAGTAATTGTGTTAACTTCTGTGAAAGGGATACAATATGTGCCCTTTAAAATTGACTTGATCCAGTGCGGATGTCACATGCAGGTAGGGTATATTCCTTATACTACATAAGAAATATACCCTACCTGCTTGTGACATCCATACAAAAGAATGACGCATTCAAAATGTGCCACGTCGTATTGAAGGTTCATAGGGTATGCAAAGTTTTCCCCACAGTAGTGGTTCAGTCCACGTAATAAAAAGCCATGCCTACAAACAACTATTTCCAGGCACTTCTCATCCAACTTTGCACTGGACTTTGACAATGCCTCCCTGCCAGTTGTAAATGTTGATGTTCCACAGACAGCTCCACCAGGCCCCTGAGAGTAATTGTAGGCACAAGGATTTCTTTAGAAAAAAGACACTAAAATAGAAAATTCATGGTAGTAAAAACATCTACATAAAACTATCAAAAAAATATGGACACCATACCTCAACCTAATCAATTGCGAACACTAAAAGTAATCACAAGTGACAGATTTGTCTGTACTCACCCCTTTCAAATGACTTTTATAAGATTAACAATGCTTGATACATCATCATCTTTAGCAAGGAATGTCCTAAAACATGGATGGTTCATCAGTGCCTCCAAACAATGTTTTATACTCAAAACCAGAATCAATCACAAATTCTGACAGCAACAAGAAATATGGCATATACATTACATTTACATATTTCACTTACTTTTGGACTTTTTAAAGCGGTAATATTTTATATTACCTTCTACAGAGACAGCTAGCATGTCAGGGGTACATGCTGGGCACACAAAGTGCTCTACCTGACAAAGCTTCTTTTTTTTTTAATGTATCCCCACAGATAGAACCTGCCTATTACAGTACAAAAAAGTGGAAGATGACAACTGTGTAATTCAAGGTGAATTTAACAAAAAATCGGACATGTTAATCATTAAGATTTAAACAAAGTAACTAAAATGAGAAAAGTAATTACTGTAGAGACACATAGTGATTCTTTACTGAGCAACAGTACTCCTCACTCTTTTTGATGTCAGATTCATTCATGATCATTACATATATTCCACTCTCCCAATGTCTCATTTAAATGCTCATATGGTCATGTTTGGTGGCCAATGCTACATAAGAGGTTGATTTTGGTGTTATCTAGTGTTGCAAAATGTACCTTTCTGCCCAAAGTATTTTGGTTGGTTTGTTCTTTGACCAAAAACTTAAGATCTCAGACATCAGGCAGAATATTTATAACCATGATAAAGCTTTGTGATGTAGCTTTTGGAGGAAGTTTCAGACATCAATTACCTTTTATGACTGCTCAAAAGCAAGTCTCTCTAGAATGGCACATTTTACACCAAATAAACGTTTTCTATACATCGTAACAATTTAGTTATACTGAATTTAAGAACAATTATCGCATGAGTAATAAAGAGCTGCCTCATTTGTTTTTGGGCACTTGTTGGTGAAAATAGTAATTATGTAAAAGTAATAACTAAATATTGTTGGACCAAAAAATACTATATAAATGATTGGCTAAACTGCTGTATGTTACGTACTGAAATGTCGTAGGCAGATAGGCGGAGCGAGTGAGTGAGATTGGGTGAGTGAGCGAATGCGTGGGGATTTTGGATTCGAGAGAGAGATGTGGGGCAAGCAGCAGCGTGTGAACGTCACCAGTTGACAAGCAGTTTCAAGTAGCCACAATGCAGCATGTTCAACGTTAAAAGAAAGCGAACTTATGACTGAGTTTCCTCCTTTTCATTTCTACATTTCACCACGCTACCCATCGCCAACTCAACCAACCCACGGCCCAAGACTGAGGTGAACTAGTGCAAGAGAGACAGAGACTCATTCAACCCACTTTTAAGTTTTACAATTTTAATAAAAATAAAAGATAACCATCATCACTTTGTTCACACCCAGCACTGGTCAAACTTGCTGAAAGAACTCATTAGTTTCCAGTAACTAAGCATATACAATGATCAGCCATATAATTAAAACTACACACCATAAGCCATGAAACAGCTCTGACCCACTGAGACATGGACACCACTATTACCATTTTCAGTAATTTGTGCTACAGTAGCTCTTTAAGGGATTGGACCAGACAGGTGCCATGACATATTTTTTATTGCTGATTCACCAGTTGTCTTTACTTGGAGCACTTTTGGCAGGTACTAACTACTGGATACTGGGAACCACCTCAAGACCTGCTGTTTTTGAAATGCTCTGACCCCGCCATCAAGCTATTACAACCTGACCCTCGTATAAATCTGATCAGATGCTTTATCTTGTCCACTTTTTTCTGCTCCCAACACATCAACTTCAAGAACTGACTGTTCACTCGCTACCTAATATATTCAACCCATTGTTGAATATTATGACTGATCAGTGTATATCTTGGTTACTATATAACAAATGCTTAAGCAAGTAAAGACAAAGAAAAAGCCTCAAAGAAAGAGGAAGTGCTGCAAAGTGTATCCATAGCTAATAAGTAACATCAACATGAGGAAAAACATCAATGCAGACTTACAGAGTTTTGTTTTTTTGTTGGTAATTGGCTGAAATAAAATAGAACACAATTTTGACAGGTGGACACTCACCAATAACAGACAGTGTAGTACTTGCAGCTTCTACATGTGGAAAATGAAGTTCCTGAGCACTTGCTACTTGGCTTGCAAGCTCATAGGCTAGCAATCTTCCCTCTTTGAGCTTTTGGTGGTCACTTGAACGCATCATTACTAAATAGAATTAATATGTTAAAGAAAAAATGCTGTTTTTGATGTAATAGTATACTGAGAAAAAATACTAATTAATTATTAATTATTGAGCATAATATTAAGAATGTTCAAATGGTGTTTAAAGAACATGTCATAGCTACATTCATGTTTTCTAGTGCAATTAAAAGAAATTTAAATGCAGCCACTTAAACAGTTAATGTTAAACTGTGTGAGTACACTGACAAATAGCAACGTTAAACAGTGTACACTGTGTTGTCGGGGCTATATAATTCAGTACAGCTAACGTAACTTATATATGTTTTCTAGACTGATTAGCGATTAAAAAAACGTATTCTGAAGATTATTCTCCCTTACACAGTTTGTGTTACTGAACGACGGTGAAAGCTAGAGAAGCTAAGTAGTTAGCTAGCAAGACTCAGCTTCTTAAGCTAATCATCTCACTACTTGGGTGGAAAGTTTATTTTGGGTGAAATAAGTACATCGCTGACCTTCCAGTTTCAATTCAAGTTCATAAATGACACAATTAAGTATACAATGCATACTCAGTCAACACTGTATAAAGATATACAAGAATATAACATTCAGGGAGAAATGCCTTCTCAGGCATTACTCACTTTATCTCGCTTGTACTGGTGAGAAGAGCTGTTTTAGACAATGATGTGGAGTCGAATCTACTGAGAGAAATAATTATCAACATATGTACTTCTTGTAACCTTGTATTTGTGAAGACTTACGAAATGGACTTTTTGCTATTACCATCTCATACCCTCTCTCTTCAAAGAGTTGATCATCCCCCATACTTTGTTTGTGTTTGTATCGTCTCCTCCCTGATACCAATCACCCCCAAGGTGGCAACATACCAAACCCCTTAATGTCGACACCCCAAACTCCCCCCCTACCATTTGACCCTTTTCATCTCCTATTTAAACGGGAGTTACTGGGTTAGATAGAGAGAGATGGACTGGACCTCAAGAAATGGACCAGCAAAAGACCGATGACCTAAGAAGATGTGCCCGTGTGTGTGATTCTGCGTGCACGTGATTAAGACTGCTTCCCGACCGCTAGCAGACTGGCTGTGATCGACTGAGCTGTACCCATATTTTCTGTGTGTCAATAAACTCAAGTCTACGCTGAAGGTCTCCTGACTTCTGATTCCTGAAAGTCGAATAAAACTCGCCTACTAAAATTGCATACTAGTTTGCCGCTCGAGCAGTACAGACTGGCTCCAATCTATTACCTACTAAATAATAGGTGTTGCGACTCCACCCTTGGACTCGGTGCCACCTCTCAATTCTTTCTACAGCAATGATTTGCGAGTCATAGTCAAGAATATTACACTACCTTGCAACACGATTGTTTAACTTCTTTCCCGGTCTTGCAGCAAATTCTAGCAGTTTCTGGCACAAACCAACTCCCCTTTGCGTGCACACACAACACATTGTTGTAGAGGTAACAGATTACACAAACAATTTTGGTTATTTATACATTGAAATACCTCAAATTAAGTGTGTAATTTAAAACATTTACATGACTGTGTGACACATGTACATGTAAAGGCAAACCAAATTCCTTATCCTTCAGTTTAAGAAATGCACATGTAGGGGGCACCATGGAGCACGTAATGCAGTAGACGCGTTTTAGTTGGGGGCTCCAGGCCAAGCTGTTGTAACTCGGTTTTTCTGCTATTTATTTTGGAATTTTGAATGTTCCTTGGTCTCTGAACTTTTTAGCATGGTTTGGCATTGACACAGCGACAATTTGGTTCGAAATGGCTCCGAAATCTGCCAAACCCTCAAAGGACACAGAGAATCGTCAACCGGCCTCAACCGCTTCTCCTACATGCGGCCTGCCGGAATCCGGCGAAACAGACGCTGATTCTCCTCCAACGTGGGCTAAGAACTTGACAACTTCTGTCCAAGGTGGGCTTGATAATATCTCCTCTCAGCTAAGCAACATGGAACAAACTGCCCTGACTGGTGGAACCTGCGCATAGATCGCTCCGTCCTCGCCCGGCTGAGGGTGCCAAGCCTCGACCGTTCATCGCACGGATTCATCTATTCCAAGTCAAGGAAAAGATCTTGCAGCTCCGGAGATCTCATGGTCCTCTTCAATTTCAAGGACATAAAGTACTATTTTTTTCCGGACTACACCAGCTCCATTATGGAGAAAAGGAAGCAATTCACGGAGGTGTTGCAACAGCTCAGGAATTTGAAAATAACTTTCTTCGGTATCCTGCGAGGCTTCACGTTGAGGTTGATGGTCATTCACGGAGCTTTTCTGAACTGGCAGAAGCGAAGGCATTTGTGAGTTCTGTTTCGAAGACTAACAAGGATGAGTGAAGGGTGAGCTTAATCAGGCTTACGAACTCATATTGTTTCATTAATATATTTAACACTGCCGTGACTTCTTTTTTTTCTTACTATACTCGTTATTTTGATTCTTTACTTCTAATAGTTATCTTTCTTGCACAAAAAGACACGTACAGTTGCATTATATGTGGATATTGTTGAATATAAGCCTGTTTGTATTCGAACAGAATAATATTTCATTTTATTTCATTCCTTTTTTAAGTATTTAGAAACATTTGTGATCTAGCTTCTGTTTTTGTGTGGTGTGATTTGCTTGGTTCTGGGGCTCCTGACAGCCGTTGCTGCAGGTTTGCGTAGTAGAGGTAGTTACTCTATAGCTTTTGGCTTACCTAAATTTATGGGATTACTTAGACATTCCCGGGGTGGGAATAGGTCTATTTGTGGGTTTGGGACTGAGGGGTGGGTTTTTTTCTTTTTTAGTTGTCAGTTTTCTCTTTCTTGTAGTTTCTTTGGTCTTTTCAGATATGGCTACTCCTGTGCACTATGAGTCAGATGTCATCTAGGATTAATACTTGTACTTCTGGCATCACCTTAGCCTCATGGAATGTTAGAGGTATGGGTCATCCAATCAAAAGGGGTCGGGTTTTCTCGCATCTGAAGATGTTGAAAGCTGACATAATTTTTTTGCAAGAAACGCATAATAGCCCCACCCAGCAATCTAAGCTAGGGGTGTGGCTATTATTTTTAAAAAAATATCCCATTTCATCTTGAGAGGATGATAGCAGATCCACAGGGTCGATACATTATTGTATCTGGCCATATTAATTCATTTCCTCTCACACTGATTAATATCTATGGCCCTAATTTTGATTGTCCTGATTTTTTTTGTAAAACTTTTGGTCTTATCCCACTTGCCTTGAGTGAGAACATTATTATGGGGGGCCATTTTAACTGCTATTTAGATCCATATCTGGATAGACTCTCTACTAAGACTCCACCCACGTTGGCTACAGTACAAACTCTTAATAATCTACTCAAAGCAAGGAACATGGTGGATATCTGGAGGCTATGTCATCCAACTGGCAGGGACTATTCATATTACTCACAAGTACATAAGTCTTATACACAGATCGATTATTTCCTTGTGTCTTCTGAGTTAGTTTCTAAAGTTTGCAATGTTAAATATCATAACATATTAATATCCGATCACTGCCCAATTACATGTGAGCTTCAGAACATTGTCTCCAAACCAGCACATGCATGGCAATTCAATCCTAATCTTCTATCAGATCCTGCCTTTGTCAATTACATGAAGGTAAAGCTTGTAGAATTTGCAGATTTTAATGATACAGCAGATGTATCAGACTCCACTCTCTGGGAAACGCTCAAAGTTGTTGTCCATGGCTATATTTTGGTATTCGAATCCTCAAAGAAAAAATAAATGAATCGGAGACTTGTCGAAATTGAGAATATGCTAAAAATGTTAGAACAGAAATATAAGTCTTCCCTTTCAACTTCAGATTATAATAAAATTTTACAACTTAGGTATGAATATAATACTATTCTCAGTCAGAGAGTTCAACACCTTTTACTTTAACTTAAGAGGAAACAATTTGAGTTAGGAGATAAACCAGAGGGACTTTTGGCAAGGCAGCTTAGAGGAATTCGTGCGAAACAAGTCATTCATAGGATTCAGTCGAGATCAGGTGATTTAATTACGGATCATAAGGAGATTAATAATAGATTTTGAGATTTTTACACAGAATTGTACTCTGCCAAATTCTCGGCTTCAGAATCTGATCTGGATTCTTTCTTTAAAGATCTTGACTTGCCGGGGCTTTCTGACTCAGCTAGAGAGTCACTGGATTCCCCTGTTACTCAGTCTGAGATCCTTGAGGTCATTTAAAGCTTCCCTTCTGGCAAAACAGCTGCGCCAGACGGTTTTGGCTGTGAGTTTTATACATTTTTTTCTTCCCAGCTTTGCCCGTTTCTGCTGAGAATGTTTGATGAGTCTACTGCAAACAAACAATTCCCTGATTCTTTATATCATGCCAACATTTGTCTTTTGCTGAAAAAGGGGAAAGATGATACAGACCCGCCTCATATAGACCTATTGCCCTGCTTAATTTTGATCAAAAAATTATATCTAAGATAATGGCCAACTGATTAGCTAAACACATATCACAGATCATTCACCCTGATCAGACAGGGTTTATTCCGGGTAGATTTTCCTTTTGTAATGTGCGTTTGCTTCTTAATGCCATGCATGTGGCACAAAAAAGCAATTCTACTGCGGCTGTTGTTTCACTAGATGCACAAAAAGCCTTTGACCAAGTGGAATGGCCCTATATGCTCTATACATTGAGGCAATTTGGATTTGGGGATTTTTTTATTGATCTGGTTAGGGCCATATATTTGCATCCATCATCCTCTGTTTTAACCAATGCTGACCGTTCTACTCCTTTTTCACTTCAGCGTGGTGTTCGACAAGGGGATCCCCTCTCCCCATTTCTTTTCAATATCGCATTAGAGCCTCTTGCAGTGGGAATACGGAAACCAGATATTCATGGTATTAAACTAGGAGATTTGGAGGTTCTAGTCATTCTTTATGCAGATGACTTGCTCCTGTGCATTTCAGATCCTGTATCTTCTATCCCCTCACTCCTGGAATATCTAAAATTATTTGGTCAGCTGTCATGATATAAAATTAACTGGAATAAAAGGGAATTGATGCCACTCTCTCAAATTTTTGATCCAAATCTTTTGGCCTCCATTCCCTTTAAGGTGGCCAGGGAACATTTAACTTATCTTGGGCTTCAGATATCCAGGGATCCAAAAACAATATTTAGGCTAAACTTTCAAGCTGCGTTAGAAAAGTTAAGAACAGATGTTGAAAGGTGGAAATTGCTGCCCTTGTCTTTGATTGGTAGAATAAATGCAGTTAAAATGATTACACTCCCAAGAATTTTATATATTTTTCAAAATCTTCCTATTTTTCTCCCAAACTCCTTTTTTCAACAACTGGATGCAATTGTCTCATCCTTTGTCTGGGCTCAGAAGAGCCCACGTTTTTTCAAAATTCATTTACAGAAAGCTTCAGTCGATGGTGGATTAGGCCTACCCAACTTTAAACACTATTACTGGGCTGCAAACACCAGAGCAATTTCCTTTTGGCCACTGGGATCGCGTGAGGGACTTATTTTGGATTCTACACCACTGTGGGTTAAATATGAGGCTGGATCAGTTACAAAGACATCCTTACCGGTTTTTCTGTTTTCTAAGGTGTCACTTAGCAATACTTTAATAAATAATAATTTCATTATTAAAAACTCACTTAAGATCTTAAATCAGATTAAATGCTTTACTAATGCACCGCTAACTTCGGTTCATACTCCAATTATGTGTAATCATTTTTTTCTACCTGCTAAGATAAATAAAGCTTTTTCTGTTTTCAAAAGCAAAGGACTAAGAACTATAGAGGACTTATATGCAGATGGGACCTTTATTTCATTTAATCAGTTCAAAGATAAATTTAACCTTTCTCATACACATTTTTTCCGTTATTTATAGCTTCGGCATTATGTAAGACAAAATATTTCTTATTTTGAATCAAAGCCAAGTGATCATACATTATTTAGTTTTTTTCGCACTGACCCCACATCTAAACAATTGATTTCACATTTTATTACAGTTTTGAGATCTACTCCAGATACAACTAAATTTAGAGAGGCTTGGGTGAGAAAGATTGGTAGCGAAATTAGGTGTGAAAGAGGTGTGGGTGGAGAGTTTGTCTCGGATATTACGCTGCTCTGTAAATTCTCGATACAGGCTGATCCAGTTTAAGGTGCTTCACCGGCTGCATTATTCCAGGACTAAATTACATAAGATTTTTGAATCCATCTCACCTCTTTGTGAAAGATGCAAAATTGAGGAGGGCTCTTTGACTCATCTGTTTATAACCTGCCCTGTGCTGCAGACCTTATGGTCAAGAATTTTTGATTGGCTTTTCAAAACTCTTGAAATAAAATTAGACTTTGATCGTAATATGCAGGTGTTCTGCCTCAAGATACAACAGGTGGTGATGGCTGCTATGATTGTGGCTAAGAAGCTGCTCCTTTTAAATTGGAAATCGCCTTCAGCTCCACCGTTCAAACATTGGCTAGCTGAGATGCTTAATTTTGCATTTATGGAGCATTTATGTAGCCGTGGACCAAGTGCACATAAGTACATTAACCAGATTTGGAATCCAATAATCAGTCATTTTAAGTAAATGTAAGACCATAAATGTAAGTGAATGTAAGACCATCATTTGCTGCTACTGCTGATCTTATTGTCACTGTTGTTGTTATTTTTATTATTATTATTACAATATTATTCTGTTGGTTTTATTTTTATTTATTTATTTTTCTCTTTGTGTGTGTTTTTTTTTTAATGTGCTTGATAGGAGGGGGTTGGGTTAGATTGTATATATGTAGATATGTATATATTTTTTTTGTTTGCTTTGAACTGATTATACAACCAAAATAAGCTAAAATAAAGTATTAAAAAAAGAAATGCACATTTACAGCTTGGGGGAGCTTATAGCAGTAGTATAAAATTTTATAAAAGTATAAAAGTAGTATACAATTTTACTATGCAACTATAGCGGGACCCCAAGAGCATAAAACTCTATTTCTCACATAATCATGCCTGAAGGGGTTGTAATCTGCATTATTATTGTACTTTTACAGCATATGCTGTAAATTTTGCAAAGAAAGTAAGGCACATTGCTTTTACATGTTATTTATGGGTTTTTTTTCAACAGTTTGATTTTTTTTTTCGAAAGTTGCAATAGTTACATGTTGTTTGACTACATCTATATTTTATACAAAATTTTATAGGGCATTTTGTATTTTTTGCATTTTTGTCCATACCTGAAACCTGAATCAGTGGTCATTGAGGTGGATCAGAAAGTTCTCATGAAGTTTTAATTGTGTTAATAAAGTTACTGAACTGTGACTGATCTGCCTTGAAGTTTATGCTGAACAATAACCAAGATGTGACTATCCTTGTGAGGCTTCTCAGAACATCCTGTTCAGAATAATTGAAGCAAAAAAACAGGTGAAATTCTTAGAGACATCTTTATCAAAATAATCTTCCATAATATATCCAGCTAATTCAGTCCAGACTCAAAAGTTTAAAATGTGACAAGGAAAGTAGTGGGGTTTATATAGCGCACTGCAACAGAGGTACCCAAACCTGGTCCTGGTAGACCTGGTATACCTGGTAAACATACATTTAGACATTTAGAAGCCCAGCAGTAGAAGAACTAAGAAACCGAGATGGTTTGTAGAGGTTGGACAGATGGAAAAGTGCAATGTTTGTTTAGAGCCTTATATGCAAGTAGAAGAATCTTGAATTGGATCCTATATTTAACAGGGAGTCAGTGAAAATGCTGGAGAACAGGTGTAATATGGTCATGAGGACAAGTGTAAGTGAGTAAACGAGCAGCAGAGTTTTTGTACCATCTGAAGCTTACGGACAGAGGAGAAGCTAATTCCAGTCAGCAAGGAGTTACAGTAACCTAGTCGGCTGGAAATGAAAGCACGAATGAGGATTTCAGCAGCAGACTGAAAAAAGGATTTAATTTTAGCTATTCTGCCCAGGTGAAAGAATGCAGTGGAATGGAGTGGAATTAAAGAGAACACCCAAATTTCGGACCAGTGTAGAGGGAAAAATGAATACATCACCCATGTTGAGAAAGAGAGGAGGAGTTTGGTTAAGGATTGACCTTGGGATTAGGATGAGCTCAGTCTTATTACCATATAACATATGAAAATTCCTTCATCCAATTTTGGATCTCTGATAGCTTTCCAAATGAGTAATAGGTGGACCATTGATAGAACTTGTACTAAGGTAGATCTGGGTGTCATCCGCATAACAGTGAAAGTCAATGTTAAAGTATATGCCCAAGAGGAAGAATATATAAAATGAAGTATACACCCAGGAAGAATATGTACTGTATAATGAAAAGAAGAGGTCCGAGGACTGATCCTTGTTGGTCCTTGTGTTTAATCACAGAGGTGTACACTGTAAACTCCAATAAGTTAAGTCTACTCAAATCATTTCAGGTATTTGTTGCATCAAATGAATTAAGTTAAGATACATACACTGAGCCATTAAACTGTCATCTTAAAACGAGGACAGTGTTGATACAAAGCCACATTTAATCCTACATGTACTGTATTTTTTTAAGAAGTAACCCAGTAAGACAAAAACTTTAAAAATTGAGGGAGTTTGCAATGAAATTCAGACTATGATCCTACATGAATTACTCCCTGTATTAATTTGTTAAACAATGCAAAATATTTTCTCTCTTTTATAAGTCAACGATAAGCTTTCTGTTGCAGTCACTGCCCAGTAAAACCATGTATCTCAAAAATTCCAAGATCTTACATTTAAGGATGTAAATTAAAGTAAACATGTTTACCAAGTATTTTTGGAGCATTACTAATGGTCTGTTTACCCTACCTTATTCACACAGTGTAAAGACCAAGTACTTTGTGATGCAATAACTAAACAAAGACAAAATTGGGCACATTTTTCTATCTACAACAGCAGTGTTGTATTAAAACATATTAGCTATTTTCTTTACATATAATTAATATAAGCTGTTTTCTAAAAAAATAAATTCAGTGATGCTCAGTTTGCTGACCCCCCCAAAAAAAATCAACTGTTGACTAATCAACTGTTTAAAAAAGAAGCTGAAAGAAACTACATATTTGGTTTTAGCCTAAATTTGGCCTAAATTTAGTATTACCTGTTGGATGAATTTAAAACTTGTAGCTCATACACTTCTGGTGGTTAAGGTGTAATGTATAAGTGGGCCCAAACAATAACTTGTGGGAGGTCGTGAAGATTGTCCATGACAACTTTACCCTCAACAATGATTCCCACTGACAATAGATCCAAGCACAGGGAGTTGGGATTGTGCCCTCCTTCATCACGCTCCACAATGTCTCAGTAGCAATACCGCTGAATGTGTCCTCTTCATCAGTATCCTAAAAATGTAAAAACATTACACTTATTCAAACACAATGTAAGTTACAACCCTCACAGTTCCAACAAATCTGAAAAAGAGGGGACAGTATGGAAAACTTTCTAATATTTACTTTGACATCTATTATTTTTAACAGAATGAAATTTTATGTTTTTTCTGTCCAACATAATTCAGAATTATGAACATTCCTGACAATTTCCAACAAATGTGTTTAAAAACAATATTCCACAATGATAGACTGTAGGGGATATTGGTAATTTCACCCTCTATGATGCATAACATAATTAAAAGATTTAAATTACAGTCACCTGTTCACATTATATGTTTCAAATCCCATCATCATTATTATTATGTTACCTCATTACTAGGCCAAATTGCCCCCACCTCAACTTTTTTTAAATGTGATACAGTCCTACTACTGTCTGCAATGGAATACAAGTCAAAGTAAAGTTCACAAATCACTCCTAATTCTCGAAGTCACAAGGTTGCAATACCACCGTACTGCATTAGGAGGCACTGTGGATAACCACAGTTATAAAACAGCACACAAAAAGGGCAGTGTAGGCATAGGGCTGGTTGTACCATGTGGATGCTTGGTGGAGTTTGGAATGAACTAGTATATGTGAATTCTTCGAGTCCTACCTCTTATTAATAAGCAAGTTATCACACATGTGGAAAAGTTTTCCCTGCGGTCAAAATTGAGCTTTGATGTCTATTTAAGTTCAAATGAAAAACAACCTTGTAGCACTTCCTCTCATGCATTATTGCGTAAACATTCTCAGATTTACAAAGCATGCCTTAAAGAAATCTTCAGGATTATCTCCAAGGATGACAGGGGGTCCTCTTAATCCTAGGGTTTGTTGGATGGTTGGCTCTGAGGTCTTGAGGGGAAATAAAACAATGATAGGTATCAGTGTATATCCCACATGCAAAATCAGTTTTGGTACACATTTTGCAGCTCATCAATGGTCAGTTTCTGACTGCAGTACCATTATTGGTTTGCTATGTCTCTCCATTTTCCATTTTTTTTGTTATGCACAACTGGAAAAAAGATGGTAATTTCACTGTTTAAATAGTTTACGATAAATTAATAAATACTCCAAAAGTATTTGGAATATTTTTTTTCTTATTAGTTTTCATAAAAATTTAAGACCTTTTTGCTGTCTTTTGTGGAGTTGTCATTTTGAAAATACTTGTTTCTTTGGACATCAGCCTATGCATGGCGTGGTAAATAGACTTGACCACTGGTCAACAGTAAGAACGATGATTGACAAATTGTACATGGCAGCCAATTAATTAGTCTGTAATTATACAGTGCAATTATAAGTGCAAAAAATATACACAAACCTTGGCTTGCTGTAAAAACCTTGACAGAATCTGTCCAGTTAGTCCCCTCTTGATTCTGAAAACCTCAATGAGTCGCGAATTGTGTTGATCAAGGCCTCCATAAAAGCACTGCTTCAAATTACTCAACAGTTCTAGTGAATTCCATGTAAACTTTAAAGAGAGAAGAGGAAAAAATATCAGAAATGTGTCCAAAAGGCATCATTACTACATTACTTGTTCTTTTTGTCAAAGGAGTGATCCATGTTTTGCTTTACATAATTGGAGTTTTTTTCTGCATTTCTTTAACCAAAACAATGCGGGCAGCTTCAAGGCTGATTTGGTCATGATCTTCAGGGAAGTTTGTTGAGAAGTTTATCCCACATTTTTTGCTATTTTTATATTCTTTCTCCATCAGGTACATTCATTCCACATTTTCCATTTTTAACTGCAACATCATGGCTTCCCAATTTCCAGCGTTTCGTTCTGTAGTTTCCCATCTTAAATTTGAGAGTTTTTGCATCCACTCCAACCATTTCTTGAACCTCTCGCTGTGAGACATGGATGTTTCTTTAGTGCAGCAGCAACCTTATCATATTTTGCATCATTTGGATATGGCTCTAAATATGTACATTCTTTCTGCTAGTCTCTCCAGGATTTCGCCTGCTTTAGTGTATGTATGTATGTCGGTAGGTTTATATATGTTTACATATGTGTATATTTGTATATGAGTGTGTGTGTATATGTATGCGTGTGTGTGTGTACGTATGTGTTTATATGTATGTGTATAGTTTTGTTATTTGCCATCCATTGTTTAATACTGTTATGCTCCGTTAAGATTGTTATAAGCTAATATGTTTATGGGTGTGTAGGTTTACCTTTGTGGGCACACTGCATACATCCTTTGGTCTTAGGAGTCCTCCGCTCCGTGGGCTCTATGTTCTGTTCATGCTTTGTTACCGGGGGTACTGTCTATGTGGGTTTGGTTCATGTTGGAGCCAGTGCAGCAGTCCTTAATTTGGGTAGGAAGAGGACATTGCCGGGGTATCTTTCAGGTGGTGGGGGTGGGAGAGGGATGGGGCAGTGGTGTGGGGGTGGGATGGGATAGTGGGGTGGGGGTGGGAGAGGGATGGGGTAGTGGGGTGGGTACTTTTTTTTTTTTGTTTTGTTTTGTTTTTTTGTTTGTTTTTTTTCTTCTCCCCCCTTTTCACCTCCCCTCTGTTGGCCGGTATGGTATTTCATTTTACTCCCTAAATGTTTAAACAATCCAAATGACTGATTCCAATTTACCTAAGGTTGATAATGGAGCCGTTGTGAAATTTTTGAGTTGGAATGTTAAAGGTTTGAACAGTCCAGTCAAGCGTTCCAGAGTTTTTACCCACTTGAAGCGTCTGAATGCGGATGTAGTATTTTTGCAGGAAACACACCTTAAGAACAGAGAGCACTATAGGTTAAAATTTTTCGGAATTACTGATATTTTTCATTCTACTTTCAATTCTAAAACCAGGGGGGTAGCTATTTTAATTAAAAGAGGCGTCCAGTTTGTCCCTGACAAGGTTATTGCAGACGTAAACGGTAGATATTTGATTATTCGTGGAACCCTGTTTAATACTCCTAACTTTGATGATCCGAGATTTATACATAAGCTGTTTGGTGCTATCCCCTCTTTAAACACTCATCTTTTGATTATGGGGGGGGATTTGAACTGTACAATTAACCCGGTTTTAGATCGTTCAGACACCCGCACACTACCAAGTTTTCTGATGTCCCAATTAATTTCTGAATTTTTAGCTAAAAACTCCATCATTGACCCTTGGAGATTTCAGAATCCGCACACAAAAGAATTTTCCTTTTTCTCCCACCCACATCGAACTAATTTTTCTTTTCTAATTAATAAATTTAAACAGGATTTACAGAGATGGAAATCCCTTCCTCTGTCATTGATTGCCAGGATAAATGCTATAAAAATGAATGTTATGCCCAAATTTCTTTTTTTGTTTCAAACAATTCCTCTATTCCTGCCGAAAAGGTTTTTTAAGATTTTGGATCAGCTTATTATCTCCTTTATATGGGATGGAAAGGTTCCTAGAGTGAGAAAATCACTATTACAAAGATTTAAATTTGATGGGGGGCTGGCCCTTCCTAACTTCTTGTTTTATTACTGGTCAGCACACATTCAAAAGGTCCTTTGTTGGCTTCGTTCTCCAGACTTGCTGTGGTGTCGACTAGAAACTCGGTCTTGTTCTCCATTCTCTCCACTTGCGCTCCTCACGTCTTCCTTGTCACTCAATTTGACGATTTTCTATGTGTAGTCCATTAGTTCGATCTACCCTTCGAATTTGTTCGCAATTTAGATGTCACTTTAAGCTCACATTTCCCTCTTTATCAATGCCCATTTTAGGAAATCATCTATTTCCCCCTGCTTTGACTGATACGGCTTTCAATATATGGCATGAGAGAGGTATTAGATCTTTCCGTGATCTTTATAAGGATAGCACTTTTTACAGTTTTGCTCAACTAGCTGCAGATTTTAAGTTGCCCTCATCTCATTTGTTTAGATATTTTCAACTCAGACACTGTATCTCTTCCCTTTTTCCAAATTATACATGTCAGTAGTATGTATCATACACTACCTCGCAAATTTTGATTTATGACCCTTGATTTATGGTATGTTTACTGAGTTTGGCTGACTGGTTGGTACGGTTGACAGGCTAGTATGATTGACAGGTCAGTTTACCTGGTTAGGTTTTGTTTTGATTGACAGACAGGAACATGCTGTCCCAACCCACCACACCCCCCTCCCACCCACACACACACACACACACACACACACACACAATCCCTACAAACATCCCCCCACACCAAATCCTTGACACCTATGTGTGACAATCGGGGCTGGGCTTTGGTGGTTGTAATTGTATGGCTTACACTGCCTGTATTTAAGCATTTTCTCCACACTGCTGTTTGTATTTCTATTTCTGTAAAATGTCCACAGCAAGCGTCTACTAAAGTTTTCTGCTGTTACACCAGTTGCTGGTTCTACTGGTTCTGATACCAATTTGTGTTCAGCGCCGAGGAAGAGACAATATGGTTGCAGGTCTCGCAAGCAGTTGGCGGCTGTTAAGGTTAACCTCTTTGATTCTCTAGCTTATGACGATTGTGGGGTGGGACAAACAGAACCACCGCCTCCCCGCAACGTCTGATAAAAGGGTGCCCCACCGAGCATGTGACAACAAGACTGCTTTCGCCACTCGGATCAACATGTTTGAGGATTTTCTTCCTGCAGGCCACCCTGGCACTAAAGGCCTTGTGTGGTATAGAAAGACCGACGACGGATTTGTTGAAGATTATCGGGTGCCAGACTTCGATTGCTCTGACTTCGTCGACCCACGCACCCGTGTTGTAAACTACAGCCATAATGAACCAGCGAATGTCAACACAACCCCTTCTGAAGATGCGGATGGGCCGGTGTGTGACTTGGGTTTGAAACTAATCAAGTCTGCAGTTGTTGTAATCCCCAATACAACCCCAGCCAGCTACGGCATTCGTGTCTGTTTGAGCCGGATATGTTTTTCTTTGAAAAATACTATGACGACATAACAAAAACATTGTTTACGCCGGGGTTAGAAACCGCCTTAACAGGTCTGCTGAAGTGTTTTGGAATACAACTGCCTCTTCGAAAAATTAAAGAGTGTGCTGAAACAGTTGCCTTGGATTTTCATCACGAGCCATTCATCGTGGAAAAGCTGCAGGTGATAAGGGAGTACCTGATCGAACAAACATCTGAGCCATTTGTTGCTGACGCCTTTGATTGTTGGAAAACAGGATCAAAGACTATCAGTGCTCTTTAGAACAAATGGGGAATCTTTGTGGAGTAATGGATCTGCCAGAGCAAGTGTTGAAACATCGCGTGAACTATGAATTAACAAATTTGTTGTATAAATATATCAGTGATTGTGTAGATGATTTTAGACCCTTTTATAATGTGCATGATGTTGATACTAAACGTTTGCAAAATTTCAAGAAACAAATGGAAAATGTCAAATCGGTGTCGAGTGAATGGAACCACTTGACGCTGTTGTGTGTAGATTCTAATGAATCCACCTATTTGACTGTCAGTAAGATTTTGTCTCTTATGCCTAAGAGTAAAAATGCTGTAAAAGTCAGTCATGTGCTTTGTTTGTGTGCGTACATATTAGACGTATGTGTGGTTAAACTTTCGACAAAAAAGGCGATTAATGTTTGTAAAGTGATTGAAACATTTGTTGAATATTTGGTTGAGAGAAATGTAGATATATGTGTGAATTTTCTAGATTTCATTGATGCATTGTGAGTGAGAATAAAACAGTTAATCAACCAGAATGTTTTGTCATTATTTTTAGTGTCAGCATCTATCAACATGGCAAATCTTATGAAGTCTGTTTATTACAAACCTTCTAGTTCTGGTTCATTAGGTGGTAAAAACCGTTTGAAACAGGCTGTTTTAGGGAACACTGGAGTACGTTTGTCCGATCAGAAAGTTTCAGATTGGTTAGCTGGTGAGGATGCATACACGCTTCACAAACCCATAAGGCATAATTACAAAAGAAACAGAGTTCATAGTATACGGTATTGATTCTCAATTCCAAGCCGATCTCGTTGATATGAGTGTGTATTCTAAGGAAAATGACGGTTATAAATACATGTTTACATGTATTGATGTGTTAAGCAAATATGCTTGGATTCGTTTGTTAAAAAATAAATCAGGTTTGGAAGTCGCTAACGCATTTGCATCCATACTATCCGAAGGTAGAGTCCCACAAAAGCTGCAGACTGACAGGGGTAAAGAGTTTTTCAAGAAACATTTTCAAAACCTAATGTCAAAAAACAAAATAATACATTTTGCTACAGGTAGTGAGTTGAAGACTAGCGTTATAGAACGGTTTAATAGAACTCTAAAAACACGTATGTGGAGATATCTAACTGCTATAAATTCCAAAAGATACATGGATGTTTTACAAGACATTATGTGTGGGTATAACAACAGTTATCATAGGAGTATAAATATGAAACCTGTTGACGTTACTAAAGAAAAATAACCTGTTGTGTTTAAAACACTGTATGGTTCGAAAAACAAACTAGACAAGAAAATCGTGTTTAAGTATAAGATTGGAGATGTTGTGCGGATTTCTAAAGTCAGGGGCCCGTTTACAAAGGGTTATGAGGAGAACTATACGCATGAATTTTTCACCATATCAGAACGTATCCATCGACAACCGCCTGTTTATAGATTAAAAGATTATGATGGCGATATCATCCAAGGCAGTTTTTATGAACAAGAGTTGCAAAAAATAAATGTATCTAGAGATAAAATGTTCAAAGTTGAAAAAATTTTAGACAAAAAAAAACAGGGTAAAAAAATCATTGGTTTTAGTAAAATGGTTGGGATGGCCAACCAAATTTAACAGTTGGGTTCCTGAAAATGATGTGATGGACCTGCAAAAAGCTTAAAAGATGTATCACATTGTAAACATACTCATTACAACAAATGACAATCATGGATGACAAAGCGATTGATTTGTAAAGGTGACTGGGAAGTTAGTTTGGTAGAAATTCAGTACCCACGAACTTGGAAAATTTTTGATGAGGATGATGCTACATTTACAGTAATTGATAAAAAATTGGGAAAAACTACAAAAATGACAATTCCCACAGGTTATTATAATAATATACCCATGTTGATTAATGAGATTAATTTCCATCTAACATCGTATTCAGTAATCCGTGGTTATGACCAAATAAGGCATATGGTTTATATTAAGTCCAGGCCTGGTATAGGTCTAATATGTGATGGAAAACTAGCCATTATTTTAGGTCTAAAACCAGGAGAGATGCTAGAGTCGGATGTTAAAACTGTTAATCAGGAAGCTTTTCAGAAACAGTATGCACCACATCCCACAGACATCTATGGGGGTTTATACACGTTGTACATTTACACAGACATCATCGATTACCAAATAGTCGGGGACACCTTTGTGCCCCTGTTACGATGTGTACATATATCAGGGAACAACAATGATGTTACCACTACTAGATACATCAAGCCACACTACGTATCAGTAACCAAGGCACACATCACGGATATTGCCATAGAAGTGAAAACTGATCAGAACCAGCACGTCAATTTTACCTACGGAAAAGTGCTTGTGAAACTGCATTTTAGACCTGTAAAACATTCTATCAGATTTTAAATGGAGTCTTTCAATATGCGCGCAATGGACCCTGAACGATATGTCTCTTACTACCGAAATCAAGCAGGTGGTGTAATGCTTGGCTACAATGGCTCCCCTGCAATGTATGGAGCTGGTATCGGTGGGATTTTCAGAAATTTGTTTAGAATGGCAATACCGTTGTTCAGACAGGGTTTTAGTTTAGCCAAACCACATTTAAAAACAGCTGCTAAAAACATTGTAAGCGATATAATCAGCACGGGTATGACGCATGTTATGCGAAAAAAACAGGATGGGTCAGGAATGTTGGTGATGGCTCGAAAATCTGTGAAACGACCCCCTGGTGAAAGGCGGGGCCGACCCACTAAGAAAACCAAACGCGTGTCGAAAAAGCACATAGTCTCAAAGCGGAAGAGAAAGGTGAAACAGACCACACGTCCATCCCGTAGAAAGACTGCAAGTACTATTTTTTTGATCATGGCCCTGCTTCATCGTATGTCTGAAGAGTGTATTAAATCAGAACTGGACTTGTTTACAGTGCCTTTAACACAAACAGCTATCGAGAAAAACACCTACGTCGAAATACCGCCACTCTCAGCGATATCCGACACGGCTCCTTTGGAGTTTTTCATAGCCGGACATGGCGAAGATTATACAGATCTGAATAACACGCTATTGTACCTGCGTGTTAAAATCACAAAACCTGATGGGAGCGATATAGATGATGGAGCCGGCGTCGGGTTCATAAACTACCCCAGAGCTGCATTATTTTCACAGGTCGACGTGTCCCTGGGTGACCGGCTGATATCACAGAGTTCGAGCACATACCCATATCGCAGTATCATAGAATGTCTCACCAACTATGGTCGGGACAACCTGGAAACGGTTTTCTCTGCTGGGCTCTTTTATCAGGACACAGCGGGGCATATGGATGAAACAGATGCATTCACGGGAGCATACAACAAAAATCCATTTGCATTCAAACATTATGATTTGGAGTTTCTTGCTGTGTATGTAGACTGGCAACAATATCCTGCTAAACCACATCAACCCGAATTTCATTCCGGATCTGCTGTACGAGAATTTTATCAATTAGCTCTTGCATCTGGAAGACATCTAAAAAACCAGGCATTGTCTATTGATAGACAGGATTTCATGCAGGGGTATACTCTCTATGCCTTTAACCTCACGCCAGACGAAGAGTGTGGTCAACATGTATCATTGGTGAAATCGGGTAATATAAGACTGGAGGCCCGTTTCAGACAACCCCTTCCACAAACCATAAATTTGATTGTGTACGCAGTTTTTGACAGTATCATTGAAGTGTCTAACCGAAGACAAGTTTTAGTGGATTTCTACTAATGAACACTTCAGAGCTGACTGCAGTCATGGACAAAGTATCTGGTAACACACATTTTCTAGGTGTGTTGGCTTGTGATCTATTACCAACAAATGTCATAAGGAAAATACCGACAATGGTTATCATTAATACACACACATCTGACCTCCCTGGAGAACATTTGCTTGCTGTCTACATAAATGAAGATCGTGTTGGGTGTTTTTTTGACAGTTTTGGAAATGGACCAGATTATGACTTCCAAAAACGATTAGCAACTTTCTAAAAACATCTTGCTCATCGCATTGATACTCGACCTTACAAGTACAAGATTTTACATCAACCACTTGTGGTCAACACTATTTTTTCTACACGATATGTCTAAAGGTTCAAGGTATGAAAATGTAATGTCTAAATATAGTTTTGATTTAATAAAAAATGACAATATGGTTTCAACCTTTGTGAAAAAATTGTATCCGTGTATTTGCAAGAACAAATTGTTTAAATGTGTGCAACATGTTCAAACTGGACAGATGTTTATTGTGTAATTGTGTCTCTGTGTAATGTGTTGGTTAATAAATAAAAACAATCAAAACAAACAATTTCATCTCAGAGCCATTTATTTACATCCATGTAACACATCAGCAAAACATCAAATTGACAGTTTTTCAAACATTGTTAGACACATATTTACATAGTCATGATAAAATAACTATTTACATGTAAACACAACACAACAAACCAAAACCAGCATTAGAAGTCTAACCATTTGCTCCTGTCTATAACAGGCGAGATAAACCCAGGGGTTTCAACACTCTTAACTGGTGTTTGTAAAATGTCTTTTGTCGGTGTAACATAATCAACCGATTTTCTGGTTTTTAACAAATTAATTTTCTCTCTAACATGCTTGTTTGGTATTGTTGACAGAGGTATATTTAGAACAGCAAAAGCATCTAGAAACTCATTCTACCCCTGAGGTCTGCGATCATCGCTAACCCTCTGTGGAGCAGTGAAACTCTTTACCAAGTCCAGGATATGTGATCCATGGATACATCTGCCATTTAAGACAAATTCTCCAGACTCATTCCAAGAAGACACATCATTTGATTTAGACATTTTATCTAAAATGTAGGAAACATTCCTCTCACACCGTGAGGGAACATTTCTGAGAACGTCACTGATTAAATCATTATTTTCATAAGTCCGAACATTTGTAGCCTTATTAACATTATCTGTAACTGGTAAGGATAATGTCAAAGTGTTGGTCTCCATATCACCCTGTTTAGCAATGTTTAAATATCTTTGCAAAACCGAGGTGTAAAGTTTGGCTTTCTCATGGTAGTCAAGATCATTCCGCATCCAGGTCGTTTTCTACAACTTGTCTGATAGATGTTTGTGAATTGTCACTCTTTAACTTATCCAACTGGTGTTGTGGGACCAAAAACATTTTTTCAGCATACTCCATGCCTTTCTATTTATTTAGCTGTTATCAAACTCATTATAAACGGTAATGCGATGCTCAACAATGGTAGAAGAAAACCGCCCTTCTGGTTAATAACCTTCTTCTTTCGTAATACTCCAACTTTTTTATCTGCAAAATATTTTTATTTCAGACTTATTCTTTTTTAACATTCGATATTGCCTTGGTGTGAGTGGTATGGTACCATTAAGCACATTAAAAGCTATTTCACACAGAGTTAAGATGAGTTCATTAGACGCTGTTTGTAAAATAACATGTCTCTGCGCTGGCTTGGCTTTAAATAAAAGTTTAAGAAGTGAGAGGTTTCTATATAGTCTGTCAGACATACTGACCTATCTTTGTTTTTTCTGAATGTAAACAACAGGTCTGTTCTGAGGCGAAAGTCTTCAGGAGTCTTTGCTTTATAGTCGATCATGAGGTAACCAAATGGTTTTCTTACAGCATTTTGAAAACACTCCATGAAAAACTTTGTTTTACCCGGGTACATCTGTCTACCTAATACGCTGACCTGATTGTTGTGTCTAGGATTTTTAAACAATATCAGATAGTTTGTATTCAGACGAATAGTCCTACTAGACTTTCCTTGAAAAAATAAATTTTGCATTAAGTAAATGACACTTAAATTTCGATGATGTACATACTGTGTAAACACCTTTTCTACCTCAGCATTGTTGCTAGCGTCTTTCATAACAGCATCAATAATTAACAAATTATTCCTGTTAAGCGGTAGTAGTGTGTCATCATTTAGTGTTGCCGGTATCCTTTGGCCAAATGAATATGTCTTATTTTTAACATTTCATCATAAAGGGGTTGCCAACAGTCATAAATGTATACTATGTTTTCAATTTGCATAGAAACCAACTCATCAGCACGTTCAATTAACTGTTTTACAAAAAATGTTTTTCCAGAATTTGATGGCCGCTTATTACACAAGAAAAAGGATGTTGTAATCTAAAATCAAAACCCTCAACCTCACGCACCCCACGATAGACATGGACGTCTTTAGTAGCCATAAGGAAGTGTCGAAAAATCAGACAACAGGACCCGTTTTTTGTATACAACCTTAAAACATTTCACCACTGACTTGTTTTTCAGTGTGAGGTTCTTTTTATTTCTCATGATACCGTCAGCACGAGCCAGTATGTGTCGACTGCTGTCGCGACACAACACACAATGATCAACAAGATCAATCAGTGTGTTGAGTCTAATAACTTTTGAATTGTCTGCATTTAATGTGATGCCTTTTGCTTTCATACATGTTTTACCGGTTGCTGTACGATAACCGTATGTCTTAGGCCCTCCTGAGCAGAACTCCGCAATGTAATCACCATCACCAATCTCATCTGTCAAATTATCTAAGTAGAGTCCCAGAGAGGGTTCCCAGTCACCTTCGCGAGAAACAAAAATAACACTGTCGGTGTCACTGTACAATAGTCTATCACCTAATCTGTCCATCAGATTGTACAGTTCTAAACGCGCATGAGCTGTTGTGAATGCTCCAAGAAATACATTAATGTCACGTGTCAGACAATGGTCACCTTCCGAATAACACCACTGAACCAATGCTGTAGTATCAGACACAAATGAAAAGTGTTTAATGTCATAGCCCTCACCAAAGATGTGTTGTGAAAACAGTTCAGAATCAGTCAATAACTCAGACACTGGTTTTCCCTCATTGAAAAACGACCCCACAAGCTGTTTAACAACAATTTGTTGATAGACCTGCGTGCTTGGTTAAGGCATATCTTGTCAGGATTCCGTTGGATATTTTCCTGTTCAAAGTAATCCCTGATGTATTCCTCCTTCTCTTTTTCTGATACAGCCTGTGCCGGATAACCACTTGCTTCCTGCTTGTACTGTAAAAATGTCTTTACATAGCCACAGAACAATGTTTCTGAACTGTCTGGGAAATGCCAAACCTCATGGATTTTAGCTACCACATACCCTTTCTCAACAGCCTTCAATAATTCAATACTGACCCAAGTCCCTGTGATGGATCTATCATCATCATTATGATCACACTGTTGTTGGTTTTCCAACTCTGCACATGTACGACAGAGGGGAAACATTAATTTACCATTACAGCGATAAGGTAAAACAGGGTGTAGGAGCTTTCTAGGCGGGTGTACGGATGCTTTGACAAGTCCATAGTATTCCTCGAGGGGTCTGAAATTTTTGAAAACTATTTGAGGGTGTCCTAATGGGTATTTCTTCTTTGCCTGACAGAATGGGTACAAACTAGTAAAGTCCAAATATCTTTTTTCTCATCATCCTTTGCTTTATAGTACAGTTTATACGCATTAGTTCTACCACCAAAGAGAGCATCTCTTGGTTTTAACCTAATCGGAGCTCTGTATGACATAAACGCAGCAACATCTGAATCATTCTTCTTAGCATCAGCCCACTGACATTCCCACATTACTTCAACATCCAGACCATATTCGCGAACAAGTATCTCCAACTTGATGTCAAACTGTTTCCGCAATTCACCATACAACACCTTAGATATGGGGTGGACCTGGTTTGGATTGTAACGACATTCATGACCGTGATGCATGCAACCATTAAATTCTAAGGCTTTTCGTACACCATCCTTAGCATAAAACCCGTCTATGTAATAGACTCCAAACTTCATCTCGCCATGAGTTAGTTCGTGGTGAACATCAACATCTCTAGCGCTCTTAACATACTCAAGCCATTCAATGGAAACATTTAAAAATGTCTTGTGCTGACTAACGTAAGCGTTGTTATGTGTCAGTGCTAGTGTATCTTTAGGGAGAAAATGTGTCTTGTACACAGCGATGCAGCATGATGCCAGTGTTGTATAGTTGAATGGGCCTAGCTTTGTACACTGAATGAACTCATCACGATACTTAATGCACGCCTCTCGTAGTAAAACAACATCGTTCCTGCCGTAAACATACAATTCCTTTCTGAAGTCAAACACAGCACCCGAGACTGTGTTGTACCATTCATTGAACTGGATTTTGTCTTTGTCATTCATTGTATCATAGCCGTAATAATGTTTATCTGGGTATGGACCTACATAGTTTTCATTTTGTTTCAGATTAAATTTGTGTGGGAAATGACCTTTCTCTGAACATGACAGATTTAATGTTTTAATGCAGATGATGTTTTGGCTAACTGCATTGGGATAAACGAGTACGAGTCTATGTGGCGTTGTCTGAAGGTTTCGTCAAACATTGCGATCAGTCTACACCCCATCATTGTAATTTTGACTGCAATACCCGCATTGGAGAAATATTCCAACAACAAGAAATTGTCAAAACCAGCCGCATTGTGTGCTAACCATGTGTACCCCTGATATTTTGGTCGTCTAAACTCTTTGACGAGTTGTTCTATGCAGCGAGAACCTTCTGCTGTGAACTCACTACCATCAAATGTGATTGCGCAGACAAAATTGGCCTCATGCTTACCATTAACAATTCTTGTCTCAAAATCGGAAAAAATATAAGCCTTGCTTCCTTCTTTTAACCTTATAGGCTGTATGTAGCATTCATGTGTGGTATCTGATATTAGTTCTTCACCACACTGCATGCAGCGCCCTGATAGACACTTGTGGGGTTTGGGTTTGGTTAAACTAACGTGATAACGACGCCCACATTTTTTACAATACTTGGTTAGGTCACATGAGGATCCCATCACCCCTGTGGTAGGCTGTCGTTTCTGTTTCTTATGCTGGCCATAACAGTATTCAGATTTGCAGTAGCTTGAACAGTCGTCACAATATTTACCACGTCGGGGTTTCGTGTGACACAACACGTCCTGACACACATCACAACAGTGTTTATAGCTATGATCTCTGGCGCTAGTGTAACCCTTGTAACAAAACTCACAAACATACGGTACACCCATGAACGCTTTCAAATTTTTCACCAAGTAATAATGACTATCATGGACAGAAACACGGTCTTGGTATGTGGCTTGTCTTTTGTTTGATACTTTTCTAATTTACCCGAAACACTCTTGTGGAACACAACTATTTTAACACCAAACTTGTTTTCAAAACATCCAATGTCATTATAACCCACTTTATGATCACGTGTGTAGCCAGCATTTATCTGCATCTGTTCAGCTATAGGTTCTAACCTATTGTGTACGACGTGCGGGTTCAGAAAATGCGCAAGACAGATTGCAAAACAGGTTATTTGAAATATTTGTTGGACAAAAAAGATTCAATCTGTTCTTATCAATAACCTGATTGTGTGCTAGGTCACGCACCTTACGCCGAGCACCGCCATTTTTACTTATAGCTATTGATACAGTCAATGTCAAACTATCGTCAGTTTTAATGTTCTTGTTACTCTGTATAACTCTTTCAATAGCATCCAAAAATCTGTCAACACTGTAACCATCTCTTGCGGACAACACAACATTCACATCAGATGTTAAACTACCGCCTCTTAGAGTAATGTTGATTACACCACCATCACCAGCCAACATTCTGGAGAATGATACAATGTCTGACAACGTATTGTGTACATAGGCCATGTATGACGCCATGTCTGTGGACGGTGCGGCGCGTAAATCCAAACTTTTGTGTAACACAACGCTATTAAACCTACTTCTCGACACCACTGTATAACCATCTACAACATCACCATTTCTCACCAACTCTGCTATGTCACTGTCGGACAAACCAAAGTTATTCTACTTTGACCCGACTGCGAACCACCGGGGCTGCTCGTCAGATGAGGCCTGAATTGCGTTGGTCCGAACACGCTATCGTCTACAACGCCAGACGTTTCACACAACACATTGGCGTCTGTTGTACCACCAAAACCTGGTGGTGTTAAGAGCTCGGTGGTTTCGACCAGACATGTCAAACCTGCTACAGAAATCACACAATTAGAATTATACAACAGCGACTAGAAAGAAACTCACCAAGAGGATTCTCACACACTGTTGTGTCGGTAGTTTCTGTAACTACAGAAATGTAGGATTTATTTTTGATAAACATAAACTATTACAAATAACAAAGCAATATTAAATAATAAAAAAAATCTGATGAACTTACAAAGTTGGGACAAACCCTGGATACTTCTGATAGCCTGGAGGGTTTCAATTTCCGATGCATCTAAAATCAAAATCCTGTTAATTAAACATGTTAAAACAATGTTGAAAACACAGTTGGTTTTCTCACTACAGAAAATATTTAAAGATATGTGTAAGTCACTTACCAAGAACTCCAGCCATAGCGATACTTGTTGCTTCCACAGGTCAAAAAGCATGAAAGTGTGCACCCCGACGATCGGGTTTTAACCGTAACCACACAGGACACACCTCCATACTATTACACTGTTGAAATCCGCTGCACCCGATTGGCCCTCGAACCTCCAATTGTCACCCATAGGTGTCAAGGAGTCGGTAGATGGGATATTTGTGGGTCGTAAATCCAACTGACCCACCATGTTGGAGTGGTGTGTGTGTGGGAGGGGGGTGTGGTGGGTTGGGACAGCATGTTCTGTCTGTCAATCAAAACAAAACCTAACCAGGTAAACTGACCTGTCAATCATACTAGCCTGTCAACCGTACCAACCAGTCAGCCAAACTCAGAAAACATACCTTAAATCAAGGGTCATAAATCAAAATTTGCGAGGTAGTGTATGATACATACTACTCATGTCTTCCCACCACACAATCATGGGAGGATCTTTTGGCTTGGGATCCCTTTCAAAAATCTACTATATCTAAGATTTATTCGTATATTATGGCTTTAGGTGAACACTCTCTTACTAAAATCAGAAACGCGTGGGAACATGAACTAGGTACTACTTTCACGGAGCAATGGTGGGACAAAGCAATGAACAAAGTACACTCAAGCTCATTTTGTGCAAGACTCCAGCTGATACAGTTTAAAGTACTACACAGAGTTCATCTCTCCAAGTCCCAATTATCTAAATTTTATCCGAATGCTGTGAGTGATCAGTGTGATAGGTGTGGTGCTACTCCATGTAACTTAAGTCACATGTTCTTTTTTTGTCCCTCTTTACATAAATTTTGGTCAGAATACTTTAAGATTATGACAAAAGTTCTGGGCATTAACATCAATAAGAACCGTTTTGTCGCAATATTTGCTTTTTCTACTGATTTACCTGTGCTCGATAAAGTTCAGTCGGAAATAATAGCATTTACTTCTTTATTGGCAAGACGTTGCATATTACTACTGTGGAAGTCTTCAAAACCCCCTTCCATTTCAATGTGGCTCCGAGATGTCATGCATTTTCTTACTATGGAAAAGATAAGATCCACCTTGAAAGGCAATACTGCAAGTGGAATTTTTTCTTTATTTTTTTCAATTCACTTCAGTGTATGTCGGCTGATTGAAGGGATTATTATTTTTCTTTCTTTTATTTTTATTTATTTATTTATTTATTTATTTATTTATTTATTTTTCTGTCTTTGTCTTCTTTTTTATTCCTTTATTTATTTATTTATTTATTTATTGTGATTGTTAATAGGTTGATGGGAGGGAAGGGAGTAGAGGGGAGGTGGGGCAGGGATAGGGGGGAAAAAAAGGGGTAAAAGGGGAAAGAAATAATGTTGCTGGAGGAGATATTTGGCCTGCCCTGTGGGGCTGGCATTTTCGAAGTGCATAGCTTTTTGTTCTTTCTGGTTGTTGTTGTTGTTGTTGTTATATGTATGTTTATATATAATATATATATAATTATATATGGTATGTATGATGTGTATATATATATATATATATATATATATATATATATATATATATATATATATATATATATATATATATATATATATATATATTTTTTTTTTTTTTTTTTTTTTTTTTTTTTAATCTGTGTTTTCTCCTTTGGACAGTAACTTTATGTTAATTATTTCTTTTGTTGGTGTATAGAAATGCATCCAATAAAAAAAAAAAAAGAAATATGTATCTGTCATCTGAGATTTTCTTCAAAGCATCAACACGGTCTCGCTATAGAATAAACAACACAGTCAAATACGATACCACCGGCGGGGAGCGGTGTGATGGCCACGGGCCCGAGACGAGTGTGGCCGGAGTGCGCTACCTGGTAAGAAGTCATCAACCCTCTGCCAGACACTCCTGAAGGCACAGGAGATGAAATGGTGGCTGGATATTCACAGTCATGGTGTGATGGTGCAGGGAATACCCATCACTAAGAGTAACAACAGCTAACTTCCCAGAACTGCCTCCCAGAACAACACCAGCATCATCAAATTTGCTGATGATACTACAGTCATTGGACTGATCACTGGTGGGGAAGAGACAGCGTACAGAAAGGAGGTGGCTGAGCTGTTGGCCTGGTGTCATGACAACAATCTTTCCTTGAATGCAGACAAGACCAAGGAAATGATTTTTGATCCAAGGAGGAAGCGAGAGCTACACACACCCCTGTACATAGGGGAGACTGAGGTGGAGAGGGTGAAAACCTTCAAGTTCCTTGGCATTCACATCAGTGAGGATCTCAGCTGGTCCCACAACACTCAGATTATCATTAGGAAGTCCCAGCAGCGACTGTACTTTCTGAGAAGGTTGAGAAAATTTGGTATGCCAACCAAAATTCTCAGCACCTTCTACAGGAGTATGATTGAGAGTGTTCTTACCAGCTCCATCATCATCTGGTATGGAAAATCTACTGCTCAGGACAGAAAGGCTCTCCAGCGTGTGATCAAAACTGCACAGTCCATCTCAGGAGCAGCCTTCCCCTCACTGCAGAACATCTACCACACCAGGGTCACCAGGAGGGCCCACAACATAATCAGGGACAGTACACACCCCCAGCACACACTCTTCACACTTTTACCTTCAGGCAGACGTTACAGGAGTGTGAAGTCCAGGACCACAAGACTGACAAACAGTTTCTACTCACAGGCCATCAGGCTTGTGAACACCTCACGCACTGCCTCTCCAATCTTTCCTATCTGAACTGGTTTTAACTGGTCTGATTTTAACTGCACCTTACACTCACTGTACTGCTGTTTACGTACAATACTGTTTACATTCACTTCTTACACAAACATTATTGTTTACATTTGTTACTTGCAACTTGCACTTTATGGCTGCTGCTCTTCATACTTAAAAACATGAAAGCACACATAACTTATTTTTTATTCTTCAACTATAAAAATACTTTTATCTACTTCAACCTATATTGCTATATTTTGTATATTTTGTATATATTTTTTTTATTTCTTTTATTTGTTATCTTTATCTATTGGTGAATGGAGGTGCAGCAAAGTAAGAATTTCATTGTACAGTGTAAGTGTCTGTTCTGCTGTACATATGACAATAAAACTCTTGAATCTTTACTTGTAGTTGTGTGTAATGTCATATGTACCTACCTTGATGTCCTGTATAGAAGGGGAAGAGGGCAAATGGGAGGTAAAGGGAACTGAGGCTTCTTGTCCCTTTTGGGCGGATCCATCTTCAGGGAGGGAGGAGGGCCTCAGTGTTCTAATGGGGGAAAACCTGCAGGGGAAGAAATTAATTAAAAAATGAATACTTACCGGTAATATGTATATATATTTGTCATGACTAGTAAACAGCTGTGCAGATGTGTGTGTGTATATAGGCATATGTGTGTATGTGAGTTAGCGTCTCCGGACATCGCCCTTAGGCGATAAGAGCGCCCGGTGTTCGCTCACCTGGAAGTCTTCTCAGCTACCAGTGGGAGTTGCGATGTGTAAGCCCTGTGAGGTGCTGTTATCGGCTTGTAACAGTGAGAGAAGAATTAGTTTGACGCCTCAAGTAACCATCCCGTTTATTAGTCGCTTTCTTTTACTTTTGATTCAGTTTTTCACGGGTGCACTTGAACTTAAAACTTAGCCTCCTTGTGTCCACACCCACATCCATAGTGTCAAGTCAAGTCAAGTTTATTTATATAGCGCTTTTTACAACGATGTTGTCTCAAAGCAGCTTTACAGAGTTTTGAAAACAGACACTTATAACATATATCCCCCAGTGAGCAAGCCAGAGGCAACAGTGGCAAGGAAAAACTCCCTCAACTGGAGGAAGAAACCTTGGGAGGAACCAGACTCACAAGGGGAGACCCATCCTCCTCTGGTCAAACAGTATTTACAGTTTGAACTAAATACCAAAGAAAGGAGCCTCTGTTTGAAATCTGAATAGCAAAGCTTTAGAAGCTGCACAGATAGAGGCAGTGTATGACTGAGGCAGTCTCTGGCTGAGGCAGTCTATGACTGAGTCTTTATGTAAAGTGGGTGTGAGCTGAAACAGTCCCATCCTATCTCAATGCTGGTACATCTAGATGGCACAGTGATGTAACTGAGGGTGTAGCAGTAAACGGAC
Organism: Megaleporinus macrocephalus; assembly: GCA_021613375.1. Lineage (NCBI taxonomy): Eukaryota > Metazoa > Chordata > Actinopteri > Characiformes > Anostomidae > Megaleporinus > Megaleporinus macrocephalus. The sequence goes on along the minus strand of CM038709.1, from coordinate 34,785,484 downwards.
AGGTGAGCTGGCTGGTGATGGTGGGGTGATGGCCCGATGATCAGTCCTTCAACAGCGTTCAACTGTTAGTGCCACTCTGCCGTACGCAAATCCCGGTGGCTCTTCCTTTGGGGGATACACCGTTACACATGGATATACTCCAGTTCTTCCAGGGCAGAGAATCTATTGCTCCAAAGTTAATTCCAGGTTAGGGGATCGCGTGCACAGTGACGCCACCACATTGGTTCTTGCAAACCATGCTTCACAGCTCCGTGTTGTAAGGAGTTGAGCAGCTTACCACCTTAGGCCCCGCACCCAGTCTGGGCCACTGGTCCTCCAACTGCGACAAAGCTACGTCAATTAACCACCTAGCAATTGGCTAGCAACACCCTAGCAATAACATAGCAAAACCACAGCAACCACCTGGCATATCATAGCATCTACATGGCAAAATTACAGCAACCTCCTATCATATCATAGCAACTGCTTAGCAACACCATAGCAACCACCTGGAATATCATAGCAACCACTAATCAATATCCTACCAACCTGCTGGGATACCCAATTAACCACCTAGCAACTGGCTAGCAACAACCTAGCAATAACTTAGCAAAACCACAGCACCCACCAGCACAGCCTAGGAGTATGCATATAGCCCTGTGTCGTATCTACTGCTAGTAAATGAACAAGGCAAGAAACACTGGGCTTTCCTTATGGGGAAGTCAAGAGGAGCTGCACTGAAATGAGTCACAATAGACTTGAGTTGACAGTAGCAGTTGTTGCGGTGAAGGTTGACAAGATGTTGCATCAAGAAGTTCCACTGCAACAATCTGCCTTCTGGAAAGCCCTACGGTGCTTTAAAAGCAGAGATTAAAGTTAGAAAAACATATGAAAAAATTTAAAGCTACAGCAGTAAAGAAATTACTTACCTTGGATGATCTGGACACTGCTGAATCATAAATTATACAGACAGCATTTTGGAGAGGAAATCAAAGTCCTGCAGAAAGGCACACATCTCCAAGTCACAACAGCTTGCTGTTTAAACTAGATCCGATTCTTCAAGATGACACTTTGAGGGTTTGTGGAAGACAAACAAATCTGCTATACCAGAAATTCAGCACATTAAACTCAGCAAAGTTGCCACCTTGATCTTGAGAGACGTACATCAAAGAACAGGGTACTGTGGATGCAATTATGTGTTGGCACAACTTAGATGTAAATATTGGAATTTATAAGCCAATTACGCAATCAGGAAGATAATTAATAAATGCACAGTGTGCAGCAGGGAAAGGTAAGCAAATGATGACAAACCTACCTGAAGATCGCCTTCTCCCAGACCAACCTCCTTTCACAAACACCGGCGTTGATTACTTCGGCCCTTTTGAGGTTAAACAAGGACGGGGTACTGTTAAAAGATACGAGGTGATGTTCACTTGGCTCTCTCTCCGAGCCGAGCACATCGACACGGACTCCTGCATTAATGCAATTTGCTGGTTTATATGTAGGAGAGGTCAAATCACCATCATGAGGCCAGACAATGGCACAAATTTTGTGGTGGCTGAAAGAGAATTAAGGGAACCATACAACAGTTGGATAATGACAAGATTGAAAGAGCCTTGCATCCTTGAATCCTTAATTTCCTAGTGAAAGAGCAAGCAATGAACGATGACTGTTTTCATGAAATAACGTGTAGTCAAAAGTATCATCAATGGCAGGCCGCTTACGAGTGTCTCAGATGATGCAAACGACGTTGAGACTTTAATTCTCAATCACACCCTATTGTCATCTCTGTTCAGTTGATGTGTCGGAACCTGATCAGCATGTCTCTTACCAATGATGGTTTCCATGAAACCCTAGTAACCTTTAAGGAATTCAGGATTCCTCTTTAAGTTCTTGAGCAAACATTCTATGCGCTATTCCACCACACAACGGTTATTGGGCATTTGGGGCTTTTCATTCATGAGTGGCAAACCAATGCTATGATGTCCATTCTCAAAAATGTATGTCTTCTCCACAGACTGCAAAAATTGTTTGTCTTCCTGCGACATCTCTTCCTTGTTGTCATAGTTACGCTCTGGAAAATCAGTATTGTATTGTTGGACCAATAACTTCTCAATCTCCATAACTCACCGCACCCGTCCCTCATCCCCAGCACCCTTCATAATCCCCTCACGCCCAGTCCTTAGTCTGAAGCATTGCCACTTCCCCTGTGTCTGCATACCGAGCATCTTTATCAAGCCAACCAAGCCTGTGTTTTTGAACCTTTGCCTGTTGTGTCGGATTCTGCTCTTGTCTCTGCTCTTAGGATACCTCTACCTACCTACCTACCAACCCCTTTGCTTCGATCTCTCGAACTCTGCTCTGTATGTGCCTCTTGGATTTGACTGCCTGGCTGCTTCGCCCTGACTACACCCTTTGAATTACCACTGTGTGTCAATAAAAACCTGCATATGGATCTCACCTCTGTTTCTGAGTCCCCTTTGTTAGAGTTCCCACATTGCGGTTTAATGAATCTAAATACCACACTAAACGACGAGTGTGGAGATCCCTGATGTTGTATAACCCTCACCTGAGATTATTATTATATTAATATTTGTGCTCAAACCAAGCCATATGATCATGTCTGATTCCTGATGTGAATAAATTAATTGATTAATTATTTCTTAAATTTCTTCAATTCTTTGACCTTCACTGCAAAACCTTTAGGTCTTGGGCCTAATTCTGGATGAATCAGAGCTACCACAACCCAGCCTTAATGAATTAGACCCCTTATTCAAAAGTATTGGGCTGAAAGTGTTGGGTTTAGGAGCTGAGTATGTCTGACTCAGAGCTACCACTGCCAGCATAAATGAATTTGACCATTACGCTGAACAGCCAGTCAGAGTTTGGTTGACACTCATGCTGAAGGTGTTGGGTCTTATGCCTGAGTCTTCCGGACTGATAGCTCCCCAACTGGCTTCAGTGAGCATGAACCCTATGCAAACAAAGGCTTTTTCTGGGCCCTAAAACTGTTCACACTCAGTTTCAATGTAATTGACTTAGACCTCCATCAACCTGATTTGATCCTCATGCCCAAAATGTTCTAGCTGCATCAGCGTCTATGATTTCTTGGAAATCTCAGATGTGAGAGAACATAGGTTCATGTGGACTGAGCAGTGATTTTAACTTAAAAGTAGAGAGGACTGATTTTGCCAAGTTGTTCAGTTTGTTTGTTTGACATTACATGTTAAAAGTATTGGAACTGAGAAGAGAGAAGTATGGCCTAAGCAGGTAAATCTGGGTCCAAGGCCACAATGAGCAAGCCAGGGGCCACAATGGAAAATCCCCCTTAGATCAAGAAGAAACCTCAGAGAGGAACCAGACTCAAAAGGGGAACCCATCCTCCTCTAGTCGACAACAGATTGCAAAACAAGTACAAATGTAATTACAATAAAATTGACTTTTTTATGCATCCATGAATATAAAGGAAACCCCTTGTATGAATAGCAGTGGCAACCAGCTCAGTGTTTTGTAGGAGAAGAAAGGACTGATGAGTTTGTGAAAGAAGTAGAAGAAACTGTGTGATTAGTTAAGCAAACAGAATCTTTGGAGGTGCTGCTGGCATGCAGACAAGTTTTATGGAGGAAGCCTGAGGCAACCTGAATGAAGCATGAAAAGCAACACCTTACAAATAAGGAGCATACTCAAAGCAGCTGTCTGAAACACAACACCATAGTGACTAGCTGAAAAACTCTTGGGCTCGAATCACAACATATTAGAGGGGTTTAAGCCATTGATGTTTGCTCTTGTTAGCCAGTCAGCTAGACCCAGGCCTGAGAATCAACACATTTCAAGTGAATGTGAGGTTTTGGAGCTCTAAGGCAGCCAGAATAAGACTCGGAGCCCAACACCTTTATACGTCAAAATCATTCATGGTGGCTGTGGGAGCTCTGAGGCAGCCAGACTCAAGCCTGTACCCCAGCACATTTATTGTAGGGGTCATTTTAAATAAGGCTAACTGTGGGAGCTCAGGGGTAACCCCAATTAGGCTTGAATCGTAATACAGTTGGAATTGGGTCGTCTCATGCTCAAGATTTAACACATTTCATGTAGAGGTCATAATCTAGCTTTGAGAGCTCTGACACAGCCAAAATTGCTATAGGCTATACAAATCAATTACAGTAACTTTGATTGTGTTGTGTGTTGCAACAGAAAAGAAGGGGGTTTGTTCTGCACAGCTGTATAATAAAGTACATTTCTAGCTTGTTCCTGTACTCCTCGTATGTTTCATTTAGCAACAGTCTAAGGAACACAGTTCCTAAAGCCAGTCATTATTCTATCTCCATGACTGTAATGTTTTATTTGGCATGTGAATAAATGTAATGTAATTTTGCTAGTTGTATTGAACACTGCTGCCTGTCACTGCATACTATAAAAATGGTTAAAACCATTGTTAGGATGTTTTATAATTCTGTTTTCATATCTGGAGATATTTTGAAAATCTAAGATTTTAGAATTAGAATGTTTATGTATTAGGCCTGTGGCAACCTGTATTAATAATATCAATGACATGTTAGATAAATGACTTTAGTCTGGATTATTGGAAGAGTATTATATGAATGCAGTGATGTCATTAAACTATTATTAAACTACTCGAGTCGCTTAAGAAGAGCAGCCACAATGCTCACCTGCTTTTTTGTTCAGCGCATTGAAGCAAATTGTAACTTGCATTGAAAGTAAAGTGTGTGTGTGTGTTTGTGTCGTTTTTTTGGGAAACGGGGTTGCAGGGTAGTCGTGTGCTGACCACAACCATAGGTGGCGGTAATGCCAACCACCGTTTTGTCAAAAGACGAAGTAGAAGTAGAAGAAGCTGCAAGAGCAGCCGCAGCGGAACACAGTTAACTCGCTACAGAGTGAGCATGGCTTATTCGGCAAAGATCGGGCCCTCTATTTTGAGCAGTGACCTTTCACAACTCGGAGCAGAATGTAAACGAATGATAGAGTGTGGTGCCGACTATCTGCACCTTGATGTAATGGATGGGTAAGTGATAAACTTTTTTTTTTTTCTTGACGTTACATCCACCTCGGTTAGCAGTCTAAGATTTGCTCACGTGAACAACGAACTGCTACAAGTAAATGAACCTAAGCCTGTCGTAGTATCCGATTCTGTTTCTACTTAAATTCACGTTCCCTTTGCCCTACTAGGTCTTCGGGTACGCGCATTTACCCAGCAGAAACAATAAGGCTGAAACTAGCTTCTTAGTCAGATATTCCAGTCCACCTTAATACGTCGCAATAGCAAAGTTTTGCCAGTAGGTGGCAGTGTTTGACCTATTCGTATACTCAAGATGAGCGTAATGAGGATTATGGCACGTTGAGCATGTTCTAACAAATACAATAAAAAAAAAAAAAAAATATATATATATATATCTCATATTCTTTTTTTATTATTACATACTCAACGGTGCCATCATCCTCTTTTCGCTTATATATATATATATATATATATATATATATGTATGTGTGTGTAATTAGCATTATTTGTACTTACAACAATTCTGCTTAGTACTCGCACAATGTTTTGGTTGCAGGAGAGGAATCAATCAATCAATCAATCAATCAATCAATCAATCAATCAATCAATCAATCAATCAATCAATCAATCAATCAATCAATCAATCAATCAATCAATCAATCAATCAATCAATCAATCAATCAATCAATCAATCAATCACACTTTACACAGACACAATTTGGATTAACATGAAAACATTATTTGTTCAAGAGAATCTACTCTTAATTTGATTGAGGTTAAAAGATAAATGTCCCCCCTATGTTGAAGTACAAGTTGGAGTTTTTCTAAAACGCTAAACATAATTTTCCCAGGGATGCTTTGAAAAACAAGCCCATTTAGCCACTACCTTTTAGATGGTGGAATATCAGAGTTCCAATTTTCTAATATACACTTCTTAGCAACTGTTGTGGTTAACAGTATTTCTTAAAATACACATCAATGAGTCATAACCCAACAACCATATCCTGGGGTATGTGGCTTAGTTGGTGTTCTGTGTCAATTAATTTATTTACAAGTTAATTTAACTATGTTTAGTGGAAATCAGCAGTGCTTGCATCATTTACATAACCTTCCTCTGAAGGCTGATAAACACATTAAGTCCTCCTCTTATTTCTGTTAGAGAGACGTAGAGTCAGATATTTTCCATTATTATACTATGTATTAAAGATATTATAGTTTTAGGGAAAAACATTTTTATAACACAGAGTAACAGTGGAGGTTTTGGTAATTTGAGGGAAAGGATTTAGAGCCATCTCTTTCGCCCAATGTAAACATGTAAAGAAACGTTGACTAAAAATAACATTTTATGTAATTTGTCTAAAACCGACAAAAGAACTTTTAACATAGAGGTCCCCTATAGTTTTAAAGCCTTTTTACCCAGTAATTTAGTAGATTTTCTCTAATTACTTCTGGGTTACATGACAAAGGAAAAGCCAAAATTACAAACTTTGTTTATGACCAAAAAATCTTGTGTAAAATCACATGTGTAAAATGTACTTAAAGTTCTTGGTTAATTTCGTGAATATAGACTGTAATCCAAGAAGAGTTACATCCAGAAAGTATTCACAGCACTTCATTTGTTCCACATTTTATGTTCCAGCCTTATGGATTAAATTAATTTTTTCCTTCAAAGTTTTACACACAATACCACATAATGGCAAAATGAAAAAAGTTTTTTTTAATTTTTGCTAATTTATTAAAAAAAAAAAAAAATCACATGTACGTAAGTATTTACAGTCTTTGCTCAATACTTTGTTGAAGCACATTCTGGCAGCATTACATCCTCATGTCTTTCTGAGTATAAAGCCACAAGCTTGGGCAATTTTTTGGGCAGTTTCTCCCATTAGTCTCTGCAGAACTTCTCAAGCTCCATTAGGTTGGATAGGGAGCGTCGGTGCACAGCCAATTTAAGATCTTTCCAGAGATGTTCAGTCGAATTCAAGTCTGAGCTCTGGCTGGGCCCCTCATGAACATTAACAAAGTTGTCCCAAAGCCACTCCTTTGTTGTCTTGGCTTTGTGCGTAGGGTCGTTGGAAGATGAACCTTCGCCCCAGTCTGAGGTCCAGAGCCCTCTGGAGTAGGTTTTCTTTAAGGATGTGTACATTGCTGCATGCAATCGATACAATTCTGTCTCGGAGGTCTACAGACAAGTCCTTAAACTTCTTGGCTTGGTTTGTGCTGTGATATGTACTGTAAGCTATGGGACCTTATATAGGTTTTCTATCAACTCATGTCTAATCAACTGGATTTAGCACAGTTAGGGTCCAAACAAGTTGTCGAAACTTTTTTAAAACAAAATGGTTTTAAAATAAATGTGCAAAAAATTCAAACTTTTTTGCCTTTGTCATTATGGGGTATTGTGAGTCGAATTTTGATGGAAAAAATTAGTTTAATTCATTTTGGGAAAGGCTATAACATAAGAAATGTGGGAAAATTTAAGTGCTATGAATACTTTCTGGATGCACTGTATGTTAAATCTCATTTTTCTATGTAAAGCCATCTACAACAATGGTCCCCGAGTGAAGCCATAGCCATACGGATCTAAATTGTGCAGCTAAATAATAGGCCCAAAAATTGTGCAAACGCAAACCCCCCTTGAAGTATGGCTTTTGTTCCTAGGGTTCTTTCCACCGTACAAAAAATAGTGATTGCTTTATCCATCTTCTTAAAATACATTTTAGGTATTAATAAAGGTACATTTTGAGCAAGGTAAATACATTTAGGGAGGGCCTATGAAGTGTATTATGTTAATAGGACAAACATTTATGACATTGGCAGGTGCTTCCAAAACTGAGAATATGTTGGTCTAGAAATTTCTTATTGTTACACTAAAAAGATCATTTGGCTGTGAATGTAAATGCCAAATATGTAAAACATCATGGCATCTGGATTTTCAGAAATATGGAGAGGTAAACCTATCAAACGACTTCTCTGTGTCCATTGACATAATCAATGTTGTCTCAATGGTATGGAGCAATCTTTGAACATTATCGAATCCATGTCTATTTTTAACAAAACCGGTGTAATTTAGTGCTGAATGATATGGCCAAAATTTATATTGCGATATATTCCTTAATTTTGGTCAATACGATATAATTCCAGTATCGATATAAATAATTTAAAGGCCTAAGAAGAACTGCCAAGAATCCCTATAATGGTAGTCTGTATCTGCTTTATCAGTATAAATAACTTTGACTTTAAATTACAACAGAGGCCGAGTTTCTTATTGTTTTGTAAACAGATTGAACAGATTAAAACAGTTGTGCGTCAGCCCGGATAAAGAACATTAAAGGCGTTATATACATAAAAGGAACACGACATCCACGTCAAATAAGCAATCCTCTAGGCCAGATTGGACATTATCAAAATACTCAAGTGCCGGTCTCTTTTTCCAAAAGTATTATTAATACATCATATATACATATTTACACACACACATACACACACACACACACACACACACACACACACACACACACACACACACACACACATGTATGTATATATATATATATATATATATATATGTGTGTGTGTGTGTGTGTGTGTGTATGTATGTATGTTTATATCAGCAAGTACAAAATATAATGTTAATCACTGTATTTAATTTATTATAAGTATATTTACAGTGACAAAATAAAAAATGAAGCATGTGATCTTGATCTTCCTCTGTGACAATTGGTTCTCAAACAAATTTTCAACAAATTTAAGATAACATACACTAAATTAGAGTAAATATCAATAATACAACACCACAAGCATTACATAGGGTTTCCCAAAGTGAATCCTGGGCATTGCTCTGTACCCTTTTGTGCATTGTCAACACCTGGCCCATCACTAAAACTTGTTAGTTAACAAGATGAATTAGACGTTTTATATAAGGGAAAGCATACAAATATGCACTGCTTAAATTCCCCTGGCTTGAGGGATTCCTGTGTTGCATGCATTTTACACATATTTGACTATGATTAAGGACATTCCACATCTCATACCTTGATTGAACCGAGACAGTGGAACGGCGCATAGGATATAGTAAGAGACATTTAAAGAATCATTTAAATGTAGACAAATGAGTGTGTCCATAGGTTTGTTTCTCGCTGCGAGGGATCATTAGTAAAATGTGAAATATGCATCAGCACATCTGCAGATAATAGCAAATGTAGTTGTAAAACATTTTTTCTTCTGGAACCTGACTGTTGACCTTAGCATGTAGGTTACTAAGAAACTGCTGTTCTGTAGGGCTTCTGGGGCTTAGTGGTGCATTTATGTCACACATGCACTGTGGAGCCTCTACTGCAACCAGACCCTTCTTAGTTTTCATGTAAAATTGATGCCTTTTTTAATTTTTAGTGCTTGATTTCTGCTGAAGTCTCTGAGAGCTGATTAGGAGGTGTGTACAAATTACTAGCATTATAGTGGAATTGTTTAAACCAGTACAACCTTTGAACAGATATAACATATATGATAGTGATTCAGTTTATAGTTATTGTTGATGAGCAATTTAAAAATATGGTTCTTACCTGTTTGATCTTTTGACTTAAAGGCTAAGCACCAGCTAATATGAAAGTGTTAAATGCATAAACACAACAGAATTTGAGTTCCTAACTTGTGATGATTCATTTTAATTCATTTTGTTTTTTTACAAATTCAAGGAATACGGTTTTCACGATTGTTTAGCTCCGCCCGCACTGTTTGGAACCTGACAAAGGTGTTGTGTGTGACGTAGATGGTGAACAACAACGCTAGAAGATGCACTTAAGATCATGCAAAATGGCAAAAAGATGTGATGTTTTTCATTTGATATACAGTGGAACACCCATGCACAAAGATCCCAAAATAACCAGAAAGTAGGCTAAATTTGTCAACTTTAAACAGGCACATTGGAAAGGACCATCCTCTCACTTCGTCATCTGTAGCCTCCATGTACACACAGCTACTTTTTAGCTTATGTTGGATAACATTAGCTTTGCTTGCTAAATTTAGTGGCTCAAATTATACTAAGCTAAGGTAGTTGAATTATGAAGATTTATAGTGTAGTATGAATGAGAGTTTGACTTTAATCATATTTTAAAACAATAACTGTACCTCCATATTGGAGTTTAGCTGATTGCTAGGCTGTTGTCATAAATAATGTTCCTTATTTAGTTAGATACTGTTTACACTCAGGATGAACTGCTTTTGTCTCAATATGGTGCTTGGCCTTTAAGCAAAAGGGTTTTTGACAAACCAAAATCCCAGGACAGCAGTTCATCATGTAGAATGATCCAATGCATTCAACATCAACTATTTGTTTCTCTGTGATTCATTGTCAGGGCTTTTAGTCTCAGTTAACCAAAATAAATACAATTCAATTTTCCTGTTGAAATTGCTCATATTATCTTTGAGTAGCTGAGCTTTGATTTCTGAACTGGTCACTTTTTCACTGCTCACATACATGTGATATCATTGGCTTTTTGTGTGAGGCACAATGTTTATATTACCTTATTAATAAAAAGCAGGGTTTTATACCTGCCTTGTGTAAAAACAAAATCAATCAATAAAAGTAAGTTATTGTTTTTTTTCCCCTCATCTTTAAGATTGCTTGTTTGTGATTTGCCATAAGCAAACGCCCTCTGCTGTGTGTTTGTCTGAAGGCATTTTGTTCCAAACATCACATTTGGCCATCCCATGGTAGAATGTCTACGGAATGCAGTGGGGCCAGTTGCTTTCTTTGGTAAGTCTCAGATTAAACTTATGTATTCTGATAGGGGTATAACATTTTGCATCAGAATTTCACCAAGTGAAATAATGATTTGCAAGTGAAATAATGATTTGCGTCATGTGCTGAAAAACAGCAAAAGCAGCAGTAAATGCATTATTGAATTTCCAGTCTGGCCCGTAGGATTCATCTCTTTTGGGACACTAAGTGTTGTGGTTGCATTGGACATTGAGTTAATTTTAAAAACAATCAATTTCCATACTGCTTTCTAGTTTCTTTCTTTTTATTGGGTTTTGTAACTTGAGTTTAACTTAAGTTAAAGAAAAGTGGGGAGACAGGAATGTATGCGAACACAACCCATTTATATAAAGGAAGGCGGATGGGGAATTCTATTAAAAAAAAGATGAATCCAATCAATAAAATCATGGCTAAAACTAAATTTCTTTAAAATAAATAAAAGGTAGTCTCTTTCCACTCTGTCAATGGCTTTTTTTTTTGCGTCTAACAACACTACAATTTCTGGGACAGCGGAGAATGGAGAATTCAAAAAGGATATTGGGCTGTAGCTATCACAAAGACATGGGTCTTTACCTTTCTTGAGCAATAAGAAAATAAAGGCTGTAAATAATGTAGGAGGCAGGGTCCCTTTATTATAAATCCTTACCTGATATCGAACCAACAAATCCAAAAATAATTTATTTTATAAATAATTTACAACAATCCATCTGGGCCTAAGGATTTATTATTACACAAGGAGCTTATTGCCTCACGTTGTAAGGGTTGTAACCAGACAGCCCATATTGCTCAACAAAGCTTCATATACTTTATGAAAAAGTCAACATATCTAAATAATCATGTAATTTCTGAAAAGTGGAGGAGTTATTTAAACTATGCAGAGCTACATAATGATCCAGAAAAGCTGAAACTATATCCTCTGCCGCCGAGTGAACCCCCGGGATTGACTTGGTGCTCAAGTTTGTTTTGCCAATAGTTTCCTAGCTTTGTTACCCTGCTCAAAGTATGGCTGTCTAGTTTTCTTTAATAACGACTCAGTCAAATGGGTAGTCAATAAATCATATTCAGAATGTGACTGGAGATGTTTTTTTATATATATATATATATATATATATATATATATATATATATATATATATATATATATATATATATATATATATATATATATATATATATATGTATATAGGGAAGGGGATGGGTCAGAGGCACAGTCCCAAGTCCAGTTGAAGTAACTGTTCAGAGATTGCATTAATTTTGGATTTTTCCATTTTACTAAATAATTTGTTCTTGAATAAAGGCTTTGAACGCTTCCCACAAGGTACAGTATCACTACCTACCTCAGAATTGTCATTAAGGTCAAAGTATAAGCCAGTTTGTGCTCTAAGATAATCTCTAGCCTGATCATCATGAGGAAAAATTGAGGGTTAAATCTCCAAGGTTTATAGGGGAAGGTACAGAGGGCAAAATTTGCATCTACTGTAATGGGGCATGATCAGACACAACAATAGTATGGACTTGTGAGGTGCCAATCTGTTGAATAAGCCTAGTATCTAGTAGAAAGAAGTCGATTCTCCAAAAAGATTGGTGAACCGATGAGAAAAAGAAATAGGCTCTTCCCAGTGGATTACCAGCGCTCTAGGGATCGGATAAGCCTTACCAGTGCAGCAGGTACAAAAGTGCTTATTGAGCCACTCAGCTTGTTGCACAAAAAAACTGACTGCATTGCCTTTAGGACCTCGCTTGCATTGAACAGTTCAATATAAAACCCCTACTAAAACATTACATTAAGAAAAAATAACCTGTCCAGTTTCGCAGTTTACACAACACAAGCAATGTTTCACAAACATTTGTAAAATATGACAAAATATCTTGTCTGTTAAAGAAATACGTGCTTTTTCTATAATGCAAAAGATTTAAAAAACTTTAATCGCAGCACCTATAACAATAAAATGCTGCAGAGAGAAACCAAAAAAAAAGTAGCTCCCTTTAAATATTACCTGTATACCAAAATATTGAAAATAAAAAGCCAAGAAGGAACCAAACTCATTCTCTGGGACGATATATCAACTAAAAATGGCTTTATCCGATGCCAGCAGCACACAATTTTCTTAAACCCCACATTCTATAGGGTGTAGGCCTCACATTTGGGATGTAATTTTACAGTAAGAGACAGTTAAATCTTATACTTTGTATGTTTGTGTACAAAATTGCACAAAAAGTTGCTGAACCATACAGATGCTTACTGAGTTTGTGCATAAAGTTGGTGTTAACACTGTCTTTAGTTTGTGTTGGTACGTGCCACAAGGCAAGAGGCGTTTATAATCTCACTGTTGTGAACTGAAGTAGTTAACATTGGACTAGCGAAGTATGGTCAGTCCTGAAAAGCTGCAACATTTCCCTCAGGACAGGTGATAGGGGCCCAGTGCAGCATGGCATAAGCAGCCTTGAAGAGAAACATTAAAGTAGGGAAACAATAATGGGTTTAAGCAACACACCACATGTTGACATTTTTTTTTGATCAACCAGTAAATGTTTTAATCTAGAGCGCTTCTTACATTGAAATAAGTTTAAGAAATACATTTTTTTATACATTACTAACTTGTATTAAAGGGCTTTGACGTTTTGTGAAACCTGAAAGAGCAAAAGCTGTCCAGTGTCCATTTTCTGTTACTATGGGTGAGTTAATATCAAACACTGTTTATATTTCAGCCATCAGCGCTCATTATTGTCATTACTTTCTGTACCATTAACATTACGCAGCACACAGACACTCATGTGGCTTCTTACAACGCTGCTCTTTATTTTTCTCACACAACTTCCCCCTCCGTGCACATGCCTCCGCGCAAACCCCCGCTAAGCCCCATGGGAAGTGTAGTACACTTTCCACTCAAGACATAATGATAATCATCATTGGCTAATATGGCAGTGAACATTTAAACTTGCATTACCACATGTTACTCGGCATTGTCTGCACTGGAAACTGGATGGACTGAAGGACCATGGATTCACCTGAGACCGTTGAGTCTTGTCATTGTTGCATTGACTTTTATTCTGAAGTTTGAACAAGATTACCAAGTCCCGTTATTGACTCAGACAATGTATCATGGACTGAATACTGTTTGTATATAATTCACTTGCATCCAGATTTATTAGGAGTATGGTGGGCGAAAATGTATATTTATGTAGCACGTTAGATGTTTCAGTTTACTGCAGAATTCTTGTTCTTGTGAACTGGACAGGAAGATAATGCCATCTTAACTTTAAAAGCTCCCTCCTTTACTGGTGCCACTGCAATTTGCATATTGCCCTAACCGCTTAACAGGCGATGCCATCTCCTACACACTCCACCTTGCTGTCACCCACCTGGACAATAGAGACACCTATGTCAGAATGATGTTAAAAGCATTTAATACAATCATCTCTCTCCCCTCCATCATGGACATCTACACCACATGCTGCATCTGCAAAGCCACCAGCTTTGCGGATGACCCCATCCACCCCTCACACAGACTTTTCGTTGTCGCTATCCGGCAGAAGGTACTGGTGCAGCCGTGCCATCACTTCCAGGCTCTGCAACAGTTTTGTTCCTCAAGCGATCAGGTTTTTAAACTCATAGGGACTAATTTGAATACCCCTAACACACATACTCTGCACTCACACACCTCTTTTGATGCTCTGCCTGCATCTGGAAGATAGCTGCTGACACAGTGTTTACCTCTACCAAGTACTACCTCAGTAACAGCTTGTTACATATTTCTGCACTTTATTCTACGACCTCATGTTCAGAAATGACTGCTATGGCGGTGCTGCACAATCCGGGCTGTTTACTGTGTCTTAATGTCTGTATAATTTATCATATTTATTGTTTATAGTTTTTTGTTGCACACTTATGTCTGCACTTTGCACTTTGTACTCTTTGCTCCATGTTGCACCATGTTCCAGGAGGAAAATAATTTCACTTGTGCATAGTACATAGATGGAATAACAAAAGCCTCTTGACTTGACTGCCAGTTGTAGGTTTGGTTCTGCGTGTTTAAACTTTAACACATTGTGGTATGCTAAAATAACTTGATGTGTGTGGTTTCTGAAAGTGATTGTAACTGCATGGTGCCTAAAATGGGGCAAAAGCACTAGTGCTCTGTATCTTCAATGTTTTACAGAAATCTTCAGCGTTTAAAATCAGTAACACACAGCTTTAAATATTTTCCATTGTGCAGAGATGGTACTGACCTCCTGCTGTCTGAACTGTGCTAAATTACAGTCACTACTCATCACTATATACAGGCTGTTACTAATGCACACTAAGCAATATGTAATCTGCTGCTGCAATTACACATTCACTATCACTGAGGTTTTCACTGTTTCATTTTTTACTGCTTATGTTAGTATTAATCAACATCATTCCATTTACTCCAATAGTTCCTTTTATATTAGCGCAACAAATCTATCTTAAATGCTTATGTACATAGAATGAACATGTGTAAATAAAGCTAATAAAATAATTGCTCTCTAAAGAAAAACAAGTATCTCTAGAATACTAACTTCACACACTTCCTTTCAATGCAAGTTAATTTAATGAGGTTTTATTCTATGTGATTTTGGAGCATTTTTATTGGTTCAGTCTTCATGAAACTTTAACAGGGTATAAACAGCAGCTGTCATGTCACTAGGCCTGAAAGATAGAGCCATGTATTTGAATATTGGCAATGACAGACACATATTATTATTACACATTTAAAATGTCCTGAAATCAAGAGTATGGATAAGCTACAGAAAGTGAAGGTGTAATGAAACCCAGCTACGGTGGCAAGCTTTGTCACATCACAACCATTTACAAAACACTACATTTTCAGAAACCCAATTATGCCCCCTCACACCCCGAAAAGGCAATTATTCTGATATCTTTTTTTCCCAGTAACAAATTCTCAACATTGCCCAGACCTAGTGTTCAAATGATATAGAAAAATGAAAATCACCAAAATCCTGAAAAAAAAATCTGGCTTTAGCAGTGTCTTTTAAGCTAGCTTGGTTAATTCTACAGAAGAGGAAACATTTGCTAGCAGTAAAAAAAATCTAAAAGCTGCATTAAACAAATGAAACGTTTTCTGCGAAAATAAGGAATTGGCATGGTAGTTATTCAGCTGGAGTATAACCATATTAATTTTTTTCAGACATGCACATGATGGTGTCTAGACCTGAGCAGTGGGTAAAGCCCATGGCGGCAGCAGGAGCCAACCAGTACACCTTCCATCTGGAGGCCACCACTAATCCTGGAAACCTCATCAAGGAAATAAGAGAGAGTGGAATGAAGGTTTGTACAAAACAGTGCATAGGCGAGGAAATACAACTTATCAAATAATTTATATACATAAAAACATTGTTTAGTTTATTTTATAGTTTTTATTTAGATAGCAAATGTTTAGCTCAAATTAAGAGTAACAGCTGTAAATATCACCATTCCAAATATAAGGGTAAACTACTCAAAATATTCCATTTTATTAGCTTTTTGATTTCAATTTTACAATTTTGTTTAGTGTTCTCTGGTAGAAAAGCAGACCATTTCTCAAATCATCAGCATTAATCTATATGTTATTAGTAGACAGTCCTTCTTACTGTCAGTCACTTCATCCATCACCAGGGCAAACTAGAATCTTTCTTGTACAAAGTAGAAACTTTCTTGTGTCTTTTGGCTGCTCCTCTATGTCCTTTAACATATTATAAATGTACCTTGTGATAATATTGAGGAATTGCCTTTAGCTAGCTGGCTGTTGCTTTATTGATAATAGTTGAAACTGTTTTTAAACTCCTGTGCTAGACAAATAGAAAAAACGGGTCCAAGCTTTTACACATTTCACAATGACCACACCTCTTACCATAAAGCAGCAACTTTTTTTTTACATTTCAAAGTCTTAGTTAGACACCATTAGATTTAAAGAGGCATTATTAATTAAAAAGTAACATTGTTTTTTTTTGTCAACCAGCATTAAGCTTGTCTTACAAACTAGTATTGCTAAAACATTACTTTTTAACCCCTTAAAAATACATTCCAGCTGTTTAACAAACAGACCTTAGATGTTGGAGATTTCCACTATGACCTACTGTTAATAAGAGAAAAGAATTGCCAATATGTTAACTAAGATTTATTTGGCTGTAATCTGTGGCTTTTTACACTGAGCAGCTCTGTAGCACAGATGCAGCTTTAGTAAAGCAACTTTTTGGTGCACGATTGTTGGAGTTTCTTTCCAAGGAAAACTGTCTTGTGCTCTGGGTCTCGAAGGTCTGCTTGTCTCGAAGTGATATCTTAACTTGTTCAATTTCAAACTGTCAGAAACTAGTGTTTTTTTGTTTTTTTTTAATATACATACACACACACACACACACACACACACACACACACACACACACACACACACACACACACACACAACACACTGTGGTCCCATCTCTTCACCCACTGTTGTACTGGTGAAGCTGAGGGCAATATACGTCATTTGTCATTGTCTTGTCTTTGGAAGTTGTACTTTAAGTTGGTTTGAAGACTCATCCTCTGCTGTACATATAGCTGTGAACCCACTTGCCCATCTTACATTTGCAGTGCTTGCCTTATTTATTTGCCTTTCTGTGCTCCCTGCAATAGTTTTGCACCCATTTTTGGAGTTACCCACAATATACCTTTCGCAGCTACTGAATCTGTTCATACTGAAATTATTCATTTATATTAAATGGCATTTGTATAAAAGTAAAAATAGTGTTCATATTTTACTTTTATCTTAACATGTTGGTCAAGATATATTCTGTGTCTGAAGTTTTTTTTTTGTCTTTGCACTGGACTAGACTGTCAGTGGAAGTGTGTTAACCATTTAGGTAGCCATATTGAACCAATACAAAACCTTTTTCTCAGAATATGGCAAAGATTTTGGCAGCTGTGGCTGTGTTCTACAATGACACAAGTATATCGTGTACCTGAAATGAGGACAATCTACACTTTCTGCTTGGGTTAACACCATACATCCCCTGTACAGCAGAAAAATCACTGTTTTAACATGAGAACAGACAAAGGTATGTTGACATGAAGCACACATTTTTCTACCAGTTTAATGTCACACACCTGCCTTCCCATTTGAAAAACTGAAGTTGAATCCAAGTTGGCTGCATTCAAGATCGCTGCTATGTTGGTGACTTGGCCTAAAAGGTTTTTCTACATAGCCAAAATATTTTTATTAATGAGGTATCCTTATTTTGAGACACCCTCTATAATCTATATTGGTTTGGAGTCAAGTCATATCAGACATTGCTGTACCTATGTGGATTTTTTTTCATGACAGACACTGCTGAAACCTCCACTGATTGAGCTGATTTTTTTTCTGACATAACTTATCAGTTGGTCATGAACAGACAGATCTTGGAGGCAGAATCTTAACAACCATAGTAAGACACATCATTGACCTGTTGTCTTTATCTTTTGTTTAAACTTTAACACATTGTGGTATGCTAAAATAACTTGATGTGTGTGGTTTCTGAAAGTGATTGTAACTGCATGGTGCCTTTTTAAATAAAATGGGGCAAAAGCACTAGTGCTCTGTATCTTCAATGTTTTACAGAAATCTTCAGCGTTTAAAATCAGTAACACACAGCTTTAAATATTTTCCATCGTGCAGAGATGGTACTGACCTCCTGCTGTCTGAACTGTGCTAAATTACAATCAGTACTCATCATTATATACAGGCTGTTACTAATGCACACTAAGCAATATGTAATCTGCTGCTGCAATTACACATTCACTATCACTGAGGTTTGCACTGTTTTATTTTTTACTGCTTATGTTAGTATTAATCAACATCATTCCATTTACTCCAATAGTTCCTTTTATATTAGCGCAACAAATCTATCTTAAATGCTTATGTACATAGAAATGTTAACGTGTAAATAAAGCTAATAAAATAATTGCTCTCTAAAGAAAAACAAGTATCTCTAGAATAGTAACTTCACACAAAAATTTTTTAATTCATGACAGACACTGCTGAAACCTCCACTGATTGAGCTGATTTTTTTTCTGACATAACTTATCAGTTGGTCATGAACAGACAGATCTTGGAGGCAGAATCTTAACAACCATAGTAAGACACATCATTGACCCATCAACCTGTCTTTATCTTTGCACCATGCTGGGATTCATATGTAGCTTGGTTCCTCTAAGATCACATGCCTAAGGAGTTTTAAAGGCATGCTAAGGATGGCTGTGACATTTTAACATTTGTGTCTGTACGCTACTTGGGCTTCATCATGAAGGCAATCTTCAGGCAGTCACACATCGTTTTTTCTGGCACCTAACATGACCATTATGGTAAACAAAGAATTTGTTTTTGATTCCCTGCTTCCTTGCAAAGTGCACAGGCCTATTTTCCTGTGCAGGAGATAACAAATGCTGAAATGTCATAATTTGTTGGCATTTGTTTTCCCCCTCTACCAGATGTTTCCAGATCAACCAGATGTTTATAGGAACTACTACAGGTACAAGTCTCTCGTCAAAAAATGGGAATCAGTAAACATATTCTTGGTAATGTTGGTAACAGTTGTCTGAGTTGCTTAAGGTTGCTTTTACATGTACTTAGTCAAAAGAAAAATAATTTGAGTCATTATTCATTATTATATTGAATTAAATTTATTTATTAGACATTTGTGGCTGCAGTCATAAACAACCAGCTCTTTTCTGTTTGTTGTCATCTCTCAATGCTATTATTTTTCATATTTAATTATATAAAAGTATATACAAGTAGAAATAAAAAATAAGATCTTTTAATTCATTCAGATACAAGATTTTGTTTTTTGGCTGTAAACATTTTTAGTCATTCTTGCTGATAATGTTCTGGACACCACTGGTTCCCAACATTGGTTCTATAGTCCCCCTTTCCCAAGTATACTGCTAAGAGTTAAGGTATCTACTTTTTATTTAATTTTAATTCAGGCGTTCATTTGGGCCACTTAAACATCAGTTCCTGTGTTGGAGATGCTGATTTACTAAGAAGTTCCTCTGGGTCTAATTACTTAGTATTTAATTAACCGTATATTTTGTACTTATACTACAGTTGCTGTATATAAAAGTGCTTGTGTCAATGTTTTACACAAGTGTTAGTACTTATTCTGCAGTGTTGATTTGGGCTACTCTGTCCAGTACCAAGGGTAGGTACCTGTGGTAAAAGTATTAATGTATTTGCATAATAATTGTTTTAAATTAAATTACAATTAAAATGTATTGCAATTTTATCATTGTTTCTCTTTTTAATGGTGTTTAATTCCTAACTCAAGTCCTTGATTTCCATCATGTATAATAGCTACCATAACTGTGGCAGTGAAGTTTTTATTTTATATTCCTACAGAGCTAATATAATGCTGCAAAAAGTGTGTTTTTTTTCCAAAACTAAAACTAACAAAATAATTTAACATAACATTTAACATTTTAGTCAGGGTTTTTACAGACACTCCAAGGTGTCCAGGACAGTCCACAATTTTTATCTGTCCCACGTTACAACAACTAAGCTATTAAGAAAACTGAATACATTTTACAGGTGTGTTGGGATGTGGACCAGCTGGGGGGCCCTGAGTACTGCTTTTGTAGCCTCCATTAACTGAATGATTGTACTGAAAATATGGCTTCATTTTAAACATAAAAGCATGGTAATTAGTTCCTAGTTGGGGATTACCTTTGTGGTTATCCGTGGTAGTACAGGATGTTTTTGTAATTGTAAACATCAGACACAATTGCCAGAACCTATAATTAACAGGTATTATTTGGGTTGTGTATCACTGCATCAGTGCATTGAAGTGTTGATTGTCACTGCAGTACTGAGAATGTTCCATTGATGAACGGGGAAATGTGGGGCTAACATGCAGAGAAACCAATGGACTGCAGTCTGTAACTGTAAATCAAGTGGAAAAAGAGACTTAATAAATTTGGACAGTGAGTGTAGATGCAATGCTAAACTGCCTCTAGGTGTGGGTGTGAATGTCTTTGTATTTGCCCTGTGATGGACTGGAGGGCTTTCCATGGTGTTTCCTGGCTTCTGCCAGGAGTTCATCTTGTTGTTGTTGTTTATTATTATTATTATTATTATTATTATTATTTAGTTACTGGCTTGTGTCATTGCTGCTCCCTCTCTGTGCAGCTCAGCACAAAAGGACTAGCAGGAAATTCACAGTTGTGAATAATGTGCCATCTGATAAAGCTGTGCCACCGGATGGTTGGAATAAGAGGTCCTAGCAAAACAGAACTACAGAATTACAACAGAGTAAAAAAATGTTGTTTGCAAGGAAAAAAGCAACATGGTTAATAAATGGTTTACAGCAGTGGCTCCCAATCCTGGTACTGGAGAATTTCTTGCACTGCATTTTATTTATTTTTTCCCAATCACTCCCTAAAAACCTGCTCCAAGTAAACACTTCATGTAGAGTTTCAAGAGAGTTTCCTCGCTGCACGCTGACTGAAAAGTCCATGTCAACAGATTTCATCACAGATGATAATTTGATATACTCAAATTTCTCTCGTTACCAGACTTTTTTCTTTTTTAAATAACATGTAGTATAATAAATAATATTAACCCTGGGCCACTTTTCTTTGGCCACCTTTTGGCTCTCAATATACTGTAGAAAAAGTGACAGAGGGGGATGCCAAGGCATGGATATAATTGTCTGTTAGCTGGACAGTGTAGACATGTTACTGTAGCTGAAGTTTAGAATTTCCTGTCATAGAGATGTTACTACATATGCTTTGCCAGTTAAGATTGCCAATTTGTTCTATATCTGCCACCCATTTACTATCAGAAGAGAAATTACTTCATTACTTCATTAAATCTTGCATTGGTATGAATGCATATATTTGAGATATTACCTTATATGACTTTAGGTTCTATAGTTCTAAGTGAAGGACTAAGGTGTGGTTGAGAGAATTTCTTGTGTTTGTTGATCTGGATATACAGAAAGTAACAGCAACCTGGTAAAGTCATCAAAGAATAATTCTCAGAGATTGTTTACTCCTCTCTGACTCCATGCAGAAAATGAAAAAAGGTTTACTGTTAATAAGAAACATAGTAAAGTAGCTGAGGGTGAAAACTGTAATTGAGAATTTCATTAGCTTTCCACCATGCAGTTAGGGTGGTGCTAATTGTGTTGTTTTTTAAACAACTTGTTGTATCTATGAATGGGAATCATTTGAATCATTGTATCTATGAATGGGATACGATTGATATCTAAATTCTCAATTAAACCGTTTTCCACATCCATCCATGTTTTGTTGTTAGTCCAGTGTCGAACATAGAGTAGCTGGTGTGATTAAAAAGTAGTAATAAAAAATTTGGCCTCCAAGACCTTCCAGATGCTTAGAGTAGATAATTTAGTTCTAGCCTTTTCATGTTTCCAATAGAACATTTTAAAAGCTTTGTGAAGAAAGCAGAACCAGCTAATAGAAGGAGTGACAGGAATCACAGATAATTACTTTTTGGCTGTGTCTTGATTTTACTTGTTTTTAATCGACCATTTATTTTTTTTTTGTGTCATTTAATTTTTTATTGCAGAAACAAAAAACCACAGTATTACAAATACCATTCTGTATGAATATATGAAAATAAGAGAAAGAACCCCCCACCCATCCCACTTCTTCCCAAACCACCATACCACCCGCAATCCAACCCCTCTTTCCACCCACCAGGGTTACAGCAGCAACATAACGGAATTCCTATTTTAAAAGAGCAACATTTAACTTAGATATCAAGTCAGTCCACATTAATACAGTACTTGCTCATGCCTCATTGATTCTTGCCGATGACAGTTCCAGGTAAGAAATATCCAGGAAGCACCGAATCCAGTGAGTCCTTGAGATATCATGCGGAGGCTTCCACCGCTGTACAACAATCTTTTTAGCTGCCGTCAGGCCTGCCAGCCAGACTTTGCGTGTTTTCTCCGTAATGGAAAGATGAGAGTCATCATTCAAAAGATGAACAGCAGGATCCATTGGAAGCTGTACCTCCAAAATTCCTTCAAGAGTACTAATAACTTCCCTCCAGAATTCAAGTATTGAATTCCCATACCATGTGTATAAAAGAGCCAATGGTTCCATGGGGGCAGAATGAACAATATGGATCTGGAGCCAGCCCCATCTGATGTCTAATTCTTGGCGTTATATATGCTCTATGACCAAATTTCAAATGTATATACTGATGATTTGGGTTTTTTTGAAGCACCAACAACATTATCCCAAATTGCCATCCAGTCTAACTCTTGTCCCAATTTTACCATGTCTTTATCCCAGGCTTTCATTCCTGTTGAGGGTGCATACTTCTGAGAGTTTAATTTGTCATAGATATAAGAGACTATTTGTCTTGGAGCTTTCTGTATCCAACTTAAGATTGGATGGTCTTTTAAATCTGACCCCCAAGGAACCTTGTAGGCTTTACAGGCTGATCTCACTCTAAAATAGAAGAAAAGAGAGTTTTTATCAATATTGTAACGATAGATTATCTCTTGAAAATCAAGGATTGTGCTTGTCCCATTAATATCTTGAAGTGTGATAATACCTTTACTTTCCCAATCCTTATTAATAAATGGTTTCCCTCCAGATAAAAGGTAGTTATTATTCCATAGCGGAGATGAACTGCACCACACATTCTTATAATTTATAAATTTTTCAACTGCTCTGAACACTTGAAACATATTGAGTTATAATCGATCCATAATATAAACCACATTTTTTAA
Organism: Megaleporinus macrocephalus; assembly: GCA_021613375.1. Lineage (NCBI taxonomy): Eukaryota > Metazoa > Chordata > Actinopteri > Characiformes > Anostomidae > Megaleporinus > Megaleporinus macrocephalus. The sequence goes on along the minus strand of CM038709.1, from coordinate 34,761,992 downwards.
TAGACAATCCACTTAAGAGAAAGTCCTTTAGCCTTATTGGTGCAATTAACTCTTGTTCTATAATTTTCCATGAAGAAACTGCATCATCTTCAATCCAGTACCTAAGGCTTCTTAATACAAATGCCCAGTGATACAATTTAAAATTTGGTCATGTCCATCCCCCATTTGACCTTCCGTACTGAAGAATCGACCACCTTATAGTGGGTCGTTTACCATTCCAAATGTAGTTTCGAAGTAAGAAGTCCAGTTTTTGCCAATATCCTACTGGAGGTGGTAATGGAATCATTAGACTAATAAAATTAAAATTTTAATGACTGAAATACGGGCCGGGACTGATGTTGGAAGGAGTTTTTTCAAAATTAGAAAGTAATTAGTCTTAACCACAGAAGATATGGAAGCACTAATTTGAATTCCCAAGTAGCAGACCTTTTTTACCACCTTAATCTGTGGAGGAAGAGACACCTTACTTTCGTCTGTATTAATCAGCATGAGCGCTGATTTTGAAAGATTGACTTTGTATCCTGAAAGGTATCCAAATTGGTCTAATGTTCTTAGGACTCTAGGTAGGGTTTGCTGGACATCTGCCATAAAAATGAAAGTATCATCCGCATAAAGTGAAATTGAGTGAGATGTTGCACCTACTGTGACAGGACAGAACTGAGGGGAAGTTCTAATTAATTGCGCGAGTGGTTCTATAGATAAATTAAAAATTAACGGAGATAAGGGATCCCCTTGCCGAGTACCCCGTTCAATGTCAAATAAATCCGAAAAACCTCCTCCCACACATACCCGAGCTGAAGGATTTGCATATAGCGTTCGAATCATATTAATGAACTTATCACCAAAATGAAATTCTTTTAAGACCCTCCAAAGATAAGGCCATTCGAGACGATCAAATGCCTTCTCAGCATCTAAAAACAATAAACCGCAGTCAGGTGGGATTTTATGAGTTGCACTCAGTATATGTAAAAGCCGGCGAATATTGTCAGCAGCAAGACGTCCCTTGAGAAATCCTGTTTGATCTGTACCAATTATTTTCCCAATCACTGTCCCAAGTCTATTGGCCAAAACTTTAGAAAATATCTTGAGATCAGCATTTATCAAAGAAATTGGCCGATAATTGGAACATTCCAATGGATCCTTACCCGACTTAGGTATGACAGTTATCAGGGCTGTATTTAAATCTCTATGAAAACTCCCCTGTTCAATAGCATAATTTAAAGTTTCTAGCCAAACTGGACCTATAACATCCCAAATTGCTAAATAGAGCTCCACAGGTATACCATCAATACCTGGAGTACGACCTTTATTTGTGTCTTTAATTGCAGAATGTAGCTCATCAATTGTAATAGGAGAATCAAGAATTCTGGCATCATCTACTGAAAGTGTGGTAAGGTCTAAACCTGCAAAAAAAGTATTGAAATCTTCTGCTGACGGAACCACTTCCTGTTTATATAAATCTTTAAAATAATTTTTAAAAGCTTCATTAATTTCCTCAGTAGAATGTACTACCCCCTGTTTAGGACATCTTATTGCTGATATCGACCTTTTAGCCTCCTGTTGTCTAATAGTTAGAGCCAAAAGATGGCTCGGCTTGCTTCCTTCTGCATAATACTTATGTTTGGTTATATGAATCATATATTCTGCTTTGTTTCTTAGCAGATCATTTAGTTCTGCTTGAGTTATTTTGAGCTCATTTTCTTTCGTTACGGTGTAGTTTCTTTTTAGATCACTCTCCAGAGCCTGACATCGTTCCTCTAAAGTGGAGATTCTTTGGAGCCGATTTTTATGCAAATATGAACTATACCCTATTGCATTATTTCGTATAAAACCTTTGATGGAGGCCCAGACCACTGTCCTATCTGAAACACTGTTTTTATTCAAATGTATAAATTCTGTCAATTTTATCCTTAACTGCCTTAGAAAATCATCATTTTTTAGAAGAGTGGAGTTAAATCTCCATCTCGAAGACCTATTCTTGATCTTCCCATAATTAAAACTGGATATTATTGGGTTATGATCAGACAAATACCTAGGCATAATTTCTACTGAATGTATCAAAGGCAGCAAAGAAGATGATATAAGAATGTAATCTATTCGGGAGAAAGTTTTGTGTCTTGTGGAAAAGAAGGTGTAGTCCTTAACAGATGGATTATGCACTCTCCAAACATCAGCTAAATTTAAATCCTTCATAAAACGGTTAAGTGCTTTAGATGCAGTTTCTTGGGAGCTTGACATGGTAGAAGAGGATTTATCAAGGGTAACATTTATCAAAGCATTTATGTCAGAGCCAATATACAGATGACAGTCACTTAATTTTATCAGTTGCATTGTAATTGAGGGAAAAAAGTCAGTCTCGAATATAGTTGGAGCATATATGCTGACGAATGCTACCTTTTTACCCTGAATGGATGTACAGCAAAAAGCTAGACGACCTTCCTTGTCCGACCCGTTTTTTTCAATTGATACATTGATGTTACGTCTCACTAATATCATAACCCCTTTAGTTTGTGTACCGTCAGCTGATGCAGCAACGGGTTTATACAGACGGTCTTGAACCCTGGAAATGTCATTAGGCTTAAGATGCATTTCCTGCAATAATGCAATATCTATTTTCCTTCTACGCAAAAAATCCAAAATCTTTGTACGTTTATAGGGAGAATTGAGTCCTCTAACATTGATTGATACAATAGTCAAATTTTCAAATGTATCTATGTTGCTACTTATTCCCTGGATTTGCTGATGTAAGCTGGCAATGGAACCCTGAGTTAAGCCTTTCCCGTATCCCTTCCCCTTCAACCCCTTAGCTTGTAACATCTGTGAGTGTCACTTAGTGATGTCAAATGCTGAACACTAACTGTCCCTCTCTAACCCTCAAAATGAGGGAAAAAATAAAATTAACCTTTGGGAACTCCTAGATAGTCGCATCAAAGAAATATCAACCTGACACGCAAACATAATAGAATTTGGGTATGTTAGACAAAAACTCAAAAACCACAAGCTATGAACTATATATACACATTACAGCCATCCACACCCTATCTTTTTACTACCAAAAATCAACTGGCCCCTGAATAACTCAATACAAGTGGACCTTTGCATGCTCACAGCGGAGGTCACTACGGCCTCTTGCCTGTCACTTCGCACGTTCGGATTGTTCAGAGCCGCCGCACCGTTCCTCCTTGAGCACTGCAACCCACTGCTTTACCCAAGCTCCTCCATGTCACCCAGCACCGATGCTTTTAAGGCTTTTTTCGCCTCCTCTGCGGAGTTGAATGACATTCTCTCACCCTATGTGATTTATTCTCAAAATCGTCGGATACACAAGAAACGAGTCGATCCCCTTCTGACGAAGCTTAGCGCGAATCTCCTTATATGCCTGACGGGCCCGCGTCGTTCCGCTGCTGTAGTCAGCGAAGAACTGCAGCTGAGTGCCATCCGGGAGAGTAGGTTTAGCCTTCCTAGCTCCTTCCAGAATAGCCTGTCTGTGTGTATAGCGAAGCAACCTGAAGACCATGGTTCGCGGCCTTGAAGTGTTGTTAGAGAAGATTCTGTGCGCTCTATCGAGCTCCAGTGGAGTGCTGTGGGAGATCTTGAGAGTCGGAATCCATTAAGGAAGCATCTCTTGCAAGTAGCCTCTCGGATCATCGCCTTCTACACCTGTTGGTAGGTTAACCAGCCGCACATTATTTAGCCTGGATCTATCTTCCAGGTCGTTGATTTTCCTCGTTAATTTTGCCAGTTCCGCCAGGCAGGAGCTTGTATCCTTCTCGTTTCGTTGCAAGTTAGCCTGGATACTATCAATCTTGTTGAACACCGTGTCGAACTTTTTAGCGTGAGTGTCGGCTTGCTCTTTCAGTGACCTGAGAATGCTGCCGTTTTCTACCATTCTCTTCTCTATGGGGTCAAGAGCCTTTTCCAGCGATTCTTTTAGCATGCGGGCTACTGTTTCTTGCAACGATTCCATCTCCGCGGCCATTGTTTGTTTTATTAGCATAGCCATTTCTTTGGAGGAATCGCTAACCTGCTGCCGTCTGCTGGTTTCTTGTTTCTTTGTGCAACCTTGATCTTTTTTCGAAGTCATATCTTTGCTTGGGTGTTTCTTTAAGTCAACCCTGTGTTATAGCCGTCCAAGAGTCCCCTTAAAACTACAAAACTAGAGGGTTTTTGTCAGCAGTCAGCGCTATGCAGCCATCCTACTTCGCGCCTCAATCGACCATTTATTGAAAAGGGAGTTTGTACCATATTTCTGAATTAGATTGTATTTCATGCAGTAGTGATGAAGATAACATCTGCATATAAGCTGATTTTATGGTGATATGATTTTGACTGAATGCCTAAGATTTCATTGCACTGTCTAATAGATGATTGCTGTGCATTTTTATGTTAAAGACTCTTTCTGTGTTTTCTGAGCTGTGTTTCCCCTTAATAAAACCTGTATGGTCTGTACTTATTGGTGAAGAAATTGCATATTCCAATCGAATAGTTAATGCTTTGCTTATTTTTATGTAGATCGATAATTAGAACAATCTGTATGATTTTTATTTGGTTTTAAAATAAGTGTTATACGTGCTTACTTCATGTATTGAGGTATTACAGCTTTATGTATAACAGCTTTCTGGGAAATTAATTTGGAGAATAGAGGTGAGATAAAATACCAAAACTGTTTATACAATTTTGCTGGAAAACCATCTGGTTCAGGTGATTTTGTAATTTAGCATCAGCAAAAGAGCTTTGGTAATTTATATAGAAGAAAGTGGTGTATCTAGTAAATCTGCCTGGGTTTTAGTTAGTCTAGGAAGCTTATCAGAAGTATAAAGATTTGCAAAAAATGATCAAAATTTTTAAATAATGATTAAGGGATCTTGAAAAGTGTTCCCTGGAGAGTTATGAATTAAAGTAATAGTTGATTTCTGTTTGGTGCTTTGAGGTGTTTAAGGATTTCATTAGTAGGTGTCTGAGAGGGTCAGCAGGTCCAATCTCTTCCTGTAAATATTTCCTTGTCAAGTTCTTGTTTTTTTTGTTTTTTGTTTTTTTTAACAAAATTTGGATTTTCGTTAATTTCAATACATTCTTTCTATTCCTGTTGGAAAAGGTTTATACATTTTTAGCATGGGAGTTTCAAAATGCCGTCTTGGCTTCATGTTTTGTTTAAGAGGAGATGCTGACTGGTAATAACAGAGTTGATTATTCTGCATAAAACAGAATTAATTAATTAATTAATTAATTTAATAAATTAAAAAGTAGTCTTTACGGGAATAAGATTTGATATGGGGAGTAATAAGAATATTCTTTACTACCAGGATTCTGCAATCTCCAGATATCCATCAGTCTGTAGTGACCACCTAGAATAATAGAATAATTTGGAAATTTAGATAGCTTTGAAAAAAGTGAATGGAAAAAAAATATAGCAGAATCTGTGTTTGGACTAGATCAGCATTTTTGAAGCTGATTCCGATAACCGATCACCTTTCAGTGCGACCGGCCGATAGCTGATACAGGTCGAGGGCGGGGCTATATGCCACAGCAGGGCTACATGTAGTTATTAGTGCAAGCATGTCATAAAACATGGTCTAAACTGGTTTATTACCATTTATAACGAGCTCATGTGAAACAGCACAATATCTTTTAACAAAATTAGCAGTAAATAAATAAAGTAAATATTACCAATACTGCAATCATTAAATTTAGACCCTTCATTTAAAACGAAAAAAGCTAGTTAAATAAATGCTGTCAAAACTGCAGTCATTAAACGCAGACTCAAACTTTACAAAACGCTCTGGATGAGTCTGCGTCACATACGGTAACAAACTGCCAGATGGACTACATGTTTTCTATCAGCACATGCCGTGAACGCCACAAACTGTCCTTGCGAGGCCCCTGCTTTAGTCAGTCTGTCTAAAATGAAAGGGTATGTATTTCCACCTAGCGGTTCAGAGTGGAATTGCAGGGACCTGGCCGGAGGGGGTTGCATGGAGGGGGTTTTAACGAAACGGTAGCTGGAAATACAGAAATTAGGCTTATTTCTTTAACGCCATGGATTGGTTCTCGGGAATGGCTAAATCTGAGAAATATCTGTCGATCACCAAACGCATATTTTGATTAAAAATCTAAGCCGATCGATGTTTCCATCTTTTTTTTTTTTTTTTTATTGCACAAATTTGGCAACAATGGGTCTGAAGTACAAACTTTGTTACCTTACTTAAGTAGAAATTTAGGTTATTTATACTTTAGTAGAGTAATTCTTTTTCAGCTGACTTTTTACTTCTACCCCTTACCAGAGGTGGGAGTAAGTCACACGTGTGCAAGTCATAAGCAAGTCTCAAGTCTTAACCAAGTCCCAAGTCACTGTGCAAAAATTCAAGCAAGTCAAGTCGAGTCCCTGCTACAAGTCAAGCAAGTCTCAAGTCCAGTCATTCAAATTATTACGCCCAGTTTCCACATTTAAATCACTTAAAAGGCATGAGGAGATCATGAAGAGCTGAATTTTATTTTCACTGTTGAGAAATACTGTTTTTAAATATCTGTAAAAAGCTGCTTCTCATAAGACTGTGTCATTGTTTCTTGTTATAGTGCAAAAAGGAATTAAAACCATTTAAAAAAAACATTTGTCTTTTTACAGATATTTATAACATATGGATAGTTGATCTTCATTTGAACAGTATAGAGGGATGGATACAACTGAACACATACACCAATAGTTATGTCTTTTGAAATCATGTTAGAACACATTAGAACACCCTGCAAATTTATTACAAATTAAAATGCTTAAAGTATAATCAGAAGCAGCACATCAGCTGCAGATGATCAGAACATTTTCAGAGCTGATGTTGGAGGACTCTGCCTCAGACATTTAGTTTGGTTTGCTGAGTGAGATTGCCATAACCAGATACAAAGAGTTCTGAGGCCTTCAGAAAGAAGGTTGATGATAGATGCTGTACTTATCTACTACCTACTACCATGACATTTTGGGATGTCAGACTCATCTGCATCTACAATCTTCTTTCTGGAGGCCTCAGAGAGCCGTTGGCTCTGGTGATCCCACTCACCTCAACTCTCAAGAGCAAACTTAATATGTGAGGTTTAGATTAAGCCCTATTAGGATAGGATTAGTATTAGTGGGGGAGTTGGAGTAATATATTATTAACACAGGACGACTGTAAGAGAACTCGCATGGGCCATGAAATTTCGGCATAAATAACTGAAATGCGAGCGACTGCTCGATTTACGCTCTGCCAAAACCTCCTAAATGATGGCCAACCTTATAAGCCTTGTAGTGATATTTGTGTTTGGAAATTAGCAGCTACTTAACACATATAGGCCAGGCTACACAGTGACTTGCCTAAAGCTGCCGAAAGTCCTGCACTTCTCTCGGACCTGGACTCTTCTCTCTGGTTAAACAGCTGCAGCACTGTACAGTTGCAGATGTGTACTGCGTTACCTGCAGGGGGTCTATGTTGGCCACAGACATAGACAAAAAATAGAATAAAATTAAACATTAACACTGGAACTGCAGACAGTATAGCTAGCACTAGAGTTGACTCACTAGGACTCAATTATAAAGTATTCATAATGTTAACAGCAACACACGACCCAGATCTTTTACTGAAGTCAGTTTGTATTAATATTCACTATTTTGTATCTCAATAAATACACAATCGATTTGAAAGCCGAATCTAACTTTATCTTCTTTGCTAATGATTAACGTCAGCTTAAGTCAGTCACTGACCTCTCTGTGGGTTCTGAAGTGGATGAAATGATGTGGTGGTCGTGTCGCTGATTTTAGAACTGCAAACCCTGCATGTTGCTGTTCTCTTTTTATTCTTAATGTCGACTACATATTTCTTAAGTCCAGGCTTTACTATGTTTGAAGTACCCGCTTCAGGGTAGGAGCTACATGCGTTCTGATGGGTTGCCAGGTTTACTCTGTCCTCAATTTTCAGGTTTGACTGATATATACAGCTGTGTGTCATCTGTGTAACAGGGGAAGCTAATGTCATGCTTGCTTATAACTTTGCCTAGTGGCAACATGTATAATATAAACAATTACCAAACACGGGCAATGCCAGTATATTTAAAAATTACAAATATCGGCCCAGTATATTGGTCAATCTCTAGTTGTAACTCTTTTATTCGTCTACGTGTAAATTCCAACCCTGGTCTCTAATCTTTTTAGAAGAATAGTGTGGTCTATTGAATCAAAGGCTGCACTTATATATAGTAGCAATAATAAACATACATAGCCTTAAACAGAGGCAAGGAGAAGATTGTTTATTATCTTTACTAGGGCTGTCTTAGTACTATGATGTGGCCTAAATCCAGATTGGAAAAAATTGGAATTTTTCATATATGCAATTCTTCTGCAGGCATGAGTAAAATTGATGGGCTACAGCTTTTTCTAAGATTTTAGATATAAATGGTAGGTTGGAAATTGCCTGTAGTTGGACAATACACCAGGATCAAGATTAGTTTTTTTTGGGGGGAACTGCATCAAGTATGCAGGGTCTACAGTTTGCAGAGGAGGCTTCTAGCCTTTCTTACGCAACAAAAATTTGTTCTATATCATCCATACTAGGTGACAGACCGTTTTTATTTGATAATACAGGTTGGATTTGTTGTCTATTTTTAATTTTACTATTTAAAAAAACTTTTAAAACATTGCTGGTAAGAATAGCCGGAATTTGAGGTTCTGTACTTGCCTAGTCCCAGTAGAAAGTATTCTAGGGTTGTGTTTGTTGTTCTCGATTAGTGAGGCCAAATATGCTGAGCGAGCATTTGTCAGTGCCCTTCTGTACTCAAAAAGGCTATCCCTCCAGGCAGAATGGAAAACCTCTAGCTTGGGGGCGCTCCAGAGTAGCATATGGAGTAGATGTGTTTTTGGGGAGCTCCTCCGTGCTAGAGTTATATATTGTTCTTTTTATCACCGTCTCTCACTTTATTTCTGATATCTTGTTTTGTTTGATGTAAAACAAACAACTTTGACCTCAGTTGTCACATTTTTGTGTTGAGATGCAGCTTCAGCTGCAGAGAACTCAGCTAGCTATGTGGCTACTCAAGTAGCAGATGATGAGGATCTTCCCTTGATGTGGGAGAAGATATCAAGCAAAATGCTGCAAACTATCAATGAGAGGTTTGACAGATTTGAACAGTTTTTCCAGTCTCTTCAAACAACGTTACAATCAGTTACAGAGAAGGTGGTGGCTGCAGAGGAACAGATTCAAGACCCTGAGGGCTGTGTTAGCTCTCTTGAGGCTGTGCTTTAAACGAATAAAGCTCTCAAGGCTAAAGTAGACGACATGGTCACGCCGCAATAACACAAAAATCGTTGGCATTCAGGAAGGAGAGGAAAAGGGAAGACGAAACTGAATTTATCACTGCTCTACTGCCTAAACTACTAGGTGCTGCGCATGTCAAGGAGCTGCTGATTATCGATCGTGCTCACCGCACCCTTCAACCAAGACCTCCAGAGGGAGCAAAGCCCCGCTCAATCATCACCCGAGTTCACTTCTATAGCGAGAAAGAGATGATTCTACGGCTACGAAGCGGATGCAATCTGGATTATAATGGGCAAAGGTGTACATTTTCCCGGAATACACAGCTGAAATAATGGACCAGAGAAAGAAATTTGGCGATGTGACTCGTGTACTGAGGGAGCTACAGGTGACCCACACTCTCCGTTTCCCCACTAAACTTTGTGTTCGGCATGGGGGGCAGCTCAGGAGTTTCACCTCTTCTGCTGATGCCACAAAATACATTGATACTGAACTTAAAGGTGCTTAAAACCTTGAACATCAGCATTTCAGAGGTCTCACTTTTTCTCATTAGGATTAAGAAATACTGATGTTGAATCATTATGCATCTTAAGTTTGTGCTAATTACGGGACAATCTTAAACGGTTTTATCTTAATTGTTTACTACTCTGGTTGCGTAGAAGCTAAGTAAATAGTGCTAAGTAGTTTAGCCTTGTTTGAGTTCGTTTTTTTCCTTCCCGCTGTGACTGTGTGCTAAGTGTTCCCGTCTACACGGCTTAATTTAGTGCTTTAGCAAAGGAAGATAATAGAGGTTATTTGGGGGTTAGTTATTGTTACATTTTCTCCTGAATGGGATTTTTTTTCTTTCTTTTGATCTGTGTCTTTTGTTTGCTGGCTGTCATTAACTTTCTAATATTTCTTCTTCAGGTTAGATTTCTGTAGCTAATAAGGGATGGGAGTGGCATCACTGTTGTTTCTGGGAATGTGAGAGGGCTTGGTCATCCTGTTAAAAGAGGCAAAGTATTTTCACATTTGTAGTCACATAAAGCTGATATAATCTTTCTTCAGGAAACTCATATAAGTGCAGTTCATCAGAAAAGATTAAGAGCACCATTTACATCCAAAGCCAAAGGTGTCGCTATACTTTTCCATAAAAATGTTCCATTTCGTCTTGATTCTATTACCGCTGAGCCACACGGCAGGTATATCATAGTATCAGGATGTATTTACACTTTTCCACTCACTCTGATTAATGTATATGGTCCTAATTTTGATGATCCTTGTTTTTTTCGCAAAGTGTTTGATGCAATTCCGGAACACAATAGTTCTAATGTTATAATGGGTGGTGATTTTAACTGTTATCTAGATCCATTTATGGATAGACTTTTTCGCAGAGACCTCTGCCTACAGTAGCCTCAGTAAGTGTATTAAATAATTTATTAAAATCCAGTAATTTAGTAGATATTTGGAGATTATTGCATCCCACCCATAAAGATTCTCAATTCTCATGTTCATAAATCATACACTAGGAATGATTATTTTTTAACAAGTTCTGAACTCATATCTAATATTGTTGACTCCAATTATCACAATATTTTAATATCAGATCATTGCCCAGTTACACTTAAACTTGAGTGTGATCTATTCAAGCAGAGTAATAGATGGCGTTTCAATCCCCTTTTACTTAAAGATTCATCATTTATGGAATATGTTAGTTTAAGGCTCAACGAATTCCTCAAGACGAATGATCAAACAGTCTCAAATTCCACTTTATGGGAAACCCTAAAAGTTGTTATAAGAGGGCATATTATATCCTATGTGTCTCAACAGAAGAGAATCAATCATAGTCACCCTCTGGAAATTGAAAAAGAACTTCCAGTTTTGGAACAAGCATACAGAACCTCTCTGCCGCAATTTTGTCCTTTCCAACAGGTAAGGTTCCTGGTCCGGATGGATTTGTATGTAAATTTTATAAAGCTTTTTGTAAGGAGTTTGCATTCATGTTAAGAATGATAAATGAATCTATTAAAAATAAAAAGCTCCCTAGATCTTTATATGAAGCAAACATTTCCTTATTGCTGAAAAAGGGAAAGGAGGACTCCTTCCTATAAGTGAATTCATGTGCATTACTAAGAATCTTAGTTCTAGTTTTTTTAATTCTTTGCCATTTAAAATAGTGGATGACTATTTTACATACCTCGGCATTAAAGTACCAAGAAATCCCAGACATTTGTTTAAGCTAAATATTTTGTATATGAATGACAAACTTCAAGCAAATATTGAAAGCTGGAAGCTTCTACCTTTATCTACGATTGGGCGGGTTAATGTTATCAAAATGGTTACCATGCCACGATTTTTATATCTTTTTCAAAACATCCCTATCTATCTCCCTGACATATTTTTTACACTGTATGCAATTGTTTTGTCTTTTATCTGGGTCTACAAAACGTATTTCAAGAAAACACTTACGAAAACCTACCACAGTGGGTGGTTTAGGCCTACCTGTATTCAAGCACTATTATTGGGCACTCACTTATTGGCAGTGGGGTGTTTCTGGTGAACAACTACCTAAGACCTCTCATTATGGTTAAAGATTGAAATTTTGTCAGCTCCAGAGTTTTCCCTTCGTGTTTTCCTGTTCTCAAAGACAAAACCCCTTATTAAAATAATTGGCAGTAATTTTGTTGTAAGAAACTTCGAAGATTCTAAATCGAATCAAAAGTTTCCTGTCTCTGCCATTGGTCTCCATCTATACCCCAATTGCTTATAATCACTTATTTGTTCTATCACAATTAGACAAAACATTTTCAATATGGGGGGAGAATGGATTAAAATGTAACAAGGACCTATATATTGATAATGAGTTTGCATCTTTTGATCAATTTAGAACAAAATTTAGTCTCTCTCAGGCACATTTTTTTTGGTATTTACAACTTAGTATTCTATTCTTCCGAAATATGCCGAAGGAGCATGCTCTTTGAGTTGCTTACTTCATCCCCGGATTCTAGACATTTAATATCTCGCGTTGTCACTGTTCTTACTTCACCAGTAAGCACTGCCCACTTAAGGGAGAAATGGGCTACAAATCTAGGTGAAACTTTATCAGAGGAAAGGGGAAGAGAATCCATTGTTGCTTGATAAATTCTAGATATAGGCTTATTCAGTTTAAGTTTCTTCATAGGTTTTATTATTCCAAAACAAAACTGAACAAAATATATAGCTCTGTTTCTTCACAGTGTGATAGATGCCAAGCTTTTGAGGGATCTTTGTTTCATCTAATCTGGTTCTGCCCCATGTTACATGATTATTGGGTTGCCGTTTTTAATTGTTTTTGGAAGCGTTTAAAGTGACTATCCCTCTAGATCTTTAATTTGAGCTATTTTGGGATATTTGGATGGAACCCTCTTCTTGCCTTCCATTCAGCAACAGACCCTGATGGCTGGCATTGTCGCTCCGTGTTTTAAGAAATGGCTGAATGAGATGCTTTTTATCATACAAATGGACCAGTTACATTGTAGTAAGTTAAAGACACAGAGGCACTTTTGGGACACCTGGGGATCCTTTTCTAATAACCTAAGAGGTGCTTAGATTGATGCTGTACCCTTCTGGATATAATAACGGAAAATTGAATGCTACCTGGTGTACATGTCTGACAGCCCTTTATTTCTTCTTTTCTTCTTTGTCTCTCTTTTTAAAAAAATATTACTATTTAAATAATTAAATTTGTATTGTTCTTGCTCTATGTCATACTCTTGGAAAAGGTTGAAAATAAAATATTGAAAAAAAAAAAAGAGAAAACCTCTAGCTTGGACGACCGTTTTCGCTCTAGTTTCTGTACTGTTTGTTTAGGGTTTGAGTTTGGTTGGTATACCAAAGTGCAAGGAATTTTTGCCTCGTCTTTTTATATTGAAGCGGTGCCATAGTCTAAGGTGGATCGATTTGCATCATCTAAACCGTTAGTTAATCCATCAAGCTCTGTTGTGTCTGATGTAGAGTAAACTGAGGTTGATAATTCTGGGAGGTTTTCAATAAAGTGTAGTGCTGTAGACACTGTAATTGAACGCTTCAGACAATAGCAAGGGGATGTACGTACATTTTGATTTAAGAGTAATTCATATGAAATTAGATAATGATCTGATACTTCTGAGGTTTGCGGAAGTATATTTAGATTATTCAGAATTAAATCCAGTGTAGGATTACAGTTATGTGTAGCCCCAGTTTGGGAGATGCCGACAAAGTCTAAGATGCCTTTGGTAATGGATCGCTGGTCTTTTCAAAGTGAATGTTAAAATCTCCTACTATTATGAATTTATTAGTACACATGGCTAAATCTGCAGCGAATTCACAATTTCTTGAAAAAAATTCTAAGTAAGTCTCTCAGACAGTGTACATAATTATAGCCTGTAGGTGTGGCTTCATTTAATGCCAGATATTGATCAGGTGTAATCCAAGTTTCAGTAAGACTTAAAACATCAAATTTCTGATCATGTATAATTTCATTCACAATAACTGCTTTTGAATTGGGTCATCTGCTGTTGAGTTGTCCAGACCTTAGACGTAAGGTAGCTCTATTACAGTTTAAATATGACTGTTTAATGCTGCTTAAGTTATTTAGACAGGCTGTTTCTGTTTTTCTACGTTTAGATTTAATTCATGGCACTGACACAGTCTCAATACTGTTGAACCTAGGTGACGCATCAAGGCAGATCTCAGACGATCAGTTTAGCCTGTCTGTCTGCGGCCTGGTCCTGGCTCTGGATTGTCAGCCGCTGCTACCACTACTACTCTGCCGATTAACTAAGAGGCTGTGGGCTATGCTGCAAAAAAGCAAGGCAGTGTGGGGTGGACACCATCCATACCTATAAGACCTGGCTTGCCCTGGAGCTTTAAACAATTGTCTATAAAGCCCACATGACTTTCTGCACACCACTTGGGCATCCAGCAGTTAAATGCTGTAAGCCTGCTGAAAGCCTCGGCACCACACTGCACTGGGATGGGGCCAGAGCAAATTATGGCATCGGACATCGTCAGGGCCAGTTTAATCACTTTTTGGGTCCTAAGGACCTAACTGGAAGTGTGAATACGTTAATCGTCATTTTGGGGTAAGGTAAATCTTCTCTTTAGGGCTCGCCCCTGCAGCCTACAAGCCAACAGTTTTGCCCCAAAACCCTTCCAGTTAGGCCACACATGTAGCCCTGATTAAGGAGTTGGTACAATTTTACAGTGTGAAGCATGTGTCCACACTTTACGACCTTGACATAGAACTGCTGCGTCTGTGATCAGTGAAACTTTTTACCTCTAATGGGCAGACAACATGATTTTTGCAAAAAAGCTAACAATTCAGTGTGCTTCCATATTAGGTGAAGCTAAAATTACATCATCTATATACTGCACTGAGGTAAACTTCCTTACTGGACACTCTGCTTTAGCTAAAAGTTACTTTAGTGCCTGATGGTACAAAGTTGGACTTAAATGCAATCCTTGCGGAAAATGTATCCGTCGGAATTGTAAGATGCCATGCCACTGATGCCTTTTTCACGGGCCAAATTGGAGAACGTGAGTCACTTGGTGCCTTAATCAAACCCCCAACTTCTTAATAATTGGGTGTATCCATTTGTGGTTTACTGCGGATACTGTTTAGTAGCTGGTAATGGTTTGCCTGTTAGCCAAACAGGTTCAACATCCAACAAACCATATTTATCTTTGTCTTTTATGCTTTATGTTATAAAATTCCCCAGCGACTCAAGTTATGACAATCGCAGTGCTAATTAAAGGTAAACCAAACGCCATGGATTTAGGCAATAATGTGGCCTGTGCTCCAGTATCAACCCAAAAATCACATTCATTATCATTCACAATGGTTCTCACATGCAGTCTGTAATCTTAGGTCTGAAGATTGGCTGCAAACACCCTCAGAGCTAACAGTTTAGATGTTCCTGTGGACTGGGCTTGTGTTTATGTTCTCATCATTTTTCTTTTTACTACCAAATGCCCAGAATTCCTGTTTCTCACAAACGTGACACATGCTCAAGTTTACTGTACGAGTCCTGGCTAATTGTTTGCTGAGACACAGTTTGCAAAAAAAGAAAGGCATGTACTTTGACATAGGCATTCTTTTTCTTACGCAGTTAAGCACTCCGTCTATTCGGCCAGCGTGCTAATTCTCCAGTTTGACTTCAATAAAGGTTAAACTTTCTTTATGTCCTGAGTCTAACCATTAGCTCACTGGACCACAGACATGTTATGACTTACAGGTTTGTTTCCCCTGATGACACTCTACAACTATTTGTATGGGTCATCAGTGACAGAAAAAGACCAATCCCCATTTCCTGTGGGTGCTTAAACTGCTTTGAAATGTGGTCTATCTGTTCTAGATTCAATTGGTTGTGCTTGATGGATGTTTTAGCCTCCCTCTCTCTGGATCTTCGGGTTTGAACAGTTTTGTCCAGTTTGGATACAGTTTCTTTCCTCTTCCTTTGTCAGAGCTGACTCCTGATGTTCCCTTTTCTCTTTTTTTAGAAACTCAACCTACGCTTTCAGGAGAACAAGCAAGTGCTGTGTATTTTCACAGGTTTTCTGTGCACTAATAGCAGTATGTTTGTGATTAGCACGTTCCTCTTTTAATGTGTCAATGTGGCAAGTTGTTTTACCATAATCAAAGCAGGCCACTGTCTGAAAACATTTCACTAGAACTGTGAAACACTGTTCTTGACTCCACTCTGAGCTTTCAGGAATGTCAAACTTTTTACACAGCTTAGCCTTTCTTTTCCATACAAAACTTGTCTAGTGTCTTAGTTAAATGTACCTCAAATGCACTTCTGTCTGCATACTATGGAGATGTGTATTCAGCAGTATCTGGAGTGGAAGCAGCCACACCTCTTAAAAAACAAACTCTGCTTCCTTTCTGCATTTTAATTGCTTATGCTTTAAACGTACAATTACAAACAAAAACAACACAAAACAAGAAAGCAGATACGAACTCTACCTTGAAGTTAGTGTGCCAGCTTTACTTACAATCAGGAACCAGGAACAAGAGTTAAACTAGTTCAGTGCAAATGCTATTGCTTGTGTAAAGACCAGGAATATAGTTCTGTATATTTCTGCGCCTTTCCTAGACAAAGGAAGAGAAAATCTACTAGAGCAGAATCACTAAAACTGTCCCTTTCTTATGGATGTATGGCCTACAAACAGGAATGTCCTGCACCTCTCCATACACATTATATCAATCAATCAATCAATCTTTTTAAGCTTGGATGTACATTGAGGGCAACCCCTAATTTTCAATGTAGCCGAGCATTTATATGGACAGGGATTGATATAAAAAAACAAAATTTAATCATTATAAATTAAAACAATATACTAATATACATTAAATGGGAAAATTTTAAAACAACAGTGAACATAAAAGTAGAAATAATAATACTAAAAAATAGTTAAAAGTTAAGATTTAATTAGAAGGAAATTAAGATAAAAAGAGGGTAAGATATTACAAATAATAAAAAAAGTAAAATAGTTCAAAAGAAATTTAAGAGAAAAATAAACAAATGTTATAATAAAATAAAATAATACAGAACTAATGAAAGCAAATAAAATAATAAAGAAAATAAATAATAAACAAGACATTTAAGAATAAGTAAGATTAAGTAAAACAGGTACAGGCTGTCTGATGGTGGTTAGATATTAAAAGTTTAAAATGATTGAGTGTAGCTAAAATCTGCTTTTAGCTACAGTGCACCAGCGAGCTAAAATCTACTACAGTAAACACAGCTCGCTGGTGCACTGTAGCTAAAAGCAGATTTTCCCAGTTCAGTAAAAACTCTTGGTATATGGCAGCTGATCCAACCACTAGAGCGAGTCTGATAATTACTGTTATTTATACTCATTAATGAAGTGATTCTGGCAAATGACCGGCGAGTGTTTATAAATAAAAATCAACCAATGCGTTTCCCTTCGTATTGTTAACGAGGGCCAACCAACTTTTGCATACAGCTCACAGTGATTAGTTCTGTGCGGATCTCTATTAATGAACTTCAGTGCAGAGTGAAACACCGGCTCCAGTAATTTAAGGGGGCTGGCGGGAGCATTCTTATAAAGAACATCGCCATAGTCTATCACCGGTAGTAAAGTTGCTTCTACCAATCTTTTTCTGGCGTGCCTGGGAAAACAGGACCCAGCTTCTGTCTGCATTTACTGATTAGTTTATTTATGTGTGTTTTAAAACTGAGTCTATCATCCAGCCATATGCCAAGGTATTTATATTCTGTGACTCTCTCAATGTTGGATCCTGCCAGGGTAGAAATATTTACAGTATCAAAATCAGTATTAAGAGATTTGGAAAACAGCATGAACTTAGTTTTCATGGGATTTAAAACTAGTTTGTGCGTAAACAATGCCACCTGTAGAGCATTAAATGAGTTCTATAATTTTCTTGCTGCAGCATTTGGAACAACAATTTGACAGGATAGAATCAGCTGAGCAGTATAAAATCGAGTCATCTGCATAGAGGTGAATTTTGCAGTCTGAGATGGAAGCAGAGGCAGCAATATAATTTATGTATATATTAAATAAAACTGGACCCAAAATTGAACCTTGTGGTACACCTTTAGAAACAGAAACTAAATCTGATTTCTAATTATTCAATGCCATGCATTGCTTTCTGCCAGTAAGATTTTGTTTTGGGTCCATTCCAGAGCAGTTGTATCAAGTAAATCTTTTCTAAATTCCTTAAAAGAAGAGTGTGATCAACTGTATTGAAGGCTTTTGTTAAATCTATAAAAACAGCAATGTTTCTAGGGCTGGTGATAAAGCTTAAATAATATTCTGATTTAGCTTTTCTAACAGCAGAGGTACATTTATTTCTCAACTGTCTAAAGGTAAGCCAAAGGTCTCTCTCCCCTGAGCTTCTAGCAATTGACCAAGCTTTATTTCTGGCCTTAAAGCTTGCAAAAGCTAGAAAACTTGCTCCTTAAAATTATTAACATTTCTTCTAACCACCATCCGAGAGCCTGTTTTGTTTGTACAACTATTTCGAATGCACCCGATGGGACAATGGTCACTTATGCCAAGTTCAAGTTTTTTTTTTTTGGACAGTATTAGATCTATCAGCGTTGACTTGGTGGGTTCTTTCAGGTTTGGGCGAGTTGGTTCATTGATTAACTGTGTTATGTTAAGATTGCCACATATTTCCTTTGTGATCGTATGTGTTAGAAAGCCAGTTGATGTTAAAACCACCTAGCACCAGCAACTCAGAAGCACTGAATTTGGATAAAAGATCAGCTAATTCCTTGACTGCACAGTGCAGGGCAAAGGGAGACCTATACATGCCAATTAAAACAAAAGCCTTATTTTTTTCGAGTGAAATTTTGAGGGCCAAGAACTCATAACATCCCCCCCCCCAATAAAAGATTTCGCACTCTGGACAGGGCATCTGCCATTACATTATCTGTGCCCTTCTTATGCTGGATCTCTAGGGAGTAACCCTGAACTAGTAAAGCCTGTCGCATCAGCCTTTGATTGGTATTGTACATGCATAAAAGAAATACAAGCGGATTATGATCTGTGAAAGCTTGAACAGGTTGTGAACTAGAGCCTACATAAACTTTGAAATGTTGCAAAGCTAGCAGCAAAGCTAATGTTTCTTTCTCTATTGTAGAATATTTAAGCTGGCAACGACTGAACTTCTTAGAGAAGTAACATACAGGGTGATCAACACCAAAATCGTCTTCATGGAACAAAACAGCACCAGCACCAGTTGTATTAGCATCTACCTTTAACTTAAACGGTAGTGCAAAGTTGGGCGCAGCCAGAACAGGAGAACTACACAACAATGCTTTCAGAGCATTAAATGAAGCTTGACACTCCGAAGTCCAAACAAAAACACGCAAAGAGCTCAAGAGATCAGTCAAAGGAGGAGCAATAGTAGCAGAATTTTGACAAAAACTCCTATAATAACCAACCATTCCCAAGAAACGGCGAAGTTCACACTTTGTCAAAGGAACAGGAAAATCTTGGATTGTTACCACCTTTGCATTGACTGGGCGAACTTGACCTTGTCCAACCTCTTTTCCCAAGCACACAACCGTAGCTCTTCCAAATTCACATTTTCCCAAATTCAAAGTTATAGACGCAGCTTCTAAACGTTCAAAAACCATCCGAAGTACCGATACATCCTCATGCCAAGTGGCAGTATGGATAATTACATCATCAAGGTAAGCTTCACAGTGTGGAACATTAAACAGAACCATATTCATTAATCTTTGAAACGTTGCTGGTGCGTTTTTCATCCAAAAGCCATTACTTTGTATTGTAGAAAATTATCTGGTGTTACAAAAACAGATATGTCTGATGCTCGAGTGATCAAAATAAACTTGCCAGTAACCTTTAAGTAAATCCAATTTTGTGACATATGTCTTGTCGGTATGGCAAGACCTACAGTACTTAACCACATCTTTTTTTAGTCCGGGCCATAAGAAATGTTGCACTATGCATTTATAAGTTTTTGTAATACCAAGATGTCCAACTAAACAATGATCATGAACTAAATTCAAAATCTGCAGCCTACATTCTTTTGGAACAACAATTTGACAAACACTATTCCAAATCCGCAGGAGGCGAAAGAGTCCATTTAAGTTGCAAGTAACAAATGCAAACAATAATGTTTTGTGCAAGTAGCGAATGTAAACAGCAGTACAGTAAGTGTAAGGTGCGGTTGAAATCAGACCAGTTAAAACCAGTTCAGATAGGAAGGGTTAAAGAAATGCATGAGTGCATGAGGTGTTCACAAGCCTGATGGCCTGTGAGTAGAAACTGTTTGTCAGTCTTGTGGTCCTGGACTTCACACTCCTGTAACGTCTGCCTGAAGGTAAAAGTGTGAAGAGTGTGTGCTGGGGGTGTGTACTGTCCCTGATTATGTTGTGGGCTCTCCTGGTGACCCTGGTGTGGTAGATGTTCTGTAGCGTGGGGAAGGCTCCTCCGGAGATGGACTGTGCAGTTTTGATCACACGCAGGAGAGCCTTTCTGTCCTGAGCAGTAGAGTTTCCATACCAGACGATGATGGAGCTGGTAAGAACACTCTCAATCATACTCCTGTAGAAGGTGCCAAGTATTTTGGCTGGCCTGCCAAATTTTATCAGCCTTCTCAGAAAGTACAATTGCTGCTGGGACTTGAGATTTGAGTTGTGGGACCAGCTGAGATCCTCACTGATGTGAATGTCAAGGAATTTAAGGGTTTTCACCCTCTCCACCTCAATCTTCCCTATGTACAGGGGTGTGTGTAGCTCTCGCTTCCTCCTTGGATCAACAATAATTTCCTTGGTCTTGTCTGTATTCAAGGAAAGATTGTTGTCATGACACCAGGCCACCAGCTCAGCCACCTCCTTCCTGTACGCTGTCTCTTCCCCACCAGTGATCAGTAAAATGACTGTAGTATCATCAGCAAATTTAATGATGCTGGTGTTGTTCTGGGAGGCCACGCAGTCGTATGTAATGACTGTGTTGAATGCTAAAGTGTAATCAATTAAGAGCATTCTGACATATGTATTCTTGCCCTCCAAGTGTGTGAGGGCTTTGTGAAGAGCGGCGTTGATTGCATCGTCTGTGGACCGGTTTCGACGGTACGCAAACAGTGAAGGGACTATAATCATGACTAACCTCTCGAAGCACTTCATCACGATTGAAGTGAGTGCAACAGGACGATAGTCATTTAGGCATCTCACATTACTTTTCTTTGGGAGAGGCACGATGGTTGTGGTCTTTAAACAGGATGGCACAAAAGCTTTTGTGAGTGACAGATTGAATATGTCTACAAACACATCAGCCATTTCTGATGAGCAAACCCTGAGCGCATACCCGGGGATGTTATCTGGGCCTGCTGCTCTGCGTGGGTTTATTCTCATCAGGTTCCTGCGCACATCCACTGGTGTTACAATGAGTGATGAGTTCTGTATGCTCTCCTTGGCCTGCAGCACGTCAACAACCATCAACAAAAAAGCAGGGTGCTCACAACCAGCCATTCTGCATCAAGCAATGCAGAATGGCCGATTGTGAGCGCCCTGCTTGTTTGTTGATGGTTGGTGATGTGCTGCAGTCCTTGCCACATGCGCCGGGAGTCTGCTGTGGTGTAGTAGCCCTCCAGCTTCAGCCTGTACTGTCTCTTAGCTTCTCTGATAGATCTACACAGGTCGTATCTAGACCTTTTGTAGTCATCAGCGTTGCCAGAGAGAAATGCAGTCAGGCGGGCACGTAGCATGGACCGAACTTCACAATTTATCCATGGTTTTTGGTTGGGGTATTTTATGCAGCGCTTTGAAGGGACAATGATTTCAGTGCAGCTGCTGATGTAGCCAGTTACCCCAGAAGCATAGTCCTCTAGATCAACAGAACAATCCTCTCTCACAGCAGCAGTTCTAAACACATCCCAGTTTGTACTGTCAAAGCAGTCCTGAAGCACTGAATCAGTTTCTTCATTCCACACTTTAAAAATTTTACTCACTGGGAGTGACCGCTTGAGAAGTTGTCTGTATGCTGGGTAGAACACAGAGATGTGTTGTTCTCCCGCGTCGGAAAGCTCACGTGCTGATAATATTTGGGGAGGACAGTCCTCAGGTTGCAATGGTTAAAGTCGCCGGCAACAATAAACACAGAGTCCGGGTGCTCGGTCTCTTGTTTACTGATGACATCATGCAGCAGCCCCAGCGCCGTAGCGGAGTTTGCGCGTGACGGAATGTAAATAGCCAGTATAAACACACTGCTAAATTCTCTCGGCAGATAGTGGGGTGTGCACTTCACCATCAGCATTTCTAAGTCCGCTAGACCATGTTTTTCAACTGTCTTTACGTCTGAACACCATTCGTTATTTATGTAAACACAGACACCGCCACATTTGTTCTTTCCTGACGCTGCCATGCGGTCCCCGAGGTGAACAGAGTGTGTGTCTAGCTGGATCGCTGATTCTGGCGTGCTGTTTAAAATAAATACTAAAGTCAAAATAAATAATAAATAATGTTGGCTACCGGAGGAACACACAAAGACGTCTGCCACGGTGGGTGCCATCTTTCATATGTATATAAAATACATAGATAGATCGCTAGTTACAAACATGGTTACACTGCTACACTAAATAACAGCAAAACGTTTGCCCCTTGCACTGATCGTCTGAGATGTTGCCACCATGGAGTCAAGGAAATCCACATCATCTTTAATCTGGTGGAGCACAGAGATCCCTCAGGTTCCGAGACCTTCTTGCTCAGCCACAGACAGCTATTGCATTTAGCTGGAGAGCTGTGTGGGGCCATATTTTTAAACAGCCTGGTAGAATTAAATGAATAAATAAAGTTAAGTCACTTGGCTAGTCAGCCATGTGTTTGGCTAAGCTAGATGACAAGCTCACTTGGCCGCTCGCTCTGAGGAAATAAACATGAGACAGATATACACTTCTACTCTGGCTGTGTGTGCTGTGGTTTTTGTTGTCTTTCACTCACTGTTAGTTTGGAAGTGAAGTTTCAGCTTTGTTACAGCACATGATCAGCCATCAGCAGACTGTCATCGGATTTTCGCTTTCCGTCCAACCGCAGCAGATGTTTACAGCATTGGATGTCTAAAAAGCTGGAAAACCGTGCAGAGCTCTGATCCTGCCGACTACGTCAAAAAAGTCTGTCTTTTGTTAGCAAGCATTGTTGGTTTCTTCAAAAACACAGGAGCCAAGAAATTAAACATTAATTTAAAAACTGATCGCTTAAATACAGATAAACCACACCCTGGGATCTGAAGAGAAATTTACAGTCAGCCACATACGAATCCACAGTCACCCACCTCTCTGAGGGGGGTGTCTGTGGGAGAACTTCCAAATGGCAGCTTGTAAAAATGGCTGGTTGTTACGTGAAAGGAAAAACAACAGTTGTTCATTTATAACACAGGACATACCAAGAGATAGTAAGAATAGCACAAGATTAACACAATAGGCTAAAAGAACAAAAACGGGTCTCGGAGGGGGTGACAAGAAACATAAACATATTTAACAGCATCAAATTAATGTAGATACTTTAACAAGGTTTGAATTTGGTCACAAATCAGGTAACCCTACTTAAGGTAGCAACAACTTAACATATGGACTTTTGCAGAGTCTGAATACACTCACAAGCCGGGGTACTTAAGGTAGATTCCATTAACCTGTCATAGTAGTCACTAAGAGTTACTTGGATACAGCATTTTCTTATATTATGGATTTAATATGAGTATATGAGGAATTTAAAATTGTGATCATTTTTGGCTTTGCAGGTTGGCCTGGCTGTTAAGCCTGAAACCACAGTTGAAGAATTGGCGCCATTTGCTGGACTAATTGATATGGCCCTTGTTATGACAGTGGAGCCTGGCTTTGGAGGACAGAAGTTTATGGAGGACATGTTACCAAAGGTGAGACATGCATGATTTTGCAAGCATGCCCAACTTGAGATTCATTTGAGAACTTTGGATCAAGTATTTTACATTATAAAATAGACTGATAATCCAAAAGTGTTGCAGTCAACATATATGCAAATATATTTAGTTTGACACATGTGTAGTATTTATTTTTATTTGGCAGAACTACAATCTGCATCGTTTTCCTCAAAGGTATCACCTTGGTTTTGCTTATCACTAGATTTGGAAATAAAATGTACTACAGTTTAAGTAGATATAAGTCAAATTTCTGCTGACATTAACTTGCTAGATTTCTGTGCAAAAGTGAGCTAACAGACACTAAGAATGCGAGAAGTTTTATTTCTGCATTAATAATGTCTGTCTTCTGTCGCCACTTTGCAAAAGACTTCATCAGCAAAAAGGCGCAACAATTCAAGAAGAACATTTCTTAACAATAAAAAAGGGAAAACAATCTTGGAGTTCTCATCACCTATGACACATAATATTTAAAGATTCAGAGAAATTTTTGTAAGGGACCAGGCCTAAAATCAATATTGGATAGTCATGATCTTCAGACAGCCTTGCATTTAAAATACACAATTCTAAAGTGGAAATCACTGCCTAGGTTCAGAAGTACCTTCATTATGTGAAGAAACTATTAAAAATGGTGGCTGAGTGCCATGAACGTGACTTTCCTCTCTCTGTGGTCCTTTGCAGCTTTTTAGCACCCCACAATATATAAACACCACCACCTTTTCTGGACCCAAGCTCATTTTAAGATGTACTGAGAAGTGGAAATGAGTCCTGTGGAATGAATCAAGATTTGTAATTCTTTTTGGAAATCATGGACAGCCATGTGGGCTGAAAAGGCAAGGGACCATCAGGCTTAGGAGCACACAGTTTAAAAGTCAGCGTCTATGGTGGTACCTAGGGGTTGCTAATGCACATGGCATGGGTGACTTGGACAGCTTCAAAGATCTATTAATGCTAAACAATGTCTTTTTCAGTGTAGGTCTTGCTTATTTCAGGAAGACAATGAGCTGCATTTTGATTAGTAATTTTAAATAAATTAAAATAGCAATTAAACGAAACAAATAAAACTAATGAGTAGGGTTATAAGGAAAATATAAAGAAGTAAAAAGTTTGCGCAGTATCATTGGCTAATTTTTTCAACTTTGTGGACTAGAACTGATTGGCTATCTGATCCAAAGCTATCATTACTCCATAGTCTGGATTAAGTTCTCCTAAGACTTCAAAATGTTTGGCTACATGTGAAATACCTAATGCAAGTATTTGGGTCACTGCTTAGCAGTATTGGAACACTAAGAGGATGGTTGAAACCTTTTGTATGCGAGTAAACTTGATATTTAATTGGACATTTAACTTAATTCACAACAAATATAAGGGCAGCATTTATGTCCAAAATTGGAGCAATCAAAAATACTATTTCAGGAGTTATTTTTTGTTTAGTATTTTAAATTGAAGGAAGACTGCTTGTTTTCTTTTGTTTGGTGGTATAAGAATTAGTGTACCATTTGTGAGAAGTTTAGCATTTAAAGGTATTAAATATTTGGTATTGGCGACTGCCTCAGTGCCAACATCTCCTCAGATGTCCCTAGAACTATCAATAATGGATCAGGTTGTAATACCTTGTCTAAAACTATAGTTGGTGTTTGGAAAATTTCAACCCAAAAATTTGTTAATTTGGTACAAAGTGTAAAGCTGTGTGGAAGTGTAGCGTCTTCAAGTTGACATTTATCACATACAGGAGATACCTCAGGGAAGATATTTAACTTTGATTTTGCATAGTGTAATCTATGCAGAACCTTAAATTGTATTAAAGAATGCCTTGTATTTTCTGAGCATGTATAAATGCCTTCCAAAGCCTTCTCCCAGAGAGAGTTTTATATATACAGCCCCATTACTTGCTCCCGCTGTTCTTTCAAGGTGTCAGTGGATGGTGTATTATAATCCATTAAAAAATTATAAATTCTTGAAATATTTTGATTTTGCCACTCGATTCAAAAATATTGATCAGAAACGCTGTGTTTGACTTTTTTCAAATTAGGCTGGTGTTTCCTTACATAATCTCTGACCTGTAGATATCTGAAAAAGTGACCAAGGGGTAAATTATAACAAGTCCCGAGTTGTTCAAACGAAGCAAAATTGTCCTCAATGTATAGGTCCCCAATTGTATGGATACCCAAACACTTCCACTGTGTAAAGCTGTTGAGATATTACATCATCCTTAAATAGCGATTTTAAAAAAGCCTTTGGGAGGAAAATGGGAAAATTTTGAGAAAAGTAAATTATTTGAGGGAGGAAGACCATTTTAATTGCATTGACTCTGCCTACCAAGGAGATGGGAAGGGATTTCCAAAACTGAATATTACTTTGTAACTTGGTCAATAGAGGGAGAAGCACTGTTCAGTCATTAAACCTGTCATGCCACTGTCTGAATACCTGAACTCAACCCTCAAGGTCTTTCTTCTTCATGCACTTGACTAAGATGGTAAAACACTGCTCCTGACTCCAACTTGTGTCTTTTGTCCCAATAAAACACCTTGAGAATATCACAGTTGAGCAAAAGAAAAGAACACTGCCTACATCCATCGTCCTAAGGAAACACCTTAGGAATACCTGTGCGTACCAAAAGACCAGTATCTGATTTGAGAACACCCAAATCCTCCTAAGGAAACACCTTTAGGATTAGCCATGTGCTAAGGCCAGAAAACACCTGCCTACCCTCCTAGATTAGTACTAAGCTATACATAGAAGGACAGACATAGACACCACAGCTCTCTTCTTCTGACAGCTCTCTTTGCCCAAATACTGGTTCGTAGGTTCTGGTGCACTGACAGGATGCAGCTTGCTTTGTTTTCATCAGAAAGAGAATCAGCACCCCGTCCGGACTTGGAAACCCAAGTCTGTCTCTGGCTGGGCAGCAGCAACTGGAAGCGACCTGAAGAACCACCGAAACACCAGGCGGAAACACCAATGTCGTAACTTCATTTTAGCGGTCAGAATAAAGAGGGGGAGCAGTTCAGAGTATAAGCTTTTTTTCTTAGGACCGCAACTCTCACATGGCGCATGAGGACAACTATCGAATCGAAAAGAGGGGACAAAAATCGGTTTAAGCGCTATATGATAAACACGCACGCAGGACTTCTTTCTGTGCTCACGAGTTTTATATTTACGCTCGCGGGAGGGATATTTACACACGTAAATTGTTAAAACTTGCAAGTTTATATTTTGCATCTTGAGTTTTTGAGTCCCCTAGTTTTGACATTGACAATTCACAATTCCCATACCTTGCCAGTTACCTCTGAAACTGCGTCCTCCCTTTAAAACCAGCGTCCTCCCTTTAAAACCAGTCACAGTATGAAGATAGACTAAGAGGAATGAAACCCAGTTTAATTTCTTTAGTTTTGATGGCTCTCCTCTTGTAGCCTGTTTGAAGGGTTTAAAACTAGTGCTATGATTGGTCGAAGTCTTCTTTTCCCAACAGGTGCTGCCCAATGTGGTTACACCCATGGATGACTTGCCTAGTGCACGAATTCACAGACAGTTGAACTCAAAGCCATCAGTGGCTTTTCATGTATTTTAAAGTGACAAATCAAAGCAGCGTAGATTGATGTCTAAATGCATATCTGCTATGCAAAATACGTAAAACTTGGCAGGTCTGAAATAGGAGTAATAACGCTATTTTCTAAAATGTAAGGAGTATAAAGTACAGATAATGGCGTGAAAATTTAAGGAGTTAAAGTAAAAAGTCAGCTCTAAAATAATTACTCCAGTAAAGTATAAAAAACCCAAATTTCTACTTAAGTAAACAAAGTATTTGTACATACAACGCTTACCTGGACAGGTTCTGCTCGGAACAGGCCTCGGCAGAGTTGACTAAAGTTGAGTTCATGTGAAGTTGGCTTTAAAAAAGAGACACATGAGTGCTGCCAGCAAAAACACCTCCAAGATGACAACAGTTAAGGAAACTGAAAATAAAGGTGATGAACTTGCCAATTATGTATCCAGACCTAAACCCAATGGGGCATCCTCAAGCAGAAGGTGGAGGGGCGCAAGGTGTCTAACATCTACCAGCTCCATGATGTCATGAAGGAGTGAAAAAGGGTTCCAGTAGCAAGCTATGCAGCACTGGTGAATGCCATACCCACGAGGGTTAAGGCAGTGCTAGATAATAATGGTGGTTTAATAAAATTTTGACACTGTGGGTACAATTTGGACATGTTTCTCCCCCCAGGAATATACCTTGAGCTATCCATTCACTCCAAAATTTTGTTGTTGTAGGAGGCACAATAAAATTAGATGTCCATGTTATACCTGTACTTATTGTACCTGTGGGCCAATGCAGTTATGTAGATATAGTGCATACACCACCCAAGTTCTTATTTTTAAATAATTTTAAGAGTTGAGGAGTCAATGAAACCCTGTGGCAGACTAGTCCAAGTTTGTCGTTAACAGTAAAGGCCAATGTAGGCTGCATGTCTGAATGGACAGGGATGCAGAACAAGGACAAACTCAGGTCAACTACAGTAAAACATAAACAGTTATGAGGCATGCTGTTACCTATAGCAGGTACATCAAGCACAGGTGCTCAAAGAATAATGACTATGTTAATATTCTTCAAATCTTGGGTGAAACACCATCCTCTGCCCCTGGCCTTTAGTACTGGATTGACAGGGGTGTTATATGGAGAACGTTTTAACAATAACACTGTGTGACATTAGAGATGCCGTTTCCTTATCATTTGATGAAAGGGTACTGTTTTAGGCACAGTTTATGTTTGCAATTGTGCTTGTAATGGAGTCACATAAAAATACACCTCTTTGGCC
This sequence comes from Megaleporinus macrocephalus, assembly GCA_021613375.1. Classification (NCBI taxonomy): domain Eukaryota; kingdom Metazoa; phylum Chordata; class Actinopteri; order Characiformes; family Anostomidae; genus Megaleporinus; species Megaleporinus macrocephalus. Next base: position 34,733,497 of record CM038709.1, on the reverse strand, counting down.
CACAAACTGTTTAGAATTGAGGACAGCACATAGAGTAATTATGGTTGTTAGAAATCACTGTCATATGTCCTCAATCAATCGAAATTGGTGTAATTTGCACATTTCTTGTCCTAGCAGATTGCATGGCATGTTTCATATAAAAATCATCCTTTTCTTGGAAAAGTGCAGCCAAAATATGAATGTAACCCCTCTGTCCAAAGTACTAAACCATTTCTATCCATCTACCTAGTATTTATTCTCTGATCCAATCAGTCCAATCACTCTGTCCAACAGAGGAGGATAACTCGTCAATACACTGCCTACGTGTCAATACACAGCCTACATGTTGACTGAAATGTAGTGTCCGGGGGGCAGCCAGATAGCATAAAAGGCATGGATAATCGTGAAGGAGGTGAGAATAAAATGTCAATACTCACCTCCACACGATTATCCCACTTCTCACTCCATAACTATAAAAAATTCTTTAATTGCCTATGTACTTCGCTGGAACCTTCAACCACCACCCAGCAGCTGGTTTGATCCCTTAGCCTTACAAGGCCCTGGACGACACAGACACAAACACTGAAGTCTGTGTGTGTATGTCTTGTTTTATTGACAGAAAACAAAGCATATACAGGTCAGCAAAATGGAAAAGGTCTGTTGATGAGGGTCTACTGTGCCTCCCCCCCAGCTTTATCACAGCACATTGTAGTTTTAACTGTCACATTATGTACAAACCAAAGATCAACTTCTGTTGGTACAGCCTTTTTAAATACAAGGCAGACAGATTTACCAAATCAGTCCATTAAGTTAATATTTTGCACTCCACCCAACTGACTCTTAAGCCAAGTAATGTTACTAAAAGTAATATCTGATTAATGTGTAATGTAAAATATTGCTGCTTTGTCCTATTCATGTTGAGATTTTGAGATTGATACCACATCCAGAAAAGCATGACTAATGAAACCTTAGCAGGGATTTAAAAGCCTTAGAATTAGCCAGATGCCATTAAACTTTCTTGGTATGTACAAAATCAGAGGCACCACTTGTGGCTACACTCTATGATAGTGTTTGATAAATATGCTGAATACTTTTCGATCCTTCACAGGTCAGCTGGTTAAGAAGTCAGTTCCCTTCCCTAGACATTGAGGTAGATGGAGGAGTTGGACCAGACACAATTCACAAATGTGCTGAGGTATAAGTGACAAAAATGCACTACACACAGCAACCACAGTCAGCTCCATAATTATTGGTCAGTTGGGTGACATTTGCTTATATGCAAAATGTTTTTAACATAGTGCATGCATCCTCTTCTGTTATTCCTAGATCTACATTTCATAACACACAAATTTCATGACGCACAATAAGCAATTTGTAATTACTAATTTGCATTCATTTGTATTTATTTTATCAAAGTATTTTAGAGAAATGTATGGAAAATTGTTTTTATTCTTCTGCTGTCAGTCAGGCATGACAGTAGGATTTGACTTTTGATTCTGATTAATGTTACTGTGCTAGTTTAGCAAAAATAGGTGTAAGAAAGAGGGAGGAACAAAAAACTTTGAGTTGATGTGAACAAACTGACAGCAGTGCAAACCCTTACAACACCACTGTTCAGTGTTGTACAGTGCTGTACCACACCAATGATGTGTACATCTTCCAGGGGTAAGATGCAACAAAGAGGAAACAAGACTGCCTCAACCGCCAGACCACAACAAAGAAATTAGTTTTAATTAAAGAAGAAACAGCAAGTTTTCTGTTTGTTGTTTGATTTTGTTTAGCTTTGTTTTAAGATATTGTGCACCATTAATATAATAAAGGAAAAAAAGAAGCATACCCAAAATAACAAACAAAACTCTAAAAAGAAAAATATGTACCCCTACAATCCTTTAGGAAACAAAGGTTAACTTACAAAATGGCCCAAAACAAAAATGCTTGGCCTTACAACAAAAAAAGCGATGGTGCTCCCTCCATGATTGGTGAGACAAATGGTTTCAATATCTGAAGAGGCATTTAGGACCAGACCAGGCAGCAGAACTTAAACACTATCACTGCAAAATTCACCTAGAGGCACTGTGTGGAAAACATTTGTAGTTTAAAGAGATAATGGACTTTGTTGTATCTGCTGTTAATTTCATCCGTGCAAGATTACTAAACCACAGAGAATTTCAGTCTTTTCTGGAGGACATAAGTACAGCCTATGGGGATGTTATCTACCACGCAGAAGTGAGATGGCAGGCCAATGTTTTGAAAATGCACTGCAAAATAAAATCAAGCTGTTTCTGAGCCTGACATTAATTAGCTTGTTTCAGAACGGCACAGCAATATCTTCCATTGACCAAGACGTTTCTTGAAAGTACCTGATATTATGAAATAGTAGCATAGTAACACAATGTATTACAAAATTGTGTGGAGACATCTGTAAAAATGTATGGCACTCTGGTGGAGTTGTCTAGAGTAGGCTTCTTCAGAATGGGAACAAATTGGATGGAATATGATCCAGTGAGCAGGTGGTCGGGTTGCTGGATTTAAGTAGCTTTAGGACCTCATCTATGGAAAGAGGAGAAAAAACCTGCTCCTCAAAGAAGAATAAATCAATGGCAAGAGGATGAGGATTGGTAAAGGGAGTAGAGACAGAGGGAAAAGATTGGCAGAGTTCATTAACCTTCTCCTCAAAGAAGGTGACATAATCGAATGTCGCCTGATCTGTGTGTTGGAGAGGTCCGGTTGAGAGCAAGGTCGAAGCATGACAACAGCGGTTTGAGACATGATGACTGCAGCTTAATCAATAGAAGATTAAAGTCACCAAAGAGAATGAGCGGGGTTCCATCGATGGGGAAGAGACTCGGAAGAACACCCAACTCCTCTATGAAGTTACCTAGAAGACAAGGAGAGTGATAAAAGACAATGCCAAGGTTGAGATGATGTAAGCTTTCTGAACTGCAGATTGAAAATGCCAGAGTTCACCTTTCAACCTGGTCTAAAAATGTGACAACCTTGGGGAGGATGGATGTGATTCCTGGCATTGCGCTTCCTGTGATGAAGATGGGGTCTTCTAGCTCTGTGGGGTGAAAAAATAAGTATTGAAAAACACGTTTGCAGTCCAATCTAATCACCTCCTTAATTTATCTGTCTAGTGCCTAGTTAGGCCAATCTCTGCAGTTCACACCTTGAGCTAACCTGACACTACACCTGAAACTAGTAATTGAAATGAACTCTATAACCAGCAAAACAACCTGGTAGCAGTCTAAGCCAAAATTAGATTTAAAAACTCAAAGCCTACCTTACCAGCAGAAAAGACAAATCCAATCAGGACACACAAGCACACTGTTACTCTTCTTTAGTAAATCAAGCAGTCTTCATGTTGCTTCTGCTTCCTTGCTGGTCAGATGCTTTTCTGCTTCGCTCTGCTATCTTTCATTTTGTTTCTTTCTTTTGTTTCTTCCGAGCTACAATGTCTTAGTTTGTTATGTAAAGACATATCTGAATCACAAAAGTAGATATTTTACTTGTGTTTTGGACTATTTACAGTATTGCTATGTAATTAATGTTGGCTACTAAGGAACTAAGGAACATAAAATGTCTCTTGAAGCACATGTAACAGACTTATATAAAAATGACAGTTTTGAGAACAAGCTTGGTATCAGGGATAAGGAATTGGCATTCCGGCAGCGTGTGAGGAATATCAGAGTGCAGGAGTGCTGATGCGGTATAGACACGTTGTAGGGCTGAGAGAAAGTGTAAAATTTAGCTTTATATTCACAAAGAAATCTTTAAAGATAGGCTTATGGGCAGGGGTAGACAGTCCTTCTTCTCCTGCATTATTAGCAACAACTTTAACAAAAGCAAAAACAAATTGGATTGATTTAGTCAACTAGTACATGACTAGTTTTGACACATTACCAACCAAGTTTTTGAAGAATATATTTTACTCAGCAGCAAGACACTAACCACAGCAATGCAGATTGAGATTTACTTGGCCCTCTCTGCAAACAGCTGTGGTCCCTTTGATTACGTTTCTAAGTGCCTTGAACTTATCACTAACTGAATTGCACACATTTTCTGCAGTTGACATAACCTTTGTGCACTGTGGGCTGTGATTGCAATTTTACCACTCAGGGAAAACAATTACCAAATCAATACTTTATTACCCTAAGAAAATCGATAAGATTAATGATTTTCTGACTATAACCGAATTGGAGAAGCTCATCCATGCCTTTATTTCTAGCAGGATTGATTTCTGTCATGTTGATTCGGTTGATTCATAATTCAGCTGCCAGGATTTGCACTAGGAGTAAACAAAGGGAACACATCACCCTCATTGTTAAATCCTTAAACTGGATATCAGTGTGTTACATAGAAGATCTTTGAGTTATGGGCGGCATGGGTAGAACTTCCTTCAGATCATTAGAAACTGAAGGAAGTAAAGACTAAACATGGCACATATATGCGACTGAAACCGGAAGCCTAGTGCATCCCAAATTTTTCAACATTAAAATTGTGCCAAAAGCCATAATGACTATAATGTAATAATAAAATGTTAATGTTGAAAAAGTTGGGATGCAGGCTTCCTTTTTCAGTCGCACATATGCCCATTGAAAATGAACGTATTTTAGTACAAAGCTTATATATTAAAGAACCATATATGTGTACTACCGAGAATTAACATGTATTTCATGGAGCGGAAGATATGACGACTAGTTGCCTATAAGTATTGTAATGGTAAGTCAAACTTCAAAAGTATTTTATCAATAACCTTTATTGGAATGTAAAAGTACATGAATGAAAACAAACCAAAAATGAAATAGGAGTAACAAGGAGATTTTTTTAAATGTAAGGAGTAGAAAGCACATATAATGGCGTGAAAATGTAAGGAGTAAAAGTAAAAAGTCAGACAAAAAAGAATTACTTCAGTAAAATATAAACTTTGTATTATAACAAAAATAACTTGCATATGAAATTAGATTATTTTTAAGCAGTTTTAATCACTAATCACCTCTTTACCAGTCCATTACCAAGTTAAACAAGTGGTGAAGCAGAAAAAACACTAAAATGTGCAGGCAGTGGGCCTTGAAGACCAAGCCTGAGAAACACTGCACTATATGGAAGTATTAGTACACATTACATCTGAAGAAACTTTAATGACATCGCATTCTAAACCCATAGGCATTAATATATGGACTAGGTGTTTGCAGTTCTAACAGCTTGTGTGAACTCTGCAGTAGCTCTGCATGTACTGATCAGTGTTTGGCACTTTTCCGCACTACTTGAACACTTCCTGTCTGAGATGCTGTGGTTCCTAAATGCTTTGATTTTTCAGTAAAATTCCCAGTGGATGGTGGAATATCTAGGAGGAAGAACAGAGGGAGAGAGCTTCGTTCACATTAGCTGTTGTTTATCACGTTGCTAAGTTTGCTAGCTGGTTAGCCAGCTAGCTAGCTAACTGCTATATGTGAAATATACATAGCAGAGACTTACTGCTCTCTGTGCAGCCTTTTGTGAAGTTTGAAGTGGTTACAGCTTCATCTGTGATCTTGACTCCACATGCCCTGCACGTTGCAGTTTTTTAAAATTTACTACAGCATAATCTTTATACTTGAACAGATCTTTTAATACAAAATGATCCAGTTATTTGATTAATTTTTCTTTTTTTTGACAGCAAATTTTGATTTAGTTTTAGTTATAGTCTTTTGACTAATATGTCATTTAGTTTTAGTCATAATTTAGTCATCTGAATTGTTTTTAGTTTTAGTGTAGTTTAAATCTACAGTCGATTCAGTCGACTAAAATATAAAGTCATATTTAAGTCATTATACATACACGAAATTAAACATTTATTAACCAGTTATGGAATATTATTCCTGTTTGAAAGACCAATACACACACAAACAGATTTAACAACCAACATCAGAAGTCTTCCTTAACTGCAAAGTGAATAAAAGAAAACTGTTATTTTATCCTTGTATCACCTTTTTATTTATCTCTTATTGATTTAATCATTGTTATTAGTGCTGTCAATCTAACTAAATGACATGCTCTGTGGTTAACTAATCTACATTAATTGCATTTATTACTTTTTACTATGAAAATATTTTTAATTGTGCAATTCAAATACATTTTAGCATAACAGTAAATCAGTGAATAAAAAACTACCACATGGCTTATATGGTCTTCCCGGGTTTAGACCAAATTTGTGCAAGTGTGCTTGGATGGCTACCCGGCTTGTCCCCCCTCTCCATATGCGCTGAAGTAGTTATGATTGGCTGTGTCCTAACTTGTCCCTGCCATTTCACAAAACGAAATCAGTTCTGATTGGATGCCGTCCCTGCCAAACATTTTCGTCTCGTTTTTATTTGTTGACTAAAGTGTCAATTTCATCATGGCTGTTATCCATTTTTGTAGTTTATATGTAGTTATCGTCTCGTTTTTGTCTGGAAAATAAGGTTAATTGACGGAAACTATGACGAAATTAACACCTGTGGCGAGTCTTTTCAAGTCCTAAAGCTCAAGTTCGAGTCAGTAAAGGTAAAGTCTAAGTCAAGTCGCAAGTGTTTAGTGATGTTAAGTCACAAGTCATCAGTTTAGTGATTCAAGTTGGACTCGAGTTCAAGATTCAAGAGTTTTATTGTCATATTTATGGCAGAACAAACAGTTACACTGTACAATGAAATTCTTACTTTGGTGTTCCACCATTCAACAATATATAAAGATAACAAAAAAAGAAATAATAAAAAATATATACAAAATATACAAAGTATAATGATATAAGTTGAAGTAAATAAAAGTATTTTTATAGTTTGCAGTATTGTATGTAAGCAGCAGTACAGTGAGTGTGAGGTGCAGTTAAAATCAGACCAGTTAAAACCAGTTCAGATCATGTGACTCTAGATAATTTCCTGGAAAATCTCAGTCTCTTAGTTTTCAGTCTTCGAAAAATAATGGGTCGATCCATGGGTAAATAAAGGTTTATTTAAGGGACTTATTTCACAGCATGTCAAACTTTTTCTTGTCTTGGGAAGATGTGTGTAACACAGTCGGCTGCACATGTTAAATCTGTGTGGGATGTAGGACACACTTATGGGAAACATTTTTCAAGGGTTCCTTCTTGCCATCCTTCTCTGAATGCTGTACACGTTCTCGGGGTTTCTTGGAGCCTGACACTTTACAGCAACATGTCCATTATCTGTGCTAAAAGAAAAAGTAATTTGGGCCATGGGCTGAAAATGAGCCTGACTGAAAACAAAGGAACTTCTCAGTAGTTGTCATTACAGCTATAACTATTTTCTCATCTCTTTTTTAATGCTTTGAAATCCTAATTATTGTGTGGTGATTCAGAAGTAGCGTTTCAACAGGTAATTTACATTTTTGTGATAGCAGAGAAGTGTAATCACTACATGTTGTTGCAATTCCTTTATCTCAGCCTCAGATACTCAGCCTGGTTTGTACCTCACTCTTAACTTGGTCTGCCTTCACTGTCACATTTAGATGTGTTATGAAGCCTCGTAGTCCTCTTTTGGGAAAATATCTTTGGGCAGCTGCAGAAAGATAGGTGGGCTGTTTCTATGTTCCCTCAATTGAAGGGTTTAACAAACCCTATCAGAAACTAAGGCCAGACATTTGTTTAGAATTTTTTTTTTGGATGCTTACAAAGGAACCTGAATGTGAAAAATTCTGGTCTCAGATGTGCCAATATATTCTCAATACAAAGCATACAAAGTTCTGTGCTGGCTCACATGCACTTTCACTGTGTTTTCTCGCATTCACACAAAAAACTAACTGTTGCTAGAGGGGGGTGTGGCCAAAGCCCCCTTTTTAAGTTGAGAAAAATACAGTTTGCAGTTCAACAGTGGCAGATAAACGGTGCAGGTGAGGCATGGAAAGTAAAAAATTCATTTTTTCACTCTGAATATGGAGAAATCTTTGTTAGAAGACCCAAAAAGCTTTCTGGTTTCTGTGGGGTCTGTCGAATGCAGTGGCTTCTCAGTACATAGAAAGTAGAACTGAACCAGTGTATTTTCATAAGCTACCAGTTTGCATGTGTGTGTTCCTCAAGCACACAGACTAGAATAATAGGTTGTTTTTACTGTGCGTTTGTCTATCTAGCCATACCTAAAGTGACCATGCATAAGTGGAATAATATTAGCACAAAATCACTTACAGATCAGATTTTGATCCAGGCTGCAAGTAGTACAAATATCTTCTCAGTGTGTAACTCTGAGTCCACCTGTCGTAAATCCAGTTGATTGGACATGATTTGGAAAGGCATACACCTGTCTATATAAGGTCCCATAGTTGACAGCACATGTCAGAACACAAACCAAGCCATGAAGTCCAAGGAATTGTCTGTAGACCTCTGAGACAGGATTGAAGGGTACAGAATAGTTTCTGCAGCACTAAAGGTCTCAATGAGCACAGTGGCCTCAATCATACGTAAATGGATGAAATTTGGAACCACCAGGACTCTTCATAGAGCTGGCTGGGGTAGAAGCTGAATTTTCTGGTTTGAAAACCCGCTCCAGAGTTCTCTGGACCTCAGACTGGGGCGAAGGTTCATCTTCCAACAGGACAACGACCCTAAGCACACAGAGCCCAGACTTGAACCCTATTGAATACTTTGTATGAGATCTGAAAATGGCTGTGCACCGATGCTTTCCATCCAACCTGATGGAGCTTGAGAATTAAAGAAGAATGGAAGAAACTGCCCAAGAATAGGTGTACCAAGCTTGTAGCTTTATGCACAGACTTGAGGCTGTATTTGCTGTCCAAGGTGCTTCTACAACGTATTTAGCAAAGACTATGAATACTTATGTACATGTAATTTTTTTTGTTTTTTATTTTTAATATTTTAAAAAAATTCAAACTTTTTTTCCATGACCTATAATTATAAAGCTGACTGTACATATTGCTGATCTTAAATAATAGAAAAGAATACATAATTCTATGTTTTTTATTTGATATTATGAAAAGAACTCTAATGATGATATCCCACTCTATATAATCTCACAAACGTGACTGACTTTTATATGTTTTGTGTCTCTCAGGTAGGGGCAAATATGATTGTGTCAGGGAGTGCTGTAGTGGGCAGTGATGATCCTCGGTCCGTTATCGCACTCCTCAAAGATGTTGTTATTGAGGCCATCCAAAAACGATTTCTGGACCGCTAGAAACTGTTTTCCAGCACCAATGAAATTCTGGTATACCTAAGTCTGATATTTTAAATAGACATGGTCAAGATGGTTGTGTTTGCAAACAGATATTTGTGTCTCATGAAGACAATGTTTTTGTGTAGAGGACTTTTTCTTCTGTCTCTATTATGACTGCTTTTCTGAAATTCCCAGCACAGTGGTCCTTGAATTTTCTTTTTAAGTACTCATTTAAATAGGCAATACATCTTTATAGAAGACTTGATCTTTATCCAGTTTTTAGGTTTCATTCAACTTTGTTTTCGCAAATTAGTATGAGAAATTAGTACACATAAACGGTGGAATATGTTTTCATTTCTTTGGGGGAAAATTATTTTGTAAAATGATTGAGAAATTAGCATTCAATATGTTAGAATAAGAAACAATTTAATGGTGTTGCTGATAAACCATTGAGACAATATAGTATGAAATGTGGTCTTGGAAAATTGCAATGCAATAGATTTAATCCAGAAATAAAAATGTTTACAGGGCATGAAGTGAAACTGCAGTTCTGTTTTTTGAATAAATGCTGTCCGTCTATAGATTTGTCAAGATTATTGGCGTGTATAAACTTTTTCACCATCCGCCGACCAAATCGTCCAACCGGCCGAACTCCTCTTCCTTTGTACCACAAGGCATCAATGTTATGATCTAAAAGGAAGTTTTGGGTTTGTTAAATGTATTTCATATTATAAAGAGTAAATAACATTACAGTGTTAAGTTGGTGGTAAGATGGTATTTTTAAAATCTGTGCATTGGTACTGTACCTCTTATTTCCATTGAATGCTGTGGTAGAGTGCCAGTCAGTTTAAGTTGGACGAAACTGAACAGTAGCAGGAAAGAAAACATCATGGTATAGGACATCACTGCCATAGCTGAACTTCAAGATGATGAAATACCACCTAATATGTAGAAAAATAGCAATTAAAGATGTTTTCCAAATGAAGGTGTTCTGGTAAGAGGTACCGGAAAGGTTATAAAAATAGCATGCTTTAAAAGGTAAAATTAATAGCATATTGGAGTAAAAGCAGAATTACTGCATTTCATATTTTATTATGGGTGAGTACCAGAGACCTTGAAGATTCTCCACCGGTGCTAATAACATGTATTCACTGATAATTCTGAAATATATTGTTGTAATAGCTAGTATTAGGAAACATGTTTTGAGATGTAACCTAAAGTGGCTTTGTCATTGTTTTCTGACTAACAATGGTTTTACATAAACATGACAGTAAAGTCATAACAATAAATAAAATAATACAATTTCATGTTTCACCTCAAGCAGTTAGAACGATGTAAAAGTAATTTTATAACAGGAGTATTAAAACTAAACAAACTAAAATGTAATGGAACATTGTTAGTCTTTTCCTTTAATATTCATTTTAAATGTTTGTAACAATCTTAATTTCTGAAACAGTAGAACAAAAAGATACTTACAGTACTCAGTAGATTGTCCACGTATGATGTTTACACTCTTGTGTCACGACAGAATAAATTGCCCAAAGCACTATGAATTATCAGCATCACAGAAACAAATTCTTCAAAGCAATATCTGAAGGTTACAATCATGCCATATGTCTGAGAGGCATAGGTTTGGTTTATATAAGATGACACGCTCCCTTACTCTCTCTCTAAGTTGTAGTGCCCATTTATATTCTTACAGGGGCAGGGCTAATATGTGATAACTCAAAACAGACAGTTACATCTGCAGTGGGTAGGTAGTTTTACCTCTTGTTACCAATAGTTTTTAATTGCTTCATTATAACAGCTAAATAAATTATTTTAAATAAAATGTTTTTATTTATGCAATGATGCTGAAATATAGTTGAATGAACTAATAAACAAATAAAAAAAAACAAATATCAGCATATTAATTTTATGGAAAATATGTCCCATTATCAGTAGTTCAACAAAATTATTGCAAAATGTATGAATAATGTGAATATTTAAAATGCCACTATTATGTTCAAGAAATCTAACACTTGTTCAATAAGAAGAAAAATACAAACAAATATATTTTACAATGCCTCTGTCATTTACTGTATATAAGAAAATAGTATTTACATTGTTATAGTTGAATAAGTAAAGTTTGTTACATGATATTAACATATCTTGTTTCTCCTTTGAATATTCAACCCTGCATTTACAAAAGAGGAGCCCTTGTTGCGTAACAATCTTTAATCATTAATGATCATGCCACCTAAATTTTATTTTCAGCTCATTGTCTAGCCCATTGAAATGTTGGCCAGTTCTACCTGAAATGCTACAGCATGCATCGGTGTCAGAATGCAACTGTGACTCCACTTAACGTGTAAAAGAAAATTGGCAAAACAAGCCGATGAATAGGAGGCCCCACATATTCAACATGAAGTTGTTTGTCTGCTTGGGGCATTTCACTCTGGACAGTTTCTCAAGCATTTGACAATGAAGAGACTGAAGAGGGGAGCAATTCCAACTTTATTTGCATCACAACCCCAGCAACCTGAAAGTGTCATTTAGCGTAGCTATCTAAATGGTCTAATGACCTAGATCATTTAGACAGAATTTATTTTATTTTCCTGCCTCCCTGTAAATCAGCAAATCTGAGCAGAATTCATCAAATCGTTCATGAGCTCAATAAAAAATGAAATTCAATTCAAATTCAAATCTAAAAAATCTAAAAAAAAAAAACAACCCAAAAACATATATCTAAACCCAGTAATCATTTTAAGTATTTTATTGAGAACTTAATAGCCTTCATAGCAGTCTTTTAAAATGCCAGTCACTATTCCTGCCTTTAAACAAAACACAGCCAGTTTTGTTGGCATAAGGTTAGAGTGCTTGCACTTATGCTGTATTGCTCATATTCACAATTTGCATGTAGCACGTCAAGTCAAGTCAAGTGGGTTTTATTGTCATTTCAACTACATACAGAGTACACAGTGAAACAAAACAACGTTCCTCCAGGACCATGGTGCAACATAGACAGTGCATACAAGACACAAGTGCAACACAAACAAACAAGTGCGGACAGACAACACAACACAGTACAGACAGAGAATAATAAATAATTGCCGGTAGTGTGCAAATTGTGCAATGTGTAATAAATAGAGTCCAGTGAGGTAGTAAAGTTAATGTGCATATAATGGCAGTCATGGATGATATGTGAAAATGTATAAAATGCACTGTGCATAATCAATATTGCTCTGATAAGAGACTTGCAATATGTAAGTTATGTATTACACTACATTGTTACATTTAAAGTTCCACTTGTAGCCATGACGGAAAATAATGAAGACGAAGCTGCAGCTGAGCTAAAATTATTGCACTTAATTCAAGTATGCAGTGTAATAAGAGAATAAGTGACTTTGTGACTTTTAATGATAATTACAAATAATTACAAGCTTAAATATATATATATATAAATATTGTTAATGGGTTCTTTCTCCATCATGCAGAATTGTGGTTTTCTAGACAAATCCAGCTGTTTTTAATGTGCAGTAGCAGTAGATTGAATATGATTGCCAGTGCCTGTTTTAACTAATTTCCTAAACCTGCTAAATCCACAAATTCCTCCACAACCGCTATGTTATTAAAATTTGGCCAGTTGCCAGTCTGTCATCACAACCTCATAGAATCCTTCATACGTTCCATTATATCTGCTTGGTACTCCATGGAATTTTGTACAGTTGTCCACAAGTAGAAATAATACCATAAAATGTTATTTTGTTGTGATGTGACATTGTTGTTCAGACAACGCAAAAAACACCACATTTGACAATGTTGGAGCAACCTTAAAGGAAAATAGACCCTGTGGTGACAACATTGTGTTTGCTGAGTATTTGACACTGACAGCTACACAGGCGTGGCATCACACCTCCTAAAATGGTGTGGCAAAGCATATTGTTGCCTATAAAACACAGTTGAGTCAAATGCATTTTTGATGTAATGCTGAAAACATGTCTATTAATGAAGTTTTGACCTGCATGCCACCGGGTTCAGCCTCAGACTATCTATCTAATGTTCACGTCAGTTAACACTAAACTAAAGGTGGATGCTCCAGCACCATTGAAGACAGGTCTACAAGTTTAGTGATATCAGTAAAATTTATCTAAACTGTGATTGATTTTGGTTTGTTCTTCAAACAAAAAAAATACTTTCTGTTTCTGCTAATAAGTGCTCTGTGCAGTTTGGGGAAAGAGTATTTTTAAGAGTAAAAGAGGGTTGTTTTTTATTGTATTTTATTAAGGTTTGAAAAAAAACTGATTTGTTAGATCTTTCAAGCCATTATGTTTTGGACCAGTTTCACTTTCTGGTGAATTTTAACTAAACTTTCTGCTATCCATTCTCTTTCATGTTGTGGGGCAGAAGTGACATGGCTGTGTGACTGCTACACCTGGCACATGCTAGTTATTCATACATACAGCAGTTGCAGATATGATATCCTATTACCAAAAATAATCAAATGACTTTGGTAAATAAAAATTTACCAGGTACCTTCATTCTGACTTGTGATTAAATAATAGCTACAACCTTGGTGGATCAATCGGTAAATCTGTTTGCTGCACAGAATGTTTAACTAGTATTTTGTTGACTGGTGGTCATAAAAAAGAATTTGTTAGTTGTATGTTTCATATTTATTCTTTTGGTTTATTTCAGTATTGTGTTTCACATGCTGCTCGTTTAACTTTCCTTTCCTCGACATAGTAGTTCATTCTGTCGTTAAACACAGGTAGGCAAGCTGTAACTGTGATCTGATACAACCCAGACCAGAATGACCATGAAAACCATGAACAGATATGTGGACACTTTAGATCCATTGTCCCAAAAACAATGAGAGTAGCTGAATCCATATCTCTGAGTTCATATTTTTAACATTTGAACATGAGATTTTGCTAAACCTATAGTGTATAGCAAGACGGGTCTATTAAATGACGAGTTTGACAAATTTGACACAAGGAATTTTAAACAGAATATGCTTAAAGCAAGATATATACAGAGGGGGAAAAAATCTCCTTTTTCTCTTTCTTTAGTTTTTAAAGGAGCCACCTAACTCAAGTAAACAATAAAAGCTTTCTTATAAAAGGGGTCCTTAAATGTAGATGGACAGTCATGTCCTCCATCATATTGACATGCTTGACTGTTTGTAACCATTGACCAATCGTGGGTGTTTAGGCTTCATTTAATTATTAGTACTTCCAGTAAGAGCAATAGTGGGATCAGGGGAATATGAAGTTCCAAGATTTTGTCTGTATTGTTGGACAATCCCAAAATATCAGTATGGTCACTTTTTAAAAAAAGCAACCAACTGAGGCCTTATGCCTAATTAACTTCATAATGCAGTACTGCAATTGGATCAAATTCCCCTTGTCTTTTGATATGCAAAGTGCTCAGAGTCCATCATTAAATATTATATGTATTAGATATTTGCTTTTTTGTTTAAACAGATTTATATATATTTATATTTCTATATTGGTTGGTTCTCTTTTAATAATATCCCTGTCCATACCTTTGTGTGTTTTTTTCCCAAAGAATGTTTATTTAGAGCACTGAGGCACCAGCACCCCAACAGAACCACCAGGCCCTGTTCAACCATCATTAGAAGAGTTTCAGATTTTTTTGAACAAGCGTCCAACTGATACTTGGGCCCTTGAGAGTATAAAATGAGCATTGTTTTTTTAGTACCTCCTATAGTCCCACTACCATCGCATATCTATCCTCTTTGTCTTCAATCGCTTTTCATGATTAAAAAAGACTGATTTGTACTATATAGCACCCCCCCCCCCTTCCACACATTTTTAAAATAAGTGCCTTACCCATTCTCTTGCTAGTTTTAAATGTTTTAAAAGTTTTTAAAAGACAGATGAGTCTTCTTCTCCATGGACATTTTCAGTTGTGCCAGATAAATGCACTTTGCCTTGATGCTTCTCTGCTTTAACTGTTTATTTACATCCTGCAGCAATGCTATCCTCATTTGTAAACCCTGAAAAGGTCAAAGTTGAAATTGATCAGCTCAGTTTGGTAGAGAACCTGTTTTAACTTCATGCTTATCCTAGGATTGTGTCTTTAACTGAATAGTCCACAAACTAGACTATTATGAACCTTGGAGCAGCAGTGGGATTTGTCTGTTAAAGATTGGACTCTCACTGTTGTAGATTCACTTTGGACATTGGCTGGAGGACTGACTGAATCAGTTCAAACTTCTTCACATTCTTTCCTTCACTGACTTTGGGCAACTTTGAATTCTCAGGTTGTGGATTCTCATCTTGACCTGTTGTGTGCAGCTCTTTACATCTAGATGTCTGGTCAATCGCTTGGAGTAGCATATATCTTCTCCTGTTTTCCACCACTGTATTAACGCAACCCTCTGCCTCCATGGTCATTGATAGAAACAATAAATATGATGAATTAAACAGACATGAATAAAGTGTGGATATATTTAACATGCTGTTACTGTTAAGTTGTACTAGGTAGAGGTAGGAGTAAACAGTGTAAACACAGTGTCAGCAGCAATGTTCCAGATGCAAGTAGAGCATCAAAAGAGGTGTGTGTGAGGGGGTATTCAAATCAGTCCCTATTAGTTTAAAAACCTAATCGCTTGAGGGACATAGCTGTTGTAGAATCTGGCAGTGATGGCATGGCTGCTCCAATACCTTCTGCCAGATAGCGACAGTGAAAAAAAAGTGTGAGGGATGGATGGGATCTTCCACAATGCTGGTGGCTTTTCGGATGTAGTGTGTGGAGTAGATGTCCATGATGGAGGAGAGCGAGACCCTGATGATCTTCATAGCTGTCCTTACTATTCATTGTAGGGTCTTACGGTCAGAGGTGGTGCAATTCCCAAACAGGTGATGATGCAGCTGCTTAAGTTTCTCTCTACAGTCCCCCTGTAGAACAAGGGAGGATAGGAGGGGGTCTTCTTCAGTCTCTGCAGGAATAGAGGCGCTGCTAGGCTCTCTTGGCCATGGAGTTGGTGTTGAGGGACCAGGTGAGCTTCTCAGTGATGTGGCCATGAGGAACTTTGTTCTCCTGAAGATTTCCACAGCAGAGCCAGTAATGTTCAGTGGAGGGTGGTTAATTTGTAAACCAACAAGGAGTTCCTTAGTTTCGTCCATGTTCAGAGACAGGTTGTTAGCTCTAACCAATTTGTTAACCGCTGCACCTCTTTATGTATGCTGACTCATCATTCTAGCTGATCAGACCTAACACAGGATATCATTGGTTCCTTTTTTCCACCTGATTAATTAAAGATATGACCTTGCAAAGTTGTTCAGTGGAAATGGCTAGAGAACTGACAATTGATGCTTTTTTGGTGAGATTTAAAAAAACAAAAAAAACTCCATTTGAGAAATCAGGTTGAGAAACAGGTCTTGGTTTTACAATGCATGGATGACAAATCTTACACTGCTAATGTTAATTGGTGCTGCCCAGGTTTGTAAGTACCTTGCAACAATTTTTTTTCGTGTAGTCACATTTTCTATTCCGTCCTTGTCTTCCAAAAGTTTTTTCGGTAGTGTGGCCTGTATTTGTGCAATGCAGCTGACTCACTATGATGTCGATTTTAAGCTTGCAACAAGCTTAAAGTCAGATTGTTTGAGGTTGAAGTTGCAACTATATGTTTAGGACATTTCATAACACTCCCTTGAAAATTTGTCGGGGAAACACATTATACACTGATCAGCCACATTCTTAAAACTAGCTTCTGAAATTAGCTACTCCTTTAGGGGCGCCAGCAGCTAGAGTTATCTGCTTAACAGGAGCCAGGGCACCAGATATTAACAGCAACCTTAGGGTGTTAGCAAAGAATAGATATTCGAGGATAGTGGTTCACATAGGTGGTAATGATATTCGTATGCGGCAGTCTGAGATCAATAAGAATAATATCAAAGAGGTGATCAAAATAGCCCATACGATGTCCAATGCCGTAATATGCTCTGGCTCTATTTCAATATGGCAGGGTGCTAAAGCTTACAGCAGGCTTTGGGCGCTTTGAGGGGAAGCCTGGTCTCGTAGGGTGAGACGGTGTCCACCCCATGGCTTGAGGGTGCCACTCTGCTATCGTGCAGCATAGCCCATAGTCTGTTAGTTAGTCAGCAGAGCAGTGTAGGAGCCAGAACCAGGCAGCAGACAAACAGGCTAAACCGACTGTCTGCTCGCTCTCTTGAGACGTCACCTAGGTACAACTATATTGAGACAGTTTCACTGACCCGAATCAAACACAAACTTAGAAAATCTCAAACAGTTTGTTTATATAACTTAGTTAATATAAGAAAATTAGAACCAGTGTCTATCTGCAGCGTCTCAGAACTAAGATTTGGTTTATTTAATATAAGATCACCGAACTCTAAGGCTGTCATCATAAATGATCAGGGCCACTTATCTTTACTGGTGCTACTCGATCTAAGTTCAGTTTTGACAGTGTAGATCACGTTTTTCTCTTGGACAGATTAGAAAATATGGTTGGAATCACAGGGACAGCGTTATCTTGGTTCACATCCTACCTTACTGACCGTGTCCAGTTCCTAAAAATATATAATGTATCATCTAATTATACAAAAGTAAAATATGGGGTTCCACAAGGTCTCAACCTTTAAGTCTAGACTGAAAACAAAATTCAATTTAGCTTTTGGTGATTAATCTACCCTTTAAGATGAAGGCAGGAGATCTGGGGGTTCATGGACACAAAGGTTTATGGTAAACTGGGATGTTGGTGCTGTTGTTCCACCACTTCACGCGTTCACACAGGTTTGTTGATGGTGGAGTGGGGGGATCCCAGTGTCTCAGGGTGCTCTCATGTCTATGCTACCTTCTGGTTCTCTTCTTTTAGTTTAGGCTGTTAGATCTGCTGAAGTCAACAGCCCCACTCTGAAATTTCAATTATTCATATTCTCTAGTCACACTCCTAAGCCAAACTAACTTTCTCTCTTTACTCTTCCTGATCCTAAAGTATTGACTGTCTGTTAAACGCTGTTGTAGGACTGACCATCAGGGCCTTCTCCCCACCCATCACCAGCTCTCCTGTCCATTTGTGTCAACTGCTACATCATCAATTACATCACTGTGCCATCCAGATGCATCAGCATTAAGATAGGATGGTACTGTTTCAGCTCACGCTAATGCCCACTTTACACAGTCATAGACTGCCTCTACCTGTGCAGCTTCTAGGCTTTGCTATCCAAATTTCAAACAGAGACTATTTTCTTTGGTATTTAGTTTATTAAACTGTAAATACTGTTTGACCAGAGGAGAATGGGTCTCCCCTTGTGAGTCTTGGTTCCTCCCAAGGTTTCTTCCCCCAGTCTAAGGGAGTTTTTCTTTGCCACTGTTGCCTCTGGCTTGTTCACTGGGGGATATATGTTGTAACTTTCTGTTTTCAAAACTCAGTAAAGCTGCTTTGAGCGCTATACAAATAAACTTAATGACTTAAAACCACTGCCTTATATCTACACACATTGGCCATTTTATCCACTTACAATATAGGAACACTAGTTACAGTTACAGACTGTAGTCCATCTGCATACATTGTTTATTCCCTTTTACCCTGTTGTTTAATGGTCAAGACCCCCCCTAACAAAGCTAACAAAGTATGTAGAGAAACAGAGGGACTACAGTGTGTAAGTGTAGAACTACAAAGTGCACCTGTATTGTAAATGGAGCTGATTAAATGGACAGTGTGTGTAGATACAAGGAGGTGGTTTTAATGTTATGGCTAATCAGTATATATAGAATGGACAGTGAATATTTCCTTCCATGTAAAATTCTGGTAACTGCAATCTTATGGTAAACTAATGCAAATTGCAATTCTAAACAAGTTTCATGTTTTCTTAAAACAGCCAGTGGATAGCAAAGTAATTTATTCAAAGATGTTTTTTTATTCCAGAAAGGTACATTTGAGCAGACTTGCAAGAAACACTTGCAAGAAACACTTGCAAGAAAGGGCATGGGTAGGGAGCCGACCTAGATAGAGCTTTTGAGAGTCAAGCAGGTTTTTTTATCATTACTTTAAAATTTCAGCGTTCAGTGTTTCTATTTTTGAATTTGAGTCTTTCACAAATTGAGCTGCTGCAGATAAAGTTCTTAGACAGCAAATATTTTTGTTAATGATACTTTAGCAATAAAGGTATGCAGTCAGTTGACACAAGTACCTCACTTTTCTTAATGGAATAAATGATACCAATCAAGATAATGCTACATCAAAGGAGACTGAAGTATGCCGGAGTAAAAGAGTCAAATTATTTTAAACAGTGTTTATTGTAAACAGCAAAAGTAATATTAGAATACCACCTTCTGAAACAGGTCGACATTTAACTGTTTATACTATAAGAAAATCTTTCTGAAAATTGTTTCTCTCAATGTTTCATTTCAATATAACAAAACCTGCCCATGCATTTGCTATACATCAGAACTTGTGTTGTCAATTAATTGCTTTTCTAATATAAATGTAATTCATAATTCAAATAACAGGATATGTGTATAGCCACTAAAACTGTACTTGCCTACAAAACAGTCTGTATATGTGCAAACTTTGAGGCCCCCATGCCTTGAAATGTTATAAAATTATCACTGTATATTAAAGGTTTGTATAATATTATACAGCATATTAGTCATTATAAGTTAGACGTCTGCAGGGGTAAAACTGCTTTAACAGAGCCTGTGTAAGTTGAGGATGACACCTGCAGGAGCTCTCAGTTTATATTTCAAACATGAATATAAATATAAAGTAAGACATATAAAGTAATATAAAATAATATACTTTGGACTTAAGGGAAAGCTGGGTTTTGTGGTATAGGTGAAACAATGCTTTCTTGGTCATGGAAATTAGTTGACAAATAAATAAATTGATGTTGTCTTTGTTACACCCCTGTTGTTTAAAGTAGTTTGATAAAAAAATCTAATAAACATGCTTTATCACTTATTCCAGGTGCATTTGATCAACCATGTCATGTTTGATATCTGATATCTACTTCCTTTGTTTTATAACGTGAGATATTAGGCTAACATTGTTTACAGATGCTAGAGTTGGATTGTCACCAATACATGGCAAAATCTCAAAAGTGTGTAAGTTCATACATTTTTGTATATTTTTTTTCTTTTAAATTATTTAGTAAAATGACACAGACTAATTTAACAAGAATTGGAGCTACTCTATCATTGGCATAATGCCCTGCTTTGTAGTACTCCTCTATTACTACGCAAATGTAATGCTTTTTAGGCATAGCTAAGACTTCACATTTGTAAATCAGTTATCCCAGTTTTTCCAATTTCTGCCTAAAAAAACATACCCGAATCTTGAGGCTTTTTGCTTAAGCAATCCAAAAACTAGAGGAATTTTCATGATATAATGTGACTGTAAAGCCTTCAAAATTGTACCTGAAGGCACTCAGATATTGAAAACAAACATCCGTCCATCCATCAATTGTCTACCGCTTTTCCTGGGATCCGGGTCGTGCAGAGAAGCCTAGACTTCCCTCTCCCCAGCCACCTCCTCTAGGTCCTCCGGGGGGATACCGAGGCATTCCACGGCCAGCAGAGAGATATAATCCTTCCAGTGTGTTCTGGGTCTTCCTCGGTGTCTCTTCCCGGTCGGACATGTCCAGAACACCTCCACAGGGAGGCGTCCAGAAGGCATCCTAACCAGATGCCCGAACCACCTCGGCTGGTTTCTCTCGACGTGGAGGAGTAGCGGCTCGACTCTGAGCCTCCCACGTATAATCGAGCTCCTCACCCTATCTCTAAGGGTGAGACCGCACGGAGAAAACTAATTTTGGCAGCTTGTATTGGCGATCTTGTTCTTTTGGTCACTACCCAGAGCTTGTGACCATAGGTGAGAGTAGAAACATACATTGACCAGTAAATCGAGAGCTTTGCCTTTTGGCTCAGCTCTCTCTTCACCAGGACAGACCAGTACAGAGCCCGCATTACTGCAGATGCTGCACCGATCCGCCTGTCAATCTTCCGCTCCATGCTTTCCTCACTTGTGAACAAGACCCCGAGATACTTGAACTCCTCCACTTGAGGCAGGAGATCACTTCCAACCTGGAGAGAGCACTCCACCCTTTTCTGACTGAGGACAATGGTCACGGATTTGGAGGTGCGGATTTTCATCCTAGCCGCTTTACACTCGGCTGCAAACTTATCTATTCCTGGAGCCCCCCCCCCCCACAGTGTCCCAAGGGACACAATCAAAAGCCTTCTCCAGGTCCACAAAGCACATGTGTAATGGTTGAGCAAACTCCCATGCACTCTCCAGGACCCTAGCGAGGGTAAAGTGTTGGTCCAGTGTTCCGCAACCAGGACAAAACCCGCATTGTTCCTCCTAGACCTGAGATTTGACCATCTGCCGGACTCTCTTCTACAGTACCCCTGCATAGGCCCTACCGGGGAGGCTGAGGAGTGTGATTCCCCTGTAGTTGGAACACTTCTTGAAAAAGGGGACCACCACCCCAGTCTGCCAATCCAGGACCACTGACCTCGATGCCTACGCGATGTTACAGAGGCGTGTCACCCCCGGAACCCTGCCACCAAGGAGTTTTTTGACTACCCTGGCTACTTCAGCCCGAATGATAGATGAGCCCCCGTCCGAGTCCCCAAGTTCTGCTTCCTCTACGGAAGGTGTGTTGGTGGGATTATAGAGATCCTTGAAGTATTCCTTCCACTGCCCAACGAACTCCCTAGTCAAGGTCAACTGCTCCCCACCCTCACTGTACACAGTGTTCGTGAAGAGCTGCTTTCCACGCCTGACGGTTTAACAAAATCTTGGGGCCGACCGAAAGTAATTTTCCATAGCCTCACCGAACTCCTCCCACACCCGAGTTTTTGCCTCTGCAACGGTCACAGCCGCAGCCTGCTTGGCATGCCGGTACCAGTCAGCTGGAGTCCCACAAGCTAGCAAGGCCCGATAGGACTCTTTCCTTAGCTTGACAACCTCTCTTACCCGAGGTGTCCACCGCCGGGTTCCAGGGTTGCCACCACGACAGGCACCGACAACCTTGCGGCCACAGCTTTGGTCTGTCGCCTCGACAATGGAGGTGCGTAGTCCATTCAGACTCAATGTCCCCAGCCTCCCCCGGGATGCTGGTCAAAGCCCTGCCGGAGGTGGGAGTAGAAGATTTTT
The DNA here is from genome assembly GCA_021613375.1 of Megaleporinus macrocephalus. NCBI lineage: Eukaryota > Metazoa > Chordata > Actinopteri > Characiformes > Anostomidae > Megaleporinus > Megaleporinus macrocephalus. The sequence goes on along the minus strand of CM038709.1, from coordinate 34,711,243 downwards.
CTGACAGGTTCCTCTACCAAACATTCCCAGCAAACTATTCGTTTGGGCTTGCCACGTCGGTCTGGCATCCTTCCCTGCCATCTGATTGACAGCTCAGCTCCTCTCTTTACCCGAGTGTCCAAGACACATGACCGCAAGTCAGTTGACACGACTATAAAGTCAATCATTGAACTGCAGCCTAGAGCGTTCTGGTGTCATGTGCACTTATGGACCCCCTTGTGCTCGAACATGGTGTTTGTCATGGACGAACCGTGATGAGCACAGAAGTCCAATAACAGAACACCACTTGGGTTCAGATCAGAGAGACCATTCCTCCCAATCACTTCCCTCCAGGTTTTACTGTCATTGCCCACGTGTCCACCAGCAGAACAAACGAGTCCCCAGTAGGGGCACTTTCCAGCACTCCCTCTAAGGACTCCAAGACGTGCTGCTGTTCGGTGCATAAACACAGACAACAGTCAGAGCCTGTTCCACAACCCAAAGCCGCAGGAAAAGTATCCTCTCATCCAATGGGGAGAACCCCAATATATAGGCGTCCTACCAACAAGCCCACTCTTGCCTGACGCCTCTCACCCTGGGCAACTGCAGAGTGAAACAAAGTCCAGCCCCTCTCAACCTCACACACCAGCTCAGGCTCTTTTCCCACCAGAGAGGTTACATTCCATGTACCCAGAGCCAGTTTCAATAACCGAGGATCGTAGCGCGTAGGCCTTTGATCCACATAACACCGGACACCCATACCCCCTCCTACAGGTGGTGAACCCATGTATCTCCTTCGGGCTAAGCCCGGCTGGGCCCCATAGGTGAAAGCCCGGCCACCAGGCGCTTGCCGAGGAGCCCCTCCCCTAGGCCTGGCTCCAGGGTGGGGTCCCGGTAACCCTAGTCTGGGTGAGGGATGCTGAGTCCTTGTGGAGGCCATCATGGGGGTTTATTTGGATCAATCTTTGTCTGGCCCATCACCCAGGACCAGTCTGCCATGGGAGACCCTACCAGGGGCTGTTGCCCCTGACAAAATTGCTCAACCAAACACACGATTTACACAAAAAGTATATATTTTAGAATTAAAGTTTTAGTGCCTACAAACCAGAAAACACTTCTTTTACTGATTTGAAGTTATTCAAGCTGGAGTAGTTGCAACAGGTGGTATCTCCAAGTGACTTTTTGAAGTCTCCAAAATCCTCCAACCTCTCTGAAATGAAAATAGCAAACTTTACAACAAAAAAGTGTATATGTGTCATCAAAACCTTAAGGCAATATATTATAATGTATTTTTTCACCTTCCTTTACAAACTAACATCATACATGATATGTGTACCATCCTTTAGATGTTTATTATAGTGCCTAAACATGATCAATCACTAGTAAATAACAGAGGCAGGAAGTAAAGACGCAGTTTCTGCCTTTTTCTTTAAAACGCAGCCTGCTCAGCTGGTACAAAACTCCCTCTGCTGTTCGATTCCAGTAAATTGTCACAGTTACTCTGCCGTCTCAGCTCTGTTAAACCCTCTTCAACACCATAATATACTTCTCTGGTTTCTCTACATGCACTGAGAGAGCTCAGAAGCACACTACTCCCTGTAATACCCACCTTGTTGGATACGTGTCAGGATAAGAAGCTTATTTAATGACTTATTAGATTATCTAACTAAAAGAGTTAGTTAGATGGAGGTTATAAAGGCATGCATCAGCTTTTCTGCATCTTTTAGGGGTAGTATATCATGTAAGTTGGCAATGTTACATTGGTGAAAAAAATGCAGTTTTAACTGGACCCTAAAACTAATCCTAAGTGGGGGGGGGCTCGGGTGAGGTACAGCATAGTGCTTTTACTGTGGGAGCCCATTCACAGGGTGACTGGCCCCCCTGTGGTGTGTGATGGGCCCCTAAACCTAGGGACTGGCCATCTAGAAGCTCTCTGCTGCCTCTGAGGCAACAAAGGGCTGTAGTGTGGTACTTTGGACTTCTCTGTAAGGAACCGTGATGGCAAATCCCGGTGGCTCTTCCTTTGGGGGATACACCGTTACACAAACATTCCTTATTAATGAATGCTTTTTGAAGAAAGCAAAATAAAGTTTATAAGAACTAATGATGTTCCTAGCCTCATTTACAGAGCACAGGAGGTGATGCAGGGAATATTTTATGTAATATTTTAAACAATTTTTTGTTGTCATTATTTTGAATAGGGTGCACAACAATATTGACCTGGATAAGGATTCTGAGGCAGATGAGGATGACAATGAAAATGAAGAAAGCAGTAAAGGTGGCTAGACACAACAGAAAATGTTGCATTGGTACTGGTAGAAATTCAGAAGTCAGAAGACTGGAGGTTCAGCATTGACTGAAGTTTATTTACATGTCACGTTGTGCTGCTGGATGGACTAAAGTCTGTAATTGTTGAACAACAATGTGTTTATATAAAGTAAGTGGAACTGATAAAACAGACAGTGTGTAATTATGAGGAGGTAGTTTCAATGTTATGGCTAAACAGTGTATACTTTTTCTCAGCACAAAGGGATTGTTTACAGTAACAGCAGAGAGGAGAAAGCAACAAAAGATGATTTAACAACTTTTTAGTTAGTTTGGGTTCCTTGCTCTAGATGTGAAGTACCCAGACACTTGTAAAAAAAAAAAAAAAAACAACAACTATTTCAGAAAATACTACATGAGACATGACTACAATGAGACCCATTGAACATTCTCATCCATTTCACCATCAGTTTCATAATTCTTCCCCATTCACCCCTTTCCCTGGTCCCTAACAGCTCAGACACAAACTTACAAGATACTATAATGTATAGCATGCAAAATATCTTTTTTCTAGAGTGCTGAGTATCTGCATACATATCTTTTCTGCAATTTTCCCTTTGTTGATTATATAATTATATATAATTTTGTTAGTTTTCATGTTGAAACACTTGTTGTCTTTACTAAGAAAACAATTTTCTTTGTGATGTTTATTTGACTGGGAGAATTTTACAGTAAAGTTAATATAACAGTTTGTTGTACTGTTGGGAAATTAAAACCTGACAATATTTTGCACTCACAAAAACACACTACTTTAATTCAGTTTTTAACATAACTAAAAAAAATTATGCTTTCACTGTCTATATAGAGCAAAAAAAAAAAAAACAACAAACAGAACAAGCGTAAAGTCACAGAAGACAATATAATTAATAAATGAAAAGCCTGTGGGGGTTCTGACCACAGAGGGGAAAAACACAGGGGAAAAAAGTGTGCATAGAAACAGAAGGGTGCAACAGAAACAGATTCTATAGTTCTTTGTACAAAGAGCTCCTATATGAAAAGTTGAAGCTCATAAAAAGGGCATTGAGTGCAGATACCTGGAGGTGTATCTAATGAAGTTTTTTTCCCTCTCCCAGAGTCCAAAGACATGTTGTCAGGTGATCTAAAGATGCCAGAAAAGTTTAACTGTTTAATCCCATTTGAGCCAATTCATAGGAAAACTAAAAACATGTTATAAGAAAAAAAAGGAAATCACAACATTCATCTAATAACAAAGCACCAAAACATATTTTAGTCAGAAAAACACATGCAAATAAAAAATCTCTCTCAATTTATCTTTGTTTGTATAATTTTTCAGCAGAGTACCTAAATGTTGACCCATATGACCCATAAAATACCCTTCTACTGCACATACGCTGCTTTCACTTGCATAACTCACACACTTCACCAAAAGTTTCATGCCAGCTGTCCTAATTCAGTGGCTGTATCCTTTTATGTGGCATACGAAGGAAAAGCGTCAACAAAGGGCAAACCAAAATAGAAGGACTGATCCTGCCATTACCATTTCTTAATATTCATAAATATGTTATGAAAATCCCAATCTCATAGATAAAAGCAACACCTTTTACATAGGCTCCAAACATTTTAGCAACCCAGCTCTTGAAAAGCCTAAGAGGAGTAAAAAGCATACAAACATAGTGCAAACTATAAAAAACAGACCTTAATCAGAAATCCAATTGCCCCAGGGGCAAGTGGCAACAAATATTACATATTACACAGTGTAAAACAATGTGGAATATTTTTCTGTTGACTCTTTGCATTCATACAAAGAGGACATTGTGCTTTTCAAAAGGCCTAGTGAATGTCATAAGTGCACGAGAAGTGGGAATCTGCATCATCGAGAGCATCGCAGTCTATCAGTTCAGACCAGAGTGAAAAGCTGAAAGCAACTCTTGTATGTGCTCTTTGATGGATCAGAAGAAATAACAAATGTGGAACAGAAAATTATATACATTGTGTCTGCAGAGGGCTCTGATAAAATATGTAGGCTATTACCTTAATTCAAGTGGCTACAAGTGATGACAGTGACCTAAAATGTATCAGCACAGTGCATTTTTTGTTTTCTAGCCAAAATGCTTGACAATGAAAATATTTTGCACTTTATCTGAGAGGGCATTTTCACATCTCATCATCTGCCATGTTTGAAAGAGTGGAAGAGAGTGAGTACAGCAGTAAAAATAGTAAGATTTAATTTGGTAAATTCAAATATTAGTAAAGCCAACTATCAACTTTGAGGTTAATTAAAGGGTAATTGTGCAATATGTCTACAATTTGTTTATCCAGGTACATAAGCATTATATGTTTAACACTTACAATGCAAATATATGTTCTTATGTGAATGTTTGTTTAAGCATAAAGCTTAAAATATAATGTTATTCCAAAATTCTCAAATTCATAAATTTATCAGAAATCCACGTAAACTAATGAAGTGTTCATCAGCCTAACAGTTGCTAAGAGCCTGAAACTGCTGGTGTGAAACACCTGGTGTAAATGTGCGGCTCTGCAAACCAATATTATTGCAGCAGATTGTGTTAAATGAACTTAGGTTTAGTGTTCTAGTGTGCATATAACACTATATAGAAAGTGCAGGACACATCATTTAAGGTACCCCAGTCTCCAGCAGCTGTTCCCTAATGATGTGACCTCGATGAGCTGGAGCATTGTCGTCCATGAAGATAAAATTACCCATGTGTTGTTCATGCAGAGGTACAATGACATTCATCCAGCGTAGATGCTCCCTGGCCCATAAAGCCTTTCCCAGGTTGTGTGGTCAGGTACACTTGCAGGTCATCTAGCACGCAGACCATGCTGATGTAAATGGTTTTGAGTGGTCTGACATGACACTTATGTGCCTCTCACCTCTCTTAAATGTGCCTGGAGTTGTGTGGCATTCATCATTCAGTTCCACAGGGCACTGTTCACGATGAAGAGGTCATCAGTGTGGGATGTGGCCAAAGGACGTCCACTTCTATGCCTTTCTGTGACTCTTCCAGTATTTATGTATCTCTGGTGCAACCTGTTGATGACACTCTGTGACACTCTAAGCTCAGTGGCCACTTCCGTCTAAAAACATCCTGTTTGAAGCCTCGCAATGGCAAGGTACTGTTGATCAGTTGTTAAGTGTTGTCTTGGTCTCATGATGTCAAAATGTGAACAGCATCATGAGGAGGACTGTTTAAATACCAATTCTAATTGAACCAGGAAATTAATTGGTTGATTTATTCACCTTTTGTGAAATTTGCCATTAAGCTCCTTGTTAGTGAACAGCAAGTTGTGCAAAAAGTACTGAAACATTGAATAGTTATACATGTGCATTCAAAAGTTTAGAAAAGTTCGCATTAAGTTCACCTGTAAAGGTTAGAACGCATTTTAGGTTCATCCTGAAATTTTACCTGAAAGCTAAATATCCGTAAATTTTGTGAGTAGTGTGTACATCCTTTATAAACTGCAATTTAGGCACATCATGTATTGCTGCATGGTAAATGTACTTTTTAAATGATTAATCTATACTTTTACAAAATGTGACCTAGTAGCCAATATTTTAGCGAAAATACTTCAGTGAAATGTGCATGCTAAACATACGTTAACTATCTTGCTTTTACAACGTATACTTTTAAATAACTGTGCTGCTGTATTTTTTATTTGCTAAAATAAATAAAGTATTTTTCAAAGGTATACTTTGTTTTGTGTAGAAAAGGGGCTTTAACAGCTAATGCTTGCAATGAGATATATTGCTTTTGTGTTATCAGTTTATGTTTACTACTAATGATGAATGTGATTTTAAATCTATATTATTACTCACTCTCAACTCGCACTTGGAAATGGAAATGAGCTGGTATACTTGTGATGACATGAAACTTTAAAACAAGCAAATATGAAAAACTTCACAATACAAAATGTAGGTTTTCTGTGTATTTATAATATTGAATAGCTATTTCGAGACAATCATAATGCTAATACAATGATCATCTCTGACAAAGTACAATTTTAATAAAACAAATGTTTGATGTAAACATCAGATTTTTTTTGTTCTCCCAGTATCTGTTTGGGTTTTCTTCCGTAGTCCTCCTGTCAGGCAAGTTGATGATGCTGAATTGCACCTATATGTCTGTGTGTCTGCCCTGTGATGGACCAAAATGTTTTGACTTTTCGCTTAAAAGAACAAGTAATATGTTACAATGATGTGTTAAAGTTTATTATATAAAGTAATATTAAAATTACCTTAATCATCTAATTCATCTAAGTCAACTTAACTGCTAGATAATTATTAAACCTAATACATTGTTTTAATACAAGAGAGGAAATATCAAATAAAGCAGCAAAACACACCAAACCTATTTTAGTTAGTCAAAATAAGACATTCAAATAAACAAATATTATTTGTTAATAAAAGTGATAACTATGAGCACTCAGCTCTAAAATCTACTTAGGTATAATAGGTAAAATATATATAATATTGTGGGGCAGTTGTGGCCTGAAGGATAGGGCTCCGGTCTTGTGACCGGAAGGTCGCCGGTTCGATCCCTGGGATCCCCCAGGCCATGACTGAGGTGCCCTTGAGCAAGGTATAAGGGCTGTGGATAGGGCTGCCCACCGCCCCGGGCACGTGTGCTCACTGCCCACTCGTGTGTGTATATGTGGGTGTTTCACTGCATGGATGGGTTAAATGCAGAGGCCAAGTTCTGCTGTGTGCTAAATCACATGTGGCTAATTTGAGTGTCTAAAAATTCTAAAATAATGTCAAACAAAGTATAATATTTCAGTTATATGAGAACAAATTGTTACTGGTGATTATTTTACAAGGACAACATTTATGCCAACTACATGTGTACTGTTGAAGAAAGCTAATGAAAGATATCAGTCTGTTTTCAGCTCAGTATTTATTCATTAACTTATTTATATTATTTATATTAAAATATTGGCCAATCATTAAAAAAAAAAAAAAACTATTCTGTGATTATACTTGAAAAAGCCTCATCTTTTTACTGGCTAACACTGTAAGGTCACATCAGGCACTTGCCTGCTGCTGAGAGAGAGTCTGTGATTATACAAGATGAGCTCAAGCTCTGCTTGTAAGTTTGAATTTAGTGTCACATGCAAGCCTGTAGTGCTAGTTTACTCACATAATGTTTTTACAGTTTTTACTCTGCAACCTTAAAATTCTTATTTTGTCTTGTTTTGTGTAATTTATAGACAGAAAACGTAATCCATGCACATAAAAATATTCTTCTACTGCACTTCTTGCTTCCTCTTCTCTTGCTTTCACTCGGAGCTAGTAATGTTGGGTTGTGTTCTATTAACATCCTTAAGCACCAGTGTGCAGTACATATACCAATACTGTATAACCTCATAGATTTTGTCTTATGTGCAAATTATATAATTTTTTCCTAATTTCTAATTTTATAATGCCTTTTTTTACTTTTTGTTTGACCTGTTGACCTGAGCAAGACCTGTAAGTGTAGCAAATAAACCTATAACTCTGTTTAAATCTATATTAAATCTATATTATATTATATTAAAGGGCCCATGTTATGGAAAATCTGGGTCGTGCTCTTTCTGGGTTGTGAAAATATGAAAATAAAGCTATAGAAACAAGTGTTTGAGTTCACTGTTTTAATAATGTTGAGATCCAAGAAAAACACCTGGTCAGTGTTTTGGCTTTCAAAAATCCATTTAAAAATGTTGGCTTGCATGTTTTCAACAGATTGTTATGACCATAGACTTGAAATCCTTCTATTAAAGCCTGGGTCACCATCTTTTAAAGCTCCAAGGGAATAATAAAACTCAGAGATTCAGTGCAAAAGCTTAAATTTGTGTGAGTATTTGTATTGTTTCTTCCTCCTTTTGTCATAATTTCTTTGTTACTTTTTATGTAATTTCTTATTTAATTTTTCTTTACTCTTATGTCAGGTATGCGTTTAGTGATAGTACTCTCCACAATTACTGTAAAGCTACTGATATTTTATTAATATTCATCCTCTTTTTGGGTGCATTGTAGTTGTGTTGGGGCATTTATTTTTGTATGTTTGACTTTTAAATCAATCAGGATCTCAAAACTATGATCATAGAGAATTCTCAATCTCTTTCTCTCCTACTCTTTCTTTCTATTTCTTTGTCTCTTTCTGTCTTTTCTCTTTGGTTTTCAAATTAAGGTGAATAATAAGGACGAAGATGAATTCATGTTTCCTGTTGACATTGTCAGTGTAGACCAGGTTAGTGAGGTGATTACAGGTGGTAATTGAAGACCAGCGTGACATGCCAAATGCCTTCACCTTGCTGATGGGACAACTGGGTTTACTGCTGAAAGAATACAACAAATTATGATGAAGATTGATGGGGAATTTATTTTTTGGCAGGTGTTTTGTTTCTCTGATGTCCCTTTCTTTCTGTTGATATTTCAGCAATGATGCCCATTAATGCCAAATGCTATGTCTGCAGTTGATGTTTTAACCTGTTTATTTGCTGGCTAGGTAACAAATGGAGAAAAGGGCTTTTTTTAAAGCCACATTTATTAATACGTATGTCATTCAACTGCCTGTCGTGTGCCACAGCAGCAAATTTTCAGTAATAAGTCAGATACAAAGAACTTGGCACGACGCCTGCGGAGCTACAGGTCACGCTGGGTTTATTAACAATGTCAGCAGTTAAACAGAGCAGCAAAACAAACACAATACGGGGTTGAGCTAGACTCGTAAACCAGAAAGCAGTCTGAGGTAGTAACCAGAAAGGCAGAGAATGGGGCGAACAAGTCATGAGGGAGATCCGAAAGTCAGACAGACGGAAGGGAGATCAAAGCCAAAAGCGGAGATATAACCAGGCACCCAAAATCAGTAGGAGAAGACGAGAGACTTCTGCTGTGGCACACGACAGGCAGTTGAATGACATACGTATTAATAAATGTGGCTTTAAAAAAAGCCCTTTTCTCCATTTGTTACCTAGCCAGCAAATAAACAGGTTAATGCTAATAGTGACAAGTGTTATGGCCAACCAGATTTTAACATTATATTTATATACAGAGTTCTTCCGAGAACCCCAATATTAGAATATTAATCTAAGTTGGTAAATAAAATTATAAGTATTAAGAATATAGTTATTACAACAAAACTCTAAACTTGCCTTAGTAGACTGCGCCAACTCGAAAAAGCAAGTGAATAATCAGAGTGGGTGAATCTTATAGTCTTGCAGGACGCAGTGGGCTAATGAGGTTGTGAGAGAAATAATCATCATATGTACTTTATTTTTGGAGACTTACCAAATGGACTTTGATGACCATCTCATACTACCCTCTCAATGCAGAGAGTTGATCAAGTTCTGCAGATAATCACCGTTATTTTACAGATTTTTCTTATATCATTACAATCGCACACCATAAATAAAGTGACAATTCTAACAGTTCTGCAGAGAAACACGTAATGTACAGTAACACCTAGAAAACAATTACAAATTTTATTTTCTTAAAAATGACTCCTTCACATTTATCCTCTGAAGAACAAACTGTTAACTTGTTCATAGCTTTAGTGTTGAACCAACTGATTAAGCATAATAATTGAGCTAAACACTTATCATATTAGTAACCTTGAATGTGTTTAATTTTGACCAATTTACAATACAATTTTTTGAAAAATAATTTACATTTATAAAAGTTAGCAATTCACCTATGCATAAACACAAGAAAAGGCGCCGGGTACTATGTGTACATCATTTAGGTTGGGTAAATCACAAATAAACATAAAATAAATACAATATTGCGGTGCCTCCACTTCTTTATGAACTTCAATTGAATAACTGAACACAAACAAACTCACTTTTGAACCAAACCAAGAGAGTTTACTTCACAGGTGGCATGAAATGTATGCACAACTGAACTCCGGTTTTAAATGTCTTTTAAAATAACTGATTTTTAAAGCGCTTTTGTTTTAAAGTTTTTTGTTGGGGCCCATTGGTGCACATGAGAAAGAAAAACAAAACAAAACAATCCAATCCACGGCAAAAAAATTAGTTCGGCCAGCCAAGTACTCACGGATACCCAGGTTCTCCTGTTTAGCACGAATCCTGTCTGTGTCAGCCACGACGAAACGCAGTCCAGTAATCCACACACACGAACGTGTTTTCCACAAACGCAGTCCAGTAATCCACACACGAAAGTGTCTTCCACAAACGCAGTCCAGTAATCCACACACGAACGTGTTTTCCACAAACGCACCTGAAGAGTAGTCCTGACGGTGTTTTCCCTCGACGCGCAGTTTCTCGTTGTAGTCCTAACTTGCTGCAGAACTTGTGCGGTACTACGGTACACTACGCAGCTACAATCCGACGAGCTAGCTAGCGTAGCAGCACGTTGCAGGCTAACAGAACAACGGAGCTCTAAGAAAAACTCAGCAGAGCTTCATAAACTCACACTGAAACCTGTCAACCGACGAAAGTAGCTTACACGACACCTCCAAACTGCAACCGGAGGACGAACTTCGGTAGAGTAAAGAGAGAAAATAAAAATGTCGGTTCAGCGCTTTTAGTCTCTTCCACTCGTCTCTCCGCACGGCAAGAGAGTGCAATAAAAAACAACAACCACATTAGAGCTCCCTCCCACTATCAATACCTGATAAGTTATTCACATGTCTATCACACATTTGCTCAACCTGAATGGTCAACTAACCCGGGAATTCACAGGAAATACTAAGAGAAATAGCGCGAAGCAGCAAAATATTATGGGAAATGTAGTTTTGTGGGAAACTTTCGTATTTTGCACAGAAATCAATACAACAATAAAAATACAAATGAAATAAGAATTTTTAGAGGGTCCTACACCCCCCCCCCACACTTGAAAAAACAGCATGACCCCATTTCTCATGGAATAAACTTTTTTTTTCTTCAATCCTCACAGAATTGTCACAACAATAGGACAAAGCAATGACACAGAGCTATGTACACATTTCACACATACGGCTTGTGAGTTACACCACCAGGCGTGGTGACTATTGAAATTAGAAGGAAAACATGTCTTTTCCCTCTCTGGTAATCTGACATTACATTCTTTAGTGGTTACCACCGGCTTCCTGCAAGGTTCACCTAGAGTATCATAAGTTAAACATTCAGGAGGCTTTCTGCTCCTCTCTGACCTTCTGAGACCGTGTGTTATATCTGGGACAGTGACATTAGTATGACTACCCGTGCCACTCTTGTTCTGCACGGGTTCTACCCCTCTTTCTGATGAACAGACTATCGGCTCAGACATAGTGCTTAGAGAATCAGACACTAGGAGAGCATCTCCTTCAACAGAAGGTATAAGAACAGGCTCACTAGACGCTCCGGCACTCTCCTCTGCTCTTGGAGACATCTCAAGAACATCCTCGGCGTAACATCCATAGTCAGATTCACTGTCTGAGGAATACTGTGCAGCTTGCATGTCATCATCTCTTGAGACAGGACTGGTTGCTGGAATGGGTGCAACTCTCTGTTCTTGAGCTCTTCTCCTCCTGAGGGCACGTTTTGAGGACAAAGGACTAGAGTCGACCTCAGTACTCAACCTAACTTCCTGCCCTAAAGGCAAAAGGTGATTACGGTGCATGATCTTTGCAGGCCCATTTCCACCTAAAGGTTTCAGACGGTAAACTGGCAAATCAGAAAGTTTACTTTCCACCACATAAGGACTGGGACCCCACCTGTCAGCAAGTTTCTGCTTCCCTTTGAGACCAAGGTTTCGAATGAGGACTCTGTCTCCAGGGCTCAAGCAATGGTATCTTACTTTCTGGTCATAACGCTGTTTATTTCCTTGATTCATTTTGGCAGCTGTAGCCTGTGCTAATGGATAGGCCCCTTCCAAATCCTTCTTCATACGAGACACATACTTCAGGTATGATGTGTTGGAATCTCCATCAAGTGTTACACCAAAACATATATCAATGGGAAGTTTAGCTTCGCGTCCAAAGACAAGATAGTAAGGAGAAAAACTAGTAAACTAGTAGAGTTCCCAAAATGTCCAGTAATGTGCGGTTGAACCGCTCTGGTTGAGGGTCACCTTGAGGGTGATACAGGGATGTCCTGGATTTCTTGATTCCCAACATGGACAACATCTCATGAATTAATCTGCTTTCGAAATCCCTCCCCTGGTCAGAGTGAATTCGGTTAGGCAGGCCATAGTGGATGAAGTATTTCTCCCACAGAGTTTTGGCAACGGATACAGCTTTTTGGTCTTTTGTAGGAAAAGCTTGTGCGTATCTCGTGAAATGATCAGTTACCACCAACACATTGCATGTGTTGTGAGAATCTGGTTCAATGCATAGAAAATCGATACAGACAAGATCCATTGGTCCTGAACTACTCAAATGAGATAATGGCGCAGCTCTCTGGGGTAAGGTCTTTCTCTTTATGCACCTGTCACAAGTCTGACAATATGACTCTACCTCACGTTTCATGCAAGGCCAGTAAAATCTGTTTCGTACAAGCGCATAGGTTTTGTCAAACCCCAAATGACCACTCTCATCATGAAGAGACTTAAGGACACAGTTATGAAACTGCTTGGGCAGTACAAGTTGTCGTCTGGTCCTCTGGTCAGACAGCTTAATGGTGCGGTACAACAGACCTTGCTCCAGAGACAATTTCTCCCATTCCTTCTTCAGGATTCGGGTGTCTGGATGTTTAGTCCGGATACTCTGTGCATTTTTACCATCTTTAAAGGCTAACCAGACTTCTCCAATTGAAGAGTCACCCTTCTGAGCATTTTGGATGTCATCAGGACTCAAGGTAGGTAGCTGTTCAGCTCCCACTGTCGTGCTATGGCAATAAGCCTTAGGCAAAGCAGACACATGGACTACCATGTGATTTACCAGACAACTTGGGGAACCGTTCCCGATGTTCAATGTCAGTCCCTGGCACATAGCTCGAACCCCTGGAGCCGAGATCTCCAGCCCTTCACCATCAGAGTACAGACCGACATGAGGGCCTCTGGACAAAGAGTCAGCATCTATGTTTGTTCGTCCTGGTCTGTACTTCAAGCTGAAGTTGTACGTGGACAAAGCAGACAACCACCTGTGCCCAGTAGCGTCTAGTTTTGCTGAGGTCATTACATAGGTCAGAGGGTTGTTGTCTGTTACAACCTCAAAAGGGACACCATAGAGGTAATCATGTAGTTTGTCTACTACAGCCCATTTCAAAGCTAAGAACTCGAGTTTATGAGCTGGGTAGTTCTTTTCAGAAGGAGAGAGACTTCTGCTAATGAATGCCACTGGACACAGTTGGCCATCATGTTCCTGATACAGAACACCACCCAAGCCATCCAGGCTTGCATCAATGTGCAAGACGTAAGGTTTTTGGACATCAGCAAAAGCCAGCACTGGAGCTTGAGTTAACCTGGCTTTAAGTGTCTCAAACGCAGCATCACAGTCAGTGTTCCACCTTGAACCAAAGGGTTCAGAGGGCTTGTAGTAGTCTTTGTTCCGAGACAGTTTTCTCCCTTTGGATTTCTGACCGGAAGGAGAGTAACCTTGAAGCAATTCATGGAGAGGATGACAGATCTTGGAAAAATCTTTCACAAAGCGTCTGTAATATCCACAAAAACCCAGAAAAGATCTCAGTTCAGACAGCCTCTGAGGCTTGGGCCATGTCACCACAGCCTCTATCTTGGATGGATCAGTGGCTATCCCATCTTGTGACACAATGTGACCTATATAGGTGACAGAGGATCTCCCAAATTGACATTTGTCCAATGACAGTTTCAAACCTTCTCCTTTCAATCGGTCGAGAACTTTGAGAAGTCTTTCTTCATGTTCCTCCAAAGTTTTCCCAAACACAATAATGTCATCGAGGTACACTAAGACTTCAAGGAAGTTCATGTCTCCCACTGTCCTCTCCATGACTCTTTGGAATGTAGCAGGAGCTCCACAAATCCCCTGAGGCATGCGCTCAAATTGGTAAAAGCCCAAAGGACAAATGAAAGCTGTTTTTTCTTTGTCAGCTTCACTCATAGGTATCTGGTAGTACCCACTTCTTAAATCCAAAACTGAAAACCACTTGCTCCCAGATAAGCTATGCAATGCATCCTCAACTCTAGGGACAGTGTACTGGTCTGGAACAGTCCTTTGGTTGAGAGTTCTGTAGTCCACACACATCCGGACTTTTCCTGACTTTTTCCGGACCATGACAATTGGTGACGCATAGGGACTTTTTGAATCAGAAATTATCCCATTCTCTTGAAGTTCTTGTAGATGCTTGTGCACGTCCTCTATGTCAGCAGGTGCTAGGCGGCGAGAACGCTCTCTGAAAGGTTTTGAATCGGTCAGTCTAATCTCATGTCTGGTCCTTTTGGAACAACCCACATCCCACTCATGACAAGAAAACACTTCAGCTCTTTCCATCATCTTCTCACAGAGATGCTTTTTAGCTTCTGCTGGCATTGGGGAATCCCCGAAATCAAAGGAATCAATGGACAAAGCAGGTTTTTTCTCTGACCCGAGAGCATTTAACTGTGGGACCATAGTGACAGGGAAAATGTTGGCAAGAGGTGTACCTCGTTTTAGAATAACACATTTGCTGGAAACATTTCTCACCAGGACCACTAGACGTTTGTTGTCTATAACGGATGAAGAGTGCACTTCAGGTCTCACTCGAACTCCTGACAAATGTTCTTCATGATGCTGATCCACCATTAGGTGTGACTCTTGAATTCTTCTGGAAACTTGGGCATACCAACCACTTTAAGAACTTGGTTTGGGTGCAAAGTAATAGGCGTATGGTGAACAAACCACACAGTTCCCTTCGGATCAGTGTCTTCACAGAAATCAACATTCTCTTTCTCTTTCATAAGCTTTTCGTATCATGGGGTGAATAGAGAGAATAAAATATTGTTTTGGTAAACGTTTCACCTGAGCTCCATGTCAGATAATCCAAATTTATTAAGATCAAAGAGGATATATGAGCCCAAAAAACATGATGAATGCAAAAGTTACACTTGCAAGACTGTTAAGCACCTTAATGTCCTCCATCACAACGTGGCCCAGCGTCATTCTCGCTTTCACCTCCTTGGTTTAAATCCCCTGACTGTGCACTCAGTGTCCTTCTCCACAACACCAATTCCAGAGGCCTGAGCACAAACATAAACACTAATGTGAAGTGAAACTGAAACATGCGAGTTCAAAGGTTGCAGTCAGAATATGATGTTAGCTTATTTACTGAAGTAATTGCCAGTAATTGCCAACAGACGTGCTGGATTCGAAGAGCTGACTCTTTTAAAATCGACTCCTAATCACTTGTCGACGTTACTGGCCGAGTCCGTTATTTGTTTAATAGTCTTCATTCTAGCGCTTTCATTGTGATGAGAAAGAGGAGATGGACTGGCTACAGTTGATTAGATGCTGTTCCAATTCTAACACCAATGAAGAAAAACAAATGTATTGTGCTCTAATGCCAAAAGCCAAAATGGCCCTTTTGCAAATACCCTTCATAAACTACTGAGTTTTATAGGGTGTGTCTTGCGATATTCGCACATCTTAGTAGCGTCTCAGATAAAGGCTGACGAAGTTAGCTAGCTATGTAGCTAAGGCGGAGCTAGCGCTAGCTAAGGCTGACTATCTTCACTTTAGTGGGGCAGCACATAAAACAGCAATAACTGGAACATAAAGATGTGGCTGCATAGCAAGACACAATCTATAAAACCCCATAGGTCATAAAGAAGATCCACAAAAGATCCACAGTTTGGCTGTTTTTTTTTTTTACCAGTGGTGCTAACATTAGCTAGATTAATGATAACTAGCATTAGAGTTCAGTGAAACCAAACTTAGTGTTTCTTCATTGGTGTAAGAATTGTAATCACCTTATAAACTGCGGCCGTTTCTCATCACAAGAAAAGTTTTAGAAGCAGAACGAGAGTCGTTTTTAACTCAAAGGAACACAGAACTGCAGCTGGTAGAGAGATGAGACTTTTCTCAGTGACTCAGTAGAGACTCGGTTTAGACACTTTTAAACCTACAGTGACAGTGACTTAGACTGGCTACATACATTAAAACATTTTCTTACCTGATAACGTCAGTACATGTGCAGGATATAAATCCACTGAACCTCCTCTGTGTCCAGACTCCAGAGTTCAGCAGGCGGTTGTAAAATAATAAAGTAGACAGAGCGGCCCCCGCAGCAGTAGCGCGCGCACTGAAACAGGCGCCTTTTCAAACTTAACGGATGAGGCGCGAAATACTTCCATTGGCCCGTTTCCCAGATGACAGACAGGTTAACCAATTAGGCTGAAAGCAACGCGTTGTGACAGCCAATAGTAATTGTTTCTGCGTGGTGACGTAAAACTATAAGAAAAACTGAATTTAAAACGTGTGAATTTGTTTTTATTTATGAATATATATATATATATATATATATATATATATATATATATGAAAGAAATAAAATGTCTTATAATACATATAAGCTTACACACACTTTATAAGATTTATGCCATATTTATATTTAACTGTATAAAGTCAGCCACTTCTCTCTCTTTTTGTTTTACTTTTCTGGTTATCTCTGGGCCAGCCAGGTCCAAAGAGTTGACTGCAGTGGTTGGTTGGCCATCTGTCTCTGATACAAGTATTTTGACATTTTCATTGCAGTGTTAATCTGAGATACATGGTGTTGTCATGTGAGATGTTTCGTACACAGGATTTTGACTCTCAGAAACTTCTACAGTTTCCAAGAATATTTTCTCTGGGTTTATCTGTAATTTTCCTAAAGAAAAGATCTGCACTATTTAAAGTTATAATGCTTTGACTTTGTTTCTTTTTCTAGACATTATGATAGCACTTTGAATCTGCAGTGTTATACTGCAGTGGAGTACAGTAATAGAGTCTTTTCCTACACTGCTTTTAAATTGAAAGTTATTTACATCAGTTTTCAAAGCTCAATATACTTTATAATATACTTTTAGCTGGAGGTTCTTTTATTTAGCTAGAACAATGACTTGTTCTCCAAAAAAGGTCCTTTTACAATTTATATTATTTGTCAGTTTTTGCTTCATTTTTTTACTCTCATGGGAAAAAGGAACTGGCAGTTTGCTGCTTATCTTTGTAGAAGTGGATTTCATAGCATTTATGATTATTTACTAAACTTGAGTTGCTTAAATGGCAATAAAAATGGAAAAAATTGAGGTGTTCTAAAACTTTTGACTGGTAGTGTACAGTCTAAATCAGGGGTGTCAAACTCATTTTCACCAAGGGCCACATCTGCATAATGGCTGTCCTCAAAGGGTCAGATGTAAATGTAATAAAAAATGAATGTAACTACTCCTTAATCTTAAATAATTCTGAATGTATTACAGTTGCATGGAAAAAATATGTTTGCTTGTTGCTCTGTTATAACATAAATCCTTTTAATTTGTCATGTTTTGAAATCCACAGATTCCATAAATCAAGGACCAAACTATTCAAGTGAATAAAAAATAACATCAAACACAAGTTATAATATTAACTTTGATCAAAACGTTTGACAATCTGAAATGAGGCTTAATTAGTATAAAATCCAAAATTGTGAGCTTCTAAGAACATGTGTGACAGATAAAAAACAGCCTTGCATTAAACTAATGAAATGCTTTGATTACAATAAACACATAAAACCTGCAAACACTAAATACATTGCAACAGCAACTACACATATCTGTGCTTTCATCAACAGCTAATAAAGAAGCTGTGTAGCTGCGGGACTCCTCGGCCAGCTAGTTCCTTAACTTGGTCAGCGATGGTGTTTCTTGACAAACTAACATTTTTAAAAGTCTGAGTCTGGTCGGGACACACCTGCTCACAGACCTTCAGCATGCACTGCTTCAAAAACACTCCCTCTGAAAAGCACTTTGAATCACTGGCGATTTTTTCAGCCACAATAAAGCTAGCCTTCACTGCCGCATTGTTTTTGGCTTTCGTGAACAGATTCTGCTGCGAATTCAGTTTGTCTTTTAATTCTTGTGCAATCTGTTGCTTTTCTTGAAGTCTAGCTTTGCCGTACTTAGCGCCGTGCTTGGTGTCAAAATGCGCACGTAGATTGTCTCTTTAATAACCGACATGTTGCTTCGAAACACAAAAGCCATACCGTTCTTTCGCCTTGAAGCACGAACATGTATTCGCCTTCCTATCTTTGTTGAAACAGACGTCCATCTGCATCAACTTTTCTTTTTCTGGACATTATGGGATCGGCCGCGTTATCACTTCAATGACTACACTGTTTTCTAGTGTCAGGAAGCCGTAACACAATCGACATGCATTGTGGGAAATGTAGTTTTTGGTCAAAGCATGCGTCTGACCAATTTATTTTTAGACACTAAGACCTTTCAAGCTCTCGCGTAAAGGAAGGATGTGGCGGGCCACATTTGGCCCGCGGGCCTTGAGTTTGACACATATGGTCTAAATGATAACACCACACATTGCTTAAGTGTTTTAGTGTACTTTAATCATTTCATAATATCCTAGTGATTTAACTCATGTAATTTAAGTAAAGTATTAGTTTTCTATGAAAGAGTTCTAATTAAAACTAAATCACTGCACTACACGTCGTGACCAGAGGAGCGTCTTAGTCTTTAGGTACGTTTTTTTAACTTCTAACCTTATTCACATTTGCAATTCATGGTTTTATTATTTGGAACTGCATCTTTGCCGGTCATATTATCAGTTTATGACAGTAACTGTTGGTAATTAACTAATTAAAAAGTTAATGATTTGCTAATGCTAACACCAATTTATGTTAGCTAGCTGCTATGCTACAGAAAACAGCGCATACATTTATGATTTAACTTCCTCCCAGATGTGTTAACCTATTTTATATTAAACTAACATTTAGTCGTAATTTTATGTGCTTGTTTTTACTTAAGAAATGTTAGAACTGTTAGTGCCCACGTAATACGCTGTTTGTGAGCATGTACTGTCAGAGACCGGTTATTAAGGTAGATCTGAAGAAAGGCGTTGGCGCCAGAACGCAACTGTTGCGCATTTAAGGTGGAACGGGAAATTTGAATAAGAAGCTAATTTCAGAAAGCAAGCGATTGACCTTTCCAGCAAACTGATAGCAAGTCTGAGTTTTACAGTAACTCATACTGTTGTGTAGTGTTGGATAGTCGAGCTATAGTGCTTGGTGGTGGACATGTAAGAAGCTTGTGCATGTATGTTGTGGCCACGAACACATCACCAGCTTTTCAAACCACTTTTAAAATGCTACTCCATGAACATACAGCAGTCTGTCTACCCTACATATGTCAGAGACATGACATGAAGGCTTAATAGAAAAAGCTCCAAGCCTTATATGATAATCATTCTTAATATGTTTTGTATACTTATACCCAGCAAACACAATGTTTTCACAATGTTGTCTACTTTTTTAGTGTTGTCATAACGTAACTGTGTTTGCAGGGTGAGGGTGGTTGAGTTTTTCTGAATTAAAATTTAATATTTAGATCATTTTATTATGACCAGGTTATACTGTATTTGAAGTATATGAAACCAGTATGTTATGCTATTTGCAAACAAATACTTTAATAATTACAGCATTAAAAAGTGCAGGTTATATGTATTTTATTTATTTATTTATTTTCAAGAAGAAAACAAGATGTCTACAGGATACACTGAAGCACCAAATTTCCATCTGTCTATGGTGCATTTCCAGTTTAGAGAAGTTAGTAATAGTTGAAAGAGACTTAGGTCTAATATTTTTCTGTAGCTTTGTCATTATTAATAAAATACAGAGATGGAAAACAACCATGAATTTAATTTGCAAAAACTATTTAAACAAAAAACTAATTAAACAATCTATTAACTGTTGTTCTGTATAATATGTTTCCTTCATTTTTAGGAGCTTTAAGGAAACAGTAGAGCCCAAAGGCAAACTGGTTGATGACAGGGATGGAAGGATGATGGCAGTGACTTCTTCAGAGCCTGTTTTGTAAGTATTACACAAAGTCAGATTATTAGGTTTACACAGTAAAGCCATGAAAGACTTTGTAAGCATCAATATTACCTCATATTTAAAACTTTCCTTTTTGGCTGCAGGATTTAGATGCCGTCACAGATTTGGGGTATTTACTGCTGTACCCGAAGACAACCAGCAACCAGGTTCAAATGCCATGCACCTTCAGCCATCCAGCATTGCTACTAAACTGGAAGGTAGCATCATTGTGGATGATATTGAAAGCTATGCTAAAGCAATTTTCCTCACTTTTGGACTAGATGGCGATACTGATTCTGGGAGCAGGTAACAAGTCAGGTGCTGCTTTTTTTTGTGGGACACAATACCCATACAGGTTTTGCTTATTTATTATAAGAACAGACATTTAGGTAGATTTTATGTTCTATATTTCTATTCTGTCACTTTTCACTGTCACAGATTAGCTAAGACCACCCGTTACATTATGCTATAAACGTACCACCTTAATGTCAAAAAAGGGTCAAAAAGATTTTGAGTTTGTAAAACAATAGTCACTGAAACGTACTGAAATGTACTGAAACTTGTAGCTGCTTTTAAAAAAACTACATGCACGTAAAATCCAAATTCACAAATGAACTGAAATGTGTAAACTTGAAACAAAAAGTAATATTAAACTTAAACTGGGTCAGACCAAAAATCATATGGAATTTGTGAGGTTGTGAATGTGACAGTGGGTGTTTTTCAGTGTGGGGGTAAAAATCCTCACATTCACCTTCTCTGCTGCTTGTGTGAAACTCTCTTGTTGCGAATTTTGACCCTGTTTTGACGGCTAATTGATGGACCAATAGGAAAGCTTAAGCTGGACCAATCAGATTGCAAGGTTCGTTTAACCAATCAGAACACTGATTTGGTGCCGTCACTCAACTTCGGCGCACTGTTGGAACACCCCTCCCAATCTCTGTCATGGTGCTTCCAGGCACAGATACAATGCTAGTTCATATTTCTTTTTTTAAAGAAGATAGCAGGCAGGCTATCTATACTACTGACTGTTGTGCTAGCTTTGGATAACTGTAGCCAATTAATTAACCATCGTTAGCTAGCTAAATAAACAGCCTGCAGCAGCAGGGTTTTTGAACATAGCAATGCCTTCTGTTATCTTAGTTTAAAACAAACTTTTTGCTAAAGAAACATGAACTAGCATTGTTCCTTACCTGACTCTCCATTGTATCTGTGTCTGGAAGTGCCATGACAGAGATAGGGAGGTGTGTTCCAACAGCGTGCCTAAGTTGAGTGACAGCACCAAATCAGTGTTCTAATTGGTTAAACAAACCTTGCAATCTGATTGGTCCAGCTTAAGCCTTTCTATTGGTCCATCAATTAGGGTCAAAATTTGCAGCAAAAGGTTCACACAAGCAGAGAAGGTGAATGCGAGTTTTTTTTTACCCCTACATTGAAAAACGCCCACTGTCACATTTACAACCTCACAAATTCCATATGATTTTTGGTCTGAGCCAGTTTAAGCCATTTGAGCAGTACTGATTCACGCATTCACAACATTGGATTTACAAATGCAAATCTTTTCTACAATATACAATATTTTTCCACATTTGTACATCTGAATTATTATTAATATTACTTTTTGTTTCAAGTTTGCACATTCCAGTTCATTTGTGGATTTGGATTTTACGTGCATGTAGTTGTTTAAACGCAGTTACAAGTTTCAGTACATTTGTGACTATTGTTTTACAAACTCAAAATCTTTATGATCCTTTTTTACTCCAAAGGTTAATGTCTTAATGTTTTAAAAGATTAAAGTAAATAATCTTTTTACATATTTATATATTATTTTAATTTGTTGAATGTGATGTTTTGTTTATAAAATGTATGGTTTTCCAGAAGCTGTTTAGTTATGCTATAAGATGCTCAGAATGGTATTTAGTTCAAATAAAACAAATAATACTCCTGACTAAGAATTCTTGTTTGTGCTTACTTTATTTTTCTAAGGCAACTGGATTCCTAAATTCTATCAAGTAAACTGGACTCTTTTGTTAAGTCACATTGTGTTATTGGCAAGTTGCCAACACATAATAATAACAACTTCCACTGATGTAGTAATTCAATTAGAAAAAAATCAATTTAATTGAGAAAATACAGCTATGTCTTAAGTATACTATAATAGTATACATAGAGTAAATATAACTTAAAAATATCACATTTTAAAGTGTACATGACAAATTCACTTTTTTATCTGATAATATAATAACAAACATTTTCATTTGTATGAATGTGAATGAGTGGTTTGTGATGACTTTGAGCATGTATATATGAAAGTACACAAAAGTAGAAAACTAGTAATATTTACCGTAAAATTACAAAGAAAAAGCGTAAATTTTTAGTATGGACATAAACATTTATATTATTAGCTGTATGCTTAATTACAGATAAAAATTGTAATTTTACATGATTTTGCATGTAATTTAAAAAGCAGAAATATACTGTATAAATAATACGGTATTTTATCTGTAAAAAAAAAAGAGAAATACATGTAATTTGTCATAATTGTCATAAAACCTAAAATTACGGTCAAACTGTCAATTTACAGATAATTTTACAGAGTTTTGCATGCAATTAAAAATAAAGAAATATACTTTAAAGTAATTTTTAAAGTAAAAAAAATGTTTATAGCGTAGTCAAACATTATGTTTTAGATCTCTCCAATGGTTTTGTGATTACATAAGCAATTACCATATTTACATTTCATGCATATTTATGAGTGCAAAAGAAGCATGGTATGTGTGCAACGAGTTAGTGCAAGGCACAAGATGGAAGGCAATCAGGAAGAGCAAAGAGTAGAGAATCTGATTGATTTTAAGTAGTGAATGTATTTACATTAGTGAGGGAGAGACTGAAGCACTCAGCGAACATCAACATTGTGCCTGATGTATACACCAGTTTCATTAAACAATAAGTTTAAGCTTGCTTTGCTGTTTTTTGATACTCCCTGTGAACTGTGTGTCCAGTTATTGCAAATAAGATGCCGTTAAGTGGCTTAAAATTTACCACATTTAGTGTCCTGTTTCTGGACCAAAAATATTTTTGAGATCAGCCAATATTTAACCAAATCAGCTAAAAAATTATTAACACATATACAAATGTGCCCAATATGAAAAATAAATACATATTTTTCAGTAGATGAGAGACAAAGTATTCTGGCCAAATGTAAATGTGGAAGAGAAAGAAATTTGTCACTTCCCCCAGATATCTGCATGTGAGATAATGCTACTGAAAAACTACACAATGGGCAGCCATAGTTATAATTTAATTCAGCAAACTTAATCAACAGTCAACATGCTGACTTTTATTGTGAAATATAGCCTAAGGATGCTAAAGGATTGAACAGAGACAAGAGAGTGGAAGTGTTTATTTTAAGCGGCAGATCTTTTCTTGTCTTTACGGTATACGCAATAAACTCAGAGACCAATCACATGCGCTGTAAGATCACCAAAGGCTCCTCAGTCTATTAGATCTGTGCAGCGGCGCCCACACAGGCGAGGTACGAAGCGAGAAGCAGCAGTTGGAGAATAAAGCGAGTCAAAGAATAAAGTCAGAGACAGAGTCAGAGAAAAGTGATTTTAAATGGTTCCTTCCACAATGAACATTATTAAGAACAAAAAGCGTTCCAGGCTCACCAACAAGCACCTTCATATGTGTATGAAAATGTATGAAAATAACCCTGAACCTGGGGAAAGACCTTAAGAGCACACCAGCCTAGAGACCACGGACAGGTAGGATCTGATTCTCAGAGTTTCAGGTTACTGAAAACAACGCCATACGCTGAAGCTAGCGTGTGGCTAGCTAAAATGGGTTGTGCTAATGAGGGCTGCCGCTAGCACTAACGGGGTGCAGGTGTCAGTGATAGGTAGCCATGGTGATATGGGTGTGTGCGAGGTATGTCTAGGTTGCCATGGTGGTGTAGGGGCGTATGTGGAGTGTGCCCTAGGCTACCTAGTAAAAAGGGGACTGCGACTGTACAATTCGGTGAGTCGCAGAGCTTACAGCCCCCTTCAGACTGTTTGGGACATCTGGAAAATGTATTGTCTGGAGAACAAAATGTGAACACAGTCCTGTGTCATGCCATAGGTGAAACATCCTGAGACCATTCATGTGTGGGGTTGCTTCTCATCCAGGGGAGTGGGTTCGCTCAAAACTTTACCAAACACTCCCATAAATAAAGAATGGTATCAAAACATCCTCTGAGAGCAACTTCTTCCAACAATTCATGGGCAATTTGGAGATGAACAATGCTTTTTCCAGCATAATGTAGCACCATGTCACAAGGCAAATGTGATAACCAAGTGACACGGTGAACAAATCACTGAAGTTTTGCGTCCATGGCCAGGAAACTCTCCAGATATCAATTCCATTGAGAACCTGTGGTCAATCCTCATGAAGAGGGTGGAAAAACAAAAACCCAGAAACTGTGATCAACCCTGAGAGAAATAATTAGCAACATATGTACTTTATTTGTGGAGACTTACCAAATGGACCATCTCATACAATACCCTCTCTGCAAAGAGTTGATTACCCCGACTCCTTTATTTGTGTTTAAATGACCCTTTTGTCTCATGCCTACCAATCACCCCCCAAGGTGGCAACATACCAACCCCCCTAAGGGTGACATGCAAATACCGTCACCTACAGTCGAATTTCTAACAACCCCAAGCACTGATTAGGCAACGATGGGTTGCCATCCTTCAAGATTTTGTCCAGAAGCTGATCTCCAGCATGCCGAGGCAAATTGCAGAAGTTTTAAAGTAAAAGGGTCAACGCTGTATATATAAGACTTTGCTTAAACTGGATGTATTTGTCAATAAAAAATTAATACATGTATATATTGCTTATAATTGGACTATATATATATATATATATATATATATATATATATATATATATATATATATATATATATATATATATATATATATATATTTAAAACCATCCACGTGGATCCATATCAAGTTTGCTTAAAGAAATTCTAAACTCCTCCTTTAGCCTTGGTTATATTCTGAAATATCTAAAATTACCAGTAGTTAAACCTCAAAATGAGCTATCAAATTATAAATCTATCTTAAATAATGTCTTTATATTAAAAATCTTATAGAAAGCTGTGGTACAACAATTACGCCTCAATATAGCACTACTTTTATTATTTATTAACCAAGGAATCACATCACCAACATCTTTAGACTAGCTTTCCGTGGAATTTGTCCATATCAGCCCAGGTTTATCTACTCAAAATTGTTTGCCAGTTAAATTCCGCATTCAGATAAAAATTAGTATAACATTCTAAATTCTGACATATAATGCTTTATATGTCAGAATTTCGATGGTAGGTGATGGAAAACACCTTGCACATTAATGGCAACACACAGGATGAAATTTACCCTTATGCTGCCCAGGGACGTTTTTTGCTAGGCTGAATCCACAATGATTTGTTCTTTAAGTTAATGTAGCCTAATAGTGTTGTTTGCCAACAATAAATGAACATTATCTAGTTCCTGTTCATGGATGAAAAATAATGGCTCTGACGATTTAGTAGAAACTGCTTTCATTGCTTATTTTCTTTTTTTAAAAATGTGCTGACATACTGTACACAGTGCTTGTTATGTGACATTAAAACTGTACAACATGCTTTACAGCTCTATACCTATGTTTGTATTTACTGAAGAGCATGGACCTAGCATTGTATTGTACTGTGAAGCAGAATGATGTGCAACAATTACATCAGTCTAGCATTGATAGGTAAAGACATGCCTGTTCTCCACTCTAAATGAATGTATACTGGATGGTGTTCTGTAGTAAACTAGGACAGCCTCCCTCATCGTCAGGCCATAATTTACAATATGGTCCACCACAGTGATCCAAATGTCAATCATTATTATGCTTTTGTCCTCTTGAATTTCAGGTATTTTTTGCTTTTTGTATAGTAGTGTTTCCAAATGACTGCAAGAACTTTCATTCTTGAATAAAATGCCTAATGTAAGAAACTGTGCAGTGTTTTGCAAAGAATATGGGGAATTTTGTATGTTTGGTGCATTTATTTAAGGTATGGTTACAAAGGTTAATATTTTGATGCTTTTTTCAAGCAGTGTGAAAGCAATTGGCCACAGACTGAAGGTTTTTAACTAGTAAAGTGGACATTGAGCATGTTTATCTGCATTTAATAATCTCATCATAGAATTTCTGCAGTTATTTGTTTAAATAGCATACTCTGATCTCTGAGATCTAATAGTCACATGAACATCCTGGGCATAATAATCACTCACCTTTGGCTTGTGTCTATAACTAAATCACAGCTGGGTCGGTAAAAATACACTTATGTTATGTTGCTTAAATCAGTCTGATGAAACCAAAGATGTTATGTCAGCATAACTACATTAGGGCATGTTGCATGTTATTCCTATTAATTTGTTTATCCAAAAAAAGATCCACTACCCATATAATATGTGCTCTGTGGTGGAACTGTGAGTGTATTGACCATTAAAGAACAGGGTTACAAAGTATGCACACAGAGAGGCTTAAATTTGTAATTGTACAACTAAAAAGTACAATATGGTAAGTAGAAAAAAGAATGGACAAAGAGTGTATGTAGTATAGTTTATGGATATTCCTTCACTAATACTGACTGGTCCCTGAGATGAATAATTTAATTTATCTTATCTCTACATCTCTGAAAATTACAAAAACAGCTTATTGGTCTTGCAGAACTTTTTTTGTAGAACTAAAGCAACAGTGGCAAGGAAAAACTCCCTCAGAGCAAAAGGAAGAAACCTTCAGAGGAACCAGACTCAAAAAGAGGAAACCATCTTCCTCTGGTCGACACCAAATACCAAAATGAGGACAAGAACTACATAAAAAGAATCTAGAAGATATACTGTACAATTATATGTATTATTGAATATAGAGAAAAGGAATGACTGATATATAGGAGAAGACAAGAGTGATACTTTGGGGGTTCCAGTGCCATGCAAACAAAGCTATTAACCTAGCACTGGACAGCAGGAAGCCCCATGGTGGGTAAACTGATCCAGAAGGCTGGCAAACAGGGGCATTCTTTCAGGGCAGACCAAGCAGCAGCATCAGACTGCACAGGATGGACAAAAAGTGTATATGTGATGTCTGCGAATCTGTAATGCAGCAGACAAGCTGAAGCACTTCTGGATCGTTGTGCCACACATAACCTTACTGGATTGGTTAAAGTTAGTTTGCTGTGACAAATGTAATCACACACTAGATCTAGTTTTGACCTGGTGTTGATATACATAATCTTACTGTTCTTCCACAGACTTCAGTAGTTTCAGATCACTACCTAATTTCATATGAATTGACTCTTAGTAAAAATGTATGTACATCACCCCGTTATTGCATGAAACGTTCAATAATGCCAAATACATCTCAGCACTTTATTGAAATCCTTCCAGATTTATCAACCATAATTTTTTCGTCTTCAGACTCTTCAGAGTCTTCAGAGCTAGACAGACTAACAGACTGCGTAGAAAATACGCTCTGATTAACTTTAGACAATGTTACATCTATAAAAATTGAGAAGATGCAACAGAAAAAG
This sequence comes from Megaleporinus macrocephalus, assembly GCA_021613375.1. NCBI lineage: Eukaryota > Metazoa > Chordata > Actinopteri > Characiformes > Anostomidae > Megaleporinus > Megaleporinus macrocephalus. The sequence continues at coordinate 34,683,441 of CM038709.1, read as the reverse complement.
CTTGCTCCGTGGTACAACAATGAAATTCGCACCTTAAGACAGTACGGAAATTAGAGCGCAAATGGAGAGTGACCAAGCTGGAGGTATTTCACTCTGCTTGGAAAGACAGCCTTAGCAGTTACAGAAAGGCACTTATTAAAACACGCTCAGCATACCTGTCCTCACTCATCGAACACAACAAAAACAATCCTAGAGTTTTATTTAGCACCAACGCAAAACTTACCAAAAACCAGGCAGGAACTCAAATACCTGCCAACTACAGCAGCATGGACTTTTTCAATAGCAAAATCGAAATTATTAGACAAAAAGTTCTACCAATACGAGTAACCTATCCTTCATCCGGTTTGGCTGAGACCGCACGAAATGTGGTTATAGAAGAAAGTCTAGAAACATTTTGTCCGCTCCAGCAGACAGAACTAGAAAAACTTATCTCTTCCTCAAATTCTGCTACATGCACACTCGATATGATTCCAACAAACTTACTGAAACAAGTATTACCAGCTATAATTAAACCTATCATAAATATCATCAACTCTTCTCTTAGTCTGGGCCATGTACCCAAGTCTTTTAAACTAGCTGTGATAAAACCCTTGATAAAGAAGCCAAATCTTGACCCCAGAGAACTAACTATCCAGTTATAGACCGATTTCCAACTCACCATTTATCTCTAAGATTTTAGAAAAGGCTGTAGCTTGACAACTCTGTTCTCATCTACATAAGAACAACATATATGAAAAATTCCAATCTGGTTTTAGACCACACCACAGCACAGAGACAGCTTTAGTTAAGACAACAAATTATCTTCTTCTTGACTCTGATCAGGGCCACGTATCTCTGCTGGTACTACTCGATCTAAGTGCAGCTTTTGACACTATAGATCACACTATTCTCTTGAACATATTAGAAAATATAGTTGGAATCACAGGAACAGCGTTATCCTGGTTCACATCTAACCTTAGTGATCGTTTTCAGTTTGTAAAGATAAACAATATATCTTCTAATTATACAAGAGTAAAATATGGAGTTCCACAAGGTTCTGTTTTAGGTCCTCTGTTATTTACACTATATATGCTACCATTAGGCTCAGTTATAAGCAGACATGGAGTTTCCACTGTTATGCCGATGATACACGGCTGTACATATCAGCCAAACCAGATGATAAATCCAGATTAAATAAGATAGAAGATTGTGTAAGAGATATTAAACTTTGGATGCTACAGAACTTCCTTCTTTTGAACCCTGATTAAACGGAAGTTCTCCTCCTCTGCCCAAAGGCTGCTCGGATTAAATGTTCAGATTTAATGCTAAATCTTGCTGACTTCTCTGTAGTTCCTGGTTCAGTAGCCAAAAATCTTGGTGTAACAATGGACTCAGATCTGACATTTAATCAACACATAGGTAATTTTACAAGGACAGCGTTTCTTCACCTGCAAAACATTTCAGAGTTAAGAAATGCGTTATCTATGTTTGATGCAGAAAAGTTTGTGCATGCCTTTATAACCTCAAGGCTAGATTACTGTACTGCATTATTGTTAGGATGGAGCAGGAACCTGAATAAACTTCAGTTAGTTCAGAACGTTAGAGTACTAACTAAAACCAGGAAATTTGATCACATCAGTCCAGTTTTACCAGTGCCACACTGGCTTCCTGTTAAATTCCGTATCGACTATAAAATTATTTTATTGACGTATAAAGCCTTGCATGGTCTCGCACCGGAGTACCTGCAAGATCTAATTTCCTATTATGAACAGCCACGTTCACTCAGATCACAGGATGCTGGTTTTCTAATAGTTCCAAAAATTCAGAAGACTTCAATGGGGGGGAAGAGCTTTTTTTTTTTACAAAGCCCCCAAATTGTGAAATAATCTCCCAGTTAATGTTCGGGGCTCTGACACAGTCTCAATATTTAAGTCTAGACTGAAAACATACTTGTTTAGTGTAGCTTTTGGTAATTAATCTTCCCTTTTAGATAAAGGCAGGAGATCTAGGGGTTCATGGACACAGAGGTTTATGGTAAACTGAGATGTTGGTGCTGTTGTTCCACCACTTCACGCAATCACACAGGTTTGTTGACGGTGGAGTGGGGAGATCCCAGTGTCTCAGGGTGCTCTCATGTCCATGTTATCTTCTGGTTCTCTCCGTTTAGTTTAGGCTGTTATAGTTAGATCTGCTGGAGTCACCAGCCACACTCTGAAATTCTGAATATTCATATTCTCCACAGTCATACTCCCGAGCCGAACTAACTTCCTCTCTTTACTCTTCCTGAGGTAATGACTGTCCTCTTGTCTGTTGAACGCTGTTGAAGGACTGATTATCAGGGCTTCCACCTCACCCATCGCCAGCCAGCTCACCTGTCCATCTGTGTCTACTGCTACACCCTCAGTTACATCACTGTGCCATCCAGATGTACCAGCATTGAGATAGGATGGGACTGTTTCAGCTCATGCCCACTTTACATAAAGACTCAGTAATAGACTGCCTCGGCCAGAGACTGCCTCAGTCATACACTGCCTCTATCTGTGCAGCTTCTAAAGCTTTGCTATCCAGATTTTAAACAGAGGCTCTTTTCTTTGGTATTTAGTTTAAACTGTAAATACTGTTTGACCAGAGGAGGATGGGTCTCCCCTTGTGAGTCTGGTTCCTCCCAAGGTTTCTTCCTCCAGTTGAGGGAGTTTTTCCTTGCCACTGTTGCCTCTGGCTTGCTCACTGGGGGATATATGTTGTAACTGTCTGTTTTCAAAACTCTGTAAAGCTGCTTTGAGACAACATAGTTGTAAAAAGCGCTATATAAATAAACTTGACTTGACAAATGCAACCAGTCACAGCTTTAGTATATCTTGTCACAGGAATGCCGGATTGAAACCTAAAGTTGTCAAGCTTGTTCTCTAGAGACTAGATTTTAGCTAGCTAGATGTTAGGCAGCAGTACTTGTTTTCTTGTGATCACTGATTAAGGACTAAAGAAAACTATCACAAACTGTACAGCAATAGATGAGCTATCATCTCTGACTTTACGTCTACAAGTTGAACCAATAAGATAGAAGTGTCTGATGGAGTGATCAATGAGTGAACACATCAGAACTGCTGTGTGATGTACTTGTATTAGCACAACACATGAGCATGCCATCGCCATGTCAGTGTCACTGTAGTGCTGAAAATGATCCACCATCCAAATAATACCTGCTACTATGGGTGTACTGACCATTGAAGAACAGGATAACAATGTATGCATAGAAATAAATGGAGTTAGGAGGTTTGTCTATATATATAGTCTATACTTGGTCTAGATATAAGTGCTCCTATATGGTACGTGGACAAAGAGTGGCAAAAGAATGGCCAAAGAATGTAGAAACTAGTAGGTGGTTTAAATGTTTAGCTAATCAGTGTATTGTTTGTAAAGTTGAAATCATTAAAACTAAACACACGGTGAACGATGGTGCTGGTAAACACTGTTTTTTGGTTTGGCGCCCATGCAGTGAATACACACGGCCATACAACATTTTTTAAGCATTTTCATGTCCTGTAGTTTCAGCATACGTGCACGCCTGAGAACCTGATTTATGAAAGGAATGTGAATTTAAGGGGGAATTAAATAAGAAACAACAGCTTGTAAAAAGGGCTGGTATGCAAAAAGTCCAGGTAAACCAAGGATTATTGTGTGATTGTGTTGAGTACAGGCCCACTTACAGAACTCCCCATAGTGACAGTGTAACGTTTCTAGTAGTTGCTAGGATCTATGTACAGTATAACTTTACTACTACATAGTGTAAAAGTTTAGATTCAGTAGATTTATTTGGAATATTACTAAAAAATTCGAAACTTACCTTACCAAACACATATGAGGTTGTAACTGATGATGTGAGGATGGGTGATTTTTAGGACATTTTAACATATATCTACGGGTTGTTCTCTGTGATCCCAGTACTCCAAACAAAATACGTTTGATCATTTGTTGACAAATATTTAATGAGAAATCGAGGAAAAAAATGTTCTGCAAAAGTAATCTAAAAAAATTGTGAAACTATAGCTTTGGTTTTAACTTTTAATTTGATATTCAGAATTTACTGCGTCTATTTCAGTGCCTTTATTGTTTTAACAACAGGCATGTGACTTTAAGGAGTGCACGCCAGTGTTTCTGTTTTTGGCATCAGATTCCCAACATTAAAAATAGTGAAGAGGGTGTGGAGAGTGCAGGGTGACCCTCCCCTAACCGAAATGACACAGCTTGTATTAAGTTAGTAAAAGCTTGACGTGATTTTAGATTAAATACAGGGTTATCTTAAACCGCATCTGAACAATACAATATCATAAGAATTAAGTTACGCTAAGAGGATCTGCACACCGAATATTTTATATTTTGGACTTTTTAGTACTGTGTGCTAAACACGTGTGCAGAAGTGTGTGAGCTAACTAGACTGGACATTTTCTTTTTTGCATTTTTGGCGTTTTCGAAAGACTACTACAACTCAGGAAGCGAAGCAGAGACGGATGTGGCTACAAAACAAGCAGACGTGCGAGTTAACTTGGAAACCGCGACGCCAGGAAACTCTAGCTCGTTTTGTTGCTTCAGGTTTATCGAGATATTAGTAAAGATAAAAAAGAACCGGATTTAAAGAGAGGCTAAAGGATCGCTCTGCTGTTCACTCTTACGTTGCCTGGACAATAAACAGACCCGATGGGATCTCAGGGGCCAGGACGGAAAAGAACACCTAACAAAAATGGGCTGACCGCCGAGGAGGACGCGCTGAATATAATAGCAAGAGAGGTATTTTTAAATCTGGCTCTCAATCCATCCATGTGATTGTGCGTTTTATCTGGTTGTCATAATGATACTGAGTGCCCGTAATCCAGCAACAGTAAACATAATTCAAAATCTTGGTATATAGGGAAGGAGCTTTCATTTCGTTTTGGAGCAAAGTAAATGGGTCAGTTTCCATGGACAGTTAGCCATTATAGGAAACCAAATATGTTATAGTTATCTGACACCTGTACTACGATTCAATTTCCTACGGATGTCAGCTATATGTCCTAAAAACACTGCAGAATCTATTACTGGCAGCTTTTTTGCTAAATCATGGTAGTAGGCTGCTCAGTTATACTAGTGCTAACCTGTGATCTTCAGGCGTAGTTCAGCACTAATATCGTATGTCAGGTGACATATGGTAAAATCCATGCTGTGCACAGCACATTTAGCCACACAGATCACCTTACAATCTATGTATATGTGTTAACTATACAAGTTACGTTATTGTCTCTTTAAATAGCAGTGCTGCATTGTTTGGAACATTTTATAGGTCATCTTTCAAATCCTGAAGAAAATTTCAGCAGTGTCAGCTCCATCTTTAGTGACATTACATATTACTTCGGTGTAGTTTATAGTTTTTTTTTTTATTAAAGTTCATTTGTTCCAGATTATTGGACAGACGTACATTAAAGTAAGGCAAAATAGTCAGCTTAGTCATATAAGACCTTGTTTAATCCAGATGCTGCCTTTAAATTTACTGAATTGTTCTGCACACACAGATTATCCAGATTATCCAGGAAATTGAGCCACCCAGAGGATTTACGCAGTACTAGACAAATACATAAAGAACATTTTTTTTTACAGATAATTGGTTGATTAGTAGTAAGATACCCTTGCTATGTCCTCAAGTCTTATTCTTTTCTGTCTGCTTTATTTTGTTGGTTTGAAATAGATACTACACTGAACACTGTTTTAATATGGTGTCTAATAATGTGCACAGTAACACTAGAGTTGAAAGGCTAAATAGGAAGATTTAGCAACAGTTTCAGCAGCAACAAAACTTCCTTAAATTTTCTTTGGTATGAGCTGTTTTTTTTTTCGATGAAGTGCAACAGGTAAAATTGTTATCTAGAGTGATCAACATTTAAGACGCCTTTGCATGTGTCCTCTGAATGTTGTTGTACTGCAAATTCTTTGTTTTGTTTAAAGGCCGGATTGAACTGAAAAGTTACTATGCCCTGTAACACTCAATATGGAGTTGGAAGGTTAAGCAGGAAGTTGCAGCAACAGTTGCAGCAACAGATGCAGCAACAGATGCAGCAACAGTTGCAGCAACAACACTTCCTTGAATTCTTTGGTGTGAGCTGTTATTTATTTATAAAATGCAACACTTAAAAAAGTTATTATTGTCATTTCTATTTACAAAAATATTTGAAAATATTTGCATGACAGTTAGTATAAGAAGATTGTGTTGCTTTTCTAACAGTGTATGAAAGGCTATGTCTTTAAGTGCTGGGAATATTCCCCAGTGGATGTCTTCTGACGGGCTGGTATGTTGGCCCTGGTGAGTTAAGTGATTCCATTACAAGGACTTTAAAAATAGAAGACCCTACAAGAACAGCTGTTTGTGCTGCCAGCTATAAGGCCAGGCCAGGCCAGAGTGCCTTTTGGGGGTTTGGTGGAATTGCAGTTTTTTCTTTTTCTTTTTGTATGGTTGTGACCCTCCATTTGCAGTCCATCTATACATACATACATACATACATACGTACGAACATACATACAAGATTGAATTCTACTAGGAGCACCACACACACTGTGACAGCAGTCTACATAATGTAGAAAGTTTAAAGGTGATTAATCATGAAAAAGGCAACTTCTCTCTGCATTCTGATTTTAGAAAAGAAAGATGTTTTCACTGCCACTTCACTGAAGGGCCTTCTGTTTTCCAAAAGACATGTTACTGTAGACTTCGGACAGAGACATATTTAAAAACTTATTATAATTTTTTTTTAGCACAACTCTAAAAAAAGGCTTTGCCAAGAACAAATAGTAAACATAATTCAAAAGCTTGGTATATAGGGAATGAGCAAAGCAAATGGGTCAGTTTTCATGGAGAGTTAGCCATTATATGAAACCATGTATGGTATAGTTATCTGACGCTTGTGTTACGATTCAATTTCCTATTAATGTCAGCTGTATGTTCTAAAGAACACTGCCGAATCTATTACTGATATATTTTTTGCTAAATCATAATAGTAGTCTGCTCAGTTATACTAATGAAGATCTCCAGTCCAGGCAGCTCAGTTAGACTGTGAAGATCGAAGGGACTTCCAGACATGCTAAATGTTTTTCGCTTGGTTGTGCTGAAGTCAAAGAAAAACTTATTGAGGAAGGCTGAACACTGGTGATTCCTCTGTTAAACATTGCAAAGGGGCGTTAACGCTAATGTTCACAGCTGGCCGTAATGCCAGACGTGCTGACGCAGTGGTTCTGAGAATAGTCTATTACTGTGTGTCTTAGTATATTAATGTGTTGTTTTTAGGCATATGATAACTGTTATATTTATTTATCTTTTATTCACCACACCCCATACTTGTGGGTTTAATGTTGATGTCTAATGAGATATGACACAGTATAACAGAACAGAGGTTTATGTACTTTACTTGAGTATTTCTGTTACATATGTTTTAATTACATTAATTACACAAACTATATTTTTGTACTTTTTAGTAAAAACACACTTGAACAGTGTAAACAGATCCATCTTTCGAAAACACCTTTCACTTCTTAAACCCCTCACAGTACAACTGAAACTCCTTCCCATGCAGTAAATCACTGTGCATGTGATCCGTGTCTGCAAGGAAGGTATCCATGGAGGATACATATGATTGGGGACCAGACGAAATGTGAAGCATATAAGCATCTTGAGCCTTACATAGCGTAACTGCATGTACTAGCTTTTAGCACTGGCTCAGTGCAACAGACAGTGCTCTACAAAGTTTATTATGTCTGTTTCAGGCTTTTAGTTTGTTATCAGTATCAAGTTTCTGTGGTTAAAAATGTAATTGGTGATGCGTATTTCACTAAGTCTATTATTAGTATGCTGTTTTATAACTATTCTGTTCCCTATTCAGGTTTTATAGGGTGCCTCCTTATGACGATTTTTGGGTACTGCAGACTTTTAATTTGTATATCAGCTTGGCAACCTCCATTTTATTTTCAGTTGTTGTTCAGGCAAGCTGCTGTGAATGATCTTCCCCATCCCTGCTTTTAGGTTTGAGCGTGGGAAAATATTAAGGAGGACAAAAAATGACACAAGTATAAATAAATAAATAAATGTACAAATATATAATTAAATACATATATACATTAATAAATAAATAAATGCACACAAAAAAATTAAGTAAATATGGAAATGTATTTATGTATTTATTTATTTAAATGTATTTATTTATTTCCATATTTCTACATTTATTTCCGTATTATTTTTTTTCACACATTTTATACATTTATTTATTTCTCTATTTCTCCACCTGTATGTTAATGAGGTGGGCGGTCCTATCCTCACTCTAAAGCAGGATTGGTTAACGAGCTCCGTCGTTCTGGCTCTGCTACTACTGCCTTCGCCTTCAGCGGCTGCGCTCTGGAGTGCTGATAGCTGTACAGCTAGCGTAAAGCTATAAGTTGTTGACGCTCATTCATTTAGATCAGCGCTGTGTTACTTATGGCAGTGTTTTAAGAACCATTGCAAACGATTTAAGATCATTAGCAAATGGCTTTGAGAGCCATGCACCAAATTAATGCCTCTAGTTTGGTTTGGAAAGGAACGGTTCAGTTCAGTTCAGTGCTGATGTGAACTTCAGCTAACTGTTTTAAACATACTTCAAGATATGGCCCACCAACTTCAAACTCTCTCAGAGACAGATGAAGTAAACGCTGGACGTATATTTTACATCCGAATATAAACCGCTGTGTCGCCATCTGCACTGAGAAACAGCTTGTTCTCGCATCTACACTACGTTCTCAGATGCGTTCTTGCATCTAAAGGTTTGGTGCGCGTCTAAACTGCCTTTTACGGTAGCAGCTTTCAGTAGATATTTAAACTGGAAAGAAACATGTCTTACAGCCTAATAAACATCACGAAACACAGTCTAACACACACACACATGTACCAGAAATAAAACGTATGTTAAAAGCTATATGTAGAGCAGTCAAACACAATAGAAATGGAGACTTAAACAGTCTGTACAGACCACAATTTAAAGTACCATAAAACAGGCAAATCAAAGTGTTATATCAGACCACCATATTCCTGAATAACACTTTTCGTGTACTCGTGGTATGAGGTTTAGGTGACATTATAGTAGGAATTCTCTGATTTAATAATGGACTGTTTTAATAATAGACTATCGAGAGAGTTTGAACTAAATCGTCCATATCAGCACTGAACTGAACTAAACCTTTCCAAACCAAACTAGAGGCAGTCAACAACGTATAGCTTTATGCTAGCTGTACAGCTATCAGTGCTCCAGATCGCAGCCGCTGAAGGCCAAGGCAGTAGTAGCAGGGGAACGACGGAGCTTGTTAACTAATCCTGCTTTAGAGTGAGGATAGGACCGCCCACCTCATTAACATACAGACGAAGAAATAGAGAAATAAATAAATGTGGAAATATGGAAATAAATGAATAAATAAATATATGTGGAAATACATTTATTTATTAATATATACATTTATTTATTTAATTATTTATTGTATTGTATTGTATTTATTGCTACGTATGTCATTTTTTGTTCTCCATAAAATATATGCCTGTAAGTTTATTAAACTGAAACTAAAGTGATGTTGATAGTTTAAAAAGGCATAAAAGTAGAAGTTATGTTTCCATGTTAGCATTTGCTCTGTATATTTTGTTAGTTTATTTTATGATGCATATGTGCATTTGCTAGCTAGCCCAGGCTTGCTGCATTTCATGTTAGCTTACGTCTTGCATTTAAGCAACCGTATGTTTTAATGGTTTATTCTACTTATTCAGTAGTACGGTATAAAAGGAGTTTATATGCATTTGTGACTACAGCAGACTGTTTATATAGTTTTATATGGTTTAATGCTTGCAGACAAATAATGTTGACTTGATGTATTGGTTTCTAAAAAGTGCACATTGTTATAATGCATTTGGTTTGTATTTTGCATTTTTACAAGTAAGAGAATGAAGGGAAAGAATCAAAGCAAAGAACAAAGAAGCATGAACTCTTCAGGAGTTCTTGTTAGCTATCTGTATAGCTTTTACTCAGACACTCATGTGCGAGGGCAGAATAGTAAAGACAATGGAACTTTTACAGTCAGTGTACTGTAGTCAAGTCCTTTTCTCAGTCCTTGCTCAAGTAACATCAATGTAAAGCAGAAATTAAATGTTTTTTCACAGCCGCAACAAGCAATCCCTCAGTCTAAAGATGACTTAAACCTTAATGTGGAACCTGACAGATTGGGAGACATGGTCTTCCAAAGAAGCCCCCAATGATGACAAGTGTGCTCTGTCAGTTGAAGATAAGCTCTTCCTCAACTTTATGGACAGAGAAATGTACATGAATGATGAGAATCACTGGGTGGTGTTGCTACCGTTCCGCTTGCCTTGTTGTCCTCTTCCAAATAAAAAAGAGCAAGCACTTTTTGTACTCCGCAGCGCACACTTGAGAAAAGACCAACAATGGAAGAGCAATGTTGGTATCTTCCTATTTTTGGTGCGTTCCATCTTCAGAAACCAGAGCAGATAAGAGTAGTCTTTGACTCAAATGATGCTCCATGTAATGGCTTATCCTTAAATTATGCTCTTCTGAGTGGCCTAGATTTAAACAATACTTTGGTTAGGGTTACTTTAGTTGTTATAGATAAGATAAACATGATACTAAGGATACTGTGATATTATAAACATGTTTCGTGACAATATGCTTTCATTAATTTTACTGTTAACTAATAATTATAAAGTTTGTACATCCTCAAAACAAATATCACTTATAATTAAATATAAACGGAATACTTTTAATAGGAGTGGGCCTTCTTTTTTTCTTTGCATTATTTGCCAGATCTCTGTTTCTTGTCCATTAAATGCGTAACAGAGAGCTCTAGAGATGTCATTTAAAATCATGTGCCACAGTGATGACACGGAAGGAATGGAAGAGGGATTTTGACTATTTTACATGTTGTACATGCACACCGTTCTAAGACATAGAAGTCTTAATAGTCAAGGTTCTCTGTAACTTTATGCAATGTTGGTTTGTGTAAATCCATCTTTCTGGTTAATTGCTATTATTTAGACACCATTGTGGCTTAAAAAGGGTTGAACTCTTTCCATTCCAGTCTGCTTTTTAACATCTCCACGTCTAAGCTCTACCTATCTGGCTAAGCACAGCATGCTGCAGTGTATTGTACTTTGTTGTCTGAATCAATCTGAGTAAATAAACAACTCATTTTACTCATTTATCGTTCCATAACATTATAGCTCACTAACACCAAACTTTTTTCTTTATTTCATTAATTTAAGAATTGTAACTCACCTTATCATCTGCAGTCATTTTCTCTTCTTTTTCAACAACAAGCCAGTGCTGTAAATGCCTAATGTAATGACATTGCAGGACATTGGCAATTTAAAGCATATAACTGGTTCAGTCTTAGATGCCATTTATCACCCTTTGAATTTCAAGTTCAAGTTTCAAGTTTATTTGTCATTTAGTCATTGTCATTCAGAAGATCAGAATATAATAAAGAGCTTTGTCCCAGAAGCTATTGGTTGTAGTAACACTGCACCTGACCACTGGAACCTTCACTAGTGGGCAAAGGTGGGTTGAAAAGACACTAAGATGTTGGCTTTTCCTGACGCCAGTCAAAATGTTTTTTGAAGCACTGGAAAGTTTCATGGTGGAGCTACCATTGGATTGGTTTTGCTGTCTTATATCAGTGTACAATGTACCTGCCCTTCCCTCTCTTACAAACATTCACTGTGCCTCCCTCCATGACCATGTCTATTCAGGGCACTAGTTTGTTCAGCAGCAGCAAAATAAATATTTTAGAACTGAGGAGTGTTTTGATTTGAAAAACTGTGACTCTGGCTTGTGAACCATTGTGCAAATTCAACTATCTTCAGTTTATTCTACTCAACAGCTTTTGTCATGTATGTTTTATAGATTATGAGACCCACTTTATGGCTTCAAGAGAGGTGTATGAGAAGTTTAAAATGTGAATGGTAAAAAAGTAACCGATACCAATGCCACAATGTAATATAAGAATATCTGTTCACATCTAAAGGACATATTAATGTGGGTAGATCAGGTGTGACCCAACATATTCTTAGATCCACAGAATGCAGTCTGCCAGTATGTGCATATATGCATTTTGTCTACACATATTGCTGGACGATATATTCCTTAATTTTGGTCGTTACGATATAATTCTGATATAAATATAAATAATTTGAAGACCTCAGAAAAATAGCCAATAATCCCTATAATGGAAGTCTGTATCTACTTTATCAATATAAATAACTCTGACTTTAAATTACAACAAAGGCCCAGTTTTTTATTCCGTTGTAAACAGATTGAACAGATGAAAACTATTGTGCAACATATTGGCCAGATTGGACAATATCAAAATACTAAAGGGCTGGTCTCTCCTTCCAAAAATATCAATTATAAAATGTGTGTGTGTGTGTGTGTGTGTGTGTGTGTGTATGTATGTATGTATGTATGTATGTATGTGTGTGTGTATATATATATATATATACACACACTATATTCAAAACATGCAAAAACACAAATGTACAGTATAATGAATAATTGCTAACTAATTAATTTTACTGTAAATGTTGCAGTACAAATGTTACAACGCACTAAAGTTTTTGTCTGATCTGATATGCTGCTCACTAGATAATGTTATGAAACGCAGTCAAAGATTTGTAGACTAAAGTGTATATGCTTACAAGAAATATAGCTTGTGTAAAACCATAAGCATTAATCAACTCTGGCCCACAATCGCTGAAAATGCGAGCTTGTGATATAATTGGACGACGCATAGGGCACCTTTGTTAACATGCGGCCAGTTGAAGAGGGGAATTGCGTTCAAATCGGTTCACGCGACGAAGCAGTGTAAATGTAGCGTTAGCCATTACTACATGCTGTTCTGTAAATTCAGGACGTTAATTTATACTCAGTGTTAATTACGGATCCGCACAGAGCTTACAGATACAGACGGGATGGGGCAATACCGCTGCAGACCGCGGGAGCAGTGCAAGGCGACCGCTTCCATACGCCGAAGAAGAAACAGTGGAACTTTTTTGGTTGTGCGAGTTGGTTAAAAATTTTAATACGGTGGCCGAGAAGACCCGACGCGCTGCAAACAGAAAACACTTTCATCAAAACGACCACATGGGCACTACATTTAACGAACGCGCTGCCAAATAACGAAAGCGCTGCAAAACCGTTCACAACACAACGGAAGTGTTTACGGAGGACACTTAAAGGACGTGGGACCATATACGGCGACGCAATGTAAACAGAAGCACGTGGAGCCGTTTCATGTGCACACCCCCTGCTGGCCAAAACCTTTATTGTCATTTCAACTATTTGCGACGGCCTCTTGCAACGTTGTCAGTATGGAAACAAGTATATACATAAAGCACCTTAATTTCATTTCTGTGGTTAATTCATTTGTTCCTCTGATCTGTGTTTGTGTGGGTAATAGAGGCCTGTAAATAAAACAAACTGATTTCAGATAGTAAATAAACGTGAGATATTGATGTTAAAACTGTTGCAGTGGTTTTAAGAGATGGGACTGTGATTGTGGGGTGATTTTATTAAGAAGCAATAAATCACCCAGCGAGGCTTCAGGCGTCATCAGTGACGTCACTCGCCCTTAACGAAACAAGCCTCGATACGTACGATACGAAGTTCATAAAAGACTTGCTGAATTTCTCGACACAAGCTCCGAAGCATCAGTATCATTTGCCCATCACTATTAGACGCTACCGCGGCTCTGCATGGTTTTGTTTACATTGCGTAGCCGTATGTGGTCCCACGTCCATTAAGTGTCTTTCGGAAACACTTTCGTTGTGTTGTGGGCGGTTTTGCAGCGCGTTCATGAATTTGCAGCGCGTTCGTTAAATGTAGTGCCAATGTTGTCGTTTTGATGAAAGGGTTTTCTGTTTTTGCAACGCGTTCGTGTTTTTGCAGTGCTCATGTTGCCGTTTTGATGAAAGTGTTTTCTGTTTGCCTCGCGTTTGTGAATCTGCAGCGCGTTAAGTCTTCTCGGCCACCGTATTTTAACCATGACGTAAGTTTGCCGCGACACAGAGAGTTTTCGAAGTAAATACAGAACTACCAGCTTATCCACTGTTTGATTTACTCTGAACTGCCCTCTACTGGAAGTGTTGCTCAGCAACCATGTCAACAGAGCTGACGCAGATAAACTATGTGGCAGTGACGGTTATATTGCTTGAAACACACGCAGACATTTCCGCACGTAGACGGAGTATAAATGAGCCTTAAATCAGCCTTTTGATTATTTAAGTTTGCCTTGCGAACACAGCGGTGAAACGTACTATACATCTATGTACTGCTGCCACCGTCAGTTGAAAGCAACAATTGCAACGTATCGACGGACCATAAGGGTGATACAGCGGGCCAATAAAATTCTGGCTACACCCCTGTTGCAAATAATACATATCAAAATACCGCAAAAATTATATTACATAATTTATATTATAAATACCAATATCGAATTATTGTCCAGGCCTATCTACACACATTCATGTTTGCTGACTTTATTTATTTGTTTATAACTTTATTTATTAATTTATATTAAAAAAATTAATTAAAAACGCCACACACCTTTTTGTGTAGGCATTAAGAGGCTAAAAAAATAACATTTTTCACAGATGACCCTCCTGTATATCCTATGTATATATCTTGTGTATTGTATAGTCCTTTATATATTTCAGTATAACTATATGTATATTTTTAGCTTATTTTTACTTTAATATTGTCTATTTATTGTGTGTTTGCACTGTTTTACATTATAATGCTGCCCTGCTGTAGAGTTTATCTGAGTCTCACCCCAAGCATTTCAATGCATGTTATGTCCTGACATGATGTGCAAATGACAAATAAACTTGAAACTTGAATAACTAAGTGTAGCAACATGCTCTTAGACTGGCCACAATAGAGTTTTTTTTGTACTGTTTTTTCATAGCATTAATCAAAATTGTTGAATTAAGTAGGTAGATACACATTGTTTATAAGTACTCATTTTGACAGGCATAAAAAGGTACTATAAACATAAGGCAAGGCAAGTTTATTTTTATAGCACCTTTCATACACCCTTGCAACTGCTTTACATAAATAATGACATGACAGCATTTAAAAGGCATTAAAGCATTTAGCTAAAACGAATTACAAATAGTTATCATTAAAGCATTAAAATAAATTGATAAAAAGAAATAATAATAAAAAAGTAAATAGATAAGATAAAATAATAATAAAAAAAGAAGAATGAGGTATAAAAGTGACGTTGGACTATGTGCTGAGGTCCATTATTCTGGCTTATGTTTTTCTTTACTGTTTCCTATTACCATTTTCTATCAAAGACTATCCTGCACACCAACAGAGCCAACTCTGTATATGCTGCTAGGCCCGTCGGCCCTAGAGGCACAGTTTTATTCCAGAAACTGTTTTTCTTTATTTGTTTCATTTTCCCATTTTCTATCCTTGCTCTCTGACCTTTCCTCCAGTCCCCAATCAAAAACGTTTATCAAAGACCGTGCGTTACTCCTGCACCCCAAAAGTGCCAGCTCTGTTCTCTGCTAGGCCTGTTGGCCCTAGAGGCACAGTTTTATTCCAAAAACTGCACTAAAGATTTCTCTTTTATCGTCATATAAGTCAGCGATTCCTATCGCCTTTCCCAAAATAGGGCTGCCAGGGTCGAGCCCACGGTACACAAGTAATATTTGAAGACTGTAGCTTAGTTCTACGAGACCAGCTGGAAAGTAAAGTAAAAACGGTTTTAAAAAGTAAAACGTTTATTTAGACATGGCAAACAAACACATGAGAGCTGTGCCGGAAGAGTTGTAGAACCAGCAGAGTTTTAAACTGAATGAGGTTTAAAAGTGCCATTGGGCTATGGAAGAGTTGTAGAACTAACAGAGTTTTAAACAGAGCTAAAAGCCTACTCAAACAGGAATGTTTTCAGTCTGGATTTACTGGGTGTCCAGTGTTGGGGCTCTTCTAATGCTCTCGTTCAACTGATTCCATCTAACAGCAGCATAGTAACTGCATGCTACTTCCCCATGTTTAGTGTTTACCTTAGGAAGAACTACCTGACTACTTCCAAACAATTGAAGAGTTCTACTTTGTTTATATCACTGTACTAGATCACTTAGATATGCTTGTCATATGCCATTTAGATATTTATAGAGCCTTATAGGACCTTAAAATCTATTCTGTAACATACTGGTATCCAGTGAAAGGATTTAAGAATGGCGAGGTGTTCCCTTCCTTTGCTTCTAGTGAGAACTCTGGCAGCTGCATTTTAAATCAGCTGAAGCTGTTTGATTGTCTTTTTCGGAAGCCCAGTTGGAACAGCATTACAGTAATCGATCCTGCTGGAAATAAAGGCATGGATGAGTTTCTCTAGGACTGGTTTAGACAGAAAATCTCTAATCCTTTTAATTTCTATTAGTACACCAAGATTATGAGCTAGCTGTTTAGATATGAAATGATAATTTAGATATGCAGCCAGTTTGTGCCTCTCATGCCTATTCCCAAATAAAATACTATCTGTTTTATCTTTGTTCAACTGCAGAAAAATTTGACTCATCCAATCAGTGATGTGCTCAAGGCACTTACACGGTAAGTTAAAGGGATCATAGTTATTCGGGCTGTGGGCCAAGTGGATCTGAGTATGATCTGCATAGCTGTGGCGTCCCATAGTCATGTAGGAAAGCATATATAGATTAAAAGAGGGGCCCAAGGGTCAATCTCCGGAGAACACCACAGGTCACTAAGACAGTTTCAGAAACATTATTTTCAATTTCAACAAAGTTCCTTCCTCACAGGTATGAACTGAACCATTTTAGTACAGTTCCTAAAAATTCCAACCCAGTTGTCCAATCTATCTATGGGAATTTTGTGGTCAGTAGTGTCAAATGCAGCACTGAGATCTAGCAGTAATAAAACAGACAGTTTTCCTGAATCTATAATCAGAGCGGTCTCTGTACTATGATTAGGTCGGAATCCTTATTGAAATTTATTAAAACAGTTATTTCTGGACAGAAAACTTATCAGTTGCTTGAAGACAATTTTCTATATGATTTTTTTAGATAAATTTGAAATCTGTTTGTAATTGCTTACTAGGGTTGGTTCTATGTTTTTCTTTTTCAAGAGAGGCTTCACAACTGCAGTTTTTGTGAACAATAGATTTGATCAATCACCTCCCCCTACACAGACACCCCTGCTGAATCCGCAATCTATGGCACTACCAAAATGCTGCTCTCCCCCCTCTTTCACACTCACCCCCTTCTCAACAACTTTCAGCTCACAGCCACACCCACTGGTTCATCTGCTGGCAGCTCTACCCACCCATTTACATATTCCAGCACCCAGCCCCCTCTGATCCAATCTATCTTTCACAACGGCCCAGGTGAGAAGGACTCCTGAGGACCTTCTTTGACACAGTGGTGGCATCTGCCATCTTTTACGGAGTGGTCTGCTGGGATGGCATCATCTCGACGGCAGACAAGAAGAGACTGGACAAACTCATTAAGAGGGCAGGCTCTGGGAAGCCCACTTTAAATTAGCTCCACGGTCTCAGAACATATGAGACATATTGGTTTGGAGCTGCTGATTGGCTGAGTAGCATCATAGGTGATTTTACTTCGCACTGTCAGAATGAATCCTTTTTCAATGGTTTATCGCTTTGCGTCTGCATAGGACAACATCTGGGTCCGGACCCAGACCGCGGTCCGCCTATTAGTGACCTATGATGTATACACACACACACTTAAACACTACACACAGAAAATAGAATTTCAGTGTAACATTGTGCAATATTTTTGCGCAATATATAAATGTTCGCTGAAATAGGTGGAGAGAACTTCTGTGACAATCCACCACCAGCTATTTGGTTTACCAATCTTTGTTTTTATTGATCTGTAGACAGTCCTGCTGGCACGAGTCCACAAAGTCCACTGTACTCTCTTTCATCTTCTTCTTAGATATAGCAAATAAATGTTGTCAGAGAACTTGACAGGCTGTGGTATTGTGGGCAATTTTTATGGAGAATAAAACGTAATGGGGCAGGGACTGTTCTCTGTGGAGCCCCTGTGCTTCAGAGTATTGTGTCTGACACACAGTCCTTAAGTCAGATGTACTGTGGCCTGTTTGTGAAGTAATCCATAGTGTATGTAATGAGATGATAATTGTATTCAAAGCACTAGGTAGGTTGAAGAACATTATTCTAACAATGCTTCCTGCCTTTTTATCTCACACAGCTGGTTTGTGCAGTGCCTCAGGAGCCCAGCGTTGATGTCTTGTACTGTCATCTTACTTACCTGCATCTTACTCTGTTCCCTCCTCACTGGTTCTTTGGTAAATTAGAACTGAAATTAGTCATACATACATTTAGTAAGCCTCATTAACAAAATAACAACATAGGCTAGGTTTTTAATTATTTGTGTCAATATATGTTTAATAAATGAAAAACATTCCAGCAAGAGTATTTGAAAGCAGCAGTGACATTTTAGCTGTCTTAGTGTTTTAGTAAGCTACATCCATGTTAATAAATGTTATTGTAGCTCATATCAATCAATCAATCAACATTTATTTATATAGCGCTTTTTACATCCAGTGTTGTCTCAAAAACCAGACTGAAACATCTCATGGAGAGAGTTCTCTTTTAGATAAGAGCACAGTTGTGAGACCACTTTTTCTAACATCTTTGCAATAAAGGGGAGATTGGCGAGTTCACTGGGATCAACATAATCTTTTTAATTTGTGGTTTAAAACCCATTTTAATGATTTAGGTACATATCCAAGACACTGACGGACAAGTTTATTATAGAGAGAAGAGGTCTGACGCCACTGGGGACAATTTGGTTCAAGAATGCATGGAGATGTTTTTGATGAGCTAATCAGTGTAACCAGTTCATTTTGATTGATAAGGCTAAAAGATAGCAGTTAGGCTTTTAGGCTGCCATGGCACTTGTCCTGTTGTGGTATTAATCCTTTCGGCAAATTTTGGATTTGTAGTCTAATATTTTCTATTTTCCTATTAAAGAATCTGATATAATCATAGCTGCTGTATGTTGTTTGCATGTATTCATAATATTTAATGTTGCCAGTAAGTTTGGATATGGTGGAGAACAGGACCTTAGTATTATTTCTGTTATACTTAATTAGTGATGAGAAATAGGATGTTTTGGCTGCATTTAGGGCACGCTTATATTCTATGATGCTATTTTTCCATTCAATTAGAAAACAATGTTCGATGTTTTTTAGTGTATGTGTAAAATCGTTATACCATTGTGCTAGCTTTTTGTTTCTCACCTTTTTTATCTTAATTAGTGCCACATTATCGAGTGTTGATTGAAGTGAGTATTGCAGGATTGTAAGATCATCGAAACCCCAAGAGGCAGGGACGTTTGATAAGTCTGGTAGACTATTTATAAGGTGGAGGTGTTGATTATTTACTTATGGCGATGGTGGGACGACACGCAAATATAGTTCAAAACGACTTCATGCATAAAGTAATATCAATATATTTTTATATGAGATATAAGATGAGACAATATCGTTTATATCAATATAGTCTGTGTTGCGCTGCAATTACACTTGTAGATCCGCCATTTTCTTCACACTGCCTCACCTCTCTCCCTCACAAAACTCACCCCTCCCCACCGCTTCACCAGTAAACGCAGGCAGCGACAGCAGGGAGACGGATAAACACATGAAAGAAGCTATCGAGAGCAGCTGGTTAGTACAAAGAAAAACAATGCCTGTCGAAGGTAGGGCTGGGTATCTAAACTACAGAGTACTGAAAAGTCTAAAAAAGTCCAGTGCCTATTTTCGGTACTTTGCGTATAACACAAAATAAATAAAAAATAAAAAACGTAACACACATGGAATTTATCTCCCTTAAGAGATTTTCGACTGCACGAAGAGCAATAGCTGTTGGAGACGCGAGAATCTGGGCTTAAAATGCTAATACATTTTCACTGATAAAATAGTCCGACTGGACATGTTTAAAGATGACACGCGGCGGCCGACTGAACAGTCGTCGCTTTATTCGAAACTACGTGACCCCGGCCCCACTACGTTGTCCTCCAATCACACGCCCGTCCCATACCCCAAACACAACAGTGCATTTTTAACAGTAGAAACACAGAACATCACTGCAGATTCGCTACAGTATCATCAGGCATGTTAACAGTTTACTGTGCTGCTTTCTTGCTTTGCGAGAGAAACTAACACTCTTACTGCACCGCCTGTTAGTGCTAAACGGCAGTTACGATTCAGCTAATGTTAGCACAATACCAGCACATATTAGCTAGTTAGCTAGCAAGATTGCTAAAATTCAGTCAGCGTATGAATATACCTGTAACGCTGTTAGGTATCGCTCGTGTTCTGTAAGTATGACATTAACTGACAGTTACTTGCATATCGATTTCACAGAGAAGCAACCCCTTTCACTGTAGCAGAAAGGCTGAGGATGTTGTTTGAGAGAAGGGATAAATATCATAGAACAGCTACAAATTTTATTGTTATATTTATTAAGGATTGCATAGTTTATAGTTTAGAGTTTAAGCATAAGTAATGCTTATGTTTTTGTTCTTAATAAAGCAGCACCAAGATGCTCATTGTTTCTTCGGACAAGAGCCAAACAAAGATTTTTTGTTGTCACCTTATGGGAAGAACAATTATCGTGATATATATCGTATATCGCCATTCAGCTAAAAATATCGAGATATTTTTTATATCACCCAGCCCTAATCAGAAATGCATGAATTCTGAGGGATAGTTAGTACGTTTTCTATCCTGATTCCCAGTGGTAGTACTAAATCTAGGGTATGTTTGCAGCGGTGTGTTGGTCCTATCACATTTTGAGTGTAGCCCATGGCACCTATAATAAATCTAATAGTCTAACTTTTCAATAGCTTACCAGTATGAGGCAATCTCTTCTCCTCAGAAAGCTCTGAGAGAACAAACTAACCAAGATGTAGCACAGGTTAGGTAGTTCGATACACTGGTTGACTGACCATACCACCACTGTATTCACAAAATACTCTTCTGTCCAGACTAAAGTTAGTAATCTATGTCATGAAAATAAAATAAAGGGGTGCATCTGTGAATGAAGAAGGTTGGTGTCTAGATTAGGGGGCTGAAGTCCTATTATTAAAAATTTGGAATTGCAGGCCTTACTTGTCTCGGTTAAGGTCAACAGAAAGACATGTGACGACACTCAACTATAGTGGCCAGTATGTCACATAAAAACAACAACATTTACAAAGCACGCAATTTTTTTCCGTGACACTGCACCTCACGCAATACATCTCAGTAGGAGAAAATGGCACGCACATACAGGAGAGAGGAGGTTTTCCAGTGTGAGAGACTTTCGAATGTAGCCTTTCTAAAATGTGTCTTCCTTAATGCTGCATTTTTGAAATTGCTGTTGCCTAATGAACACAACGCATCTTTTCTTATATACACCTGCCACTGCTGAAAAAATTTGATACATTGCATTATCATTATTGATTCAGATTGTATTATTATTTCATTCATTATTACTTGAATGATTTTTGTGTCAACTATTTATTGTGAGACTTTAGACAAAATATTGTACGTTGGGTGTGGGATACGCTGCCAGATATGTTGGCAGTACTGATCTTAACTTTTCCAAGTAAACCTTGGGGTTTTGAAGCCAGGAGAGTAGAGTCGTGGACATTGATGTTAACAATTTTTAACTAAGCTAAAGTTTAATTAGCTAGATTAATTAGATACATTTTAGAGCTGGCAGCCCGGTAATCTGAGTAATCAGGGTAGAAGGGCCTTATTCTTTGATTAGCATTGCTCTGTGGAGAAAGAACTTTCCAGAAAGACAACCAATCAATCAAGCCTGTATGTTATAGTGGCTAGACGGAAGCCACTTCTTAGTAAAAGGCACAAGACAGCCCACTTTGCAAGACAGTTTGCACCTGCAGGGCTCTCAGACCATAAGAAACAAAATTCTCTGGTCTGATGAAAAAAGATTGACTCTTTGGCCTAAATGGCAAGCGTCAAGACCTGGCTAATACCATCAATACAGTGAAGCATGGTGTTGGCAGCATCATGCTGTGGGGTTGTTTTTCGGCAGCAGAAACTGGAAGACTAGTCAGGGTCAAGGAAAGATGAATGCAGAAATGTACAGAGACATCCTTGAAGAAAACCTGCTCCCGAGCGCTGTGGACACTCAGACTTGGGCGAAGATTAATCTTCCAACAGGACAATGACCCTAAGTACAGAGCCAAGATAACAAAGAAGTGGCTTCGGGACAGTTCTTTGAATGTTCTTAAGTGGCCCAACCAGAGCCCAAATTGAAACTCCATTGAACATCTCTGGAGAGATCTGAAAATGCCTTTGCACTGACGCTCCCCACTCAACCTGATGGAGCTTGAGAGGTTCTGCAAAGAAGAATGTGAGTAACTGCTCAAAAATAGGCGTGCCAAACATGTAGCATCATACTCAAAAAGACTTGAGGCTATAATTGCTGCCAAAGGTGCTTCAACAAAGTATTGAGCAAAGGCTATGATTTTTTGTTTGTTTTTCATTTTTAATACTTTTTGCAAAGAATTTAGATGGCTCATCTATGCAGATCATGCAGCTAGCACTGCAAAGGTTTTGCTGACATGGCTTCAGAATTTTATTACATTTTATTAATAAATGTGCTTGTCTCTGTTTTGCCTTATAATTGAACGTTTAGCCCACTTTCATAAAAAATACAGCGATATATATTTTGTGTATTGCCATTTAGCCCAAGAATACTAATTTTGGTCCATATTGCAGAGCCCAACCTGGTCTCCCTATGTCTATTCACCCAGCAAAAAAGAGAGAGAGGAATGAGAAAGACAGTGAGAGGAGAGAAAAGAGGCAGGTAGATGAAGCTAGCTAATGCTAAGGTGGATTTTACAGTTTAAAAGAATATTTGCCATTTAGTGTTATTTTCTGATGATGCCCATGGCCAAATAATTGTTATATATCATGGAATAATGATTCAGCTAACCTGACATTAACACTAGCAAACTCAATTAATCTTAATACCTGTAATATTACTTAAATAAAAATTGTATTTAGAAGGTTACTGTAGTAAGTCTAGATTACTAATCACTCTGTTGAAAATGTAAATAATAAGTGTGTGTATGTTGGCGGGGGTGGGGGGGTGTTGGGTAAGATTGAGGGAATGGGGTGTGGAATATTTAAAAATATCCTAGAGGAAACACTGTTAATGTCCATGCCTTTTGGTGCATTCCTATATCAGTCTGTTCTCACACTACCTAATATGGCATTGTGCCGTGTTTGGCAGATACAGAGGCATGGGAAAACAATAGTTTAGGGCAACTTGGCATACTGCTATGTAGCATTCTATAATATGATAACATCTTTCCTTCTGGCATACATCTGAAACTGCCAACTATGAAACAAGAGGGTTTTTTTCTTTCTGCTTTAAAAGGCCATAAATGGAAGTATTTGTACAAATATTTTCAGATGAATTCCTCACATCCGAGTAGTTTTGTGTGATGCATATTAAAAGTGAGTACAAATACAATACATGAATAAAGGTTCCAGTGCTATAACACAATGACTATCAAGCCACTGCGAATATGGCACTGTACAGTAATTTTACAAAAAAAGGTAATGTAAATATTAATTTAAACAAATACTTATCATACTATAATCTAAAAATCTTATGAAAAGTAAAACGACAAAAGAAAATTTTATGTATTTATGAGATTCTGTTTGCCTTCCCAGGGCAGAACATGACGTTTTATGACACTGAGGTATTTATTCAAAACTAAATGGAGCATTGTAAATATTTCTAAAATAATGATAAATGATACATTTGTACAGGTTAATTTGCTTCAGCTTGAGGAACTCATAAGCAGTGAAAATGGTTTCAAGTTCATTAACAGTACTTATAAATAGAAATCTTGGCCATTCCTGAAACTTCACTCTCTTTTCATGTTTTGGAATTTAATTTAAAATCTGGCATGATAACATTCACAATATTTAGATTTATTTCTAGTCAGCTGCAGAAATTTAATGGATGTACGCACATACTGTTAGATCTATTTGCTGCTGTAGTTTCGGGCAATATGGAAAATCAGGGTAAATGCGTGATTCAAATACCAAAAAATACTTTGCTAATATATATTTTTGTAGATTATTTCTAGCTTTAATGCAATCCTGTCATTAATAACCTCTGGTTATTTAACATACCTGTAATCTGATTATCTTTTTTACTGTAACTGTAATTAAACACAGTTAACTTTTTGTATCCACATTATGCATGTTTTCTCTTACTACCCAACTCTGCCATTGAGATGTTTTAAAACGCTGCTGTATCTAATCCAGTCGTACCAGCGTAACACACCATCACCACGTCAGTGTCACTATATGGCGTTCCTGTAGGAGTCCTTACCATTAAAGAACAGGGAAAAAAGTGTACAGAGAAACAGATGGACTACAGTCTGTCAAGGTAGAACAACAGTACATAGTACAAGATATGTGGAGCTAATAAAATTGACAATGGGTGTAGAAACAAGGTGGTTTTAAAGTCATGGCTGATATTTGTGTATGTGTAAGGTAGAAATCGTGGTGAAACACAAAATAATTATATTTGCTCATTTGTTGCCAAGTCAAGGAATCAGGTTTAGTCTTTAAGCATATTCTGGTGTGTGTATGCAAGTTTGAACTGGGGATTTTATACACTGAAAGATAAGTACAGGAAGGGTGTGACCCATATCTGGTGGGAAATTACTCAGCTGCTCTAGTTCCTGATATGATTAAAATGTAGCAAGTGGGCAAAGTTTTTCAACTAGTTCATTTATGTATGTTCGTGGTAATATGTGTGTGTTTTATTATATTTCTTTAAGCCAGAATTAACCCAGAATTTAAAATTTTATTTATTTGTGTTGTACATCATACATTACACACATACTTTGTTTTATCCAACTACCATTGTTACAAACCTAATTTAGAGCTGCTTGCTTTGCAAAGACAGACTTTCTACATGCAAAATGGATAAAGTTGTATGCTGAATGTGTGGCATTGCTTGTGCTCAACTGTGTAAATCATGATACTTATGAAGAGTTGAGTTGTATGTATGGCTGATTGTACATAATGAATAAAATAAAGACTTTACTTCGTTCAGAGAGCTACGTAAAGTAATAACTTCAGTGAACCATCTTCACAGTTTCAGTATTTTATATGTATTTGTATTTTTTTTAAAACATAAATATAGGCTTTGCACACAACTGCATTCTGATTTTATTAACGTGTTGCACATCATCCCAACTTTTATTTAAAAATGAGGTTGTCTATGTGGATGTAAGAGAGAAATTGTGGACTGTGTATGTGAATTTTTGTTTTACTGAATGGGATTAAAACTCTGGGTTAGTGTGTTGTTAGTCTCTTGCAAGTGTTTTCTGCTGTTATTACCAGGAAGGAAGTTCTCTCTTAGCCTTGCATTCCACCCCCCGCCTTTCTCTGCCTCACACTCTCTCTCTCCCACACACTTTTTTTGCTCACTAACATGTGACTAGTGTTGTAGTCAGAACCGCTAAAACTTACACCGATCAGCCATAACATTAAAAACCACCTCCTTGTATTCACACACATTGTCCAATGTACAAAACACATGAACTTGCCAACTGTAGTCCAATTATTTCTCTGTATACTTTGTTAGCCCCCTTTCATCCTGTTGTTTAATGATCAGGACCCCCAAAGGACCACCACAGAGCAGATATCATCAGGGTGGTGGGTCATTCTCAGCACTGCGTTGACACTGACATGATGGTGGTGTGTTAGTTTGTGCTGCACTGGTATTAGTAGATTAGACACAGCGTATTTATGTATATATGTACAAACATGTCAAATTCAGTCAGAACTGCAAAAGAGTGTTACAAAGTCTGGCCCTTTTTTTTTTTTTTAAATCAAGGAAGTTCATATATAATTATAATTCATAATATAATTCAGCTTCTTGTTACCTTGCATAACGGTACCGGACTTGCCTGGTCTCAACAACAACTTCCAATTTCCAAGACAAGGTTCTGAGGTTAAGGCAACTAGAACATGTTTTTTTATGTTTAAGACAAAAGTGGTACTTTACAGCACAAATACAAAACAAATGCATTATGAACTAAATATGGCTGATTGAGAAAACAAATGTTTTTCCCTTATGGGCAGTTTGTCTTGGATATCTTTTTTCATTTAATAAATAAAATAATGTAAGAGATATATTTTGCAGATAACTTTGTATAAAGTTGCATTGTGCAACACTTTTAAAAAAAAAATCTGATTTATATAATTAGTGATGTTGTTATGTTATGATGTTATCTGATTTATAGTTCCAACTCTGAAATGGTTGGTCTGATCGGGAATGGTCTTTAATCAGTCCCACTTTTTTTGAGATGTGTTGCTGCCATCAGTTTCTAAATTAGTTAATCATTTTCAGGAAATTGAAAAAATATCCTACTTTCAACATCTGATATGTGTTCTGTGTTCTATTGTGAAATAAATATGGGTCTGCGGCCCAAACTTATTGGAATTAGGGTTGTAGGTTGATCTCAGAACAAGAATGATGGTAATTTTTACATCGGATTTGTATTTCAACATACTTATCACAATAATAAAATAAAAATCAGTAAAATAAATATTACATAGTAGTTTAAAGCTTTCTAAGCTGTCTGAAGTCTGTTGGTTGTCATTGTTTTAAAGGCAAATGGAGACAATAAACTGTGACATTATTTAAATAACCTTTTATAACATTATTTAATAATGTTATTTAATGTTTTTACTGATACATGCATGGTTTTATCCTGTATGAACATGATTAATTTCCCCCTTCAGGCTGAAACTCGATTGGCAGCTAAAAGGGCAGCTAGAGCAGAAGCCCGTGAGATCCGCATGAGGGAGCTGGAGAGGCAGCAGAAGGAGGTAAATATAAATATAACAGCTTAATATATTCACACAGTCATGCTGTAAGGCCTGCATTGCCCAGCTCACTCATTCACTCAAGAGTAAAACCAAATCTGAGCCATTTTTAGAGTAACTTCCAATTTCTGTACATTCTCTAACCGAGAATGAACCTATTTAACATTATTTTTTAGCAACTATGAGCTTTTTTACACCTTGCATTAACAAATCTTTCATGTCTAGATCAAATCTAATTTACTTTGTCTGGACTTCATTTGGCTGGCATTTTGTGTGGTTAAGTGAAATTATAATGTGATTCATTCATGCATAAAAGTGCATGTTGCTGTAAGGTGTAACCCGGCTGCATTGATGTGAGATTGGACAAGCTTTTCTGAAATCTTTTTTAACTTGATGACAAACATAGTAGTCATAATGCCCAGTGATTAACACCATCTTCCACTTCACCAGTTTAGTGAATATTACGGCCTGCTGCAGCACCAGAAATGACGTAGTTATCAACAGCAGGGAGTAGCAGTCTTTTATAGTAATCTTATTGAGGCCCCCATAATCTATGCAGGGTCGAATGCCTCCATGCTTCTTCCCCATGAAGAAAAGCCCTGCTGCTGCCAGTGAGGTGGAAGGCTGTATGAAGCCCTGCGCCAAAGCTTCTTAAATGTACTCTTCCATGACCACTTTCCGGGGACTTGAGAGGGAAAATAGACATCCTCTGGGAGGGATGGTGCAATAGAGAAGGTCAATGGCCTGTGTGGTGGCAAGTCTTGGGCCTTCTGCTTGCTGAATATTCTTTTGGGACTCAGGATATATCTGATCCTTAGCATCGCTACTCCCCTATCGGGGAGAACTTATTGAATAGGGGTCCCCATCCAGCCACTGATAGAGTTTGCCAGTCTACTTGTAAATTGTGACCCTGCAGCACAACCAAGAGGCTGCAGCTCATAGGCCTGAATAAGCATCAGGATGATTTGTATGACAAAACCTCCTAGGTGCAGGGTAATGGGCTGAGTTGCTGGATGATTCTCCCAGACCAAAGGGACTGTCTGTCTAAGGCAAAAAGAGGATGCTCTAAGGGATCCAAGCAGTCCCAATGCTGTGGCCAGTGTAGCATTGCTGAAATTACCTGCAGCCCCCCAGTCCACGAAAGCCCAGAGGTGTATTACAAGAGATTGGCTTTAAGGTGGAGTGAGAGAGTAAAAGCCCTCATCATTCTCTCTAAAGGAACAGGCCTGGGTTTTTCCTTTCAGCTTGGTGAGCAAAATTGCTGCGCTGCCAGCAGTACAAACACCAGCCCTGCTTCATGCAGGTATTTCTTTCTTGCTAGGACAGGCGAGTATGGCTCAATTGCATGGGCTCCTCAGCCTATCCTGATGTTCTGAGCTGTGGGGAGGACACTGTGTTCCTGAGGAGGACGGCATCTAGGTGTGAAACCTGCCAACTCTCCCTTTTCCTGTGCCACCTCCAAAGATGATCTAATTTGAGGGCCTGCATGATGAGTTTCTCAAGGGGGTCCGAATTCCACACACTTTCGGAAGCCAAAAATTGAAACTTGAATCTTTCCTCTGTCTGATATGCAGGAGACAGGAGCCAGTTGCATGACAGCTATTAACCAGATGATAAATCAGATGAGATGCTTTTTACTGGGTCATTTTCCCAGACAGGGGTAGCCCAAGCTAGGGCTTAATCAGTAATGAGAGATAGTACTTAAGGGGGCCCCTTTTGGTGGGGAATAGCAAGGGCAGCAGTAGAGTCTGTGATATAAGCTGCAGGCCAGGATTTTCATCAAAACCTGCTCATAATAGCCAGTAACAGCCCTCTGTGTAGATAGGGCTGCACGTAGTTTGGCTAGCTCCACAGAGTTCATACTATTAGCTCAGTCTAGCTGTAATGCAGGAACTGTTTGACCCTAGTGGAAATTTAACCGTTGTAATCACAGACCATTGCAATATTGGATGAGCTAAGTCCAGTGAGATTTGAAGCAGCCGCTGTGATCTCGGACCAATATTAGGCAAGCTAAACAGTTTCCCACTGGGCTGGACTCAAAGAGTTGAGCTAGAACTGGCCTTTTATTGATTTAGGAATGCCTTTTTTATTGCCGAAAGCTGGTGATTTTGAACACTGCCATGATGATTCATATTATAAATCCTTGTCAAATATATTTAAGCATGACCTCTTTTACTAATATAAAACAGCAACACTAGCATGGTAAAGCCTGTTAATCAATAGGATTCAAACAGGATTGACGCAGACCCAGCATGAGCCAACCTCCCAGATGCTCAGTGCTTGCTAGTGAGAAAAAATAGGAAAAGAGTAACTCATAATGGTCACAGTGCACCTCACAAAAAAAGTCAAAAAGTCATTATTAGCATGTCATGATGTTATGCAGTGTGTAGGATTTTTTTCAGCAGCAGGGGAGTCCCTATGTGTTTCTGAAAAGAAATGTGTGCTTTGTAAATGCTGTTTTGATGTGACACAGCTGGGCATTGTAGTTGGATGTCATCACGTTTCCACTTTCTGTTCCATCCTTTAGTTCAGGACATTTCAGAAAATTATGAAGCAGTGGGCTCCTGCAGTTCCATGCCCCTCACAGCGTGTGATTTCGTGCATGTCATATATCGGCATTGGGTCACATAACATCACCCTATTGCCTAGGCCTAATTGTGTATGTGTGTGTCTGTGATCCTGTGTGTGTAAATATATACACAGATCAGCCATAACATTAAAAACCACCTCCTTGGTTTTACAATATATTTTCATTTTATCAGCCCCACTGCCTGCCCAAAATTTATATTAGCTTTTAAAAACACTTTTCTTTACCCTTAAGTGTTCTATCTTTATGAAAGTACTTAAATGATTCTTTACTATAGAGATCTACTTTACTTGGCTTTATTTTACTTCCCTGCTGACAAGCATGTCTGATAAATACATCTGCTTAGGCTGTGCGTTCACAGCACTTTTTTTGCATATTCGCAGTGAATATAATATACAGTGGTCTTGTGTATAGTCTAGTAAATTAATGTGTATTTCATAATAATGATCAAGATGCATAGATTGTTGTAAACAGTAACTCATGACTCATAGGAGATTAAGGTTTTTATAGTTTTGGATTTGGTATGTAATTTTGAAATGTGCGCATCAGTTTAGAAAAACTAAGATCTTTAAAATTATTAATAATGTGCCTAAATGAGGACCAGTGACACATTTTGCTTTAAGAAGGAACAGAGTTAGGAAAAGAGAATTCTCTATCAAGTCAAATCTTTTTTTGAGGAAATAAGTTCAAACATATTTTATTCAATTCAACTTTATTTGTATAACGCTTTTTACGACAATGTTGTCACAAAGCAGCTTTACACAAGTTTGAAAACAGACAGTTACCACATATTGGTCCCTTGGGAGGGACTAAGACTCACAACGGGAAACTTATCCTCTTCTGTTAAAACAGTATTTACAATTTAATCTAAATACCAAAGAAAAGCTAAATCAATCACTTAATTAATCAATCAATCAGTCAGTCAACTTTTATTTTTACATGGGAGTACATTGAGGGAGATCATTTACAATGTTAAACAAAAAGAGATTGAAAATAAGTTAAAATGAATTTTAATAAGTACTTAAAACGTAAAAGAAACAATAAAAACAAAGACAACATTTTATGAGATAAATCGTAAAAGAAAAACAAATAAAAGCAGAATAAGAAACTAAAACCAAGACAAAAGTAAAAAAATAAGTCAATAAAAATAGATATTGTAGTACAACATAAAACAGTAAAAGAAATAATCGAAGTAATAATAACAATAATAATAATACAAGAGTAAAATTAAAATAAAAGAATGGTAAAAGGAAATTAAAAGAAAAATGAAAAAAGATAACTGAATGTCAAAATCATGAAACTGTTAACTAAAATAAAATAAAACACTAGTTAGAAATTAAGAGTTTAAAATTACTTCGTGACACCAGCGAACTGAGCTTTAGTGTTTCTTGCAGTGAGTTCCAGCTTGCTGGTGCACTGTAGCTAAAAGCAGATTTTCCCAGCTCAGTAAAAGCTCTAGGAACCTGGAGGGTGGATCGAGTTCCATAATTTGTGCTATTCTCAGTAAGCATTGTTGTGATATACGATGGCATACGACTAGAAAGTGCTTTAAAAATGAAAAGAAACCAATGTGTTTCGTAACGCATAGCTAGAGAAGAACACCCAACCTTTCCATATAATAAACAGTGATGTGTGCTGTAGAGGTGACCAGTAATGGATCTTAAATGTGGCTGCAAATGCATGTCTGTAGATCACATCACTGTAATCCAGCACAGACAGCAGTGTTGCTTCAACAATTTAGTTTATTGTGTGCGTTGGAAAGCATGATTTCGATACAGGAAGCCAAGCTTTTACCTCAGCTTACCTGTAAGCTTTTTTGCCTGCTGTTTAAAAGTAAATTTATCATCTAGCCATATGCCAATGTAGTTCCTCGTTCCATGTCAGTTCCGCTTAGGGTTGTGATTTTAAAGGATTAAGAGAATCTTTTTGATGTCAGGATGGCAACGCTTTAGAAACAGCACAGGTAGAGGCCTCTGAGGTCTCTGACTGAGGCAGTCTTTGACTGAGTCTTTATGAAAAGTGTGAGTGAATTGAAAGAGCCCCATCCTATATCAATGCTGGTCCATCTGGATGGCACACTGATGTAATTAAGGATGTTGCAGTTGGCACAAATGGGCAGGAGAACTGGTTGGTGATAGGTGAGGAAGAGGCCCTGATGGTCAGTCTTCCAACAGCGTTTAGCAGGACAGGAGGACAGTCGTTATGTCTGAAAGAGTAAAGAGTTCAAATTAGTTCGGGTCAGGAGCATGACTATAGAAAATTTTAAACAAAAAAACAAATAAAATCAATTTCAGGGTGTGGATGGTGACTCTGGCAGAACGTCTGCTAAATGCCAAAAATGTAAATGTAAACTAACTATAACAGCATTAATTAAAAAGAGAACCAGAAGGTAATATAGACATAGCACCCTAAGACACTGGGATTCCCCCACTCCACCGTCAACCAACCTGTGTGATAGTGTGAAGTGATGGACAACAGCACCAACATCTCAGTTTACTATAAGCCTCTGTGTCCATGAACCCCTGGATCACCTGATTTTATCTAAAGGGGATGATTAATCACCAAAAGCTAAACTAAACAAGTATGTTTTCAGTCTAGACTTAAAGGTTGAGACAGAGTTGTGTCAGAGTCCCAAACATTAACTGGGTGATTATTTCACAATTTGGGGGCTTTGTTACCTTACTTAAGTAGAAATTTTGGCTATTTATACTTTACTGGAGTAATTATTTTTCAGCTGACTTTTTACTTCTACTCCTTACATTTTCTCGACATTATCTGTACTTTCTACTCCTTACATTTAAAAAAATAGCCTCAATACTCCAATTCCAGACCTGTCAACCTTTACACATTTTGCGTAGCAGATACACATTTAGACATCAAACTACACTGCTATGATTTGTCACTTCAAAATACGTAAAAAGCCATTGATGGCTTTGAGTTTAACTGTCTGTAAATTCGCGCACTAGGCAAGTCGTCTATGGGTGTAACCGCACTGTGCAGCAACCTGTTGGAAAAAGAAGACCAATCGTAGCGCTAGTTTTAAACTCTTCAAACAGGCTATAAGCGGAGAGCCGTCAAAATGAAAGTAACGATACCTCTCAGTCCATCTTCATACTGTCATCAGTCATCACCTTTGACTGCTTTCTGTGCTCGAGTTAAATTTTTGTGCTTGAGTATTGAAGTGGGGTGGTTTTATTTTTTTATAATCATGCATTCACTGATTCCTGCTGCCCGCTTGCCTATTCCCCTATTAACTTTAAACTCTGGTTAAGCTGGTCGCCTATGGCCAAAACGCAGTTAAACTAGGCACACGTGAACTGTGTATGCGCAACCGCTATACACTTGTTGGTAAGAGTCATTGCACATGCAGACCTGAGATAAAGCAGCTTTTTGAAATAGCAATTTCTAATAGGTAGTCCATAAAGTCAGCAGATGTCAGTCTATAATACTATGTACATATGAATTATGAAGTTTTTAAGTAAATGGCATCCAATATCACCAACATGTTCAAATGTATTTTGGTGATAATTGTAATTTAACACATTAAATGGCATGAAATGTTCATAATAATAACAGATTTCAGTCCAGGGTATCAGGCAATAGTTTAATTTAATATTAATCACAAACTGTTTCATTTTTTTGCCAATGGTTAATGCAAGAAGTACTGCTTTTGAAAGTCTGTCAAAATGTTCCAGAGTGACTGGGCATAACGAGATTGAAATGTGGCAATGAAATATTCTCTGTACATTTCCTCTGTGATTAGATATCAGGATTATTTATGCTGCAATGTTTTGTAATTTAGAGTGATATTATTGTATTGTCCTGAAAGAACAGTTAATATCTTCTAGAAAGTAGAGGTTTATTGTTATTTATAATGTCCAATGTATTTAAGACACATAATATGCCGTAGGCCAATAAAATTTTCAAGTATGTTTAAGGGACATATTTTTAGGGATTTTCAGTTGCCATATGCCAAATGTCTTGGTAAGGAAGTGTATAAAAGCACTGAAAACTGAAATATATGGCCATTACATTAAAATAGTTCTTGTGTTCTTCATAGTCTCCTTGTATGTTGCATAACTAGGTGAACTTAGTGGGTACTACGTGTTTAGTAATAAGTTGTGATGAGCGAGCATGTGAACTCAATCAATACTGATCAGCAAATGTACCAGACCTTACACCGCGCTGTTGTGCCGTGATGTGATGTGCTGCGCCGCCCCACCGCAAGAAGTTGATACTCAAAAAAAATTCCCAGGTTGGCAGGGCTTTTCATTCATGTGCATTTACATTCCGATAAAGGTTATTGATAACATGTCTTAGAAGTTTGACTTCACCATTACAATACTTATAGGCAGCTAGTCGTCATATCTTCCGCTCTATGAAGGACATGTTAATGCTCAGTAGGACACATATATGGTTCTTTAATATATTTGCATTGCACTAAAATACATTCATTTTCAATGGGTATATATATGCAGCTAAAACAGTAAGCCTAGTGCATCCCAAATTTTTCAACATAAATTTTTTTAGTATAACATTATATTCATTATGGTTTTTACCATAACAATTTTTGGGGGAGGTGGGCTAGTGCACTATAGGTTCCTGTGGTTAAGCTTTTGTCCTTAATGTCAGTTTTTCCCCTTACATTACTTTTACTTTTATACTTGAAGTAGTTTTGAAACCAGTACATTTACACTTTTACTTGAGTAAAAAGTTTGAGTTGGTACTTTAACTTCTACAAACGTTTTCTTTAAACCCTAGAATCTATACTTCTACCTGAGTAATGAATGTGAATATTTTTGACACCTTTGTACAAAAAAAACAAAAAAATTGTACAAAAAAAAAGAAATTATGGTCGATACGGAATTTAACAGGAAGCCAGGGTAGCGCTGATAAAACTGGGCTACCCTGATCAAATTTCCTGGTTTTAGTTAGTAGTCTAGCTGCAGCATTCAGCTGACAACAATGAGAACTTCAGTTTTATCTGGATTTAAAAGAAAAAAGTTCTGCAGCATCAAATGTCTCATATCTTTCACACAATCTTCTATTTTATTTAATCTGGATTTATCATCTGGGCTGGCTGATATGTACAGCTGTGTATCAGCATAGCAGCGGAAACTAATTCCATGTCTATTTATAAATTAGCCTAATGGCAACATGTATAGTGTGAATAACAGAGGACCTAAAACAGAACCCTGCAGAACTCCATATTTTACTCTTGTATAATTAAATGATTCATTATTTAATTGTATGAACCGAAACCGTACAGTGAGGTAGGAGGTGAACTAGGATAACGCTATTCCTTTTTTTTTTTTGAACAACTGTTTTTATTTTAACATTGATGAAGAGTGATCATATCAACGAGTTAAAAACAAAAATAACAATAACAAATAAATAAATGACTTAAGTATAGAACAGCCCCCATTCCCCCCTGCTCACCAGAGCCTCCCACTCTAGGAGGGGAAGGAAAAAAAAAAAAAAAAAAATAATAATAATATGGTAGACCTCAGATGAATTCAAACTATTCTTGGAAAATAAAAGAGATATCTAAGAA
This sequence comes from Megaleporinus macrocephalus, assembly GCA_021613375.1. Taxonomy (NCBI): domain Eukaryota; kingdom Metazoa; phylum Chordata; class Actinopteri; order Characiformes; family Anostomidae; genus Megaleporinus; species Megaleporinus macrocephalus. Next base: position 34,648,331 of record CM038709.1, on the reverse strand, counting down.
AGTCACGGGTCAACAGCAGGAAGCTAATAATTTGTGAAGAAGTTCATGAAATCATTGCAGCTATAATTGGTGGGTATTTGAGGTTCAGTTTCTGCCTGGCTTTTGGTAAGTTTTGCGATTGTGCTAAATAAAACTCTAGGATTGCTTTTGTTGGGTTCGATAAATGAGGACAGGTATGCTGAACTTTTATTAAGTGCCTTTGTGTACCTGCTAAGGCTGTCCTTCCAAGCAGAGTGAAATACTTCCAGCTTGGTCACTCGCCATTTGTGCTCTAGTTTCCATATTGTCTGTCTTAAGGTGCGTAATTTTATTGTTGTACCACGGAGTGAGCTTGTACTGTTGAATTTTAGTTTTTATAGGTGCAACATTGTCTGAAGTTGATCGGAATGTATTTTCTATGCAGTGTGTTAATCTGTCTAGCTCTGTTGGGTCTGGTGATGGAAAAGCTATGTTTGATAAATCCGGAAGGATTTCAATATAGTGTTGAGCTGTATTTGGCGTTATTGAAAGTTTCATGCATAAACGGGGTGATGTGTATATACATTTTAACCAAGACTCAGTTTATATGAAATCAGGTAATGATCTGAAACTACCAAAGTCTGTAGAAGAACAGTAAATGATGTATGTCAACACCTTGAGTCAGAACTAGATCTACATCTATATAGTTGTACCAAGGTGACATCTCAAGGCAGCGAGCTGACAGTCGGTTTAGCCTGTTTGTCTGCTGCCTGGTCCCGGCTCTGGACAGTCAGCAACTATCTATGTTGCTCTGCCGACTAATTAACAGACTATGGGCTATGCTGCGCGATAGCAGAGCGGCACCCTCCTGCGTGGGGTGGACACCGTCCCACCCTACGAGACCAGGCTTTCCCTCAAACTTGGACCAATTGTCTATAAAACCCTGATGGTTTTCTGCACACCACTTGGACGTTCTGTAAGCTTTAGCACTTTGCTATCTTGGAATAGGGCCAGAAGATATTACGGCATCGGACGTTGTATGGGCTATTTTGAACACCTCTTTAATATTAGTTTTAGTGACCCCAGGCTGCCGCATACGAATATCATTGCCACCTACAATAACCACTATCCTCGAATATCTATTCTTTGCTAGTAGCTTAAGGTTGCTGCTAATGTCCAGCACCCTGGCTCCTGGTAAGCAGATAACTCTAGCTGCTGGTGCCCCTAAAGGAGTAGCTAGTTTCACGTGTCGTACAAAAGAGCTTTCTATAACCAGAGTACCAGACTCCTCGGTGGGTGTTTCACCGAGTGGAGAATACCTGTTTTGACACGTGAATAGGTGTGTGGTGCTCAGTTGGACTAGCTTTAGCTTAGACTTTAGCGTTAGCTTTAGCTTTGTTGCTATGCCACAGAGACGTCACCCATTCACCCTGCTGACGGAGCTCTAGTGCCGTAGTTGATGAGGCACTAACTCTCCCTGAGGCACCCGAGGTGGATAACACTGAACTCTGCTCCCTGATTAAACCCTGGATGTGCACCTCTAACTGGTTCACTTTCTCCATCACAGTAAATATTAACTTGCACTTCTCACAATCTGATCCACTATTATTTTCACTAGTGGTGGAGAGAGGACTATCACTATACATGCCACAATCCACACAAGCAAACACAGCCATAGTAGAGGATAGAGGTACTTACTTTACACCTTACGTGTGTGTAGAACATACATTTTATTTGTCTAGGTAATGTATTGTGGAACTGATGTGTCAATGCCCTCTTTCTCTGTCTTTTTCTGTTTTCTTACATGCTTTACACCTGCTTTTCCAACCTATCTGCTGTCCGTCCCTACTGCAGATTTATCAGGTCCAGAAGGTAGGATGCTTTGGGTGGAATTTGGATGTTTAGTTAATTGTACCTATGTAGTCTGTAGAGTTTTGTATAATGCTGTCAAATAAATGTTAAATTACTTTTAAGTTTCATGTTTTAACATCCAATACTTTTCAACTTTTATTAACCATTTGAAGTCTACAGTTATTTTACTGTTTACATGTAGTTGCACTGTTATGTGCAATTATATAATTATAATTACAATTAATTTTATTTACAAACATAAGCATGGTACTGTTGCAATTATTACAATTTGCACTTTTAACAGAATTTCCCCACTTGTTTCAACCAAGCATTAGTGAGAAACAATTTACATTACAACATGCATTTATAAGTGTGATTTGCAATGGTTAATATCTTATTTGTGTTTTATATTAACCAGCACTCTTTATCATGCATTTGCTAATTTTCCTCCTAGGCTAAATCATTATCTTATCCTGCTTCTCCTTCTGTTTTCTGTCATGTATCCCTTATGCACTTTTGTTCTCAGAAATACTATGGTTTGGATATCGTGGACAACAAATGGGGGGACATTGAGCAGTGGATGGTACTATGATATTTACATGACATTCTGTTTGTGTCTCAAGGCATATAACTAAAACAAGGTTCATTTTGAATAATTATGTGGGCAAGTAAATGAATGAAGCAATCTGAAACATGCATGAAATTAAGGTTGTGCTTTGTTTGCAACATTAGTTAAAAAACAATATGTTTTTTTCTTTGAATACTTATATCAGCTGTGTTCAGCTCAGGTCCTGAGGAGCTAGTAAACATTGCAGTTTGTTGATTTCCCTACTCAAGACACACCTGATTTGACTTATAGGTTAATTGTTAGGTTAAGTGAATATTTTTATGCATGTTTAACTATTATGGTACTATCTATAGTGCTGTAAAGTTATTTCCCTTTTTTCCCCTTTTTTTCTAATATGTGACATTTTAATATTTTACATCATTTTACTTATTTAATTATAAGATAAAGAAACACAAAATGCAGCTTTTAAATTGTCAATACAATTAAGATGCATTTAAAACCTATATGACCCATGCGAACCATTGCTCCACTAAGTCTAATAACTGGTTGTACTACTCTTGGCAGTACAAATTGCAGTCAGACATTTGCAATAACTTGCCATGTGTCTTTCACATCACCGTGAAAAAAATTTGGTCACTCTCCTTTGCAGGTTTGTTTTAATTGTCTGTATTGGTGAGTTTATCAGGATGAACTGCTCTTTTAAGATCTTGCTACAGTATCTAAATAGAATCAAGTCAGAACTTATATGTTTTGAATCCTTCTTCTGCTGCTTAAGCCGACTGCGCTTAAGCTTTAGGTCATAGACTTATGGGCGGACATTCTCTGTCAGGATTTTCTAATAGAGGACAGAGTTAATGGTTCCATCAATTTCGACAAATTGTCCAGGTCCTGCAGAAACAAAGCTGCATATGACCATCACACTACCAACACCACGTTTGACTGTTGGTATTATATTCTTAAGGTGGAATGTATTGGCTTGATGTCAGATATAACTGGACCCATTTCTTCCAAAGAAATGGAAAAATGTGTGTGTATGTGTTTTTTTCTGGTCACTTTTGGGAAACAATAATTTATTTTTCATATATGGCTCGGTAAAGCTAAACAGCTTTTTTCATTTCAGTAAATGGAGTCGTTTAAAAGCAGCATTTTGTGTTTATCTGGGTTGTTTCTCATTACTAAAAATTGTTTGACACATGAAAAAATAGAAGAAACTGAAAACAAAGAAACTGAGCAAATACTTTTTCACAGCACTGTAGAACCACTGCCAGTACTTAAAAATCCTTTAGGTACTCCCCTTTTAAGACTGTAGTTTACATAACTTTACATAAGCATCTCTGATTTTGATGTCCTTCTTTTGTGTTTTGCTGTTGTACAGGTTTTTTGTTTTTTTTTTCATAAATTTAGCAGCCATGTGGATTTGCAGAACCGGCACAATTCAGCCTGCTGTTGATGCATTATGCAGGACTTGCTTGTATAGCTTTGGGTTGATGTCTGTCTATATACATACATATTGTTGACTTGTACTTATACATAATAAATCATTGCACAGTATGTGTGTTTTATGAGTAACAAATAAAACAGTGTGCTGTGCATTTCCTTTTCCGCTTTCCTTTCCTCCCTGTGTTTTCAACCCGTATACTTTTTTTTACGTTTATTTGTTCTTTTTTATTTTTTGTATGACATTAGGAGAACAGTGAACGCTATACACACCCCTCACAGAAACATGGCCCGGTTTGTATATTTCTCTTTTACTTTCACCTTGCACATATTCTACATCTTTATTTCTGGCTATAGTCACTTAGTCTGGTTTAATAAGTGATATATTTTTGCATTAATATGAAGACATGGTGTCAAGACATGCAAAATGTGTATTTCCCAGGTACACTGTCTGGCAATTGATACAGACAAAAGTCATTTGCATACAGGCAAACAGCCTACAACATAATGTACTTTTTGTATTAATTGAGGCCAATAGCCATCAAGTATCTTATAATTTATGCAATTGTTATTGCTGTCTAGGTGTTTTGTTAATAGTTTAAAAAATATTGCCATTTTTGAACTATTGAACTATTCCTTCAACAGACAGTACAGCTAAATAAAAAAAGATTAGTTGTTTAAATGCAAAAAGCACCCGATTTGTATGGTCGCACATGGTGTGTATACCTGTTAAAAAGATGTTTTCGTTCTCCTAGCTACATACTAAACCTGACAAAACTTTTAAATCCTAAAACTGTTTGCAATTATCCCAGCTTACCTCATTAAATTGTGACATTTGTCTGTCTTTGCAGATGTCAGATGATGAAGAACAGCTCTCACTGGGAAGCAGTGGCAGTCTACAGGTCAGTGGCAAATTTTCTGTTGTGCATGCACACACAGTCTTAGTCATGGATGTTCTTGATTGGAAGGATTATAACTGAGCTAATCTAAGAATGTTTGACCAGACAATATCAGTTATATTAACTTGGTTAAGGTTTTACAACATTATTCTATTTAACTATCAGAGGTGACAAAGACAATGTCCATGATGTGCATGAGCAAGGTGCATTTTATGCTTCAAAGACAGTAATCAGTTGGACTGAACAGATGGAGATCTAGGTAGAACTAATTTAACTTCAAACAGCTTTTCAAATAAATGTAGGTAATATTATGTTCCAAACTCAAGAATTATTTCTTTTTTGCTGTTAAAAAGTAATTTTCCTAGAGCATTTATTAAAATGGTATTAAACAGAAATACATTGAAGTCAAGTCCTCTTCAGTGCCCTTTTGGTTAGTTCTGCATTGGACATACAGGAGTTTGAAATATGAGAAGTAAAAAGTCATACTAGCAAGTTGTTTTTACTCTCTTTAACTAATTTCAAGGTCAGCTGCATGAGGAACTGGCACAGAAAAAGATGTCATGATATTTGACCTATTTAGGAAATATGGAATGGAAAATATAATAATTGGTGATAGGTTATCAACAAGCAAACAATGGTGCATATTCATTTTGCTCAAAGTAAAGTTAAAGAGACAGAACAGTAATCACATCTACTTTGTGTCCTCCTATTTTTGTATTTTTCAAAAAGGGGTGACATTTTCTACTGGAACAAAGTACACAGTTAATGTGTTGTCATATATGTAGCTTCATGTATCAGTATAGAGTTTATTTTATTCAAGTTTCTAACTGCTGTAGCGTTTTTTTTTCCTGTTGTCTTCACCCACACAGGCACTTTGTGTTAACTAACAGTGATCGCACAACATCATGTGGTTACTGAGCAGTGTGTTAATACTGATTACCATATAATTGCGTGGTATTGACTGTGTTGTTTCTCTGTGCTGTTGAATATAGATGTAGTGGGGACACATGGAGAAAAAATAATAAAATTAAGAAGCGCTATTATTTCTAGGAATGCACCCATGTGGGAATTGTAGGCCGATGCGGACATGTCCTTTCCAGCACATAGAGGTTCATGTCAGGTCTATCTGTCTGTCTGTTTAATCAGGGAATGAGCATGTATGATCCGTTAGTTGAGACATCATAAGAAAAATGTTTATACTTAGTACAAACAGAATTATTATTATACATTATTATTAATATGTTGATGTCAGTGATTATGTTGATGCACACATTATTAAAAGACTGAGACTTGATCTATCTAAATACGCAATACAAAAACTGCATGATTTATTTGTAGATGGGTGCAGGTGTAGTAAAATGCAAATATTTTAACATAGTAGCCCAGTGCACCTAATTGTTCTGCTTTTCTTAAGTACAGTAAATGCTTCATCATCTCCCTCTTTGGACGATCATCTGCTTTTATTAGTGTTATTCAGATAACATTATCAATATCAGTTACACAACATGCTTAATTATCCAGTGACTTGATTGATTTAACATTCTGACCTTCCTCAGATGTGTCTGTAGGTATTTTGATTAATCTAGATTTTTGCAAGATTTGACAATTTAATTTAATTTGGCTTTCTTTGTGGAGCAGTGTGTTAATTATGTTGAACTACTTGTTAATCAAAGCCATTGTTATTTTTTTACTTATTGCTGTTTAGTACAGATTTATGAACAAGCTTATGAACAACTGCAAACCATGCTTATCTGCTCTGAACTATTATGTTTGGGAACTAATAACTTACAACTTGGTAGATTTCACTTCACTGAATTCATTACTTAGTCCTTCTAAGGTATGTCTACTGTAATGAGGCAAAATGAACTACATAGCATGTTTTACAGGCTAATTAAAAACAACAAATTGTGAAATTGTGACTTACAAATTAATTGACATGCTTTTTCTCATCATGTGTTGAGATGAATTCAACAGTAGTGAATCTCTGAATGTTATGGGTGATGCCAAACAGACACTGATACCAAACGAAATGTGCGAAATGTTTTACTATACCGAGTTACTGAGGAATATCTGTGTGGTTGCACATTAATTATGCATTGATGAAAAGAGAATTTCTAATCACAAAAAAATTATGTGAATTATGCTTTATGTGAATATTTTTAATAAAAATGACACAAAAAATCTACCTGATATATATTATTTCTAATTTAGAAGATTATTGTAAGCTTAAGTCCGTTCCAGCACATAGAGGTTCATGTCAGGTCTATCTGTCTGTCTGTTTAATCAGTGAATTACCATGTATGAGCCTTTAGTTGAGACATTATAAGAAAAACGTTTTATACTTAGCACAATTGAATTATTATTTTTTTTTTTTTTACTGATAAACATGAAACAGCTGTCCATGACATTACTTTCAGAATTAGTAATTGCAGTTGATAAATGTCCCATCCTTTGTTGTTCACTCTTGGGGGGAAAATATTCTTTAATATTCTTTTATTCCTTAATAGTGCATGCTACTTTCCACATTTGAAAGACATAATTATGTGAAGACCATGTTTGTTTAATAGCTTGGACATATTTAAGTGGGTGTTATCAAGCTTCCACAAATTGTAACACACACAAAGGTTTAGGACACATGAGCACATGAGAGTTAACAAATTAATCCCTAAACCTAGAAATGAAAAGCTGGGTCTGATGCATCAGAATAATGATAAACTGCCAGAGATGTTTGAAAAGCATGGAAATTGTAATGATTTGCATCAGTTTAATAATATTTTCTATTCCCCACTCCGTCCCATATAGCTCTGCCAAACATCATCATTATACATGAATTTGAAGAAGAAGATGAAGAAAAAACAGTCTTCTAAAACTGTATGTTGACAACATTGAGGAAACTGTGTTTAATATGTTTAAGTTAGTAATGGTGGAGGAAACACATTAATATTGTGCATCTTCTTGTACTCCTTCCCACAGAGCAATGACTATGATGATGATGATGATGATGATGATGATTACAACACAAAGTCTAGTCGGGTTAGTAGCAGCACTGACTATGTGCTGGGAGGTGTTTGGTGTTAAAGCTATGCTGCCTGCATGTAGTTTTTTTTTAATTGTTCAAGACTTTTTTGTTAGTTCTCTTTTTGATCCTTTTAAAACCACTTGTCTGTAGCACACACTGTTAGACTGCAACTGTGTTTAGATTCCAGATTCAAGAGTTTTGTTGTCATATGCACAGCAAAACAGACAGTTACACTGTACAAGGAAATTCTTACTTTGCTGTTCCTCCATTCACCAATAGATAAGAACCCAAAAAAAATAAAAAAAATAAATAAAAGTATTTTTTTTATAGTATAAAAAAGTTTCACGTATGGGTACTGTTCAAGGTTGTTATATACAGGACACATATGCTTGATTTTAGCATGCTCCCATTTATCATGGATAGTCATAATTTAGATTATGTTGCCGTGAAGCCTACTGTTAACAAACCTAATTGTTTATTATAGTAATTAACAAGGAGCCAGTAGAGAGAGGTTAAAACTGGAGGTATATGCTTTGTTTTCTTCTTGCAGCTACATTTTGCACTAACATGTAAAAGAGCCACATTTATTGGCACCAAGGTAAAGTTTATTGCAGTAATTCAAGCTAAATAAAATAAGGGCATCAATAACTCTCCAAATCTGAGGACTGAGAAATTATTTAATTTTGGCAGTTGACCTGGGTTGGTAGAAACTGATGAGTTTCCTTGTGCTGTTTTATTTTACACTTTAACACTTGATTTTGAGGAGCTTTACCCATCACCTAATTTGCTCTTCAAGTGCGGATTCACTTTATATATGTGGAGTGTGTTTTATTTCTTTTAACAACAAGACTGTGATTTGTGTGTTGCAGTTGTGTTTGTAATTGTAAAGATCTAGGTGAAACCTGGTCTTTAATACTGCTCAGTGACCTCTAACACGAAAAAAACGTAGGACGCCTTCCATAAATGCAAACGTTGGAATGTATAAGAGTTTTTATAAGTGTTTTATTGTTTGTGAGATGCTGTCAACTCAGGAATGACTACAAAATGACAAGGACTGTTTAAAAAAACATAGTACACACACACACACACACAAACACTGAATTCAGCATTTTATTTCTGTACACATATTAGATTTTAAATTAAACAGACTTCAGACTAAAATGTTAGCTTTTTGAGAATGTTAGTCACACAAAGTAACACTGGGTATCTTCCTTGGCTGTGTTTTTCCTTGTTGATATTATTAGTGCTTTGGACTTTCACTACATAGTTTTGTTTCATGTGAAATTCAGTGCGCTGAAGCTAAGAGACAAAACACCAGTGTTATTCAAATTCTCACTGTGCATTTACTATATTCGTACTCATCCATGCTCATGCTCTATTGTTTTATTCATTTGTTTATCATATCTTAGAGTGCCTACCAAAACTCTGATTGGTACTGTAGTAAAACAACCTCTAGACAGCAAGCCTCTCTCTGCAGTGGGTATCAGGTGTGTCCTTTTTAACCTTAAATTTAACCTTTTTTTTTTAACTTACTTTAGTGTTTCATCGCAATTATTATTTTCCTTTAATGGCATGTGTTTGCATGTAGTTATCTCTCAGTGAACACAGGGTGTACATTTGGTTATGTTTATTGCCCCTAGTTCCCTGCCTAACTATCTATGTTCACAGTGTCTCCACAGTGGAGTCATAACCAAGCAACTTTTAAGCATACTGTATCTTCTTAAAGCCCTAAACTGACTTATGATGGGTGATGATCACTTTAAAAGAATCACTTTGATAAAATTTTTATCAATTTTGTGAATTGTTAACGTTATTATTAAAATATTAACAGAAGGACAGAAACTGTTAAACCATAGTTATTAATGTTTGCTGTGACCAGAATATTTAATCTTCATTTATAAAGAAAATTTCATGTCAATCCGTTGTCATCGGTAATTAAATAAACTATGCAAAGACACAGATAAAATTTGTAAGGACCAAGAAGATATTTTACATGTAAACAGCAAATTACAGGGATACGTTTTTTAATGTGCACTGATCTTGACTGTCTAAAAGTTTAGTCACAGTTTAGAACAAAATAACTAGTTTCTCCACGCTTTCTGTATTTTATGAAAGGTGTTTGCACAAGGTCAGTATCTGCAGATCTGAGATAGAAGTTGGAATAGACATTTTTGTACAGTAATAACATAAACTTATAGGTGGCTGGATGCAGATAAGTGGGGAAATTATTACTGGCCTGATTGGAAAAACTTTTCAGGTCACTGATATTGATAATGTATTTGGTAAGACCACATTCCATTGTAGGCACATTTCTACTCAACAAGGTACTGAAAGATGTTGTGTTATGAGGAGGATGTACAGTGAGCTGTGCATGCTGCCTAGACGGTGTGGTCAGATCTCAACCAAGGGGTGTGTGTGTGTGTAGAGTGGGGCATTTGTCTGTGTTTTTTATGCTCTTATCTCTCTCATTCTAATCAGGACTCCTTAGATGAAAGTTTCAACAGTAGCTCTTGGCACTCCAGTTCCCATGCTGTAAGAAACATTGCATGCCTAAAGAGTTGCACAAGCATTCTGAAATTGGTTTATCTAAACCTTGTTAAAGTCACTGACCACTGTAGGATTGATTTGCAAAAACTTTGACTAAATCTTTTTTTATATTTTGTAAATGTACAGTACTGTGCAAATGTCAGAGACCATCCCTTATGTATCTAATTTTTAATCAAAATGGCCATTAAGTAACAATCATGGCTAAAAGATTTTGGTTTTGACAAAGTTTGCTGCCTCAGTATTTTTAGAGCCTTTTGTCAGATGTTTATATGGTATAATGAAGTACATTTATAAGTATTCTATATGCGTGTTTTGGCCAAAATTTCAATATTTTGTTTACAGAGCCACTTGGATATTACTTTTGCCTTGTGACATGGTTCTGAGTCGTGCTGGAAAAACCATTTCATCTCCAAATTGCTCCTGGATCGTTGGGAGAAGTTGCTCTCAGAGGATGTTTGGATACCATTCCTTATTCATGGCAGTGTTTTTGGGTAAAATTTTAAGCAAACACACTCCCCTGGATGAGAAGCAACCCCACACAGGAATGGTCTCAGAATGGTTCACCTTTTCTTCTCTGGACAGTTATTCTTCCAGATGCCCCAAACAGTCTGAAGGGGGCTTCATCAGAGAAAGTAACTTTACCCCAGTCCTCTGCAGTCCAATCCCTATACCTCCTGCAGAATGTCAGTCTGTCCTTGATGTTTGTTTTGGAGAGAAGTGGCTTCTTTGCTGCCCTTCTTGACACCATCCTCCAAAAGCCTTTGTCTCACAGTACGTTCAGATGCGCTCACACCTGCCCTGTGCCATTCCTGAGCAAGCTCAGCACTGGCAGTGACCCGATCTCATAGCTGCATCCTATCCAGGAGATGATCCTGATGCTTGCTTGACCTTCTTGGGTGCCCTGAAGCCTTCTTCACTGCAGTGAAACCACTCTCCCCTGAAGCTCTTGATGATAAATGGTTAATTGGGGTGCTATCTTACAAACAGCAATGTCCTTGCCTGTGAAACCCTTTTGATGCAATGCAATAATGACTGCACATGTTTCCTTGGAGGTAACCATGGTTAACAGAAGAAAACATTAAAGCACCACTACCCTTTTAAAGCATCCAGTCAGCTCTTCTAATCAGCATGAAAGAGTGATATCAGCAGTCTTGTCCTCATTAACCTTTTCTCCTGAGCTAACGAGATCATCACTGAAATGATGTTAAAAGGTCATTTTGTATGTCTAAAATGCAGATAATTTTTCATGGCAGAGAATGACTTTGCAATTGATTGCAATCAATGTGATCACTCTTCACAATTTGAGTTGATACAAATTGCCACCATAAGAACTGAGGCACCAAACTTTGTGAAAAACTAAATTTGTGCCATTCTCAATACTTTTGGCCATGACTGTACATTATGTACATACATTAATTTTTCAACACATTTCTAAGGAAATGAGATTATCTACTAGCATAAGGTAAAGGAAAAGTTTAAATCTCAGTTTTTACTTTTATCACTTTTTCTGCCCTATTGTTCACTCTTTCTCTCCCTTATTTTCCTGATATGCGTTTATGACACCTCCCTAGCCATCTGAATACAGTGGGATTTTGGGCACAAGCTCCAGAAATTCCTCCAGAGTGAGCTCCAAATGTTCCAGCCCAGTGGTGAGCGGCGTACACTTTATGCAGATAGTGGAGTCAACTCGTCTGGGTCTTAAAAAAAATGTTTTAATGGCTAATTTTAACCACCTTCAAATTATTGTAATTAAGAATGCCTGTACACCTGGATAGTACTGTTACCCCATTGTTCCTTATTGCTGTAAAGTTAGTGGAAGTTATTGGCATTCTGTGAACTTTAGAAATGATGAAATATGAATATTCACTTTTTGCAGTTTAAGCCTTTTTCAAATAGTCTCTCGCTCTCTCCTTTTTAAAATAAAATTACAGAATAACCAGAGATAGTTAGATTCAGGATCAGATAGGAGTTAGTTCTGAATTCTTTCTACTCACATTGAGGTCATTTGGTGCCTCCTGGTGGTTTCTTGGATAACTGCAGTAGTGCGGTGGGCAGTTTCATGAAGGATACAGGCCTTCCCCTAGACCTGGATCATTTGACTATTCCAGACGTTCCAAAGGTTGGTGGGAGGCTGCTCGAGGTGTGACAGCATGCTTGAGCAGCATACAAAGAATGGTTTCAGTCACATAATATAATGGGTCTATCAGGGGTTTCGGTTTAGCATATTCTTGCCACATGCTGAAGGTCTCTTAAATTAAAACGGGAGATGTGTAGGTAGATGATGGTGCTTTCATGCTTGTATTACTGTGTTTCCTTGCTTGCTTTTAAAAAAACTGAGAGAAAAGTTACAAATTTTAGATACATTTTTTTCTTTCCTGACAGATGTGATGTAAGATTCATTTTTGTTCATTTTATTTCTTAATAAGATTTACCAATATGTTTTAATATTAATTTGCCACTGACATGTAAATGTGACACTAGTCTCTAAAGGAATAATGTCTTTACAAATATTGCAATCAAAGATAATAACCTGTTTACCTGACAACATTGCTTATCTTTGAGTGTACTAAATATGTCTTATTCCAAATCTCTTAGTCCAGATGGGGATTTAGTCCTGAAAACCTTTGCGACATCCTTTAACCAGTATAAAGCATGTGCATCCCTAAGTGTTTGTCTTTAAGTGGCATGACATGATGAACTCAAATATACACCACTATTTAATATTTTAACTCTTTTTAATTTTTTCTGTATGTCTACAGTTGGATAACAGGTTAGACAAAGACATTTTGGAAAAGGTTAGCAAATGTGTTCCCTGTATGTGGTCATTATTAAACACTTTGTTATATCAAGATTTTTAATAAACATCAATTAATTATTGATTATCTTTATAGGTTTCCTCCCGAGCATCAACATTATCTACTGCCACTCTTGCCTCACTTGGTGAAACTTCTTCATGTAGAGGAAGTGGAGATTCATCTGTCACCATGAATGCAGAGTTGTCTTTACAGGAAATTAAGGTACACATTCTGCTGTATCTGCCTCTATTTGCAGCTTCTTAGGTTTAATCATAAAATTTTTATACTAATACTGTTTAAAATCTTAAGGTATTAAGTTTTAGCCTTTAGTTTTATAACATCATATATCTATCTTAATCCTTGGGTAAGTTACATTTATATTTACGGCATTTAGCAGACACTCTTACCCAGAACGAATTTATGTTCAGTCAGAGAAAGTCCAAACTATCCTTATGCTCAAACTTAGCTTAAAACAAGGGCTAGTGCTTATACTTAGAGAGAAGGGGGAAAAATATAGGCTTAAATGCAGCGTAAATGCAGCCAGTGCTCATACTTAGAAGATAAAGAGTTAAGCGTAGAATAAGTGCGTAATTTGATTTATTTTAATAAATACTTTAGATTAGTGCTCTTAAGTGGTTCACAAAGGAATGGTCTTTAGTCTGCATTTGAAGACTAAAGAAAGCCTTCTGAGAGCGTGTGATGTTCGGAGAGCCAGTAGAAGGTTATTCCACCATCTGGGTGCAAGGAAGGAGAAGAGTGTACAGCCGAGCTATACTTAAAGCTTGAAGGGCCCGAGGTACTGATCGACTCTTGACCATTGCCTTAAGATAGGGAGGGGCTGGTAGCATCAGAGTAAATTCAATGCAATCAGCTACAGAAAGCCAGTGAAGAGAGTACAGAAGGGAACTGAAATGAGTGAACTTAGGATGGTTGAAGACAAGCTTGCCGCATTCTGCATCAGTTGCAACAGTCTTATGGTTCATAGAAGAAGACCAGCCAGGATTGAGGTGCAGTAATCAAACCATTACTGGTCATCCAGAATTACACCAGGGCTTCTTGCATCTTCAGACAAAACAATCAAGGAGTTCTTAAATGAGATGAGGTGAGGGCCTGTAGTTCCAGGGATGAACAGCAGCTCATCCTGGTAAGATTAAGCTTCAGGTGATGATAATTTGGTTTAATGTGTTTAATTTATCTGTTGTGTGCATGTGTGTATATACACAAGCTTAATATAGCTCCTATAATCTATTTTAAAGTCACAGATGGGAATTTATATATTTATTTCTATAGCATATAACTACATGTTGTTAATTTTTCAGTATGAGAAAACACAACAGATAATTACATAACTTTCTCAATTACATAACTTTTTAGAAAAGTTGCTTATGGAATGTTTCCTAAGCTCCAAAGTTCATGCTTAGAATTGTTTTCATTTTCAGCTTCTCACAAGTCAAGTAATCTGCAAATATTGAATGACACTGCGGTCTGGGCTCTGGGGTCACCATTGTTCCGAGAACACTAGCTGCTTCTAGCTGCTAGCTGAGTTTAGTTTCTACTTTCCATCTGAAGATAAAAGTTTCTCTGATGATGATAGTTTTGGCAGTCTACTAGTAGTACTGTTGTCAAGACATGTAGCTCCAAGTCAAGACCGAGAGCAGGACGCATCGAGTCTGTGTTAAGACTGAGACCAGATTAAAAATGATTTTTTAATAATAAAACAAAAATAAGTGACATTTGTTCTTAGGTAATTGTACATTATCATTATCATTTATTTTGTATTATATATACTAATACATAATGTCACGTGTTGTATGGTTTGTAAAATGTAATGTTAAATTATGTATACCCCGAAAATATTATAAATTATTATTAGAATAAAGTCTTAGTCAAACTGCAGCTCTGTGTTTGCTCAGGACTCTTTACAAATGAAGTGCTGAAACCCAACAGTTTACATCATCATGATATCCACTATATAGAGAAAAGTATTGGGGCACCTACACATTACACATTGGTCCCCCCTTTGCAGCTACAACAGTTTCCATTCTACTGGGAAGGCTTTCTCTATTTTTTGGGAGTCTGTCTGTGGGAATTTATACTTATTCATCCAGAAGAACATTTGAGGTCAGATGCTGATGTTGGATGAGAGGGCCTGGCCTGCAATTTCCGTTCTTATTCATCCCAAGTGAGTTCAGTTGGATTTAGGTCAGGGCTCTGAGGTGCAGGCCAGTTAACTCAAGCTTTTATGGACCTTGCTTTGTGCACTGGGGTACAGTCACGCTGGGAAAGAAAAGGGCCTACCAAACTGTTCCCACAAAGATGGAACAATTTTCCAAAATGCATTAAGATTTCCCTTCTATGGAACTAAGGGGACTAGGCCAACCCATAAAAAACACAGTAACATTAGCCCTTCTTCGCCAAACTTTACAGTTGGCACAATGAAGTCAGGCAGGTAATGTTCTCCCAGCATTTGTCAAACCCAGACACATCCATCACAATGCAAAATAGACAAGGATTGATTAGTCACTTTACAGAGCACCTTTTCACTTCTCTGTGCGCGCGTGTGCGTGCGTGCATGTGTGTGTCAACTACGACACATTGTTTTCTTTTAAACAGAAATATTAGGCAAATGAAATAATCCTTTATATTACGAGATTTTCAGGTCAGTAATTATTAGCTGTTCTCCTCACAATATTGTCTTACTACAACCACAATTCCCAAAAAGTATAGACCCATCACAATAGAACATAGATATGAGATGTGACCATCCGGCTTGTTATCAGCATACAGTTCAAAAGCATGCATCTATGATGGTTTGGGGTTACATTAGTGCCTGTGGAATGGGCAGCTTACACACATGGTAAAGCACTATTAATGCTGAACAGTATATAGAAGATTTAGAACAATATATGCTCCCATCCAGACAATATCTCTTTCAGGGAATGCCTTGCCTTGGGGATTGCTTAAACCACATACTGCATCCATCACAACAGCATGGCTTTGTAGAAAAGAGTTTAGGTGCCAAACTGGGCAGTCTGCATTCAAGGCCTTCACCAATAGAAAACATTTGATGCATTATGAAACACAAAATCTGACGCATAACACCTAGGACTTTTGAGCATTTAGTGTCCTACATCAGACAAAAATGGGACAACAGTTCTCTCCCAAAACTCCAGCAATTGGTGTCCACATTTCCCAGTTGTTTGCAGACAGTTGTGAAAAGAAGAAGGAATACTACAATGGTAGACATAGCCCTGTCCCTTTTTTAGATGCTGCCATCAAGTTAATCATTTTCATGAAATGTTTTATTGTGAATGAAATATAGGTCTATGAGATCATTGCTTTCTTTACTTTTTACATGATTATTAATGGTTCTTTTAGTCTTTTGCAGTGTTTTCTTTGTTTCACTTTCTTTACTCTTAAATAGACATTTTGCGAATGCTATTATGAGTAAATAATGTTTTTTTTGTCATCTCACTACTGTCTCTTCTTTGTTTCCTCGATTCCTTCATCCTTTTTCATCATTCTGTTTATTTAGGAGATCCACGAGCTCAAGGATCAGATACAAGATGTTGAGACCAAGTATACGCAAAGCCTTAAAGATATCAAGGTACATAGCACAATTTAGGCAGTGAAAAATTAGGCAACAATTTTTAAAGGTTTCATTTAATAAATTGAAAAAACTGAAGAAAATTCTCTTAAAAAATTGGGTGATTATATAAGAATTAGAACAGAACTCAAATTAGCCACATGTGTTTGTACACAGCGGAATTTGACCTCCGCATTTAACCCATCCGTGCAGTGAAACACCCACATATACACACACTAGGGGGCAGTGAGCACACGTGCCCGGAGCGGTGGGCACCCCTATCCACGGCGCCCGGGGAGCAGTTGGGGGTTAGGTGCCTTGCTCAAGCCTAGGGGATCCTGGGGATCGAACCGGCGACCTTCCGGTCACAAAACCGGATCCCTATCCTTCAGGCCACGACTGCCCACAGACTGCCCACAGTGAATGTCAATTTAAAAAGATGTAGTAAAATAATTTTTATGCTGACAGATAACCTAATACTGTAAATAAATATGTGACTGTGCTGATAAGTGTACAATAATAAACTGTCACATCTATTTTAGGATTCCCTAGCAGAGATGGAGGAGAAGTATCGCAAGGCCATGGTGTCCAATGCTCAGTTAGATAATGAGAAGTCCAATCTTATGTATCAGGTGGACACTCTGAAAGACTCATTGATGGAGCTGGAAGAGCTTCTTGCTGAAACTCGCCGAGACTTGGAGGAAAAGAATAAGGTATGTTTTGATAGTGTTCTAGGATTTGCTACACAAAGTATTCATAGCTGTCTTCATAATCATTTTGTTTCACATATTTTATCAGGACACAGACAATGAACAAATATACAAAAGATAATAACAGTAACTGGGCAAAATATAGCTGCAAGCAGCCATCACTGTGAGCTAAGTTTTAGCCTTTATATACCACATATATTCACATTCCAAACATTTTTGATAAGCATGAGGACAGATTCTATGGTGGCGTTAAAGAAACGCAACACCAGCTCCTTGGAAAGGTTGAACTTTCTTTAGCTGACGCAGGAAGTACAGCCTCTGCTGAGCTCTCTTGATTATGGTGCTGATGTTGCAGTCCCATTTCAAGTCCCTGGAGATTATTGTGCCCAACAACTTGTAGAAGTCCACAGCCATTACAGACTTTGGACAGTGACAATTTGTTTCTCTACTGATTCTGTACTGTACTGTACTGTTCTGTACAAAAAGTTGAACTTGCACTATGTTGTTGGGCAATCAACTAATGGGCCAGGTTTAGCTTTTCAATGATTCTTTGGGTGATATACTAAAGACTCTCTTGTGAAATCACTTTGTGTGAAGGATATTTCTATTTTTTGAGCATTATAAAATGTTAGCAAATTATTGGCCACTTCCTTTATGTATTAAGGAGAACAACATCCTCAATTCTTTGGCATAGATTTGCATTTATGCTTGGCAGACAACCTTTATGGGCTCCAGTATGGTAAAGTTATATGGTTATTGAGCCATCTTTTTCATGATAATGTCATGCACACTTTCCAAGATGTTAAAACAATCTTCACTCTTAGAGATCACACTTATATTTTTATTTACAAATTCGTTTTAATCATTGCCTAAAAGAGCCCCCTAAATGCTCTCTTGTCCATTAACCCTATAGGTAATAACTTGTAAATAGGTAGGGGAGTAACTTCATGCATATAAGTGCTTGCTTTTATTGGTTTCCAACCTTTTCATGGTATATGAGGAGGAGCTTTACATAATAATTTTGTTGGGACAGGGTCTGGAATAATATCTTTTTCCCATCAAGAAATATCACTCAACATTTGTTGGATATCCTTGACAAAGTGACAGTCTGTGCAGTCTTCACTCCCTGTTGCAGTGTTTTTCATGTCTGAGATAAAGCCGTTTCCATACTAAACTAATGTTGTAGGTTAGGGTGCTGTCTATGATGTTTTTCTAAAAGCAGTTTAGGATGGGATTGTGTGAGATGAGCCCCCTTCAGTCTTAGAAAGATGAGGTGCTTTTGTGCCTTTTGTCACTAAGGAGGTGTTCAAGGAGAGATTGTAAGTGATATACTTCCAGGAACTTCAAACAGTGCATGGTTGTATACTGCTGATAACCACAGAAGTACAGAGCATCTACGTCCGTCTAAAGTCTGCAAGCTCTTCTGTTAAAGTGACGTTCAAAGAGATTTGTACCAGAACTCCAGCTGTTCCACCTTTTATTTTTCCCTTTGTGGTCCAAACGTTGTGAGAGAGGAGCACCACTACTGTAGTGTCTACTATACTGCTGCCTCAGTATTGGATGCTTTGAAATGAGCATAAAAGTTCTGGGCAACAGGGAGAACCATGTTACTAGTGCAGGTAATATCAGTCTTCCCCCTGTTGTCAGTGGCAGTTTGAAACTACATATTTTGTTGATTTTCTGAGTGAAAGAAGCTTATCCACCTCTGCATATAACATTTAATGAACTGATTTTTTTTATTCTTGTTTTTTAAATCTTTCATCTTCAGAAGTAGTTCAGAGATTATGTTTATGTTTTAGATTTGTCTTGTCAAAAGATCCAGCCTTGTTTCTTTGTATTCCCAGATTTCCTATACCATTGACTATCATACTAGTCAGTGGCTAAAAGATGTTCTTTTCATGAACTGCTGCTCCTTTTTTCTTTTTTTGTGGAATTGTAGCCGTAGAGTTCCAGTTTCACCAGACCACCGCACTTGATGAGTAGGCTTAAGAAGTCCTTATCCTTATTAAGTCCTCATCAATCAAGTGCTTATGTGGTAATAGAGCCAGCTGACCACCTGAATGTACTGAATGGCCAGGTTATCCCAACAATTTTTTTTCTTCCCCAACGCATGTTCATATTCCAGGACGACAATGTCAATATTCTCAAGTTGTGAAAGGTTGGTATAGGAAGCATGAGAAATCATTTTCACACATTTCACAATACAGAGTCCTGACCTTAACCCCATTAAAAGTCTTTGGTATGTGCTGGTGAAGCCTATTTTTTCGACCATAAATGAATGCAGTTGTTGTTGGTATGACATAAGCAACGTGTGGTGCGGCTCCTGTTTTTATAAAGTGTTGCTGGGTTTCTATACTCTAATTTTATTTAATCTCCACTTGGTTTTCGTTCCTCACGTGTTGCATAGTACTCGCAGTAAGTTACAACCACAAACTTTTGGCTGTCCTCTCGTCTGATATTTGACACTTGGAACCCAAATCAGCTGATGAAGCAAACATAAGTACCAGTATGGCAGATCTTGAGCTTTGCGTGCAGCATGTCATTGTCACTAGTGACAACAGTGGTACGAACTTTGTCCTAAGTGTAAGTTAGATGAACACAGACTTGCAGTTAAAGGCTCCAGATGCCTCAGGGAGAGTTAGTGTGGCCTCAATTCCGGAAGTATAGTTCTCACAGCAAATAATAACAGGGCAAACCTGTTATGCACGTGAACCCAATTCACGTGCATAACAGGTTTGCCCTACCCAATGAAACACCCTCCGAGATGCATGTTGAAAGTGCTATAGGTTATAGGTGATTCTATTTTACCACATTTTTTTGCATTAGGGGAGACCTGATGCTGTTGGCTAGCCATAGATATTCAAAGATATTTACTCATGTAGGGATTAACAACAGTTGTCTTTGGCAGTCAGAAATAACTAAGGCTAATATTAAAGAGGTCTGTAAATTAGGGCAGATGTCTGATGCCCTAATGTCCTCTGGCCTCATTCTGAAATCTACAAAAGCATAGCATAGCACTTGTTTTACGAATCTAAACAAAATATCAGACCAGTTCAACCAGTTTGCAATGGCAACACCTTTGGTCTAAAACTAGGATTGCTCAACAGAGGATCGCCATTACAGGCGATCTTCTCAGCATGTGTCGCTGTCTCAGCTGCTAAACCTTATAAATCTCTCAGGTTTTGATTTTCGAGTATCAGTAAGGGGGTACTGATACTCGAAAATCAAAACCTGAGAGATTTATAAGGTTTAGCAGCTGAGACAGCGACACATGCTGAGAAGCAGCATGAGCAAGACTTAGCAATTAGGCAGTTCAAACGTTCTCCTTAAATAGTGCAGAAGTTTTAGCGCAGGTGTCAGCGTTTTTCTCCTGATTGCTCAGAGGCTGTAGCTGGCCTAATAGCCAGCTGAGACCTTACACACTGACCTAAACAGCTGTAAATGGTCTTGCTTCTCAGTATCTGAGTGAACTTATCTCTTGTTGTGAACTGACACATCTCCTTAGATCACTAGATGCTGGCTCACTGTTTGTACTTAGAATAGGCCTGGACAATAATTCGATATTGGTATTTACAGCTATATGTTTCAATAACGATTATGTAATTTTTGTGGTATTTTGATATGTATTATTTATGGCAAGGGTGCAGCCAGATTTTTATTGGCCCGCTGTATTACCCTTATGGCCCATCTTTGATCTCTGATCGAACTACTCAAACAGTACTGATAATAATGACTGTACCACCTTTTTCTGTTCAGTTGCTTAAGTGTGCTTATATAATCATAACATGATATAACTAAGATGAATTATAGTACATACGAAGAACAGTGAGAGTAATGATGACAGTTAATGAAGGTAGAAGGTTAGTGGAAACTGTTAATTTCATGTTCATTTAAATAGAGTCTGTAGTGAAGGTTAGGCAGCTAGTCTGAGGTAGCTGGTACGACACAGGTATGGACAGAGAGAATGTACAACATTATCAGAATGTGGCTAACAACTTCGGCAGATCTGACTATAATAGCATAACTAAAAGGAGAGAACCAGAAGGTTACACAACGACGGGGGCACCCTGAAACACTGTCATACCCATCATCCACAAACCCGAGTGACCGCATGCAAGCGGTGGAACGACAGCACCAGCATCTTAGTTTACCACAATTCCCTCTGTCCATGAACCCCTGGAACTACAACCTTTATCAACTGGAAAAATTAATTACCAAAAGCTAAACTAAACAAGTAAGTTTTCAACATAGACTTGAAGATTGAGACTGTGTCTGAGTCCCAGACATTATCAGGAAGACTAATCCAGAGTTGGGGGCTTTATAAGAAAATGGCTCTTCCCCCTGCTAAGGATTTGCAAATTCTGGGAACTACTAAGAAGCCAGCCCCCTGTGATCTAAGAGATCAAGATGGTTCATAATAGGAAATGAGGTCTTGCAGTTACTCGGGAGCAAGACCGCATAGGGCTTTGTATATCAATAGCAGAATTTTTTATTTTTTTTTCAATGCAAGAACAGTAGTGGCAAATACAATGAAACAGTAATCACTTTTGGTCACTGCTTCTGCCTTACATTTTTTCTTTTTTCAAACACAAGCCACCCCCCCCAGACATCCCCATTATTTAACAGAAGGAAATGGCTACCAAAATAATAATAGTAACATAAAACAAAACAAAAATAAATAAACCAGTCACCAAAAAAAAAAAAATAATTAATTAAAAAAAAATTGAAATAAAATAAAATAACACAGTCAATTATAACGAAGATGTCAATGACACTGCAATCTAATAAAATATACAGTCAGTCAACCGGCAATATGGAAAGTGAATTAACATAGGAAAGAACAGAATTCCACTTTCACAGAATGCTGTATCTTCTCCAGTTTTAGGAAATGCATTACATCTTGAAACCATAATGAAATAGAAGGTGGCTTTGGGGACCTCCATACAAGCCAGATACGGCGTCTAGCCAATAGAGAGGTAAAGGCTATAATTTCAGCTTGGCCTCGTGAAAGTGAGGATGACTGAGCGGAAAGGCCAAAGATGGCTGTTAGTGGACAAATGTCAACGTCAACCCCTAAAGCCTTAGACATAATATCAAAATAATGAAACCAAAATCTCTGTAAGGCAGGGCATTGAAAAAACATATGACTTAAATTGCAGGGAGATATTGAACATCTATCACACTGATTGTTGAACGTTGTGGGGTAGAATTTGGATAGCTGAAATTTCGATCTGTGCACTCTGTGCAGGACCTTAAACTGAATTAGCTGGAACCTTGCGCAAGGTGAACAAGACCGCACCACTGCAAGCGCCCCATCCCACCAGAGGTCTAAGATAGAAACACCTAGTTCGTCCTCCCAAGCACTTTTAATTTTTCCCACATGAGCTCCATCTAGGTTTATCAAGAACAAATAAATCCGTGATATGACCGATTTTTGGGAAGAGTCTAAAGACAGCAAATTATCCCAAGAATGTTTTTTAGAAACACAGGGATAGTTAGGAAAGAGTGACAAAGCACAGTGCCTAACCTGAAAGTAACGAAACAGATGTGAAGGGGGCAAGTTAAACTCAACAGTCAACTGACACCATCCCTAAACAGATCACCAAAAGATTGTAATCCCCTTTCGTGCCAGAAGTGGAAAGCAGTATCATGTTGAGAAGGAGGAAATAAGTGATTGTTTAGGATGGGCATTAACATGGAGGGAGCTGAGAACTTAAAATGATAGCGAAACTGGGACCAAATACGAAAGGTAGAGAGCACCAACGGATTTTTAGACAACTGTAAAATATTAAGTGGTAAGGGGGAAGTGAGCACAGCCAAAGGGGATGATGAACATAAATAGATTTCCAATCTGCACCACAACAACCCTGGAGATTGAAGCCAGTAGAGTATTTTTTGTATATGCGATGACCAGTAGTAGAATAGAAAATTTGGCAAAGAGAGACCACCATCGAATCTGAATCTTTGCAGAACAGATTTGCTCACTCGTGGGGATTTCCCGTCCCAAATAAAAGAAATAATATGCTGGTCAAAATCTTTAAAAAACTTTTTGGGCAAACAAACAGGAATGGATTGAAACAAAAACAGAAATCTAGGCAAAATATTCATTTTTATAATGTTAATTCTGCCTATTAAAGATAGAGGGAGATCTCCACATCTGCAAATCTAGTTTAATTTTGTTCAGTAATGGAGTAAAATTATCACAAAAAATAGAGTGCATGGTGCGTGAGATTTGAATCCCCAAATATCTGAAACCATTTGGAGCAGGTTTAAATGGTATATCAGAATAATTGAGGGTCAGGGCCAAACCATTAACTGGGTAGAACTCACTCTTCTGCAAGTTGACTTTATATCCTGAAATCGAACCGAATGTGTTCAACAAAGACAAAATCGAAGGAATGGACCCTAATGGGTCAGACACATATAACAGGTCATCAGCATACAAAGACAGCTTCAAATAAATATCGGCACGAGTAATTCCCTAAAAACATGATAGGGATTTTAAGGCAATTGACAGGGGCTCGATAGCTAAGGAGAACAATAACGGGGAAAGCGGACAGCCTTGTCTAGTCCCACGCATTAGTGGAAAATAATCGGAATGAACGTCATTAGTTTGAACACTAGCCTGAGGTACAGTATATAACAATTTTATCCATGAAATGAAATTATCTCCAAAACCAAATTTATGCAGAACTAAAAATAAATAATTCCACTCGACTCGGTCGAACGCTTTCTCTGCATCCAACGAAATAACTAATTCAGGTGAAGAGCTAGAGTGTTCCATAAAAATTGCATTTAAAAGTGTCCAAATGTTAAAGAAAAGCTGACGCCCCTTAATAAAACCGTTTTGATCCTGAGACACAACCCCAAGCAGAGCTCTCTCCAATCTAAACGCCAGGGTCTTGGCCAAAATCTTTATATCCACATTTAAGAGAGAAAGAGGCCTATAGGATGCACACAAATCCGGGTCCCTGTCCTTTTTCAACAGAAGAAAAATTGATGCCTGAGTCATAGTTTGCGGCAGAACCCCAGAAGAAAAAGACTCGTCAAAAACTGCCAGCAGGAGGGGGGCCAATTTGTCAATAAACGTTTTATAAAATTCGACAGGGAAGCCGTCTGGGCCAGGTGCCTTATTAGTTTGCATGGTCTTAATAGCAGTCTCAATTTCCTCCAAACTCAATGATAAATCGAGATGCTCCGCGAGGGATGGGTCAACAACAGGAAACTCCAAACTATCCAAAAAACCTGATACGTCAGTGTTAGGTGCCGCTTCAGAGTGGTAGAGTTCTGAATAAAAAGACTTAAAAGCTGCATTAATAGAGTGCGAATCTGAACACCGCTCACCATTCAGACCCTTAATATGAGAAATTAGCCGAGATGCCGCCCGTCTCTTAAACTGGTGGGCCAAAAGCCTGGACTCCTTGTTTCCCTAGAATCCCCAGATTGATAATAATTACTACGTGCTTGTAAAATGAGTCTCTCTGCACTAGACGTCGTTGTAAGGTCAAATTCGGTCTGGAGATCCAGCCGACGTTTGATCAAAACGGGAGATAGGTTTAGTGCATTAGGCACATCAAGTTCTGCTATTTTAGTCATCAAATCCTGCACCCTGAGTTTTTGCATTTTTTTAACATGAGCAGTGTAAGAGATAATTTGACCGCGTAAATAAGCTTTGAGGGACTCCCACAGAAGAGAAGCTGAAATAGAATCATTGTTATTGTTAATAATAAAGTCATCTATGGCAGACCTGAGAAACGAATTAAAAGCAGAGTCTGATAACAGTATTGAATCAAATCTCCAAGGTGGTGGGGCAAAGGAACGATTGCATAACTTGACATTAACAGTATGAGGGGCATGGTCAGAAATGACAATGGAGTGATATTCAGAAGAGGTAACTCTGGAAGTGAGTAGGCTTACCAAGAAAAAATAATCAATCCTCGAATATATTTTATGCGGGCAAGAATAAAAGGAAAATGCTTTGGCACAAGGGTTAGCAACTCTCCAGGGATCCATTAAGTTAACAGTTAAAAATTCAGAAAGAACTTGCGACATTTTAGAGTGAGTTGATACACGTGGGGCTGAGTGGTCCAGTGCCGGATTAATAACACAATTAAAATCGCCGCCTAAAATTAGAAAATGTGTGTTGAAATCAGGTATCGAACTACATCTATAAATCTGTTCATAAAACGGGTGTCATCAAAATTGGGAGCGTACACATTTACAAGCAGCACTGGGGTATCAAATAGAGTGCCTTGTATGATTAAATACCTACCATTCACATCTGCAACGACTTTGCCAGGGATGAACTTTATTCCTTTTCTGATTCTCATTCAACAGTGTTATAGATAGAACAGTAACTCGACATCCATCAAGTGTAGCCAGTAGCACGCAATGTTCAACAAATTCCCATTCTGTATATGTTTTCCTTCTCAGGGCAAGTTCAATTAAATTGGCTTGACAGAGTACTTTTGTACAGCACAACCAAAGCATGTAATTTGCCTAAATAATAATAAAAAAATAAAAATAAAACTAAGACCAAGAATCACTCCACTGGTTGTGTCCAGGATGTGACAGATTACTCAAATCACATTTGACATTAAATTAAAATTAAATAAAAAAATAAAATCAAAAATCTCAAAAAACTGTCTCAATCCAAGTACTGCACACAAATTGTGCAAAAAGCATTAGTTCAACAGAATATCAGGATGTCAATTACTTATTTGGAACACGGTTAAATTTAAAGAAGTCAACCACTCTTTCAAAGTGAAAGAAGTAATTCAGGTCACTCACTCAAGCAAAGACGCAATATATTTCTCGGCCTCAGTTGGAGAGGTGAACTCATGCATTTCACCCTTGTATGTGAGCCGGGTATAAAATCCCGTATTTGACGCCTTCCATCGAGCAAAGTTTCCCTCGAATTGCGCTGAAGGCCGCCCTCGCCCTCGCGACTTTGGGAGTGAGATCCGGATAAATGGAGAGCCGTATGCCCGAAACAGAGATTCGTTGACGAGACCTCGCTTCTTTAAGAATCCGGACACACTCTTCGAAATAATGCAATTTAACTATTATTGGACGGGGAGGCTCACCAGACCTTGGACGAGGAGCCAACAATCGATGAGCCTTGTCCACAAGTGGAGCCTTCTCCAGAGACAGGGCCTCTTTAAGAAGCTCCGACACGCTGGAGTTCGACAAAGTGAAGCGTGAATCGCCTTCCGGAACTCCAATAATTTGAATATTTTGTCAGCGTGAACGAGCCTCTAAATCTTCGCACTTAGCATCCACTCTAGCGAGCTCAGCGGACAGAAACTCAACTTTTGCCCTGAGACCCACAACGTCATCCGAGAGTCCGGACAGCGCAGTTTCAACCTCCAAAACCGTGGTCTTAACTGAGCTGAGATCCACACGGAATGACGCATTGTCTCGAAGAAGTTCAGATTTCAGTCCTTGAAGCTCTGACCGAAGTGTGGAGTGATATTCCTTCGAAATATGTGTGAGTGGAACTCCGAAGTAACAGCCTGGATGATTTCAGAGTTTAGCGCAGTTAGCTCTTTAGCCATGTCGGATGTAGCAGGCTTTTCTTTGGGTTGTGATGCATCACTCGAGGCTGAGGAGGATCCAGCGAGTGCTGGGCCGATGAGAGGCTGAGAGGCAGTAGACGCTTTACTCACTTTAGGCGGCATGTTGAGGAAAATAAACCTGGCGACCCAGGTACCTGTCCTTTATAATACTTTGTGCCACCGCAAAAAATGAATAGGTGCTGCGCTGCAGGTTTTAAATAAATTTGCTCCACGGAGCCCACAATTAACGTGACCTACGCCTTGTCGCCCGAAACCGGAAGCCCAATAGCAGAATTTGAATCAATACGGATCTTAATTGGAAGCCAATTCTGTGCTCATGGGACTGGGCTGATATGATCAAATTTTCTGGTTTTAGTAAGGACCCTGACTGCAGCATTTTGAACAAGTTGAGGTTTACTGAGGTTCCGACTGGAACATCCTGACAATAGAGCGTTGCAATAATCTAGCCTTGAGGTAATGAAAGCATAGACTAGCTTTTTCAACATAAAATTTGTGAGCGTAAATGTGAAACTTGTGAGCACAGAAAGAGGAACAGCACGTGCAATTTTCATAAACACGCGCTCAAACTGTCTTTTCCTCCTTTAATGTTTTTTTGCTCTCACGATTTGATATTTTTTCTCGCGCGCAAAATGCAATACAGTCGGCTGCTCTCTGCATGCGAGAGAAATATTTGTTCTCGATTTTTCAGACGGGGTGGTTTTGACAGTCGGGGGGGGGGGGGGGGGGACATAGGCTTCCGTCGTGACTCAGCAAACTAGCTAGCGGTGGTAGCCTAGCGCTAGCTAGCTTTTTCTCCAGCTAGCGTCGCCACAGCGGGCGTAAATGATATTACCTTTAGGCCCGCCCACTTAGAGGGAAGATATGATTGGTCAGTTTTACGGTCATTTGAAATTGCACTGAATTATAACTGCCTGGCCCTCTGTAAATTAACAGCAGGACCAGCAATCACTATATATAATATATATATTCTTAACACACATACACATACATATATAGATAGATATTATCTGAACCATAAAAGAGCTGTTCCTTTAATTCCAGCCATGTTCTCTAATCTTTCTAGAAGGACGGTGTGGTCTATAGTATCAAAAGTTGCACTCAGATTGAGTAGCACTAATAAGGATACGTAGCCTTAATCAGAGGCAAGGAGAAGATAATTTGTTATCTTAACTAGGGCTGTCTTAGTACTATAATGTGGCCTAAATCCAGATTGTAATTTTTCATGCAGGTATAAGTAAAGTTGATGGGCTACAGCTTTTTCTAATGCTCTTAGATATAAATGGTTGGTTAGAAATAGGCCTGTAGTTAGACAATACACCAGAATCAAGATTAGTTTTTTTGATTAAAGGTTTAATAACAGCTACTTTGAAGGCTTTGGGTACATGCCCCAGGCTAAGAGATGAATTCGCTATTGATAAAAGATAGAAGGATTAGTAGAATCCTTAATAGAAGGATTTGCTTACAATCATTGAATGTCTTTAAAGATAAGAGAGATGTGGGAAGAAATTCAAACATTTTGACGGGAAAGTTACACACAAATTTAGTAACTATATTTCTACCAAAAGTCAATATTATAAGGTCTTTTCTTTGCTAAGCTGATGTCAGAATTTCAAGGTCCTCTTAAATTTGTCAAATCTCTCCTTGGTCAGCAGAATGTCTGTGTTGTATGGTCCTTTCCGTGCTGGGGTCTTTATGACTTGTGACAAGCACCAGACACCCTGTGCTAAGGTCTTCCTATGGAGAAGCACAGTATGAGTGATGAATTCTTGGTGGCATTTGTATACAGTAACAAAAAATCTATCCTCGTTAATTATGCTCCAAAATGTCCAGATCAGACCAATGCTGTTTGACTAGTTGTGTGTGTAGGTGTATCGTAATTTATCCGTGTGTGTGTGTGTGTGTGTGTGTGTGTGTGTGTGTCTGTCTCCAGCTGACAGGATGTGGGGGTTGGTCAAGGTCTTTTGTTGGTATTTATGACCAAGAGGAAGACATCTCAAGTTTTCTCTTTGCCAAATCGGACAATCAATGTATAATTCTTTATGCATGGCACGTTACATGTATGAATAATACTTTTGGAAAGAGAGACCTGGCCCCCTGATCTAGAGGATTGCTTATTTGGCGGGGATGTTATGTTTCTTTTATGTATATGAAGACGTTTTATGTTCTTTATCCAGGCTGACGCACAATTGTTTTAATCTGTTAACAACAGAATAAGAAACGCAGCCTATTGTAATTCAAAGTTATTTATATTGCTAAATTAGATACAGACTTCCATTATAGGGATCCTTGGCAGTTTTTTCTGAGGCCTTCAAATGATTTATATCGATATCGGAATTATATTGTATCAACGGACATATCATTCAGCACTAACCTAGAATAAATAAAGTTACCTCTGGGTGTAGAGCCTTTCATATGAGCCACCCATCCTGTGTGGTCTTATGCTGTTGCTTCATCTACCGGGTGCCACTGTTTGCTTGCATTCTCAACCCTCTTTACAGATCATGGAGCTGCCTGCTATTTAATACCATATGGAAAGCTTGGCCAGCATGACGCTGAAGCACCCGAAGATCCTCTTGTTTGCTTACTTAATCACAACGTTTTCTGCTCCTGCCTTCACAAAACCAGTCATTTCTCATGTCTTCTTCTATATATTTAGTAATGAATATAATTATAAATCTTATCCTTTTAGTATTTATTTTGTGCCTTTATATTGCTATTCCTATCTGGTGTTGACCCTAGGATGACAGGTTCCCCTTTTTGAGTCTAGTTCCTCTTGAGGTTTCTTCGTCTTGCTAAGGGAGTTCTTGTTTGCCAGTGTCACCCCTGGCTTGATCATAGGGCACATGGACCTGTATTTTCTTGAACCTGTATTTACTGCTTTTGTAAAAGGTGCTTTATGAGTAAACCTTGACTTGACTCTGGATGGAATAAATTTGCATAAGGTTGTCAAAACAATGTCAAATATAACCAAAGCTGAGGGTGGACATACAAAATATTAGAGTGTTTACAAAGTTAACAGAAACAAGTAATAATGGTAAATTTGTCTGCTTGTTTTAATTATATAAGCTAATCAGAAATTCAGTTTACTTGCAATAAAGAATGGTGATATCAAGTCACTGGATTAAAATACTTGATACCTTTGACTCTGCAGAGGTTGCACAGCCACATCTCAGATATGCATCAGATTTCAGTACCACACAAAAAATTGGTCAAATTTGAATTGAAATTATATTGTTCATTGCAATTGCTTTTTACAATTATTTCTGTAATTGGTTAATCAAGTAACTATTATTTAATTAGCTTCACTTTACAAACCATTATGACTTGCTTGGTTACTTTCCCTGTGCCATCAAAGTGACTCTTTGGTGATATCTTCATGGCACACAAAGCAATAGCTCATTATAGAACATGTAACATAGATTTTTCATGTTATTTGACTTTATATTGAACAATCCCATCTTATTGCATCCCATCTTTTGACTGCATCTATGTTTTCTTTGGTTCTAGCTTTTCTAGAGGGGAGAATGCTGTATATAGCAAATTTGACATTTATGATGTCTGAAGACAATAAATAAACAACCATTCACCTTCTTTTAGGATCTAGAGCGAGAGAAGCATTCCCACAATATACTGCAGTTTAAGTTTAAGGAACTGGAAGAAACACTGAAGCAAAGTGAAGAGCTACTGACTGTGAGTAATATTTTTTGTTACTGTGCTTAAAATCTTTCCTTCAACTAACTGCCAATTCAATATTTCTTTGTTTTGTTAAATCTGTATGTTCTCACTTCCTTCTGTTCTCTTTGCTGTTTCCCTTCACCCTTTGCCTCTGTATTTCATACTGGTACCAGGAGATACGTCAGTTAAGGCTCAGACAAGATGGCTTTGTTAGGGAGGTTTCTGACCTGCAAGAAACTATTGAATGGAAGGATAAAAAAATTGGGGTATGCGATTTGAATCCATTTTTCGAATCCAAGTCAAAACCACTTTAGCTCACTATTTTGCCTATGTTCACATTACAAGCCTCATTGTTTCAATCCAGTTTTTTGCTCAGGTACAATCTCTGTATTATGATGGTTCACATTCATGTATGTAAGTGACTCAAATCTGTCACTAATTTTGAATAAACTGGTGTTCTGAAATGACGTGCATGCACACACGTCAAGTATATCATGAACATCAAACTAACTAACCTGCAGAGCCTTTACTGTAAAGACAATCAGCTGTGAACACCTCTCAATTGGTCATTTTTAAAGCAAGACAAAAATAAAAAGGGTCAGATGCATTGCTTTTCCACTGTTTACTGGCTCTAACTTCGGCTCAGTCTGGATTTGACAAGGTCAGATTTGTATGTATACACATCTTTGAAAGCATCTGCTTTGTGTTACTTTAGGGCACCAAGTTAAAATTGTGCCCCTTCAGTCTAGTAATGTAAATGTAGCCCTTTTTACCAAGCTGTATTATTATCTGCTTCAGACTTGCTTGATATGTAAGCACTTACTATGTACACTTTAAGGTTGTTCCTGCCATGTGTTCAAGTCAAGTAATCAGACATTGTGATAGAGTAAGATTGCGTCAGTCAACTAATTGCAATAATGTTATTTTTAACATACTTGTGATTTTTAAAGTGGGTATGAAAATTCTTAGATGGGGACAGCCCTAGTACTCTTCTTCATATTCTCTGCCTTTAATTTCCTTCACTGAATTCTCCACCTTATTGTTCTCATCTTTGCCAAACTCTTTCGGGGGCTGCTCAGGCCTTAGAAAGGCAGAAGGAGTATTCTGATGCCATTCGAAATGAGCGGGATGAGCTCAGGGATGAGGTGGTTCATCTCAGAGACATTTTGAAGGTATTTGAAAGTAAAATGAACAATGTGTAGTCATTTGGGTGTTGACAGAAGTAGATTTCAAATTGTAGACAAAAAATATTTCCATCTTATTTATTACGCTTCATCTACCTCGTAAAATTTGAACATCAGAAACAAAACTGACATCCATTAATAATGCATTAAGATTCCTTCAACTAACATGATTTATTAAAATGGTTAAAATTAACAGCATTGACAAACTGTAAAGATTGTTAACTTGATTGAACATCTGCAGTAACTGATACACTGATTCCAACAGCTAGTAATTTTTTGTGGCATGACAAAAATATAGTTATGTGGTGTACACTGTATTTATTATTACTTTTGTATGGAATTTTCACTTAAATTTTATGTTTAGAATATTGACCAGCTACTACACTGCCCCCCAAAGTATTCTCCTGTCAAATACAGTGTATGTGAAGTCCAAGTGTCAAACTCATAGTATATCCCAGTGTACATAAAGGGGTGCCAGCAAGTGATTAAAAAATATTTATGTCATGATTAGATGTAGTTTTTCTTACAATTATTGTGCTTCAAATAAAATGTTTTGATTGTTCTTAATACTTTGATAAAATATCAAAATGATAAGCTATACAGAAAAAACAATAAATTGTTTTTAACATCCTATTTTGTTTCTATATGTTGTTGATATTTGTGGAGGGCACTGTAATATGAACACATTCTGTCAAAGATCAACTCTAAATTTGGGTTGCAAACCTGTGCCTTAACAGTTGTGTATCCTTTTTTTTAGCATTTTACTATTAATCATTCACCACAAAAGTAAGTCCATCTTCTGTTGAGGGGAGATGCGATTGCTAGCATTTGTGTCACCTGTGAGTTTGAAACTGTTTAAAACCGCTGCATTAAGTAGTTTACATGATCGATTAGGAGCAATTGAATGGTCAGTCTTCCTTTTACACTGGGGTACAAATATGAGGTGATACATAAAATTAAAACCTGGCTACATCAGCTCAAACTAGTTGAATCTCCTGGAAAGACAGTGATTGAAAGCATACCTTAAAATCACCACAAACATGGTTCTACCTAATTGTTTTTAAAGGAAATATTGTGTGTCATAAAACTAGCTAATATGTTTTATTCAGTTTATTTGGTTTTAAAATATCCTTAATTACCATGGATGTATATACTTAATTTATTTTGGAATATAAGTCTTCAAAGGAAGTTGATAATGAACTTGGTAAACTGTGAATGTTGGAACTTAATCATTCATTCTGGGAAACTACGTTCACTATTTATAACATTTCAACTAAATAGCAGTTCCTACAGATGCTAACTGCTTTGATTTACAACATCAAAGGTTATGGTTTGTTAATCCTAATAAGTAAATAACATTAGTTGAGATATTATAAATCTTTTTAGCAGTGACAGTTTAGTGATGAAACACTAATAATTGGATACCTGTCTCAATGTCTCAAAATTTAATCCAGAGACATGGCATTGTCCTTGGACCTGATTTAAGCATCAATAAGGAAGAGGAAGAAGGAGAGAAGTGGGAGAAGACTGATGGATCAGCTTGCATTGAAGTACAAGAGGGAAGCAGTGTGCTAGGTAAGCTTTCCTCCACTGAATGTACTACTTGGCAGGATTTGCTCTTTCAGTATGCAAGCCTAGGCTTACTTTTACATGATTTTAAAGCTTCATGCAAATATGTGTTTTCACATTTGCTTGGTTTGTTTCTGAAAATAATCTCTTACTCTCCTACTTGCTATTTTCTGCATTTGTTGCTTTGTCAACTATTTGTTTGCCTTTTAATATTGTAAGGATAAGGTGATGTTTTTTAAAAAAATAAGAATTTCTGCTGTTCTGCTTTGCTAATTATGTGCAAGAATAATGCCAGAGGTCTTGTCCAAAAGTTGCAATCTGCTGATTAATGTGACAGTGTTGTGAACCTTATCAGTTTAAGCTTTATTTCTTTTCATACTATGTAGAAATGCTTTTAGTTTATTATTACCATAGTTCAACATAATTTTGGTTCTTCATTTTGCTATTACCAATACAGTTTTAATTAATATTTAACAAAATTCTATGAATAATGTACACCTTTTGGACGGTACTTTATAACATTGGCATTATACTTGATCTGTGCTCAGAAATGTTTATTCTGTGTTATTTATTAACTACTCTAGTAACCACTATTGCTATATTGCTTTTAACATTAACTTAACATTTAATCTATGTACATTTGCCCTCCAAAATGTAATCATCTTATTCACAATTAAAAACGTCAGTAAACATTTCACCTGCACTTAATCAGATCAGTGGCTCTGCCCTGGGGCTCCTTTTCTTCCTGCTGATTTTGACTTTACCGCTCAAAATTTGCAGCGCAAATAATTGGCAAAATATACATTTTTGTGGACTTTAGAACTGACTCCTCAATCATCTCCCAGGCACTCAGGAGATGCAGCTGGGTAGAGATGAAAATATAGGGTGCTGCAGAGAAGGCCAGGACCAACACCCAGAGGATTTGTATCATGGAGTGCAAGAGAGTCATCTGCCACCACATACTCAGGGCAGTTCTTCTGAGCGTCCTTTAGCAACACAATATGATGAGCATCTTGGGGACTATTTAAATAATGACTTTCACCAAATTCCAAATAATGTTGAAAAATCTCAGTGTGTTGTTTTTGACCCTGAGGCTATAATGTCAACATCACAATTTAAGGATGAAATCATAGGAGGGAAAGAGGTTTTAGTAAAAGAAGGTAAGGTTGGGGAGCTAGAGCACCTTACTGGGCCTAGGACTGCAGATCAGAATGAGAGCCTAGTTTCCATTAATATCAGTGAGGTACTAAAAGTGCAAAGTCCTGGTTTCACCCATTATACATGTGAGGTGCCTTTGGTATCCCCAGGACATGAATATCAATCAGCTGAAACAGTGGTTTTAGATACTCAGAGTGAAAAGACAGAAGTACAGTCAAGGGAAATAGATAAAAATGTAAAGCAGACAGTCAGTACGTCCAGCAAAAAGAAGAGGAAGAAAAAAAAAAGCAAACAGAAACAGAAACAAGGTTGTGAGGAAAAAGAGTGCAATCTGGAGTCTCAGAAGAAGAATGAAAATCAACTGAAATTGGGTAGTTTAGAGGACATAACAGTAAATCAAAATGTCATAATGAATTTAGATTTTGAAGAAAAGACTCAGCCAGTAAATGACAGTGTAGACTCTGTAAAACTACAAAGCCTTGAATCAAGAACTGTTGATCTTTTCCTAGAGTCAGATGACAAGACAAAGTGTACTTCAGAAGTAAAAAATGAGAAAGAAATGGCCCAGGTGGCAAATGTTTCAGTAGAACTAGCAACTGGTAACCAGATCTCACACCTTGATGAAATGAAAGGTGAATTAATCAGAGCAGTCAAAAATGAAAGGGCAACGCAAAGGGATATCCAGCATGGATGCACTATCGAAGTTGATAGCATGGATGTGAAGGCCTGCTTTAAAGATTTGTGTCGGAATCCCCTGGAACTGAATCACAGCAGTGCAAAAACATCTCCAGATAGCTCTTTAATTTATAAACAGTTTCAGGTCATGACTGCATTAAAACATCCTGGAGAGGAAGCTCCAGAATCCAAAGCAGAGGAAAATTTAGTGGAATGTGTTTTGGAGGAATCATCAAGTGTTATGCCAAGTTGGTTTTCTGTCAAAACAAATGAGGAGATTATTGGGTCAAAAAAAAATGTACAAGAAAAAATTAAGGCTTGGCAGAAGCAGGAATGTGATGTTGTCTGTGCTACTAGTCAGGAGCACACATGCATAAACAGTGGACCACAGGAACTAATGCAAGCTCAAGATGAATATATGGAGGACATTAAAATGTCTCAAGGGAAACAACAAACAAAGAAAGAGGGCTCTGTAACAGAGGATCTATTAGGCGAAAAAGAAGAAAATATTATACTTCAGCAACAAGATATACCAGAACAAGAACATCTAGAAATGAAGGATGATGAATATAATGTACAAGAGACTGAGGCTTGGCAGAAGCCGGAATGTGATGTTGCCTGCGCTGCTAGTCAGGAGCACACGTACATGAACAGCGGACCACAGGAACTAATGCAAACTCAAGATGTAGGTGAACACCAAGAAGTACAGACATATAAAGAGGACATTAAAATGTCTCAAGGGGAACAACAAATAAACAAAGAGAGCTTTTTAACAGAGGATCCATTAGTCAAAAAAGAAGAACATATTATACATCAACAACAAGATCTAGAAATGAAAGATGATGAGTACAGTGTAGGAGAAGAGACTGGAGCAGCACACAACCAAAATCTTGATAAACCACTTTTAGATGTGGTAGAATTGGGCCAGGTCATTAACTCCATCGTCCAAGGAGGAAGTCAGAATTTAGGTGAGCAGGCAGTTGAAGTTATGACTGGGATGAATGAAGAGGATTTAAGGAGGGGCACCAAAAAAGAGAACAAGAAAGGAAAAGCTAAGAGTAAAGAAGACTGCAAAATGTCCTAGTATCATAGCCTCACTCCAGCGGTAATTAACTTATAACACGTATAATACATAGTAGTAAATGAGGATTTTTACCCAAAGATTACAGTATTCCTATAAATGTCAGGGGTCCAACCAAATATGTTGTAGAACTTAGTCATGGCTAATGCTAGGCAGAAAACATGTTAGTAAGCAGTGGACTTACTGTCTATTTTGTCTACTGTCTATTGTGTGTTTTTACATTTTTGTCTTTGTTTAAAGCATAGCTAACAGAGAAATGTACTCCACATTTTATGTTTATTCCAAATTATATATGTGTGTATGTTTAGCTTCTGTTTGCCTTGTTAAAATAGTGACTTTCTCATTAAATGTTGGATAGGGTTAGCATTATGCTCAGTAGATGGACAGGCTATCATTCTTATTCAGTATTATCCACACTGCTTGTTTTTAACATACGTGGTACATTTTGTCAAAATTGTTGGGATTGCAGAATTCAGCATGCAGTAAATGTGTCGTATCACCCTTGTTATTACTTTATTTTTTGTTTGTTATATTTGTGTTTTTGTTTTTTCCCCTCATTTCTGTGGATCATTCTAATTCTTATAAAAATAATTAAATAAGTAGTGCTAAAATAGCCTTGTTTCATTCATTTATTTAAAAAATGAAAATATTTGTTATGGTGCTATGTTTTCAGAAACTGCTGCATGAAATTTTTTATGCTCTATGTTTAAACCTGAAGTTTCCACACTGTCCTTCCTCAACCTTTATCCTCACGCCATATAGCATTCCATTTGCATGATTCCCTCCCTCCCAGAAACCTGGCTCCTTCCACCCCTCCCTGTAAGTCTGTTTTTTTACTTGGACAGACAATTTTGGAAATGACACTGAAAATGAGGCAGTCAGAAAAATGCATGTTCTTCTGTTGGGACAGTTTAGTGCTGGAATGTTTATTCAAATATGCCTAATTTAATTGAAGGGCTTGGTAAATGACTAGTAAGAAGTGCAAGTTATTTATGTATATTTGTACAAGGAAAACTACAGTGCTATCCTACAGTGGAGTTGGACAGATGAATGAAGATAAAATCAGAAATTGATGTTAAAATGTATAAGCAAAGCTGCTAGTGCTTGGCATATAATGTGTAAGGTTTAGTCTTGAATCTGTTAATAAATATGATTGTTTCATAAACCAATATAAGATATTAATGTAACTTAATGATTAGTCAGACTAGGTGTTAGATAACAACAAAGAATACTGGACTGCCACAAAGGAGAGGATTGGAACTGATTAAGTGAACACAATATTCTACCTAGGATACATTTTTATTGAATTGAATTTATCAATAAAATATCAGTTGAATTTATTGTAGTATTAAAGTTTTTCTGTAATAAATGCCTACTACCCATTTAGCTTTTTAAATTTATGTATGTCTTCATAGAATCTGTTTTTAATTAACCTTTAAATCCTTGGTTATGCTTTTCAGAGACCCGTCTGCGGAAACTGGTGAATGAGCGAGAGAGTTTGATAGAACAGGTAAGAACATATGCCCACTTGAGAAAGCTGTGTTCTTGATGGTACCGTTTAGAATGGATTTATTTTAATGCAGAATAAATAAATAAAAAAATGTATTCCTTCCCTTTATTTTGTCATGCAAGTTAATTTTTTTTTCACCTGCATTTTTTTCCTTAATCCCTCGTTCTTCCTTTTAATTATTGTTGTCTCAGGAATCTGCTCGTTAATGCAACCTTGCTTTCTGGGTTCAAACCTCAGGCCTTCTGCATTGAAATGGGAAATGCAGTGGTAAAATGATATATTCATGTAACTTTTTGTATAAAACTTGTCAGCCAGTCAGACCCAAATGCCTTAAAGATTTCTGCATAGTTACCTTTCACCTAGTTATATGAAAATAGAAAAACCCTTTACCACACACTATAAAACTGCTCTACATTGTGCACGTTTTTTGTTATGACAATGGTTTCAGGTTTTTAAGACTTTTATCATGAATGCTTACAGAATGGCAAGCCTGCTTTAAGCTGTTAGGGATCCTCAGACATTGGTGATTACATACATTTAAGTTAGATAAATACAGCCCTAAGGAGAAAGACATCGCCTTGTTACCATATAGATCAAGTCAAGTCAAGAGGCTTTTATTGTCATTCCATCTATGTACAAGTACACAGTGTAGTGAAATTTAGTTCCTCCAGGAACAACATGATGCAACATGGAACAAAGAGTATAAAGTGCAAACATGCATACACAAGTTTTAACTAGAAACAACATATACGATACAGTAACACTACACACACACTAACATTACACACTGTAAACAGACAGGACAGTGCAGCACCGTAAGTATAAAGTATGTGTGTGAGGGGGTATTCAAATCCATCCCTGTAAGTTTAAAAACCTGATAGCTTGAGTCTGGCAGTGGTGTAACAGATGCTCCGGTAAAAACAGGGTTGTGTAAATGTCCATGATGGAGGAGAGAAAGACCCTGATGATCTTCTCAGCTGTCCTCACTATTCGCTAAAGGGTCTTGCGGATGCACGTTATAATTTTACAATTACAATCACCTTGTAGTTCTACAATTACAGACTGTAGTCAATCTGATTCCCTGCATACTTTGTTACGCACTTCCTCAATATTTGGACACTCACAGAGCAGGTAGTATTTGGGTGATGGATTATTCTCACGAATTGGTGCTGGTGTGTTGCACTGGTGCAAGTGGATTAGACACAGCAGAGCTATTGGACTTTTTATACATGTCAGTGTCACTGCTGGGAATAGTCCACAAACCAAAACTATCCAGCCAACAATGTGCACAAACTGTGCTGATGAGCTATTAACTTATTACTTTACATCTAAGGTAGGACTGTCTAATAGAGTGAACAGTGAGTGGACACAGTGTTTAAAAACTTCAGCAGCACTGCTGTGTCTGATCCACTTGTACCGGTGCAACACACACTAACACACTATGGCAGTGTCACTACAGTGCTTGACTAATCCACCACTAATCCTAACCCAAAATAATACTTGTTCTGTGGTGGTCCTGACCACTGAATAACAAGGTATTAGGCTTAGACAGATGCACTACAGCTTATAATTGTAGAAATATAAAGTACTACTGTATGGTAGTGGAGCCGATAAAATAGACAAAGATAGTAGAAACAAGGAGGTGGTTAAGGTAAGGTAATGTTTGATCGTTTTAAATATATAGCAGTACAGCCCTCACATTTTTGTAAATATTTTTATAGGACAACACTAAAGGTATGACAGTTGGATACAATGTAATGTTGTCAGTGTACAGCTTGTATAACCATATACATTTGCTGTGCCATCAAAATAACTCCACACACAACCATTAATGTCTAAACCGCTGGCAACAAAAGTGAGTACAACCGGAAGTGAAAATGGCCAAACTTTGCCCAATTAGCCATTTTTCCCCCCCCGGTGTCATGTGACTCGTTAGTGTTACTAGGTCTGAGGTCTGAAGGGGGAGCAGGTGTGTTAAATTTGGTGTCATCGCTCTTACACTCTCTCATACTGGTCACTGGAAATTCAACATGGCACCTCATGGCAAAGAACTCTCTGAGGATCTAAAAAAAAATAGAATTGTTATCTGGTGTAAATGGTGTTAAGCGTGTGTGGCGGCAACCAGGTGAGGAGTACAAAGACACATGTGT
This sequence comes from Megaleporinus macrocephalus, assembly GCA_021613375.1. Lineage (NCBI taxonomy): Eukaryota > Metazoa > Chordata > Actinopteri > Characiformes > Anostomidae > Megaleporinus > Megaleporinus macrocephalus. The sequence goes on along the minus strand of CM038709.1, from coordinate 34,608,381 downwards.
CTTGCTTACAGTCAAGCATGGTGGTGGAAGTGTCATAGTTTCAACCATGAATACCAACATGTACTGTGACATACTGAAACAGACCATGATCCCCTCCCTTCAGAAACCGGGCTGCAGGGCAGTATTCCAACATGATAACGACCCCAGACACCAAGATGACCACTGCCTTGCTACAGAAACTGAGGGTAAAGGTGCTGGACTGGCCAAGCATGTGTCCAGACCTAAACCCGATTGAGCATCTGTGGGGCAACCTCAAACGAAAGGTGGAGGACTGCAATGTCCCTAACATCCACCAGGTCTATGTTGTCATCTTGGAGGAGTGGAAGAGGATTCCAGTGGCAACATGTAAAGCTCTAGTGAACTCCATGCCTAAGAGAGTTAAAGCAGTGCTGGAAAATAATGGTGGCCACACAAAATATTGACACTTTGGGCACAATTTGGCCATCTTCACTTAGGTGTGTACTCAACTTTGTTGCCAGCAGTTGAAACATTAATGGCTGTGTGTTGAGTTATTTTGAGGGCACATTTACACTGTTATATAAGCTGTACACTGACTACTTTACATTTATTAAAGTGTCATATGTTCAGTGTTGTCCCATGAAAACATAAAATAAAATATTTACAACAATGTGATGGGTATACTTACTTTTGTGAGATACTGTACATACTATAGATAAATAAGTAATCAAATAGAATACTTTAAATAGCATCAGAGCAACAGCACCCAGTTTAGATAATGGCCCAATTCAGCTTGTTTAAGGGACTTTTAAAGCATGGGGAGAAGTGTTCAAGCAGTACATACCACAACATTCAAAAATAAGGTGTGAGATCCATGAAATCAGACATATTCACGCTACAATAATATAAACCTACATTTGCTCTTTGATCTCAGGTGAAGAGACTTAAAGCGCAACTTGAACAGAAAAATAAGAGGCTTGACGCAGAGGATAAGTCAAGGTCAGAAGAAGAGGTGATGGAAAACAGCATTGACACTAATGTTGTCGACTTGCAAAGTAAGGCCTACAAACAAACACATGCACTGTATAACGCAATATGTAAAAGTGTTCTGTTTCGGTGTCAAAATGAGAGTTGTTTCTGTTCTTTATATAGTCTTAGAATCATTATGTAACACATTCGTATATTCCCAATGAAAAACAAGTATCTCCATAATTGCAACTTTACAGGAGAGAAGAAAACATACTTTACTTTCAATGTAAGTCAATGGAACAAGAATTTTTTCCAAGCTATTTTGGAGCATCTCTATTGGTCCATTTATTATGAAACTTTCACACAGTGTAAACAACCATTGGTGTGTTTTTAAATTATGTAGAAAACTCAAAATCAACAAAAATGGAGATACATGTTTTTTATTGGACAGCGATGATATATTAGAATAATATGCTTTTGCAGGAGATGCCCACAGACAAATCAATGATCTCAAATTCAAGCTTGTCAAATCAGAGCAGGAGGTCACGGCTTTGGAACAAAATGTGAGTGTTTTTACTCTTTATGCTTGTATGAAGGCATGATTGTTGAAGTCATTGATTTCCACTGATTTACAATAATGGTATTTGAATCGGCGTTCATCAGTCAAACATATTCAATGGCAGGTCACAAGACTAGAAGGTCAGATGACTCGATACAAATCAGCAGCAGAGCATGCAGAGAAAGTGGAAGATGAACTTAAAGCTGAGAAACGCAAGCTGCAAAGAGAGGTACAATGGATCCTTTTTAACATTTGTGGGTAATTTTGCTAGTTTACATATGTGTGTAACTATTACTTGCTGAAGGAGAGTAGCACATAGTTTTTGTCATCAGCTTTAAAACCCCAACTATTTGATTTTGTAACAAAGCAGCCTTAGAATTGCTTGTAGTATAGAGTTCTGTTTTACTAATACACAGTTGTATTGATATTCATTTATTTATTTAGTTTATTGTGTGGTATAGCATAGTAATTTTACTGATTTGCTTTAATAAAGCTACCTTTCATTAGTCCTTAGTTCTATTAAAAATAGTTCATTCAAAGTTTTGGTGATTTTAAAGAAATAAATGTATTTGTGATCCATATCCAGTAATTAATGATATGGACCAAAATAGGGTTGGTTTGAATACAACATTGTTGTCTTTTTTGCAATGCCAGCTACGGTGTGCCCTGGACAAGATTGAGGAGTTGGAGGCAAGTAACAGCCATCTGACCAAACGGCTGGAGAGGATAAAAACAAATCGAGGCTCTGCAGCATCTCCCTAGTTAACACCTCATCATAGCTCAACTTACATTGCCTGTATCACTGCCTGCATTGGAGCATAGTACCATTTGTATTTTCACCCTTGCTCCTCATGAGTTAGGTCATTAAAACAATATTTAACAAACACAAGAGACTGTAGCATAAAATTGTGCCATGTTCTTATTTGTAGTAATCTGATTAATCAAATAAAGTTTTAAGAATGAGTTGTTTAACAATAGCAAATCCATTCAAGACTTGTTGAAACTTGAGAGTGCCTGTCTAAACCTGTAGCCCTAAATATTACAAAGAGTTTTTTCTTTTGTATGTACTTATAGCTTAATATAGATTAATTATTGGCAGTCTAAGATAATGATTAAAAGTGTGGATATAGACATGTTTTTAGATTTTTGTGTGACATGGGGGAACCCTTCTTGATGACCTTGCTTAAAGTTAGGTTACACATTACAACTTTTACCCCAATTTTAGCCCCATGATTTTAGACTTTAGCTGAGTCTCTGCTTCTTGGCTCTAGTCTACAGAATCGACAGGTAAGAGAGAGAAACGAGTAGTGTGCAAGAGGTGCAGACTTTCTGCCTCCTGATCACATTTCATTCCAGTCAAACGTGAGAATATCAATCGATGTGCATAGTATAGTATAGTATCAACCAGGACTGTACTAGAAACTAAATTCTAACCCCTGGACTTTTCTAGACCAGCCCACTACAATCACAGCGACTCCAAAGTAAAAATGCCCAGAGAGCTGATACCCCTAAACTGTCCTTCCTGTCCTGGCTCTCATTCGTTTCCATGTTTTAATCGTGTTTTCTTGACTGAACCTGAGTAAAGTTTTTATCTAGTTTCCATCTATTTTACCACTGACATTAATCAGAATAACCAGATACCAGTTTAAAATCAAAGTATCTTTTCTGCATATTCCTTTGGGATTAATAAAGTTATATCTGTATATTATATATAGTTAAAACATCTACAATTTTCATTAAAAGTGGCTTTTTCTAAGTGGTTATATTAGGATTTTCCTATCTTGACTAATAAACTAATAGACAATGCTAGAAGTAAATCCTGAGCTTTTACATGTATTACATACTATTATAAATAAGCCTGCTTTTAAAATTCCATTTTTTCACAGAATGACTCCTAAATTTTATTTCCTGAATGAAACTCTGTGTTTTCAGTCTTATTTTACAAACAGTTGGCAAGACAGAGTTTACTTGTTCTAAGAAGCTAAGACTACTGGCACCATCTCAAATTACTTCTTCCATCCTATGTAGTGTACTATCTTAGACATGAAATGGCAGAACCTCCTCATAATTATTAATTTATAATCACACATTAATATTCAGGAATAGTTTAGATAACTCCTTATTTAACAAACAGTGGCTTTTCATTGAAATGTTGTTTTAAGTAGTGCTCTAAGTAGGGAATATGCATAATTTGAGACAGGTCTGATACGCCCTTCTCCCTCAGCAAACTGAAAAAATTGGATAACTTAACGAGCTAAGTATAAAGGCTAGAGATGTAAAGGTATAAAAACCTGTACTGCAACCATTCTGTTTCTCACAGACAGCCAACCAAGCTGTAGTTATATGCACTTAGGTAAGGCATCTTTTTATCATGCACCTTTCCTATTTTTGATGCTAGTTTTTCACAGCGGTTGTGATTACAGTTTATTATTTCTGTAATTGGCTGATGGCCATGCATTAAGGATACTGTAGGCCAGTAAACACTTCAGCTTTCTCAGTGGCCCAACGGAAATTTCACCAGTACTCCCCATGGCTAGTCCATCCATGGTATCAACTGTGTATAGTATACACAACAGTATAATCTAGTATTGTATACTATATTGCTTCTTTAATGGGTAAGATAAACAGGAGTTTAATGTTTGTTCGGTCTGGTTCAGTAACATCTTTTTACATAAGCAGTCAAAACATTTTTTGCAGTAAATTTCAGTATCATGCAATATAGTCTTGTGGGTAATTGCCTTTATTTGCACAGGTAAGTATCTACATTTTCAGTTACAACCCCAATTCCGAAAAAAATTTACACAGTTTACAGTGTAAAATGTAAATAAATGTACATATAACACATATCAGATGTTAAAAGTGAGACATTTTAAAATGTCTTAACTAATTTAGGGCAAGAAAAGGCTGGAAAAGTAAGCTGAAGGAGCAATTGTGAAAATCTGCGAAAAACTGCTTTTATAAGTTTAGAAAAGTGTTCCTTAATGCAAAAATTGTGTAGACTTTGCATTTCTGCATTACTTAATTTCATCAAAAGATTCAAAGAATCTAGATAAAACCCTGTGCACAAGGGAGTAGGCTGGCGGTCACTATTGGATGCTCGTAATCTTCGGGCCCTAAGATGGCACTGCTTTAAAAACAGGCATAATTCTGTACTGGAAATATACTGGCTCAAGAACACTTCAGGAAATCATTGTCTGTGAACACAGTTTGGAAGAGGACCATTATATCAGAGCACAGTTCAAAAGAATCCTACATAGGACAAGAATAGGACAATATTCCAGCAATTGGTCTCCTCAATTTCTAAATATTTACAGACTGTTGTTAAAAGAAAAGAGGACCCTACACAATAATAAACATGACCCTGTCACAACTCTTTTGCGTTGCTTCTATCAAGTACTAAATAAGTTAATTATATGCATGAAATGCTAAAATGTCTTGCTTTGTGTAAAGCATAAAACGTGTTCTCGTGAATATAAATATAGATCTATGAGATTTGCAAATCATTACATTACAATTTTATTTACATTTAATTACACAACATCCCAACTGTTAATCAAGAGGGGTTTAAAGTTTAAACTTGATTTAGTAATTGCTTTTTTTGTAGTGACATTACACTAAAATAAACACAAAAATATAGTTTTTTAAATTAAGGAATATTTAGCAATGTTAGATTATACAGGATTAATATAACAGAGCATTTTATGATTCATTTTACAGTAGAAAAAAGGCATTAAAGTATTTACTGAAGTGGGAGCATGTGATCCTTAAATAGCAGATTTATATAGGTGCAAAAAAGAAAAAAAATGCCAATACATTACAGTACCCTGACTCCTTGTATAAAACAAATCCTGACTGAATATTACTTTTGATGGTACGGTATGGAGCCACATCAGTGTCAAAACTAGAGCACAACAATAACAATATGAATAATATAAGCATGCAAGTGTTTTGCTCTCTTGATTTTATATTTTGCCTCTTAAAAGAGAAAAAAAAATCAAAGGACAGTTTGAGTGCGTGTTTAGGAAAAATCCACATGCAGTTTGTCTTTCTGTGCTCAAAAGTTTCATATTTGCACTCACAAGTGGAAAATGGCTGTCTTGGTGTTGAGAAGGGCAGCTAAAAAGCATGAAAAACATCAAGGACAGACTGACATTCTGCAGGAAGTGTAGACTGTTTGGGACATGATGATGGAAAAATGAATGTTCCAGAGAAGAAAAGGTAAGTGCTGCCATGAGACCTGTATCATGCCAACAGTGAAGCATCCTGAGACCATTCATGTGTGGGGTTGCTTCTCATCCAGGGGAGTGGGTTCCCTCAAAATTTTGCCCAAGAACACTCCTATAAATAAGGGGTGGTATCAGAACATTCTCCAAGAGCAACTTTTCCCAATGATCCAGGAGCAATTTAGAGACAAACAATGCTTTTTCCAGCAAAATGTGTGCCATGTGAGCCACAGCCACTGCTTTATTGAAAACCTCCCAGATTTATCAGCTTCTATCAGATGTCCGCCAAAACATTCTGAATGAGATATTATGACCAAACGTTAGAGGATACTTTTTGTTCTACTTAAGGTAATGTGGCTTCACTAAAACAAAAAAGAATAAGACAGCAAAAAGCATGCTGTATGGTACATTGACCATGCCCAAGCTCAAGTCAGAAAACTAGAATGTAAATGGCACTTGACTAAACTGCTTGGAAGGATGGCGTTATAGATTATAGAAGAGCACTAACTGCAGCATGTTCTCTCCTCACTGATTGAAAAGGTTATATCTCCTTTCTGATTGAAAAAGAGCAATCCAAGAATATTATTTAGCACAATTTCAAAATTAACCAAGAACCAAACAGCTACTGAACTGCAGGCAAAAAAATACACAGTTAGCACTGACCTGTAAACCTAATGTAGATCCCCAGCACAGTATATTTTCTACTTGTATACTGGATCTAATTCCTACAAGCTGATGACACATTGGATATATTTGCAAAACCAAGTAACTCTCCTACTCACCTCATGTAAAACAGACATTCTTCTTCTTGGACAAAACATTTGGTAGAAATAGACTGTTTGCATTAATGCTTAATCTTAATAGTGTTCTTTGTTGTACCAGACACATATATAAAAATAAGAAATTAAGAAATCGAACTACAAGTCACAGAAAAGCTAATTTACACCTTTATTACATTGTGGTTGGATTGCTGTATTGCCCTGGATGTTCCAACAAAAGCCTTAATACGCTTAAGTTAGTTTAGAATGCAGCAGCCCTAATGAGAACTAGTAAATTTGACCATATCAGCCCAGTTTTATCTAGCCTGCATTAGCTGCCAGTTGAATTCCGCATTAAGTACAAAATTCTTCTTCATACTGACATATAAAGCTCTAAATGGCCTGGCTCTTCAGTATTTGAGTGAAGGGAGCTGCCATGTCTTTGTTACCAACTGGATCTCCCCTTTTAGTTATGCTGTAATAGCCAAACCTGTCGGAGTCACCGCTGCACCTAATTAACACCATGTAATGTTCTCAAACAAACCTAACTATTTTGTGTTTCCTTGACCAACCTGTGCAGTCTTATGTGGAACAACTGTAAATCCAGTTCAGTCTGCTTCAACTGCCTTGACTGGTTGCACCTGTTTGTTTGCATTCTGGGCCAGTTTACCCAGCTTCTGCTGTCTTTGTGGAAGATCTTGCTTGCTTACTAAATACAGACATTTTCTTGTCCTGCTTTTACAAACCAATCAGTCATCTCTTCTTTAGTTCCTCTCAAGGTGTCTTCCTCTTGCTGAGGGAGTTTTTTCTTGCCACTGTGGCCCCTGGCTTGCTCAATTAGACCCGGATTTCCTGTAAAGCTGCTTTAAAGCATCTATTGTAAAAGATGCTATATAAATATCTTGACTTCACTTGACTTTACTTTTAAGGTATGCCTCTTTAAGGCATTTCACTTGTAACTCAAAACATCATACACACATAATTTTTTCCTTGACTCCTATACTGTTGGTGACCCATAAGGGTTTCAGAATTCTACTAGAAAGGAATCTTCCTTTTTCCCCTCCAGTGAAACAGTCACAAGACTGGAAGGCTGCCTCCAGTTGAAATTGTTTAAGCAGTTACGTCAATGCAGAAAATCACCAGGGCCAGATGGCTTTTTCCTCAGAATTCTGTAAAATGCTTTCTCCAAAATAATCCCCTTCACTGGTATGAGTGTTCAACAACAGTCTAGTCCTTCCACTAACACTCATCCAAACATGAGTATCTCTGTGGCATGGATTTTTTAAAATGTAAAGAACTCCGACCAATTAATGTAGACATTAAAATATTCTACAATCTTTAATAGCCTCTGATTAAAATCTATTTATTAGACAACAAAATTCTTACTTTAATCTTAGAGACTTATTATGATTTTGTCAACTCCTCTGAAGTCGGTTCCAAGTTCCATATTTCACTTAATGCAGAAAAACCTTAGGCTGAGTGGAAAGGGACTACTTATTTTGCATTTTACACAGATTTGGCTTTGGCCAACTGTTATATCCTGGATCAAGTCACTATATTCCTCTTCTTAAGCACCTTTCCAAACAAACATTTTTCGTGTGCAAATTTTTACTAATAGAACAATAAAGACATTAAAGATATATTTAGAGTATGCGCATGATGTTCGCTGTTTCTGACCCTCTTAATTCTATACTACATGTCCTTGACACACTTGGAGTTGTGTTACCAAACTGATCATCTTAAAGTGTTACATTGCATGTTTTGATCTAAAGGTATGATTTCCAAAATACCTAATGTTAATCTCACCTTAATTTAATTAAGCAGGAGAGGAGGAACTGGCTTTCTCCTCATTTTTTGCAGTGGTTAAAAAACATGATGCAGTTTCTTACTGTAGAGAATATCAGGTACACATTGCAAGGATAAGATTGCCAGGGTCAAAATTTGTGTTGTTTTGTTGTCCTATGTGGATGGCCTTTACCTTATTCCAAATATATCACTGTATGTTTACATGCCAATAGATTGATCAATTTCTAATTTTATAAAAATTATATATTTACTTCTTTAAAATGTGCAGGCCATGTAGGGATACTGGGCATTAATTGCAGACAGTTCATAACAAAATAACTGTTTTATTATGTTTATCGCACTATGGGCATCACACATGGCTGGTCTTGACAACAATTTCTGAGTCCACCTTACTCTGAATCAGAGACAAGTGGTCTCAAAAACAAAACAAACAGAGATTGGATTTGAGTATCACAACACTACAGGCAGGCAGATAGAGGGAAGGATTCATGGTTCCATCAACTACGTCCAGACCCAAAAAAGCATCCCCATACCATCATACTACCACCACCATAGTTGACTTTTGATATTATCAGTTAGTGTGAAATGCCACATGAACTAGACACCCCGTCTTCCAAAATGTTCACTTTAGAGTTTTTTACTTTATATAATATTATTACAAATAGTTTGGAGCATTTTAAAGTTGTTGGCAAAGTTGAGATGAGTCTTTATGTTCCTGTTAGCAGTGGTTAACGTTTTTCACTATCACGGAATATTCTTGTGTCCTTGTTCAAGTAAGGCCAGTCTTCCGTGGAGTGGTTCTGGTGAGAGCTAAGTGTTAATTAAAATTAAAATTTTGAAGGACCAATATCAATGCTGATTCAAAATAATTGATTCAACTAGAAGATGACATATGTCAGCACTTTCTGTCCTCATTGCTGGACACAACATAGAACAAAAATAAATCTCACTTTTTAAACAATTACTAAAAATCTGTCATTTAACATTAGCGCCTTGAAGGTTGTAGTAGGATAAATGATTTACCTTTTACTTTTTTCCTTTTATTTCAATTTTATTAATGCCTATTTATTATTTGTGGAATGACATCATTATAGCAACATCATTTGTCTTCAATCAAGATAAAATAACTGTAATACCTGCCTCCTTGCTCGCCAATAATACTGCCTACAACACACCAACTGCTGTACTGAAAATGTGCTTGGTATGTCTCACTTAACAAGGCTACATGTTTCAGCGGGCATCCCTCATCCCTCAGGCCCCTTTTTTTGACACTTTAATTTCTGTTTCGAGGGGGGTTTAGGTTTTTTTTGCATTATGGTTTTAAACTTTTGATCAGCTGATGAACAGCCTATTTCCGTTACATAATTGTTTTTTTTTAATGAATTGCCTTCTCAGAGTATTTTGTCTCTTGCTCCTATTTCTTATTTTAGCTAGAATTTACATTTTAGAAATATATTTGGTTGCAGTTGGCTGCTGTGTCTGATCCACTCGTAACAGCGCAACGCAGCAATTCTTTAACATTACGTTAGTGTGACACTGCAGTGCTGACAATGATCCAAATGTACCAAATAAAACCTGCTCTGTGGTGATCCTATGGGGCTGCTGACCATTAAAGAACAGGGTAACAAGGTATACAGACAGACGACAACGTGCTCCTGTATGGTAATTGGATAGATATTGTAAAAACGAGTAGGTGGTTTTAATGTTGTGGCTGGTCGCTGTAAATTACTTGGCATTTTGTGCTCAGTACACGAGAGGGCGGCATGGCCAGGCAGGCGACAATATTGTACTTTGCCACGAAGAAGAAAAGCACCTTCGCCTATTTATCATTTTTCTCTTCTTAGACCCTTGCACACTCGATGTCACGGACTCGCTATTTTCGCGCACCCGTTTAAATGTCCCGTAGTGCGGAATTAACCGCAGGAGTGTTGAGAGCGAGAAATGGGACACAGCGTGTTAGAAGCGGAATACAGTTTAGTGTCCTCGGAAACTGTGTCGCTATTTTGATGAGCTTTGTCCGTAGACCTTATCTTTTTTAATATTTTTTAGTGATTGTGGTCGGACAACATCAGACGTTTGCTCAGAAGTGTAAACGCTAGCTGGCATTGTCCCCACACCGCCGGAATCTTACTTTGAAGAATCAGCAGCTAAATCTTAGCCAAATTAGCTCTGAAGTTTGGATGGCAGTAGGCTATAACACGACGTTGGCTATTTTGCTTTTGTAATATTACGAAAATTATGAACTTATTGCAGGTAGCTATACCTGCTGTTGGCACCCATTTATTAGTTCACTGGATCTGGATCTAAACATGGGCCAAAAAAGAAGAAAAGGATGTGAGCAGGGTGACCCGGTTCCTGTCCCCTGCAAACCTAACACTTTTCCTTCTGCAGCACAAACACCTGACGAACACGCTTCCAATGCACGAAGAAGTTCTCATGAGAGCTGTGAGAAGCATAGCATCTGTATGGTGTCTGACTTCTTTTACCCCAACATGGGTGGGGTTGAGAGTCACATCTACCAGCTCTCACAGTGTCTTATAGAGAAGGGCCACAAGGTTGTCATAGCCACACATGCGTATGGTGACCGACGCGGAGTTCGCTACCTCACCAACGGTCTGAAGGTGTATTACCTTCCATTGCAGGTTGGTATCAGTTAAAGGAGCATTAGCAAAAATAAAAACATTTATTTAAGAATAGTGTGGTATTTTGGGCACGTGACGGAGAAGTTCGTTTGGGGGGGAAATAACACCAGGTTACCGACTGTTTTTTTTTATTCTTGTAGGTAATGTATAACCAGTCCACAGCCACTACCTGCTTCCACAGCCTTCCTCTGCTCAGGTGTGTGTTTGTGCGTGAGCGTGTGACCGTGGTGCACGCCCACAGCTCCTTCTCGGCCATGGCTCACGATGCCCTGTTCCATGCTAAAACGATGGGCCTCAACACTGTCTTCACTGACCACTCGCTTTTCGGATTTGCTGATCTCAGCTCGGTTCTGACTAACAAGCTGCTGACTGTGTCTTTGTGCGACACCAGCCACATTGTGTGTGTGTCATACACCAGTAAAGAGAACACAGTGTTGAGGGCTACACTTAACCCCAACATTGTCTCTGTCATCCCTAATGCCGTTGACCCTTCTGACTTCACTCCTGATCCCAGTCGTCGTGATGACAGCAAAATCACCATTGTTGTAGTTAGCCGCCTGGTCTACAGGAAAGGTATGAAGAAATGCCATGCCTCTCTGCTAATTACACAAATAGTCTTACAATTTGGTGTGCATACAGTGATTGGATTGGTGATTTCCAGGAATTGATTTACTGGGTGGAATCATCCCAGAGCTTTGTGGTAAGCATCCTGATCTCTGTTTTCTAATTGGTGGAGAAGGTCCTAAGAGAATTGTTCTGGAGGAAGTTAGAGAAAAGTATCAGCTTCATGAAAGGTAAGAAAGTGTGTATTTGTTTGTCTGTGCATGTATGTTATAGTGACTGAAGGGTGTTCTGGATAATACGGATCTTGGAGAAAAAAGTTATTTTAGGTGCATGTAATATGTTTATGTTGATAGGGTGCGTCTTTTGGGTGCTCTGGATCATAAAGATGTAAGAGATGTACTTGTACAAGGTCATATCTTCCTGAATACTTCACTCACAGAAGCTTTTTGCATGGCCATAGTGGAGGGAGCCAGCTGTGGCTTGCAGGTCTGTTTTTGCTTATATGTGTGGTTTGCATAGTGTTCTTACAGTTGTACACGAACACTTATGCAAAAGCACATAAAAGACTATTTGATAATATTTGTTTTGAATATGACACCATTTAAACTTTACATGCTTTACACTTGTCTGGTACATAGACCTGTAGTCCTGTATGTGTGTTTAGGTGGTGAGCACTCGTGTTGGAGGTATATCTGAGGTTCTTCCTGATGAGTTGGTGACTCTGTGTGAGCCCACAATTAGCTCCCTCTGTGCTGGCCTGGAGACTGTCATTGCCAGGCAGCGCTCAGGCAACATACTGTCTCCAGCAACCATCCATCGCAAGGTCCGATCTCTCTACACTTGGAGAAACGTTGCTGAACGTACAGAAAAGGTGTGTGAGTGCCTTGAGTAGGTGTATTTGAAGATGGTTTGTACGTGAACTTTAAAATGTGTGGAATCACTTGTCCTATCAATGTTACTTTATCCAATGCTAATTTATACAGCCTGTATTTTTTCAACATTGCAGTTGTTTGGAAACAGTAAAATGTTAAATGACACATAATCCAAATACACATTCAAAAAACAAAGACAGATAGCAGTAATTTTGCTAACCGTATTTGATCGCCATTCATTTAAAAATGTTTGTCAAGTTATCTGGTTCCAACTAGTATTTTTCAAAACAAGTCATGACTAGTAATTATATTTGAACTTTCTTATTGCTGTTGTTCATAATTTGGGATGTCTTAAATTGTCCCATCTTTTTCAAAGTCATTGAAACTTATGAAGTGGTATAGGACTATATTATAATTATTTAGCAACAAAATTCAAAATAGGTATTATATTATGGAACACATTAATTACTAATTGTCAAACAATAGTTTATTAGATTATGCTAGAGTCCTTTATAAGCTACTGCTAAATTATTGAAAAATGTTTGTGTTTGTGTGTGTTGTAGGTGTATGATCAGGCATGCCGGCAGCCTGTCTTGTCATTGCCCGCTCGACTGCGGAGGCTGCGCTCCCACTGTGGTGCTGTCGCAGGCTCCATCTTCTCCTTCATTGCTGTCATCAACTTCCTTTTCCTGTTCTTCCTGCAGTGGCTTCATCCTGATCATCTTCTCGATTTTGCAGTAGACGCATCTGGCCCACACTGCAGTTGGAGGAGGGCATTCAGGGAGAAAAAGCCTGAGGACCCAAAAGCTGCTTAGCCTGGTGCCGCTTATGTAGACCATAACAGACAGACGCTGTTTGATTGTGAACATTTAACTGTTCTGTATTTTGAATAAGTGTTGGGATTAAAGGTTTTTCTCAGTAGGGAAATATCTAGGAATTCTAGACGGTGCACAGAACATTTCTGTTTGCATTCCACTGAAAGGATTTTCATGACACTATGAGGATCTTCCCTGTTTCTCAGTACATCTGAGAGAGATATGACCTCTGCTGGAGGAAATGCACCTACAGGAAAGTCCGGTTTTTCTTTTGTACGCTGGTGTTTTTTCTTTCCATGTGTTTGCTCTTATATATTGTTTACCTTAAAGTCAGTGATTTGTCATTTTGTTTATATTATGTTTGGTACATGTAACACATCAGCACAGTTTCTCTGCACAGACACCATATCCTTTATGTACGCTACCTTTTTAAGTTATTTACAAGTTGTGTAGCGCCTTATTTGGTACTGCTCTAGCACCAGTTAAGTCACAGTAAGTGTCAGCTCTAGAATTTGTCATATGCATCTAGTGGCTTTAAACTCAACAATTCTGATTTATTAAGGTTCTTTAGAGTGGAGCTTTAAATAACCTGTAGCTAGCATGACAAGAATGTTGGTGCTTTATCCCTAAATAACTCTAGATAATGTAACTTTTTCTTCAGTTTATTCCTTTGTGACTCCACTATTGCTTTGCCCATACTGCTCTTTTGTAATTACAAAATCCAAAAAAACCAACAACCATAATATACTTTTTTATAGTACTTTGATAAAAAGAAAATGTGCTCTGAGTTAATAATATGAGATAATATTTATCTGGTTGATTGTCTGTATTAAACGGCAGGTAAATTACTTCTCTCTATTCAATAAACGCATTCATAAGATAGACATTTTTTATTTCTGTGGTTTAAAAAGAATATAGAATAAGAATTGTTTGCATTAAAGAAAATGGCCACAGACACAATTTCAAGACTGCTATGCTGAAACACAAGCAGTGCTGATAAGGCAGGAATTGTTCCTCTCAAGGCTGAAGACAGGAGCATCGTTCACACATTGTTCACACCTTAAGTCTGTAACTTTCTCATTCCTGCATAGTTTAAATAGTGAATTGCTATTATGTTTATGTAAATATTGATTCATAGAAATGTAAATGATTCAGTGTATCACTATACCATGTTTATCCAGTTATTGAACTTTCTATATATACTAACTAAATGTTGATGTACAAGTAAGGTAAATCCTTGTTGGCTGTATGTTTATTTAGTCTTTGCAAACCTTGCTCTCTGCAGAAAGTGTGAATCACATTCTTTAAAACATTAGGGTCTGTGAAACTCATCTCTTTCAGAATATTCGTGTCCTTTTGTTATGTAGAGGATCTTTATTCCTGGGTGGGGAAGCCTGATTTCGGTGTGAATGAATATCTGCATGATAAGGGGTGGGTGGTATAGTTTTGCGAAGGGAGTGTGTTTTGTGAAGGCCATATAATGTGGCGGCACACTTGCGCCTTCGTATTTTTTCCCAAAGCACAAGCTGTAGGAAGGCCTTTCTAAAGTCTGAAGAATGAACACGATTCACACTGAGGTGTGTGTATGGACACATTGGCAGCAAGACATCCGGCTGTATGGGGGACATGTGTGTAACACGCTTATGGCAGGTAAGTGTTTATTAGCATTTTAACTCCTAAGGCTTATTTGCTTGTGTTTATGAGTAAGGAAGCAAAAGTCTCCAGACTTCATAGTACAAACATGATAACTGGCTCACTGTAAAATTTATATGCCTGTAAATTATATTGTCCTAGCTATGGCTATACAATTTGTGGAAAATGTAGTTTACTACCGATGATTTTTGCAAATATTATGGTTGCAGTTGAAATGTTATTGTTTATTTTTTATTTATCTCTATGGTTTTATTTGGAATCCAGCACATGATTTTTTTAGCCTTGAGACTTGAATGTTGATTGCGGTGTGCCAGACTACCAATTCACAAACTCCATGTTATTAAAATACATTTCTCCACTGTTAGTGTGCATAATGTAAAGAATAAGTACATTTACAAGTATTGAGGCATTGTGATTTGCAACCTTGCACTTTCTCAGATTTGTGTCTTTTATTAATAAAGTTCTAGTCACTCTTTTGAGGTGTCACTTCTAACGTACCTCAGCCAAATTGTATTCATTGCACTTATTGTAAATACATGCCCTTTTGGTTTATATTACCTGCCATTTTCATAATGCCAAGTGACACTATATCTAGCGTGTGTAATTTGGGTCAATGGTTTCCAGCCCTGGGCCTGGGACACCCCTGCCTAGTGTATTGTAATATCTACCACTGCCCACTACAGTTCAAAAAAGGCTTGGTAATTAGCTCATAAGGTGGATCAGGTTTGTTAAGAGCATGGAAATATCTAAAATGCGCACAGCAGGGGGACTACCAGACCAAATTTGAAACGCGCTGAGATATCACAGTTATTATATACAGGGTTATTATTACTTATCACTTAGGGTTACTTTTTGTAAAGATCAGTTTAGCATTGTTAAAATACTTCTGTGCACAGCTTAGAGTTAGTCAAAGATCCTTGGGAATGTGCCTGCTGATGGTTTGTGATAACATGTGTATGCTTCAGGTTCTTGGACAGACAGAACTCCTCTTCACGATGCTGCTTTGCAGGGTCGCCTGCTCCCACTAAAGAGACTTCTCGCTCAGGTACAAAAAGGACACACAGACACCAGTGGATCTTTTTTCCAGATTTTTTTAAAATGAAAAACCATAATGTAGGCCAGAAGTCATAAATGAGCAGGGGTTTTGTTCCTAGTTTTTAAAAATATTTTGTATTAATTTCCATATGACATAAGTACTGACATAGTTTAACAAAATATATTTTAAAGAATTCCAATTATTAAATACATATTGAAAAGAGTAAATCATGTTTGTGTTTATTATCTTTAGGAAGATCTTTATAATTTTTATTTTATTTTTTATTAGAAAGTTGCTTCCAAGTGGACAGCCAATGAAGTATAAATCAGGTGGAAGCCTTTAAAATAGAACCAATAATTTCTACCATTCCAGTCATTGCTTATATAATTCTTTAAGATAAAAAGCACATGTAATAATACTGATGTATATGCTCGTTAAGCCTACGAATGCTTGTGTTTGCACAGGGACTGTATGTTGATGTGGTCACGCTGAATGGCGTCACTCCATTACATGAGGCTTGTCTTGGTGGACATTTGGCATGCGCTAAACTTTTGCTGGAACAAGGAGCTGACGTATGTTCTGAACTACCGCTACACATTCTCTTTCTCTCTCAGTGTAACTCTCATCATTATACTTTTGTACTCATAAATATATGTATGCATGTGAGTAAAATAATTGTGTTTATATGTATGTACTCTTGCAGGCAAGCGCTGTGTCTGTGGATGGAGCCACACCTCTTTTTAACGCTTGCTACAGTGGTAACCCTGCCCTCCTCAGCCTGCTCCTGATGCACAGCTCTACCCACCACCCCGCTCACCTGCTCAAGTCACCTGTGCATGAAGCAGCAAAGAGAAGTGTGTTTATTTATGTTTTAGAGTTGGTGTATATTGTCTACGCATTCTTTGCCCCATGGGCACCTACTTTTTTCTTGCTCAATATTTCAGTCTAGTTAGAAATACTGCTTACGTTTTTTTTTACATTAAACAGAGATTTAACAGTAGTTAAGATTTACTTTGCAATACTCAGCTTCAAATTATCAAAACTCTGCATGAATTTTACCCCAACGACAGATTGAACACCTGAAATATTTAACGATTAGTGACTGCTTTAAACAAGTAGATAAATACTGGGTTGTGACATTATTCTCAAGGTAGAGGTGTCACAAATATTCTCTGATCATATCTATACATGAATAAAGCGGATACTGAAATGTACCCTCAAATTTTCCACTGTTGTCACTACTGTGGTCAATATGATAAGGCATTGAAATATAATTTGTGAGCACTGACAGAAAACATTTTTCAAGTTTATGTTAAAATGTGCATGTAATTGCGTTTTAGATAACACAGAGTGTCTGGAGTTGTTGCTGTCTCATGGTGTGAATGCTGATATGGAGGTGGCCGGAGTGGGGACGCCGCTCTACAGTGCATGTGAAGCCAGGAGCACAGAGTGTGTGCAGAGACTTCTCATCTTAGGTCAGTACAGGCTCATATAAACACTCACTGCGTCTGTAAAGTACTAGTATTGTATTAGTAGTATCAACCTATTTGTCTGGGCCCAAGCCTCTACTCTGCTGACTGATAATGCTGAAATTATAAATTGCTGAGCAAACACACAAAGTTGTTACCATTATCTACTTTCTTACAAAGTGGTCAGAATGTGGTCGGTGCTGTTTACTTTGTCCCAACAAGGTTGTCACAACATTACTATTAAGTAACATTGTCATATGGTATTATGACTGTCTGTTGGCAACATAGCAAAATTCCATGGAGTTCTATGCAGATGTAATGGAACTTAAAATTACAATAGTAAGTTGAACGCAAAAACTACACTGTCACAACATTGTCACAACATAAACATGTTTGCTGGATGCTCTAGTCTATGGATACAACCACCCAAACGCCTACATAATCACATGGAGAATCAAACAGAGTGCTAATATGAGCAAAAACTCACATTCGGTGGCCCCTAATAATGTTAGCTGCCCATAGCTAGTTTCCTAATGTGGAACTTTCTAAAATAACAATTCTAAAAATAGCAATCAACACATCATCAGACTGTCCTAGTTTGCTTTCTGAAGCTCTTATTGATTGTATAATAGTGATGGCATCACTTCATCCTTGTCTGAAGAGTAAAGGCTTTGCTAAACTGTTGTTAGTTTTAGCAGAGAGATTTTGCAAACACAGTGGATCCTCAGTTGGATTAATACAGCTGTTTACCTGCTTTAGAAAGCTGAAAAACAGGGGAAAAACATCAGTAAAATCCCTTATATACTTTGGTGTATTTGACATTACAGCCTCTAACACTGTGTATTTTCACTTTCATTCTGATGGGTTATCTACCTGGAAGTGCCTTAAGCCGTTTGTATAATAAAAATCCGTTCTATATATTACTGTATACTTGTTGGTTTATGCTGGTTCAGGCGCTAATGTGCAGAGTGGGCGTGGCTTTGACGCTCCGCTGCACGTAGCTGTTAGTGTTGGCGGAGTCAAGGAGGTGGCGCTGTTGCTGGAACATGGTGCGGATGGGAAACGTAGAAATTCAGAAGGTAAAACACCTCTTGACCTGGCTCTAGATGACAGCATCAGACATCAACTACAGACCGTAGGCAAGGGAACACACACGCACACATACACAGACCTTTTGCAGTGGTGTACAAACGAAAACTCACTAATTTGTTTTTATCTCTTCTTGCATTTTAGGTATATGCTCCCTGTCACAGTTGAGCAGGTTGTGCATCCGTCGTACTTTGGGCCAAAAAAGATTGAACAAAGCAAGAATGCTCTATTTGCCACGTATCCTGCACAATTATATTCTATATCAGTAACACACAATTATTTGGCTTATCCAAGCAAATTACACAAAATACATACATGTGACGTCATATTTTTGTTAATGACTTTGTGTGTTTAGACTCCTACAATAAAATGTATATATATTCAGCCACGATTATTGATTTTATTGATTATTGATTTTGATTTTAATGGGTCATTTAGGATAAATATTGCATCAGTTACTGTCTGTATTCATTCTTGTTTTTACCTGAAGTGAACAACAGGTGGCGACACAGCGACATAAAATGAGGGTTGACGCTTTCTAAAATCTTCTGAGATTAAAAAAACATTTTTTTTTGGAGATAGTTACAATTGAATTATTGTCTGTACAAGATTATCTTATTCTGTTGCATGTGGATATTTTAAACAACACATTGCAGAACACATATCTTTACACAGCCAACCCTTGCAAACATGCATAAAAAACTCCAGCAGCACTGCTGCGTCTGATCCACTGGGACCAACACAACACACACTAACACACCACTACGACGTGAGTGTCACTGCAGTGATAAGAACGATCCACCACCCAAAAATACCTGCTGTTTAGTAGTCCGGACCATTTAAGAACAGGGTAAGGTATACAGAGAAACAGATGGACTAAACACGATAATTGCAGAACCAGCACAGATATGCAGAGTATTCCATGTGGTTCAACAGCGTATATCGAGCGTATAACCCAAGCCACGCCTCTATATAGTCGAAGCCACGCCTTAAGTGCTGCCCAGCTATCGCCCCCGCATTATCCTCTCGGATGGTGGAGCTGCGTCCTTTACCCAGCGGTAATTATCCACACTACCGCGTCAGTAACACACAGGGCTACGCTTCACTGTGCGCAAACCGGTGCTGCTTTTCGGTGATGTCTCCACGAATAGCGATGTAAAGACGGTCGTCGAGGTAGGAATCGCTTTCTTTCCGTTTTAGCTCCATAAACGGTGGTCTTCTCTCAGGAAGAAGGGAAACCCGCACGGTCTTGTCATTGCTTAAGGACGCCGTAAAAAGACCAGGCGAAGAAAGTTTTAACGTTTTTCAGCGTTGTAAACATTAGACATGATTGTTCGCAGGGAGTGTTCCTGTCGAACGGTTGAGCTGTATATGCGAACATGTCAGGTTCCTTAAACTGTAAGTATCAACGGCCCTTATTGACGAGGCCAAGGCTCTTAGACATACACCACGATTTTTTCCTGATTTCCTGCTCATTCCTCATCAGTACGAATGGGCTTCGTCCCCTGTGCCAGCAGATTAAACAGGTGCAATGCAGCAAACGGCCAGTCCCTCTTTCTTTTCTCTTCTGTTTTTCTTTTCTCTTCTGGCATTTATTCTCCTTGGTGTGGCCAAAGGTTCCCAAAGACCTCATTGGGTACATATAACGAGCTATTGCACGTCTGCCCAGTACTGCACATCTGACATTTTTATGTGAACTGTTTGTGGGTATAGTTGAAGATGCAGCTAAAAATGCACTTTAAAAAAGAAGGATGGTTTCTTATAAGCTGTCACTCAAACCTAAATCAAATGGAAGTGATTGTTCATTGGAAAATTTAATTTACACAACTTTCTTCTTAACCCGAACATCAATGATCAGCAAAGGCATGTTCAATGTCCACAGTTCTTTTTGCTTCAAAGCAAAGATTTTTAGCTATAGAACTGAAGTAGCTAACAGGCAATATTTTGTGTGACCTAGACTATCATATGGAAGCAAATGATTTTGGTGGGAAAAAAATCATCACTGTTTCTGGCAGCAATATGAGTGATAAGAATGTTTGATAAAAAAAGGAAAGAATGCTTAAATTGGTGTTATAAACCACATTAAGTGAAATTAAAAATTAACAGCTACTTCTCAAGTTTGATGAGGATTAAACAAAATAAATAATTACAAAATCACTGGAAATAACACTACATTTGTAATAATTTATATAAGAATACAAACAATATACTACTATATTTATTTATAATATAAACATATATATTTTAATTTAGCTTGTCTATAAAATATAAATGTCTATAACTGATACCATTTGACAGGCATGGAAGACAACAGCTATACAGTTTTCAATGCATCGAAAACTATTCACAGCGCTTTACTTTTTCCACATTTTGTTACGCTACAGCCTTATTCCAAAATGGATTAAATTCAAAAATCACATGTACATACGTTTTCACTAAGTTTGCCATGACACTCAAAATTTAGATGAGGTGCATCCTGTTTCCACTGATCATCCTTCAGTTGTTTTGACAACTTGATTGGAGATTACCTGTGGTAAATCCAGTTGATTGGGCATGATTTGGAAAGGCACACGCCTGTCTATATAAGGTCTCATCGTTGACAGTACATGTCAGAACACAAACCAAGCCATAAAGTCCATGGGATTATCTGTGGACCTCTGAGACAGGATTGTATCGAGGCATAGATCTGGGGAAGGGTACAGAAAAAATTCTGCAGCATTGAAGGTTCCAATGAGCACAGTGGCCTCCATCATCCGCAAATGAAAGAAGTTTAACCCCCAGGACTTTTCCTAAAGCTGGCTGCCTGGCCAATCTAAGTGATCAGGGTAGAAGTGCCTTAATCAGGGAGGTGATCAAGATCCCAAGGGTTACTCTGACAGAGCTTCAGCATTGCTCTGTGGAGAGAGGAGAACCTTCTAGAACCATTTCTGCAGCTCTTCACCAAAATAGCTGTGCCAAGCTTGTAGCATCATACTCCAAAACACTTGAGGCTGTAAGAGCTGCCAAAGATGCTTCAACAAAGTATTGAGCAAAGGCTTTGAATACTTATGTACATGTGATTTTGTTTTGTAAATTTTTTAAATAAATTGGCAAGAAAATCAAACAAACTTTTTTACTTTGTCAATATGAGGTATTAGGTGTAGAATTGTGAGGGAAAGGTTAATCTATTTTAGAATAAAGCTGTACCATAAAAGGTGGAAAAAGTGAAGATCTATAAATATTTTCCTGTTGCACTGTTGTGTGTAGTTAATTTATGTTTAGTATTCCAAGTTCTTTCAAATTAGATGAAAAAACTGTAAGAGCTGAAAGTTTACTGTTTATGGCAGGTAGCAGTTGGTGCTGGGAGCGATCCTATGGCCAAAAAGGTTTAGAGCATATTTAGTAGAGCATATTTAAAGGTTGCGTCCAACATAAAACTATATTTTGATAGCTTAAATCAAGTCAATCAAATAAACTTACCAGCATTTAAAATACGCCGTATAACTGCACACCTTAATGAAATAAGTAAGTTACCATAATGAAATATTAAAGAAAGTTGGAGTAACTTAATCTTAAAAATAGCTACCTTAAGAATTGATTGTTGACATAGTAAATTTTTTTTACTGATTTTGAGTTTATTCAAATGTTTTCTATTCACTATTTTATTTTAAATTGACCTTACAAGCAAATAAGCAATTTGTTGTTTTAAAGATTTCATGTGGCCTTGTTGTTTTCTTTTCTTATATAACAATAAAATAACAAAGTAATAATAATAATAATAATAATAATAATAATAGTCTTCATTTATAGAGCACTTCTCATACCACTGGCAGCTCAAAGTGCTTTACAGGCAGATTTCATTAGTAACAACATAAACTTAGTATTAGTCAAAGGCAAAGTTTAACTTTATAGGTACTATGAGATACTATAAATTTTAATTAAACGCAGAGTTAAAAAGTTTTTATTCGTTTCTTAAAAAGTGATCACTGATCCTGACTGTCTAATGAAAACTGACATTAAATTCCACAGTTTAGAAGCAGAAAAACTGAAAGAGATTTTCTCCATATTTTCTGTATTTTACTGGAGGAATGTGCAGAAGGTCAGTATCTGCTAGTTCTCGAGTTGGAACATAAGTGTTAACATGCAGACAGTGTTTGTCTGTGTATGGTCATTCACCCCAGCCTAACTTCCATTGATTGCTTATTGTTTTTTTTGTTTTGTTTTGGTTTTTTTATTTTTAAATTAACTTACTTAATCTTAAACAGAGCTTATTGAAAATTAGTGTGAACAAACTGAGTTACTAAGCTCCCACATGATAAGTGTGGTCCTGTGGCTACAGTGACTAAGTCACCATCAGGGTAAATTAGATACGATGTCATCAGTGTGTATTATTGTTAAGCAATTGCAATGCCATGTAAATTTGTTACGTTTATCCTAGAAGTGAATTAAAATGACACAATATTAATGAAGTTAGTACAATTTAATCAATTTACTTAAGTGTAACAAGTTTTCCTGAACCATTAGCATTTTCCTAAAAGCACTTAACAAGTAACAATTACTAATTGATTTGCAGGGTTTTAACAGGTAAATCAAATTGTAGGAATTCTGAAATAGATTTCACTTACAGTTATTTAGTTGTTTAAAATAGTAATTCTAAGTACTAAATACTAAGTTAGAACTACAACCTCATTTCCAAAAAATGTTGAGATGCTATGTAAAATGTACATAAAAAGAGAATGCAATGATTTGCAAATATCATAGACCCACATTTTTATTCACAATATAACATAGAACACATGAAATGGTGAAAGTGAAACATTTTAATATTTCTTGAAAATTATTCACTTATTTAGAACAATATGGCAGCAATGCGTCTGAAAAAGTGCCATATCTAACATTATGTAGTAGTCTGTAAATGTCTGGGAAGTGAAGAGATCTTTTGCTGGAGTTTAGGGAGGGAAATGTTGTCTATTCTTGTCTGATGTAGAATTCTAGCTGCTCAACATCCATGGCTCTTCTTTGACGGATTTTTAATTCCATGATGTGCCATATGTTTTATTGGTGAAAAGTCTGGACAGGATGAGGGCCAGTTCAGCAGTCAGACTTTTTCTATGTGAAGCCATGCTAATGTGTTTTAGTAAGGCCTTCCCTGAAAGCGAGGCTGTCTGGATGAGAGCATATGTTGATCTAAAACCTATCTATACTGTTCAGCGTTGATAGGGCATTTTCAGAAGTGTGAACTGCCCAGGCACTGATGTAACCCCATACCATCCAAGATGCAGGCTTTTGAACTGTAGGATATGACATCCGTGGTTTCTAAAAAGAATTTCAATTTTTGATTAATCTGACAACAGAACAGTTTTCCATTTAGCCTCAGTGCATTTTAAGTGAGCTTTGGCACAGAGAAGACGGCAGTCTTTCTAGATTGTGTTGACGTATGACTTCTTCTCTGAATGATATAGGTTTAACTTGCATTTGTGGATTGTCTCTTTCTGAATCTTTTAATTATATTATGCACTGTAGATAGTGGGATATCCAAAGTCTTTACAATTTAAGCGTTGAGCTAAATAAGTCTGAAACAGTTCTATAATTTTTGGTGAACCTCTGCCCAGCCTTGCTTCTGAAAGACTAGGCCTTTGTAGAATGCTCTTTTTATACCCAGTCATGTGATTTACGTTGCAAATTGCTCATCCAGTTGTTTTTTATTAGTACCACTTGCTTTTTTAGCCATTTACCTCTGTCCCGAAGTTTTTGAGATGTGTTGCTGCCATCAAGTTCTAAATTAATAATAAGTTAATAATTTTCATGAAATGTTAAAATGTTATTTGGTATGTGTTCTGTGATCTATTGGGAATAAAATATGTGTCTATTGCATTCTGTTTCATTTACATTTATTTAAATTTCACACAGCATCTTTTGTTTTTGGGGGTGGTATATTTAAAGTAAATTATGAAATGTTCTATACAGTATTGGAACATTACAACATACAATACCTATGCCACTTTTTCTTATTTTAAAGACAATCGCTTTTCTTGCTTTTTCGTAAATATGGTTAACTAATTAGAATTTACAGTGTAAGTAAGGCCAGTTCACTTTAAATTTGTTATAATGAAATCTATTGATAATTACATCAGTAAATACATAAGTAACATAAGTACACTTAAACCATGCATGCATTGGTGCCTTTCAATGATATCTTAAATCTATTGAAATCTTAAATGCAGTGGTGCCTTAAATCTGCTGGTACCTTAAAAGAAGATCGGTGCTGCTGGCCTGCTCTTGAGGGTCACAACAAGCTTCTTTATTATTCCATGCCATTCTCCAGTAGCTGTTCTTACCTGACATTTCATATTGATTTGTGTGTGCGTGTGTTTGTTTGTGTCTTTTGAGTCTTGCATTAAAGATTCAGTGAATCCAGCCAGAATGAGGGCACATTGGTATACATTAGCAGCAAAGGATACCATGCGAGTGTGTGTGCTGAAGACCCATTGAACAACACTGTTCACTTTAAAATCTTTCTCCTCTGCTGTATTATATAGGACCAAAAACATCATATTAATTTACATTTCATGCGTCTTTAAAAATCCTGTTAATAGAGCCTCTCTAGAGAATATTAAAAAAGTAATTAGCCTCATCACAGAAGCCATAGTGTTTTTAGTAAATGCAGCATTGGATTAGACATTATCTACTACAAGGGTTTTAGATTGTCAGCTTGCTAACCTGCTTTCTGGAAATTTGACTACTTTTCCTTTAAATCTTTTTATTGTCATTCATTGTCTTTGCTTTACTTGAGTGCTAATAAAACAAAGGTGTTAACAGTTGGTAAGTCTCATATCTGTCTCATAATTAGCATGTTTATCGAGTGTGTGGGCTTGTGCTGTGTAACATTCAAGAGGCAGGGTGCATGTGTGTGTGTGTTTGCCCAGGGCACTGTGTACACCCATAGGTGTGTGTCTGTGTACACAAGGTGGGAGCCCATGACAGCATACCTTGTGTTACAGTGGAGATTGTTCATTTCTACTGCACAACAGCAGTTTAACACAACAAAATGTATTTTTTTTGTAGTGGATTGGGAGGTCACTTAAACACATACATGCAAACAGTCACTAACATGCATATTACATGTAATGATGTAGCAACAGACAGAGATGCTCTGTAATTAACACATTCAAATATGGGCACTCATGACCTTTTTCTCTGCAGACACAACAAGTTGCAAGTTTATTTTGCTTTTTTAATGGCACTGGTAGCATGGAAAATGTGATAGCAACTTTATTAAACATAACACACATATATACAGACACAAAGCAGCTAACCTCACTTCACATCAGTGTTTTTTATTACTAGTACTGAATTGTCACCTCTTAAGAAGTAGGTAAGCAGTGTCTGTGTGTGTGTGTGTGTACAATTTGAGTTCTAATGGGAATAGCAGCAGAATGTTCTGAGCATGCTGTGTGACATTTTAGATGGATAATCAACTATGGCATGCAAATGTTTGGGCACCCCGGTCGAAATTACTGTTAGGCTAAACGATTTAGCAAGTTGAAGATTAAATGATCTTCAAAAGGCATAAAGTTAAAGATGAAACACACTTTTTAACATTTTAAACAACATCAGTGTATAATTTTGGTTTTGTACAATTTAGAAGTGAAAAAGGAAATGAGTACACTGCAAAAGTATGGGAACCCTAGGAGATTTCAGCACTTAACTGGCCGAGGTCTCAGAGCTTAATTAGCTCTTAATATACTTTATTAATATTCAGACTCACCTAAGCTTGTCCCAAAAAACAGCATGGAGGAGTCATCAGAAGAAAACCTCTCCTGCAAGCTCACCACAAAATTTTGTGTCAAAAGTTTGCAAAAGAAAATCTTAACAAGACTAGTCCTGTGGACTGATGAGGTTAAAATAAAATTGTTTTGCAACAATGAGCAAAGAAATATTTGGAGAAAAAAAGGCACAGAATTTCATTAAACCATCACCTTTTGCAAGGAAGGTTGGAGGAAAATCCTTCAGACAAGACTCTTGGTTGTTTTTTACAAGCTGTGATACCTGCCAAAGGAGATTCTATTAGGTAATAACCATGCTAAACTTTTGCTTTGGGCCATTTCTTTTTTCATTTTGAAAATGTAAAAGATGAAAATAAAAAAGTATTCTTTGCTTAAAATACAAAGGGAAATGTGTCATCTTTAATTGTATGCCTTTTGGAAACCATTTCATCTTTAACCTGCTTGTTACAGTAAATAGTCATTTGGACCAGAGGTACCAAAACCTTTGCATGCCATTGTACTTTAGCAATGTTTGTGTTTTCACCAGTAGAAATACCACATCTATCTTTATATCAGATGAAAATAAGCATAAATACAATTCAAAATGGCATAATTGTCATGTTTTGAAATAAATAAAAAATGTCTTGTAAACCAGTTTAAAGAACAAAGTTTAGTTCCAGATTTTTCCTGGATGCCCCCCAGACACTGCATTAATTTATTAAATAATATCATAAGTGAACTCAATTTAGCTGTATGAAGTGTTGAGTAGTCAAACCAGGGGTTAGATGATAACTGCTGGGTTAAATACTGGGTTGGAGAGGGTTAAATAAACCGACTGACATATAAACAACCATATACTGTATTAATACTATTTGAATATTTGATTTGAGTGTTTTTCAGGTTCCTGTCTGGAAATATAGCATTTTAAATATAATGTGCCCAAGTGCCTAAAACGTTTGTGCTGTGTACACAGTAAATTCACTATATAAGCTACAATATCCAGCTTTGGCAAGACAGTCCTAATCATTGAATCAAAGTATAAAACAGGAAATCAAACTGCTTGATGGGTCTGTCATATTTCTTTCAGTAAAGAGCACCACATCACTTACTGCCACAGTAGACAAGCCACTGTCTGATCACTCAGTCAGTTACTGACAAGCACTGAGCCTTAAATAAAACTTAAAACACTTTATTTATAGGACATAGGGTCATGTTTAACAAAATAAGATATTTATTAAGCCTTCGGCCACACTACATAACACTTATATGCAATATATATTTAGCCTGCTCATGATAATGATGTTTTAAAAAAATGCCTGTGATTTTACAAAAAAATCCTCTGTTAAGTTATATACGGTTGGAATATTTGGCATGTAGTTTCATGGCTGTTAACTTGGAGGTGCTCAAACTGCATGAATTTTCTGCATGAATCATTTGTATAGCCTATAGATTAGGGGTCAGTAAAAGCGGATCGCGTTCCGGATTCAGACCCAGACGTTGTCCAATGTGGACCCAAACCGATACTTTATTGAGAATCATTTAATTTTAACAGTGTTTAATTTAAGCAGCGGAGCCTTTCTTGTTATTACGGTATACAAGCTTTTAGACGCGTGCCCTGTCGAAGGCACTCCTCAGCCAATCAGATCTGTGCACATTGGAGCGTGAGGCACGCACACAGGCGAGGTACGAAGCGAGGAGTAGCAGCCAAAAATTAAAGCAAGTGAGAAAGAATAACGTAAAAACAGAAAAGTCAACAGAAACTGACAGTAGGGAATGGTTATGGAATGGACTTGCTCGTCTAGTTTTGGAGAATACCATGATGTAAAACCAACATGTCAATTTGTGAAGCTTACAATTTAACAAGAAAACGCACGTTTTGTTTACTTTCTCTATAAATAAACACTTTAAGATGCACTTTTTTTCAAAAGCATTCTGTTTTTTTAAATGTAGCTCTTGTTTTTACTTGACGTAAGGAAAAAAAAATATTTGGAGTTTTATAATCAATTTATTCAGTTCAGCCTTTAAACAGTAAATATACTGTAATATACTGAATGGTATATATAATAAGTTTGTCTTTCAGCTGCTGATGGTATAAGATGCTGATACTAGGTAACTTAAATATACAGGATATGGAAACAACACAAGTTAGAAATGATGACGGTCTGGACCTTGGACCTGGCCTGAGGAAATCTTCTCTAACTGGACCTTACTGAATTCTAATTAAATACCCCTGCTATAGATGTTCTCAAAATCAAGCAATAGTTATATGGCCTAGTGTTATGGCAAGCTAATCTCCTGTCAGTTCACTATAGACTAAACACTAAACTGTTTAGTGTATGAGTAACATTGTGGGAAGTGAATGGAAAGATCATAGTGGGTCCCTGCTCGGTGCTTGCAAAGTTTTTGTAAAGAAGATAATTCTGTTATCTTCCTCCATAACATGAGTTTAGATTCTGGCCTAATTAGTACTAACAGGTAATATACAGTTTCTAATATGACTAAAAGATTAAGCTGTATGTTTAAAGCAGTAGGACAATGTTACTGTTAATTGTCCTGCAGCATATTTAAAAACATAAATGCACTAATTATTAGCATAAATTTGCAGAATTTTCCTCAAAGTATATTGTATAACAATATCTTTTGATTCTTAATATGTAAGATTTCCAGGGCTCTAATGCTAGAAAAGGGGATACACTACAGTTTCTTAGCAATAAATATAGATAAAGGCAGCTATAAAAATAAAAAAATATGTATATATTTTAAAATAATTGTGGTAATATCATAAACAAAAAAAAATCATATTGACATTCCCTACATATGCTCAGTTTGCATTGTCCATGCTTTATCTTGTAATTACAGTATTAGTCAGAAGTTGTTTAACCCATTTTTATGTACTAACAGGTTATTTTTCTTTTTACAGAATGGGTGCAGATGTCTGCAGATGAAAAAGGGGCTCAGAGACAAAGGGCCAATTTGCACTCAACACTTAACCAATTGCAAAAGCTTCAGAATGAGTGACATGACCTAAAGTTCTTGCTAAACCATGGAATAACCTTAAGCATCCTGAGCAAACATCTAAACTGTAATGGCCAAGACGACAGAGGTTCTCAACCTGTCCTTTCTCCTGGAACATGAGCGAGAGATGATCCTCAGTGTTCTGCAGAAAGACGAGAAACTACGCAAACGAGAGGAGAAGCGAATTCGGTATACTCATCCTGTTTTTGCTTTATCCCCTGTACTGTGAAAATTATTAAATGACAGGAGTATAGATAAGCTTACTGTAAATCTTCTTTTTTCTTCTTCTCCTTCATTCTTTTTTCTCAGCTAAAATGTGCTATAACACTCTCCCCCAGGGGAGTGTTTGGCACAGCCAAATGTGTTTTTAGACATTTTTTTTCCTGCATTAATTTAGCTCATTTATTTAGATGTTTTACAAGTTTGCATAATATGTAAAACCTACATTTCCAAACTATTCCTAGTGTCCTTACTGTTATTATTTAACAAAATGATAATATAGTAATGTCATATAACAGATTTTGGCACACAGTGCATTTCTTGCATATTAAAAGCTTCTTTTATATTCATAGTTACTCCACAAAATAGTAAATTAAAGTGTGTAATTAGACCTTTATGGAGGGGATGGCAAACTGTGTTTCTTCATTTTTACAGTATCAGTCCTCTACAAGTGTGTTTTATTTAACTTTTTCTAAGCTGGGTATTTAAAAATTCTATTACAAAATTAATTAATGAATTAATGAATTTCTTATTTTACAAATAGCTGCCTGTTAACCTGGTTAATGTTTTATGGACAATGTTTTCTTTTTGATTTTAATGGTTTTGTTCTTTTTGTTTTATTAAACCTGATAAAACCAGAGCCTGCCTCAATCCACCGACATTTCTTTGTTGGGAAACACAACTTTGTGGTAGTGACAAACTGTTTTGATTCCGGATTGAGTCTTTTTTCTTGAAAACACTGAGTGGTTTCTCTGTCTTCACAGGAAGCTGAAGAATGAGCTGCTGGAGCTGAAGCGAGGCGGCCGGCGCAGCAGCCCAGAGCAGCGCGAGTGTGGTGTGTGTTTGCGTGCTCTGGGCCTCATCCTGCAAAGAGGTAATGTGTGTGATGACTGCCAACGTCGTGTCTGCAGCTTCTGCACAGCCATGTTGCCAAACAGCAGCCGCATCAAGTGCACGGTCTGTGCCAAAACTGCGTGAGTCATTCCAAAATTTGTTCACACATCACATCAGTTTTGGTCCAGTTAGTTAGCATAAAATACAAACTGCTGAGTATGTACGGCAGGTAGGATAAAACTCTTATTGAAGTCTATTTTGCAGAAGAGTCACACAGACTTTTCCATAAACTGATTTCAGTTACTCTGTTTATGTTTATTTCATTGTTCTTTAAACTTTCTTGATTCCCTAAACTGACAGGCACCTCCAACTGTTGAGCATATGGCTGCCCCTCCGCTCCCACTCACTGCCCCCTAGTGTGTGTGCTCACCTGTGCGTGTGTATGTGGGCATTTTATTGCACAGATGGCTTAAATGCAGAGGACAAATTCCTCTGTGGGCAAGTGTATATGACGAATAGTTTTAAATTCTAAATACATAGAAAAAATCAGCTTATCACACCATATAAGGGGCAAGGGGAGACTCGGGAGTGTTGTGCTGAATAAATCACTACTATAGTCAGAATTCTTTGAAAACTATTTTTTTAAACCAATTTAAAAAATATTTTTTCCAATAATTTGAAAAAAGTTGGTTGTTATATTGTTCCTTCTTTTAGGAGAAAAAAAGTTTACTTCATTGTCATAGTTTTTTTTCTTTTCCAGTCCACTTTAGGCATTGCAACAGATGTTGCTGTTTGAAGCTTGTAATTCAACTCTTACTCAGACTCTCTCCTGCTTTATTACTAGCTTAGTCCGAATGTCCCTCAAGATGATCATGATGAAAACAGATGTCAGCAGAGTGAAGGAGTCAACTCCAAGCATTTCTGAAACATGTTATGTGATACTGTGTCAGCAGTGTGCTGGGTAGCAGTGAAATTTCTTATGCTGGTTGAACTTTAATATCTCATCCAATAATTAATGTAGTTGCAACATAGCCTGTAGCCTAAACTGAGCTTCTGCTGCAACTTGGATTGCATTTAATAACCCTCTTTTCTTGCCATTTGTTAGCCTATAGAAGGTGTGTTGTGTATCTGAACCTCTAACATCAAAAGTGTAGTGTTTGTCAGTTGTAAACAGTGCAAATCCACCCTTTTGTCTGTGGGAGGCTGTGATACAATTGCTGCACCCCTTAGAATATTACAGCGTTATCAAAATGGTAGTTTCCACATAAAATCTCAAGAAGGGAAATGAAAAAACTTGAGGTCCAAACCTTGGTGTCCTCAAAGCTAGTGGTAATTGCAAAGCTGCTCTCTATTTTCTGCCACAAAAAATGATTTTTTGGCAGTTTAGTGATGAACTGGATTCATTTTTGCTCTTCTTTGCTGTACTTGGATGGTCCTTTTATTTTTCCCTCTCAACACCCGGAAATACAAACTAGTGAATCTTATCTGCCATAACACAGTTGTGGGGACTGAAGTGAAATTACTAAAAATAATCACAACAATCACAAATATTACTAACACAAGCACACATACACATGTATTTGTGTGTATATATATGTAATTCTCATCAACACTCATCAACACAATCTCATCAACAGATAAAGTTCTAATCAGCTAATGGGTGCCATATAGGCAGACCACAATATTATTAAAATATGATTTACTAATTAACATATTAACATATTCAAACTTAAATCTGTTTGTTATATCATTAAGAAGTTTAACTATGTTTTTTAGGGAGCTGAAGGTGGTCACAGGGGAGTGGTTTCTGGAGGAACGAGCAAAACGCTTTGACCACATGAACACTCCAAGCAGTGACATGATCAAACAGTCCATACTGAACAGTCCACCGGGTGAGTCACACATGACCATCACCGAACACTCTTTTTTCAGAAAAAAATTCTTTGTTGACTTACAGGGTTTATTAATTTTGGCCTATTTAATAATAACATTAATCTGACTGATAAAAATTACAAAAATTCTGCCACATGTATGTGTGTTTTTGTTTGGAGAAGGAAGTTCTACCCAGAGGAAGTTTGTGGACCAGACTGCTATGGTCCAGTCTGAGCGGTCAGCCACACCCCAGTATGAGAAGAACGCAGGCAAGAAGAAAGTGTAAGATGTGTGATTTGTGTGTGCACAAAAGTGCTGTACGAAAAATCTTGTTTTTATCATTTTATGAGTTTCCACAATAATTCAATGACAGAACAGATCAAATTCTTTCAGAGAGACACCATTACATTAGAGATGGGGAGTTGAATTCCAAAAGTGTTGGAGCCCACTCTTTGCCAGTGACTCTAAAAGACTCTAAATACTGGGAGTTGACTTTTCAATTTTTTTTACAGTAATTGGCTTAAGGGACATTATGGTGGAGAAGAGTGTAAGACAGTACTGAGTCTGAGTTTTTTTAGCTTTAACCCTGAGGACCACGTTTTGCAGGCAAAATGCAATTGTCATCTAGCCTTTATAACTTTAGACAGGTTTAACCTATAGAGACAGCATCAGCTGATGTTAGCAACAGTTTGTTCGAAAAAACACTCAAAATCCTGCAATTAACTCTTTGCTCTTAGCCTTCCTTTTATAGCAAATGATTAAAAAGATGAACATGATTCACATAGCGGAACAGTCTGCAGAACCTCTTCTCACTGACCAAGGATTTCCACCAGCATTTAGCACCCAACTGCCAGCAATACTGCTCCAAATAAAACCCGAAATCCACCCACTGCTATTATATTAACTCCTTGCATTTAGCCTTCATATTATAAACAATGGCTTAAAAACAGCAATTTATTCATACACTAGGACACTTATCTAGCCAGAGTGATTTCTCCTACTTCTGATCACTTTTCAGCAACTAATTCAGCTCCCAATTCAGCAGACAAAAACCTGCTATTAGCTCTATGTTTTAGCCTTCTGGTGACAAATATGTTGACTGTTTTTCAGCCTTTCAGTCCAATCTGCTGTCTTTTTATTTTTTATAGTAGTGAATAGTGCCTTTGTAGTTTTATATTTTCCTGTTTGTTTAAAGAAGAGGTAAGTTAGATTTTTGTTTACGCATCCCATTTGCTTGCATGACATCTATTCAAAGGCATATGACTTTAATAATAATGGATCACTTCTCATAACATCATCTGACTTTATTAAACAACATATTTTACATCAATATCAGGCAACCAACAAGCTGCTCCAAAATATCTTCTAGGGTTAAGAGTGCCA
Source organism: Megaleporinus macrocephalus (assembly GCA_021613375.1). NCBI lineage: Eukaryota > Metazoa > Chordata > Actinopteri > Characiformes > Anostomidae > Megaleporinus > Megaleporinus macrocephalus. Next base: position 34,574,900 of record CM038709.1, on the reverse strand, counting down.
TGGAAAATATATCACTTTAACCAATAATATACCCCTACTAGTGGTGGGCGATTTGGCCTTTATGTAATATCATGATATTTTGGCATATTTTTGTGATAATGGGAATCACTAACGATATATAGAAATATTGTTAAAGAGATTCATTTTAAAAACAATTTAAAAAACAATCTTAAAATCTAAGTTACAAAATGTTAGTACATGTACACTAAATTAAGCTTCACATTATTAATACAGCAACCTTAAAATAAAATAGAATATTCCCTGCTAAACAAATTCCTAATTATAACCTCAATGGCAAAACTGAATACTGAATGTACATAGAGTCCAAATGTTAGTTAGTGTGGAGTGCAAAGAAAATGTAGTCAATATTTATACAAGTAAATATTTTGTTTTTACTACAGCATCAAATTCTTAGTCTACTCAGCCATTTTTGAGTCAACAGGAAAATATTTAAACTTCAAATCAGCTGTAACTGTAAAAACAAAAAAACAGTCATGAAATTACACAGAATATTCCCTGCTAAATAATGCCCTAACTATAAAATCAATAACTTCCAAAACTGAAAATAATGCATACATTTAAGTGCAAGTGAAAGCAAGACAGTATATCTGTTGTCACACAAACCAGGTTCTCTTTTTAAGGTCCCATGACAAAAGCTGGAAAAAGCTTGTCTGTAAGCAGGAACCCCATATTCTCCAGTTGCTATCAGTGTTGTGGTTCATTCTCACACACGCAATAACTGACACTCCTCATACTCACTAGGGGGCTTTTGCTTTAGGTGTTAAAATAAATTTTATGTATTGCTGCCTTTTGTGGTCACAGTATTTTTGCACTTTTTGTTTGGAGTCTGATCTTCTGTATACAAAAAACTTTCACACTACTGATGTAGCTCCCATTTTAGGAATTCGTCCTTAGCGCCTCTGGTACACCTAACTCCTATCATAACAGACAGAGAATGCAATATTTCCATAAACAATGTAAAATGTTAATTTTAAGACTGCAGTACATATTTCCACTCTGCATTGATCAATTTAAGATGGACTTGTGTCCAGCCTAGTGTTGTTATGGATATTTTTGTCATATGACTGTTGTGCATAGTACAGTCTTCAACTACTTTGTTTTCCAGCAACAAGCAGTGATTATTGGTGGTGGTTTGTTAAAGTGTTTCTGAGCCGATGTAGTTTTTGATGCTGCGCTGTCTGAGTCATTTAGCCATTTAGTTTTTAGGCACTTAATGTTATAGGCATTTAGTTGTGGTTATTGGCCTTGCAGTGATTTATCTGTATTCCCTAAATCTTATATCATGCAGAGCAGATGGTGAAATATCTAAAATCCAAAAAACTCATCTTTACTCATAAAGGACTAAGCGTTTTCTGAATGCTGCTTTTTGTATTTAAGCATGATTGAATTACCTGTTTAAGATGTTTCTTGCAGTGTTCTTGGTGTTAAATATGCTGTTTCCCAGCCTTTTGAACTGTATTGCAGGCATCAATTTCGTAATGTGCATAGGTCAAAGTACATTTGAAAATGACTACTTTAAAATGTGTGATAATAAGAAAAAATGAGAAGTTTAATTTAAACTTTAAAAGCATTGTTGTTCAAGGATATTTAAAGATACTTGTTTTTGCACGTGTTTGAGCAATACATGTAAATGAATGATATTTGTATCTCTTAGGTCAAAAGCATTGGCTGCAGAGTCATCGGGGCTTTCATCCACACCCAACAACATGCATTCACAACCAGGCCGATCACCAGCTGAAGCGAGGAAAAGGGTAACCATGTGCCTGTTATACCCCAGTACACACAAGTGCTGTGTACTGGGTTGTCCTACAATTTTACATGATTAAGTGGTGTAGGTGACCCTCTAATTGAGAAATGCACCTCCAGTGGGTAAAATGTTATGCAGTGCAGTGTATCTACATGGGTGAGAATGAGATGTTTCTGAATGGTTGCCCTGTCAGTGGATAAAATGTGATGTGGTGATCTATATCTGCTCTCAGAATGGGAAAAACTTGTGCCTTTATAAAAAAAAAGTATGACAAGCCCTGTTAGTTGCCCTTTCAAGTGACAAAACATGATGGAGTGCCCTTTGCCATGTCATTCCCTGCCATAAAAAATGTCCTTATCACAAAAATTTCTGCATTCCAGCCACTGCATTTCAGCCCTATAGAACAGCCTGCACATAATTTCTGTGATGATCTCGTTAGCTCATGAGAAAAGAGTAACAAGGTTAATGAAGGCTGGTTGATTTAAAAGTGTAGTGGTGCTTTAAAGTTTTCTTCTGTTAACCATGGTTACCTCCAAGAAGACACATGCCATCATCTTTGCATTGCATCAAAACTGTTTCACAGGCAAGGACATTGCTGCTTGTGACTGTTGTAATTTTTTTAATATACCATAGCATCTGTTTGAAGTGTATGAAACAGATGGCCTACAGAATACGGCAGTGCTTGCGCAAAGGTCAGGGCTTTTAGGACCCCCACCATATAGGGCTTCACACAAACCCTGGACTTATTTTAGGGAACTTCTATTCGAGAACCACTGTCCAACCAGAGAATTGCGACGTGGCCAGGTGTACCGCATGGGCCAGGAAGGCGAGCCTATAAAAGACATTGCAGTCAGAGACACGATTGAGACCAGGGTTTGAAAGCTCAACGTTGGTACCACTGTCCTGAGAATAAAAACTTATCCTCTGAACTGGTCTTCCTCTTCATTCTGACAGCAAAAACGAAGTTACAACTTAACAATTTATCCAATCATCAAGAACCTTAAAGGAGAGTGTCTGATTGCAGTGAAGAAGGCTTCAGGGTGCCCAAGAAAGTCAAGCAAGCGTCAGGACCATCTCCTAAAGAGGATGCAGATCGGGTCACGACTAATGCGGAGCTTGTTTGGGAATGGCAGGTGTGAGTGCAAAATTTTACCTGAACACTGCCATGATTAAGGAATGGTATCAGAACTTCTCCCAACTATCCAGGAGCAATTTGGAGATGAACAATGCTTTTTTCCAGCATGATGGAGCAACATGTCACAAGGCAAAAGTGATAACCAAGTGGCTTGGTAAACAAAACATTGAAATTTTAGGTTCATGGCGAGGAAACTCCCCAGATCTCAATCCATTGAGAACCTGTGGTCAAACCTCAAAAAGAGGGTAGACAAACAAAAACCCAGAAACTGTGATTAAGTCCAAGCACTGATTAGGCAAGGATGGCTTGCCATAATCTAAGATTTTGTCCAGAAGCTGATATTCAGCATGCTGAGGCGAATTGCAGAAGTCTTAAAGAAAAAAGGTCAACACTGTAAATACGAAGCTTAAATATTTTTGCTTAAACTGGATGTATTTGTCAATAAAAACTTAACACACATATGTAATGTTTATAATTGTACTTCATTATACCATCTAAACATCTGACAACAGGTTCTAAACAAACTGAGGCAGCAAACTGTGTAAAAACCAAAATTTGTGCCATTCTCAAAACTTGTGACCACGACTGTAAATATATATATAAATATATCAGTTTTAGTCACACCGCCTCTAAAATGTTCAGTTGCCAGAGAGAGGGCTGAGCTGTAACTCTGACACTCAGCAGTTTATGAAGAGTTAAGACAAGAAGCTTTATTTAAAGTTGTAAACATTGAGGTTTACAAATGAAGCATTACTAAGTATTAAAGTATAGCTAGCTAAGAATCTTGTTAATTAAACAGGTTGCTTAGCTGCTGTTCTGCTGAAGTCATGAAAAACATGAATTCACGACATTTTAGAAATCACAGCAGTGTTTAATCTTCTTTTTTGGGAACCTTTTTTGGGACAAATTACACAAAATGCCCAAAGCTCCCAAACAATAGATTTGTGTGTGTAAAAACAAATATTAATAGTTTCTTTGGTTTTTGCCAAATATTTAAAAAATGTGGTTCCAATGTGAAGTCTTCAGTACTTATTAATGCAATATTACTGTGTGTGTGTGTGTGTGTGTGTGTGTGTGTGTGTGTGTGTGAGTGAAGCCTGATGGGGCCGAGAGTGTTTCCAGTCATCTTAGTAATGACAGCATTCCAGATAAAATCGGCAGTGGGCGGACCCGAACTGATTCGGCGACACCCTCTATCGCCGTGTCAAGAGTCTCGCTCTCATCAGGTATACTCTTTTTTTTATTTTATTTTAAACCTGTCATGTCTGGCAGGTTTCAACAAAATCGGAATGGTGATCTGAATGCACTGATGTACAAAACATATTTGCTTTTACAAGAACAGATCTATAGGTTTCTATAGTCTATTCTTGTTAATGTTTGTATTTTTATTTTATATATTTAGCCAGGCCTTACAGGCAGTAAAGGCAAGGAAAAAGAGGAAAGAGAAAAATAAAGAAAAAAATATATAGATACATACATACACATATATATATATATACATATACATGTACATATACATACATATATACACCCATACACAATTCTATTATTTGCAACAATGTTTTTATGTGCCTCTGTCATGAAACAATGAGGGCAAGAAACCGCAACCATGCCCCCGTGATCCAAAGGCAGATAGGGAAGGACCTATGGGACCCAGACCATCCACAGCCCATAAGAACTCATAAGACCTGAGGTCACACATCTCGATGGCCACACCACAGAGGAGGAAGGAGGAAGACCCCAGACGAAGCCCCCACGGACAAAGGGCAAGAATCCAGAGAGCCAGAAGCAATGAGCAATGAGTGACGCCCAGTGGGGAGCGGTGGTGAGGGATAGACCCAGGCCCAGCTGTCCACGCAAACACACACGTGCACACATGCACCCACACACTTGCGCCAACACACGCCATTCGCACACTCATGCACACACGGAATGTACATGGACACCTGGTGTGGGCAAGCGGATATCGGCACCGGGCCAGCAGCAACCCAGGGAAGCAGCCAATCCAGCCCTGAACAGCCAGTTGGTCCCCAGGCGGGGTGCACAACACTGGAGTGTGAGAAGACCCGCCCACCCTCTCCTCCCATTCAACGTGTTTGCAGTGATCTGATGTGTACAATAAAAAGAGTGTGTGAAAGCTACAGTGCAATTAAAATTGGAGGGATAGATGTAATGTAAGCACTGAATAACAGTACCCGGCCACCCTGCAAACACAACACAAACACACACCCCCACACACATACAAAAGACAACAATTAACGCACACACACATACTCACAATTATGATAAACATCACATTCTTCCACACACACACATTCATCCACACAGTGGTCTTGAGTCCGTGACCAACCGACCCCATCGGGGAGGCACCAGAATCCCGGAATGCCAGCCAGACACCCAGACGCGGGCCAACCCTCCCCACATGGTGGAGCGCCCAGGGGGGCACAGACCCCTCCAGCGCCCGAAGGAGCCCAACCGGGAGACGGGCCACCCCGGACACCAGGGCCCCAGACCCCGCACCCCGGCCCCACAGAGGAGGCCAGCCACCTGGACGTGACCAGCACCCACCACCACAGGCCCCCCAGATCCTCAACCCAAGTCTGCGAGAGCATAAATCCAGGCCCTCACCACCAACAACCATGGCCCGCACACAGAAACCACAAAACGGCAGCCACCGTCTCTAGTCCAAGAGCCATCAGACAACCAAATAGTTTTTATAATGTTAATTGTTCAACCTATAAAATTAAAAGACTACATTTAGGAAAATAAAAATGCAATAATAAAAATAATAAACACAATAGTTTATAACAGGTGCAGAAAGTATTTAGGCTTGTTATTCTCACAAACATATACAAATTTAAAATGGAAAAACCTGTGTAAGAGCATTATCTAAATATATGTGAGTGATTGCTGTTTTAAATTATGATGGACTATGTTAATTAAAATCTCTCTCTCTCTCCCTCTCTCTCTTTCTCTCTCTCTCTCTCTCTCTCTCTCTCTCTTTCTCTTTCTCTCTTTCTCGGCTGTAGATCGAAGTCGCTCTGAAGTTGATCTCAGTAATCCAGGGGAGGGGTTTATACATGATTCTCTGTCCACTCGCTGTCACTCAGTTCCAGGACTTAATGTATGTTGTCACCTTTAACACGTCACACGTACTTTGTCTGTACACATCTATCTGACGTGACAGCTGACAGCGTCTCCAGGGATGATTTACAAGCTGTTTTTTGTAAATGCAGTCAAAAATGAAAACCGCATTTTTGTGTAATTTTTGTCTTGCAGAGACTATAATGTAACTGACTCATAACCAGATCAATGAATAATAGCATTTTTAAGGCTAATAACCCTCGAATGAGACCCTCACAAAGTGTATGGATAATCTTTGTGTTGTAGGAATCTGATGAGGACATTGATGCCCTGCTGTCTGCCCATTACAAAACCAATCGTAGTGTCAGGAGTGCTCAATCTGTGGTACTACCCCATACATAAATATAAATGTGTGTATGTGTGTGTGTGCGTATGTGTGTGTGGGTGTGTGTTGTGATATATATATATATATATATATATATATATATATATATATATAGACTAAATGTATATATTTGTGTACTTGTAGGTATGTCTGCAACTTTATATCTGTTAACATTTCTGCTCTTGCTGCATGTGTTTCTAACATAGTCATCTGTTTACTTTATCATATACCATATACACACACAGAGGCACACACAAACGCAGCTATAATTACACAGAAAAGCATGAACTGTATTAAATAAAGTTATGCGGCAGAGTTTTAAAGGAAAACCATCTGATATACACTGTAATTTATATAGAGTAGCTACTTATTCATAAAATTACAAATGGAAAATGTATTCGCCTCTTTTCCACTGCTGCAGACTTTTTTTTGCTGTCTCTTGCTCTTTTTATTCTTTCGCTTACTCATTTCTTTCACTTTGCTCCTTCCTCCTTCCTAGTCTTCCACTCAAGGCTCTGAGAGAAAGTGGGGCTACCTTAATGTACCCGACTCAGATGCCGAGACTGTGAGTGCTCTCTGTGTCTGTGTTTGCTGGCCTCCATCTATACCTGTCTGTAACAAACGCAAAAATGCTCCTGTTCTATGTGCCCGTTATCTTTGTGTTGTAGAACATTGATGAGAATATATTCTATATATTGATTCTAGTATGCGTTCATAATTTAGAATTATGGAATTACTGTTCAAATGTTCAAAATCATTGTTATTAATAATATTAAATGTGTTTGATTACAGATAAAAACATTTTATTAGCTGGCGTATTAAAATCTGTCCATTTACAGTCAACTCAATTAGACACTCCTACCTTGTAAGTCCACCTTGTAGATGTAAAGTCATACAGAAATATACATTTTCACACATACAAACTTTGCGGTAGTTCTGTGGTAACGTGACCTAGTGATAACATGACATAATTGTCAGACCTAGATGTTTAACCAAAAGAAAGACTTTCTTTAAATTTAAAAGATTTAAGCTATGTCGCATTGTCATCATTGTCATTTTGTTATACTCTGTAGAAAATATTTAGAAAATGTAAAATACCATAGTCAACATGATCAATTTGTTTAACCAGCTTGGATTTGTTTGTTCATAAAATATTAGGCTGCCTATAAATATAGCATATTTTAGAGGGGAAAACAACTTACATGTGTTGTGTTATGTCAACTTGACATATGAGTTGGCAAGCATAGCATTTACAACATCTGTAGGTATCTGACAGTTCATGACAGGTTTATAATCTGATTACTTTCAAAATATAAGGCATTTTAGATATGAATTTATAACTTCTTTCCTGATGATCTACATAAACTCATCATAACAACTAACATAGCTGTATCATTTACTAAAAATTATTGAAATAATTAATGAAATATGTTAAAATACTCTTTAGTGTATACTTCGTAATATTGAAATCTCCATCGTTTAAGTTATTATTATTTATAAAATTTCAAGAAATGAATCTGTGATTTGAAGCTTTTGCACAGGAGCATAATTCCATGCTGCTTACACACAGTCCCAGTCCCAGAACAGTCCCAGATTCATACATAAAGAGGCACATACACACACTGTCACTGAGATTGTAAAAGATGTTGTGTCCCCATTTTGCAGAGCAGTCTGAACAGCATGATGAGTGTGTACAGTGAGACAGGTGACTATGGCAATGCGCGTGTTTCCGGAGAGATCCTACTCAACATCTCCTACAGCTACAAAACAGGAGCACTAAATGTTCTTGTGCGTGAGTGCCGCTGCCTAGCAACTGGAGATGAGAAGAGGCAGCGCACTGACCCGTAAGGGCCTGCATGTGCACACATAGACGCAATACCTACCCACAACATATGCACATTTGTTCCAAATATTGCATTGCTGTGTTCACTTCCAAGTCATTTTCACATCACTGCAGCCTCTATTTCAAATTAGGGGCAGCGAAAAAATAACACAATTGTCCTAGTACTTGCTTTGAGCACAGTAACTGCTAGTAGGAGAAACATAACAATGTCCTAAAGCACCTAATGTATTCTGACAATAGCTGAGATGCTATTCACAATACTGCTACTGATTATTGGTAGATTTAGATTTGTTCTTATTTATGAAATACTGAAATCAGATTAGATATGTATTTTTGATGATTTCTGTGTATGTTTTGCAGATATGTCAAAACATATCTTTTACCAGATAAGTCCCGCCAGAGCAAACGAAAAACCAGCATTAAAAGCAACTCGACCAATCCAGTGTTCAACGAAAACTTGAGGGTAAAAAAGGCCTGCAGTTAAGCTGGGAGATTTATAATGTATTGTGTAATGTGTATACTGTGTATATATTGTGTTATATATGTGTATATATAAATAAACTTACTGATAATGCCACAGTTAAGGAGCAATAGCAGAATCAGTTGAGTAAGAAGTAGCATTAGCTACTGCTCACAAATTTCAAACATCAAAAATCAACAGTGTGATTAAATGGTAACATTCCTATTTAGAATAGAAGATTTCTTAAGGTTTTATAAGAAAAATAAACTCAAAAGGCAAAACAATCAAACACTAGCACTCAAGAGTCACATTTTTTGAGCATTTGCTACTCTTGTATTTAGTGATAAATTTTACAGCATATTCTGAAATATTAGACATGCATTCATGTACAATTATGTAAAATTTTATTTAAAAGTTATCCCAAACTTTTGAATTGCAATAGCAGGACTAGCATAGATTCATGAACATTAACAATATCACCAAATGCCGAGCAGCAAATACCCATCACTAGCTATGCACATGCACGTTTCTGTTACAGCATATGTATGGTATGACACACTCCCTCTCCGTGTGTAGTACGTGGTGAGTCACTCTCAGCTGGAGACACGCACTCTGCAGGTGTCTGTGTGGCATCATGACCGCTTTGGACACAACAGCTTTTTGGGGGAGACAGAGCTGACTTTTGACTCCTGGGAGTTCGATACTAAGATAGAGGAGTGGTTCGCCCTGCAGCCCAGGGTAAGACATATACACACACGTGACCTAATAGTACACAGGTAATGTTCCTTGTTCTCTAATGGTGTGTTCTCTGCAGGGTGAGTGCTTGGCTGATTCTATGATGCAGTATAAAGGAGAGCTGACTGTGGTTCTAAAGTATATTCCTGCTGAGAGGAATCTCTCACTGCCTCTAGACCAAGTACAAGGTACTACAGAAAAATGCTGCTGATTTAGATGTTTTGCATTTTTAGATGTTTTGCTATCATTCTGTTAGATACAGTAATTTGTAAATTCAATTCCTGAATTTCAAAATCTGTTATAATGCATTTTTGTTGTATAAAATCAATCAAATCAAATTGTTGGTGTATAAACACAAAAGTGTTAGTGCTGTAATAGGGTCTTTTTAAAGACTTTTTTGTATGAGATAAATAAAACATTTTAGAGGAAAAAAACTTTTGGTGTGTATGTGCAGATTAGCACTGTTGTCTTACTCGTAAAATGCTTTGTGTAGACAGTATCAGACAGTATGATGATCATGCAACCTCTATCTCAGTAAAAAAGGGATTTCTGAAAGGAAAGAAGAGTATCACTCTGCCAAAAGGAGGGATGGTAGAGCTGCTGGTTAAGGAAGCCAAGAACTTGTCAGCTGTCAAATCAGGCTCTTCTGATCCTTTTGTTAAAGGGTAAGAACAGTCACACTTGTTATTTTTCTTTAACACAAGCATACACACATACACATGAGCATCTTCAAAGAGCTATGATTGCCAGTCAAACAAGCCATCAATAGGCTGACAAATCAGAGACTATATTAGCTGTGGCCAAAACAACTACACTCTTGAAAAACCCTGTCACAGTCATTGGCCAGAATCAAGAAAGGTCTCAAGGACTTGGCCATATCTGTGTCAAAGAAAACTGTCAAGAGAGGACTTTACAGAGGTTTAACACAAGATGGCAACCACCGGTTAATCTTAATTAAAGACCAGATTAGTTTGTCTAAAAAATCAAAAATGGCTGTAAAGTTCAGAAACAACATCTTACAGACAGCTGAGAAAAATGCTGCTCTCGATCTAAAGCATACTTCCTGTCAAGCATGATTGGGTTTGTGTTATGGCTTGGACATGTCTGGCTGCCAATGGAACTAGGTCAAGAAAGTCTGTGTCTAGTGATATCTGTGGGTTCCAGTGTTTGTACAGTTGACTGCAAAAGAATTGCATTTAGACAAAGTCTTGTTATGTTGAATTGAGTTTTGATAAAGTTCTGTAAAGCTTCTCCTATCTTCAAAAACTGCTACTAATGAACACATTTGTGGGCAGAGCATGTGCAAGGTCAAACTCCATTTGTGAATGTAGGTACTTACTGCCTGATGACAAGAAGAGCACAAAGCATAAAACTGCAGTGCTGAGGCGTACGGTGAATCCACGCTGGAACCACACCTTTACTTACTGCGGCCTGCAGCACAGCGACCTGGACAGTGTGTGTCTTGAGCTCACCGTCTGGGATAAGGAGCCACTTGCCAGCAACGTCTTCCTGGGAGGAGTTCGTCTAGGAGCTGGGACTGGTCAGTCTCTCACTCCCTCCGTCTCTTTCTTTCTTTTTATCTTCCTTACTGCCACCATTAATTATGAGAAAACACATGCTTTTGCATTCTTCACTCCAAACTCTACTTCATTTTGCTATAATTACTTAGTATTAGAATATGAATAATGAAAAAAATGTTGCTTTTTATAAAACAAGACTGTATGCACAACAGTGTGATTGCTGTTTTTTAAGTTCCCTCCTGATTGGTTTTCTTCTTTTACTTTTACTTCAGTCACAAGTACAAAACATGATAGCAGCTAACTATAGGTTCTGACCCACAGGTCTGAGCTATGGGACAGAGGTAGACTGGAATGATTCGTATGGGGAGGAGCAGCGACTATGGCATCGCATGATTGACAACCCTGAGGTTCCTCAAGAGTGCACACTGATGCTGAGGTCCAGCATGGCCAAGAGAAAAACATAGGAGACGACTAAGAGATGAAAGCTCCTTATTTTGCAATACTTGTCAAAACTTATTGCCTCTTTTCATCTAGACAAAAGTGCCCTTTGCATACACAGATAAAAATTATTATTACACATACCCACACACCTGCACACACACATGTATACACTGCATCTGTCCTTCAGACCAGTCCCTAGTGATCAAATACTGAGTCCTTACACAAAGACTGGTATTTACAAAAAAGACCACACACTGTCTTATTGTCTACTCCAATACCATTTACAGGCCTACATTTTGTTACTAAAGAAAAAATCATTGTATATGTGCAAAAATATTCTTGTATGCACCACACAGTACAAGAATTCCATGGCTTTACAAAAGCTATCTTAAAAAGAGCACACAATTGCAAGGTTACAGCTTTGTAAGACATACATAAAAACTAATATACTGTACATTTATGAGGGCACAAAGTTTGCATAAAACATTACAACCCAAAGCATAAACATTCACTAGGTGAAGTATTCTTACATATTACCATTTACCAGCAAAAATGTTTGTGATTTCAGCATGAGCATAGAGTATGCCTGGAAGGAGTCTAGATTCCAAAGTTGTTATAGGCACCGAAATTAAAGACATCTTAATGAACTCCTCCACGTGCAGCCATGCATGTCTGAGGCAGTGTTCATGACTGATCAGACCGTCCTTGTGTTTAGAGGCAGACAACCAGAATGATTCCTGTCTTTGGTGTTTAATTTTTACAATGCTCATCACCAAAGACAGCAGAAGATGGAAAACACCCCCACACACACAGTAAAGCACAGCACATAGTGTGACATCTTTTGCTCTGAAATTTGAGTTAAAGTTCCAGAAAATCCCCAAGCATACACACTGCAGCCATATCATCACTGTGAGGTCAATATGAATTTTATGCACAAATTCATTCCTTTTTGTAGCCTTTTCCGTTCACAACAGAAAGCTTTACACCACAACATGGTGTCACCTTTATTGTATAACAGGTGTTACGGTACATGTGCAGTGTTTATAAGGCTTTTTGTAGAGCAAAGTATGACCTCTGTGTGTTAAATGTTTGGCCATAATGTGTATTGGATGTCTGACTGTAAACCAGTTAAACTCTCAGCATGTTCAGTGTGTCAATATACAGTAAGCAGTACTACAAGCAGGGAGACTTAAGACTCACATCTTCTGTCACTCATAGACAGGAACAAATAAATTCTTAATTTTAATCTTAATCCCAGTTTTCATCTTTGGTCAACTCATTGTTTTATTTGAGACATTTATAGCCCACACATGGCAAATTCTTGCTTACTAAAGAAATTATGGGTCATATACAGTAATACCTAAATAACCTTGTCTATTTATAAACATTGAAGCATTAAAACGAAATAAATTAAACCTGTAAAACCATTAAAAATGTATGACTCAGAACTATAGAACCTACTACTCTTCAGGTTCTTCCAACTTTTATCCACAAAGTTTACCCCTCTAGTTAAATTATATTTAGTTGTACCTTGGCCTTCTGCTCAGTAAACATTTGATTGTTTTGTATGTTCTACAGGTCAGCTAATGCATATAACCTAAACCAGCTTGACACAATACAAACACAGGCACTGAGAGAAACAAAATAATTTTTTTAATTATTTTGTTTCATTGTTATCATTTTTCTTTATTTGTGGGGGGAGGGAGTTGTGTCCTGCTTCAGCTCTGTAGGTGGCGGTAATGCACTATATGCTGGCCTGCCAACTGCCGTTCGTCCAGAAAAAGAAGAATAACTAGAAGGAGGCTCGAGAACGACTCCATGTTTTCTGAAATCGACTTCTGCAATCGACTCCTGTCGATGGAATCGGTTCCTCTACTACTATATTGTTACCAAGCCAGAGCCGTCTCTTATCTTTTTTCACACGATGTGGGACGAGGATATACTAGGAGTATTAAAATAATCAGTAGTCAGAATAATTGAAAATGAACAATGTCTAATTCTTTTAAAAAGTGTCCTTTATTTTGTTCTTCTGTCAGCCTTTAGCTTCGTATTTAGTTTTTCCCCATGCAAACACAGCCTCGTGTTACGTACGCAGATATAACGTATGACTCATTCTGGGAGGTTGTGACACTACAGATAACTTTCTTAGGAATTACGTTTCAACGTTATGACAACGTTGTGGTCACTCAAATTTGTCACAACGTTAAAACGTAAGAAGGTTATCTGTGGTGGCACAACCTCCCAGAATCGTTCATACGATACATTATATTTGCAAGGGAATTTTGCAAAGTTGCCAACCGGTAGTAATAATACCATAAACAACGTTGTGACAACGTTGTAACAATCATGTTCAGGTCACGTAAAGCATCACCTTTTGACGCTGTAGCAACATTGTAAGAATAACAACATGACAACGTTTTGTGTTTGCTGGATCCAGGTCATCTCAAGCGATGCAGCAATTTGATGTGCACCGAAATTTTAAATCAGGAGCAGATTTGAGCCTCATTTTTTACCCCAGAACGTTATGTCAAAACATTGCTTTCGTTGCTTGTATTGTTTAATACATTGTTTAGAAAGCGTTTCTTTGAGTAGAGTTTGTGCTACAAGGACTGCAACGTTGGCGTTGCTTAAAACGTAATTTAATGTCCTGTTTTACACTGAACTCCGCCAGATCTCTAAAGCCGACTACGATTAAACAAACAACCAAAAAAATACAATACGAATATCGACTCCCAGCATTAGACTCTTATGAATCGCCACCCCAACACCCTCATGAAGAAGAAAAGGCAAATAAGACACAAGTTGTTCCAATCCAGAGGTACCTGACTGGTGTCTGTTTTATGCCTGCGCGTGATCTAATATGTCAAAGGGAATGAGAATTTCAGACCGCCTTTAATACGTCACCGGCGGCTCTGACTCCTCTGTTATTATTGTTGATCTCGCGGTATCACAGCTTCGGGTTCAAGCACGGAAGCAGTGCAGAGTCGAGGAATACGTTGTTTTTGCAGGTATTATAAAAAAAATTAAGAACCTTTTAAGTGCCATCGATCAGGAACAGGGACATTCAGGTAATATTTTTGGCCTTGAGTTATTGAAAGAAATTCGAATATGCACAAGTACAACATATAAGACAAAATGTATCATAACCGACATTCAGAAACCAACAGGAGTAATCAATCAAATTAATGCACCGTAGTTTTCCTTTAAATGTAGCATGTATTACATGTTTGATTTGTAAATCATAGACTGTGCAACAATTTGGCATCCATGACTTTTTTAAAGGAAGAAGTTGTTGTGCTTATTATACGTTTTTATTTACTCACTGAACCTCCCCACTGCCTGGACAAATATTTATGGAATCAGTAGCATACTCTTATGTCAAGCCGTTTTTGTGTAAAAATAGTTAAAAGTAGTCATTCTGTTTGGCTGCAATGCAACGTTTACTATCTATATAAAGTATGCATACATAAAAAGCCACTTTGACAACCCATATTAACAGGATGATATATTCATAATATAATTCGGATTAGTCATATACCGACATTTACAGAGACATCACCTCCTTATCCATAATTCAATTTTACTAGAAAAAAATCCAGTTATAAAGTCTACACATTCTATGCATTACATACAATTAATTAGCTAATTACATATTTTTACATCTAAATCTTGACTACATAAAATTCAAGTATACATATCCATAACTCTATTTTGATTAGCAAAATACAAATTCAAGATATATTTAATTATGACTTGTTATTATATGCATTAGAGATACGTATAGTTTCAGATCTCTTAAGTACAATTGAAATTATCTAGAATTCTCTTGACTAATAAGAATAATATAATGATATCTAAATATATATTAGTAACTAGTCAGAATGTAGTTTGTACTACAAGTAACTACATAGTGTTACAGATAGCATTTTACTGTTCTTATTCTTATTGGTAAAAATTATGTTTTAGATCTTCAGTCTTTTAAAGAATACATGAACACGCACTAAACTATAAAGGAGACTAAGCAAAAAAAGGATGGGACAACCTTGTGTAGCAAGTTACTGGAAGACATCAAATGGACAGCATTTGAGAACGAGAGGAATGAAGGGTAGAAGAAGAAGCGGATCAATTTAATGTATTAATATTAAATATGTTCACATATTTAGGGAAAGACTGAAGCACTCAGAGAAAATCAACAGTATTTCAGCAACCAGAAGATTTGTTAAATTAGCAATACTATTACTACCTAACAGGCATGCCGATTTACTGCTCCTAACATTTTTATGGTGAGTTGGATCCTAAGAGATGAAATCAGGTAGAACTTTACTATGATATTATTTTTGATCTAGTTGTATTGCACCATATGCTTTTGTTTCTGGCCTAATTTAGGTTAAAATCTATATTTTAATTAAAAGTACTGTTGGTGTTGGTTTAGGTTTGAATTGATTACATTAAAACAACTGCTGGAGTAACACAGGCATCATGTAGTGAAGTTACTATTTTAAGACACTTAAAATATTAAATTATTCACATCTGGTGAAAGTTGTTTTTCCTTATTTGTCTCTGAGCTGTATATATTTTTTTAAACACATCTTGCTAAAACATTGTTTACATACATATAAAGTAAGTATTAGCTGCCACAATAAACTTTGTGTTTGTCTTACATTTTTTATTTTGCATATTTAATTTAATGAGACATCTGACACCTAATTTAGTCCAAGCTAACCAATCACTTTTGAATTCCAGAACTGTAGCCTGGTATGAGAACAGCTTTGGTAAGTGTAAAATTTTTGTTGTCATTCTTAAGTTGTAGTAAATTATTATTAACGTGTTCATCATTTATGTACAAACCGGGGATATATCAGAAACAGGTAGATTTGACCCACCCAAAAATTAAACCACAGAAAAGCGGAAACTGTTTAAAAAAACTTTATTTTAAAAGCACGTTTTGGCAGCCTATGCAATTCACGTGCTGTGTTTGTTTTTAGCAACTGGCTCTGGTTTTAGGTGGTCTTGGTCTTTCACTTTGTTAAGGCTTGTGTTGAGGTGCCTGTTTAGAAATATCCCAAGGTCAGCAGCTTCCCATTGGTGTGTCGGGTAGTTTGCGCCTACTTTAAACACGAGATCAGTGATGAGAGCAATGAATAGCAACGATGACCATATATAATGCAAAAAAAAATTATGTCTTTTTATGGTAACAGACTAGGAGGGTTTGGGTTAGCTAACGTTTATATGAAATTTTGTCAGAAAGCACACTGAAACGTAAAGTTACATTGCTCTCTGGCCACGTCCCAAACTATAAACTGCTACTTCACTAATTGCATAAAAAAATAAAATATAATAAATAAATGAATAAATGAATAAAAGGACACTGTCGTTAGAACTGCTTTCAGTAGTGCAGTATGTAATATTCCAGAGTGTGCTGTTTGGGGCACAAAAGAAAAAAATAATTGTTTGGTTATATTTGTATATATTTGTATGTATAATTTAAAAGTTTTCTAACAGTACCATGTAATGTGGAGTATATTGTGTTAGTTTGTAAAGTGAACTTTAATTGGATTTATCTAATATTAAACAGAAGTACAGGTAATGTTGTATTTTGTTTATTTATTTGCAATTTACCATTCCACAAATGTTGTTCTACGTCACTATACATACAGTGATTTACTACCTTACCTACAGTGGAATCAGCTTATAGGTAATATTTTAGGGGATATGGTGGGCTTTGATTCATATTAGCAAAATGTTGTTTTTTTTGTTTTGTTTTTTTAGTTTAATCTTATTTATTTTGATTATAAAACAAGTTTTAAGTGAGTTGTCTTTGATATGAGTAATATTGCAGCAGTTTATATATAAATTTTGTGATTTGTTTCTCCTAAAAGGGAATTGTTAACGTTCTGCTTCCGGTGGTTCAGATGGCGCACATTTTTGTCTATGGCACTTTAAAAAAAGGCCAGCCAAACTACTTCAGGATGCTGGACATTACTAATGGTAAAGCTGAATTCCTCAGCCATGCTCGCACTGTTGAGAAATACCCACTGGTCATAGCAGGAGAGTACAATATTCCCTTTCTTCTGAATGTTCCTGGAAGAGGCCAACATGTACAGGGAGAAATCTACAGTGTGGATGACCAGATGCTGAAGTTCCTGGACTGGTTTGAAAACTGCCCACAAATGTATCAGAGGACACAGATCCTACTTGAGGTGGAGCAACAGGTTGAAGATGAAGAGAAAACACCCAACGTTGGTAGCACTATTGAGGCGTTTGTTTATAGTACAACTACTTATGAGCCTATGTGGCTTCAGAAGCCAACTTTTGACAGCTATGATGCATATGGGGATCATGGTCTGCATTATGTGGAACGTGAAGCCAGAGACTCTAACTGATGTGAAATTTGCCATGACTAGTTTAGGCTGATGGTTCTCAAACTCAGGTGCAGGAATAGGCAAGGAAGTTTGAAGTGGTGATCAAATTCAACCTATTTTGCTCTGGAACATCAATGTTCTGATAAATTTAGGTTCATCCTATTATTGTAACAGTAGCTACAGTGTTCAGCAACACTGACAATTATGTATATCCTTTTAGATACAAAGTCATGATTTTAAAAAGGCTCATAAAGAAAAAATCGTAATCATGACCTAGTTAGTTTAGTATTGAAATGAATTAATGAAGGCTTTTTTAATTGAATGTGTAATACACAGAGGACAATTTAAAATAAATGTGTGTGATGAATAAAATTACAAAGAGTTTACTAGTCAGAGGTACAACACTGTATTAAAATCTCTTCACTACTGTTGCCAGATTTCAGTAGAAACTTTGCCCTCGTGTCTGTAGCTTTTTGTAGCACTAATATTGTGAGCCTAAAGGCAACCTTCAACAAGTCTTTCGCCGATAAACACACTATATGGAATTATGGTAAATGGTATTTTGTGTGTGTGTGTGTGTGTGTGTGTGTGTGTGTGTGTGTGTGTGTGTGTGTGTGTTTTAAACTCAGAATCATATGAAAATAGACAATGGAAACATCTTCAGGGTCCAGCACAAGTAGTGTCTTGGTAAATAAGGTTATTGTGCTAATATTGCAATAAACCTAATACATGAACAAATGCATTTTCAGTGTGAATTATTGTTATAAGAACTATTTAATATGATAATTTGATCATTCTGTAGTTGCATAACTATTGCAGACAAATGCATTTTAATGAATGTGCAATATTTTTTTATTTTAAAAATAAATATACTTATAAACACATCTTCAGTAACAAGATATTAACAAGATATTTGTAGTCAAAAATACAAAAAAAGTATAGTCTTTTCTCTGCACGTGAAAGAAACCCCCAACCCCCACGGCCTCTGTTAAAGACATGTGACTCTCTTTCACTGTTGCAACCGGATGTCTGGACATCCTGGCTGGTGGATTTTTTTAGATGGAAACTGCTTCATCAACAGAGTTAGCAAGGCTTTAAGAAGAGCTCTGTGTTCCTTAATTGACCACATGACTGATTTCATCACACACAGAGTCTGTTGGAGACAGAGGAAGAACACACACACACAAACATTCTGCTTACCCGTCTTTTTAACAGAGACAAGACTTTTGGTAGAAATGTTCCTCTATTTGTGTATAGTTATTAAGGTTACTCATTGTATATCTGTGTGCCTGTATAAGTTACTTACTTCTCTCTCTAAGACCTTTGATTTCTTTTCTCATATCATATACTGGTTTCCTTTGTAATCTTTATAAGTGGTCGAATGGTTAGAACTTAACTGTGTTTAGAAGTTCTGGCAAAGTTTACTGATTTTAGGAATATAGAATGTGTACTCTGTCTATGAATCCATACATGGATTATATGTAAAATGTTTCTTTCCTTTCTACTGCCATTTAACATTCAAATTCATAACGTGCTACCTTTTGTTACATAGGACACAAGCATTTACCACAGCTCAGAAATAATTCAGTGGATAAAAGTTTAACTGTCTTTTTAACTGGGGATCTGTAAATGTTTAATTTATGTCTTATGTTTTGAGTTACAATAGCTGTGTAAGTGTCAGAGCCTACAGGTTTCTGTTTTCTTTTATTACATTTTAATTTGGTATTGTCTCCATAAGCCATTCAAAGTCCCAAAAGTAGTTCAGCCTATCCTGATAGGCTGCGCGAACCAGCGCACGCCCGCCGTCACTGAAGACGCAGCCTCTTCCGCACGGCCGTCGCCATGGAAACGGAGGCGCGCGAGTCCCCGTGATCAACGCGAAAAGGCCAAGCCGGTTAACCAACCTCAACCTCAGAAAACTAATATTTTATAAGGGTAAATTTATTGATCTATTTTGATTAATTCGAGTAATTCATTGGTGGATTAAATAAATTACCCCTAATTACGTTACACTGTATAGGTAATTCCAACTGCATAATCCAGTAAATTTTATAGGTCACAACTGGGAAGGACTATAGCAAAATCTTAATGTTAAAAGGGTGTTATATAAATTACAGTGAGGGGAAACAAGTATTGTTTGTTTTTTAATATACTTCCAGTGCATATATCTACTCCATATTAATGCACATAATTAATTTTATCCACATACAAATAATTATATAATCATAAGCATAAAAAAAATATAAAGGGGGGAAATATTAAGACAATTATTAAAAATCTAATCAGCTGGAACAGTAAAATCACTTCTTGGTTTGTACAGTCATTGTCTATTTTATCAGTTACACTTACCACACAGGTGCACATAGTTTTACAGTTACAGACTGTAGCCTGTCAGTTTCTCTGCATACATTGTTATCCTTTCATTAATGGTCAGGACCTCCACAGAACCACCAGAGAATAGGTGTATGGATGGTGGATCATTCTCAGCACTGCAATGACACTGATATAGTGATGGTGTGTTAGTGTGTGTTGTGCTAATAAGAATGGATCAGACACAGCAGTGCTCCTGGAGTTTTTAACACCTCATTGTCTCTCCAGTACTGAGAATAGTACAAAAAAACAAAAACACCCAGACAATAGCATCCTGTATACAACCTCATGTGACCACTGATTAAGGACTAGACGATAAGCAACACAAACTGCAGCAACAAATAAGCTACATTCTCTGACTACCCAACAAGGTAGGAGTGTCTAATCTGTGCTGATAAAATGAACACTGAGTGTAGAAACAAGATGGTTTTTATCTTCTGGATAATTGATGTGTTAAATAGATATTACAAAGGTAGCAGCATCATAACATGGCTGTGCCTGCTTCTCTGCAAATGGTACTGGGGCATTACACATCATAAAACGGAAAATTTAACAGAATGACACACTGGGTTATATTAGGAGAATTTGGGAGAAGTTAATCTCATTGGTCAATTCTGTCACTGTACTGACCTAAAAAGCCCTTTACATTTTAGTATGTCTTTGCCCTGTTAAATTAATGCAAATGACTGCACATGAGTTTTAAATATTTGTTTTAAAAAGTGGTGCCTTGCAAATTATGTGAATCCAAATTGTTGTTCGTATAGCTTTACTTTTTCCTAACATTATAATAGTAATAATGAACATTTATGACAGCGTATATATGCAGTCCAATGATAAGTAATAACATATTTGAACTGAAAATTTGAGAAACAGATTGAACATATTTATTTCTTAAAAGAAGGACCTAAGTAAACATTTTAAGATTGGATGGACAGTAAGCAATCTAACTATCTATTCTAACATAGAGTAACATAAATATAGACAAAAGACAGAAAATATGATAACAAGACATTGTATTACAGTACAAAAGAAACTCATTCATGCATTCATGTTTGTGTGTCTAGCAGCTTTGTCCTTTGTCCTGCCTCTCTGAGTAGTTTGGCTACCTTTGAACCAAATAGAAACAGACAGAAGATTGCTTGAGTGTATATGTGTTTGTTATTGTGTGTGTGTCTTTAGCAGCTGTGTCCTGCCTCTTTCTGCAATATGGCTTCGTCAATGCGCAGAGGAAAGGTATCAATAGTGTTGAAGATTTCTGCTACTGTGATTGGGTATGTATATCGCTGCTTGTCCACTCCCTGCTTATCCAGTAGCACCAGGTTAAATGTATTCTGGGATAGCTGCAGCAGCAGTCTGTAAAAGACATACACATGGTTTTACATTGTATATTTAGTATGTATTCAATAACAGATAGTAGTTATGTGCATATTATGCTTTAGAAATAAATAACAGAAATTAGTATCATTATATACCATTACCATATAAATATCATGAATATACATCAGATATAACCAATTTAACTTTACTGTTCCAATACCAATTCACCAATATAAACATTGTCCTGATATAATTCAAGCTGTATAATCAAAATTTTGATAAGGCCTTTGAGGCTAATGTTTTAACACACATTTGAGTTGTTTCTTGATCACATATGCAACACTGTCATGCAGATCTTTTGAGTTGCAGCTGTTCATGGAGTGCAAACATGTGCTGTGAGGTTATTTAATACCTGAGTTGTAGGGCCAGTAATGGGGGTATGAGACGGTGTCTAATGCGCCCTATCTGTGCTGGATACATCCCCACGAGCTCAATCACAGTCACATGTCTTAGGTCCAAGCCACACTGTGAATGCTGAAACACACACACATACATATTGGCCACAATTTAGTATTTCAGGCTTTTGCAGAATTAATCAATTTCCGTGTTCCAATCATTCATCAACTAGGTGTTGAGAGATATGCTTGATCGATGGGTGATTGTGTATATTGATGACATCCTCATATACTCAAGGAATCTGGAGGAGCATGTTGCCCACGTTCAGAGGGTCCTTGAATGGCTGCGGCAGCATCAGGTGTTTGTTAAATTAGAAAAGTATGAGTTCCACCAATCCCTGATCTCCTTTTTGGGGTATGTCATCCGCACGGAAGGGGTGCAGATGGACATCGGGAAGGTCCGGGCCATTACGGAGTGGCCTCTTCCCAACACCGTGAAGAGGCTACAGAGTTTCTTGGGATTTGCAAACTTCTACTGCCTCTTTATCCACAATTACAGTGCGGTGGCGGTCCCGCTCACGGACTTGCTTAAGGGCAAACCTAAAACCCTTGCCTGGAATAAAGCGGCGGAGGGCGCTTTTGCGGATCTCATGGCTTGCTTCACTTCAGCCCCCATCCTCAAACATCTGGATCCCACAAAACCTTTTGTGGTGGAAGTCGATGCATCTAGCACTGTGGTCGGGGCTGTCTTGTCACAGAGGCACGGTTCACCTGCTAAACTGTTCCCCTGTGCTTTCTTTTCCAGGAAATTGAGTCCTGCTGAGCGAAATTATGACGAGGCAGACAGAGAGCTTTTGGCTGTGACGTCGGCACTGGAGGAGTGGAGACATTGGCTGGAGGAGTGGAGACATTGGCTGGAGGGAGCTCAACACCCTTTTGTTATTTTAACCAATCACAAAAATCTCGAATACATCTGAGCAGCAAAAAGATTGAATACATGACAGGCACGTTGGGCACTTTTCTTTTCCCGTTTCCACTACACCCTCACATACACTCCTGGATCACGTAACACCAAAGCTGACACACTCTCCCATTTACATGACCCTGAGCCCTCTTCAGCCAATGAGGAACTGGTGCCGAGTCGATGGGAGATTGAGGACTGCATCCGACAGGCCCAGGATGCGGAGCCCACTCCTCCAGCAGGTATGTGCCCAGAGCCAGAACCCCCGCCAGAAACCGGCAGGACTCCTGGAGCCTTTGCCAATTCCTCACTGGCCCATGTCTCATCTGTCCATAGATTTCGTTACAGAGCTTCGCAGGTACTTCGCAGGGCTGGGTCTGGGCCGGTGACATCCTTGACCCCTTTCTTATTGAGGAATTCCATCTGGCCCATCTGGGTCGCCCAGCTCCACGTTCAAGGGGCCGGAGCAGGGCGACCCGGGGCCCACAGCTGACAGTCATCAGCGCCAGCGTTAGCGTTAGCGCTCCCTACAAACTCTGTTAGAGTCGGCCACCAGACTAGTGCCGGGACCACAGCGAGGAGCATTTAACCACTGTTCAAACGGTCTCTGCTGCTCGGGTTTCCTCCTCCACCGCATTGTTCCAGCGCAGTGACCCAGGCAAGCAGCGGATCACATCAGCGACCCTGTGCTACAAACCAGCCTGCCCAAAGGGATTACCTCTCAGCCTGCTCCAGGCCCACTGCTCACTCCCCTCGGACTCCTCGAGCCGTTGGACTGTTTTTGTTTACTTTTGTCACTGCTCTGAGTCAAATAAACCTTGCAAATGTATAACACCTCTTAAGTCTGAATCCTTACGATATAGATGTCATTCTTTATACCCAGTAAAAATAATGCCTTAAGATATAATGTTTCCTCCTACAATGAAAACATACAAACATACAAAAGTTTTTATTAAACTTCGTCATATGAGCATGGTATGTATAGAAGATAACATGACATTACCTGCAAATTTGACATCTGGAATCTGTAGTAATGATTGGCAGCAGTGGGGGCAGAGATTATAAGAAGGCGCCGTTTCTCATAAAACTGGTCCAGTAGTTCAGCTGCAGATCTCACTCCAACATTTATGTTCATGGCTGTAATTAAAAAAAGAAAAGGCAAAAACAGTCCAGATGGTTTTAAGTTACTGAAATGCTCTCATGGTCCTTCATTGGTTATAGCAGAATGGAAGCATATCATTGTGAAAAAGATTTTCTCTCTTTTGTGTAATTGGTATGCCTATTTGATTATGTTATGATGAGTTTATTTATTTCCTTATACTTACTTATCGCTGGTAAAATCTATTTGGTTATCCATTTGTAATTCTTGTACTTCTGTCTTTTTTATTCTTATTGCTTATTCAAGTGACAAGTTTTCAAAGCATTATGCTAGGAATAATGTATTTTAAGAAGTATACCTAGTAAAAGGAAATGTTAGTTTCTGGTGATTTATCTGTTTCACTCTTGTTTGACTGAGGTATGTGTGTATTAAATTTTCATGTTAGAGTATACGTACGCGCACAGCTGGTCTCAATACCAGACCATTCCGTGTTGAACTGGCAAACTCGAGCAGCACTGCCTCTCAGTTCATAACCTCCTAGACAGCGAAAATTGCATGTTGCCCCATAGTTATCCCCAGCACTGTCACAATTCATCCAGCCATTTTCAGGAACTGTGAGTGGGGTACAGCGGCGCACTATAATATATAAACACACAAATCACTCTTTGGAAAAGTATGTCTTTATTACTAAAATGAAAATTAAAGTAACATTAAATTCAATGTATGTTTTTTTTTATTACAATCAGCTGTCATATCATACCTGCCATGTTAAGTATTGTGTTGTGACTTTATATCACTCCTGCCATGTTTAGTATTGTGTTGTGTACTTATATTACTCCTGCCAAGTTTAGTATGTGGTTAAGACTTAATAAAGATGTTAATGTTTGTTTAATATGGTGTAATGTGATAAACATGTGATAGCCTATGCTTGTGCTCATCTAAGTGGATGGAAGTTTTTGTTAATGTGTATATGTATAATTCACCTCTCACTTTGATGTTGAATCTACAGGTAGCTTTATTTCCAGCCCGGTCAATAACAGTATATGATTGTTTATGATTTCCTTCTTGAAAATATGTGCCTGGAGGCCTCCCCTTTAGATTCACGCTGTAAACCACAGATGTACTGATCATTACATGATACATATTTAAAAAGCAGACAGGGACAGACAGTAATGGGATACATGCAGTATGTTCTCCATATACCTTTTAATATGTAAGTAAATTAGACAATGAAAAATTACTTTAAAGAAACATGGAGGTTAATGTACTATGACAGTCAGCACACGAGTAATTAGCATTTATATTGTTTTAACCATATAGTTTTAACTGAATACAGAAAATGTCAGCCAGTTTCATATAAATAAGTAGATTCAAGATAATTCAAATAGATTCAAACACGTTTACGTTGTGACAACATTGTAACAACCGTTGGTGCCCATAACATTGTCACAAGGATGAAATGTAATTTCTCAGAATGTTGTGTCAACATTATCTGACAACATTGTGAAAATATGGTAGCAGGGTTGTCAGTACCTTGTCACATGCTTTTAGAATCCTTCATACGTTCCATTATTTCTGCTTGGAACGCCATAGAATTTTGTAAAGATGCCAACAGGTAGAAATTATACCATAAAAAAATGTTATTTAGTGCAGACGTTGTTACAATGTTGTTCAGACAATGTACAAAGCACCACAATGCTTGACAACGTTGTAGCAACACTGTAGGAAAGCAGACAATGTTGTGACAACATTATGTGTTTTCTGGGTAGTCCATGCCGTGCAACCAACTCCAGTGGTCAGCTGACCTGAGCCACGCTGTCCAGTCAGTCTCTAAATCGTCTGTGCTGTGTGGCTTTTGAATTGTTTTGTTCTTCATAGCCCATTGATGCACAAGATGCTGCCCATTGCAGTGTCCTTTCTCATTGCATTGCTGGCTCATTGCATTGCTGGCTAATGGTGTAATGTGATAAACATGTGATAGCCTATGCTTGTGCTCATCTATGTGGATGGAAGTTTTTGTTAATGTGTATATGTATAATTCATCTCTCACTTTGATGTACACCCACTCTGAAGCCATTTTTTAAATTATGATCATGCTTACATTACATTAGTGCCAACAGCAATCTAGTAAAACAGTAGTTTTTCTAGGCCAAATTAGATAAATATTAACCTTTTTTGGGAACTAAAAGTTGTTGCCGTACCAGCCTGCTAGACCAAATATGATAATCAGGGTTGCTGATGACTATGGAATACAAACTACTTCCGTCAATGTGCATGCATGAGTGAGTAAGATACTGACTCCGTGAGTATGCCATCTGCTGTGTCTTTGCCCTCTGGGGTATCCCACGTCACTTTTGCAGTTAATTTTCCTGGCTCCGCTGTTTTCTCCTTCACACTTGGACATTTAATGGTTGGAGGATCCATATCTGTAAAAATAGTGAATTAGCAATGGGCTACAAAAAAGTGCCTGTGTATACCGATTATCCATAACATTAAGCCACCTTCTTGTTTAGTCTAAACAAAGCAGTAAAATCTTTGGAAGTATTTGTCACACCTAAATGTATCAGATCATCAAACTACTTTTAGTAGTAGACAAAGAAACTCAAGTACACGCAAAATGCTGCTTTTAAATTATTTAATTTATTTTGAAGGAAAAATGCTGTTCCACCTTTTCTGCCCTAAGTAAAAATGAATTACCACTTTAGCTACCAAATCAACCAGTTTAATTGGCTACTGTGTTCAAATTTACTTGTCATAATTGACAGAACTATGAAGTTTGGTCTGATCAGAAAATGCTAAAGTGGAAAAGTTGGCTTGTCAGTATGTGAGCTAAAGCACAAAATCCAAATTAAAACAATTCTGCAAATAAGAATTCCGGAATATTCTCGCACAGTGATGTAAAAGACTCATCAGAACCAGTTTTTAAGTTTGGGGGCTAATACTTTTGTGTTGATTAATGTAATGATCATTTTAAAGCAGCATTTTTTAAAAGCTAACCCTAACCTCTGCCTTTATCTTATGTGCAGTTTGATTAACTGAAAGGCGACAAATTCACAAATAATGACAAAAAAGTTTGTACATCTTATTTATTGAATGTAAAACCTTAATTTAATAAATAATGAATAAATAATATGTTTATTTTATAAATCATTTGCTGCTTTCTGGAGGCTTGTTTGCATAACTGATCCAATGAGGCTCCACTGTAGGCGTACACATTCTGGACCCACTCTGCACCTACACACAGAAACACACTCTCACCAAGCATGTGTGTTTGGACAGGCCTTGAGCTGTAAGTACATGTGATGTTTATTTGGCTAAACTAAATGAAATTATATGACTGAGTGCGCTAAGCTTTTTGCTGTTTTTACCTTATTTCTCTCACTGTGGAAGTGAAACAGGTGCTTCTTTGTTCCCTCTAGAGTCTTTCCAGAAAGCACGTTTGACTGAATTTTGAGTGGTTTTACCTGATGTGTCATCCCTATTTACACTAATCCAGTAATGCTGTGGGCAGGCCAGACTACAGATTGCACCAGATACATAGCAAAATAAGATAAATAACAAAGTTTATATGCAAGTTTATATGCCTGTTCAGGTGAACAGAAAAAATACTGATCATCGGCTCTGTTTATCAGTTAACTCGTATTTGCTATGTATTAAAAATAAATGTGTTTAAATTTACCTGCAATCATACAATTTACCTGCAATCATACGAGGTATATGCTCAGTTAATGAGTTAAAGACATCTCTTTGCAGAAAGCACTCTGCTGTCCTTTGCCTTTTAGAGTTGTTCTCTTTATTTTCCTTATTTTAATGTGTACGGCAGTTTTTTTTTAAATATATATTTGCCCTTCTCTAGAGGAGAGTGACTGTCTTGGTAAGTGAAGTTGCTCAGGTTGTTTTTTTATAAACCTGTGTGCTCGACTGGCTTTTGATGCGCTTTAATTAGTATTTGAGTGCAGTAAGTATTTATGAGCATGTGTAAGCGTTTTGACCACATAATTAGCCTGCATCCTCAAGCTCAGGTCTACATACATGGCTGTAGTTCAAGTAAAGTACATAAGTAAAACAAAAATAAGCATATTAGGTCTGCATAAAAGACAGATTTGGTTCAAATGACTATTAACTACTTTGCATCTGATGTATGACTTTTTCGTATGCCATTTGAGCACCCATGACAAATGAGTTTCTATACATGGAATTAAACACCAGGTTACCAGTACATAATTTACATTAAATGCACTCTAACCAATGCATTTAGTAGTATATAACATACACACAGTGCAATGTTTTTAAATAAACATAGAATTTGCAGCATTTTTAGCATTTGTTTACACAAATGTGCATGTAAAACAAACATCCACCCTTGTACTGGATTGCCATTGGATTATTCACAAATGATTACTATTTCTATTGTTGTTTAGTTAGATCAGTGGTGTCAAGAGCAGGTTAAACATTAAAATGTGCAGGGCAGGAAGTCCTCCAGGACCTGGGTTGGGAACCATGGTTATAGACTATATTGGGCCACTGTGTTTGTGTGTTCATCATAGTCTCACTCACCCAGACATATACTCTGTGTCCCACTCCATGTCTTGCTGCTTTGGCATGTGACGCTGCGGTCTCCACGGAGTGTGTATCCTGGTGAGCAGAAAAACTGGCAGCGGGAACTGAAGTAGGAGCCATCAGTACACTTATAGCCACCATTTGATGGCATGGCTAGCTTTGGACAGCGGACCTCTGCAAACACAATGCTTTTTCTTCAGTAAAGTAAATACCAAATTGATTATTAAAATATTTGTAGTAAATTTACTAATAAAAGTGTAATATGCTCCAACTCTTCTGTGTCAACATCTCCAAACTGTTTGCCATAGGACATTGAGAAATCATTGTGATTTACTGCCTAAATCACATTGGTATAGTTAGTAGTATTCAGATCAGCAGTGCAGATGTTTCTTATAAATTGCCTATTACCGTGCTTTGCCCAAAAATCTGTTTTACACAAATTTTCCTTACTCAACATATAGTCAAACAAAGAAGAAATAACATTTAGACACCAAACCTTTTAGTTGACTAATCAACTACAATTGTAGTAAGGAAAAAAACACTTTTTACCCAAATCGCTTAAATTGCTTAAATTGATGGTTGTGTATGCTATTAGCCTATATTATACACATAAGAATATACAAGCTGTATGGCCAAAAGTAATTACCCATGTATTTACTGGTTTCTGGCATTATAGTTACACCCCTTGCTAAGAGGTATATAAAAATAATCAAATATACAACCATGTAGACTCCATACACAGATTGGCTTTCAAGCTGGAAATTTCATAGGAAAACAGTTTCAACAAGTCAGTTCGTCAGATTTCTGGCCTGCTAGATCTGTCCTAATAAATATTAAATGCTGTTACTGAGAAGGGGAAACATCTCAAACCAACATTAACTCAGCCAATAAGTGATCAGCCACAAAGACATACAAACTGCCCCTGGAAGCAAAGTCAGGAATAGAAGCACAGCTTTATCAACTTACATTAGTGCCTGACCACTTTTTTTCTCATGTGAATGAATGAAAGCGAATAAACATAGGCATGTACCAAACTTTTGGAGACACCTTCCTAAAAAAGTGGGTGTGTGGAATATACATGGTATTATATCAGATTTTTTAAATTGGATATTCAACGAGCAATTGTGGATGTGATCTTGTCCACTTAATTTTGGCCATGTAGTGTATGTGAAGTGTCTGTTATGGCTATATGTTACACTTTCAGTGAGGCTGACCTCTGCATATGTATTTTCCTGACCACTGTTTACTGGCCATGCACAGGATCTCGCTGTTTCCCTGCAGCTCATAGCCTCTCTTGCAATGGATCTTGCATCGGGTTCCCAGAACATTCTGGTACGGCTCCCCATGTGGTGTGAGGCAGCTTACATGGCCATGCTTCACCTTGACTGGAGCGCACCATGGCACACCTACACAAGAAATTGTAACATAAACATGTACACACACATATTGATGTCCGAGGAGTACTAAAAGAGAACCACACACTTACAGTTAAAAATACCTAAGGAACACAAAGAATCACAGTCTCACTTACCTTGATGAGTGGCTTACTGATAACCTTCAGAGCAGACATGCATAAAAGCAGAGCAAGACAGCAATAAGAACAGTGGAACTGCCATAGAAGGGGTAAGAGGAATTTGAAAGCGAGGTGAATAAAAAGAGAGTGCTATCATAAACTTAAGCTTATACCTGGCCCCACCTAACAACATGTTTTGCCAAATATCAGTAGTACCGTTGTTAATGAGTGTGCTTCAGAGATGTGTAGTTGGCAAGAAACAGGTTTTTGTGTGGGTGTATATGTTTACCTGTGTATCGGACATCCTCATCATCAGTGTAGGGCCAGTACCCTGAACCTGGAAAACAGAAGACAGCAATAGAGAGCCCAGGACAGTCTGAATTGCCACAGAATCATAGAGATCCTAAAAGCCCGTACAAAATGTGAATCTCTGATTACAGCGTTGTGGATAATTTTTCTTAAGGCTCAGAAATCACTGCAGCTGGCAGACTTGTCGCAGCAATAAAGAACGGGCAACACAAAACCTACTAAAATGTATGGTGATCAGTGTATAAAATACTTTCAGAGTATGTTCATAACTAGTCCTGTGTAAAGGTTCCTGTGACTGAAATATTGCCAGTACTTCAGTAAATAGTCAGTAAATAGTAAGTCTTTCACACAATGTAAACGACCATTGGTGTGTTCAAATGATGTAGAAAACTCAAAATCAATAAAAATGGAGATACATGCTTTTTTATTGGACAGCAACAATTTTTATGTGCACGCTAAGCCTCACTGATTGCTTAATTTTTCGCTGGATTGGGTTGAAATTTGTACTAATTGTCCTAAACAACTTTGTTGTTATTATTATTGTTAGGTAGCTTTGTAAAAGTCATAGCGCACCGCTGTGTTATACAGACAATGAGGAGTTGTGGCTTTTTGAGGAATGAGGAATTTAACATCTTTTTTTGTGTATGGCTAAAATTTTCCATACACACAGAACCAGATCACATCATCTAATATGCAAAAATATCAAACTATTTTGCAAGATTACATTTTTACAGCTTGACCCTTTAAAATGGCAGGTTTTTGTCAAGAAAAAAATTTGATGAATCATTTCAGATTTGTTCCACCTTTAATGTGACCCATAATCTGTACAATTCAAACTAAAAAAACTAACTAAAATCATTTAGGGTGGAAAAATCTAAATAAAGAACTAAAATAATGTGGCTGCACAGTTATGCACACCCTTAAACAAATATTTTGATAAACTACACTTTATGACAGCATTCAGTCTTTTTGGGTAGAAATCTATCTGCATGGCACATCTTGACCTGGCAGTCTTTGCCCACTCATCCTAGGAAAAGCATTTAAAATCTTTCACATTATGAGGGCATCTTCTGTGTACAGGGGATGTACAATACCCACCGATTTTCAAAAGGATTTAAGTCTTGGCTCTGGCTGGACCATTCCAAAAGTTTGATCTTCTTCTGGGGAAGCCATTTTTTGGTTGATTTAGGGGTATGCTTTGGGTCATTGTTGTGCTGAAAGGTGTAATTCCTCTTCATCTTCAGCTTTTTTGCAGAGGCCTGAACGTTTTTGTGCCAAAATTGATATCTGGAACTTTTCTTAATTCCCTCCATCTTGACTAAAGCCCAGTGCCAGCTGCAGAAAAACAGCCTCAAAGCATAATGCAGCCTCCACTGTGCTTCACTATGGGTATGGTGTCCCTTTGGTGATGCACATGGATCAACCATGGTCTCACCACATACTTTTGGCATAACATAGCTGGACTACCCCATAGCCAAGACATACGAGGAATATGAGAGATTGTTGTCACATGCACTATACAACCAGTACTTGCCAGAAATTTTTGCTGTAGACCTCTTGGAAGCCTCCCAGACCATATTTCTTCTTGTCTTTTCATAAATTTTTGGGAGACGTACAGTAATGTCACTGCCAAATTCAATCCACTCTTTAATAACTATCTTCACTGAGTTTCATGGTATGTCTAATGCCTTGGAAATTTCCTGACTGATACGTTTTAACAATCAGATCCCTTTGATGTGAAGCTCTTTTTGAATCACTTTAAATTATGCCATATGCATACTGACTACTATTTACCATTACTATTTTTTTACTATTACTATTACTATTTTTAACTCTATACACTTACCGGCCACTTCGTACCCTCATTGTTCATTTCATCAGCTCCACTTACCATATAGGAGCACACTGTATTTCAAGACCCCACATGACCAGTGTAGGTATTATTTGGGTTATGGATTATTCTCAGCACTCCGGTGACATTGATGTGTTGACGTGTGTGTGCTTGTATGAGTGGATCAGACACAACGGTACTGATAGAGTTATTAAATACCTCAGTGTTACTGCTAGACAGAGAACTGTCCACCAACCAAAACTATTCAGCCAAATGCATCATATGGGGATGACCAACTCAAACTGTGCAGCAATAGGTAAGCTATCATTTATGATTTTACATCTACACTGTGGACACAGTGTTAAAATAACAGCAGCAACAGCAGCCACTCGTCCCAGCTCAACATACACTACAATGTCAGTCACTGCTGAGGATGTTCCACCACCCGAAGACCTGCTCTGCGGTCAGTGGTTCTGTGCAGCAAATAAGATGGACAACAATCTGCAATTGCAAGAAATTTAAAGGGCAAGTACATAGTAAGTGGAGCTGATAAAATGGACAATGAGGTGTACTTAATGTGGCCATTGGGTGTATTAATACTATACAGAGTCAATTTGGTTTAAAGGAAGTGGAAATTTGTTTGTAAGCAAAAGCAAAAAATAAGCAAATTGTGACAAACTGCACAAACTTCAAAACTTTAAAAGTAGCTCTAGACAGTTTTTTAACTTTTAACATGATTTTTTTCTCAAGAAAATTCATGGCAATACCTGGAAATAGGTATGGAATTAAGCATAACCCATTTCTAAGATTGCTGTTACATATTATGTATCCATGCAGGACAGTATCATTTTCCAATCGTTTTCTTATAGAAGAAAACTTGCTCATATTGAAGGAAAGTTACAAATTGTAACAAGTAATTTTCTATTTCATTTGCACAGTTCAGGATAAACATAAACATAGGGTCCAACAGAAACAGTTTCCTGTGGGTGTATTACATTCATAAAAACACTTGATGCTAAATCAACTAATCAGAGCTTCATTACCCATGACTCCTTCCTGGTTCTTTACTATTCTCTGACTGTTCCACGCACCAGTTAAACTGCTTGTGTTATGAAAGCATCTCTTTTTCTTTTGATCTTTTTCTCAGGTATGTGTAAATGGCAAGATCATACAGCAAGTTAGTTTAAGATATTTCTTTTAAGATGAAGACATAAAAGCTTCTCTCTGTTTCTCTCTATTTTCTCTGTAATGAATGTTTGTATTTTAAACAAAAGAAGCTTAGGTGGAGTTAGGGGCAGAGTAAACAGAAGTGTTTACTCAGGAGAACCAGAAATCATTGCATTCTGACACAATTCTCGTTCATTCCCTGGAAAAAACTAAAAGCTTGCTAGTTACCCAGCTAAAGACTGCACAGCTAGTAGCCTGTAAACGAAAACAAAGGCAATTAGTGAATTTGCTTATTGAGGCTAAACTTGCCAAAGACAAATAAGGCTTCTTTGAAAAAATTCACTGTTTAATGTTTCCTCCCCTATTTGTGTTCTGAGTAGCCTATTGAAACAGGACCCCCGCTGGGAACCTCTAATGGTTAAATGCTTAAACACATACTTGGAAGCTATAGACTACAGAAATAAAATATAATATCCAAAAAGGTAATTCTGAGGTTCAATTGTAAAAAACTGTTATTCCATTTTTTTCTTTTAGAATCATTTAGCCTATAACGCCAACATGTTAAAATGTTACAAAAAATGCGATAGAACAGTTAATTTAAATTTAACAAATTGGTTCAAACAATTCATTGAAAAGAACTAGGTAAAAAGAATGTTTTGTTCACACATCCAGCAGCTCTACCATAGACCATAATGACAAAATATAAATGCTAATAATAAGGGGGTTACAAAATATATGTTCTTTACATATCATTACTTTTGTTGTTTTTATTGATCACTTATCACTCCTGTATTACTTGTGTTTAAAATAATTTTTTTGATGCATGTTTTTACCAATTTACAGTGTTTCCCTTACAAAAACCCTTTCCCAGTGGCAGTGTGTGCATGCTTGTGTGTGCATTCCATGGTCCTCTTGGCAGATGAGTTTTTCTCTGTTCCATTCTGTTTAGCCCAGCAGAATGTTGTGCAACCCTCTCTCTCTCTCGCTCTCTCTGTCTTACACATTCAACCTCACACACAGTTTTCCACTCACAGCAGGCCTTGCTGGATCAGTAGTCTGTGTTTTTCCAGCACTCCCCTTTGAATGTTGAGCCTTCGAGATTTTATCCAAGACCAGTGCAGTACAGTACATTTATACAGCTTATATAAGGCAACCATTTACAACTGCTTTATTATTTCAGTGCATCTTGATATCTTAATACCGCAATGCATTGTGGAGAATGAACATTCTATTAACCATGCCATCTAATGTAAACAATTAACATGCTTCTCCTGCCTACCAGCTCCAGTGTCATTTGAAACATGATTATAACCATAATAATCATAGTTATAATCTCCTTCACTCAAATTGAGTTTAAAGAATCATAAAAAATACAAAAAACCTTAGATATTTATAAAAAAGGGAATAACATACATGAAACACACACACATTCAATTTCAAGGCCATCACTTGACAGGCTGTGTTTATTCAGTCAATGTAAATCTGACTGACTTTTTTAAAATGAGGTCATGTTGCAACCTTTGAGAGCTCTATCATGCACACACTGTCCTACAGCAGCACACGTATGCACAAAAAACTATTAGATACATGTCACGGTCACAAATCTGCCGAATTACTCTTGTAGTATTAAGTATTGACTTGGTCCCTATTTCTCCCATCAAACTCCACAACAACAGTTATATTCTGCTTGAATCACATTTTTTCCTTAAACAGAGGTGTAAAAAAAACAAGATTTTCTTATACGCCAAGTGTCCACTATGAAGAATGGTCATGTTAATACTTTCAATCTGCTTATCTGCCCTCAAGCCCAACAAAAGTAAGTACCATATCGTCTGACCCAATTCCAAGTGTTCAGTACTTTTATGTATTTTGGCATCAGAGCTTGGTGAACAGGCGTATAGCTACTTGTGAAATACTTTAGAACTTTTAGAATGGCGTGGCCAGGTACTAACCAGAAATAAATGGCATTATTTCATATAGACATGCCAAAGGAGTTACTAATTCAGGTTGTGTTCACTACAGATATGTATAACAAGTCTAACGATAACAAAGCTAGCCAGATAGTACTGCATAAGCTGAACCTATAAAACATGAATGTATTCAACTGTAAAAATAAATAAGCATAAATTGATGATCTTAGCTAATTAATTATTTTTCATATTTAGCCTAATACATAACAGGTACCTATTAGCAGAGAAAACTACCATATCACAGCAAGATACAGTACTGTGCAAAAGTTTATGGCACATTATTTTGAGGACATTATTGTAATAAAGCTATTTTTATCTGAACAGGAAATTTTTATTTGTTCAGCAAAACACTCAGATTAAATATTCATATTTCAATCAGGGCCTTTATTAAACAGTAAATAGTGTTTTTTTCATGTCACTATGTTTATTTAACCCTTTCCAAACTTTTCCTTGTAGCAACCCATTATTATTTGCTTGTATCTAATACATTTTAATGATTGCTGGTAAAGGACTTTAAAAAATGCCATGTCTGGAGGTATCCAGAAGAAATTTCTGTTCTTTAAACTGGCTCACAAGATCTACTTTTTTAAAATATGATAATCATGCTTCTTTATTCTAATGACATATGGTGTTCTTATTCGTGAAATTATATGTAAAGTATTTTAAACATTGAGCTTCGGTGTCTAACCTTTTGCACAGCGATGTATGTTAATTTTAAAAATCAACATCATCAGACTGTTAAAACTGATAGGTAACTACCCTGATGGCAAATGTTCACCATAAAAGATAACTAATTCTTTATTAATGATGGCTGACTGATAACACCTGGTTTTCCTACTGTTCGGTACAAATGGAAGCAAACAATTACATTCACCTCACTAAATGTAATCAGCTGAGATCTCCCGTTGGTAAAGCTGCTCTCATCTACTTAGATCTTACAGTGATGCAAATGAATTTAACGGCTTAAACTTCAGTGCACAGAGAGATTGTTCACGAAACATGTAGAAGACTAGCAGCAATGACTCAGGGGATGAATGGATGCAGTGTTTTTTTTCCACTTCCTGATATTAGTTAGTGGTTGAATCTGGAGTGCAGTGTAAACCCTCCCTCCTTATGCTATCCAGTTGCGGAAACCGTCCACGTATACACAACTGGAAACTATTTTAAAAATACAAATCTTAAAGCACCCACTATCACAGAGCTCTGAGCATTCTCTCCTGCCCATAGTCACACACCACTTCAGCTCAGTTCTCACAAAAGAAGGGGACCTGTTGTATATCTGAGCGCAAAATAAATGCGCTGAGGAGGCGATAAATAATCGGATATTTCTTACCGTCGTACGCGAAGCAGTGGTTTAACCGCAGTCCCAGTCCCAGCAGCACACACGCACACAGCCAGGTGTCCATCTTAAAGTGTGCGTGAGTCCCTCTGGCGCATTCCTTCTCCAGCAGATCCCGCCTTCCTCCGCCTTGAAACACGAGAGCCCACACTGCTTAGCCAGTTAGGTATGAAGAGTCAGGAGAGAAGGACAGTGATAAGCTGTGAGCTGTAATGAACATTATTGCTGTTAACAAAATATAAAAAAACAATGCATAGCCTACTAGAGAGCAGTCCACTGCAATATATCATATAACAAACATATTACAACAGAAATACTGTAAAAAGTCAGTTACTTGCTAGTAGCTGTTCTGCAGTTTATATAAGTGAATTGCTCCACTTTAAATGTTTATGTGCAGTAATTCCTTAACTTGTATTTCTATAAAAAAATAAAAATACCCTATGCCAATGTAAGAGTTAAGGCATGCTGACATAGTTTTTTTTTTATTTTACAGATGATGCTTATAATTATCTGATGTGCATTAGGGCTGTAAACAATTGGCCCAAAATTATGTTTATTCCTAGGAGGAGGAAGTGCTTGACCTATTTTTCACATCTAATTTTTTATCATAATGATGCATGTCCATCATACAGTGCATTCGGAACTTGTGAGGCAGACAGTATATTTATATCAAAATGAGGAGTCTTTACATTTTGTTATGCATATATGTGACAAATCATATTAAAACAGTAATCTTCTTTGTAAAATAGAAAACGCCAATTCAGCTTTTAGTTAAAATATTTGGAACAATATGTAATTTATAATAATAATAATAATAATAATAATAATAATAATATGTCTTATTATTATATGCAAAAGCATAAACTTACAGACAAATTTGTCACTGGCAAGAGGATCACTTAACAATCGAAGACTTCACGGCTGGAATTCACATTGCTTGCCACTCTAGACCAAGTGCACGTGAACGGTCAAATGGAATATAAAATGGTCTGCTGAGTTCTGGGACACAGTTCTATGGTGTCACGAAATGACCCTAAAACTGTTGGCCATATAGTTCAGAGATGTATCTGGTGCAAGAAAGGGGAGGCTTATGACTAAAGGAATGTTATCCCCACAATCAAGCATGGAGGTGGGTAAATGATGATGTTTTTCTGCTGCAGAAATTGGCAATCTTGACCATGTGACTGGCATCACAGATTCACAGAAATTTGTGCCATTTTGTGGAGGAATATTATAACATAATATAATATAAAGTCCAATTATCAATAAGGTTTATGTTCACCATAGAAAGCATATACATTTATATATACTTGAACTATATGTGGAATAATTATATTTTATACTTATTGTAAATTATAAATATATTTTTCTCTTTATACTTTACTTTTTAATTTGTACTAATGTACACTTTTAAAATGTTTATTTCATAAGAATATATACTTAGTAAATTAGCTTTTTTTATGATAAAACTACACTTGTACAAATTGTGTCCATAAAACATTTTTGTGTTGCTTTCACAAATTATACTTATTCACATAGGAATTTTAGGGGGGGTTACAATATGAAATAGCTATTTCATAACAAATATAGTAAAATAAAAGGTAATCTTTAACAAACTACAGTTAAAATAAAAAAAAGTTTATACTTCCTATTTTTATTGTCGCCTCACAGCAAAAAGAGCCTGGGTTTGATTTCCAGCCAGGACATCCAGAGTCCTTTCTGTGTGGAGTTGATCTCCTGTGAGTGTGTGGGTTACTGTATTTTTTTAATGAGCATTGCCACCTGGAGCAAAGCCAACCTGATAACACTAGACCAAAGCCTCATTTTCCAGACAGAGAGCTGTGTGATGATGATTCCAGCACAGTTACAATGACCCTAAAGCATAGTTTGGTTAACATCTAAAAAATAAGCCATCTATTGTAATTCTAAAAACTTATTTTAAGAAATACCCTCCCAGTGCACATGTGTTGATTTTACTGCAAGCTATTAGTGAAAATAAATGAATTAGGATAACAATAAGCTCATTTTAAAAATTAGCTAATTATTAAATATGCTCTAATTATGAGAGATAAGAGGCCAAAGGGTTTTTAATACTGAGGCTTGGGCTTGAATATTAGTGCACATAGACATTTGCTTGTATGTATTTATATTTATATATTTTTTGCTGTTTACTAAAAATTCTTGTATATTTTCATTCAATTCTATACACATTACCAAATCTTTGGAGTAATGTATATATGTCAATATATGTATGTCAATACGTCAAAGATTACCTGAGTAAATACAAAATAAATCAATACAAAAGCAGTATTTTAATGATAATTTCATTTATTACGAGAAAATAGCTATCCAAACCAACTTGGCCCCTAAATCTAATAACTGATTGTGCCACCCTTGGCAGCAAAAACTGCAAACTGTTTTAATTCAGCCACAATAGAGAATTTTTGAGCAAGAATACCACCTACCACATTTTTATGTCCGGACTTTGACTGGGCCTCTGGGCCAGTTTTTTTCAGCCATTCAAAGGTGGACTTGAGCTTAAGGTCACAAACTTATGGCTGGACATTCTCCATCAGGATTGTCTGGTAGAAAACAGAATTAATGGTTCCATCAATTACAGCAAGTCACCAGGTCTTAAGGATTCTCAAGATGTTTTTTTGGCCAAATGTGAAATGGCCTTTGTGTTCATTTTGGTCAGCAGTGGTTTTTGCCTTGGTACTCTCCAAAAGATACTATTTTTGTGCAGTCTTTTCTTATTGTTGAATCATAAACACCTTAACTGAGGCAAGTGAGGCCTGCAATGCTTTAGATGTTCTAGGCAAAGGTGTCAAGTAAAGAAGTACAAATACTTTGTTACCTTACTTAAGTAGAAATTTTGGTTATTTATACTTTACTGGAGTAATAATTTTTCAGCTGACTTTTTACTTCTACTCCTTACATTTTCATGCCATTATCTGTAATTTGTATTCTTTACATTTAAAAAAATAGCCTCGTTACACCTATTTTAGACCTGCTAACCGCACTGGGCAACAACACGTTGGGAAAAGAAGACTTCGACCAATCGTAGCGCTAGTTTTAAACTCTTCAAACAGTCTACAAGCCGGGGAGGCTTCAAAACAACTCAAAAACACAAGATGCAAAATGTAACCCTGCAAGTTTTAACAATTCGTGTGTATAAATATCCCTCCCGGGGCATAAATGTGAAACTCGTGAGCACAGAAAGAAGTACTGCGTGCGTATACATCATCATATCGTGCTCAAACCGCTTGATTCTCGATTCTCATCCTCGTGCGCCATGTGCATCATCCTTGACTGCTTTCTGTGCTCGAGTATTGGTTTGGGGTGTTTTTGTTTTTTAAGAGCATGCATTTACTGATTTCCGTTGCCCACTTGCCTGTTTCCCAATCAACTTCAAACTCCAATTAAGCCAGCTGCCTATTGCCAAAAATGTCATTGCAAAAGTCTTTAGTTCACAAGTAAAATTCACAGCTGTAATAGGTAGTCCATAAAGTCAACAGATATCAGTTCAGAGCCTATAATACTATGTACATATGAGTTATGAAGTAAATCTATTGTACAGTTTTTAAATAAGTACTGTTTTCAAAAGTCAGAATGTTCTAGAGTGACTGAGCATAACTAGATTGAAATATGGAATATGAAATATTCTCTGTACATAGACTGCAGGATTATTCTAATCAAATAATGTACATTTGATCTGTGATTAGGTATCAGGATGCTGCAATGTGTTGTAATTTAGAGTGATACTATTGTATTGTCCTGAAAGAACACTTAATATATTCTAGAAAGTAGAGGTTTATTGTTATTTATAATGTCCAATGTATTTAAGATAACACAATATGCCATAGGCCAATACAATTTTCGAGTATGTTTAAGTTTTGTTTAAGGGACATATTTTTAGCGATTTTCAGTTACCATATGCCAAATGTCTAGGTGAAAAAACATTGGAACATGTTCCAATTTAAAGTGTATGAAAGCATAGAAAACTGAAATATATTGTCTTTTCACTAAAAGAGTTCTTGTTTTCTTCATATTCTCCTTGTATGTTGAATAACTAGATATGGTGGTGAACTCAGTCAATACTAATCAGCACATGTACCTGACCTCGCACTGCCCCACCACAAGAAGTTGCTACTCAAAAAAATTTTCCCAGGTTGGCAGGTCGACTTGTTTTCATTCATGTACATTCACATTCCAATAAGGTTATTGATAACATGCCTTTGAAGTTTGACTGCACCATTACAATACTTATAGGCAACTAGTCATCATATCTTCGGCTCCATGAAACACATGTTAATCTATCTATCTATCTACCTCTTTATATATATATATAAGGTCCGCGTGGCTAGGTGCTTTTGCCTGAACGCCCCTGGTGCGTTCTTCAAATTTTTTAACATTTTAAAATAACATTATAGTCATGGATTTTACAAGAATACCTGAGTAATGAATGTGAATGCTTTGGACACTTTTGGTTCTTGGAGCAGTTTTAGTAGGCTGGCCACTCCTGGGAAGGTTCGCCACTGTTCCATGTTTTTTTCTATTTGTGGATAAAAGCTCTCTCTGTGGTTTGCTGGAGTCCAGATTGATAGATGTCAATGACTTTGTTTCGCGTCTGTTCTTGAATTTCTTCAGATCGGGGCATAATGTGTTGCTTTTTAAGATCTTTTAACCAACTTCATGTTGTGTCAGACAGGTTCTAGTTAAGTGATTTCTTGATTCTACAGGTCTGGCAGTAATCAGACCTGGCTGTGGCCAATAAAATTGAACGTTTTTGGCCTCTCCTGTAAATGTACTAATTTGGAGATACTTATTTTTCTTTGGACACTAACAATATATATTCAACTCTAATAATCTCAGCATTGCAGTGACTCCGATGCGGTTGTGGCATGTTAACGTGTGCTGGTACGAGATGATCAGACGCAGCAGCGCTGCTGGAGCGTTAGAGAGTCTCTGTTGGACTGTACATAGACCGCTACCCAAAGGTATCCAGACAACAGCGTCCTGAGACACTGCAGCAACAGATGAGCTACAGTCTCTGACTTCACACAAGGTTGACCAACAAAGCAGGAGTGTCGAATACAGTGGACACAGTGTTTAAAATCTCCAGCAGCACTGCTGTGTCTGATTGACTCAAAACAGCACAACACACATTAATATACCAACACCACGTCAGTGTCACTGCAGTGCTGAGAATGATCCTCCAATCAAATAATACCTGCTCTATTGTAGCCCTTACCACTGAGGAACAAGGTAAAGGTGGGATAACAAGGTAGAACTAGTGTGCCACTGTATGGTAAGTGGAGCTGATATAATTAGTGTAGAGATGGTGTTAGTGTTATGGCTGATTAATGCATACATATTAAGATTGCTGATAAAGCAATAGGTCATTTAATAGGTCAGTTATCCATCTTAGTTCCAAATCTGATTTATTTTATGATATACTATATGTCCCGAACTTAATATTATAACATCTTGCTGAGGCAACAGCCTCTGTCTTTATGTGGGAGCTTTACAATAGATGTTGGAACATAGCTAGAAAGATTTTATTGCATTCAGCCACAAGAGCTGGTCCGATACTGACACCAACAGGATGCCTTGGCCTGGATCCTAACTAGCTCTCCAACTCATCCAGTGGTGTTGCACTTCAGAGAACACAACACAACAGTCTAATGTTGAGGAGCTTTGAAGAGCTCCAGTCTACACTTGTCACAAAATATAGTGACTATAGGCTCATAAGGTGGTTTAAAAGAAGAAATAGTCAACATTATGTCATTTTAAAGTGACTTAATTTATTTGAGATTATATACTACCCCTCAGTACTTTTGAACTATGACTATGGAACAATTTATCATACACAATTCAGTAGAAACTTTTAGCAACCCCTGAACTTCCTCCAATGCCAAAAAGCATAAAATCAAGCATAGTCTTACAATCTCCATAAACAAACATTGACAGAATAGTGGATCATACTAAAGAGAACAGTGACTTTAAACATACATATTGCTCGTCTGCCTTCACACGCATATGAACTTGTGTGACCCATTCTTAATTCACAGGGTTTATTAAATAGCTATAACAGCTCCAACTACTCTGGGAAAGCTTTCCACACGATTTAGAAATGTGTTTATGGGACAGACACAAATGTTGGATGAGAAGGCCATGTCAAAGGTGTTCTTTCGGTTTGAGGTCAGGACTCGGTGCAGGCCAGTCAAATTCTTCCACACCAAAGTTGCTTATCCATCTCTTTATGGACCTTGCTTTGTGCACTGGTGAGCAGTCATGTTAGACTGTTCCCAAACTGCTGGGAGCATAAAATTGTCCAAAATCTCTCTTAGTATGCTGAAGCATTAGAAGTTTGTTTCGCTGGAACTAAGGGGCCGAGCCCAACTCCTGAAAAACAAACTCACACCATAATCACCACCAAACATAATGCAGTCAAGTACTGTTCTCCTGGCAACCACCAAACCCAGACTCGTCCATCAGATTGCCAGACGGAGAAGAGAGATTTGCCACTCCAGAGAACACGTCTCCACTGCTCTAGAGTCTAGTGATGGCATGCTATACACCACTGCATCCAGCGCTTTCCATTGCTGCTTAGCCATGAAAACCCATTCCATTAAGCCTTCTACGCACTGTTCTCATCCACTGACACTGACACTGCTCTGTCATTTTATGTGGCCTACCAATTTGCTGACATCCTATTGTGGTACGACGCTGGAATTTAATGAGCTTCTGAGAGAGACCCATTCTTTCACTAATGTGTGTAGAAGCAGTCTGCATGTCTAAGTTCTGATTTTATACACCTGTGGTCATTGAAGTGATCGGAACATCTCAATTCAATGATTTGGATGGATGAGTTAATACTTTTAGCAATACAGTGCAATACTGTTGTCATAGGATGCTAAATGGGCTACAAGTTCTATCGTTTTCCTAGATCTGTCTTGGTCAGCTGTAAATACCATAATTTTGAAATGAAAACCTCTAGGAAACTTTGGGACAAACCATGCACAACTCACTCTCTTAAAGTTCTGAACTGCTTCTTGTAGTAAGTTTTGCATAAGAACTGTGTAATGGGGACTTAATGAAATAGATTTTAATGGCTGAGCAGCAAGACGATCTGGGTTCGATTCCCGGTCCGGGCTGTTCTGAATGGACTTTGCATGTTCTACTTGTGCTTGAGTGGGTTTTCTCCAGGTACTTCAGTTTCCTCCCACATGTCCAAAGATATGCATGATAGATTGATTGGTCACTCTAAATTGCCCGTAGGTTTTGGCCATGCAATGGACTGGCGAACTATCCATGGTGTACCCTATGGTGGCGAAGGCGGGGTACACCATGGATAGAAGCCCCCCCCCCGTGACCCCAACTAGCGGGATTAAGCGGCAGATAATGGATGGATGGCTGAGCAGCTGCACACAACCCTAAGATACCCAATGTCAACCATTAGCTAGAGAGGTGAGAGAGCATGATACCACTGAACTGTGGGGTTGTATGCTCTGGAGTAATTAATCACCTTTCACCATCTGGCAGTAAGGTGTTTACATACTTTGGGCCATATAGTGTATGTTATTGTAGTTTCACAATACATGAGTATGGAAGTTATTTCAGGTCCAAATACTGTGGTAAGACATTGTTCCAGAACTGATTGTCATGTGAAGCACAAGTTTTTTTCTCCTTTGCTTGGAGATTTTGTTTGTCTCGCTTGCTTCTTTCTCTACCTCTTTGTTTTGCTGGGAGAACTGCTTTAGGTTTTGATTTAGATCCTTTCTTGTGAATTACTTTATTTTCTTCTTCTTCTTCTTCTTCTTCTTCTTCTTCTTCTACTTCTTCTTCTTCTTCTTCCTCTTCTTCCTCTTCTTCTTTGCTGCCTTCATCTTCTTCCTCCTCTTCCTCCTCTACTTCTTTCTCTGCCTTTTCCTCTGATTCTTTACCTTTGTTTTCATCCTCTTCCTTATCTGCTCCCTCGTTTATATTTATTTCTTTTACACTCTCTTCATACTCTCTTTCCTCCTCCTCTTTGTCTTCCTCTTCTTCTTTTTGGGTTCCATTAC
Source organism: Megaleporinus macrocephalus (assembly GCA_021613375.1). Classification (NCBI taxonomy): domain Eukaryota; kingdom Metazoa; phylum Chordata; class Actinopteri; order Characiformes; family Anostomidae; genus Megaleporinus; species Megaleporinus macrocephalus. The sequence continues at coordinate 34,530,267 of CM038709.1, read as the reverse complement.
TTTCTTCCTCTACATTTTCTTCTTTCCCTTTTTTTTGCTTTCCCTTCATGGCATTACTTTCTACTTTCTTCTCTATTTCTTCCTTTCCCTCTACTTTCTTAGGTTGTGGTTCCTTGGTGTCCATTTCATCTCTTCCATTGTTTTCAGCACTCTGAACTTCAGCATTTTGTACCACTTTTCTTTCTTTCTCACCTGCTTCTTCCACATTCTCTTCCTTTTTTTCTTTACATTCTCTGTCCACCTCGGAGCTATCTGAATTGACAAACATACTGTTTAGTCCTTCTTGCATGTTTTGTTTCTCTGACTTTTCTATTTCATCATTACCACTTTTTCCTTTCAGTTCTTTATCATTTTTTTCTTCTTCTTCTTCTTCATTCCCTTCTTCCATCTCATCCTCCTCCTGCCCTGTACCCCCAGCTTCATCCTCTTCACCCTCATCTCCATCTCTACCTTCTTCTTCTCCTTCTTCTTCTTCTTCACTTTCTTCTTCCTCCTCCAGCCCTGTGCCCCCAACTTCATTCTCTTCACTGTCATCCCCATCTCCTCCTTCTTCTCCATCCCCTTCATCCTCCTTATCCTCCCCTTTAGTCACATATACATCTTCCACACCCTCATCTCTATCTCCTCCTCTTTCTTCTTCCTCTATTTCTTCATAACCCTCCCATTCTTCCTCCTTCTCCCCTTTGCCCTCAGCTTCGTCCTCTTCACCCTCATCTCCATCTTCACTGTCCTTTTCTTTCAAGTCATCATTTTCTTCTTTTTCTTCTTCTTCTCCCTCCACTTTCCCTCCAGCTTCATCCTCATCACCCTTGTATCCATTTCCACCTTCTTCTCCTTCTTCTTCCCCTTCTTCCTCCTCCTCCACCCCTTTGTCCCCAGCTTTACTCTCTTCACCCTCATCTCCATCTTCACTGTCCTTTTCTTTCAAATCATAATTTTCTTCTTTTTCTTCTTCTCCCTCCACTTTCCCCCCAGTTTCATCCTCTTCACCCTCATATCCATTTCCACCTTCTTCTTCTTCTTCTTCTTCTTCTTCTTCTCCTCCATCCCCTTCTTCCTCCTCCTCCACCCCTTTGTCCCCAGCTTTATTCTCTTCACCCTCATCTCCATCTTCACTGTCCTTTTCTTTCAAGTCATAATTTTCTTCTTTTTCTTCTTCTCCCACCACTTTCCCCCCAGTTTTATCCTCTTCACCCTCATATCCATTTCCACCTTCTTCTTCTTCTTCTTCTTCTTCTTCTTCTTCTTCTTCTTTTTCTTCTCCATCCCCTTCTTCCTCCTCCTCCACCCCTTTGTCCCCAGCTTCATCCTCTTCACACTCATCTCCATCTCCTCCTTCTTCTTCTCCCTCTATTTCTTCTTCCTCCTCCTGCTCTTTGCCCCCAGCTTCATCCTCTTCACCCTCATCTCCATCCTCTCCTTCTTCCTCTCCCTCCCCTTCTTCTTTCTCCTCCCCTTTGCTCCCAGCTACATCGACGTCACCCTCATCTCCATCTCCCACTTCTTCTTCTCCTTTTTCTTCTCCCTCCCATTCTTCCTCCTCCTCCCATTTGCCCTCAGCTTCATCCTCTTCACCTTTATCTCCATCCCCACCTTCCTTTACTTTCAAGTCATCATTTTCTTCTTTTTCTCCTTCTCCCTTTGTTTTGTTTTCCTCATCCTCTTCTTTCTCACCTTTAACTTTATAATCCTCATCCTCATCTTTACCTCCATCTTCTTTTTCTTCCTTCTTATTTTCTTCACTTTCTTCTTCTTCCTCTTCCTCTTCTTTTTCGTTTTCTTCTTCTTCACTTTTTGTGTCATCCTGATCTGCTTCCTCTACTGTTTCTTCCATATCTAACTCTTCGACCGTCTCATCTTCTTTCTCCAGCTCTTTATCTTCTTCTGTATCACTTTGTTCCTCTTCATTTTCACTTTCTCTCTGCTCTTCTTCATTCTGTCCTTCTTTTACTTCATTGTCTTGTGGTGATTTACTCTGAGATTCCTTCTTTCCTTCTTCCTTTTCTTCCTCTGTCCATGATTCTTCATAATTACTCTTTCCTCCCTGCAAGATCTTTTCGTCTTTGCTCCTCTCTTTGCATTCCTCCCCACTTTTTCCTGCCTCACTCTCTACTTCTTGCTGTTCTACTTTATTCTCATTTTCTCTGTCTCTACTTTTTTTTATCTTACTTTCTTCTTCCTCTTTTTCACTGTCGCTCATGTAATCTTTATCCTTGTGACATTCATTTGCTTCCTCTTCCTCTGCCTCACTCTTCTCCTCTTCAGTTTCTTCATTTCCTCTTTCTTCTTCAAACACTTTATCTCCACTTACCACATCACATTCCTCTGACTGACTATCTTCCCTAACTCTTCTCAGCTCATCATCCAAAATCTGTTCTGTTTCTACAACTTTACAATAACTGTCTGTCCTGCTCTTCTTATCTTCCTTGTCTGAAACACTGCTGATTTGCACAGCTGCCCTCTTCCCAAGTGCAGTATGACTGTTTGTTATTTGAAGTGAGGCAGATGAAGATGGAGATGGCTCAGGCTGTTTTGCAGTGTCACTAATTTGTGAAGTTTTAGAATTAGTAGATTGGGATTTATTGTTCATGACATGCGCTACTGCTTCAGTTAGTATTGGCACAGAATCACCTACACCCAGTGCTGTAAAAACAGATGCTACATTCTCCTGAGTCAGGCTCTGTTCAGCTTGAGCGTTTCTGTGCATCTCTTCGTTCTCTGATTTAAGTATTTGTTCTGAGCGCTTTACTGAGTTTCCATCTGTTGCTTTGCTAGCCACCTTATCTATCTCATCTGACTGAGTGATTGTTGGAGTGGGACAGTTACTTGAAGCTGAGTGGTTTTTAACTGTACCTTTTTTTTTTTTTTTTATTCGTTTGATCTCCTGTTTTCCACCCACCTCCTCTCCTGGGGCATGTGAGGAAACTGTGAATAAAAGACTAGGTATTTCAGTAGACAACATTTTCATCTCAACAGGGTTTTGGTAAACTAAAATTTGTTTGTTTCTCATTACCTCCTCTTGGCGAAGAGCCCCACTTTGATTTTCCTTTTTGCCTTTTGTCTTGCCACTGCCTTTTTGAGGACTACTCTGCAACTTCTTGGGAAATTTCTTGGGAATTTTCACAGGTATGGTTTCTTGTTTTCGCACACTGGCATGGGCCAGCCCTACCTCTTGAACTCTGAATAGAGCCGATTGGACCTCTTGACCTTGAGATGTAACCTTTCTATGAGCGTTTACTAAAGGTTCTGATTGTTCTTCCTGAAAATGACTGCTAGACTGTATGTCTTCAACTTCACCTGGAGATTTGGTCTTTTGGGGAGCACTCACTTTAGTACTAGGCTTGATTTCTTGCACTTTGAGATGCGAAGAATTAAAATTTTGAACTATTGTTTGAGGTGCAGTAGATTTGATCTCTTTTTGAGTTTTGACACTTGCAGCCTTCGACTTTTGAACTTTGCCTGAACTGGATTTGAGCTCCTGTTTAATCTTCCCCAAAGAAGTGTCTTGACCATACACTGTAGTAGATTTACAAAATGTGTCTTGTTTTTCAGTGTGGAACTTCAGGTAGATGTTAGTTTTGGCATCTGCATTGTCTTTCTCTTTAACTTTAGACACAATTCTCCAGGGAGATAATTTGCCCTTTTCTTGTTGATAATTAGCTATTATGTTTTTACTTTTGATAGTAGCAGGTGTCCAGCAGCATGACCCAAGATTACTATAAGAAGTTTCTGTAACAGAAGTGGCTTCTGGACTTTCCATTTTTCGTTTTTTATACCTTACTCTATTTGGGGATGTGTGCTCTCTCTGAGACGGACAGGAGATAGCCTCAGTCATAAGTCCAGTGGGAAGGGCCTCAAGAAGGGAAATGTCAGGCCTTATCCTTGACTGTCCTTCAGAGGACAGTCTTGACTTCTTCTTTTTCCTTTGACTATTTTGCTAAAAAAAAAAACAGAAAAAGTTATGTTCTCTCCAGATTTTAGCAGCTTAAATAATCTTTTTACATGATTAGAAGCAGAAGTGTTGTGAAAGTAAAGTAATAATAGGGGAAATGTTGCATATTATTTTATCAATATTATCAATACATTATTGGTAAATGTTTATATACACCCTATACAATTTTTGATCAATGTGATTTTTTTGTGTTTAAAAAAAAAAAATGGAACAGTTGAACACTATGCAGCACCAGTAAACCATTTGTATCTATGTTTATGCTCAGTTAAAGTTTAAGAATAAAAAATAAAATATATTATATTGTTACTATTTGATTCAGGTTGCATGAAAAACATTACCCAGAAATGAAAGCTACTATTCTGTGCTTATATTTATGTAAATGCATATTTAAGTAATAATAAAAAGTAAAAAGTAAAATTAAGTAAAATTTAAGTTTATATAATTTTTACACCGAACAGCCATAACATTAAAACCACCTTGTTTCTGCTGTCCATTATCCATTATCTGCCGCTTAATCCCGGGGGGTGGGGGGTTAGCACTGTCATCTTGCGACAGTGCTAACCACTACACCTGTTTCTGTTCTCATTGTCCATTTTATCGGCTGCACCATATAGGAGCACTTTGTATTTCCACAATTACATATAGTCCCTTTGTTTCTCTGTATACTTTGTTAGCTCCTACTCATCCTGCTCTTCAAGGACCCCCACAGGACCACTACAGAGCAAGTGGTGGATCATTAGTGTGTGGTACGAGTGGGTCAGACACAGCAGTGCTTCATTTAAAAGTCATTTTGGCTCAGTTCTTTTGATTGTTGCTATTTAAGATGTGACTGTCCAGCAGATGTAGATAGCAAAGACAGCAGCTTGCCTGTTGCTGCACAGTTTGTGTTGGTCATTCTTAGGTCCTTAAGCAGTGATCACAGGATCCTGCCCATAGGACGCTGTTGGCTGAATGGTTGGTGAACTTTTTTGAGTATAGCCTTGACACTACAGTATTTAAAAACTCCAGCAGTACTACTGTGTCTGATCTACAACCCCTGGCAAAAATGATGGAATCACCAAACTTGGAGGATGTTTATTCAGTTGTTTAATTTTGTAGGAAAAAAGCAGATCACAGACATGACACAAAACTAAAGTCATTTCAAATGGCAACTTTCTGGCTTTGAGAAACACTATAAGAAATCAAGAAAAATAATTGTGGCAGTCAGTAATGGTTAATTATTTAGACAAAGCAGAGGGAAAAAAATTTGGAATCACTCAATTCTGAGGAAAAATTATGGAATCATCCTGTAAATTTTCATCCCCAAAACTAACACCTGCATCAAATTAGATCTGCTCGTTAGTCTGCATCTAAAAAGGAGCGATCACACCTTAGAGGGCTGTTTCACCAAGTATACTGACATAAATCATGGCTTCAACACGAGAGATGTCAATTGAAACAAAGGTGAGGATTATCAAACTCTTAAAAGAGGGTAAATCATCACTCAATGTTGCAAAAGATGTTGGTTGTTTACAGTCAGCTGTGTCTAATATCTGGACCAAATACAAACAACATGGGAAGGTTGTTAAAGGCAAACATACTGGTAAACCAAGGAAGACATCAAAGTGTCAAGACAGAAAACTTAAAGCAATATGTCTTAAAAACAGAAAACGCACAACAAAACAAATGAGGAACGAATGGGAGAAAACTGGAGTCAACATCTGTGACCGAATTGTAAGAATCCGCCTAAAGGAAATGGGATTTACATACAGAAAAGCTAAACAAAAGCCATCATTAACACCTAAACAGAAAGAAAAACAATGTTACAATGGGCTAAGGAAAAGCAATCATGGACTGTGGATGACTCGATGAAAGGCATATTCAGTGATGAATCGCAAATCTGCATTGGGCAAGGTAATGATGCTGGAACTTTTGTTTGGATGTTTGAATGATGGTGAAATAATTTTTCAAGATGATAATGCATTTTGCCATAGAGCAAAAACTGTGTAAACATTCCTTGAAAAAAGACACATAAGGTCAATGTCATGGCCTGCAAATAGTCCGGATCTCAATCCTATTGATCTTTGGTGGAAGTTGAAGAAAATGGTCCATGACAAGGCTCCAACCTGCAAAGCTAATCTGGCAACAGCAATCAGACAAAGTTAGAGCCAGCTTGCTGAAGAGTACTGTTTGTCATTCATTAAGTCCATGCCTTAGAGACTGCAAGCTGTTATAAAAGCCAGAGGTGGTGCAACAAAGTACTAGTGATGTGTTGGAGTGTTTTTTTGTTTGTTTGTTTTTCGTGATTCCATATTTTTTTCCTCAGAATTGAGTGATTCCATAATATTTTCCCGCTGCTTGGTGTAAATAATTAACCGTTACTGACTGCCACAATTTTTTATAGTGTTTCTTAAAGCCAGAAAGTTGCCATTTGAAATGACTTTAGTTTTGTGTCATGTCTATGATCTGCTTTTTTTCTTCAAAACTGAATGAACATCCTCCAAGGCCGGTGATTCCATAATTTTTGCCAGGGGTTGTAGTCACAATACACACTAATACTCCATCACCACATTAGTGTCACTGCAGTGCTGAGAATGATAACACCTCATCCTGTGAGGGTCCTGACCAAAGAAGAACAGAGTAACAAAGTATGCAGAGTAACTACAGTCTGTAATTTAAGAACTACAAAGTTACCCTATATGGCAAGTGGAGCTGATAAAATGAGGAACGAGTGTAGGAGGTAGTTTTATGTCATAGCTGATCGTTGTATGTATTCCACTGTAGATTATACAGTTTTGACTCACCTTGTTCAAAAATTCATGATAACCTCTGAAGTCTGGACTTTGTTCAGTAATCTTGCTCACCAGCTTGTCTTATTGATCAAAGACATAAAATCATAAATGATCATAAATACTGTTTTAGCATACTAGGAATAAAATCAAGATATCTACCTGTAGATGTGTTGGCAGAGCAATTTTGATTGAGTGACTCAGAGGCATCATCTATTGGGGGGTGTCTGTAGAGATTTTTTTTTGATGTTCTTTGGTGTGGTCTGGGAAGAAAGACGTTTTGGGAGATTGGCAGCGAGATGGGTCCTGCTGTTAAGTGAGGATGATTGCAAAAGTTTTGCCCAATCTGTTCTGAGGAACACTGCACATACACACACAGATTCATACACAAACAAACTCATAGTTTAATACAGTTTAATACAAATACAGTCTAAGTCTAAGCAAATGTCTGTTAACACTGCAAACTGCAAGGGCCCGTATGCAGTTCCACACTTTAATTCTTTTATAACATAATGCAGCCATACAACACTATACGCCAACATGTGGTTAGCCAATTCTGATGAGTTTCTCACCCGCTGTCTCCGTCTACAACGTGCTGATACGTTCCAGCGATGAGAGGTATAACATCTGTTTAAATATGAATAAGCCACATCTTCATCTTCCAAACAAACCTCTTCACTTTGTTGGTGCCTCAAGCGTGCAAATACCAGCATGTGACTGGATCCACATGCAACCTATAATACATAAGCGCAAACAATACTAAAAAGTAACAAGCACGGGCAGATGTGGACATATACCATGTACATGTACAAGTTAAGGCTTGGAACTCACAGCCATTACAGTGCGGTCAAAGAAGCGCTGGCACACAGTTGGAGTGAACTGATTGGTGAAGTTTTCATCTCCAAGGCCTAACTTCCCATGACGTCCATCTCCAAATGTATAAAGGAGACCACTATCTAAATTAAAACACATCACATCAGCCTTATATCTATGTTAGCAGTTTATTATGTCGTAGTGATATCGACCTTGGGCTCTATTTTTGTGCAGGCGCAAATGCAATTTAGTGAAATATATTGAAAAAATATTTTGGCTCAAGTGCATTTTTTTTTGCGTGCTTGTAGTTAGAATTTTGTTATGCAGCTATTATAGCAATTTTCCTTTTATTAAGACGCATGTGGTTGTCTTAATATTTTTATTTTTACAAAAAAGATACAAAAAGTATCATAAGAATTACACATATTTCAAATATGTTGAGCTTATCCATTTATAGCCACGTGTATATAGTCTAAGATTATTAACTAAACTAAACAAACTATGATTAACCAAAAACATTACTTAATTAGTAGTGATATAAAGTGCTTGTTCAAGTTCAAGGGTGCTGGTATAGTACTTTTTACAACAGTGTTGTCACAAAGCAACTTTACAGAAGTTTGAAAACAGTTGAAAACAACTGTTAACTTGTTAACCGTAATATAAATTAAAATTACAAGTCAAAACATAATGTTAGAATTAATGTTATAATGTTAATTTGTGAATGAGAATTTAGACACTAATAGACACTAATAGTAATGGGACACTAATGGGACACGTTCTTCACCATATCTAAACTAACTGGCAGCAATAAACAGTATGAAGATTGATGATTTTATCAGATTCACCCACAGTAAAATGATTTTATCAGATTCATTAACAGTAAAATAGAAAATATTACAAATCCAAAATCTGCCTATAGGATTAATACCATAACAGGACAAGTGCCTTGCCAGCCCAAAAGCCCAACTGCTATCTTTTAGCCTTATCAATCAAAATGAATTAGTCACACTGATTGGCTCATCCATCTACTTGCATTCTTGATCAAGTACCTACAAAATTGCTCAAACAAATTGTCCCCTATTTTGTTAGACCTCTGCTCTCTATATTAAACTCAACCTTCAGTCTTGGATATGTACCTAAATCATTCAAACTTGTGGTTATTAAACCACACATTTAAAAAAACTGATCTCGATCCCAGTGAACTCGACAACTATAATTCTCCAATTAGAAAAACCACAGCTGACAACCACAGCCCATATAAGCTGTATTATTACTCTCTGACATCTCTGCATAAATGGACTAATCTACAATTACTTGGCTCTCCCTCTCTCTCTCCCCCTCTCTCTCGACATTTGCATCACTCATCACTCGGAAGTCACCAGAGCTGCTAGAAGTCACCAGAACTCCATCCCCGCTGGCTGATCAGCTGTCCCTCCTGTCTGACTACTACATAGGAGCCGCCACATCACTACCTCCGGAACTAGAATATTTATGAAACATGTTTAAGTTGAGCTTCTTATTGTATTCTGTTTTATAATCTCATTAGCTTTGTTGCTCTCTCTCTATCCGGGGGCGACCAGTGGAGGATGGGTTCCTCTCTCGAGCCTGTGTTCCTCTCAAGGTTTCTTCCGTTTATTAGTTTTCCTTGCCGCCATCACCTGTGGCTTGCTCTAGGGGGGTTTGGACCTCGATACCCTTTGCATGGACTCTTTTCTTACCGTCCCTCTTTTTGATTTCTCTTTTTTTATAAACTTTTCTGTAAAGCTGCTTTGAGCCAACACTTGTTGTAAAAATATAAATAAATGTTGATTGATTGATTGATTAATATTGTGTTTTGCTGTCGTTAGGGGAAGCTGGACCTGAACTCACTCTACTGATATGCCATTTTTGTTTTACACTTATCAAATATCTCTATCATAATACTACACACTGAATAAATACTAAATATGAATTGCCTTTTACAAAATAAACAAAATTAAAAATATTAATGAACCATTAAGACTACACTAAATTCCAAACCAAAATAAAAATGAAACAGAAGTATAAATGTTTATAAATTTAAGAAATATAACTAACTTTTAGGTAACTAAAGGTCTCTATATCAGTAACTAACGCTAATGTCCACGTGTCCATCATCAAAAAAACAACAATGACATGCATGGAGGGGTTGCAAGGAGAAAGTCACTGCTCCACTGCTCTCATCAAAAAGAACTTTTGGGTTACATAAGAAGTATTCTGTCCCAACAAATGAAAACATTGCATTAGAGCATATGAACTTATCACGTATCACATCTGTGAAACATAGTGATGGCAGTATCACAGTTTGAGCCAGCATAGTTTGCAATCATTTTTGGAAAAATTAATTCTGAACTACACCAGCAAATTTTACATTTTCATGACATTTGTCTGTAAACTGAATCTGAGTCATGCACAGGACAACAACAGTTGTTCTATCAAAGAATAATGTTTATATTTCTTATCTTGATGTTTTGGAATGGCTACGTTAAGTATTGACCTTAATACTAGAAATGTTAGGGAAGGACCTAAAGTAAGAAAACCCACCAACATCGCAAAGCTGTTAAAGAGTAAAAGCTGTACAGAGGCTAAAATATTGAAAGCAGACATTTACATACTTACCTCTACACACATGAAATATTGGATATTTTTTCTTAAAAAATAAATAACCACATATAATATTTTTTTCTTAATTGTTTAATTAGTTTCTATTTTGCTTTAAATATCCTTACTTTAAGGACTTGTGGAAATCTGATTATGTTTTAGGTCATATTCAAGCAGAAATATACTCTAAAGTGCCACTGCATGCAGAACAAAACCCATAACCCATTTTAACAATTTGACAAGACTTTTAAAGTAATTTCTTTTGGTTAAAGCCATTTCTTTTTGTTATTTCTATTTAAGCTGTCTAGAACCACACATTTGAGTTAAATAATTATTAGTTGCAGATTTTCAGCTTAAATTTGAGAGCATTTACATCCAGAACAGTGTAGGAATTGATATCATTTATGTAAATCATTTATAGGGGCTCAGAAGTAATTTGACAAACTAACAATCATAATTGACTTTTTTAATACTTGATTGCAAATATTTACAGGCATTAAATGGCTGAAGTTTGTAAAACAAATAATAAAGTCACATACACTTCAGAACTCATCCTGCTATTTTTGTCAACAGTCACATCATTATTAAATATCAGTTCCACTATCAGCAATACATGTCTTTAACTTGGTGTGCTCAGAAATTGTTCCTGGAAGTGCAATGGCTCCATCTGAAATAACTGGAAACTGAACTATTTTTCCATCATTACTAAATGTCAAAAATACTTTTAAGCAGAATAAACATAATGGCTTTCATTAAATTCGCTCAGTCAGTGATCAAATTGATCCTTTAATTATTGTTTTTTTATTGAGATTCAAATGTTCCTAGTTCAAAACAACCTTTGACGACATGCTTTAATTTAATTTAAAAAATAGATTTTGTTTGGCTTATATTCAGTTAGCTTTAGGTTGTGGAGTTTAAGTTTAAGAGAAGAAGGGACATGATTTGCTTTCAAAACTTACAATGGAAAATTACAGGATATTATTTAATGTTACATTTTACAATTTCTATTATAAAATATAATGTCATATTATTGGTAAAATAATTGTAAATAATTTATAATGCAAGAAACTACAAATATTTATTTGGTTCACCTTATTCTAGACTCTGGTCTTGATTCAGACTCGACTATTACAATGTTATGGTCTTGACTAGAACTCAATGTGCTGAGGACTTGGTCTTGACTCCCACTTACTAAAACACTTCATCATGGCTATACCACATAAAAAGCATGGTTTAAAACTTCACATATCAGATTTGAGTGAAATGCACAGTCCTACTACATGCATATTTTAGGGTCATGCTACGATCACAAAATTAGAGCCCCTTGTCTTTAGCTTCTTGAAAAAGAATTTAATCTATTTGTAATGAAAAGCCTGCCTGTGTATATGTATAGCTTGCCTGTAATGAGGGCAGTATGGTCTTCTCCACAAGTAATGCGAGTGACCCTCCCTTTTCTGAAGTGACCAACAGCAACTGGTAATTCTGCCTGAAAAACAAATGTTCCCAAACCCAACTGCCCAAACTCTCCACGACCAAATGAGTACAACTCATTCTCTTGGGGGGAAGAGAGAGAAGGAAAAAAAACCTGATTTACATTATTCTGTCACTGTATTTGTGTGTATTAGTACATGTTAAGCCCTCACCTTTTAGGGCTAGAGTATGTGTGCCTCCACATGCAATCTGCAGGACCCCGTCCAGCATGGTCACCTGCTGTGGCTTTCTGTGATTGACCAGCTGGTCAGCAGAGAGACCAAGCCTACCATCTGCACTCTCACCAAATGTAAACACATCCCCACTGTCTGGCACCCAAACAGAAATAACAGCAAGAGTGCTCCTTATTAACTATTTTAGATCTTTGTTTAATACTTCTTAGATTATTAAGATTATTGAGAGGAAATCTTTTTAGAGTAGGAATGATGTGAGAAAATGTTATTTTGTATTATGGATTGCATAACTTGGGACCACCTTGAAATGTGAATTTTGAACATACTTTTGTCCATTTTTATATGTAATAGTACAATTTATTTGAACTATCACTTAAAGATGTACAGGTGTGGTCCACTGGTTCAGACTAACGCCTGATATGTGTGGGGATCTTACCGGTAATTAGAGCTGAATGGCTGGATCCACATGAGACCCCTACAATGGAACGACCCACTCTTAGCTCTTGTGGCAACAATACATGGTTCTCTGACCCCAGACCAAGCTGCCCAACAGAGTTATCACCCCACAGAAAAAGCCTTCCCTCCACTGCAAGAAACACACACACAAAGATATCAGATTATTATGTTGAATATCCCTGCTTCTCACCCAAATACACAGTTACCTGTGAGTGCAGCTGAAGTATTGCAGCCAGCAGAAAGCAGTTTTATTGGAGCATAATCAGAGAAAGGGTGGAGCTTCTGAAATGAGGTTCTGTCATCACAGTGGCCTAAACCAAGTTGGCCCTCACTGTTTCTTCCAGCTGCAAATATCTCCCCTTGCGCTGTGAACACCAACATGCATGCATAATGCTACACATATAGCCAGTCATTCATTAGTGTCTTTCACTTTGTTTTTCCATATTAGGGTACTTACAGGTGCCTACAAGTGTATGATTGGCCCCACAGGCAGTGAACTGAATTCTCTCACCTTTTAAGGCTGTAATAAAAAACATTTTAAGATGGCTTTGTTCACAGTATTATTAATACATCCTGAAAGGGTTTTATGGCTGCATGTCTAACCTTTCACACAGACTGGTTTGGTTATAGGGCCTTTTGTTTCCAGACCAAGCTGACCACTGTTGTTACTGCCAAACACAAACAGATGACCCTGCTCTACAAAAGAGACAGAGAGAGAAAGAGGGGAGTCATTAATCAAATAGCCTGCATGGCTAATCTGGTTGCATCTTTAATAGATCATATAGCTGTTATAACCTGTTATGAAGGCTGAGTGCGAATGTCCACATGAGATGTGTACAGGTTTGTCATTCTTCAACCAAAATTTACTGGGAACATTGTCAGCAATGTTACTTTTTCCAAAGGTAAACACAGCTCCAGAATCTGTAGTTAGCAGTGATAAGGTCATAAGTGATAAGAAAACTGTGCATAGTAAAGGCACGCAATGATCATACACACAAACACACATGCAAAACGGCAAACTCTCACATGCTCTCTCACTCTCACTAACTTAATACTATATTCCTAAAATAACTGACAGCTCAGACCAATTAACATGAAGAGCCACAAACACACCAGTATCGTAATTCCACACATGTAATTTTACATTGTTATAAACATACACTAATAGTTAACAATTAAGGTCTTAGAATTAGTTTTAGTGTATTAAGACGTAAATACCTGCAACACACAGAGACTTACACAGAGACACAGCTTATGTCACCATCCACATCTCACCTGGTGTTTCATCCTTTGTTTCTCTTGTCATCTTATCTTACAACATTTAGTACCTGTGATATGCCTGAATTGTCAAGACATCTAGATGAGTTCCTATTGCTGCTACATCCAGATATGATCATCTCCAAATACACAGCAGAGTATAGCACAAAGCTTTAAGAGAACTGAAAGTGCACTACGCTCTAGTAACTGGATTATGGTTGAAGCCAAAAATAGATTGCTAAAGATTACCTGCCAAAGGCTACTAAAGGTTAAACATTAGTAACTAATATTCTGTAGTGTCCCACTACTGGCTTTCACAACCATGGATGTGTTGAGGCTCATTGGAAGCACTAAACTGGAGTAATATTGATTTTAAAGTTCTTAATTAGACTTCTGACTTATTTAGCTAGTACTGACCCTTCCAGCTGTTTCAGCTACCACTGCTGCTGTTCAATAAAGAGCATTTATTAAAAGTGATATAGTTTCTGTATCTTCTTTGCTGATGCTGTAATCCTAAAGAATACTAATTGAAATTACAAAGACTGTTATCTACCAAAAATTATCCATAAAACAATGGCCAAATAATAAAAAATTACATGTTAAACATTGAGGTGTGTAAAACTTCATCAGCACTGCTGTTTCTGATTAACTTGTACCAGCACAACACACACTAACACCACATGAGTGTCAATGCAATGCTGAGTGTAATACTTACTGTGTGGTGGTCCAGTAAAGGGCCTGACCATAGAGGAACATGCGGAAAGCAGGGTAATTACAAAGAATCTGTAGTGGTAGAACTACAAAGTGCTCCTATACTGTAAGTGGAGATGATAAAATGGACAGTAGATTGTGTAGATACAAGGAGATGTTTTAATGACATGGCTGGTTGTTGTGCATTAACATTCTGATGTATTCCGACAAGTGTCTTAAAGTGTCCATTTTAATTGGTGTTGCTGTATAATACATTCGCCATAATGTAATTTTGTGCGTTGTCCAAACCTCTAAGGGGTGTTTTTGTGTGGTGTTTTGCAGACAACCGAGAAATTCGTTAAAGTCGACCTGTTTTGTTTACACAGTGACTGTTATTTTTAGAGCTGTGCTCTTTAGATATGCATTTTTTACAAGACATAAACTTTGGTTTTAATGTCAGTCATTGAGTGCAAATGTCATCAGAGACTGATAAACAAAATGGAGCCTAAATGATTCAGGCTTTGTGCGCAGGGTTTGTGTGTGGGCGTGATTTGTCTCGGAAACAAGCTCGAGCCGTCGAACTGCCCCGCCTCTGCATGATGACACTCCACGTGGACAGAAGGGCAATTCAAATTTGTGCTTAGATTGAGTCACTATTATTATGTTTACTCAAAGGAGAATATTTTTCCGCAGTCTCAAAACTGTTCAGTATGACCACATGAAGAATTTCAGGTAAGTGTTAGATGCCAAAACTGTTTGCAGCTTCAAAAAGAGTCTGCGCTGTTGTTGTTTAGCCTGACTAGCTAACGTTAACGCACGCGTTGCACGTTTGACTGAATTTGAACAGACTGATATGAACTCATAGAAAATATATAACTCTTTTTCATGGCGCTAGGGTGGGGAGAGGATGTTTAGGATCTGTTCAGTTGAAGGGGCGCAGTTTTCTAACGCTGAAAGACTTCAACCCAGACGAGATCAAACACATCTTATGGGTGTCTGCGGACCTGAAACACCGAATCAAGCTTCAGGGAGAAGTATCAGCCTTTTATCAGTATCAGTTTTTACACTACACGTGAGCCTGTCGTTTTATATACACATATACACATTATATATTTTGTGTTTTGTGTTTTAGTATCTTCCCCTTCTTCAAGGCAAATCCATTGCCATGATATTTGAGAAGAGAAGCACGAGAACTCGCATGTCCACTGAAACAGGTGCAAATGTATATGTGTATAAGAATGTGTATGTGAGCACATGCAAGTGAATGGAGGCAGGCACCACGGTCACTGAGCAGAGTGAATAGTTATTAAGAAAAAAAAACGGACACAAATTGCCACATAGAAAGTATCTCTCTCTCCCCCCCCTCCCCTCGTTTAGGGTTCTCTCTGCTGGGAGGCCATCCATGTTTTCTTACCCCTCAGGATATTCACCTGGGAGTCAACGAGAGCACAAAAGATACGGCCAGGTGTAAACATTAACTCATACATTTATTATTGTGTATTACACATATTGTCGCTGTCCAATGAATGTATCTCCATTTTTCTCGATTTTGAGTTGTCTACATCATTTGAATATACGAATGGTCTTTTACATTATGTGAAAATTATTGATGAATGGACCATAAGAAGTGCTCCAAAACAGCTTGGAAAAAAATCTGGTTCCATTAATTTACATTGAAAGTAAAGTAGGTTTTTGTTCTCTCCTGTAAAGTTGCAATTTTGGAGATTATTGTTTTACATTGGACAGCGACGATATGCTTTCAAACATATTGGCCTCCATAAGAAATGTACTATTAGTGAATAATATCTTGCCTGTATGTGTGTTTGTACACGCATTAGAAAATGGGTTATGTGTGCATGTTGCAGAGTGCTTTCTGGTCTGACTGATATCGTATTAGCCCGGGTATACAGTCACTCCACTCTGGAACAGCTGGATAAAGAAGCATCTATACCAATCATCAACGGCCTGTCTGAACTTTACCACCCTATACAGATACTGGCTGACCTGCTTACACTAAATGTACTCACACTTACACACACACATGCACAATATATACATATATGCCCATGATGGAATGCCCTCTCATCTTTCTCTTTGTTCTTTCTTACAGGAGCGCTATGGCTCTTTAAAGGGTCTCACTGTAGCTTGGATAGGTGATGGCAACAATGTGCTCCACTCCCTCATGATGTCACTACCCAAACTGGGTGTAAATCTCAAAATAGCCACGCCAAAGGTTTTTCTCCAACCTATCCTAAGTTTATAAAAAAAAGGGATAAAAAGCGTGCACACTTACACCGTTACAGTGAGAAGAAAATCGGGTATATAATTTTTTTGTCTGCATTCTGCATAAAAAACATCTGTTCTCCTCAGGGTTATGAACCGGATGATGCTGTCACTCAAGAGGCTCAACATCTTTTCAAGCAGGTGAAACTGGAGTGAATTGATTTATTTCAGTTTTCCCCATTAGCAAAGTTACTTTTATGGCTTTATGGCTTGGGCCTTTATTGTCCCACAGTCACAAGTACAAGTACAAGTACAAGAACCGGCAAAATTGACATCAACCCGTCCGTTACATACAGATACAAGGTATGGGGGAGTGGGAGGGGAGACAGGACAGGAAGACAGGCAAAATCAGAAACGGGGAGAGCGGAGGATAAAAAAGTCAAACCCCCAGACTGAGCTCTGTAGAGCCCAGTGTGGGAACATACAAAAAACCTCTGCTGATAGGCACAATCAGTACACGCAAAACACAACTAGCAACGGGTATGTGGGCCGGGTATAAGACACAACACCAAGCCTCGCGCGACATCACCGTAGGCAGCCAGAATCCGGCGCTAACAGAGACTCGCACGTGCACTTGGCCGGGAACAAGCAGCGAAGGCGTGGGGGAGGGATAAGATTCTCTTGACAGTGTTCTTCTGGAGCAATTTTCTTTGTCAACAGCTGCGCCTTAGCCAAGGTCAAGCTGATAACAGGGAAGCCGAAAGCAGATTAGACTTCAGGTTGTTTGGGTGAGAGGCGCCGCGCTAGTTTAGCGAGTTTCACTCTGTCTTAAGATGGTCCTCAATCTTTTCCACACAGCGTTGCAAAGCTTAGAGCTTCTCTGAGATGTTGTCAATGCTGCCGCTCAAAGTTCCCAAGATGTTGTCCATTTTGCTGTTAAAAGTCACAGTCTGGTTTCCCACAGCTCTGCCCACTGCGTTAATCATGTCAGGCAGCTTTCCTGGGCTCTTGACAGCTGACCGGACTCTTGTAACATAACATGTAAAATTTTGTTACATTACGCCTGCACATCAAACCACTAGAAATACACATCTCGTGATCTACATTTTGTAATCTGTATTTTATTTTTTACAGTGGTATATAGAGAGGTATAACTTTGAAATGAAATTTGCAGATTTTGAAAGCAGCAATCGATTTAAGTGACATGCATGTACAAAAGAATATAATTTGTTTTAATGTTGTATGCATGTTGTAGTTTGGTACAGATTTACAGTTGTTCTCAGATCCAGTCGAGGCAGCCTGGGGCAGTAATGTGCTAGTGACAGACACATGGGTAAGCATGGGCCAGGAGGAAGAGAAGAAGAAGAGGATTAAGGATTTTCAAGGCTACCAGATCACCATGAAGGTAGATAAGTCTACTGTTATACCTATCTAGTTCTGTTTTGTAGGCCAGAAAACTCCGTAAGTGAGTAATGCATTCACAGACTGTCTAATGGACAGGTTTAGACAGGCTGCTATACTGACTTTTTTTATTTCTGAGCATTCTAATAAGATCGATTGAGCTAAATGAAAATACTGGAAAAAAATGTATTATTCTGGACAGGTTTTAATACAAGCATTCTATTGTTCTGTTTCACAATCCATTTGCCTCTCTGTTTATGGCACATTTGTGGGCTTTCCTAAGTGGCACATTATGTATAGAAAAACAATACAACATGATTTTTTTTTTATTCTTGACAAAAGCCATATACTGAAATGAATAATTGAATGATAGCATTGATTCACTCACTTGAGTAGTTCACCTATTATAGTATGTAAGTGTTACCTTATTTACAGACAGTTGAGTTTTCATTGTTGTATGATTTGGCTCTTAGACAGGAAGTGTGGCTGCTCCAGATTGGACGTTCCTGCACTGTCTTCCAAGGAAATCAGAGGAAGTGAATGATGAAGTTTTCTACTCACCGCACTCTCTGGTGTTCACAGAGGCTGAGAACCGCAAATGGACCATCATGGTAATATGAATGTGTGCATAATAAGTGTGCATGTGCAAGAACATGTATTGTATAATTCATTGACAATTTTTTGTTTTGTTCTTTTTTTGTTTATAGGGGCTGATCGTGTGTATCTTGACTAATTACAGACCACAAATTGCTAAACTGGATCTGTAACACCTTAAAATGTAACTGAACTCACAAACATGTAAATAACCTTAGGACCTTCATGAAAGTCTGAATTCACTGGAAAATTTCATAATTCAGAAATTCTTATTGAATGAAACCATTCTAATTTACCCGTACTTTGTTAAAAAATCAGTGGCATTTTGACAGTATTTTATGAACTTACTTTATGAAAGGTTATGTTTCATGCAATGCTCTGAAAGTAAATGTTTGTAAAGTTCACATCTTTCTTTATTAATTTCTGACAAAACATTGCTCCTGTGCATAGAGGACTAAACACAATGCATGTTTGTAATCCCCTCTTTAGTCTGCAGGGGATGCTATATGCGCAACAGGATAGAAAAGATGGCCCAGATTGCAGCATTTGTCATTTTGTAATAACTTTTGATTGCCTAGTGTTTGGGAAAATAATGATGTGAACAGGAATACCAAATCAGTATTTTTTTAAGTGAAAAGTAATATTGGGAAAGGTCTCTAAACTGAGTTTTTCACTCTTGGATGATATTAGTGGAATGGCAAGATGAAATATGATATTGCTGGCGCATAGTAAAGAAATAAAAGATTTAAATGTTTTCAACATTTAACAAAAGTCATTACACGATCAAAAATGATGTGGAGTAATTTTGTATTTAAAATGGTATGGTGAATGTGCTTAATATGACTAGGGACGGTAAGAATGTAAATAAGGTGAAATGTAAACTCTTATATAACACTTAAAATATTTAATTTGTAGTAGCGCTATTTTATGCAAGCCCCTTCCACCCCCTAGTGTCTTTTCAAGGGTGACCTTAGGGCTAGCTTTAGAAGAGAGACAGAGAGAGGGAGTGGTAGTAAAGATAGACCAAGGTATTAAGTAGGAGAGCAGGTTTTGTGAGCCCTGTATCATTCTCCTAATTTCACAAGCTTTCAGTATGTGTATAAGCTCTGTTTAGACTGAAACCGTGTAAACCATGATCTTTAAAGTGTTTACAGTCATAGCAATCTCCTCTTGCAAATGTGAGGGGCCACTGAAGACATCCAGTTGTAGTACATCGAAATATGTAACCTTGCTATTTAAATTACTATAATACAATTATTTGTCTATAGTATAACGGATAAGCTAAGTATGTACACATCAATACAGGGAAAAGCAGAAAGACAACTAAAAATAGTGTTCTGAACCTCTTGTTGACACCTCTCACTTCACATTCGGTTCCTACCTTGAAAATATCTTAGAAAATTAGTTCCAAATTTAAACCTGGGTACTAAATGGATGTCATTAAAGTTTTTTATTACAACTTACAGTAGTTTGCTTTGATCTATGGGCATTCCAGTACAGTTTTATATTGTTTTGGGTTAGGTTACCGTCTGATGATCAGAACATACTTGTTTATCTCTGAAAAACAATTATGATACTGGGTCTCAGTACAAATGCGCTTTTTGAATGTTATATGGGGTTCGGTAACAAAGTAAATCAAGTTACATACACAATAATACATTCTATTTATGCACATATTATGTATTAAAATAATCCGTGTTCTACGAGCTTTAGGGTGCACACGCATTTTTATGTTTTGAATGTTGGAATCTCGAATTGTTTTGTAACAAAATAAAATACAATGAAAAAAAGAAAACACCCTTCAAGGCCCTGCTTCAGAGGTTACTCCAGTTCATGCTCCGCTGTGGCATTTGATTGGCGAGACAACTTTTGCCTTTCCCTTTTCGTGAGACAAGAGACTTTGATTGGTCAGAATAGATTGACGGGGAGTGTGGCGCCACAGCTTTGTATATGAATATTTATAAGCCACCGGCGTTTCTCACGGCCTTGCCCATACAGCTCATCGGTACAATATGTTAGTAATGAAGATATGTTTTACTGAAACACACGTTCCTAATATGTGTGACAGTATCGATTGCAGAAGACAAATGCATTTTATTTCCGTAAATCGTTTATATGAAGCTTCTCCATGTTTTATTTTAGGTTCTCTGTGTCCGTTGTAGTGCATAATTGTTTTGTATTGCGGTGCAGCACATTCCCAGAAACAGACAATAAAGCTGTCTTCCTGTCGGTGCACACTGAATTAGAACTAAATTAGAATACAAATCATTCTTCGTTATTAGAATTGTACCGTCTGAAAGTTAAACGTTGAGTGCAAACTAGCATAAAGGTGAAGATTTTCAGTGACATACCTTATGTTTATATATTTATTTTTCACACTTGTAATAAATCTGGGCTCTACCAGAGTGTGTTAGGCATGTTGGCCTGTATTTTTTTGTTTTACGGGTATCTAGAATTTCAGGTGCGCGTTCTGACAAGACAAACCAGACAAACAGGTTTTAGGATTTCCTCAACCACGAAACCAGGCTGTTACTTTCCCCGCCTGTATTCCGCCCAGCAACGCTGTGACCAGGTACCTGTGCCAGATAACCAAGTTTATCTTGGGGAGTCAAATTGCAACGTTTAAAGTGGGCTAAAAAAAGGGCTAAAAGAAAAGTTGTTTAAAAATACAACAAATTAACAAATTAATGACTTTCCTGTCACACCCCAAAACACCCACAAAAAAGTTTAATCAGAATTATTTAAGTATAAACTACAAGCCAATACCAGTAAAATGGGTGGGGCTTGGCCAAATATGGGTGGAGAAAAAGACGCATTCTGAAATAAAGCGCAGGAGGTGGAGGTTTAGAGGAAACAAAGCTGAAAGCACTGGGAGAGGTATCGGACATCCAAAAGAGACTTAATTACCTACATATTTATCACTTAAGTTTTCGTACCTACGTTTCCTCTGTCACAATGACGCAGATGCCAGAGCCGCTCCACAGACAGAAGAACTCTCTTTTCACCGCCATGAACCGTTTCATTGGCGCCGTGAACAACATGGACCAGACGGTGATGGTGCCCAGCCTACTGCGCGACGTGCCGCTGGAGCAGCGGGGCGCAGAGCCCGGGAGCTACCTGCGGGACGCGGAGGCGGATATGTACACCTACTACGCGCAGCTCAAGTCTATCCGCAACGAAATCGAGTGGGGCGTAGTGCGCGATGACCAGCGGCGAAAAGAGAGACCGACTAATACCTCAGTTAACGCTGCGAACACCGAGACCGAGGGCGATGACGGCACGGACCTGGAGCAGCTGCTGCAGTACCATCTAAAGGGGCTGCACGGCGTGCTGTCCAAACTGACCAGTCAAGCGAACAACCTGACGAACCGCTACAAGCAGGAGATCGGCATCGCGGGTTGGGGACAGTAAGATGATGCCCGTGGTTGTGTCCAACTGCAAAAAACAAACGTCATTCTTGCTCTGTTCTGCGCATGCGTGAAGGAAAACAACTTCTTATGTCGGCTTGAATTTTTTCTTGATCTAAGTATTTATAATTTTTTTAGACTGAAAACTCAAAGGTCTGGGCTTAACACAACAATAGACTGTTTGAGAACTGGACAGTATTGATTTTGCTACTGACCGAAAGCCGATATGTTGTCACGGGTTGTTCCACATATTTGCACATATTCCGTTTTGACATCTGTCTCGACCCCTTACAGCTCAGATGATGTGTACATATGAATACTATGTGCTTGAGAGCTGCCTTGTCTTGTTTCATGATGCAGAAAGTGGGCAGAAGACTTTTCTGGTCTTGTGATGCTCGCAACTCTCGCAAGTTTAGTGTAGGCTATTTATTAGTTTGTTGCTAGTCATCTATGACCAGTATTATGCAGAAGGCACGGGCACTTGCCGTACCAATGACAGGAAACTACATGTGAATCAATGAATAGGAATGCTCTGACAAGTTAATAATACTTATTATAAAATATGAAGAGTTTCTTGAGATTCAATTGTCATTATGTTGCCACTATGCTTGTTGAAAACAATTTTTTTTTTATTAAATGTAATTTTATAGTAAAATAAAGCTCTTGTAAGTTAAATCTGTGTAGTTCATGACTTATTCTTGTTCAGGTCAAGTAGGGACAAAACATAGCATTTAAATGAAATATCTTTCATAAAATAAACACATTCTTAGCTACAGCACAAATCAAGTGATGTGTCAAGTATTTAATATTCTTGAATTAACACAAACATACCAGAATTTGATCAAATATCTATGCCCTTATATGTATGGATGTCTGCATTTGATGCCAGAACAATCATAAGGAATAACTACAGAATAAGAATAAATTATAGGCCTGAAGGATGAACAAGAAAGTCTGTCTTGTCTTTGCATCACTTAATAATTTTATATACACTGATCAGCCATAAAATTAAAACATCTCCTTGCTTCTGTAATATCTGTCCACTTTTTCACCTTGACTGTCCTCATAGGTGCACTTTGTAGTTTTACAAATACAGACTATACTTCATCTGTTTCTCTGTATACTTTGTTAATTTGTTCTTTAATGGTTAGGACCACGACCATAGTCCTGGTCACAGGATGCTGCCTAAAGGACCCTGTTGGCTGGATATTTTTTGTGTCTGAACCACTCGTACCAGCACACACACTAATATGCCACCGCCATTTCTCTGTCACTGCAGTGCTGAGAATAATCCACCGCACAACTAATATCTGCTCTTTGGGGGTCCTGACCATTGATGAACAGGATACAAGGCAACTAACAACATATACAGAGGAACAGATACAGTCTGTAATTGTAGAATTACAAAGTGCACCTATGTGGTAAGTGAAACATAATAAAATAGACAATGAGTGTAGATAAAAGAAGGTTGGTTTATTGTTATGTTTCATGTTTAATGGCTAATTGGTGTGTAGCTTCAGTGTACATGGATCAGTACATTTATGGATGCAGCAACAAACACTCTTTTTTGACAGGCGTTTCTTGAATGTTTGTATGTGGTTAATCACATAAACATGCTGTTTTTTAATGCAGTGCCACCTTAGGAATTTGCATTTTACCAGGTTTTTTTTTCATTTAGAGTAAAATTTTGCATTGTTTCTTTAGTGAGTTTACCTTTCAGATTTCAAATATTTTTTATGTCTTAAATGTAAACATAATCATTTCCTTTACTTTCCATTGATATTACATGTGCCTTCTGATTTTTGTATATGTAATGTTGATAGCAGTACAGTTCTACAAGTTGGGGTACTATTTTGCCTTGTAACATCCTGCATGTACCTCTCCACCATGGATTTTAAAAATGTTTTTGACCAAACTAGCATAAAACATTTCAGGAAACAGGCAACATATCCATAACCATTTCATGTTTAGACATCTAGCTCCTGTCATCACCACTGTAAAAAATCATTTTTTGAATGGATACTTTTGAATCAGTTTTAGCTTCCAAGGGCCAAAGTCATCTATAAAAAACAAACCTAATATTACTTGTTTAAAAGGCAACACATGAAACAACACAGGGGACAATACTGCTAGTTTATGTAGAGTGGTTAGGTTCATTGTCTTTAGTTTGTTTTGATGTTTAAATGTTTACAGATAATTAAACCAATTAACAAATTCTTATGTCTAAATAGTGTGCCTGAAACTAGTACACACTTCTTAGGACTCTCAGACGTAACTGTAGACATTACTTTCCACCATTACCTCAAATGGTTAAAAACTGTGAACAATGTTAAAAGATGGAATAATGTTTTAGCTCAAAGTAAACATTCTAGTATATTTAATGCTATTGGTTTTAAAAGAGATGTCATTGTGGGCAGTATAAGATTCAGGTTTAGGGACATGGTTAGCTCAAAGTAGTAGTTGTTATGGATGTGCCCATCAGAAATCAGCACTGCTACTTCCTGGAGTTTACTTTTCAGAATTGATTCTGAAAAAACAGCACAAAAATATTGATATTATTTATTATTTATCATTTATTAGGATGGATGTGTATCCTGTCTCTCAATAATAAAAAAAACAACATTAAAACAAAATGCTGCTATAAATTACGGTGTAGTATAGGAACTGCTTTTCCTTCTACCGCCCAAAAAAATCACTTTAAACATGTACAACAGTGACAATGAAATGCACCTTTTTGGTAGACTTTCCCGAGTAAATGATCAACAACTCACAAGTAAATGTCTTAGGTGCAAATCTTAAGTCTAAGATGCAACATGGCTTTTGTAAATAAGGAGGCTTATTGAAAACACCCAGCAGAATATTAGATATAGAGATATACTATTAGATATTGCATATGAGATACTAGGCATTACCTTAACTTATCTGCCATACTTTTGATAATGAACTTGAAATAGAACTGTTAAAATGTTAATCTAATGAATACACGTTTAGTTACTGAATTTTAGTTCACATGTAAAGTAGTTACTAGTTTGAACATATAATTTGAATAAGACTTTAAGACTTTAAAATTAATTGTTTTCAATTTCACCATTTGCTATTGTTTTAAAACATTAAAAACACCAATTTTAAGATATCAGTATACATATAGATATCAGTATTTCTATATATTTTCCTTGGTATTACTTGGTATTACTTGTGCATATTGTGGATCTAGAAAACAACTACAATATAGGCGTTATAAGTAAGTAAATCCTAGAACAGAACTATCTTTCTGTATATCGTTGAAGCAAAAGATAACTGTGCAATGTTTTTTTCATGATACGTGCCCTAAGTTATTGCGTTTCGTATATTTGTCCGTCACCGCACACGGTAGTTATGCACGTGGCTGAATGGTTGTGAGCGGGGCTCACGTGATGTGGGCAAATGAAAACAAAAATATCTCCATATCTGTTAGCTAGGTTCGTTAGAACAGTGAGTAAGTAACTATGGAGAATGATCAGACAGACAAAAACAGTAGTTCCCGCTGTACTTTCTTCAACGCAGATCCAGATGATTATCAATGTGTAAGTAATTTAGCTAACTAAGTTGAGATGAGCGAATTGTTACAATGCTAAATAATAGCTACTTTAGCTTATCTAGCTAACACATCTAGGTAACCGTTATCTGTCTAACATAGCTGGCTGTCTAATGAGGACTTTTATGGTTTATCCAGTGCCTTTGATACAAGCCAATGCCAGGATCTCGCTAAATAATTTAACGGTTTGAATGTTGAAGTACGTATCGATTGCAAATAACGGTATTGAAAACAGACATGTTAAAATGTAACCTAGTGGCCGTTCGATTAAAAAAACTTCAAAAATACAATAGTTTAAAGCGACAAAAACTTAAATGCGTCTGATAAGGACTTTTCGGGCGTTTCAGGCGTACAGTTGGGTAATAATTACTTACCATAGGTGTTGACATCCGTTCTGCCTTGAGATTGATCACATTTCTGTGTTTTGAGGTTCATCGTTTTATCTTAGCCTAACACACTTCATTTCTTGTGCGTGTAGATACTGGATGTATTACGAGTGTTTACTGGAGTTGCAGAGTAAATAGTTATTTCACCTGATACTTCTTACTTTTACTGTCTTCAAAAAAACATTACTGGAATAGATTACTTAAAAACAGAAGGGATTTGTCACATTAGGAGGACAAAAAACTAGAGATAGCAAGGTATCCAGCTACTTTTCCCAGACTTTTAGGGGTTGTCAAGGACCTATACAAGCACATAACATTAGCAACAAAGGACCACATAAACAGTTGCTTCATCTGGTCTTGCTGTCCACTTGTGATCAGATCTTTCAAAATGGATGGGACAACCACACGTAGACAGGGCCCCAGTGAATACTGTACAATACATTTTTAACATATACTATGTTAATATATACTATACTATGTATGCCAACATATACTATATACTTTCACTGAAATTCTACATTTAAACTACATCTATACTATTTTAAGTACCACCCTATACAGAATCTCCAGTCTTACAGTGTTAATTATAGTATCAATTAAATGCACAGGAGTATTTATGTTGCATGTAGCATAAATGTAGCAATATCCATATTCTGATTATATAACCTTGCAATTCAGTGGAAGAAGTACATAGAACAACTGTTTCAGCACTGGGACATTTTTCCACTGCAGAGTGTAATGGAGACTTTTTTTGGCATTTTTTGCACCACCTACTACCTAAAAGCCAGGCCTTGTCTGGTTCACTTATGGCAAACTACAAAATGATGACATATCCTCATGACAGGTCTGGAGGAACGTCTGATTGTCCCCTGATATTTGTGTTCAAAACATTGTTTAACATTAAATAATTGGTTTGTAAAGACATCATGTCCATGGTTGCTATTATGCAAACTGCAGAGTACCAAAAGCAGTTGTTCAAGAGAGAGAAAAATGTAAAAAATTGAAAAACGACAACAAAAATGGCTTGCGAGCCTTTGTCTGCAGTCAGGGCGAGGTTCTTGTTGCTGTTGTTTTTAATCTGTCACCAGTCCACAGTCCCAGCACACACACATTACTCGCTCCTGCCGACTGCACAAGGGTGAAGTCAGCTTGTTCAACATTTTTCCCCTTCCACCTTAAATGGTGCCTCAGGCAAACTGTCATACCTTTTAAGGTGGAACAGGCAATGTGGTAAATAAGCTGATTTCAAACTTCTGTGGTTGGTAGGAGCAAGTATTGTATTTAGTACAGTTATAATGTTATAATGTAAGTAATCAGCCATAATGTTAATGTCAAGGCGTGTTGCATTGTTGAATGTTTGTTGCTGGTTAATCCACAAGACAATAAAAGAAAACCGAACAGACATTGTGGAGCTCCTTGTTACCGAGGAAAGCCAAGCTGCTAATAAACAAGCTGTACTTCAGTAATTTTGTATGTTTTTGTTTGAACGCATGAAGGATAGAGTAGGTTTTATATCTGCTGTCCTTATAGTAGCTAATCTGTCAGTTCATTTAAAAATCGCTCTGCATAACATAAACTCATGTCTAACATGAAGTGATTTGTACCTTTCTCTCAATATATTGCCTAAACTAGCGCAGTATGTGCTCCTTGTCTCCATTACATCCATTTTGTTTTTTACTTATTGCCCTCCATCTGGATTTCAAACGTCTGATGATCTTATTCATTTTTTTTGTAAATGAAAATACATTTTAACTTTCCATTGAAAAAGATTTTTGCCATGGCTTTGATTGAATTCTATGTCATTTTAAACAATCATTTGTGTCACCATGAAACAGTCTGTCTAAGCTATTTAATTTGAAAATATGCCACCTTATGGAATAAAAAATATAATATTTTTCTTTATTGCACAGGGTGCACTGAGTAACTGTGGTAATCATCTTATTAAACTTTAGTTAGTCCAGTTTTTAGCATGAAGAAGACACGAAGGAGCCTCAAACCCTCTTTTTAAAAAGAGGTTTTAATGCAAGAGGAAAAGTTAATGTGTTGTAGCTAGACACACAAGTCTGATCCTGAAATCATAAAAGACTTCCACACAACTGACAGTAAACTGGTTGCTATTGTAACTTGTATTGTAAACAATAGACAAACAATATTTGCTGTACACCGCATAAAGCAGTGCCGCTAACAAGCTATCATTAAGCAAGAGCAGTCAGTGAACCTGCTATTCAACATTTTTTCTGCTTCAGTGACTTGATACATTCTGTTCTCTCTTTTGTTTCATTTCATCTCAAGTGAAAGAATATAAAGAATAGACTTCTACCATTTCTACCTCATAATAGGTTTATCAATGGACTATAAAAGGTTCTTTTTGTTTGTCAGAAAATGGTGTATGTTTAAATTTAAGAAATAAACACACAAGGACTCTCTAGACAGTTTATGATTCAGTGTTCCAAAATGTTGCTCTGTTGGGCTCACAATGAACACATCTTTATAAAGAAGTTTATTTCTCTTTAGGTTATGATTCTCACAGTGAAAAGAGCCACCGGAGCATTTTCACTGGTAGCATGGTAAGCCTTTGTTTGTTTATTTATTTATTTATCTTTTTACTACATCCACTTTCTCACTGTCCCTTTCTTTCTAGACCACTGAAGTCTTCGTAGTCCATGTCATGCTAATATTTGGAAATCTTCAGAAAGTGCTACGTTTTGTTCTGTGAAGTGTTTTATTCTGAATATCACTGGGAATTTCGAATAACAAGGTTGTTAAGGAGTCATAATACTAATAGTAGTAAATGTAAGATAAAGCAACTTCACTAAGCTACATGAAAGTCAGGTGGGATGGCTGGTGTTCTGGCAAGTGCCACTTGAATGATATTTTTAATCACAGCAAACATTTATAGATAGCTCTGTACATTAAACTGAAGTTACCTTATTCACCAGCTTCTTGATGGAATTTTCCCATTCCACCCTAAATAACACAGTAGTTATTAAAACACCTCATGCACCAGAACATAACCACAGCGCTGTAGCTTACATATAGCAATATTTATATCTCTACTTTTAACAACCTCATAATAATAATTCAGAGGATCCAGTGATTTTTCTAGAGAGAAATGTTCACAGGACAAAAGGGTTTGGAGCATTTTTGATTACAATTGGATGTGACAGAGTCAGTTTTTGAAAGCTCCATTGATTCTTCTTATTCCTTTTAGATTCTTAGTCGTTATAAGAAAATGGCGCAGACTACAAAATCATGACACAACTTCAGTGGTGTATTGCTGTAAGTGCTAATGCCCTCTATCTTCTTTCTGCAGCCTTTTTATGCTGTTTGTGATATGGCTGCTGCGCCGATATAACTCTTTGGCTCAGGTATGTGTACCTCACTAAATAATGTCTGGTGTATGTGTGAATAAGGTAACCATTGAGGCATTGAGAATAAGAAATTCAACACTCTGAATGTTCTAGTCACTGTTTGTGTTTCCAGAAAATGATAGTCAGTCTCACAGTGGCAGCATTCTTTGACAGTGTTGCATATGTCATGGTGAGTTATTGAGACTAATTCATGAGAGAAACTTGTTAGTGGAGGAAATTACTAATAAGGGGGAAAACAAAAAAAATGTTAATTTATGTATGTATGTGAAAGAGGGGTTAGGAATGATATTAATAATACAAGTTATCAGTCATAAGCATATAACGAAATTGCACTTGTAGTAATGTACCAATCAATGATCATTTGAGCTCCACCCCACTAAAATGGATTTCCACACTGCTCTTGCATAATGTAGAACAGTTTTGCCTTGATAGTGTAATTTAATTCAGGGGAGGTGCTAATTGTCCTAATGGATGTATTTTCCTACAGTTAAGATGTGGTAGAAATGTTTATTACACCCTTCTTTTTCTGTGTCAGGGAGAGTCTCATCCGGAGGGTTTTCTATGTTACTTTCAAGCCTGGTGGTTGACATATTTTGGTGAGTTTGCCTGTGCTTTACGTTTGGTCAGAAATTATCTTGATATGTTAAACCATCCATCTTCTCAAAGTGTTTTGTTTTTACATACCTGTCCTGTGTGTGCATCTTGCATTAGGAGTATATCTGCACTGTGAATGCACTACTGTGATGTGGAAGAAATATTAATGCAATGTGTGTTGCAGACTGGAGTGCTCTTGCTTGGGTGTGTCTCATCACTTTGAATCTCTACCTGAACCTGGTCAGAGAGATCAGGACTGAACATTATGAGATGTAAGAAACAAGCATACGGTTACATTTGTGCAAAAACACATGCAATCCCCATCAAATATTGAGAACACCTAGTCTTATAAGATTGTGTAAATGTGTGCGAAAGTAAACAATCTGCAATATGGCCAACCATATACCATTTATATCTGCAATATGGCCAACCATATACCATTTATATTTCTTAACATGTAGGGACAGGTGATTAAACAAATGGTGCTGCAAAAACAACAGGACCTTCTGTGACTACAGCCAAACCAACTATAGCAATACTAAATAGTTGTGGCCAGCTCAGATTATACAGTGCCTTGCAAAAGTATTCGGCCCCCTTGAACTTTTCAACTTTTTGCCACATTTCAGGCTTCAAAGATATGAAATTGTAATTTTTTGTGAAGAATCAACAAGTGGGACACGAAATTTATTGGATATTTTAAACTTTTTTTTAGAAATAAAAAACTGAAAAATGTCCCCTTTACTTTCAGTGCAGCAAACTCACTCCAGAAGTTCAGTGAGGATCTCTGAATGATCCAATGTTGACCTAAATGACTGATGATGATAAATAGAATCCACCTGTGTGTAATCATGTCTCCGTATAAATGCACCTGCTCTGTGATAGTCTCAGAGTTCTGTTTAAAGCGCAGAGAGCATCATAAAGACCAAGGAACACACCAGGCAGGTCTGAGATACTCAGAATCAGAAATACTTTATTGATCCCAGGGGGAAATTGCAGTTTTTACAGTAGCAGAAGAAGAATATACACTCTAATAATAATTTACAACATAAAGAAATTTGTAGTATGTACACATATATAAGTCATATATTACAATAGAAGAATAAAATGTAAAGAATAAAATGTAAAGTGACGTTAAGGGAGGAGTTATAAAGTCTGATAGCCACTGGTAGGAATGACCTCCTGTGGCGTTCTGTAGTGCATTTTGGCTGAATGAGTCTTGAACTGAATGTGCTCCTGCGTCTCATCACTGTGTGATAAAGAGGGTGGGAGCCATTATCCATAATGGCCTGCAGCTTAGACAGCATCCTCCTCTCAGACACTGCCGTCAGCGAGTCCAGCTCCACACCCACAACATCACTGGCTCTGTGGATCAGTTTATCAAGTCTGTTGGCGTCTGCTACCCTCAGCCTGCTGCCCCAGCATGCAACAGCGTATAGGATGGCACTGGCAACTACAGACTCATAAAAGATCCTCAGCATAGTCCTGCAGATGTTGAAGGACCTCAGACGCCTCAGAAAATAGAGACGACTTTGGCCCTTCTTGTAGAGGGCGTCAGTGTTCTTAGCCCAGTCCAGTTTATTGTCAATGTGCACGCCCAGATATTTATAGTCCTCCACAGTGTCCACACTGACCCCCCTGATAGAAAAAGGGGTCACCAGTGTTTTGTCCCTCCTCAGGTCCACCACCAGCTCCTTTGTCTTTGTCACGTTGAGCTGCAGATGGTTCAGCTCACACCACACAACAAAGTTGTTCACCGTCGCCATGTACTCATCCTCATCACCCCTGCTGATACATCCAACTAGTGCAGAGTCATCAGAGAACTTCTGAAGGTGGCAGGTCTCTGTGCAGTAGTTGAAATCAGTGGTGTAGAGGGTGAAGAGGAAGGGAGAGAGGACAGTTCCCTGCGGGGCTCCAGTGTTGCTGACCACTCTGTCCAACACACACTGCTGCAGACGTACATACTGTGGTCTGCCAGTCAGATAGTCAACAATCCAGGACACCAGGGGGGCGTATACCTGCATCACGTTCAGCTTGTCACCCAGAAGAGCAGGCGGAATGGTGTTAAATGCACTAGAGAAGTCAAAAAACATGATCCTCACAGTGCTGCCTGGCTTATCCAGGTGAGCGTAGACTCGGTTCAGCAGGTAGATGACGGCATCCTCAACTCCCAGATGAGGCTGGTAGGCGAACTGGAGGGGGTCTAGAAGTGGCTGGACCATGGGCCGGAGCTGATCCAGGACAAGTCTCTCCATGGTCTTCATGATGTGGGACGTCAGTTCCACTGGCCTTTAGTCCTTGTGTTACTGGGCCGCGGAGTCTTTGGCACAGGAACAATGCAGGACGTCTTCCACATCACAGGGACCCTCTGGAGACTCAGGCTCATGTTGAAGACATGCTGCAGGACAAAGTTGGGTGGCACAGGCTTTAAGCACCCTGGGGGGGACACCATCAGGGCCTGCAGCCTTGTTCGTGTGGAGTCTCTGTAGCTGTCTTCTCACCTGGTCAGCTGTAAGATTCACTGTAGAGGTGACTGGTGGGGGAGGAGAGGAGGTGTGAAGTGGACTATCACAGGAGGGTGGGAGGCTATCAGGAGGGGGAGGGAGTGGAGTGGGCTGTTGAGGCCTGGCAGCAGAGGAGTCAGGGAGGGGGAGGTCAGGGCTTAAAGTGTCAAATCTGTTAAAAAACAAATTTAACTCGTTGGACCTGTCCACACTGCCCTCTACTCCCCTGTTGTTGCTGGCCCTGAAGCCAGTGATAGTTCTCATACCACTCCAAACATCCCTCATGTTGTTCTGCTGGAGTTTCCACTCCAGCTTCCTCCTATATCTGTTCTTAGCCTCCCTGATGGTTCTCTTCAGTTCTCTCTGAATCGTTCTCACCTCCTCTGAAAGCCCTCTTCTTCTTGTTGAGGAGGGCTTTAATGTCTTTTGTTACCCACGGCTTGTTGTTTTGGTAACATTTAACAGTCCTGGTTGGGACAGTGGAGTCCACACAGAAATTGATGTAGTCTGTGATGCACTCTGTGAGCCCGTCGATGTCCTCTCCATGAGGCTCATAGAGTGCTGTCCAGTCTGTAGTCTCAAAGCAGTCCTGCAGCACTTCAGAAGTCTCCTCTGACCATCCCCTCACTGTCCTCGTGGTCACAGGCTGACTCTTCACCTGAGGCACATACTTTGTGCTAAGGCTGACCAAGTTATGATCAGATCCACCCAGAGGGGGGAGGGGGGAGCAGCTGTATGCATCCTTAACATTAGCAGGTCCAGTGCTCTCTCCTCTCTGGTGGGACAGTCCACTTACTGAGTGAAGTTTGGTAATGTCCTGGCCATAGTGACATGGTTGAAGTCACCTGACATGGCAATGAAAGCAGCCGGGTGTTGAGTTCGAAGACGCGCTATGGTAGAGTGAATGACGTCACACGCCGACGTCGGGTTTGGGGGGGGGGGGGGTTATAAACAGCCACGACAACAACATGGGAAAACTCCCGCGGCAAATAATATGGCCTGAGTCCAACAGCCAACAGCTCAATGTTCGGACAACAGATACGCTCCTTGATGGTAACGTGAACAGGGGCGCACCAGCGGTTATTAACTAACACAGCCAGCCCCCCCTCTCCGCTTACCGCTCTCGGTGCAGTCCCGGTCCGCCCGAACAGTCTGAAAGCCAGCGATTGAAACGTTCTCGTCTGGAATGTTCTGGTGTAGCCATGCCTCCGAAAAGCACATTAAACTACACTGCCTGTATTCCTTCTGACTCGTGGCTAACGCTGTTAGCTCGTCCATTTTATTAGCCAGTGATCTAACGTTGCCCATGACGACAGTGGGAAGACGCGGCTTATATCCCTTTTTCTCCATAAGCCTCCGTCTCTTCGCCCTCGCCCTCTACAGCCCCTGTGCGTCCGTCTCCAAAGCTCCTCGGGGATGTTGGCGGTCCTGGTCTCCATGCCGGCCGGCTTCAGCGTGATCAGCTGATCCCGAGTGTAAACAAAGGGGCCATGCTGCGCCGCGGTGCACCAGGAGAGTGAAAGTAGAACTTTCACAGCGAACAAACTGACCAAAACTCTTTCTACTAGCATGATTCGAGAGGGCACAACTTCTCTAAGTTTCTTTGTAAAATAAATAATATTATTAAGATAAAACTATAGTTAAAAAGCAAAAACACGAACACGCGAACGGGAGCTACTGCAAAGGCTGCACGCACTTTCGCGCATGCGCACTGTTGTGAAAAAGCTTAAAGCCGAATTTGGATACATTAAGATTTCCCAAGCTTTACACATCTTCAAGTAGCACTGTGCAAGCGATCATATTGAAATGGAAGGAGAATCAGACCACTGCAAATCTACCAAGACCCGGCTGTCCTTCTAAACTTTCAGCTCAAACAAGGAGAAGACTAATCAGAGATGCAGCCAAAAGGGCCAATGTTCACTCTGGATGAACTACTAAGATCTACAGATGAGGTGGGAGAATCTGTCCATAGGACAACAATCAGTCGTACACTGCACAAATCTGGCCTTTATGGAAGAGTGGCAAGAAGAAAACCATCTCAAAGATATCCATAAAAGGTCTTGTTTAAAGTTTGCCACAAGCCACCTGGGAGACACACCAAACATGTGGAAGAAGGTGCTCTGGTCAGATGAAACCAAAATCGAACTTTTTGGCCACAATGCAAAACGTTATGTTTGGCGTAAAAGCAACACAGTTCATCACCCTGAACACACCATCCCCACTGTCAAACATGGTGGTGGCAGCATCATGGTTCGGGCCTGCTTTTCTTCAGCAGGAACAGGAAAGATGAGACCTGAGACTGGGACAGAGATTTATCTTCCAACATAACAATGATCCAAAACATAAAGCAAAATCTACAGTAGTTCACAATGGAATGTTTTACAAATAAACATATCCAGGTGTTAGAGTGGCCAAGTTAAGGTCCAGACCTGAATCCAATTGAGAATCTGTGGAACGAGTTGAAAACTGCTGTTCACAAACGCTCTCCATTTAACCTCACTGAGCTGGAGCTGTTTTGCAAGAAAGAATGGGCAATTTCAGTTTCTTGATGTGCCAAACTGATAGAGACATACCCCAAGTGACTTGCATCTTTAATCGCAGCAAAAGGTGGCGCTACAAAGTATTAACGTAATAGGGCAGAATAATTTTGCACGCCCCACTTTTCAGTTTTTTTTTTCTAAAAAAAGTTTCAAATATCCAATACATTTCGTTCCACTTCACGATTGTGTCCGACTTGTTCTTCTTCACAAAAAATTATAATTTCATATTTTTATGTTTGATGCCTGAAATGTGGCAAAGTGTTAAAAAGTTCAAGGGGGCCGAATACTTTTGCAAGGCACTGTATATGTTCTTCTTTGGAAAGCAATAACCTGTTTAATTAACAAAATAACAAAGCTGGACCAGAGTTAAAAGAGGAAAATTTCTGAATACAGCGAGGTGTTCTAAAATTTTTATATTGTAAACAATGGCACTGATTTAACTTTTTCCATCAGACCATACCACATAGTAGCATGGGGGATTCCTCTCCTCATGTCCTGTCTCCCACTGATGAGAAGATACTATGGTCCAGCTGGAGCCTGGTGGTGAGTCACTAATGTGGCCTGTAAACCACAGATATCACATTAGACACAGCATCACATGCATCCGTTTGAATTACTTTTATCTTGCTTTCACACTTTAGTTGGATCACAGATGACCATGTGGCTTGGAGATTTGGCATGTAAGTATCAGTTTTTAACCCAATTCTAGTCATTGCAGCAATTTCCTTTTTTTTCTGTACAGTAACATCTATTCCACAACCACGGGATACATCTTCTGGTTGTTTAAGAAATAAGATGCTAGTGCATCAGTTAGGGTTAAAAGAACCTGTTACTATTACGATCAAAGTATAAGGTCTCTGGAAGTGTACTGGAGGAATGATGCACGATTCTTTAGAAGATTATTGCATCAGTTGGGGTTTTAGAGATAGTAGAAAGTGAGTATGAATGATGAATTATAAGCCATAGCATATAGTCTCTGATTCATACTCATTGTCATCCTGGAAGAGACCACTCCCATCAGAATAGAAATGTTTCATTGTAGGAAAGATGTGTCCAGAATAACTTTGTAGTTACCTTTCCCCTCTAAGGGGACAAATGGACCCTAAGCATAATACTATTTTTACAGCAGGATGGTCGGAGGTTAGTTGTTTGTTTGTATTATGCTGTACACCTGTGTGTGTGTTCAGTAAATGTAATTTTTTTTTATAAACTCAGTGGTTGCATTATGCATTTTAGTTAAGAGGAGAAGGACACGTACCTCTCCCTGATCTGGAATCCTAGGAATTTACTCCTCCTACTGACTGTCATTCTGTTCTTTTCTTTCTGAGTGAAAGGTTGTCATTCAGAGTCACATAGCTAGAGCATTTGTCATTGCATATCAGTGACATCTTTAGGGGACAGGTCAAGCGGACTAACATTTATGCATTTTAGTGCTGTTTAAAATGACTGACCAAAAGTATGGGCTGGTATGTGCCAATGTGAGCAGGGGTGGTTATTGTACTACGTTTGTACTTTGTACTAGAGCTCCATAAAAAATGAATTCCAATAATCTTTTCTGATATATTCTGTTAAAGCTTCTGTTATGACATGCCTGTTCTCCTCAGATGGGCCCTGCTTCGCTTCAGCTAGGCTATCAGCTATCACTATCAGCTGTGTTGTACTTTAAATAGCCTACTGTCCACTGACCCGATATGTTAACCAGAATTGTGGAAATGTCCTACCAAATATTTATGACAGCTCTGTATATACAACTCCAGGTAGGATGCTTTGGTAAATTAAAACTATGAGACTAAAGTCTGCTTTTTTATGCCAGCATCTTGTTTACCTTTAAATGTGTTTTATAGTTTCTCTTTTTGTTGGCTTGTGTTGGCTTCTTTATGTTTATTTACAGTGTTTTGTGTTTTGGCAGATGGTACATCCCACTTTTCACCCTTATCATCCTCATGATCTGCTGTTATGCACGCATTATCTGTGTGGCCAATGACAGGGTGAGTGGTATTCATTAGACAGAATGTACAATAGAAAATAGACAATACATGAGTCTACACATCTAGAATTCATATGTTTAATCTCATTTGCCTTTTTAAAATGCTGGTGCACTGTAAAATCTCTGGATGGCTGCCCTGCTATGCTAACAGAAATAAAGTTCCTCTTGCTTTTTGTCTATTGTTGTCATGCTTAAGGGTAAAACAGATGAACCTGAGAACAGCATTTCTAGATTTCTGAACATTCTGCCTATCATAGGAAGCTTATAAAGTGCTTGGTCATTAGCTAAGGCTGTATGAAATCTAAAATAATATCACCTTGCAATTATGTTTTGTTGAGGCAACATCCTACATTATTGTAATAAAAATCATTTTTAAACTTAAAATACCTACAGAACATTGAAGATTTGAGCAAGCTATATATGTCAAAACTAAACTGTAGGCGTTACACACGGTACATGTTAAAATATCAGGATGATGTTTATTGATGAACTAATTGCATGTGTATTGTCTGTAATTTTACTCATAGATGCAATCCTGGTTAGGCACATTTAACCCAGAAAGGGAGAGGAGGAAGGTGTGTGTGTTTAAAAAATATCGTATGATTAATTATTATGTCAGTATTCAAAAAGTCAATCCTTAAAGAGTCAAGCTCTCTTTCTTTGCTCTAGGTATCTCTAGCTGAAGAAATCCGACCTCTGAAGTGGTATCCCTCTGTGTATCTGCTCGTCTCTATATTCCCCCTCTTAAATCGGTATATACACTTGTTTCTGTGAACTATCGTTATGTTACATAGATTTCCTTAAGCTTCTTGAAACGTACCTAAACCTTAACCAGAACTACTACTTCTAATCTAACTTACTTCTTATCTTACCCTGACCTTAAAATTTTAATGCTTTACATTGTTCAACACCCTAGAACCAGTATGTAAATGTGACTGCATATATGTATTTTGGGTCCATAGGCTTCACAATGCTGCATATCCTAAGGAGCCAGTGTTCTCTCTCACGCTGCTTCATGTGCTTAGTGCACCACTGCATGGCCTAGCCAATGCATTAGTCTTTGGTAAGGACACATGGAGCCAGCTCAGCATCACAGGAATCAAGGTAATTTTTTCTTTAGGTTATCTGCCTGTTAAAGGACAGTTTAACAAAAAAGGTTTTCATCTTACCCCAAACATAGTTGCAATGGAAGTACATTAATTAACAAAAACAACTAGAAAAAGAGCAAATATTTAAATGCATTAGTTTTTTGTTCTGGAATAAACTTCCAATGTATATACCTATTCAATTGTACATGCATTTTTGTATTTGTACTTATAGATATGAACAAAAAAGTACATATTATAAGCATTTATAAGAAAAAGTATTCAGACAGTGTATTAAATTATACAATATTATAGAAATACATTTTTACACATTAATGATATAAAAACAAATGTTTAATTAATTTCACCATCTGAAAAGATGATGCAAAATTGTTAAGCAATACTTTTACAAATAAATTAAAAAAGTTACAGATCCTTAGCAAAAACCTTAAACGTGCCTGTTATTATGATAGGCTTAATAACATGCAGTTGGAGATTTTCTCTCAGATAAATATAAAGAGCAGTCAATTCAACAATACAACCAAACATACATTTTTAAATGCAAAAAGGGTTTAATTCCTCTGAAAATGTATAGAGGATTTTAAATAGTTGATGAGGCAAAGTTCGAAAGTGTGCATAGTGTTAGGTTGGAAATCTCAGGGCAAAAAGAATTAGCCAAAATGTAATGACAATACTGCAAATGCTGATGACAACATCTTAGCAAAGTACTAATTTTATTAATTTGTGGTGTTTTAAATACTTTTTTCCTAACAATTCAACAGTTTTAATCTTTTTTTGTTTATGTTAATGAATATTTCCTTTTTTATTAGTATAATGTGAAAGACATTATGTAAGGGGGAATTTGCACCGAAAGTACAATAAGTATCTTTCCTCACTGTGTAATGTAAACAAGTTCCATTTAACATGCACTCTCACTGACCATGTATACTTTGTTCCAGCTGGCTCTTATGTCTCGGCTGTATGACAGCACACGGATTGGCGAATATCACCTGGCGAGTGTGAGATACACCACTGAGCTCCAGTCAGATTCTGAAGATGATGATAACAATGTCCTCTTTTACAGTCCTGACATGAGTCTGAAGGACAGAGGACCTTAAATGTGGGGGTGTCAGGAGAGGTGGGGTGAGGCCCAGTTAGAGAGGTCGGAGGCATGGGTGGAAATTGCAGACCTTGAATCATGCTATTATTTTAACGTTTCTATCAATATATAAGAGGGGAAAGAATATGCATAAAAGGACTGTGTTTATACTTCTTGCCAGAGACAGAGACAAATAACTGCATCATGGTACTGAACAGTGTGTAAAAAAAGAAGAGCATTTTAACTAAATGTTTTGCGAGTTTGTTTGTCATCTGTTTGAGATGCATATCTCTGTTTTGTACAAACTTCACTTTATCTTTTTTCTTTTTTTTTTACTTCAGCTGTATAGCTGGTATAATTTAACTGGTGTTATATTTGTCAAACATGGTTTAATGTTATTTATATAAATGTATAGTATATTTTTGTACTGTTTGCAAATCATCAAAAATTGCAGTCATTATGAATCTGCTTCCTTATTTAGTTGTTGCTGTTAAATAATATGCTAGACAAGAATGAATGAACATGCAAAAAATGATGTAGAAAATCCTTTAATCAGATTAGTCATACTGGGTTGGTTCATACTATTAAATCATTCCACCTAGTGTAAAACAAAATTCAAAACTAGAAACACATCTGCCTTGTGTGTTTTGAACAATCCTGAACAACTGCTCAATGTTGTTGCTTCATCAGCTTCGATTGTGTCCCTGGTTGCCTGCTTTCTGGACCAGTTTACCTTCCATAGAGCTGCTGTGTGGAAAGCTTGCCTGCATGGTGCTGGCACTCTTGAAGATCCTGCTTATTAAGCATAGACATTTCTTCCCCTGCCTAAAAACACAACGATGTCTTCTCATATTCTTACTATTACATCGTTGCAGTTTAACAGTACTTACTGACGTTAATCGTTTTTTACTGTTTTTTACATTTCCTAACAGTAGTTTGGTGTTCACTCTCAACAGTCGGTGACTGTTTTATTCTGCCATCCTGTGGATATTTTCCGTAATTCACAGCAGAAATATGTTTAAGCATAAGAAACCAACATTTTAAAATACAGTGATAATTTGAATTAATACGAAAGCTTAACACTGAATAGTTGATTATTAATATCGTTTATGTTAATTGTAAATACAAATAGTATTTTTTAACTTGACTGACTGATTGGCTGCGTTGAGGCGCGATGGCAAAACGTAGTTAATAGTGATTGGCTAAGAGGAAACACGCAGTTCGGTTCCATAACACTCACACAAGGCGGAAGTGAAATCCAGCGTAAATAAGGGCATTTTTCTAAAAGTTTTATCGTGTTCGTTTTTTAACCTGCTAAATCGACACATTGGCGTGTCCTGTACGGATCCGTAATGGTATGACTTCTGTTAAAAGGTAAAAATACTTTTCTGTTGGCGCTCAAAGACGCTGTGTGCGGGGCTTTGGCAGTCTTAGCTCTCCCGTGTTTTATCCTTAATTCTTTTTGTTGTTCGGGGTAAGCGATTTTCCACTTTGTTTGTGAAAAAGTTCGCAATCAAAGCCAAGTTGTAAAGTATAACTCATTTGTTTGTGGCAGTATTAATGCTCAAACAGTAGGCGAGTGAACTTGCTGATGATTAGTTACTCCGTGCAATGTAGTGGTAGTGGTATATGTACCACCTTTACACTGAGAACACGGGGAAAACAGGTTTAACCGGAGCCTGAGAAAAGTGGTTCCTCCTTGTAGAATTGCAGCTGGAGCAGATATAAAGTACAGTAATGGGGCTGATTATCCATATCTGTGTATTATCACTTCATTCAGTAACGTTTAGTCATCCTGTACCACCTTTTACACTGAGAACACAGGAGCGTGAGAATGTTACTGTACTTTGAATTAATTTAAAATACAGTATACAAATGTTGCTAATGTATACCTGTATTATCAGTTTACACAGTTTTGATGCAAGTCAGTATGTTCCACCCTTAGAATGAGAATACAGGGAAACATGCATGGAAGCATACCTAAATAAATAAATATAACTCGGAATTGCTATACATTCAGTCTATGTGTCATGTTGCAAAGATGTCTGTTAAAGTTAGCATGCTAACCAGCTGGCCCAAGTCCCCAGCAAACATACCACGTAACCACAACGTTGTCTACTTTCTAACAATGCTGTTAAAACGTCTGTGCTAAATAACCTTGTTTTATGTTATTATGATCAGCTTTTGGCAACTCAGCAAAATTCCCAACCTCCCAGAATCCTTTAGGCTTTATATGGCGTTCCAAGCATTTTATCTGCTTGGAACGCCATATAAAGCCTAAAGGATTCTGGGAGGTTGGGACAACATATATATAATGATCACTGCTGTGCACTTTTGGCAGCAAACAAGGAAGAGATATAAACAGAAGCAAAAAATAAATAATTAAAATATATATGTATGTGTGTGTGTGTGTGTGTGTGTGTGTGTGTGCCCGCCCATGTGTATTGTATACTGACACCACAATATGTGCGTGTTCACTATGTGGTGCGGAAGATATCTTCGGCTATCAGAGAGGGGGAGCAAAAGAAACAGCCTGAACTCCCACCATGTAGCCTGGCACAAGGTAAGTTATTCTAATATTTCGAATAAAAATCTTTTTTACTTTATCTTTTTTTTTTTTTATGAACATGACATGTGGCCAAACAAACATAGAATCTAGTCATTGCATATACCTAATTTCTCTTAAATGTTTTAATTGCTTTTTTAATAATAAGACTTTGTTGTGGTACGCAAACATTAAACAGAGATGTATGATTTTTACAATGTTTACACCTCAGACAAATTGTTTTCTAAGTAAAAATAACTTATCACAAAACAAACTTAAATGTACCATACTTCTCCCTGCAACTTTATAATACACAATTTCTGTTTACATTTATTTAGTTTTACACTTTGGGAAAATGAAAAATAATATTAAAGATGTGCCATAACACTTCTACTTGCTACATTTTATGTTTTTTTTTCTTGATATGTTGAATTAAGCAAATCTGTGCATTAAAATGTACAAAATTAACAAAACATGTAATCTGCTTAGAGTACCCAAACTTTTCTGACTGGATGTTGTTAGAATTTCAGCCTTCACTATTTAGGAGGACTGGAGTTCTGTCTTAAAGGCACAATATCAAAAACAGCCTGTTTAATTCTAAAGACAAATAAGGTCTGGAAAATGGTCACACGTGAAAAGAAAATTATGACCCACACAAATGTCGCAATAAAAATGAAGCCTTTAAAAAAAAATTGTTCTTTTAATGTGAAACTGTGTACTTAATAGACGTCACCCAAAGATATTGGCTGGTAACTGATACAGGCATTACTTCTAGCTGCATCAACAATGTAGCTCCAGTGCAAAACTAAATCTCTGAGCTGATCTATCTGGGGTCATTGGGAAAATTATGTATATTTTTTCTCTTTTAACTTGAGTTGTTGTAATTGTGTAATAATAATGTTTACTCCTTGTGTTTTTGTGTATTTCAGAAAATAAGAGGGAACATCAGCATTTAATAACTGAGGCTGTGTCAATGCCAAATTCTGAAGCTGTTACAGCGTCTGTGCCCTCTGCAAAGACTGCAGTGCAGAAATGTGGCTCCTGATAAAGGCCACACAGGTGCATAACTGGGTGCTTCTCTACAAATAATAAATTACTATTTAAGGCTGATGTGTTAGTTTACCAACAAGTAAATCCAGAATCAGAGTTTTATCTCTGACATCAGCTGAAAAAGAAAACATATGATTCCTGAGTGTGAAATTAGACTTGATTGGTAACCCAGGTTTGCACTGTGTGATTGACAGATGTTAGGCATTCTCTCTTTCTCTCTCCTTCTCTCTGTCA
Organism: Megaleporinus macrocephalus; assembly: GCA_021613375.1. Taxonomy (NCBI): domain Eukaryota; kingdom Metazoa; phylum Chordata; class Actinopteri; order Characiformes; family Anostomidae; genus Megaleporinus; species Megaleporinus macrocephalus. Next base: position 34,487,457 of record CM038709.1, on the reverse strand, counting down.
GCTGTAGAGCATGATAATCTGTTCATCAACCTCTGACTCAGGGACTGTCCAGATTTGAAATTTTCTTACAGCTGTTATAGCTACATTGACCTTTCAATGTATATTAACTAGTAAATACATTCACTTACCACTTTACCCCATTGCTATGTTAAAATAAATAAAGCTAAGCAAGTGACAGAACATTTTTACACTTGTTTATGAAAAATAAAAAATATGATTGCCTTATTATGTTCTTGTTAGTATGATTATCTTGGTATTAGTTTTTTTTATACCAAATGGCTACTTGAGAAATGTAAAAGATGTGTCATATGCATATTCAACAAATAAGTAAGGAACAGTTGGGAATAACAGAAATTGTATGTATTTTTAGCACAAAACATTCAGATACTGAAAAAGAGGCAAGGACTTGATAACTGATAACTACCATACTAATAGTTTTAGCTTGTTGACCTCCTCCGCTGATGGTTAATTCCTGCCATTTGATTAATTCATTCAGTTCTACATGCTTCCTAGCAGTAATTGTTGGGGAAAAAAACCCAAATAACCCCCCAAAACCTAATCTAGTTAAACTCCAGTTATAGAAGGCTCAGAGGCATGTCATCAAAAGCTTGTTAAAGATGTTGAGATGGTCTGTATTATGCCTGTTATATGTTTAGTGGCTTCCCAGGTTAACATCTACGGATATAAACTCGGACCCTCCTCTGAAAAGTGAAAACCAACTGAACTCAGCAGATGGTTAATACACAGTCATTTGAGAGGCAGTCGTGGGCTGAAGGTTAGGGATTCGGTCTTGTAACTGAAAGGTTGCCGGTTCGACCCTGGACATGGCTGCAGTGCCCTTGAGCAAGGCACTTAACCCCTAACTGCTCCTTGTGCACTGTGGATAGGGCTGCCCACCACTCTGGGCAAGTGTGATCACTGTCCCCTAGTGTGTATATTTACTAGTGTTTGTATATGTGGGTGTTTCACTGCATAGGTGCATTCAATGCAGAGGTCAAATCCTGCTGTCTGCAAACAAACGTGGCAAATTATTCTATTCTATTTTTTTAAACAATTGTTTTCATTTGAATATGAATCAATCAATATTGATGAAAGATAATACCAATTTCAAATTCACTACACCTCCCCTTACCCCTGCCCACCAGACCCTCTAGGCCAAGAAAAAAAACATATGGTAGACTTCAAGTGAGTTCAGACTAAAAGATTATAATAAAAGAGGCATCTAAAGGAAATCATGAAAAATCAAGAAGAGACTAATAATCTCACCTTTGGAGCTATGCTCCATCTTTCCACTGTTTTAGCCTTGGCCTCATGTATATGTGCTTTAGCTCTATTGAGATGATATCTAATAGCGTTAGAGCCCAATGCTGCCTGCTTTACAAGGTTGTGGGATTCCAGCATTTGGCTAATAACAGCTTTGCTGTTGTAAAAGCAGCTAGTGGCAGATTTATTTGCCATATTAAGGAAAGAAGGTTTAAAAAATTATTAAAAAGGAAAAAAATCAGATGTATCAAGTATACATTTCTTCCTAGTGGGATAGAAATATCAGTAGCCAAGTGTCTCCAAAAAGTAGAGAGTGCCGGAAATGTTCCTAGTATCCCTTGGGAGCAGAGTTGCAATTTGGAGAGTTAGTTAGGTGCATATGATATAATTTTAAGGGGATTAAATAGAATATACGTACAAATTTCCTGTGAATAATTCTATTCTATTTTATTGGTAATCTACTGAATGCATTCCAAAGCATTAATATGCATTAATATGTTAACTAAGAGTCTGTCGAGCATCTATTTAATCTAAAAGGTACTACTCCACTGTCTACTGTCACCATTACTGGGTACAGAGATGGGCTTATTTAGGAACATGTGCTGTAATAACGGTTTAACAATACTAACTATCAAAATGTTTATAATAACATTGCCACAATTAAATATTGAAAATGCATAAATATTACATATAATTATACAACATAAATGTATGTTGTCGGGCCTGGTTGGGTCTCAAACGGCACGTTTAGGTCTCTTCCTGTGCAGACTTCTGTTTGAGACTGATGTTGGTAACGGGTGTGAATAGATTGCATGGTAATCTTTCAGGGGCAAAACATTACTTTTCACTCACACTTTTTCACATCTATATTTGAAGCTACTATGGCTTATGGAATATTTTCTCATAGTTCTACTGCAATTGTCTACTGGAAAAACTCCATAAGAAACCTTGGGAGGAACCAAGACTCACAAGGGGAGACCCATCCTCCACTGGTCAAACAGTATTTACAGTTTAATAAACTAAAAATGTCTCTGAACGGAAAGCTAAAGTATAAATTAGTGAAATCATTTCATAGGCTAGTATTGTTGTTTAGAATCAATTGACAAATATTTGGGAATAACACAGAGTTTTTGGAAATTAGTAACATTGAACATGTAAGGTCACGTCATAACGAAATGTTTATAATGCTTACAGTATCCACATTTGTGTAACCACAAGTTACTACGTGGTTGAATGTAGCTTTAGTACCAACCTCTGGTTGTAACCTATAGATGAGCTCAAGCTCAAAATGTTGCAACAATGTTACAGGATCGTTAGAATAACATTAGAAAAGCTTCGGAATGTTCGGAAGTAGTAATGTGTATCAATGAAAGAAGTTGACAGATTGAACGTTCACGGAAACGGACTTTTGAAGTGAGTTGAGTTGAATCCTCAGTTTATTTCATAGGAGGTTGTCCTCCACTAGATGGCGATTTTACACGCTGCTGTTTAGCCATTGACGTTTCTCTTCGGAAGAAGAAAAGACACCACGTCCGGTTTACAGAGGAAGTTTTCATTCAGGAATAATATCTAAAATGTTCATGTACTCGTAGAGCGCTCTGCTCGGGCAGTGTTTTATTTTTGTCGGCGTATCTTTTGGAACATGCTCTTCGAAATATAGCGGTTGGTCTTTTTGTAAAGTGAGTGGGTGGCAGAAATGCTGAACCTGAAATCAGATAAGCTAACACAGCCTGGGAGTCTAATGTGAAATTAGTGCGTGTAGTTAGCCAGTGTTAGTAGCAATTATATATTATATGGATATATACAGCTCAGCTAGCTACGTAGCCTTTGTGCCGCATGCAAGCCTGCAATTTATTTAAGAAAGCCCAGTTTACCGTCATATGTTATGGCACTGCCTCTGCTATCGATTTGTTTTATATTAATTCGTTCCTACAGCTACGATCCATTCGGAGATAATTAGAGACCGCGTGTTTCTCTTTCAGTGGCGGTAGTGAGTGTTTTGCTCCTGTAAGTTATGCATTAAGTGAGCAGGGCAGTTTCCATAGCTTGCTTTATAACGGTTAGCGGTGGATTCTTTCGCTCCGCATTCAAGCTAAATATCCCACAATATTAAAACACACGTGTAATCAAAACGTACGACCAAAAATCACGGTAAAAATTATAGTTTCGTTAAGCTTATTTTAACTTTTCTGTTTGTATTATTATTATTATTATTATTATTATTATTATTATTATTATTATTATAACAACAACACTTCACCGCAATGGCTAGACTGTGACCAGAGGCTGGTAAAGTGACCTAAATCAATACTCAATTAAATTATAGATCCTTGGGTAAAATACTGAAAAATTAATGACATTAATATGGCAGCTTGATTGTAAGTATAAAAGTAACAGATCAAAAAAACTATTTCAGTAGTGAGTAACTTGATAATAATAATAATAGTAATCCTGTGGAGCTTCTTTGTAAATCCAGCACCTATCAACGCAGGAACTGAAGTTAGCTTGGCTCTGATTTTCTATTTGTTTAAATTAAAACAGGCCAAGGTCCAATCACAAAACAGTCCAGATATTGTTAACAACAACATAATGAAATGAAACACAGAAAGGAATTAGTAACTAAATACAAATTACTAAATGTGCGACTGAGTAAAAATTAGATTCTTTACTTATCAATATACTTGAGTAGATGAGTAGAAATATATTAGTATATTGAAAATACTCATCAAACCCATCAGTGTTTTACTTAAGTAAATGTAAGTAGTTACTACCTACCTCTGCAAGTAACATTCTCATATTTGAAGGACATGTGCTTTAAATATCACCTAATTTCTTTTCTTTCAGTGAACTCCAGGTATACAAGTAGCTATACATTACACTTATAATGTGATGTTTTTCTCCACTTTAGCAGCGTTTGTGTGCTTTATGATGCCACATGAAAAGACCCGAGCTGTGGGTGGATTGGCGCTGGACCGCAGGAGAGCGCTGACCATCACAGCCACAGGAAAACTGGACAGCTGTCGGGTACGTACCACAGACAAAACAGAAATTTACACATGCCCTAAACCCACAACACTGAAAAGTGAACACAAACTGGAAATTTGTGTGTGGCTCAGAGTGGAGATCCCTTTAAAATTCCTAAGAGGAGAGTCTCTGAAGATGATCGTGCAAGTGCAGATGTGGCCAAATGTGCAAGAAAGTATCCCAAGGTGAGTGAAGCAAGGAGGAGATAACAAAATTAGTTTCGAATTTAGATCTGAGTCATAAAAACTATACTGGGGATTATGTGTGACTGAACTGATGAAAACCCTGAATTACTAATATTTGCAACATGGTTTTAACATATCAACACTATTGGAAACTGTATTAAATGCACATAAACCAGCATGTCCTCCTGAGTGATTAGAACTGTCTGAAATGTTTTGGCATTTTTTTTTTACTGATGCTTTTGCTTAATTCTCATGGTTTAGGTCCACTGGTCACAGCTGGCCTCTAATGGAGCATCTTCTCAGCCAAATCGTCATCATAATGGGAGCCAAATAACAGCTAATTGTCAGAATGATCTGACAGAGTTGGACATTAACAGGTAATACTTAAAAAAACAAAAAACACCTTACATTTTCAAGATACCTTTGTGTTGTTTGGGGCTAGGGCGGCGCGTCAACATAATCAATTACGAAATTACTGAAAGCATGGACTTATCCAGGGCAAACTGTGAAGTCACATTGCTAACCGTTTCTTAATCATCCAGTGTAGATACCTAGGCTGTTCTTGATACTGCGGGAGCTTTAAAACACACATAGCTGGTTCTCAAATCGCTCTCTGCCATCCACAAACTTCTTGTCCGTGAGGTGTGTAGGCTGCGTGTCATTTGTGCCTTAAGTCCAGTCGGAGGTTAGACTTTTCAGTTTTTTTTAAACCATTAAAATACTAAGTTACGTACGTTTTCCTTGTGCTTCTGAGCATTTCATGCAACACTTACTGTGATTGTAAACATGTATTCATAATGATGATGTTCACTAGGTAAACTAGGTCATAAATCTAAAAAAGCAGATGCCTTCTATAGTTATTATTAGCTATTTACAGCTATTATTGTCTTTAATGTACTACTATCCTTCAACTTTTTATTTATATATATATATATATATATATATATATATATATATATATATATATATATATATATATATATACATACACACACACACACACACACACACACACACACACAACACACATACATTACTTAAAGTATGCACAATAATTATAATTTTGTTAGCATTTATATATATTTTTATATATATATATATATATATATATATATATATATATATATATTATGGAATCACCGGCCTCGGAGGATGTTCATTCAGTTGTTTAATTTTGTAGAAAAAAAGCAGATCACATGTGGGCTTATGTGGGCTGGGAAAGCAGGCCAGGTTATCTCTTTTCTATTAAAATTGACTATGGGAATGTGTATGCAGATTGTGTTTGTTTTTTTTGTGCTTCATAGAAAAATGAGCATGCTGTAGTATCATCTGTATAAATTAATAAATACTGCAATACTAAAAAGTCCTGCAATAGAGTTGTTATGAAAACCCACAATAATATGATTGACATATTTACAAGCTTATTATACACTAGACCAGGGTTCCATATCCCACCCATGGCAACCTCTGCTCTATGTTGTCTCTTTGTATTATATTTGTCTTAAACGCACAGTCAGAGCGTTCAATTTTTTCCCCCAGTGTTTTTTATCCAGCTGTTGAGGATAAAAACACACGTTTGCTCTCACACTGCTTATCTTTGACTCGCCATCTGCCCCCTTCCCCTGAGTGTGCTTACTGACTGAAAAAGATAAACTGGCTGATGATTCATTGGCTCATTAAGTCGGTAAATAAACAGTAGTAGGGCAGGAGTGAAATTTGGTTAATCCTAGATGATAATGAATCAGAATAACATGTAAGTACAAGTTATTGGTTATGTTGCATGATGGCATGTTATTGTGGATTATGTGTTTTTTTTTGTTCTATGCAATAGTCCAATATGTATTAAATATTTACTATACTATATATATATATATTTTTTTTTTAGTCGACAGGTTAAGGTGGTTTTGACAGACGTCCTCCAGACAGAAGAGGGTCGGAGATACTTAAGCAGTGATTCCAAAAAAAAGTGCCAAACCAAGCTTAAAAGAGAAGCCAAGGAGAGACGGAGTGATGGAGGAGTCTCCGCAGAGCAGAGAGAAAGGAGAAGATCTAGTCCAGTTCAAAAGGAGCAAGTAAATTTTCCATCTTCGGAAGGGACAGAATTAGGATCTACCGAAGGGAACAATAAACCACAACTTAAAACAACTAAATCACAACTTCCCAAGAGACTCAGAAAACTCAACAATTCCCCTAATCAAGCAGAGCCCACCACTTCTAATAAGAATGAATTATGTGCACTTGATGGAACTGTCTCTGCAAATATTCCAGTGCCCAAGCAAAAAGAAGCTGAATCTGACGCTAAAGGGAATGAGTTATGTCCAGTTGATGAAAGTGATTCTGAAGGAGCCCATGAGCAAATCTCCGAGTGCATTGTCACAGAGACTCAGAGACACAATTCTTCACTGTCGCTGTCAAGTCACCGCCATACAGTGGAGCATGTTAGGAATGAAGTACGTTTCACGCAGGTGATGCCTCTACAGTGTACAGTTTTGGTTTACATACGGTCCAAAAAGATTCCCAGAAGACATGCTAATGCATCTCCCAGAGTTTGCCTCTAGCTTCAAATGCTTGTCTGTGTTCACCCTGTGTTCACCCTGTGTTCACCCTGTGTTCACCCTGTGTTCACCCTGTGTTCACCCTGTGTTCACCCTGTGTTCACCCTGTGTTCAGAGTCTTGTTTATGCAGCAAAAAACTTCTTCTTTTGTAGTACAGTGATTACTGTAGTGCTAGGCTACCCAAGGTGTGGATGTTTGATTGGGATGTTTGAACACAAATAACCCAAATATTTGAACTTAAAATTGTCCTTGAGGGCTGGAAGCTTCATGCTCTATTCATGCCTTGTATGCTCTTGAATTTATGTAAACACTCAGTTTTGCAATATACAAGTTGCTATACATACTCTAACCGTAATACATGTATGGGAAATTCTGGGTGGTGTTTACTAACTTTCATTTTCTCTTCCTCTGTTTCTGCAGCACACCATCAGCAAGAGAAAAATACAAGAGAATGCAGAAAACATAGGAGAAGAAAAGAAAAAGGATGAACAGGAGAAGGTAGCAGCTGTACAGCGGAATGGCGAAGCAATAGAGGAGGGGGGATGGGCTAGAGGGAGTGTCCTGCGTCTGTCTCTTGGGGCAGTTGGGGACCAGATGGAAATGAGATTGGCTGATAAAGAGGTACCACCAAAGCTCTCTGAGCTGTGGAGCTCAGATGTTGAACCCAGAAAGGTGTCCAAACTACATACAACTGAACCAAGTAAGTGAGATCTTGGCAGTTGATCATAAATAAAGAATGGCAATGATAGTGCTATTCTATCGTTTTACATTATCCCCTTACTAGTTTTAATTAGACCGTTATTCAGCAAATTCAAAACAAAGTGTATTGTGAATGATCAATACATTAAACACTGTTCTTTTATGTCTGCATGTGTGATATGTAAGTTGCGGTATTGATACTTGTGCAGACTCAAAGTTTGTCCCCATCTTCCCCATCAATGACAAACCGGTTGGTTAAAGGATGGGCATCACCTGCTTTTCTGTCTATCTGTTTGTCTTTCTCTCTCTTTTAGTTATTCTTTCCAGTGAAGAAGAGGAGGAGGAAAGTAGCAGTACACCACACCTTCAGACACTAGAGGGAGCAAAGGATCCACAGACACCACAGAGACTTGCACTGACTGTTGAGAGAAAAAAGACCCCAGATTCACACATTCAGGCCTCAGAGTTGCACAACCAGGTGGGCATAAAAACAATTCTACAAGATTATTAATGAATAGGTTTGGGTGTTTTTTCAAGGAGAATTCCCTCATCTCATCCTCTTGCTATCCCTTTACTGCTGTAACACTGTAAATTTCCCCCACTGTGGGACTAATTAAGGATTATCTTATCTTATATTATCATCAATAATAATAATAATAATAATAATAATAATAATAATAATAATAATAATAATATTATTTCATCACACTTTGCAAAAACTGTGATTTTGGGTGATTTGGTCAGTAGCCCTGTTGTAGGAAGACTGCAGGTTCAACTCTTTCAATTGACTGAGTATACCTGGTTGTGTAGAGCTCTGTTGTGCTGCTCTGCTGGTAAAGCCTTGATGCTTCTAGACTAGCAATAGTTATAGGCTTATGCTTAAAGTGCATAACAATCACTTCATATGGTATAAAGCATATTGTATAAAGCAGTTGAACTGTATTTTATTCAAGTGTAATAAAATTTGTAATTTATTATATACTAAATGAAGTTTTTTAAACAAGCAAACAATTTTTTGTGGTGCAAAGCTGGTCTTGGTCCAGTTTGGAGAACCTCCTGTCATGTGTTTGTAAAGCTATGAAACAATCAGTAATCACAGCTTTTCTGTGATGTAAGAGGTTCCAGTACTTTGTCCTTTGCATGGACACAGTCAGTCCATATTGTTGCGCACATAGACCTAAAACAAACAAACCAGTGCTCAAACAGTTAACTTTATGAAACTGGACAACGCCTTTAAATTGCATCCTATCAGTCCATTATTCTCTATTGTCAGGATTACAGGTATGGTAGGATTGCAGATCTTTCATAAAGAGTTTGTGGCACTTAATATAAGGACAGCTGAAATGTAACATCTCAATGTAAAACATGTAACATCTCAATTTTTCCTGTTATAGACATATAACTAAGTCTGCTGACAGCTGAAGGGGTCACACATGGGTCTCCACTCATATCTATAGGTTGACATTTTGGCTTGTTTGTTAAAACCATAGCCTTATTGTTAAGAATTGTCCAGTTATGACCATGATTTATGTGATTCAGTAGATTGCAGTAGACCCTCTGTCTATCTGTCTCATTGACTGTGTTTCCTTGGCTACCTGGTATGTCCTCTCCTCTGGTGTTAATTTGCCAATGAATGTTGAATACTACATGTGAGCAGTGTGAAGCTCTGTAATGTTTGCTTGTTGTAAAAGCAATATAAGAGCTGAGACCAGGCATACTGCTAAGATAAACCATAGCTGCCTAAACACTTGAAAATTGAAGACTGAAAAGAGTTCAAGAAAATAACGTCAGCCAAACATTTTACATGAAGTAAAACAAAAGCTATTTATTCCAAGGGTTTAAAAATTTTGGATGAAGCCAGATTAAATATGAATAACTCAAATAAATAGGAAATTATAGCACTGAACGACCAGGGACTGCTTTGTCTGTTGCATTTGCCATTTACTTTAGGATTTTTGTGATGCATGCTAAAGTGCAATGCAATGAGTCAGCTTCTGGTCTAATGTGCTAAAGCTCCGATTATTTGGTCCTGTAAGGTGACGTCCTCTGTAAAAGGCCACAGAGGGATGAGGTGATCTCAAAGCTAGCTGTGTACAATCTGTGTGACTGTGCTGATGTTTGATGCTTCTACTTTGCACAATCATTTAAACCACATTTATGCTTGAAACAGTTTGATTATGCATTAAACATGCCCATAGTTACTGTTATTTTGCTTCACTAAGGAACAGTAGGGGTGGCAGGAAAATTGATACAGCATATTATTTTGGTATTTTGCCTGCCAATATTGAATCGATTCATGGACACCAAGTATTGCTTTTTTTAACATTAACATTAAATCATCACATTAATCGTTTCATAGGCCATTTCAATTACCTATTATAAATTAGCTGTAAACATTGCATACAAAATATATGTATAATGGTTTTGCTTGTTGGCTCTTCTCATTCTATCCATTTTTTTGTTTTTTGACACTTATTCAGTGTCGTATCTACATTAATTTCAATGAAGCTACTTTTTGTATAAATTATACAAACTCAGCACTGGCCCTGTGTTTATGGCAGTGTTTGAGTATAAGAGTGGTTTGGACTTAAACCTGTTTGTACTAGATAGAGGGTCATACTCTGACTGAACACTAAGCACTTTTGTAAGTCGCTCTGGATAAGAGCGTCTGCTAAATGCCGTAAATGTAAATGTAAATGTAAACTTATATGAACATGCTTTCCATACTTTCCAGGCCTTGGGCTTTGTGGACACTTCTTTAAGTTGTTCTCCAGTGATGGAACTCCAGTTCTCTGCCCTCTACATGGGTGGGCTTAGTGCCCTGTCCAGTGGGCTTATTAAGGTTTGATTGAAAAACTGATATGATTGTTTGCAAATATGCTGTTGAGTTCAAATGTTTGTAAAGAAAATATGTAGTTTAGCTTTTGTATATGCTATTCTGTTTTTTTGCAGATCACACATGACCGAATCAGCATTTCACTGAAAGGTACGATTGTACGTCTTTTTTGTGCTTTATTTTTTATTTCTCTTTAGTAAGGCTCAAAAGTCCCACAGTACTCAGAGGGTGTCAGTCAGATCCAGTGGAGGTGTAGGTATGATTCAGTTTTTTTGTTTTTCTGTTTACTTTATAGATTCCTCAGGTACAGAGGTGAAAACTTCCTTGGCAACAGCGTATCTGCGGAAGTACAGTGTTTGGGAAGGACAGTTGGTGCAGGACAGTGGATTGGTTAGTCAAAACAAAACACTACCCCCATCTCTGCTCCTGCTATGGCTGTCTGAAGCTCAGGCACGGCGCCTGTTCATCGACCTATCAGTCATACAGCCAGGGTTATGCCCAGGTCAGTCAGTTACACTAGTATAGTTTGTGTATTATAAGATGCTGTCTAGGTCTCTTGATTGGTTTGAACACGGTCAGGTTGTTTAAAGCTTTCTTTTCTTCGTGGGCATGATGCACTCGGTGCGATAGCTGAGGGCGGTGTGTGTGTCTTGTTGTGTGTTTCTGAGCCCTTGAAGGGAATAGAGGGTGCCCTGCTTGCCTCTATAATGGACATAGTGGGTCTGAGACATGGAACCACTGAGCTCCTTTCTCCGCTTACACACTCGGAAAGCATGAAGCTCCTACAAAACGGCCATGACACACATCTGCTACAGCTGCTGCAGCCTAAAGCGGACACACACGTCCCCTCATATGAAGCCACAAGTGCACCAGTACCTGAAGGCACTGCTACAGCTCCACCTACGGTGAGTCACACCAGTGGTCTGGTGTGTGCGTTAAAAAAAATGGGTTCAAATCTGAGGTGTCCATCATGTTGTAATGTGGAACAAGTTCTGCATAATATTTTTGCATACTGTATAGCATCTGTGTTGTGTTTGCACTTTTATGTAATAATTTATAGGTATCACTATGTTACATATACACTTTGTGATGCGTCTAATGTCTTTGCACCTAATGACTATTGTTATTTATTAAAGTTGCACATATACTAGTGTGCATATATACATATACACACTCATTGATCAAAAAACAAAGCAAACACACACCAAGATAGAAATGTCAGATTGTATCCTCTGCTTGCCACTAAAAAGGCTCTCAGAGGCTACTTTTGGGTAGTGTACCTCTTGGTGAAAGATTGTTGACAGCTAGATATGACTCTACAACACACTCAAAAACATTTTGCCCAGTTAGCAAACTTTAGCATGCTTCATTGGACTGAGAAAGGCATGATGGTCGTTTGACGATTTGCTGGCCATTAAGGCGCCTCCGACCAAGCTGTCAGGAGGTCTTGGGAACAGTGGTTAGCTCCCACAGTTGTCTTGTCTGTTACAGACTCGAACGTCATTAGGGAATCTAGGTTCTGTTCGGGATCCATTGACGGTCAGATTCAAGTATAGAGGCCTCTTGTTGGGCGCATCACACAGCCCCAGCTGCTGGTGTGATGATCCAGGGAGCCATTGTGTACGGTAGTCAGTTACTTCTAGTAGCGATACGAGGGACACTAACAGCTCTACACAGGACTGCTGGACCTCCTGTGGCCACATGTGTTGCCTGTCCTGACAGGGCTCCTAACTGGCATTTTTCAGTAATGGTCGCCACACAGAAATGGTTTCCTAGGAATGTCTCAGCCAGATTGCAGCACTGCCTTGCCCAGCCTGGTTGCAAGTTTTATCACCAGTGGAGCATTAGTGGGGTACCAGCTTCACCAACCTAGGAGTGCATAGCTGCCGCATCTGTGGGCAAATGTGCTGGAGGATCCATATGGAACCTGCATGCTTCCACTTCCAACTATATCTCATCTTGTATCCAGGCTAGAGGCAGACCAACAGTTTGGATTTGTAGCCTGCTGGCTAAGCTAACAAGCTACAGATCCAAACACCACAGAACCTTTTTAGTTTTACCTGTCTGTCCTTTGAACAGTTGCTCGACTTACTCTCTCGGATTTTAATCATTATTTTTTTTTATTGTCTGGCTTATTTTACAATTCAGTTTGACCATATGTAGCTTTAATGAATAAGGCCAGTTTGCATATGCTTTGTTTGGTGTTTATTGTTCACTTAAACACACACAGAACTGTGTTGAAATCAAAAGCCACCAGTGTTATGGAACAACGCATTGTTTTGTAGAATGGTCCTCAGAACTCGTTATTTTCTTTTCAGGATCCAGATGTCCAGGCAAACTCAGTCTACACATTGTGTCACAGTAGAGCTCAGGGCTCCTATAGTGTATCTGTGGCAACCAGACCTGAACCAGAGTGGACCCCATATAGGCATCGTGGACCTGCACGCAGGTACTACAGCTTTAGTTGGAAAAAAGTCCAACCTGAACCTGGCAAGATGTTGACCAACACAAATCGGAGACTAAATAAAACACCAGCAGATCAACAATGAACAAAATAAATAAAATAAAAACAGCTTACTGATCTATGTAGACCGAACAGAAACTGGATTTGGCTTCAGGTGGTTTATTTTCCATTTCCTCAGGTTGATCCAGTTTCCTCCACCACCATGTAAAGGAGCCATTACTGTGACCACTGAGGACCTGGAGTGCCTGGATAGTGGGGAGTTTCTCAATGATGTTATCATTGATTTCTACCTAAAGTACGATATTTGCTTGACCGATGTTCATGGTGGTCTGCACTTGTACACACAGATGATTCTTCACACATTGTGCTTGTGTTTTTCTGTTCTGTTCTATTCCAAAACTATGATGCCAGATGACCAGTGACTTGATTTGTTTGCTGATGTTCCACATGCATTGTATATGTGGCACACTGGATCCAGTCCTTGTTAAGGCTCAGAATAGTTTAAAAAAAAAAAAAAACATTGAAAACAAGCTGTTGTAACTAAATAAAGCTGACCCCTCCTTTACATATATATATATATATATATATATATATATATATATATATATATATATATAATATATATATATATATATATATATATATATATATGTATGTATGTATGTGTATATATATATATATATATATATATATATATTTTTTTTTTTTTTTTTTTTATTAAATATACTTTAGGTTTAAAAGACAAATTACCTCTTTGTTAACATATTGCTTTTATAATATTATCAAATAGTAGTCTATGTGTGTTACAGGTATCTGTTGGTGCAGAAGGCTCCTCATTCATCAGTGAAGAGATCTCATGTTTTTAGCAGCTTCTTCTACAAACAACTCACCCGGCGTGACAATGCTAATGAAGACAGCACAAGCACACCGTATGTGTGTGGAAATATTAAAGCCCCTGTCTATCAGTTTTCTTGATTTTATTAAAACTGTTAGATATAGATTTTTTCCGATGGTTTGATATCCACTGGCAGAGTTTGTTTCGATTTGGGTTGGGTGACCACTAAATTATAGAGGTGGGAATTACCACATGCCAGCAGGTTGCATGCTTTATTGCAGTATGTTAGAAAATGTAAAAGATCTCTAAAATGTTCATATGAGGGAGGACTAGACAGTGGCTCTGGTGCGTTAGAGCATTATCTTCTATTACATTGTATTAATATATACACCCACCTGCCATTTCTTTAGGCACTACTCACTGTCCTTTTTGCAGCTCCACTTACATTGTCATCCTGTTTCTCTGCATGCTTTGTTAAACCCCTTTCACCCTGTTCTTTAGTGGCTAGAACCATACAGGGCCACCACAGAACAGATATTATTTGGGGGTTACCAACACAAATTGCTCTCATCCCCTCACACACCATCACCTCCATGTCATAGTAGTATGTGAGTGAGAACAGGGTGAACAGGATTAACAAAGTATGCAATGAATCAGATGGACTATAGTCTGTAATTGTAGAACTACAAAATGCACCTATACGATAAGGTGATAAAACGGCCAGTAATTTTGGATACAAGATAGTGTACCAAAAGAAGTGAATGAATTTAAGCAGAGAGCGAAGGCTCCATTATGTGTCTGCGTATATTAAATGCATGTTATATACACTGTTTTTAGAGCCCAACTTAGAAGGCACCAGCGTGTGAGAACATGGACACGTCATGTGGACATCTTTGAGAAGGACTTTCTGTTTGTGCCTGTTAATCAAGAGTAAGTAATTTATGTGAGCATGCTTGTGCATGAATACGCACACATCACTGTTGGTTTATGCTTTATCTACTTGTTAACGATTATATTATTTTTGCAGTTGACTTATTCTGGGTTATTTTGTAGAGCTCATTGGTATCTAGTGGTTGTGTGTTTCCCTGGGATGGATGAACCAAAGTGGATAGAAAAGGAAGACCAGGGCTCTGTACAGGATGGGACCAAGACCTCTAGTGACTCTGTGGCTGGAAGTGAGACACAAGAGGGCAGCAGGCCCAACAGCGATGGAGATAAAAGTTCAGGTATTGCCCTTCAATGACTTTTTCTCTTGCTTGTATTTTTGTGTATGTAATTTGTTTCATTTAACTGTGTTTTCCTTACTCTAGATGAAAATAGCTTAAGGCCTATTTCCACTTCTGGTCCACCAGTAAGTGTCTTTTAACAGCTGTGGTCCTAAAATCAGTTTTGGAGTGTATTTTCTGTATTGATATTTTGACACCTTTGTCTTGTTTTTGTAGAGTTGCACAGAAAAGACATGCAGGCGCAAGACTGTCTGTAAGAGGTGTGTGCTCTGTGTTCGGTTACTAATGTAAAGCATGGCCGACTGTTATTCTGGAATTCATTCAAATGCAAACATGAAAATACAAATGGTGTATTTACAATTGAATTTCCAATGTGTTAAAACACCTGCTTAAAGAGGAAGTGACAAGTCGGAATTTTGGTGTACAGGTATATTAGCAACAGCTAGTGACATTAACCCTTGCAACCAGGCTGAGGAAAATTCTGTGGAAAGTGATCATCGTGTGCAAGTTATTCCTGACCAGCTAGTAGAGCTCGTGTCTGCATCACCAGTGTTAATACCCTCATGATTGGCTTTAGGCAGAAACTCATAGGACTGTGGGAGGAGCTGGATGGCCAGTGATAGATATTCTTATTAAGGAGGCCCAGGGCCTTTATAAATTAGCACAGTCTTTTGTAGCCCTGCTCCTGGAGGAACAGCAAGATCATTTTGGCTATCTAGCCCATCAGCTCATTATCAGTCCCTTGCTATCTGTAATGGCTGTGTGTTAGCAGTGAAAGCACTAAAATTCTTGGTCCTTAGAGCCTCCACTCAAAGTGGCATTAGTATTAGTCATTGTGACACCTACAGGCTATTTTAGTTTTATACCAAACAGGGACAGTAGCGAAATATGCAGGCAGTGTTAATTCAATAGCAGTGTTGTCCTCCAACACCCTGCGAGCCCCTGCCCGAAGAAAAACCCGGCAACCTTTCCACCTTAAATGGTGGTGGCCTGCTGCATTTTTAAAAGGTGTATAAGGAAAATTTTACTTTAAATTTTAACTTTAGCGTTGTACTTTTAAATGCTGGTAGTATGTTTTAATGAGGTGATTTAAGCAATCAAAAGCTAGAGTTTTATGTACAGAGCTGCAAATGTGCAACAATAGAATATTTTGACATTGGCTCACGATTAGTCAGAACCTGGACAAGAATCACTTTCACACAAACCATTTTCCACAGAACTCTGCTTGGCATGGTTAGCAAACGCTAAAATGTCACTTGCAGCAGTTGCTATTGCTAGCTTTGTATTGTAAACAAGCACATAGATAAGCTCCAGAACTGCTAATTTTAGACTTGTTACTTCCTATTAAAACATCTTAGCATTTTATCGACATGAAAATGCAGTAAAAATGCGTTTTGGCCGAGCTAAAGCAGCACCATGAGGAAGTGCAATTGCAACATAGGAATTGATTTTCAGACGGTTAAGACAGTGAAAATAAAACTTGCTATCTTGGCTGTTTCAGTATCGCTAAGTGGCAGTACTTTCCTGCTGCTGTGTTTAATACAAGAGCGTAGCATGTTTTTGCTGGCCTGCATGACATGTTCGGTCTCCTAATAAGCAGCCACATGTTTAACTTTGTCTCTTCATGTCATCTTGTCTTCACATAACTGCAGAATAGTGTAGTGTATTTGTTTGCTTGTTTACAGGCCCTGCATTCTCATTATGGACTCTCTGAAGCTTTCTGTTCATGAGCGGATCTTTAAACTCCTTCGCGAGTGAGTTTTTATCAAATTCTGCTGCTTCACAGTTGTATTATTTGGCGATTGTAGTATGTATATATTTTTATTGTTGTTTTTTTTTTTTTTTTTTTTTTAGGTACTTGCAGGTGGAATGGGAGGTAAAAAGAGGTGGGCAGCGCGACTTTAGTGCAGAGCGAGTGGTGGGCTCACACTGCCGAGTCCCCCTGCAGGACAACAGCAGTGACTGTGGCCTGTATTTACTGCAGTATGCAGAGAGCTTTTTGCAGGTACACAAAAAAATTTGTTTTTTTTAAAAAAAAAGGTGTTTTAAAAGGTTTATCTACTGCTAATCATCTTTTGTAGAGTGCAGAAATATACACAGCCCATGTGTGAATCTTTTTCTAACAGAGGTTTATAACTGTTGAGAGTCAGAGTCTGATTTGGGCACTCTCTGCCTACCTTATAAAGTTAAATACCTAGTATTTATATTCATTGTTCATTTGATCATGTTTATTTTTTTTTTATTTAATCATTTTTAATGAATTACATATTGTAGTTTATTTTCTTCACTGTCTAATTTGTTAGTCTGGCTTTGCTCTGTTCATCTATTGTCAGGGCCCAGACTATCACCACTGAATAAGCATTAGTTGGGTGGTGAGCCATTCCCAGCACAGCAGTGACACCTGTATGATAGTGGCATGATTTGTGGTTGTATATACTGCGCAGGGTGTTTTCGCTTGTGGGTTCTCTGGTCAAAAAGTTTTTACCTCAGATACAGGGAACATTTTGACCTTAAGTATTTATTTTTCCTTTTACTCTTGTAGGATCCTGTGGTGCACTTTGATCTTCCACTGAGGCTAGAGTGCTGGTTCCCACGACAACAGGTGCGTGAGAAACGGGAGGAGATTCGGGACCTTGTGCTGCACCTATACCGATTTCAGCATGGCTCTCTGAGAAACGAAAGTTTGGAGGACAAAATTAAAATAGGAAATGTTGTTCAGTAGCATAATTCAGGAGCATATGCTTGTTTTAGCCAACTTTTATTTATCACTTTTATTTTGCTTGTTCCTTTGTTTTAGGCCTTTTATATGTTTTTAATGCTTTTTGTACACATTGATGCAAAAACAGAAATTTAGAACATAATAAATTTTTGAAGCTTAACTGAAAGTTCTGGTTGTTTTATTCAGGTTCGCAAGTTTGTGAGTGTATTGACTCAGTGTTTGAGATCTTGGACAGGCTGTCTGATTTGTATATTTGGTAGGTGTTGTACCTGTGTGTATGGTGCAATAATGGGGAAATAATTTTATTTAAATCTAATCAAATGCTCTGTAATTCAAAATGAATATTTCCAGATGCAAGTATCTGTTCAGATATGTTTGGCTTAGTATGTGTACATATACTGGCTTTTTTGTGTGTGTGTGTGTGAGAGAGAGAGAGAGAGAGAGATGTCTCCTAAAATAATAACTTATGGGTAGTGGGCCGTGTGTTTTTGTATGTGTGTGAGTTTGATGCATCTTCGAGCACTATTTCTTTGGATTGAATTCTGACCCGTCAATTGTCCAGTTTGTCTAGGCTTTCTTTCAGTTGCTGGGTTAGCAGTAGGCATTTGTCCTTAGTCATATAAGATGGGATGCAAATATTATAAATGCACCGATATAAGAATTGTGTCAATACTAAATACTTAAAGAAAGATGAAACTGAATATCTGGATTAGCATTAACCGAGAACTGGAGGACTTATTTATGGAGTGTAACAAATGCAGTGACATTAATAAAATGCAGACATTTTATTTTATCATTTATCATTTAGTACAGTTTAAAATGTCAGTTATATATAAACCTCTGTGAACAACATCTGATACCTTGTTTTGTTTTTTGTTTGTGATGCTCTAGTCAGTGTGCTGGTTCTAATCGCTCACATGCACACTATTACCTAAAAACGAACTCCTGCAATTGGGGCTAAAACGATTCCTCGAGTAACTCGATTACAAAAAAATAATCGAAGCAAATTCTTTGCCTCGAAGTTTCGTTTAATTCATACAAGCGCCATTTTTCGCACGGATGACTTTTACTGTTGCACAGCGTGCGCTTACGGTGTTTTCAGGTCCCACGAAAAAGACGTGATTTGATGGCCCGAATCGCAAAATAGAGGAAGAGAAAACAAGGAGAGGCGAACAGAAGAGACGGGCTGAGAAAACCATACACAGTGTCCAGTCTACTGTAAAACCGAATTAGCCGAGGGACCAGTTATTGAGCGTAAACCTGAAGAAAGACGTGGCTGAATGATTCTGCAGTTACAGGCGGCAAAATGTAACTTCTATACCTTTTAAGGTGGAACGGGGAATTCAGATTAGAAGTTAACTTCAGAAAGAAAGCAACTGATCCTAATAAGGAGGTTGGCAGCTATCCAAACAAACTGATAGTGAGTCTGAATTTTACGGTAACCCTTAACCGTGCAAGATTTCAGGGTTTCAGCATCTGAGCAGAAAGCAGTTTCACAGAGCGGAGCGACACACAGTAACGATAACATTTAGCTTAAATCAGTGTGATGGCGAGTTGAGATGAAGGCTAGTAAATCGTGTAAGTTAGTTGTGGTTATATGTAATGACTAGTTAAGAAAGTCAAGGTATGTCCATAAATGATCTAAGCTTTTCTTAAGATCATAACCACAAAAAATTAAATCCTGAGCTTCATTCACATTAACGTTTTGATCATAGTCACAAAACAAACTCACAAGAACATATACCCCTCCCAGTGATGCATAATATACACAGCAAACTAAATATCAGGTGGTGTCTGTGGCAATTTGGAGCCTAAAGTTCATCAATCTAATACAGCAAGAATATTCAGTTTAGTTTGTTTACAGTAAGTGGGTCAGCAAGTGTAGGACAAGCTTCAGCCTATGAAATTTTGTGTACAGTAGCCTTATAGTATTTTATATAGCATAGAATTTCTAGTATTTTATATATATGTCTAGTAATACATTTTAATAATAGTAATTATTAAAATGTTTCATACAATTTTTTCTAAAAAATGTTTCTTAAATTTACAATTTAGGCAATAACGTTAATAAACCCATCTTATTTTATCTTATATATTAGCTATTGCTCTTTCATTTGAAAAATGTACTCGATTACTAAAATAATCCATATCTGCAGCCCTACCTGCAATTACTGTTGTCATCTGTTTCTTTGACAATTTCTTTTTTTTTTTTTTTTAATGCTTTCCTTTTGGAAATGAAGCAGAAGGTTTGCACACAACAAGGTTGCCCTTGAAATCCGTTTGTTAATGCTGCTCCTGTCCAGGGTGTTTCCTGCCTTCCACTCAATGAGCACTGTGATAGACTTCTGCCAAAACCCACCCCCTCTCAACTAGTTTTGGGAGAATAAGCAGTGTAGGTAATGAGTGAGAATGTTAATGTTGCTACTGGAACCAATTTTATTGCCAGTTTTTTCTGTTTTACTGTCCCATGCTTGCATCTCTCCACTCTCTCTTCTTATCTTGCTATCTATTCATCTTCATTTTCTCTTTATTCCGCTCACGTTTTTTTCTGTTAGGAACTCTAACTTCAGTCTGTCCAATTGCTTCTTGATGAGCTTCTCTACAGGATTAACAAATGAGATTAGAGAGAGAAATCTCATCGTGCAGTTCCATCTGTCCACTTGCCACAGAAGGAGTTAGTGCGTCAGGATAGCACACCTGCATTCGACAGATGATCTGAGCAGACAAAGCTATCAGAGACAGAGGATTAGTGTTGATGTGAGCCACATACACTGGACTATACACAGTTGTGTGGAACTGTAAATTTGTTTCTTGTTGCGTTGTATTCACATAATCCAAAGCTGCTCTCCTGCCACCGTTTTTGTACACCTCCACAAGTGACGAGAGAGAAGTCGACATGCAGCAGTTTATCTGGACTTACAACCTGTGCTTTTTAGCCAGTGTTTTTGTCTCAGGCCATTTGGATTTTAACACAGGTATGTACCTTTTCCACATATGCGCTGGAATGACATTCTGAGGAAAAGGGAGCTATTCTCTATAATTAATTCTGACGTGTTTACTAAACCAAGTTTGAAACCAGTCAAATAGTGTTAAATATTTATGGACTGTTTTCTTCTTATAGAATATGCCTTAATTAGGATTGCAGTAACAGTACAGTGGAGGGACAAAGAATTTGTAGGTCTCTGTGGGTCTCTGCTTATGTGTCATGATATATTAATATATGACCTTGTAGTAGTAGATTGAAGGCAGTTCTAATTTAAACATTCTTACTATATTGGTGAGGTCCTTCAATTTTCAAAGCACCATAAGAAATCAGTAAAACATAAATTCTGAAACCCTGTCAAGACCTGATTTAAAATATATGTTTACAAATAAACATAAAAAATATTTGTGTTGGTGCCTGGGCTTTTTTCAGGTAGTGCTAACTGGGACCCCAAACTAAGAGAACCAGATAAACTGCACAGCTCTAATACTTCATGGAAACAAATTCAAACTGGAGCATTTACTGAAGCACCTGAAGACCGAAGACTCTTGCCAAGAAAGAAACGCAATGTTCTACTGTTTAGTGGAGTGCGAATCTGCACTCAGGAGACTGTTCAGCAAGCAATAACTAACCATCTCAAATATTACCAACTCAGAGGTGAGACTCCTGTTGGCAACTTATGCAGTCATATAGTTATAGTAGTAAATGTTTTTTGTTGTCAAATTGACTTATACTCGTTTAAGGTTTTGATCCCAAATATTTTATACATCCCAGGTATACAAAGCTGAAATTTGTGTGTGTTAACTTTTTGGCAGTGAGTTTAATTTTTACATTTTTTATAGCATTACACATTTGACTAGATAAATAAACATAAGAACTGAAGTCAAATACAGCACATACCTTCATCTGTGCATATTTCAGATCACCGAATTTATGATTTACACAAGAGGCTCAACAAGCAAATGACCACACAGACACACACACATACACACACACACACACACAGGGCCAGGTAGTAGTTATTGGTAGTCTTTGTAGATAATTAGCAAAATGTAGAAAAATATAGAGAATTTGTCAAAATCTTAATTAAAGGATGTATGGAACCAAATAAATTACTTTTAATTATCTTTTAAGTAAATTTTACAAATAAACCAAAAGTTTTTTATTCAGTGATGGTGGTGGTGGGTGGTACTGCACTGGTTATAGTTGTGGGCAGTTTCATGTTACAATCATGAATTTTTGTTTGGAAAAGAAGTACTTCAGGGAAGTACAAATAATAAATAATTATTAAGTATGGTAACGAAGTACACTTGTTTTCCATGCCTTAAAAATGATTAAAATCAGAATATTTAATGTGCCATTGTTTGAATTAAATAGTGCAATTTTTTGCCTCATTAATGTCTCTAAAGTGCCATCTCTGGTAGATCTGAACACATTATGAAAGTTTTGTTTTGTTTTATCAAACTTGTTACCACAATAAAATAAGGACCCCAATTAAAGTGAAAGTAGTTACTATAATAGTGATAAATAAGTAAATAATTCACTTAATTTTATGTTATGTTGTTTTATTGTATTAAATTTTATTGTTGTTGTTGTGGTTTTGTGGCCGATAATTATACTTTCTGGTAGCACTCCCAGCTTTGTGAGCTCATATAAATTGTTACATCACCAACATATATACAAATGCAGTGTTAAAACTAGGATATTAAATGGACAAAAAAGTAAATAAAGTCAATAACATACATGCACAGTACTTAGGAGTGGACATCTGTAGTCTTGCTCAGTTTAACTAGCTAAACCAGCATGTATGAGCTAGCAGAAATCTAGTGCTCATTCTTACCTCAATAGAACTTTAGAACAGAACAGAAGGTTTCCATGGAGGGAACTTTTAACTTAGTGGGTTGGGCCTAATGGGTTGAGGACACAGATCAGATTATAAGAACTGATCCTAAATTGACAGAAATGTATAACCAACATTTCAGTTTTAACTGAAATTGCATCCCTGAAATCATTTCAAAGCATTTGGATGCTCTTGCTTCTGTACTTTCATTAGTCTTAATCTAGAGTCTGCAGGCTCTTTTAGATATTTAACATTGTTGTATGAAAACAACTTTACTTTTTGATTGTAGTAAATATGGCATGTTTAGTTGTGACATGATCCTGGCATGTGCTGTATGATGTCTATGATGTATCTATGATGCACATAGTTCCTTCCGTCAGTGGAACTCACTTACAACTGCTTTTTTTTTGTAGGTTTTTATGTAGTTTTGCCATGCTAAGTCCTTCATCAAGTGCTGACTGTGGTTTGTTGTATTAGTGTGTCAGGAGACAGTATGGGAAGCGTTCAAGATTTTCTGGGATCGCCTTCCAAAACAAGAGGAATACCAGCACTGGATGAGCCAGTGCCAGGCTGGCACAGTCAATGCACAAGAAATTGGCACTACATTCAGCCAGTCGGAGGAACATCTTAGCCTTATTCATAGAGTAAGTAGTGGGGACTTGTACCACTGTTTTCATCGCCATGGTTTTAAAGAAGTACATGGAGCATGCAAACATGTTTACATTAAAGCAAAGCTTCTCATGTAATTTTTTAAAAAGCTCCACTTATTGACCTTACAAAACTGGTGATGATCATATTAATGTTACAAATGATTCTTCTTCCAAGCAGTGTACAATACCATGCAAAAGTCAGATTTATTTAATTTTCAGTCAGAAACAACCAAAAACAAATAATTCATTTCATAGCATTAGGAAAAGAAGTATCTCTAGAGGAGAAATTTACAAGAGAAGAAAAGAAAATTCAATGTTTAATGTAGATTAAAATACATTTTGGAGGATTTCTATTGGTCCGTTCGTCATTAAATTTTTACACAATGTAAGGATCAACTGCTGCATTCCGCATTTACAGTGTCCACCTTTCTCATTGTGTTTGTCTAGTTCCCCCCTAGTTCTCACACATGTCTGAAAATTTAATCAATTAAGCAGCACGTATGTAAATGGGTGCACATGTGTATACTTAATAATTTATAGCGGCTTCGAATGATCAAGTTTTGAATCCAGATCTCTTTTATAGTAACAGAAATTGGAGAGGTTCTGTTTGTGATTGTATTTATCATCTTTTTTCATTTTCTTATTGTAGAGGCTTATTCAATCTGGACTAAAAATGTAAGACAAGTTACTTATTAACCACCTTTCTATGTCTTTATTCTTAAATCCACCCATAATGCAGTACCTCCTCCCTCCCCTTCATTGCTCTGTGATATCCTCAGAGTTAGCATCTAAGAAACTTTTTTTGGTCTTTCTTTGTCTTCAGTGATGCATCTAAGCCCCCTGTGTGCAGGTATGAGCTCTCAACCCCTAGTTCTAACCCATGGCCTTACCTGCTCATCTCTGTAGCGTGATGTAGAAATAGAAAAGCTAGCAAAGCTTTACCTAGCTTATGTCTTCTTAATGGTTAGGATCGGTTTCTGTTTACTTAAACCCATTTGGAATATTATGTCCATGCAATGGTTAATCCACTGATGTCCATTAGGGGTGTTATTACACAGTCAGCCCACAGTTTGGTATATATATATATATATATATATATATATATATATATATATATATATATATATATATATATATATATATAATGAAAAGTATCAAAAATATGTTTTGCAACTACATTTGCAAACTGTTTGTGTTTAAACAATGTAGCAAAATAACATAATTAATAAAATCTGTATTCTCCATGATACATTGTCACATCTCTGCAATGTGCATTATTACAGTTTTGCATTAAGATGATATGATGTCACAGTGCATTGTTCCACCCCTATTGTTTAAGGCCTAAATATATGATACACTGCCCATAAAAAAATGGAGACACCTGGTCTGATTTTCAAATTTAAATGTTCTCTTTTTTACTTTCCAATCAGGTAGCAAAATGATTTCACTAAATGATAAGCATGATGCTCCTTCATGCAGTAAGTACTCAATTAGGTGCTCCCCTAATGGAAAAGAGTGTCCCTCCAGTGGACAGATGAGACAAATTGGAACTTTTTAGCCAAAATGCACACAAACAGCTCATCTCAACTTTGACGTATTGTGGAAGGAGCATCATGGTTTGGGGCTGGGCCTGGGATGCCTTGCGATCATTCA
The DNA here is from genome assembly GCA_021613375.1 of Megaleporinus macrocephalus. Lineage (NCBI taxonomy): Eukaryota > Metazoa > Chordata > Actinopteri > Characiformes > Anostomidae > Megaleporinus > Megaleporinus macrocephalus. Next base: position 34,462,524 of record CM038709.1, on the reverse strand, counting down.
GGGAACAATGAATTTAGAGGTGTATCAAAGCATTTTACAGGAGAATCTAAGGGCAGCAGTCCATGACCTTAAGCTGAAGAGACGTAAAGTGATGCAACAAGACTATGACCCAAAGCACACGAGTAAATCAACTAAAGAATGCTTAAAAAAGATTCGTGTTTTGTAATGGCCAAGTCAGAGTTATGACCTTAACCATAACAAGATGCTATGGTATGACCTGAAGCAGGTTGTGCAAGCAAGATGTCACAAAAATACTGATAAACTAAATCACATTCATGCTGTAAAACTAAGATGTTGTTTTTGGTGCATTTTGATTTGAATACAAATATTGTGTTTTAAATTATGTGATTTTCTGTATTGTACTTAATATTACCAGGGGCATGAACTAACAACAAAAGAAAGCTTAGTTTTTATTCCATCTGACTTGGGTGCTGATAAGTGCTGACATCACTACCAAAGGAAAACAAATGTGGGGTAAGGTGTTGGGTTACTGCAAAATGAAAAAGATAACATACTCATTTGTTTTAAAAAGCAAGGTGTCTTTAAATGCTTAATGGGCAGTGTGTGTAACTGGTACTGTGGTTACATGCTATGTTATTAATGTATGAGTGCAGCTTTCCTCTGATGGTGGTGATCTTTTTAGGTCTCAGTCTAAGGCTACACCCAAAGAGCAGGACAGCACCCTATCAGGTTTGTTCAAGATACATGTTGTATTAGAGAATGAATGTATGTGTACTAAAACACTGTGGGGAAACATTTTAATGCTGCTTTGTGTGAATTCAGGTGTTGAGATGGTTCCAGCAGAGGTAATTACAGATACCACTGGGACTGTGCCTCCCGCGCACCTGTTTGAAATGATGTCAGAATCTGTTGTGGAAATTACTACAGAAACTCCAGCTAATGCCACACTGACAGGAGCAGAGAGTGAGGTTGGTGATTGGTGAGACTGAATATGCACACTGGAATATACCAGTACCTTAATGTGGTAGAGACAGGCTTGAGTAAGATTTCAGCCTCAGGAAAAAGCAGAATATGTACATTTAACAGAAAATTACACAGAAGCCTTAACAGCTGAATATAATACAAGAAAAAGTATATGAACCCTTTGAAATTATACTATAGTATAGACTAACACAATGTGCTAAACCTTATACCACACAAACCATTACAATATTCCATATATGTATTGGACACATCCATTAAACATTCACAGTGCTAGTGTAAAAAGTAAGTGAAGCCTTATGCTAATGACTTCAACAAAAGCTAATTAGAGTCAGGAGTTAGTAAACCTGCAGCCCAATCAATGAAATGAGATTGGAGCGAGGTGTAGCTATTATGGCTGCCAAAGGAGTTTAGACCAGTTATTAAATTCAAGGGTTCACTTACTTTTTCCACCAGTGAAAGTTTTAAGGCATGTGTCCAATACAGACATGAAACATTATACTTGTGCGTGAGGTATTAGGTTAAGCACATTGTTTTTGTCTATACTTGAGTGTAAAAGGCCACTGTATAGATATTTCTAGTATTCAGTGCTTCCAACATTTGCTGTTAGTTAAGTGCCTATTCTTTTGGGGAGAATTGCTTTCAGTTTTTCAAAGAAATCTAAGATTTTTCCATGCTTTTTGCATAGTATTTCTGCTTCTTATGATCCACATAATCCCAAACACAAAGAGGTCTGAGCTCTGGGATAACTAGTTCACTTTTCTTTGTAGCTTCTTTGTTTGATAAATGCGTGTGTTGAGCATTCTTGAGATTGTTGTTTTTCCTGTAGAATTTCCAAAGGTTTTGTCTGGTATACTAAAAGTTGTTTATACTTTGCTGCATTAATAATGCCTTCAATCAGAAACAAACTCCTCCTAAAGTTGAGTCCTCAACTTATACTAAATGGCCGTTTTGACTGAATAAACGATGTGGTCTCTGATGTATGCACAGCAATAAATATTGTGTATTATGATGATGGTCAGATAAAGAGTCAGCTGAAGTCTTTCCTCTGCTTCCTAGAACATGCCTATGCTAAATTGCAGGGGTGGAGGTTCCAACTAACCAAAGCCATGATGCCCCAGTAAACAAAACATTAAACCCATCTTGCAGATAACATAACACATACACAGAAGTAAATCTAACAACATTTACTGGCAGATTTTTTATCATATCATCTCTGAGACCTAGGATAATGTAAGAATAATTGTAAGACATAAAATGGACCTACGAACACCCCTTTGACATACCTAAAATGTCAGAATCTAAAGAAGTGTATTTAAAGCATTTGTGTTAACATTGTATTATTCAGTTATTAATTAATTGGTTTATTTTTTATTTTTATTTATTTTATTTTTATTAATTAAATAGTTTTTATTTAACCAAGAATATTAATAATTCACTAGCTACTATAAAACAAACAAATGAATTATGAGAGTTGGGAAATTCTTGACCCACATATATACTATTGGAGTTATTTGTTCATATAAGTCACCCAACTGTTGTTTGTTTATTTGTGTGTTTGTGGTTGCAGATCAATAATGAGATTCAGCTTGAGGCTGCTGCTGTGCTGGGCCGTCCGCTGGCAGAGCAAAGAGTGGAGCTCACTAGGCTGCTGACTGGAGAGCCATGGAGTGAAGAGCTTTCTGACACCAACAGCAACCAATATCATACGCTCACTAAGCTATTTAGCCAGAAGGTAAGGTTTTCCACACTCAGTCAGGCCACTAATAAACTGCAGTTTACTAAGAACCATGACACCTGAACACAATCTTATTTTGTACTGCAGCTAATATTTATTGCAGTTTGTGGTCTTTATACTCACTGTGTTTGTGGTATGTGCAGATTAGTGATGCACTGCAGAATCTGGCTGAATACAAGAGCGTATCAGTACTAGAGTTCAGGTATGTATGTTTTTTTTTTTTTTTTTGGGGGGGGGGGGGGTTGGGGGCTTGATTAACTTGCAAATCTGTAAATTTTCATTAGTATCCAGTTAACACATGCTTCTACATATCTCTTTTGGCTGTTACTCCAGCCTCTTTTATTGTGTTCCAGTCTCTTTGTTTCTTGTAACTGTGACAAGAAATACCCCTCACATTGTGTTCATACTTTTTTTTCTACAGGCCTCAAACTGATAGTTCAGGGTGAGTGTTGAGCTTTTCTGACCTTTGTTACTTCATCACTGGCATAAGGTTTACTTTCTTTTAATAACATTTTAGTAACAGAACATAAAACGAGTGCATTTATATCACGTACAAACTATGTGCATACATTTTTTGGGATTATTATCTATGTTTAGATTACTTTATTGCCAGGAGAAAAGATACATAAACATACCTGTACTCTCTCCTTAGTGATAAGGCAGTATTGGTGCAGTATGCAGTGACGCTGCAGACAAGTGGGCAGGAGATCAGCAGTGAGACTCTCGATTTCATCAACCTGCAGTCCAACATGGTTGAGGGAACTTTCAGTAACTCAGTGAAGCCTACTGTTGTGTACACCCTCACTGACCTGCATGCCTACATCACAGACACACTGCTAGGTATTCCTCTGTACTCAATAACTCTGACTAGTCTGTCAAGTACAGAGGATTTAATATGTTAACAGCTTAGAATAGTATACTAGAGTGTTCTGATTCGGGTGTACTGTTTACAGTGGAAACATATCCAAGGAAAGACCAGAATACAAAGGAGTCACAGCACCCTGAGATGACTGTAAGTCAGGATTTTTACATGGTGACATTTACTGCCTGTCAAAGAGTTATGCTACTTTTTAAATGTTTGGGAGTAATGTTTGATTAAATTTTCAATTCATAAAAAAATTACCTGCGCACTTTTTTTTTTTTACACAAAACATCTACTTATGTTTTGTTTTGGTATGTTTTGCAATACTTATGTTCATTAGAGTGCCTTTTTGATATGAAAAACAAGTTTTGTCTATATATATATATATATATATATATATATATATATATATATATATATATATATATATATATATATATTTTTTTTTTTTTTTTTTTTTAGTTGTTAAAACTACGTATCAAAAATCTTTGCCCTAAAGGTGACTTAAACACAAGTATCCTGCTTATTCCAAGACAGTGTTTCTTTTAGATTGTTCATGTTAGCTATTTACCAAAAATAAAGAAAGAAAGAAAGGAGGAAACAAGTAAATCAAAATAAAGGGAAGGTATCCCCAAACATTTCATGGATGAAGAAATGCAATTTATTATAACCATCTTTTTCTTTTTTTTAGAAGGAAATTCTTGAAGCAGAAGAAACAGATTTGCTTAAGGAGAAAGAAGATGGGGAAGAGCTTGCAAAACATGGCTTGCTGTTAGTCACTGCCACATCAAAAGAGGATGCTGTGGAAATGAATGGTATCATTTTGGAGGAGAACACTGCACTGCCATCTCTCGCTGAGCAGCCAAGTGCTGATTCCTCAGAAGGTAACACTTACATGCTCAGTTACGTTTTTGATAAAATTTGCAACATATTTTTGGTAGACACACTTTCTTTATTGTGTTTAGATATAGGGGTGCAAGAAGAATTGCTGTTAAAAAGTGCTGTGGAAACTCAGGCTCCACCCAGAACGACTCCTTCATTAGACTCCACCCATGCTGTTGATGTCACTGGCTCGGAACCTGCCTCTGGGTCTGGGGCAGGGGAAGATGATGAAAAATCAGTAGTGCCTGTCGTAGCGACATATGAATATGCAGTTTTGACTGAAGTGCTATTAGAGAATTATGTGCTGTCCACCATCACCACCCTAACAGAGTCTGTGGGAGAGGATCTGACATCACCTATAGAAGTTCTGACATCGCCTGTCCCAATGACTACAGAGACTATAGAGATAAAGGTAGAGGAACAGCTTTTAACTTCTTTAAAAAAAGAGGAGGAACCTCAAAGAGTCACTGAGGTTCCTACAGAAACAGAGATTCAAGTTAAGAAAGAAACAGAGGTCCCTATAATGATGGAGGTAGACTTTACAGATTTAGTGACGAACAAAGCAGTAGCAGACAAAGAAACACAAAAGACTGAAGAAGAGGAAGATGCCGACCTAATGGTGGAGAAAGATGAGAATAATGTTGTGGTAACAGATACTCCAGCTGTTGAGATTCTAGAGGAGGACCTCACTGAAGACGAGGTCCTGTTGGTCCCTAATACACCGGTCAGTTCTGCCCACCCCATGCCTGTCTCACCAGAAAAAGAATCAGACTTTACATTCACTACCAAAATAACTTTAGTAGATTCTGAACCTACCCTGCCCTTTGATATGACACATTCCAATCAAGACCCTCATACAACTATTGAAAATGATGAGGGTAGTGGGGTTACTGGTGTTGCCGAGGGTGACAATCAGGCCAGTGTTGCCATGCCGACCAACCCTGGCCGTGCTCTGATGGTGTTCTTCAGTCTGCGGGTGACCAACATGATATTTTCAGAAGATCTGTTTAATAAGAGTTCTCCAGAGTACAAGGCCCTGGAACAGAGGTTTCTAGAGCTGGTAATAAACCTGTTGTGATGGATGAATGGATGGATGGATGGATAAATGGATGGATGGATGGATTGATGACTGGCTTGATGGATGGATGAATGGATTGATTGATGAATTAATTGATGGATGGATTGATTGATTGATGGATTGTTGGATTGATTGGATGGATGGATGGATGGATGGATTGATGGATTGACTGATGGATGGATGGATGAATGGATGAATTGATGGATGGATTGATGGATTGATTGATGGATTGATAGATTGATTGATGTATTTTTGTATGTGTGCTGAATTTTCATATTCTCCAAGCCTCCATGTGATATTTGATTTCCTCAGCTGGTGCCGTACTTACAGTCAAACCTCAGTAACTTTGAGAATCTAGAGATACTGAACTTCAGGAATGGCAGCATTGTGGTGAATAGCCGTATGAAGTTTGGCAAGCCAGTGCCTCGGGGAGTCACCACAGCTGTCTACCTGATCCTGGAGGACTTCTGCAACACAGCTTACCAGACCATGAACCTCGCCATAGACAAATACTCACTGGATGTGGAGTCAGGTAGTGCCACCACCCAACTACAGAAATTATTAAAATACTCAGTTAGTCAGTTAGTCCTGAATAATACCTACTCAACTTTATTAAGCTGCTATAAGGGTTTAAAGTATAATTGATCTAATCATAATTTCGCATGATCACATTTTTCATTTTCATATATTACAGTATTACAAACTATGTGTGCATAGTCTTTTGTTTTATAGTATTACACCACTGTGGAATAACTTGGTGGAAAAGAACCTGAATTATTAGCACTGTAGCTTTTAATCTGAATGTGCCTGCAATTTGTTTTTCCTTTTTGCTGCCTTTTTAGGTGATCAGGCTGACCCATGCAAGTTCCAGGCATGTAATGAGTTTGCAGAGTGTACAGTAAACCGCTGGTCTGGCGAGGCGGAGTGTGTGTGTAATGCTGGTTACTTCAGTGTAGACGGTCTGCCCTGCCAGAGCATCTGTGAGGTCCAGGCAGATTTCTGTATGAATGACGGCAAGTGTGACATCATTCCAGGACAGGGAGCAATTTGCCGGTGTGTGTATATATGTGTGTTTTTGTATCTGCTATATGACTACTGTCCCCATCTGTTTCTGTTCGACACATGTGCTGCATGTGTACTTGTGTGTGAAATTTGCAGCATTTTCAGTTTGAATATTATAGATTTGTAGGAGCATTTTCACATTTATCTTGGGAATATTTGCTTCTGTTTATGTGTTTAAAGTTGTGGATATTTTTGTATTGTTTTTGTCTCCTTGTGGCAGTTAGTTATAATTTAGTGCAAATCAATACTTACTATTTTGTTAGTTCAAGTAAAATCACAATAAGAAGAAATCTGGAAATAACTAGCTAGCAAGAACTGATTTTCAGTTTTTCTTTTTGCTGTATTTATTTTCATTTATTTTAATCACATATGTTGCTTTTACAATAATATTTACAGCCAAGATAAATGGTTCTAAATAATGTGCTTGGTTACCAAAGACTGTATAACCTGGTATAGCTGACTGATATTTTAACGTATGTATGTATGTATGTATGTATATATGTGTGTGTGTGTGTGTGTGTATGTGTGTGTCTGTGTGTGTGTCTGTGTGTGTGGGTGTGTGATGCAGGTGTCGGGTAGGGGAGAATTGGTGGTACAGAGGGGAGCACTGTGAGGAGTATGTGTCAGAGCCACTGGTAGTGGGCATCGCCATAGCGTCAGTAGGCGGCTTCCTGCTAGTCGCTTCAGGTGTCATCTTCTTCTTAGCCCGTGCACTGAGAGACCAGTACGACAAGGAGGAAACAGAGGACCCAATAAGGTAATAAAAAAAAGCTTGATGCCAGCATAAATCATTGGTTCCAGTGGTCCACAACAGGCATTTTTCTAGGTATTTTGATGCATGTGGTCCATGTTCATCATAAATCGTCAAAAATGTAATGTAGTCTTGAAAGTTCATCTTTAGCATCTTTATTTTACACTTTAGCAACACTGAAAGAAACATACTTACATGTTATATATTGGCTATGTTTAGTGTAAGAACAAACATGTAAACTGAACTGAGCCATTGCTTCAAGCGTAAAGTAATGACATAATGACAACATACCCGATCTGCTTATATTTGTCAACTAGGATGACCTTTAGCTAAAAGCCTGTTTAGGTCAGGGCCTTTTAGCAGGTTTCATGTCATAACTTGTGTTTGTTCACATAGGAGAGGAGACAGTATTCCTTCTCTGGAGAGGGCCACCAAGTATAATCCCGTGTATGAGAGTGATGCAACAACAGGCTACAGCCACTACTACCGACGTTATCCTGAGCCCCCAATCCACAGCAGTGCAAGCGCAGAGGCTTCTACAGATTTCAGCAGTGAGGAGATGCGCCACATCTATGAGAACAGTGAACTAACCAAAGAGGTACTGTGAAGTGTGTTGACATATTGTCTATTCTGAACGGCGCAGTAAAGTTTGTGATGGAAGTTAGCCACAGGATCAGTCAGTGTGGGCATCTGATACATATTTATACATATCATAAGCTAGCCATAGGTTTTTTTGTAGTTCCATTTTTTTATTGGTTTATTGGCGATTTACACATCTGCATGAGTACACTTCTAAGTATTCTAGATTTTATTGGTCCAAGAGGAAGCAAACTTTTGCAGTTGAGCAGTTGCCTGATCTTCACACTATGACAGAACTTTTCAGAGCAATCTAGGTGCAGACAGTAAAAAGGTTCCCAGTTTACAGTTTGTTAAGCCAGTTTTATTTAAGTATTTTGGATTTTTTAAGAAAGTTAACCTTGCATAATTGCATATTCTGATTTGTTTCCTTTAGATTTGTTTTTCTTGTAGCCTAGTTTTGAAAATTGACTGCAAGTAGCACAAAAACAGTCTATGATGGGTTGTCAATGGTTTGTCAGTAAAACACCTGTTAAATTAAGTGTTTTTGTCATTGTTAAGGAATAGGCAGAAGTCTACCACAGGACATTGAACAACTCATTCTGTCTGACTCTGATATTTCTTTCTGTTTGCAGGAGATTCAGGACCGGATTCGCATCATTGAGCTATACGCAAAAGATCGCCAGTTTGCTGACTTTGTCAGACAACATCAGGCGTGAGTAGTCTTTGTTTTGTGTGCATCTACTGAAAACCCACATTCTTTTTACTTTATCTTTACTTTGCTGTCTTGGTGTGTATGTCACAAGGGCACTAGATACACGGAGGGAGAGTTCATCTACATAAAGTGGACATGCACTCTGTAGCCTCTTGCATACAACAAGGTATTAGAAAAACACACAGCACCACAAGTCAACCAAACTATTGAACTATTGAATTCTATCAATGGCAAGACAATTCAAGTATTTGAAATTAATCTGTATTGTTATTTCAGGAACATGTCTCATCTTTAAAGGATGCTGTTTGAATGATTACCAGAGTGCTGTGGGATCAGTATGCTTGAAGAACATTTCTGACTGCATTTCTCCACTTTCCATATGGGACTGGGGATCTGCCATCATTTTTTAAAATGGCTTTCTACATATATGAAAAGGAAAGGTCTTTTTCTGGTCATGACTTCTCTTCTCAAAGCCAAAAACACAATTATCTGTCTTGAATGCTTATTGAATGAGATGCTTCCTTCCTCGTTAGTGCCTTTTTGACTGTGTTGAAATGTGCATGGTCTTAATTTCTGAGCCTATCATGATCAATCCTAAAGATACAGGTCTTTTTAAATATTTAGTGTTAAATATTTAGTGAGTGTATATATATATATATATATATATATATATATATATATATATATATATATATATATATATATATATATATATGATTTTTTATGTCATATAAACAGCAGTGAATATTTTATGTTTGAATTTATTGCACTGTATTTTATTTTGTTCCGTTTGTGAAACACGAGGTGTGCAACGTTTAGCTCAGTCTTACTGCTGAATCTTACTTGAACAGCTCTGAATCTGAGGTGCTACATGGATTCAGTTTCTGACATGCTGTCAAAAAGGCCAAAAGGATTATATCTGGGAAAGGATTATTCTCTGACCTTAATTTCATTTTAACTGGCAGCTTTTTTTAATTATTGAAACAAAGTTGTTTATAAAAAGCAATTAATGTGAAACCAGCAATATCCACAAGTAAAATTGGGGTGGATAAAAGGAAAAAAGGTATTTTACCAGACCAAATCTTGATTTTGTTAAGTTAGATTACAGCAGTATATTTGAAAAAAATGCAAGAACATAGGGATGGGGAGGTAAAATCTGAAGTGCAGCCATCTTTTGATCTATTAAATGAGTAATTGCACCACAAAACCCATCTGAAACCTCTCTGACCCAGGCTCAACCATAACAGTGCTTCTCAAAGTTGATTTTTATTGGTAGTTCTGCCATTTGGAAACCTCCTGTAACCAAAGCCTTCTAATTTATAATGAGAGCAAAACCTGGACCTTGGAGCAGTGGAAGAAAGTATACGATGTGTTGAGTCATCTTATGCTCTAATGTTTTTCTGTCTTACTGTTTTTCTTTCTTAGTAAAAAAAATATTCAGAGTCACATTACACTCATAAATTGTTCTGAATGTTTTAAACAATATCCCATGAACAACATAGGCAGCTTGTCAAAATATAATGTAGCCGAGCATATTACTAATATGCCCATATATAGCCTAGTGTTTGACAGGTTAAATATATTTTTGGAGATTACTAGTTTTGTATTTAGATATTGTGCAATACAGAGAACTAGGTTTCTCTGTCTTTACAATATTCAATATATTCCATTTAATATTTTCTTTGAATACTGTAAAGCATCAAATTGATTAAAAAAATATAAATGAAGTTTTCATTTTACTAAACATTTGTAGTAAAAAAAAATTACTGCCCAAGTTTTGGTAATGCAACAACCTGATGCCAAACATTTTGCATGTTCTGATTATAGTAGTAAAAATTATCAGCACATTCTGGGCATGGATGCAGACACATAACGTTCTCTGTTTTCTTATTTAGACCTGCTACAATTTTCTAATTGGATGTTGTGCAGTGTGTAAACCTTTGGGTTCATATAAAGTTTTGGGCAACATGAATAATTGGAGGATGCATTTGTGCTTTGACAGTGAAGCTGGACAGATTTTCACATAGCGTAACTACATTAGGATTTAAGAAGCATCACTGTAATTAGTGAAAGCAAAGATTACGGAGTGGATTACACAGTATTACCTGGAGTCTGTGCTAAATGTGTGTGTGTGTGTGTGTGTGTGGCTCTAGTCTCACACACACTGAGCTGTCTAATGTACACTGACAGCTCACCTCCCAGCAATGTCTATCCCAGTGACACCCTATGATGTTCTCACCTCCACACAATAGCTATTTACCACAGAATACCTTTTTTTAGATAAGGGCAAAAGTCAGGGGTAGATACACTCAACAAAGTTCCCAAATGGTTTTTAGCTTTAGTTGTGCTAAACTTCTTCTAAGTTCCTCAGACTCCACCAAAAGGTTCTTTAGGTTGTTTTTTCTAGTATGCTCAAAGTTGAAACAGAGACATATGACACTTCCTGCAAAGCTAGTGTCCTGTCAAGGAGAATGCATTTGTGGTTTACCAGGCAAATAGTAAGCACACAGTATTAATAGAAATTTGCGTGCAGCTTGAGGTTAACGCAAACTCCCTGTGAAGCCTCTCAATGTGGACAAGTTGGAATATAGAGCACTAATCAGCTAAAATGGACCACCTGCCTTGCTCTGTTCTCTCTTCCTCTTTTTCACCCTTCATTTGTATAGTCTGTTGTCTTGCTGTTTTCAGACCTGGTACTAAACCATTTTAAACAGTTTAAATAGTTCTCTAAAGATACATTTTTACAAATAAGATGTTTTTACCTCCACATAAGGTAAAAGCCAATTACAGTTTTAGCCTGTACAAGCCACAAGACTTAGTGTTAGTGTAGGCACAACACAGACACCCCATTTTGTTGTTGCAGCAATCATGTCAAAGCACATTTATTGTCACATCACATATACAGGTGTGCAAGTAAGTGAAAATCTTAAGTGTGCTGTCTCTTGCTGTACTACTAGTTTACTACTCTGTATGTGCCGGTATGGATGTGCTAGATTTGAAGCTGCAGTAAAGTACAGATTGAGTCTAAATTGAGGTGTGGATATTGTGTATTGTCCATATTATTATGATCATGATGGTGATTCAGGTAAGAGGCCCATTGACCGATACAGGCTGTTCAGCATCCTGGTGGCCTGGGGAAGAAGCCAGCTGGAGCTGGACTTTATGCTTATCTGCCTCTCTCTGCTCAGCAGTTGTGAGAACAAATAGTGGTATGGATCGGTGAAGTCCTTTGGAATCCACCTGCTCTTCCTCAGGCAGCAGCTGGTGTATAAATCTAGGAGGTTTGGGAAGCTGATGTACTAGGCTGTGATGGAGCCGAATGTTCCGAAGGTGAGGGGTAAAGTGGACCCTTCTATGCCTTCTTCAATATCTGTTTGGTATATCTGGTTAATGGTTGTTCCACTGTAATGTGATCAGCAAAAAATGTGAAGCTACTGGCTCTCTGCAGTGGCCCCATTAATGGTGACTGGGGTGTGTGCCCTGTCTCCTGATTCCTAAGGTCTATTATCAGCTCCTTATTCTTGTCGACATTGAGGTTTTTTTCCTGGCATCACTGTGTCAGGGAACTGACCTCCTCTCTATATACCAACTACTTGTTGCCGGAGATCAGGTCCACAAATGTGTCATCTGCAAAATTGAAGAAGACACTGGAGCTGTGTCTGGCTGTGTAATTGTAGGTGTACAAGAGTTTAGGAGAGTGCTGAGCACACAGCCCTAAGGAGCTCTGGTGTTAGGAGTCAGTAAGGAAAAGGTGATGCTGCCCATCCTTACCATCTGGCATCAGTTCACCAGGAAGGTTAGGATCCAGCTGCAGATGGAACTGTTCAGACCCAGATCCCAAAGCTTAACTTTAAGCCTCAAGGGGATGATAGTGATGGAAGGTAGTGAGAAGCAGATGAAGTCTCTAACCAGCTTCTCAAAGCACTTGCTCATTGTATAGGTTAGATCAACAGGCTGCCAGTCATTTAAAGTAATAAGCCTTCATGACTTCAAAACTGGAACAGTAGCAACTAGTTTGAAACATGGTGGCACAACTGAGAGGAAAAGACAGATTAAAGATGTGTGTAATTAACAAAAAACTAAAAAGAGTGAAAAAGAGCGTAGGAGCGGGTTTGACATGGGGGGGGGGGGGGGGGGGGGGCACATTTGCTAACATGAATCAAAGCCCACCCTATCCCCTAAATATTACCTATAAGCTGATTCCACTCTAGGTAAGGTAGTAAAACACTGTATGTATAGTGACGTAGAACAACATTTGTGGAATTACGGTAAATTGCAAATTAACAAACAAAATACAACATTATCTGTTTTTCTGTTTATTATTAGATAAATCCAATTAAAGCTCACTTTAAAAACTAAACAAGATACTCCACATGACACTGTTGTCAGAAAACTTTTGATACACGCAATATCTGGATTATACATACATATATATATATATATATATATATATATATATATATATATATATATATATATATATATATATATATATATATATATATATATAACCAAAACAATTAGTATTTTCTTTGGTGGCATGATGATGAAATGACATGACAAAACAAAGGTTTCCTGACTAGACAAGACTAACATTAATGTTAGACAGTAAGGCTGTGTCCTAAACAGCACCCTCTGGAACATTACATACTGCACTATTGAAAGCACTTCTAATGATGTTGTCCTTTTATTTATTCATTAATTTTATTTATTATATTCAATTTTTTTTTTTACATATTTAGTGTAGTAGCAGTCGGCAGCAGGGGTCATTGTATGCTTAGAGGTTTAGGGGTGCTGAGCACCCAAATAAGAACAGCTTATAATAAAAAAACTACATTTTCAAGTAATTTTGGACCATCAATCCGAAATCAGTGTTGGGGAAACACTGTGTTGTTTTATTTAAGAGAAAAAGTAAATAGATCCATATCAATTTAACACATTTTTCTCATTGAATATTTAGCTTCTGTGGGCTAGGGTGACCAGATGAGAATGAGAGAAATTCAGGGCATGAGACTTGAGATGAGTGTGTCATGACAGAATAATTAGAATAATTTAGATCAGACACACCAATTCTAATAATCAGTTATTAACATTATTATGATTATCAACAGATGCATTATCAATGAGCATATGATCACCATTATGCTGGCCTTACTTGAATATAAGCATTGGATATCTATAGCAGACCTGCTGACCACACACACACAGTTACATTAAAAATTACTGCATGCAAGCCCAAAGAAAAACACAGTATACTGTAAGAGAGAGCACAACATGGGTCAGGTCTTTTAAACTAGAAATGTTGTATCCAAGTATTAGAAGTGTGAGGTACATTATAACTGTTCAGTGTTCAGTCTTGTTCTTAATGTATCTCATACACGAATGCAGATGTATTTGAAAACACAATCACCAAGAAGAGTACTTGAGGATAGTAAAATGCGTCTAACTATTTTAGATAGCAGATACAAATACTGATGCTCCAGTTATTTTGTAACATTTACTAACACACAGCCATGCACTGCAGCCAAATCCCTTGTCAACTACTCTATTTCCTCCAGGGGGCAGTGTGTCTTTGTTATAATGAGTGCAAGCAGGACGCAGTTTTTTTCCTGGAAATCATACATTGATGCTTTCATAATGTCAGCATTCTACATGCAATGTAAAGATTTTTATATTTTAATGTGTCTTGTTAACATACTTATGTTTTTGGACATCTGCTCCTGAGCAGTAAAAGCAAGAGGTGAAACACCATTTACAATTATCTGTAGTACTCCATAACTACAAAGAGGAAAGAGTGACATGACCATATAGACATATGACTATAGGTGTCCATGATCCTTTAGGTTATTTGTGATGCAGTTAAGTATAGAAGAGTTCCTGGGTATTTTTCTATGAGTATGTTGGGATAAATCCACTTGCATCTGGCTTGAGCCCCAGCCAAAAATGTTCTCTCTTACATTTCTGGCGTACTGATGTGATTTACTGCCCTCTTTGGCGTCCCACCCTTTACTGACAGCTGCATCTAGCCCTGACTTTTCTTTCTCAGATAGCCGCATTCACAGATAATAAGACTAATGTTTTCAGTGAAAAGTCCTCTGTAACTTGGTTGGTGCATCAGTATAGGCAACCTAGGCAATCACCAAGGAGAGTACTTGGGGATAGTAAAATGTGTCCAATTATTGTACCACCCTTCTCCAGTTTGGATGTTCCCTACAGTGATCATTTCATATATTCATAGTTTGTAGCTAACATAAAACTAATGACTTCATGAGATGAAATAGATGTGTTGGAGCAGTATAACAATAAGACACAAAAGAGAATTACTTCAATATCAAGGTTAGGAAACATCAGTCAAAGCTAAACATTTTTGTGTTCCAATTTTGTGTTTAGCATATTTTTATATTAAGTTTGTGTCCTGTGAAAAAAAGGTATCTCCCCAAGCCAATCACAGCTGCAAAATGAGCTTTCATAATCCATCTACATGAGCCAACACACACAATCTGAGCACACAAGGGCTTTCAGATGCATTTCATATGAATCCATTATCATTATCAGGTCACTCCAACTGAGCAGACATCATTTGTTTAACTATTTGATTCAGCCGAGTGTTTTGCTAAATAGCTCCGAAAACACATGCACCCAGAATCTTCCCAATGTGAAGTGTACACCAGTGTTTCTCAAACCTGTCGTGAAAGCCCATTTAACTGGTGACTGTGATAAGGCAGGGAAAATGTTAAGGAACACAGTGTACACGTTTCTGATTCCTCAGCTTCTTATCTGCTGCTAATTAAGGTTAAATTTTCTCTTTGAGAAAGTTGGATAGTGAATCAAACACGCTGGCTATTGTCCTGAGATCCCATGATCAACTGTCCTCCTGCCCAGAAGAGGTAAGCAGAGGTCAGGCAGTCACTCCACACTCTCTGTTTGATGCTGTTCTTGTAGTCCTGCAACAGTGCCAAGATCTGAACATCTGTCTTAAAGACCGGCATGACAAACAGTGTGGGAAGATAGATGGCCACTGCAAAAAGAAGAGAGAGAAAACATCCATGTTTCCCAAACAGCCTAAAAAATGACTAAAGCAATGACTAAAGCCAAGGACTGGAACCATACCAAGACACGGAAATACTGGTGCAGTAATGTCAGAGCTCCAATCCATCATAAATAACTACAGGGCCTGGCAAGGATATCCCATACTTGGTGGGGAAGCCCCTTCTGCAATATTGGATTCATATGTTGAAGGCTTTCTGACTTATAAATATACTATTTATGTCTTATATATGTCGTATCCCAAGTACAAATGAAGTATATCACTGTTGTTGGAACAAAACCCCATGTCTCTTAAATACTGATTTTACAGGAGAAGGAAAAATCAATCTTAATCTTGAATAGATTTTAAACAAGATCAGATCATTTTGGAGCATATCTAATGGTCTAGCTGAGATTTTCAAATTCTGTTAAAAGTACACAATGATAAAAATGGAGATATAACATTTAGTTCTGACATTACTGATGTCCACATAAATGTTATCCTGCAGCTCCTCTCATGTGTGAGTGCAGGATTAAAGATTCCTCATATGTTTTAACTTCCCTTGTGCTATTAGGAAAGAAGAGACACTGTGCTGATTGTGCTGGAATCCAGATTACTTAAATATGACATGGTAATCCAGGGCCCAGCAAACGCAAATCCAAAACACCTACATGCTCCAGTCTTAAAGCACAGCAGAAATACAGCTGGCCTTCAGGTATTCCTGATGTAAACAATGAGGAAAGCATGTTTAGCAAGTGTGCTAAATTGACTTCATTCAAAATAGCATGCGCCACTTGTGTCTTGCACACACAGATGAATTGAATTGAATTGATTTTTAAATTATTGGTACCAAATTTAGGAAATTCTAGAGCTGATGACAGAAGAAACAGAAAAAGTTTTAAAAAAAGGAAAGAAAAACATGGAATATTTAGGCAAAAGCCCTCCTTGTTTTTACAATACCTGTCCATTTTATTAGCTCCACTTATCAGGAAGGAACACTTTAAGTTCTACAATTACAGACTGTAGTCCATCTGTTTCTCTGTGTGCTTTGTTACTCTTGTCTTTAATGGTCAGGACTATCACAGGACCACCATGGAGCAGGTATAAAATGGGTGGTGAATTATTCTCAGCACTAAATTTACACTGAAATAGTAGTGGTGGTGCGCTGAGAGTGCATCAGGCACAGCAGTGATCAGCAGTTAACCAGAAATATCCACTCAGCTGTTTCCAGCATCCTCTGACCACTAACGAAAGACTAGAGGATGACTGACAAAGTCAAGTCAAGTTTATTTATATAGCGCTTTTTACAACGATGTTGTCTCAAAGCAGCTTTACAGAGTTTTGAAAACAGACAGTTATAACATATATCCCCCAGTGAGCAAGCCAGAGGCAACAGTGGCAAGGAAAAACTCTCTCAACTGGAGGAAGAAACCTTGGGAGGAACCAGACTCACAAGGGGAGACCCATCCTCCTCTGGTCAAACAGTATTTACAGTTTGAACTAAATACCAAAGAAAGGAGCCTCTGTTTGAAATCTGGATAGCAAAGCTTTAGAAGCTGCACAGATTAGAGGCAGTGTATGACTGAGGCAGTGTATGACTGAGGCAGTCTATGACTGAGTCTTTATGTAAAGTGGGCGTAAGCTGAAACAGTCCCATCCTATCTCAGTGCTGGTGCATCTGGATGGCACAGTGATGTAACTGAGGGTGTAGCAGTAAATGGACAGGTGAGCTGGCTGCCATGCAGCAGCAGATGAGCTATCGCCTCTGACCTTGCATCTACAAGGTGGACCAGCAAGGTAGGAGTACCTAATAGAGCAGACAGTGTCTAAACCAAAAAAGAGAAAAATGAGCAGCCAAATAATTAGTGTACACCTTCTCTGGTTCAGTGTGATAGCTCTCCGTCCTGCATGTGACACTCAACCACACTCCCACTTTATGAGTTAATAACTAATTGAATTGATAATCAATAATTAGTTATGAGATAAATCATGGAAGAACTTAGACAATAATTATTTAAACAATTATGTGAGCTGAACACTGTTTGGAAGTGAGAATAATTAGCTAGTGTCCCTACCAATGTTGCCACCAACCTTTGTTCTAGAGAGCCTCTAAATTGGCAATCCCCTTTCTTTACATAAATTTGTTTGGTCCTCCCCTCAATCCAGGAAATGTTGGCTACTTTCTTACAAAGTTGCTACAACATTGTCAAAAGATGTTGCTTTTTATGTTGTCTAAACAAGCTTGACACAACATTGTTAGCAGTGCACTGCCAGTGAGGAGTGCGGATGGAGCGTTATTTCAATTTTCTTCCCAAAAAAGAAAAGAAAGACAGAAGAAAAAAAATAAAGGGCAGTATGTCACCTAATTCTGTTTTTTTTTTTTTTTTTTTTTTTTTTTTACAAAGAAAGGAGTATGTAGTTTGTGTGTGGTGGAAACGAACTTTTTAGTGTAGTCCACTTTGAAATAGGTTACCTCTGCCTCCATAACTAAATCTGTTGTCCCTGCTCCTGAATGTTGCCCACCAACTTCAGTTCAGCAGCCTTGTTTCCCCATTCCCATACCAATGGACCAGCCCTATGTCCCATCCTAATACTCTTAATAGTGCACTTGTCCTATCTTCTATGTCCTCCATATGTCTTAGTCCCCAGAAAGTTTAATTAACTCTGCTTTTATGTTTAAGACATAACGTTTCTCACAATAATAAAGGTTGAGGCAGAAACAGTAATTCAGAAAGCTGCCTAAAGGAGGGAAACAAAAAGCAAGGGAGTAAGACAGAGAGAGAGTGAGTTTCTGGGTCTATGAGTATTTGGGTGAGTGAGAGAAAGTCACGTCAAATTTTGGCAAGACATATTACTTCCCGCCCCTTAGTTAACACACTATAGATGGGCTGGTCATAACTAAAACTTCCCAAAACACCAGCACAATATGCACAAGACACACATGCTTACTTCCTAAAGCACACAATTTGCAAAACTGAGTCAAAGGGAAAGAAAGCAAGACTCAACAGACATTTACAAGAGAAGAGCAATAGAGGACTTTAGCAGGCTAAGCTTTAATGACCCAGTAATTTGAGTGAAGCAGACAGCATGAGAGACTTTCTTCACATCTTCATCATCACCAACTTTTTTCTCAACTTCATCTGTGCATCCGAACTTAGAGGTACAGCATTTTCTGTTATTTACTATTGATTACAAAATTACTTGACTTGGCTAATTGACTTAGAACGAGATTAATTTTGTCCTGTTACCACAGGTAAGATGCAACATCAGCATATATTTATATATATATGTATGTGGATATGAATACTAACTAACCCTTCTGTCACCATGATAATTAAAATAATGGTTGCAAAAATGTGACTATATTTAAATGAATTGTTATTTACTAAGGCTCACATCATACTTGTGGCATGTTGTTAATGGAATTGTCCTGATTAAAATTCAGTACCCCAGATGTTGGCAGAACACTTTCACTATGCTAGTTATTTATTTTGATTGGCACAATCAGCCGTGCACAATACTTAAGAATAAACTAATTATGAACATGTTATGCTTATTAGTACCAAACGCAACTGAATGTTGTTTGATGTCTGTTCAGTGTTCCCAACCATTGCTGGCTCATAGTACTGGAACAAACTATTAATAACTGTTAATACCTCAGTCCAGTCTACACAAAATCTCACTTTCTTGTATCACATCATTAAGAGCAAAGATTCTGCTGACATTAGCCTGCTTTGCAATTTTTATCAAATAATTTAATTGCCTAATCACTTCACTGGATTCTGTCTTAGTTAGTAATAATGACCCACGTTTTACATTTGCATTTCCAGACACAGATTAAGCTCAGTGGTTTAAATGAACAAACTTTAAGACTAATTGTTATTTAAATTTGTCAATGAACTAAAATTAGAAGTGAAGAAGTCTAGGACATGAGAGTTAAAATTAAACATAGGGCAAGTTTAAATTGAGATTTGTAGCTTTCCAAATGAATGTAAGCTTTATGAAAATCCTGTGCGGCAACATTCTTGTCTTGATGGGAATGGTCCACTGAGGAGAAACACTGGGCACAAGTTTTTGTTAGATTTGGACCCAAAATCTTGATGCATTTATAAAATCTCAATCCAACCAAAGACAACATGGAACATTGCAATGAATGTACTCTCATGTAAGTCAACAACTGAGAATATCTACAGATATAGATGAGTTTTGACACATTTTTCTCCAGTTTATCCACTTGTTCTTGACTTTAAACGCCATGATGAAATGCTACATCAATGTTAAGCATTAAAACAAAACCGACCAATTATGTTAGTTTTTCTGTTTCATAGGAAAGACGGTTATTTTTGCTGCAAATGTTATTTTGCTGTTGCACAAGAAGAAATCCTGATTAGATTCCTATGTCTCACTGCATACGCCCACTCACACACAGCCAGAGGTTTTCTGTTCTGTTTAGTTCATCAAGTTCATGATTTATTACTAGTGCATTTCTCCAGTGCACCAGCTGATTGGCTAAGTTAGCTTGTACAAATACCTAGGGGGAACTGCCCGGAGATTGACCAAGCCAAAAATGATGTAATAAAAGCCTGTTTGTTTGTATTGGAGGGCTGAGGTCTCGGCAAGAAACGTCCTTTTCTCTAACGCACAAAAAAACCCTGTTCTGCAGTAACACATACTGTTTCCTCAGTCATGGTCAATCATGACTTGCAACAATGAGGATTTTTTTTGTCTTATTATTATTATAAAGTATGACACAAAATCTGCCCTATTAGGACTTGTTTTGGTGCTATTGATCATGTAGCTCTTGGCAAAAGAAAATCTGGCATTGAACCGCATATTATTCCACAGCAGTTTTTAAAATTCCAATAGATATAACGTGTTTGCTTAAAAATCCCAATAAACTGACCAAATCCTCTCCTAGGGACAGTTATCTCACTGTTTTCATAGTGTATTTTTTGTTCTATAAATTAAATTAAATCATGAAATACAACGTAAATATAATAAAAATTAATTAACTCCATGTATCTTGGTTAATAAAGGTCATCATTTAAATATTCAACTTTATTAGCTTGAAAATTCTTAGCTTACAAACCACTTGAGTGTCTAACTGACTACCTCTTTTCTTAATTCCTGCAATTTATTTAACTTGTGTAATTTTTATCTGTGTTTCATCCCTAGTGCGGAGAGAGAACATGAAGGTGCGAATTAGCACTAAAGGGGACACCATTTTGCTGAAGTTCATGCGCTCACACATAGACACTAAGCTGGAGGGTTTTATCCTGGGCTATGGTGGTAACATGTTCTCGAAACAGTTCATCCAGTTACCAGAGAATGGGGAACCTTATGAAACAGAGATTGGTAAAGCCCAGCTATATCTATTTCTGAGTTTCTCCATCTCGTCTTTCTCTCCATCTGACACTTATCTTTCTATATTTCAGATGCTGAGCCAAAATATTTGATTGCAGTGAAGCAGGTCAAAGCAAATGAGGTCAAGAAACAATGCACAGGTGATATTCATATAAACAAAGCAAGTAATCACATGATCTATTCAAGCTTTTGACATCATAATTCAACACAATCTTATGACAAATGAGTAGTTTGATTAAAGATTAAATTTATACAATTTCTCACCTACTCTGAATTGGACAACCAAGACATGCTTGGTGTCTGATATTTGCTTCCTGAATATTGCAGAGAAGCTACAAGCTAATGTAGCTAACCCCAACAATCAGCATTGTATAAACTGCATCAGATGTGTCAAGAACAATACACTTAACAAAAAAATTACGGTAGCATTTTTAGATATTTTTTTGTTTACAGCTAAAAGTCATAGATTATCAAATAAAATATAACAGTGTTCACAGCATTTTCATGCTGTTTGCAGACATTTTTTGTAACCATACATTTTTATAGTAAATATAACACATATTCATATTGCCCATACCTTGATAACATGTCGATAAAACAGCAGTTTATGTCCTACAGAGAAGGTGACTCTAGAAAAGCCACTGCATTTGGTGATTGGCTCTGTGACCCCAACCTCAGTTCTTCTTTCCTGGGCCACACTCCTGAAAACTCCATACACTGACACTGTCCTGGATGACTGCATTGAGGAGGGGTATGTGTATGCATTTGAACATGTGTATTTTGCCTGTGTTAAAACCAGAGTGTTCTTGCCTTCCTGTGCCTCCAAATGTCTGGTCACACTTCTGATAGGAAACAATGAGAAGTACAGATGACTAGAAGGGCCAAAATCATCAGAACAATCCAACATCTAGCCAAGAATAGAAACACATCCCAAACACCCAAACAGAGAGTGAGAGAGAGATTGTCTTACATGAGTATTTAAGGAAATCACTTTGTTTTGTATTAATACTGTAGCAGAATGACTTTAAAATGGAAAGATATTTATGAGGAAAACCTCATGAGTAAGTGGTTTTTCTTTCTCTGACTTTTCAGTCAGTTCACTGTGCGCTACAGAGAGAACGAGACCAGCAAGCAATGGAACTATCAAACGTGTCCCACCACCAATACTATCATTGACAACCTTAAACCGAATACACCTTATGAGTTTGGTGTCCGAGCAGACACTGACAACATCAGTGGGGACTGGACCCCTCCAGTAATACACAACACAGCTGGTACACTCCTATACAGCATAAAGACAAAATAATATGTAAAACCTTTGTGCTGTAGAAACAATTTCCTCTTGTTTTACAGATGTAGACATTCACAAACTTTTCAAGCCTAAGAACCAGCTGAGGCCTGAGGTATGTTTCCAGTTGCAGACAAGGAGCAAATGACATCTCTCCCCACCAACTTTCTATACTTCCTTTGTCCTTTTGTCTTACTTATTTTTTTGTGTGAATGTAGACTTTTCTCTCTGCACAGGAGCCCATTATTAAAGCTCCTGAAGTTTTCTTACCTCCAGTGCCTGGTAAGATGTTTTCCCCATTACTTGTATTTAAAACATGTATCTGTGTATCGGTATGATTCACCTGGGCCCCTCTACCGTCCAGTCCTACGCAACATTACTCAGAGCAGACCAGTTCCCCTCTTAAGACATTCAGGAGACCTTCCTACACCAAGAGGAACTCTAGGTAATTAACTCTAGGAGTGGTGATGGGAATCACCACTCCTACACAACAGCACCGTTGCTTCATGTTGTTTTCACCTTTTAAATATCATTGGAGAGCCCTGCATCCTTAATTATTGACAAGCATACAGACAAAAAAATAAACAAGTGTAACTTTAAATCTGATTAGACAAGTCAACAGAAAGTGGCTAGACTAAACAAAGCTAACAATAGGGCTACGGTAACTCAGATAACCACTCTGTACAATTGTGGTGAGCAGAAAAGTATCTCAGAAAGCACAACTAGTTGAGGCACATGGGCTACAAAAGCAGAGGACTATGCTGCATCTAGTCTTCTGTCAGTCTGGAAAAGACTGGAAAAACACAGCCTGATCCATTGGTTAAACTTGCACTGTATCAACAGTTTTGGTAGTAGGTAGTAGGTAGTGTAGGCATACTTAAGGTCCATTGATACCAAGCAATCATGCAACACACTTTTTGAGCATTGCTGAGGACCATGTGCATCCCTTTACAGGCACAATTTGCAATATTTTAATGGCTATTTCCCTTATGATGATGCATCATTTCACAAAGCGAAGGTCTCAAAGTGGTTTCAAGAATATATCAATGAGTTCAATGTTTTTTATGGCATTCCAGTTGCTGGATCTGAATCCAGTTCAAAACCTTTGGAAGTGGTAGAATGAGAGATTCACAGCATGAAATTAACAATATGGCCAAAAATATCAAAGGAATGTTTTCAACATTGTGTGGAATCCATGCAAAAAAATAAGCCTGTTTTGCAAAGGGAGTCTGTATTCAGTATTATCATATACCGTATATATATCAAGAGCAACAAATTGATTTGCACTGATGTAACAGAAAGACAGTAGTTTTTGGAAGTAATACCACGTCCCTATTCAGAATTTTTAGTATAATTCAGATTGTTATGACACCTGATGTAATTAGTTTGACACATTGTTAACAGGGGCTCTTCTATTAAGACTTTGTTCTTATTAGATATTGTGCTGTATTTATATCTTTTGGCTTGTTACATCAATATTAGTTTGAGTTTGGACCATGACGACGTATGATGGAATTGTGATAGAAGAATGGTTAAGGGCATGGTAAAAAACTTGAACTTCTTGGCAGCTACTGGATAGCTTTCTTTTAGCACTGGTTAGAGTTGAGCTTGCAAGTAGACCTTAGAATCATGTGGCAAAACATAGTTATGAATGTCACTCTTGGTTTTACAATAATTTTTTTATGGTCTTGGTACTGATCGTGTTTAGTTTACTGAGCAATGTTTTTTTATTATCTTTTTATTTGAATACCTTGTACTCTCTTACAAACATCACACTTAAGTACACTGTGTTTGCACATTGCAGAACTGATTGTTTTGTTTTGATTTACAGTTCCTACAGCTACCCTGAACTATAACTGTTGATGTTGATGACTAGGCAGTAAAGGAGTTTTTTAGGGTAAAAGATTATTGGGGGTTGTTTTATCTACCGTCACTGAGCTCAGGCCCATTTGCCTAATTTATATATAGGATTTTAACTCTGGTTCTTACTCTAGAGTAAATATTACTACAGCTGGCGAGGGCTAAACATTTTTTTTATTACTAAAGCTGTTAAATAAAACCAACATACGTTTTTACAACTACCTAGTTTAGTTATCATAACTGTTTAGCACAATTATGGCAAATATAAACCCATGGTTGTTGGCAAATTATATCTCCTTCAACAGTTACCTATGTTTGGCTGATTACTTGAACATTTAAGATAAATTACAATATTAAGTCATTGGGATTAGCATGGTTGTATCTTTTTCAAAACATATTTTTAAAAATTATTAATATTATTAAAACATTTAGTGCAGCCTTAATATTGTATTAATATTGTATAATCATGTAGGCGCAATTACACACACACACACACACACACACAGACACACACACACACACACACACACACACACACACACACACACACTGAATTCTCATGTCTCTTCTCTGAACAGGAACTGGAGGCGATGATGTAAATTCTCCCCCTGAGGATCCATTATCTTTGATACAGACTCTTACTTTTTCCCATACACCCACAAGTCAATCACCTTCAAAGACAACCAACACCTTTCAGACCCAACAACGTACTAAAGAACGTACAACGTACAATACTCCACTCAACCAACCAATAACAATTAAGTTCCATAGTACAATTCAACTCCAGTCCACTTCAAACCAACCCCAAAACAACACAGCCCAATCACAAACTAGCAATACACAAATAAAAGCTAGCACAGTCCAACCGCATGTTAGAACATCCCAATCAAAGCCTGAAGCAAAAGCCCCCGAAAAGTCCAGAGCAACACAACATATAACCAGCAAAGGTCAACTAATACACAGCACAACCCCCCAGACCCAACCTTACACAACCAAGTCCCAACCCATCACAACCCCACCCCAACTCAGAACAACTCAACCTAGCACAGTCCGACTGAATGTCAAAACATCCAAATCTAAGCATGAAAGAGCCTCTCAAAAGCCCAGTCCAACACAACTCAGCACAATATCCCAATCCCAACTCAATACAACCAAATCCTATCTCATCATAAACCAACCCCAATCCCAACCCATGTCAATTCAACCAGAGAACAGCATTACCCAACCCCAGGAAAGCTCAATCAAACAACAACCCAGCACTGCTCAAACCCAATATATGACAGTCCAATCCAACTTAATTACAACACCCAGAACACCCCAAACAACCAAAAAAAGCCAGTCCAAAAAAATGGAAACAAAATCCAGCACAGCACAATCAAACACCCAATTCATCCCCATAACCAAACAACCCACGTTAATACAAGAGCAACCTTGGACAATCAAAAAACAATCCAACAAAATTCAACAACCTTCTACATCTCAAGAAAATATCTACAAAACCAAGCAACAACCTGCCTTAATGAATCCAAAACCTACACGTGAATCTAATACTTACTATCAATTCAGCACAACACAGTATCAACAGATGTTAAGCACCAACCCCTTTTCAATAACATCAAATAAGGATGGTTCCTTCTTAAGCATGCCACTGACTCTGCCAAAGCCCAAAGCAGTCACACAAAGAAGCGTAATACTACAGCATACAACTACTCATTATCTCCCTTATGATAATAACAATTCATACAGTACCATTGAAATAGAAACAAGAACATGGGAACAGCCCCAAACATCAACCACATTTCATCAGCAACAAGTTCCAGGACAATATCATCAATCAACAAGCCCTACAATACAATATTACAACACTACACAATGGAAATATAACAATTATGAAAGCTCCCCTGAGAGTAAGTCACAAGACACTTATAGCCCTCAGAGCACCACCGAACATGCGCCAGATGTGTCTATTCAGCCTTCCGACTTAATGGCGCCAAGAAAATCTAATGCCAACCAAAACTCACCTCAGGCAGAAAAGGCAGTCAACAAGAAGCTCCGAGACAGCAAAGCGGGTAAATTCACATAATGGTTATTTATCAGTTATGTTCATTTAATAAATAGAACAGTTTAAAAAGAATACAGCAGTAAAATTGCCAACTAAAAAACTGATGATATGTTAGTTCTGTAATTATTGTGCTTAGTAATAAAAAAAGTAATGTAAAAAAGCAAATGTTGCAGTATGCATTATATGGACAAAAGTATTGGGACACTGCTTTTAATCATTAAATTTAGTTGTTTCTTTCAGGCTCCTAGACATAGATGAATAAAAAATCATGCACCTCGCCATGCAGTCTGCCTTTACAAACATTTTTAAAAGTAAGTGAATTTGAGCATGGTATTGTAATAGAATTCCACTGTTGCAACAAGCAAGTTTGTGAAATTTCTTCCCTTCTGGATAGTCCATTATCAACTGAGTGTTATTATTGAGAAGTGGATGTGTTTAAGGATCCATAGCAACTCAATCACGACTCAGTAACTGCAGAGTTCCAAACCTCCTCTGACATAACCATCAGCACAAAAATTGTGCGTTGGTAGCTTCAAAGCATGGGTTTCTATGGCCAAGCAGCCGCATGCAACCCTTACATCACCAAGCAGAAAGCAAGCATCAAAAGCAGTGGTGTAAAGCACGCCGCCACTGGACTCTGGAGCAATTGAAACAAATTCTATGAACTAACAAACAACACTTTCTCTATCTGGCAGTGTATTGGACAAGTCTGTGTATGGGCGAACGGCGAGAGAATGATACCTGCCGGACTGCATTTTGCAGACTTTCAAGTTTTTGGAGGAGGGATAATGCTATGGGGTTGTTTTTCAGCTGCCTCCAAGACATTTTGTACGATTGTATGTTTCCAAATTTGTGGGAACAGTTTGGGGAAAGCCCTTTTCTGTTCCAGCATGACTGCACAAAGTCCATTGGCTGGTTGGGTTGAGTCAAATCTTTGGGATGAACTAGAAATTGTGAGCCAGTCCTTCTCGTCCAAAATCACTGCCTGACCTAACAAATGCTCTTCTGGATGAATAGGCAAAAATTTCCACAATCCAAAATCTTGTAGAAAGCCTTCCCAGAGGAGTGAAAGCTGTTATAGTTGCAAAGGGGTCTGACTTCGTATCAATGCCTAAGGATTTAGAATAGGATGTCATAAAAGCTCCTGTAGGTGCAATGCATAGTTGTCTCAATACTTTTGTCCATATACTGTAACTAAATTACCCATATGCCTTAAAAGATATTTCCCCCAAAGTCATATTGTTTAATTATGGCAAAAGTCAAATGCTAGAAACTTTTTCACTTTGTCATATAAACCAATCATCATATGAGACAGCTTCTCTATGTTACACAGCTCCAAGCCAATCTCAGGATGGACAGCCTTCTCCAAAGCCTGCTCATGTCCGAGAGGTGACCAGTAAGAACAAGGGTAATGATGTCAATTTGTCTTGAGGCTTCAACGTGACTGGTCCTAACTGCTGTCTCTTACATGTTCCTGTAACTGAATGACTTATAATAACACTGCAAACATCCAAAACTGGACTGCTGACAAACATCCCCTTCACTCGTAATTTGAACTGACCTTGCATAAAACCATCTACAATGTCATCAACACTTCACTTGTGCTGTAACTACTGGAGTACATCATCTTCACATTCATTAAGCCTCATCACCAGCAAACAAACAAACTCTGCACTATGCTGTCAGACTATGCTCATACCTCTTGAACGGGAATACTTAAATCAAAAATGCTAATGCTGCTACTGGTCAATAAAATCAGTTAATGCAATCATTTAAGACCATTTCATAATGCTAACTTCCCCCCACAGTTGTATTTATTATAAGCAATGATATCATTTTTGGGTAAAGTATTCCTAAGATCACCACCTCTTCAGATATTTCCCTCATCTAATCCGTCAGCATCGCTGTCCTCATGCAGTTCTGTATATCACCTTCTTTTCTTTCTCCAAAGGACTCTGACACCCTCACACACCCCCACATACAGAGTATAAGTAGCTTGTCTCTTCTTCAACAGAACTTTGCTCATCGTTACCCGAAAAAAAGGACATAAACCGCTGCCATATCCAGCTATAGTGAAATTGCTACCCATGCTTATGTTTATCTAGGCCGAGACAACTTGCGCAACTTGTCATCTTCCGTGACGCGCCATTTTGTGTCACAAAATGGCGCGTCACGGAAGCGGAAGATGACAAGTTGCGCAAGCAGTCTCTTTTCCCAGCAGTCTCTCCTATCTTTAGAAAGACCTCCCTGAACACAGCAAAGGGTAACAAAACCTCAGTTTCCTAACTTGGAGCAATGTTGCATACAATGCATATCCTGCTGTACTTTCATCTGTATTTACAAATGTGTGTGGGAGTCTGTATGGGTCACGTTTCTCCACATGTGCTCAGTGATGCTCAGATTTCCTGGGGGCTCTTTTGGGAGCTGTCAGAGTGAAAACAAACTGATTTATAGTATGCTTTCTGTGGGGAGACATACACATAGCCAGAAGTCTGTTTTCCATTGTACATCTCTGGCTCTCTCGTAATTCTTTACTGCAGCTGATTAATTCTCTTGAGAGCCATGACAGAAAAAAGAAACTGTGAAATAGAAAATTGGTATGAACTGGTTTGTTATTTCAGACTTCTAGCTCAGATTGCTCATTATTTTTCCTCTTGGAACTTTGCCTTTGTCACACACTTAACTGCATCACGTTAAGTATAAACATTTCAGGTTATGCTATATCATTTTACCATGCTGTTGCTGTTTTGTCTGTATTTGTCATATTTCTAGGATCTGTTTTTACTAGTACTGAATGTCAGTAACAAGCTTTCATTTTTCCCACAGTACACAGTGGTGAGAAGCATAAGGGACTGTTGCTGCCTAAACCTTCCAAGCGGCCTAGAAAAAATCTTGGTAATTTAGAAGTCACTAATAAGCAGTGGGGAACCGTCATGGCCCTCTACGCCCTCTCAGAGGGCCTAAAATATTCGCTACTGCTAATAAGTAAATATCTCATTAACAGAAACACACTCTCTCTCCATATTTTTTGCTAAAGATGGCTAAAATTGTCATTAAAAAATGCTTTGTGTTTATTACTTCAATGAGAAATTGAGTCAAAGAAGCCCTTCAGAAGTTTCAATAAATATATACTACAATTATTGCTATTCCTAGAAACTTTTATGGATAAAATATAAAAACATGTAACCACTTTTCTTTTTTTTACATCTTAAGTGATTGGCCATTATTTATTTGTTGAAGCATTAAAAAAGTGACACAGAGGTCACACAGGGATATTGGGAAGAAGTTTACAATAACCAGAACTGTACTGAACTTCCTAGGAAGAGGACACAAGTGTTATGGTCTAAAAACACCTGACATACAGTGTTGACGATGTTTAGCGAGGCCAAAAAGGATTTACACGCTATAGCTGGATATTTGCAGATGATTTAGTTATTTGGGCCAAGTCTTCAAAACTACAATTGGATAACATGTAAACAAACTTTTGGAAGGAGTGCCAGAAGTTGTGCGCATCTAAACACAAAGTGCCTAGTTAGATGCTACTAGAACTTTGATTTCAAGCATTTTTTAAGGGCAGATGAGGTTTTTATCTACAAATGTTCATGAAAGAAAAATTCTGACAAAAAGGACAGACGGAAAAGAAGTGTATTGAACAAACAAGCCTTGAGAATCTTGTTTGGAATAAGGATACTCCATAAAGTAGCAGCATATTTGAAATGGAAATCTGACTGCATCTTCTAAAAATAGCTGAAACACTGCTGTGGTTGAATGTTCCAGTAGGACAATCATCCAAACATGCATCCAGATTTGCAAAAACATGATTCAGCGACCACAAAATTAAGCTTTTGACATAGCACTTGACATAACTTTAGTGTGGGCTGAAAAATGAATGAACCTGGAGGATCTTGCGACATTATGTATTGAGGAGAGGTCTTTGCTCTATGTTATGCAATGTCTTTCAGCATTATAACAGAAGACTCATTGCTGTTATGTTGACAAAGGAAAGTTGCACAAGGTAGGAATGTCAACTGGTGACTATGTTAAAAAAATGTTTTTAAAAAATTGACGGGTTATTTTTTGACTAAATTTACTTACATTTCCCCATGTTTTCAGTGTAAGATTGAATTAATTAATCACAATGACATTTTTTATCCATTTGTTTAAAACTATTTATCTCAGAGTTTTGTCAGAAATAAAACACTAAATACATAAAACACATCAAATAAAACAAATAAACAAGTCCATAAAATAACAAACATTTCCAGAGAGCTCGATAAAGGAACCAAATTTGGTTCATGACTTCTTCCTGATGCTCCAAGCTATCACATAGATTTGTTAAATTCATTAATAGAACATCTGATTTAATGTAACAAAGTGACAAATTTTAGCCAACAAGTAATACTCGGCAACAAGTAAAGGTTTGGAAATGGTGAGACAAACATTATCTGTTCAAACATTATCTGTTCAAAAAACTTGAAAATCAAGGCTGCACAGGCCGCATACACATGCCGATGAACAAAAACATTGTAACCACTCACACATGAAGTGAATAATGTTTATTTGAAAGTTTTAAACATTAAGTGGTAGTATGAGGAGTATGAGTTTTCTGATCAGAATTAAGTTAAAGAGAAATAAACCTAAAATCTTAATCTTAAATATAAGGCTGTCAATTGCATGCAGTTTCACAAGTTGGAGAAATGTTTGTACAGTGCTATCATACATTCAGGATCTCTTTGACAGTGAGCATGATTCCCACACAGATGTGCTCCAGGTTAATTTCAGGCCAAAAACAACATTTATCCATAAGCATTTACAACATTGCTAAATGGGGAGGGTAAAGTAATGACGAGAAACTGTCCTCTTGTGACTTATTGTTATTTATTTACATTGTTATTGTTATGTCCCTCATTGGAAGAAAAGTCACTGCTACTTCTGAGACACCTGTGTGGTAAATGTAGGTTTATTTTACAGGTCCACCTGCGAATAAGCGTCCCATGACTTCAATCAATAAGACGCCAAATGAGGTGGAAAAGCGCATAGTCAAGGGTAAGAGAGCAGAGTAATATGGCTAGTACCCAGTAACACAGTGTTACAGTCTTTGGTTCTTTAACAGTCTGAACTTTCAAAATTGGTCTTATTTACACTGCAGTTGCAGATCCTATGACGGATAACAAATGTTTTTTTTTTTTAATCAGCAGATCCAACTGATCCAAAGCAGGTGAATACACTGCTGATTCTAAAACCCCAAGTTGCTCCTGCCACAGAAAAGACAGATCATCTAAAGCCCACACCAACAATCACACCCCTTTTTGTCTTTAATGGTATGACATTGCTCTAATCTTTACAGACACTGATAGTTATGAAAACACTGGAGAGTGGCAGTGAGCAAGTGAGAGACTGTATGTGTGTGTGCGTGGGAGGGGGTTGGGGGGTAAGCCAAGAAGATATAGTAACATTTTAAAATGAAACACTGTAAATGAAAAATTGGAAGTCAAATGTCTTTGTTGCAGAACTTTCTGTCTCCATGAATGCTTAAATTTCTCAGGCATCCATTTTGACACAGGTGACAATTCCTCTGTATTCAGTTCTGTTCCTGTCTTTGATGTAGATGCAATGGGAAAGAAACGCTATGTAGGTAAGACTACTCTCTGCACATGCATAAAGGTACATGTACGGCAAGGCATAGTTGGACAGCAAATTTATCAATTGATCAAAACAGCATAATTTAGCTAATGTTGATTGGCTGCAAGGACTGAATTTGAAATGGTTGTTGTAATGGGTGTATCTAATAAACTGCTGTAGAGTTATTAGAGAGCAAAAACGTGAGCTCAAGTGTGTTTCATCCACATGGCCACATCTAAAGAGTACATATAGAGTTGTAAAATTGGCAGGTTAACAGGATCTGATCTGTTTCACCTCTAGCTCCTCATGTGATCTATAAGACAGATAAGCTCCCAGAGGAGCCTTGTTCTGTCACTCATTCGCTCAGCTTCTTCCCTGACGAGGAGGTTGGGGACATAAATGTGACTGGCCCACCCAAGAACCCTCCATCCAACCTCACTGTGGTCAC
This sequence comes from Megaleporinus macrocephalus, assembly GCA_021613375.1. NCBI lineage: Eukaryota > Metazoa > Chordata > Actinopteri > Characiformes > Anostomidae > Megaleporinus > Megaleporinus macrocephalus. The sequence goes on along the minus strand of CM038709.1, from coordinate 34,430,247 downwards.
TGTGGAGGGATGCCCCTCTTTTGTCATTCTAGACTGGGAGAACACAGACAATGAAACAACAGGTTATCAAATCAATTTACTGTTATACTAATGAATCATCACTAACAGAGCAGCACATTAATTAAATCACTCTCATAGCAAATAGCAAACCTTTTTTTTAAACAAGTGTGTTTGACTAAACTATCAAACTATTGTGCCTACCAGGCAAATGGTCAAGTTAATTAATGATGTAAATGATTTGTTTCTACAGAATTTGAGGTCACTTCTTCCACCAAAGGTCCAAATGGCAAAGAAGTGTCTGTTCTGACAACCAATCAGACACACACAGCTGTGGAGAACCTGAAACCAGAGAGCAGGTAAAGACATGATGTCTCTAAAGTCTTTTGACTATGTATTACAAGTGACTAACGTCCTTCTTTTTTCAGTTATGAATTCACAGTGACACCTAAGAATGAGCTGGGTTCAGGTCCTACCAGTGAGTCAGTCACCTTCAACACTGAATCTGGTATGGAGAACAGTCCAGAGCCCTCACTACCTCATCAACTTTTTTCAATATCACAAACCACACACAACCTTAATTCTCATGAAATAACTAAAATTATTAAAAGCAAAATAGTTTAAAATAATGTAAGTATGTGTGTATAAAATCATCAAGATGCTGCAGTAATGGGTGTATCTAATAAACTGCTTTAGGGTTATTAGAGAGCATGGGACGCTAGGGTGGGGGTTTCCTACACAGTTAAACAAAAGAAAAACGTAAATGCAACACATTATGTAGCACATTATAAAGCACCACAAAGTAAGTTTTTCAAGAAAGTATGTTCTCAAGCTGAAGCAACATTTCCTAAAATCATATATATAAGTAATATTTAATATTTGAGTAACTTTTGATGTTTTTACAGTTTTAGTTTACTTTGCATGTCTTGTTAGCTAAAGGTGACACACTCAGTGTGCATAATTGCCGAATTGGACTGTTAGCTTTGCCCAGGCTTTTCTTTTTTTATTAGGGAAATTAGCAGACGCTAATAATAACTGGAGAGTCTCACTTAAGTGCTTTGTGTTCAGAGTATGTATCTCTAGCTAGGGCAAACAGGTTTAAGTCCAAACTACCCTTGAGCTCAGACACTGCCAAACACAAGGGCCAGTGCTGATACCTAGAAGATAAAGTAGATTTCTGTCAGATATGTTTGTAATTAGCCTAGTTAAAGGTCTAGTGTAAAGCTAATAGATCCAATATGACTCTTTTTTTTCTCTCCATTAAAGATCTTGGGGGTCTGCTAGAGCAACAGCAGTTAACAGAAAACACAAGGGCAGTAACTAAAACAGACTATTTCCAAGACTGGGATTTTCTCTCAGCAATGTGCATGTAAAGATATTACCTTTCACTTTCATTTGGGTTTCATGGGATATTCCAGAGATCCATTATTATTAATCCATCAAGGAACACAATTGAGTAATTGAGCCTATTGTGCAAATACAGGCTTGTAATGTTACACAAAAACATAATCAATTAACAAAGGTAGCCTACACATTCGTACCCAAGGCAATGGAAAAATATGTTTTGAACAGGAAGGAAATAATGTATCTTAAAGTTGTTTTTCTCCACATTGTAATGCCGTAAACAGAAAGCCGTAAGCAAAAAGAAGACCATATGAAATATATTCTAGTCCAGTATTTTTCCTGCAGGAATAACTTTATTGCATTTCCACCAGGCAGTGAAGTAAAAACTACAGAACATAAGTAACCACATGCAGTGATGTCTTTTCTCTCTTTTTCTCTTACAGCAGACCCTCGTGTGAGTGAGATCACCACTGGTAAATGTCCTTTTTATTCATATTACTGGTCTAAAGAGAGAGACTTCAGTATTATTAACACACTGTGTGCATCAGTCACACTAACTATGTTAAAGCCAGCAAAAACCCAATCTTGTTCACTGCTGGTAAAAAAAAGAATGGTTTCAGTGCTTCTTCTGGATTCTATTTTCTGCAGGTAAAAATGCCATCTGGTCATCGTTCCCATTCAAAGCAGACTCCTTTTCTGAATGTAATGGGAGACAGTATGTGAAACGCACCTGGTATCGCAAATTTGTAGGCATTCAGCTGTGTAACTCGCTCAGATACAAGATCTACCTAAGTGATTCTCTCAAAGGTCAGTATTTTGGGTGCAACAAAAACTGTGTAGATGTTTCTGCTATTCTGCTGTTTGTTTTTGCGACCTGAGTGAGGTCCTTGCTCTTTCACCAATTATAGACCTACAAAGTGCACCAATATAGTAAGAATACCTGATAAAATGAGCAGTCAGTATGACTGTTTAATTTTGTGTAGCCTGATATCTTTACACACTCTAGGTGTACATAAACTGTCAACTCAGTATGCATATACATTTCATATTCTATTTACATGTTTCTGCAGGGAAATTTTATAATATTGGGGATCAAACTGGGTATGGAGAGGATCACTGCCAGTTTGTTGACTCTTTTCTGGATGGGCGAACTGGAGGTCCACTACTAAACCAGTTACCACCCAAAGAAGGTACAGTGTTTTGTGCTTTTAAACGCCATTCTCTTTCAGCAAGTGTTACTAGGATGTCATCTTTTGGTGGGCTTTTGAATTTTTGTTGGTTATTTGAATTTGAATTATTCGTGAATTATTCAATATTGTTGCTTTTGCCCACTCTAATAATTGGGTACGTGAAGAAAAAAAAATTCAAAACTACTTAAATATGGCTAGGATGGTCAGTCTGGGTTTTGTGGAGTACAGAAGTTTGCTTTTATGTCTTGCTTGGTGTTGGTAGGTGGTGAAATTTGTCACGTGTGACACTGTTTGATAATGTAATTTAGCACACGCACACCTTAAAAATAGTTGACAAGAAAACGCCACATTTTGGTGGTAATAAATTTACAGAAAACACTAAAAAATAGCTTTCATTGGACTGGCAAATAATTTGTCTATGAAGTCAACGCCTACCCCAGCCCACCTGTAGACATTCCCCTGCCTTTTTAGATTTCTCATCAATATTTCTTTCAGGCTATTTCCGTGCTGTCCGTCAGGAGCCTGTGAAGTTTGGAATTATTGGTGGGAGCTCTCATATCAACTATGTAGCCTGGTATGAGTGTGGAATCCCCATTCCTGGATCATGGTAGGACAACCTGCAGCTGTTTATCGCCACACTTGACAAGAATGTATGCTTGTTTAGAGATGACACATAAGACAATGTAAAAATTTGTACAGAATTATACAAAAACCTGATTGAATGTATCTACATTATGTAACACATACAATAGTTTGTTATTTAATGCAGATTAAATGTATTGGACATTTAGAGAGAATAAAATTAAGTTTATGGAAGTATGGGGTAGCAGGCTCCCTGAATGGTTCAAATATGTATATACCAAGTGTCAAAAGGCTAGACATAATACTAGCGCTTTCCTGACAAAGAGGTGGCAAAGGACCAACCACAGACGACACATGCTTACTCTGCAGTCGTAAACAATACACACTAAAACACACAATATTGCAAAGGTATTTTAAGATTTCTGGTGTAATGATTTACAAATAACATTTGTCGTAGTGGAGTCTTGCAGCTTACAGATTTACAAGGCACAGGTTGTTTGAGCCTTAAAGAAAATGACTTGTCTAATTAGTAAAATCTGCCACCAGTTATAATCAGGACTATATGGGAATCACAGCCAGATGAGAAAACCCAGCAAGAGAAATGTGGCAAATTGCTTAAAGTACATCTGATGTTTTCTTCAGAAATTCACTTGTAATTTGCAGTCAGTGCAATTTTATGAAACTGTTTTTAACTGTTCTTTTTAATGGACTTCAAAGTCAAGAGGTTGAATATTAAATGCTGCAAAATAAATGTTTTGTCCTGCATCATATCTGAATTTTGTTTGTGAAAATAAGAAATAAATGGTCTTTCATGAATCTCTTTAAAAAGTACCAGTGGCATTCATTAAACAGACATCAACATGAGATATTTGATGTTAGTGTGTGTGTTAAAGCGAGATGTAGCAACACAATCTAAAAAACTGTAAAATGAATGTGTTGAATGTTGCTGCCAACGGTAAGTGGGGTACAAAATCGATGTTGCTCCCGTATACACACACCACACACAACAGCAAACCTCTGTATCTTCAATCTCAAAGTCTTTATTCACCTGCAGAAAAAAAATGTTACAGTTTACACAGAAATGACTTGCATGACTGAAGAGGGTCAGTTAGGGATTAGTAAAAACCAGGAGAGAGGAGAAAATTGGGGTGTGGAACTAAACAATATCATATCATTCAGATGTGAGTTTATCTAGTGTTTCAACAGAAAGCAGACTTAAGATTTAACACACGACAACACCAACAAGGAGACAAGTGATAAAATAACAGGCTCACCAGCATATGCCCACACACGCCTTCCTAAGTTCAATATCACACACAGCTGTCTAATCTTCCATGTTTTGGTCTCAGCTGTGCAACCACACACTCTCTCTCTCTCTCGCACACTCTCTCTCTCTCTCGCACACTCTCTCTCTCTCTCTCACACACTCTCTCTCTCTCTCTCACACACTCTCTCTCTCTCTCACACACTCTCTCTCTCTCTCTCACACACACTCTCTCTCTCTCTCTCTCTCTCACACACTCACTCTCTCTCTCTCTCTCACACACACACACACACACACACATGGTGTTTGGGCTTGATGTGTTATACTCAAGAGCCAGAGCAGATCAGAGCTCTAGCTGGATTAGTATGTTAGCCTTGTTTTACCGATAGCCTGGGCCTGGTTGGGTGTAGCCCTGCCCATAAGGGGGACGGTTTCTAGCATAGGGGTTTGAGCCCCCGGGGGGAGGGGTAGCACCAGGTGGTGGGGTGTATCCAGGGCGGGGCTGATACCCTGGGGCGGGCTGGGAGGTGGGCGGCAGGCTGTAATTGGCCGGTTGCTGGGAGGCCTGGGACGTGTAGTTTTGCGGCGGAAATGCCCCTGGTGGGTACTGGCCTGCTCCCTGAGGAGGAGGAGGGGCCTGCGATTGGGCACTGAACCCAGGGGCAGAGCCTGGAGCAGCAGCCTGAGATGTAGGGGTAGGGTAGTTCTGGAATTGCTGCTGGGGAGGAGGGGCTTGAGGAGCACCAGGCTGAGGAGTATAACCTGCTGAAGATGACAAACACAAAGCCTACATGTTACACTCAACAACATAGCTATAATTTTCAAAAGACAAAAACTGTGATTGATCTCTTCAGAAAACACATTTAATTGTAACTCTCTCTCTCTCTCTCTCTCTCTTTTTTTCGAGTAGCGTGCACTTTCTCGTTCTCTCTCTCGGGTTGTGCGTTGTATCTCTCACTGCCTCCAAGTGCCTCATCCTACAACGTGATAAAAACCCAACCGTGAAGTCAAGCGCTCTTTATTTTTCAGTGCACTTCTTAATAACTTGTTTGTTATTGGTATAAAGAGATGTATGTTAGATCAGCCGTAATATGGTCATACCGCATTTTTTGGGGGACAGAAAAATATTTAGTTTTCTTGTTAAGTGATGTTAAATTCAGTAGTGTTGTGCACTTATTATTATTAGTATGATATTTTAGCAGCAAATATAGCAGGAAACTTTGATAACAACGCTAAAAATTGGCCAAAAAAAGATCCTGACCTCTAAACATCGGCATCGGCTATAGAAAAACTCATATCGGTCAATCTCTAATATGTACAATATGATCCCACAATATGGTTCTGATTTTTTCTCTAATCTAGTTCTCAGTACACTGTACCAAGTACTCAATGCACTTAATGCCCAAGTTATTAATGTGATGAAAGCCAGTTAGGGAAAAAATGTGGAATGGCTTGTGGGCCTGTGAGAACCACCGTCTTAGTCCTCTCCCTGTAGTGAGCAAATATAACAGTAAAAAATAGAAAGGAATTGTTACCAGGGTACTGCATGCCATATTGCTGCTGCGCAGTGGCTGGCTGCTGGGGGGGATATCCGCCAGGAGCCTGATACTGCTGATACATCTGACCTGAGAGAGAAAGAGAGATGGATTTTTTTTTACTTTAATTTTATTGCATTCAATTTCTAAGTTCAATAAGTTCAATGAATCTTAAACTTTTAAGCTTTACTTTTTCAGGGTTTTGGTGTGTATACAAGTGTGTACATGTGCCCATATGTGCTTGCTGAACATATCATTTTAAATTTAGGGACTTGCCCCACCACACAGATTTAAGTGGGGCAGGTTATGAAAAACACACTTCGGCTTTAGTGCGCATGTAGGTTTGCCAAACCTGTAACTGAAATACAACAATCCAGTTAGAAGACATGGGATTTAACAAGCTGTGGTTCCCCTTTCTACATAAAGTGGGAAGAGTAATACCATAATTCTTTCTGAGTAGCTCTGCCATTGCTTAAGGGTCATCTTTGTGAAGTGGCTCTTTTTTACTTGCAAGTGCCGGAGATGCTAGAATTATGCACAATCTAATTAGGGGAACCGTTCTGGCATTTGCTGTGAGCATAGATCAAGTTTTGATTGCAATGTCCCAGTCAAAGTCTGCAAAAACGTGTATAAAGGAGTGAGTGTCCCAACAAGTTTGTGTCTAAAACAAAGCTGAAGTCTGTTTCTTATTTGAGTTTTCCTGTTGCTCTTTAAATTATATGGCAGTTTCAGTTTGCTGTTTCATGTTATTTATTCAGTCTAAACAAGAAGCTGATAAATTAGAAGTCAACATTAGCCTCATCTGTCAGACTTTCTTTGGGTTTCTTTGCCCTTTAACACTTGCTTATGCAGGACCCTATGTTAACAATAACGCTAACACTATTAGTTTGTTTAGTTAAATGTCTGTAAGATAAACTTAATTTTATCCACATGTTCATAATATGAGAATAAAATGGGGAAAATGGGTGTAGATGTCTTCAGAGCATTTCTTGCTATGGCAGTGTGAAGCTGTACTTGTGTCAACATACACCACTACAGAGGAGAGGGGCAGGTTGAGCAGTGACAATAAACAAGGACTTAAACTGGCCTTTCTGACTAGAGCTGTTCAGATAGGGTGAAAAGGGTGCTGGTAATGACACTTGTGCTGTTTTGGTCAAAGCATGTCACAGATATTTCATTAAAACTCCAAAATACCAAGAAAACTGTGAAATACAAACATGATTTGTATTTGCATGCCTAGATTACTCTCCTGGTATTTTAGTCTCAGGCTGCACCAGAACACAGAAGTTTTCTTCTGGTCACCAAACCCCTTAAGGCTGGTTTCTGATCTTGTCACCTTTTTCACTGCTCTTCAAATTATATGTAAGGCTTTTCTGTATATCCTGAGAAGGCTCTACCCTAGATTTTGGAACACACATGCAGGAATTCACTACGATTTAGCCACAAGAGCATTAGTTAGGTCAGACACTAAATTTAGGCAATAAGGCCTGTCTTGCTGACTTTCAATTTATCCCAAAGGTATTTGATGGACACAAAGTCAGGGAGCTTGTGCAGGTCTGTCAAGTTGTTCCACACCAATTTTTTTTAACCATGTCATGCAGAATTGTCAAAGGGTCCCCAAAATACAAAGTTATCTAGATTGTCATGTCATAACGCTTGGTCCTGCATTAAGAGGGACTAGCGGCTGAGATTAGACTACATGAATTTTAGCCTTTCATTGTGATCACTATGCCTTGTCAGAACAGCATCATAAATTCCTGCCATGTCTTAGTTAGGAGACTGGCAACACTACATGTTAAATGCCAACCAATCAGCAGTCTTGTGATTGTGCCTGTTGTGCCTTTGGAAAACCATTTATTGGCTTCAAACCATTATTTCAGAAAGGCTAAACAAAAACAAACAAAAAAAAGAGATGTGGCATATGTGTGTCTATAATCTGCTCACCAGATGCAAAAAAACAGAAAAGGAACGCTTACAATCATCCAACAACCACAGCAATGCTGGACATATAGCAAAACACAAAAATATGTCATGCACACCCACTTATTCACCAAACCCATCAACACAAAATTGACTGTACTGAATAAAACTAAACAAGCGGTACTGTTTGTGTGCATAGCACTAAGTAACAAAATTAATAACCAAATTACTGAAGGGATAGCAAGAAAGAAGAGAAAATACGTCGAAGTTCACAACTTCTACTCTGCATTCTGTGTAACCATAGTCACCAACAGCACAAGCAGCACAGGGCCGGAGAAAGTCGGGTTTGTTACGTGAATTTAATAGATATGGGGGTTCTGTGGAAACGGTACAGAGCTAAGCACAGCATGACACAGGAAAAGATGACGATCCTTACTCACTGAGCTCTTACTCATTTGATCTATTTTTTTCCTTGCTGGATAACTGTGGCCACTCTTTCCTGAAAAAGATGAAGTCACTCCAAAACAATGTAGGTCATAAATTAAAAGGTTATATATCCCAGGGATTTCCAAGAGTGTTTTTGCAGTTTTTCCTTTCCATTATTTTAATTCTTTGCTATGACTACTCCACATACACATGCACACATGGGTACGCACATGTGTAGGTCGGACACTGCTGTTCCAACTTCATGATTTTGGGACAAAACTACTATTTTCTCCACAACACTGCCATAAATGCTCAAGTCTTCCCACACACCCCTCGATTGCGTCTCAGGGTTATTTTCAGACACTACTCTAGTGTGCTGCATAAGTATGTATTTACCGTCCATTGAAGTGAGAGGAGGCTGCTGAACCCCTGAGTAAGGTGGTGGGCCCTGAGGGGCTGCAGCAGGAGGGTGAGCGGCTGAGGAGGACGAGTTAATACTATCAGGAGTGCCAGAGCGTTCTTCCACTACAGCTGCTACTGCAGGAGCTGTGTAAAAGAGAAGGAGAGAGAGCGATAGATAGAAGAGATAAGAAAGACAGGGAAGAAGACAGTGCCTTTTAGCTAATCAAGGCCATAAAGCTCCCAAGGGGATGGTTCCCAATACCTTAACCTTATCTAGATGAAGATCACTTCAAATACTGTGCTGTTTCCAATACGTGATGTGGTCTGTTGAGGCAACTGAACAGATTTTATTCTTATTGTACAAGTACAAAAAAAATGTTTTGTGACTTTCCCCACAACAGATGCTTAGAAGCTGTCAGATATCATGAGTACTGTTATGACATCTAAAAGTCTGGATCTAGCGAAAATCACATACTAAAAAGAATGCATTTTGTTGCATGCAGTTCAATAAAGTTCTGTTTATACAAAAAAGGTTTTTTTATTACCTGTGAATTTACAACACTACAACAGTGAGATGATTTAGATTTTATTAGATGCATGCATTCTGTGAGATTCCAAGAGTTTCCAAATTATTCATAAATTTGTTTAAATGTCTCATTCTTTTTGGTACCTGGAGCAGGCTCATCAGACAGGCCAAATGCGGAGATGACATTCTTGCTGACCTCTTCTTGGTTCTTCAGGGGGTCAAAGGCAGACATGCTGGCAGCACTGACTGGAGGAGCTTGCTTCACTGGTGCATCTACAGCCTCCACACATTCTATACAACATACATAAACATGAGCAGCCAAAAGACATGCAAGCAATTACATGTATGCCATGTGATCTAGACATGGCGATCTGTGCGGCCAGGAGCACGGCAGAGTGTATATTCATGTGAATGAATGATGATTGCATTCCGTCTGAAGCAATCATTGATACCATGGGTGTACTAAAAATCATACCAGTTTGTGGGTTGTTGTTCTCCAGCGCAGGTTCTGAAGGTGGCTCCAGGCTGTCCAGCAGACTGTTGATTTTGTTCCTCAGCTGGATCAGCTCCTTGCGCAGGTGCTTCACCTGAGATGACTCCAGTGGCCGTGGCTGTCCATTCACTGTAGGCATACATTAATTTCACTCAACACCCTCACTTGGAAACATGTAAATATGTACAGCACAAGAATAAATTCAGCAGTGCATAGAGCTGCCATTAATATATTTATATATTGTTTTATATCAAAATTGCTATTTAAAAGATTGCAGTTGCCAAATTACAAGTGCAGCAGTTTAAACAGAGCCAACATCATGTCAACAACTTTAGGTATTGACAGAATAATGTTCATAAGCTCATAAATTGCCTGTATATAAGTCAATAAAAAGCAAAAAAGTCTGAAGTACTGTGTACAACCACAGCTAACTGCCTGTCTGGTCAGCATTTAAACTTCAACCCAGAAAAAAATGGATCCTGTTCTTGGCCAATTAAAATAGGGCTAGCACCCTATCCAAATCCTCCATATCCTCCAAAAAACATTTGTAAATTTGGCTGTCCATGTATGAGAAGGCCTGCTGCTTGAACTGTTCCAGACTCCTAGACACCCGTGCGCTGGCAGCATATTCAGTCCCAACCCCTTACGCCAGTCACACGTTTGGGACACATTTATGCACGTGAGGTGGCAGAGATATGAACCAGTGGTCAAGTTTTGCAAACTCGGTCTAGCAAAAACATGCCTCTTTTTATCCTCCCCACCCACTTTAGGGTTCATTTGAAATAGGTCTGTAATTGAAAACAGAAACATAACAGGAAATAACATCATTTGACCAAGAGAAACTAGCTATGGACAATGACAAGAAGGTATATTCATTCTCTCTCTCTCTCTCTCTCTCTCTCTCTCACGTACAAGGATGCAGATACACACTAATCTAAAGTTAACGCAAGAATGAATAAATGTGCATGTACCCACAGCCACAATTATTAATGTCACATTAATAACAGCTTCAGAGTATACAATATTACCAGGCTTATGACATGATAAATGTATTTATACATAAGACTGCAGACTCTTGCGATGAACTTGAACCAATCTATGTATTCTGTGCTGTTGTGCTCTCAGCCACTAAAATCTGGAGCTGTACTCTGAAACAGAGCTTGTGCGACATCTTCTGGCACAATGACATATTACAAAAAGTCTGTATGGTTTTGCCTTTTAAATAAATGCAACAAATGCAGACCGGCCATTACAATAAACACATTTATCCATAAAATGAAAGCCTTCAAAATTCTGAATTTAATAGGGCAAATATCAGATAGTCCCTCAGACTGTCTTATTAGAATTGATTGCAAGTAAATATTTCTTTGCAAAACACAAATTAATTCTTTGAAAATGCATTAACTTAATAATTTTTTAAAAACATTTAACATCTTGATAAACTAGTGTGAATATTGATTACACAAACACATAGCCATGTATCTAGCTTAGAGATGGAAGGGTCGATCGGCCATGTATCGGTACCGGCCGATTTTTAATCAAAATATGTGATGGCGGTAAACAAATGAGCCTAATTTCTGTATTTACAGCTAGCGTTTCATCCAGAGAGAGGAGCCCTGCGTGAAACCCCCTCCGACCAGTTCCCTGCAATTACTATCTGAACCTCTAGGTGGAAATACATACAGTTTCGTTTTCGTCAGACTGACTAAAGCAGCGGCTTCGCGAGAACAGTTTAAGCGCTTACCGCACGTGCGAAGAAAAAAAAAAAAACATCGTCCGTCTGGCAGTTTGTGACCGTATGTGACTCAGACTCATCCAGGGCAGTTTGTAACATCTGTAAAATTAGTAAAATCAGCGTCTCTCGCGGGGGAACCAAGACAAACACATTTAACACTACTAATCTGATACGGCACTTCAGATTACACCACACAGCTGAATACAGTGAGTATCAGCAAACAGCGGAGCTAGCACGCGCAGCCCAGATAACCGCGCAGACCAGATCTGACCGGTACGAACAGAATAGCAGCAGAAACAGCCAGAGAGCTAAAGGAACCACAGCCAGGGTGACTGAGTTTATAGTTCTAGATAAGCAGATCTTCTCAGCTGTAGAAGACGTTCATTCTGCAGCTTAATATTCCACCTGGATCCACGCTCTGCCGTTCCTAGTAGGAAATAATTTTCAGATGTCGCTCTTCCGGAGCTGTATCAAGTGGTTTACTCTCACATAGACCAACTTCTAATTTAGTTACAAATATTATGCTTCGTCACAGAAGCTTGTTAAAAATGGTAATTAAGCAGTTTCGACCTTGTTTCATGACTTGCTTGCGCTAATGATATGTAGCCCTGCCGTGTCTAATAGCCCCGCCCTCAATCGGTAACGGCTATCGGCCGATCGCGCTGAAAGGTGATCTGTGATCGGAATCGGCCTCAAAAACGCTGATCTAATCTAGTTACATAATAATATGAACTTAAACCTAACTACATTTTTCTATGAACACAAAAATGTCATGATTTACATAATTTAGTAAACAGAACCTGAACCTTGCCACATAAATAACAGACAAAGTATGTAAAAGGTTTAAAGTGGCAAGACATCACTACAACGGGATCCATCCCAGCAGACTCCGTTGACAGATTTTAGGCCATATTATACCTTATTCTGTTTTTAGCTTAAATTACTATCTGATACCAGAAATGAGTACTTAGTTATCCCAGTAATAAAACGGTCAGCCAGTCAGACATGATTACTAAACAGAAATGCAATTTTACGTCTTTTATCAATCCAGCTAATCTTATCAGCATTAAACTATCACAGTCGCATCTCTACCCCCATCCTGTCGCACAGACTTAAAAATACTCACTTGATTCAAAACCACTAACAGATGCTTTAAGCTTTAGTCAAAGAAAAGGCCTGGGTATAATACATTTAAACATCAGGAGCCTTCTTGAGCAGGATAAACTGGACAACTCAAGTTTTAATTACACAATCTGATCCAGATATATTAGGACTGTCCAAATCCTGATTCCTGTCATTCTATAAATAATCAAGGTGTAGCCCTAACAAATTACAAATTACAAACTACAATGCAAGGGGTGGGGGTGTGGTTATTTATGTAAGAGCCAGAATTCAGGTAAAAATACTAAATACACTATGCAAAGAAAAATGTTATGAACTATTAGCTTTACAAATCTGCATAGAACGCAATAACAGCTTTGTGGTTGTGGACTTCACAGACCTCCTTCAGCACCAGGGCCAAAGTGGGCCCCTTTTTCAGCCCGGGAGTTTCATGCCCACTTTTTCCGTGGAGGAGGAATTTGAATAAATGAAACAGCAGCTAGCTTTTACAATGCTTTCTTTTTGGTATAATTTCAGGTATATGTTGGTACCTTCACAGAAAGCACTTCACTTAAACATGTTTAATTCAATTTTAAATCAGATAAAGATTTCAAAGGTAAAAAATGTGATAAAGATGAAAACATATTTACATTTGTACAGGAGCAATTCTTCCCAACAGAGAGGTGCTCTCTTGTTAGATTTACACTAAACTCTTGAGTAGCTTCACTACACGCATGTTTAGTAGCTACCTACAGCATCAATAGCCTCCTAAGCAGTGCACTGGTTTCTCAACTTTATTAATAACATTGTCTACAGACATGAGAATTTCCTTCTGTGTACATTAACACAATTTAATATATATCACCTATATTCTCTGTGGTATATTTAACATAACAAATAACTATCTTAGTTATTATACAGAGTTTAAATAACTCTGTTAGACTGTCCTCTACATGTCAGTAAAAATGTTCAGTAAACATGCTCTCCTCAGGATCATCAGTAGGAGGTTTGCTGCTCCAACGGTAAAAACATTACATTAATAAGTTCGGCTATTGATATACTACACTTCTAAATTGTGTTTATTATTTTCAGCCTGAAACTGGATATTTGTGATTAATGGTGTGTATTGGGCTCTACAAAATAAACTGCCCTAAGCTGTCATTGCAAACGTTGTGCAATAGCCTTACATTAACAATACAGACTTCTTTCCATATCTCTGTTTACCGACTGCAACTGTGCTGTGCTGTCAGATGAATAGTGAATGAATACATAGTTGAATGGAGAATTAATGTAAGGAGAAGATTAGACAAGTGACAGATAAGTGCCAAAATTATTTTTACCTTCCAATCGGCCCAAACTCGATATTGGCCCATCGGGATGGGCCGGCTCATGCCAATATCGAGTTTGGGCCGAATCTCCCGAATCTCCTGATTAGCCACTCCGGGCCTGTTCAGCACCAAGGCCAAACTTGCATGACCCAATAAGTCAACCCTAATAGATCTAATTTTATCCAGCAGACCTGTTGTAAAATTACTGCTATAGGTGTATTTGACCCTGTCAAATGCATTAGGACCTTGGTCCTGTCGAATGCATTAGGAACAGCAGCATAAAAAGGCGGGCTCTCGGACAGTAGTTAGAAGAAACTTTTAACATTTTAATAATCAAGCTTTTTTAAACGATCTGATGCTTAGCAACGTTCATTATACCTTTGAAGTAATTTTAGCAAATAATTTCTGGCCATGACCGACAAGCATGCCCCCTTTAAATATTTAGAGTGCGAGATCCCTGGATGGTAAATGAGATATTCTCCTTACTAAATGCAAAGAATAAAGCATAGGCCCTTGCCAGAAGAAAAAAAATAGAGACCAATGGTTTACTTTCAGGCAGTTAAGAAATAAATGTACTTTCCACATCAGCAAAGCTAAAGCCGATTATTATCTGCTTTGAACACAGTCAAATTCTGCAATAGTTACTTTACTCAAAAACAAATAGCTCACTCCAACCCAAATCCTGGTAAATAATAAATTAATTCTGATCAGAGAGAGCTCTGCCAAGCGTTTAATAACTATTTTGTAGCTGCTGGACATTTATTTGACATGGCTAATACAGAAGAAAGAAATACATATTGTTTGCTGTAAGTCACCTTCTCCTTAAATTTCACATAGTTTTTTCTCATATGGTTGCTAAAGCCTTAAGCACTATTAACATTAAAAAGGCAAAGGAGAAGATAAGCTTGACCCCTTCTTCTTGAAGCTTGCCTCTCCAGTCATTTTAGAACACATTACATGTATTTTTAAACTGTCTATTTTACCAAGCAGGATTCCCAGAATTCCACAAAGGAAGTGACGTATTAGAGCTTAACAATTTCAGACCAATATCCAAACTGTCTTGCTTAGCCAGAATTTTAGAATTGCTAGTGAATGGTAAACTTAAGACATTTCTTTGTTCAGATGATAAATCCAGATTAAATAAGAAGACTGTGTAAGAGATATTAGACTTTGGATTCTACGGAAGTTCTCCTCCTCCAGATTTAATGCTAAATCTTGCTGACTTCTCTGTAGTTCCTGGTTCAGTAGCTAAAAATCTTGGTGCAATTGACTCAGATCTGACATTTAATCAACACATAGGTAATATTACAAGGACAGCGTTTCTTCACCTGCGAAACATTTCAAAGTTAAGAAATGTGTTATCTTTGTTTGATGCTGAAAAGTTAGTGCATGCCTTTATAAACTCAAGGCTAGATTACTGTAATGCATTGTTGTAAGGATGCTCCAGCAGGAACCTGAATAAACTATATAGTTCAGAACGCTGCAGCTAGAGTACTTACTAAAACCAGGAAATTCAATCACATCCGTCCAGTTTTATCAGCGCTACACTGGCTTCCTGTTAAATTCCGTATCGACTATAAAATTCTTTTATTGACGTATAAAGCCCTGCATGGTCTTGCACCGGAGTACCTGCAAGATCTAATTTCCTATTATAAACCGCCACGTTCATGCAGATCACAGGATGCTGGTTTTCTAATAGTTCCAAAAATTCAGAAGACTTCAATGGGGGTAAGAGCTTTTTCCTACAAAGCCCCCAAATTGTGGAATAATCTCCCAGTGAATATTCGGGACTCTGACACAGTCTCAATTTTTAAGTCTAGACTGAAAACATACTTGTTTAATGTAGCTTTTGGTAATTAATCTTCCCTTTTAGATAAAGGCAGGAGATCTGGGGGTTCATGGACATAGAGGTTTATGGTAAACTGAGATGTTGGTGCTGTTGTTCCACCACTTCATGCGATCACACAGGTTTGTTGACGGTGGAGTGGGGGGATCCCAGTGTCTCAGGGTGCTCTTATGTCCATGTTACCTTCTGGTTCTCTCCTTTTAGTTTAGGCTGTTATAGTTAGATCTGCTGGAGTCACCAGCCGCACTCTGTTGAAGGACTGATCATCAGGACCTCCACCCCACCCATCACTAGCCAGCTCACCTGTCCATCTGTGTCTACTGCTACACCCTCAGTTACATCACTGTGCCATCCAGATGTACCAGCATTGAGATAGGATGGGACTGTTTCAGCTCACGCCCACTTTACATAAAGACTCAGTCATAGACTGCCTCAGTCATAGACTGCCTCAGTCAGAGACTGCCTCAGTCAGAGACTGCCTCAGTCAGAGACTGCCTCAGTCAGAGACTGCCACAGTCAGAGACTGCCTCAATCTGTGCAGCTTCTACAGCTTTGCTATCCAGATTTCAAACAGAGGCTCTTTTCTTTGGTATTTAGTTTAAACTGTAAATACTATTTGACCAGAGGAGGATGGGTCTCCCCTTGCGAGTCTGGTTCCTCCCAAGGTTTCTTCCTCCAGTTGAGGGAGTTTTTCCTTGCCACTGTTGTCTCTGGCTTGCTCACTGGGGGATATATGTTGTAACTGTCTGTTTTCAAAACTCTGTAAAGCTGCTTTGAAACAACATTGTTGTAAAAAGCGCTATATAAATAAACTTGACTTGTGTAAACTCCTGTGTAAATTCCTTCAGAAAGTCAGTCGGAATTTAGAGAGAAGCACAGCACAATCTGTGCTACCACACTCATTCTAGATGATCTAACTGCCATTGATAAAAAAAAAAACCAATGTGCAGCCATTTTCACTGATCTCTTCTCTACTTTTAGTTTAGTTTTACAAAACATTGGTCTTGACCGCAGTGCTATTGAGTGGATTAGCAATTATCTATTTGATAGACAGCAACGTGTGTTTCTGGGACAAAGAAAATCAGAAATGCTACCAATCACTAAGGGTGTCCCCCAAGAATCAGTTCTTGGACCAACACTTTAATCTTTATATAAATGATATTGGCACCTCCATTGTTGGCTGCAAAATACATCTATATGCTGATGACACTATTTTATACTGCTCAGCTGACATCAATACTGCAGTGGAAAAACTGCAGTACTCTTAATACCTTACAGCCTTTTTAAAATCAAACTCATTTTAAATGCTAAGAAAACTATGTTGTATGTGTCTTTTTTTCCTTTCCTTTAATTTTCCTTCACCATTTTATTACTATTATTATTCCTATAGCTATTACTTATTAATTATTAACTTATTTAATTGTGTATATCTTTATGTTCCACTTTAATTTAATCATCTATGACTGTTGTTCTACCAGATTTTAATTCTGAATTTAACTCTGCTTGCTGCATTGTAAATAAGGGTTCCCATAATGTATCCCGAGTTTGACCAACCAAAGGTATGTCTTTGTCTAGGGATATCCCAGAACCAGGATTTAGTTGACACCAATAACAGTGAAAACTTGCTTAACAATCCCTGATTTCATACTATAAGAAAAACAGATAAAAAAAGACAAGCAGAGTAAATTACTACTAATGTATGGGGTACAATGCGATATGTGCTTAAATTCATGAAGAGAGGTTCATGATAGTGTTTTTTTTTTTGTTTTTTTTTTTAAGTTTTCTATACTAGTTTCTTTGAAACTTGCATTGCTTACATAATTTGTAATGCATTGTCAAATTCTCCCTGGCAAAAAAAAAACCCCTGGCACTGGCTTTTCAGGCTAGAATATTAATATTTTTAAAATAACATTGTAATTAATGTGACTTAACTTTTCTTAGGCTGCACTATGTAACTTCTGCCGATTTGGAGAAGTCTCTAATGGAAATGTGTAATTGTATACCATGTGTGCGTTCACTTTTTTAATAGCACTAGGGCTCCCACACTCTTGCTCTACACTCTCTGACTGTGGTTTTAACTCATGGTCATTACGTGACCACAGCTGGAGAAGGATTATCTGCTTACAGAACAATTTGTCCATCATAGTGTGTGAGCTTAAAACTCTGTATGAGTGTTGTTGCTTATACAGACAAAGTCACAGGTACAAGTCTGACCACGGCCTTTAACAGGAATAATTTCTTTTCAGAATAATTTTCACCATTAAAAAAAATATTGCTGTGAAAATGTGGGCACATCTGCAACGTACTTATGGATTAATTACTACATATTATTTCATCCATAAATATATACATGGTCACATATATTTTACATAGGACAAATAATATATGTTTCTAACAGCCAAACCAAGCTAATTGTGTTGGGTCAAAGGTCTCTTGGAAGAACTTACCAAACAAAGTAAGTTTTAATATTCTGCTGCACTGGATTGCAAAGGACAGATCAGAGCTGTCAAAGATGGTGATAAGGTCATCATCTGCAAAAGAAGGTGAAAAGGTGAGCCAATGAACATTTTTCTCAATAGTAAGGAATGTACACAAACTGGAGCTTCATTTTGCTTAAAGGCTAAGCACCAGCTAATATGAAAATGTCAAACACAAATATAGCAGAATTTGAGAGCCTAACTTGTGATTATTAATAGTCAGAAAACATTTTATTTTTTACAATTTGTTTAGCCCACGCTGTTCAGAAACTGCCGTAGGCGTTATGCGTGTGACGTTGATGGTGGACAACACGCTAGAAGATGCACTTACAGTAATGCAAAATGACAGAAAGGTCTGTTGTTTTGGGCTGCAATAATTCGAGGTACAGTGGAACCTCCATGCACAAACGGCCCAAAGATTCCAAAATATCCAGAAAGTGGACTAAACTTAGAACATTGAAAAGAACCATCCTCTTGCTCCGTCATCTGTAGAGATCATTTCACGGCTGAAGATGATCACAACTAAGAGATGTAGGCTTCCACGACGACTTGATCTTATGACTTGCGCTTTTCCAACAATATGGGCTGTTAAACAAATCAGCGAGAAGTGTTCAAGAGCCTCCGTGTACATGGAGGTAAACTGGGTAAACGCCACTGCTTCACCTGTTTTAGCTGATGTTAGTTCACATTAGCTTCACTTGCTAAGTTCGGTGGCTCAAGTTATACTAAGCTTACATTGTTTAATTTCGTAGATTTTTAGTGTTGAATGAGTGCGAGTTTGACTTTGAGCATATTTTACAACAATAACTGTACCTCTATAATAGATTTTAGCTGAGTGCTAGGCTATTGCCATGAATAATGTTTGTTATTTAGCAAGATTCTGTTTACATTCAAGATGAACTGCTTTTGTGCGTGTGGTTTGCCTCAGGACCAAGTGATATGATGGTCATTATGCTACAGGCTCTTTCAAATTCAAAATCAGAAATCTGAGGAACCAGCACTGGAAAAGTCTCAGTCCAAGTCAGTCATAATGCTGTTTTACCATGGCACCTTTCACTGTTGTCCAACAGAAATTTCAGTCAATTTAAGTCGTCTATTTTAAAGCAAATTAAACTGCGAATTTCATGAGTCATGTTTATATATTTTTAGTATCTAAAATAATGTGAAATCACATTGACTATTAATCAATGACTATCAAAATTGTCTTGTTTTAATAAAGGTCAAATATTACCTCATTCTTGCAGCTGTTCTAACTCTACTAACGAGAGATGGACTGATCAGCGTTTCTGAGGCAGATTCCAATCGCCGATCACCTGTCAACGCGATCGGCCGATAGCCGATACCGATCGATAACGGGGCTATATGCCACGGCAGGGCTACATACAATTATTAGCGCAAGCAAGTCATGAAACATCGAAACTGGTTTATTACCATTTTTAACGAGCTCATGTGAAACAGCATAATATTTTCAACAAAATTAAAAGTTGGTCTATGTGGGAGTAAACCGCTTGATACAGCTCCGGAGGAGAGACATCTGAAAAGTATTTCCTACTAGGAACGGCATAGCGTGGATCCAGGTGGAAAATTAAGCAGCAAAATGTCACGTCTTCTACAGCCGAGAAGGGCTGCTTATCTAGCGCTATAAACTCAATCACTCTGGCTGTGGTTCCTTTAGCTATCTGGCTGTTGCTGCTGCTGTACTGTTTGTACCGGTCAAGGTTAAACAAGAACCTCTCAAATGTCTGCGTAATTTTAGTGTTTGTTTGGATTTCATTTAACATGATTTCTAGAATTACTGGGCTGTCTTTGGGTATGAGTATCCCAACACAGAGCAAATGAACTCCTCAAAAACAAATTAAGCTTGGCTTTGGATCTATTAAAAAGGGTCAATGAGGATTCTTAATTAAAAAATACCCATGATAAGAATTAGTCAGATTCTGGAAAAACAGCACATAAAATTTAAAGCCAAAAACTAAAGCACAAATCACCTTCGTCCTTGTATTTGATGGTGACTTCATCACTGCTCTGGAGTTGGCCGCGGAAAACACGCTGCATCATGAGCAGGAGTTCATCGTAGGTTATGTCCTCATTGTGGATGGGGATGCGACGGATGTCATCCCCCAGCTGAGCCTTAATGATCAGCTTCCCACTCAGGTCCAGCTGGCCATTCATACTAGTGAGACACAGACACATTCTTAATGAAAAATTTGCATGTACACTGGTACAAAAAACTGATACACTGATACTTAGGCCAAACTGTTTGTTGCTTTTTACTTGCCATGATACAGAGACTGAGAGACAGGTAGAACCTTAAGTGCATCTTAAGTGAGCTGAACTTCTACCTTTGCTTTTAAGGGCAAAAAAGCACCAAACAGTGATGACAAAAGATGAGAGCTGTAATATACCACTATATATACCACTATATTAAATGTATGACACAAGAGCACAAATCTACCCAAGATAAACTTTTTTAAAAGTGCCATTTAGAAAGCAGAAATAAATAACGTTGGTTTACTTGAGCTCAGGCTATTCATAGCTAGTAAGCTTCAACAGCTAGTCAGTATGATTACTGACAAATGTGGGCAATTTATACTTCAATAGATGCATACACTGAACAAAACAGCAGTTAAATTGAACTATTCCAAACTGCTTATGTCAATTAGATATCAAATACAATATCACGATCGTGACACACTAGGATTTAAGGAGCACCTAAACACTTATAGAGCTAGAACAAACTACTTGTCTCCAATGACCACTGTGACTTGCACATGAAACCCAATTAAAAGGAACCCAATATGCAGTCTGCCATGCTGAAACAGTAGTAGGGAAGATAAGACAGGGCTGTAATTAGGCCTTAGGCCTGTGGTAACCTGATCTATCCAAGGAAGTTTAGTCAGTTGCAACTTTGCTATGATACATAAGACTTAATGTTATCCCACAGCACAGTCTAAGGGTCAGAGCAAAAAGAATGACTTGGCAGGCCAACTCCACTTTCTCAATACAGACTTTGGCCTCTTACTTTCAAATTGTTAGGATAAGTCCATTGGTTCTGTGACAGAATGACAATACCACTAACCACATTGTATACAGCTTCACATCTGAGGAAATTCAAAGAGATGGTTCATAAGGAGCTCTTCAGTAATACTTTACATATATAACCTTTATGGTTTAACACATTCTCCATCAATCTGAGGAATCATTTGACTACAGAACCAGAACCATTTAAGCATGAAATTCTCCTAAGCATGAATCTCCCAATTATAAAGTGTGTATTTTTTCCAACAAACAAATCTAAGCAGTATAGCATTTCAACATGTGGGTGACTGCCTGTATCTGACTATTCAACTGCTCAAGTGATGGTCACAGGTAAGGACAGTTTGATGCATATACTGTCATTACAATCGCAATTAGGCAGAGGTACTGATATTTGGATAGCAAAAACTAACACAAGAAAAAAAGGCCTTTATATAAAGCAACTTAAGTACAAACGTATAAGGGCCAAAAACAATATTTATGTACTGAGTAACATACTGTTACTGTGTGAAAAAATAAAATAAAATAAAATAAGCTAGTATCTCTTAAATGATACATTTCCAGTAGAGGACAAAATCGTTCTTCAGTGAATGAAAAGGTATCTATCTACCTATCCCCGCCGAAGGTGAAAAATCAGGGACGTGACCAACAGGCCAAGTCTACAGAATTAAACTGAAGAAAAAAAAAAGTAACTAAATGTGAACAATGAATAGTGTAACTGGGTAAAAAGTTCTTTAGTCACTAAAATACTCAAGTTAAAGCATTAACAAACACTCTGCAAAGTACAGAGTTCTTATTATTTTACTCAAGTACAGATAGTTGGGGCAAGTAACTAGTTACTACCCACTGTTGGCTCCAAGTGACAAAATAGTCGTCAAAACACGTATTAGTGTTGACTAACATTTATAATTTTCTGTTTTTCTGAGACGCTACATGGCTCAGATATGTTAAAGGTTCTACCATTTACTGCCTTTTAATCACACGACACTTAAGAGTTTGAGTCTAAACAGCGTAACACTGATTCGTCTGAGAAGTTTTAAGCAGTCAACTACTCCGTGCAGCACTGTGATATATTTATTTTTCTCATTACTGATCGAATCACGGCCTAAGGGGACAAGGCTAAGCTATTTTTAGAGAACGGTGGATATATTACTTAAAACAACGATGGTTTTGAAAGGCAGTATGTTGTGTCCGTTAGAGGTCAACAAACAGGCCAAGCGTTACCTCACGTTTAGTTTCACAGGTGGTTAACGCCTTACGACTCAGCGTCTAACTTGTCTAACTCGAAATAAGTGCTGGTAGCAAATACTTGTCTACAACTAGTTAAACTACAAGAAACTCATTTTATTATTATCAGGTCGTGCAGTACTATTGCACCTAAGGCAAATTATTATTATTTTCAAATACCCAGTCAATGACAAACTATTTAAGTCAGTATCTTGCTGACAGTGACATGAGCGAGAAGAGGGCGACTTACTTTAGCTGCCGTGGCTATCCAAGTAGCACAGAAATCGTCTAATTGTTGATAAAGAAACAACTAAATATAAAAAATATATCGAGAAGCCTCGACACGCAACGAACTAGACCACCGTAAGCATGCTCGGCTTGCATAAAGTGGATGCTCCAGTTACACAAACATAAATTAATAAACCTGCGTGTGTTTTTTTTTTAAGGCGGTCTTCTCATCAGGCCATTTTCCTCCCTTGTAAAATAGTGATCCCTCAGGATTCGTCCGCAGCGCTACTCGGCAGATGTTGCAGCGACTTCCTGCAACAAAGTGAGCTATTCTTTAACCGGCTTCAAGTTGCTAGCTAACTGACTGAACAAACTGGGTTTTAGCCATAACCTGTCATGGACTGAGGAATTACACGCGTGCAATGACGAAGGGATATATATTCAACTGTACAATAACATGACGCTGATATCTCAATCAGCTGTCTGTTTTTGGTTTGCCCCAGTTTTCCCGTGATGCTAACGCTCACTAGTTACCTGATCAGTGTTCGGGATTATCAGCGCAATCAGAAGCGGTTAAAATGTCGTTTCGGACTTTATGCGTGATAGCGGACAAACAAGAGAGTTTTCATCAATGTAATAATAAAATGGTGTACCTGGTGCTAGGACGTGTTGATCCCGAAGCGGTAGAGACTCAAAAAACACTCAGAGCCGACTGACTTCAACTCCGCTACACATCCGGAAAGATCTCGGCCTGTACGTGGCAAACGCAACAGCGCAGGCGCAATGGAGACGCGCGCGAGCGCAAGACCACACACTTAGTGTTTGTTATCATTTTGTATTTAAGGCTTATTTGATGTCCCGGCCGCCGCTAAATATAGCCCTGCCCATTACATTAGACAACAAAATATTTTTTTGATTGTTCGAAATAAAAGCTGCATTTTTAAGGCATATTTCTCCAATAAAACAACCAATTCTCTCTGCATTTTTTTGTGTCAATAGTTATCATAGACAGCTATATGACCACATGCACATAAGGATACATATATAAGTCTGATCGGTGGGGGAATGCATCTGCCTGCTTTAAAATATTATATTATTTAAATTTTTTCGTTTACTTTATCTTTGAAAGTGTTTTTAGAGTGTAGTCATGAAGCTATTATTTTTAATTTGTACTTCGTTAGAAAGTTAGTGTAACACACAAAGGAGATGCATAACACTTGGAGCTAGCATAAATAATGTTTTCTGTCATATATTGTCAAATACATGTTTTAAATATATGTATTTGTATAGGTTAATATATGGATAAAATATATGCTCCATATTTGAAAAAATGTCCACTTCCAATAAGCTGGCTTATGTATTACATATATGGGGCTATATGTTTTCCAGTTTTTTTCTATTTTTGCATTTGTCAGCTGATGATACACAGCTGTACATATCAACCAAACCAGCTGACAAATCCAGATTAAATAAAATAGAAGATTGTGTAAGAGATTTTAGACTTTGGATGCTGCAGAACTTTCTTTTTTTAAACCCAGATAAAACGAAAGTTCTCCTTCTCGGTCCAGAGGCTGCTCTGACTATATGTTCAGGTTTAATGTTAAATCTTGCTGACTTCTCTGTAGTTCCTGGTTCAGTAGCCAAAAATCTTGGTGTGACAACTGACTCAGATCTGACATGTAATCAACACATAAGTAATATTACAAGGACAGCATTTCTTCGCCTGCAAAACAATATCTATGTTGATTCTGAAAAAATCTTAAATGGCTTTATAAGCCCAAGGCTAGACTACTGTAATGTATTGTTGTCAGGATGCTCCAGCAGGAACCTGAATAAACCTCAGTTAGTTCAGAACGCTGCAGCTAGAGTACTTACTAAAACCAGGAAATTGCATCACATCAGTCCAGTTTTATCAGCGCTACACTGGCTTCCTGTTAAATTCCGTATCGACTATAAAATTCTTTTACTAAAATATAAAGCCTTGCAGGGTCTCGCACCGGAGCACTTGCAAGATCTTATTTCCTATTATGAACCGCCACGCTTACTCAGATCACAGGATGCTGGTTTTCTATTACTTCCAAAAATTCAGAAGGCTTTAATCTTTGTAAAAAGCGCTATACAAATAAACTTGACTTGACTTGACTTGACAACTCAAGCAGGAGGTCTTTATCTTATATTAAAATTAGTAACAATAACAAAAAAAGAATAAAGCAAAAACAGGGCACTGAGTGTCTAATCTGGTTACATATAAGGGAAATACGTATATGTTAATATATGTGATTTTTTAAAATCAATATATTGCCATATATCAGTTTTCCACAAGAGAGGATACAAATTCTTTGGTCACATAGTAAATTCTAATGACATGTTATACTTTGTTATTCTACATGATGTTTGATTATAGATTAAAACCTGAAGCAAACATGAAGTGTAAATTACCAGCACATTTATTAAGATGATGTACGTGACATTGTTTTAGGATAGTTTTGGTTTAAAATTGTATTATTTTTACTTGGTTTAAAATTAAAATTTTTATTAAAATTATTTTAAACTTGTTTATTAATCCGTTCATACTGGAGGGATATATCATAATGTGTGGAGTCCTATTCCCTTGCTTCTCTTTAAGCTTTGAAAGATGGTGGTCCAGGCTTCGGTCTATGGTCATGAACTCAAGGACAATCTTCTAAAAAACATGCAAGCCAACATATTTAAATAGATTGTTGAAAGACAAAACACAAGTTGGCCAATTGTTTATGTTGGATTTACATGCACAATAGTGACCCTACAACCTGAGGAATATAAGTTTATATGGTATTGTTACATGCACTGCACACAAGACCTTAAGAACGTTAATGGATCATGACCTGCTGAGAGAGTTACACTTCACATCAGTGCATGTGAAAAATATAAACCTGCAAGTTTTAACATTTCACACATTTTTCCTCACAAAAAAGCGCTCGAGTTTTACAAGGGGGTGATTCTGACAGTTTGACTGACCACTCACTACGAACAGCCTCTCAAACTACAAAAAACATGGTGGACAAAGGGAGTTAGTCTAATCTAAAGAGTTAGATTAAAACTTTGGTTTATCTGACTTAATAATAATGATTTAATAGCCTTATCACTTTTTATGAGCACATATTCACCCATTCCTGCTGAAGCTCGGTAAGTTAGGCTGATTTTGGATATGCTTGTTTCTCTGCTGCTGTTGTTGTGAGCTCACAAACAAACAACCTTCTAAAATCTCTGAAATGACATTCGTCACATTTCCTTAAAGTTTCTGATCTTTCCATTTCACCTGTAAAGTGAGGTTCTATTGAGACATCCGTATGACGTACAGATCTAAAACCGCTTGTAGTGTACAGAGAGGAATTTTATATCTGTACATCATATGACTTAACAGTTGTAAGTTAATATTTCTAAAACTTAACTAAAATTCAGAAGTCACATCTTACAGTGGGTGTAAAATTCAGAAGTCACATCTTACAGCGGCATGTTCATCAGATGAGTCTTTGTACATTACAAGTTATTTTAGATAGCCTATGTATGTCATATGGATGTCCCACAATAGAAATTCATTACTTTTGATAAGTACCTAAATCAACCAAAGCAAATCAAACCAAAATAAAGATTGTAGTATTTTATAATATGTGTTCTAATAAACAACAAATTATTTTATTTTGCAGCAGGTTTATGTGCTGTGTCTCAGTAAAGTTTTAGGAGGCCCTTTGTCTGTGGGGGCTTCTTCTGGGGTCTCCCTCCTTCCTCCTCTGTGGTGTTTATTTATTTATTCACATTATTATTATTATTGTTTACTTATTTTATTTACTTCTTTCTTTTTCTGTCTCTCCTCTTTTTCCTCTCCTTTATTGCCTGTCAGGCCTGGCTGAATAAATAAATAAATTAAATTAAAATACAAACATTAACAAGAATAGGCTATAGAAACCTAAAGAGCTGTTCTTGTAAAAGCAAATATTTTTGGTACATCAATGCATTTGCATTACCGTTCCGATTGCGAAAATTGCCAGACATGACAGGGTTAAAGAAAAAAAAAGTTTTAGGAGGCTTTGGTTAAGTCTGTATGTATGTCTGCATTGTTTACCACAGCTTTGTAAAAGTCGAAAGTTTTGACATAGTCAGTGTATTTCAATATGTTTTAAAAGACATATACTCCTCATTTCTCTGAAAGTTGTACGTTTTTGAACAGAACTGCACTTTACAGATGAAATGGAAAGATTGGGAACTATGGGGAAATGTAACGATTGTAGTTTGTTCTCTGGTTTTCTGCAAATGTAATTTCAGTGATTTTAGGAGGCTGTTTGCAGCTACAGCAGCAGCAAAACGCGAATGTCCAGCCTAATTTACCAAGCTGCAGCAGGTGCTCATAAAAAGTGATCATCATCACTATCAAGTCAGATAAACCAAAATTTTACTCTACCTCAACTGTTGGCTCCTCTTTGTTCACCATGTTTGTTGTAGTTTGAGAGGCTGTTCGTAGTGAGCGGGCAGTCACGAAACCAAGTGCCATTAGCATTCAGCCCATGTCCCACCCCCAAACTGCAGGTACTTTTTTTTTTTTATCTCTTACCAGCTTTGCACAATATTGTAAATACCCTATACAAGTGTGGGAATTTATTTTAGTGATTTTTTCATAAAATATAATTAAAATACACTTTATAAAGTATGGTTTTATCTTCAATATTGTTTTAATATAAAATTAAAATTAATATATGTTTTGCAGGCATATTCAATTAAAATAGTTTTATTGTTGAAATATAAGCTACTAGGAGACATTTAAAAATGTAAAAGTATAGTTTTATCATAAAAAGCACATTTATTTATAAAACAAATTACCATTATATGTACCAACAATATATATAAACTGCAATTTCTAGAAACATTAGTTACCTTGTAAAGTGCAGTAAAATTGTTAATTAATGCTCATTTTTTTGTACCGCCCTGTTTTTAAAGAAATTGTAAATAAAAAACAAAAAAAAACGCAAAATGTAAATAAAAACCAAATGCATTTATGTGAAAATCATTTAAATCCAATATTTAATTGAAAATAATGCCAAGACAATATATTAAAATGTTCAAACTTTATGTTTGAATTTTATTGTTGTTTGGAAAAATACATGCCTAGTAAAAGTTCATGGCAGCATATGTCTCTCTAATGTCCTAACATACACCCCTTTGTCAATGGTATCACACATATGCAAGTCACCCATGCCATGGGCACTAATAAACATTCATATCATGAGGGGTATTGGCTTTTGCACTGCTCACTGATAAAAGTGTGGCTAGTCCCTTTAGTCTTTGGCATGAAGACCTTGATGTCCATTTTTGCCAAAAAACAAGCTAAACATAGACTCATCTGACAACAGCACACATTTGGTCCATCTGAGATAAGCTCAGGCCAGGGGAACTTGGCAGAATTTCTACATAAAATTAATGTATGGCTTTCTTCTTGCATAATAAGAGTTTCAGGTTGTATTTCTTGTCTGCATTGGCAGACTATTTTCTGTGACAACAGGTTTCTGATGTACTCTTAAGCCAAAGTAGCATGGCAGCTTCTCGTGCAATGCTCTTTTAGGGATCAAAGGTCACCAGCATTCAACACGCACATGTTTTCTGGCCTTGTTCAACATATACTGCATAGAGATTTCTCTGGATTACCTGAATCCTTTCACATATGTATGGTACATAGCAAAAGACCTAGATTCTTGCACTAAGAAATACTGTTTGACAAGTCTCTCATTAAGTTTGGCGCACAATAGTGTGCCACAACCCATCCCTATTTGCAAAGACTAAGCCCTTGGCATATGCTCCATTTAAACCAAGCCATGATACCTTTACTTGTTACCCATTCAACTGCTTACTGTGAAATGTTTTTAAATGATTTAACTTAATATTCTAACAACTTTTCACTATTATCCTACCTCTGTTCTACCTTTTCTAAGTGTGGTGCAGGCATCAAATTCAAAATGCGAATATATTATATACAGTCAAGTTGTTCAGCAATTAAGAAGTATTTTTTTTGTATTTTCTATTGTATTTTTGACTAACCTAAATAGTATAATGCGATTGGAATGCATTCTATTGTTTAAATAATGTAACTGCATTCAGCACACTGACAACACTACATGAGTACATCTTGTCAGTTGTGTAATTTTCGATGATATTTTGACAAATAAGCCTTTTGTTTGATTTTCCAACATCTTTGCATCATTCTGTCATCATCGATAAACATAAACAAGATTTTCAGTTTTTATGTGTTCTTATAAGAGTCTTAGACTTGACATAACCATCTAGTGGACACTAGGTGCATTACTCAGCAGCGTAGAGGATGGCATGTTTAGGGCTGGTTCAGCCTCAATAAAAACAGTAACTTTTCAAATCAAGCAGAAAGATCTAAGAGTGCTGTTTCTACTTTCAATGAATCATATATAAACAGTCTGCATGAATGTATCAGCAGTTTGAAAATCTATGCATATATTTTAAGACACTCTTATTTTATTTTGAAAAGAAACAATGAGGTAAAAAGAACATAACATATATAATACAATGCAATGTAGGCTTTTGTGTCAGAAAGTTTACATACATAAAAACAGCCACCTCCCCCCCAAAACATACACAAATTTTACAGTACATGCCTCAGTAGTCAAATGTTCCCCTTTTGAGTAAAAACTAATTCATGATTCCCAGACAAATTACACATCTAAATAATTGATATCAAAATATTGTACACTGGTCGACACCCAGACACAATACACTGTAAGTAAACGCAGCCTAATGAGATATATATATATATATATATATATATATATATATATATATATATATATATATATATATATATATATATATATATATATATATATATGTGTTTGATCTAATTTGTGCATTTATAGTTTTTAATATTTCTTGCATGCCAGAACTGTATGTAAAATAGAATAACTTGGCTTGCACCCAGTTCTCCATTGTTGGCCCCTTTACTTCTTCTTCTTTTCCTGTGTGGAGTTGAACCAGGCATCTAGTAGCTTCTTGCTGTAGTAAATCTGCCATGCGTGTACCTGAATGGCAATCACCATAAGTAGATACATTACTGACACCGCTGAGAATCCAAAGATGAAGCGGTAAGCTTTGCCATGCCGGTATAGCTGCTGGGCCACTGGGAACATCTCCATGGCGCCAAAGATCAGTGGAGCCACGGAAAACAGACCAGCGCTGATCATGGAGATCACCAGGTAGCTGATGTTGTTTTTTGGCATTGCCATGGCGTTTAGCAGCGAAGGTAGTAGACTTAGGAGATATGGGTACTCCCATTGGTATGGCATAGCCACCACATCATAGGACAGTAGCTTAAGGTGCGCCACTGTCACCTGGGCAGCTACCAGCGCCCAAATAAGAAGATGAACGACGGTAAGCTTCTTGATCTCTGACTTTAATGAAGCACTGAAACACACAAAGATCTCAAGTTAGTATATAGCCACATATTTGCTGTTATAGGACTAACTTCTTTAAAATTAAGGAGCACAGCACAACCTGTAAAAACAGGTGACCCAAAAACAGCCCCAAAATATTTTATAATTTACACTTTGTCTCCAGGCAGGCAGCTCTCTTCAGGTGTCCACCAAATCTAGATGCCAGATGGCAAGTATGATTTATCATGCCAGAGAACATGTTTCCTCTGCTCCAGTGCACCAACCACCCAGGTGCTGTGTGCATGACAGTCAAACTAGCAATCTGGCACACTATATTCAGCATTTAGGCCTCTGATCTGAAAAAGTGGACATTCTGGTCTTTTTGGCCAAAACATAGGCTGACATAGTGTGACTTTTGTAAATTGGACAGTTAATGGAATTTCTATAAACTGGAGTTGCGTGGCTGTTAATTACCCAACCTGTTTTCTGGTGGGTTCTGCCCTGCTGACATGTAAAATAAGGAGCATTCACTGAATTATTATGTTTCCCGCACATTCTTTTATGACGATATGACCATTTTAAACTGCATGCACATTAACGCCAAAAAAATAGCAATTCAATTTTTTTCCTAATGCCTACGATAACTGGAGAGCCATAGGGCATGTTACCTCATCAGGTAGCATTTTCTCTCGGTGTTTGAAGTCTTTATGTGAAATATTAATTGTTTTTGCTGATTTTAAAATGTATTGTATTTAGTCAAACACAATCTGCTACATTACTAGGACCACTACTACATAACCTAGTTTAAATTAGATTTAGTTTATGAGTGTTCTGTGAAGATCAAATAATCGATGTTAGAATATTGTTTCAATGTCAGCCACATTACTTACTTTAAATAAACATTTTACAGGTGTAGGCTTATGAACAGGAATACTTGTATGGAACAATAGGTCACAAATTTACCCTTCATCAGGGGATAATGAGTTCAAATCCCATCACAGACATCTGCAGCTGGTAATTAAAGAGGGGGAAGCACAAGCTAGCCTCTACTTCTGGTGGAACCATGCAACAGTGGCTGTTCCTACAGGACAGGTTTTTGTAGCAGCTTGGTTTCTGTACTAGTGGTTTTGAGTGGTGGATCAATTCTGGCAGTAGTGTTTTAAAGGTGGCAGCTGCATATTCTGTCCAACATTCCATGTGGAATCCATGTGGAAATTTGCTCTCTGAACTGTCTGAATATTAAGCACTAGTAAAAAAAAAAAGCTGTCAGAAAAATTGCAATTATATCTTTTCTCTAAATCACTTAGACCTATGATAGATGGTGATGTGTAGGGGACGTTACCTCATCTGGTAGTGAGATGCCACTTTCTCTCTGTGTTTGAAGTCACTCCCATCAGTCCCTACAGCTCTTGGACCTGCATGTGACGTCATGGCGAACTTCTGTGTAAAAGGTTATTTCCCAACGGACCCCAGTTATTACGTACAGGTCTGTACTGCATGATATACAATAGAGGAAAGATGCATAGTCATATCATAAATTGCTTTTTTAACCTTAGGCTATATAGACCACCATGCCTCCCCACCACCCATGCCCTACACACACACAAATGTGTCAAAATTAAAGAAACCAATAAATTGCATATAACAATAAATAAGAAATCAACGACTAATTAAAATCTACCAAGAATATGTTTACATTTGTGCATTTTAGTAAAATAACTTTTTGGATAAGTAGAGCTGGCTTTTTGGTCACCCAGATAACATGCAACATCTTGAACATATATGGCACAGATAAAGGTTACACAAACAACCTACATTTTTTATTTATGTGATATATTGATTGTTTTTGCTGATTTTAAAATGTATTGTATTTGGTCCAACATAATCTGCTTCAGTGCTAGGACCGCTACTACATAACCTAGTTTGTAGTTTAATTAAGATTTAGTTTACTGTAATTTATAGTTGCTTAAAATGTGTGTTCTGTAAATATCAAATAGTCAATGTTAGAACAATGTTAGAACAATATTTCAGTGTTTATTGAACTAAAACTTTTAAGTCAGCCATGTTGTGTGGTACAGTAGGCCAAGAATTTACCCATAATCAGGAGATCATAAGTTTAAATTCCATCACAGACATCTGCAGCTGTTAGTTAAAGAGGGGGAAGCACAAGCTAGCCTTTACTTCTGGTGGAACCATGCAACAGTGGAGGACAGGTTTTTGAGGTGTGTGGATGCCGGGTGCGGCCCAGATTCAGACATATGAAATTTGCTATCTGGGCTGTTTGAATATTTAGGACCAGTACAATAAAGCTGTCAGTCCCAAGAACATTGCATATCGTCAAAACACTAAAACATACGACATGATGCATATGCTCATAAACCAACAACGCCATCAAAGTCATAGTATTTTGAAATATCAGGAAATGCTATATGAAATAGGGCTTCGTTGCTGGCTAATGGACACGTTAGATTGATGATGGATAAGAATTGACACAGTAGTGTTATCTATCTGTTTGGGCATTGTGAAGCTCTGCTTATTTCCATGTTTTACGCCTAGACATTTGCTTTCCGATGCTAGAAAAAAGGCAACGGTTAAGAAAGTCGTTCATTATTGGTTTAGCGAGCCAGAGTATATTTTTACTGCTACACATGGGATTTACACAGCAAAATAAAAACTGTTCTTTTTACAATCAAACGAATAAAGCCCCCCGGATGCTGCTACTTACTTGCTGATTTGCTGCAATGTCGAACGCTAAAGCTTTTATTACAGATCAAATCTGGAGAAACCGGAGACGTCGCAGCTGCTCTCAAGCGTTTTTGTGAGTTCTGCGCATGCGCAGTAGGACAGCGTCACGTCATCTCCCCGCCCTCAGATGTGAGTGCGCAGCATCAGCATCACTGGAGTTGCACATCGTTTTCTAATGCTATGTTCTTCTTATAAAATTCTATATTTATGACGAGTGTGTGTGTGTATGTGATGACATTATTTATTTATTGAACGCATATAAAGAAATCTGAACATTTAGGCACAGGTAATATGTATACCTGAGCTGATGAAGAATTTGCTGATTTATTAATTATATATATTTTTTACTGCGTATTCAATGATGCACTCAAAATGTTTTTTACTGGTTAATTTTTCTTTGATAACTTCGTATGGTTATATAGACCAACATTTGTGTCAAATGTATTACAATAGAGATTTGTGGTGTGCTAAATAAGAAGATAAGAAGATGAAGACTGACAACTGTGAGTGAAATTGAATAAATGGTGTTAGATGACAAAAATACACTTTCTGATTCAATAAATTACAGTGGGAGCTTCACTTTTGCTCTGTTCAGGGTCATAGTGGGAGTCGTTTTCTCACAATGTATCTTCATCAAAGATAAAATTAAAAAAATATTTTTTTTTTCTTCAGACAGTGACGATATACTGCATACCACACAAGTATATACTGTATACTGCATGTTGCTCTTCATAGTAGTGTATTGTATAGTATCCATATATGACACAAATGTTTTTGAGGTTATGAATTTCTACAGATACACAGTTTGATGTAACATTTCTAATCTGATTACATCTATACATTATCTCACAGTAAGCACATACACAGCTATGACACAATTATGGGTTTACAGCCTTTATTTAAAAAATACAACACCGTTAACAGTAAAAATGTAAAAACGTTTTTTTTTGGATTTTACTACCATTTATGTAAAAGGGATAGACTGAATAAATATTTTGTGAACTTACAAAACAGACTATTTTTCCAGAAAGGAAGGTTTTATTTTCCAAGCAGAACTCAAATATTTGTCTGGGGCGTCCAGGAGAAATCTGGAACTAAACTTTTAACTGGCTAAAACATATGATCTACTTTTTTCAAAATAAGATATTAATGCTACTTTGAATTGTATTTATGATTATTTACATTTGTTCTAATGATACATAGTGTTCTTACCGGTGATAATACACTTATTGAAAACATAAAGGGTTAGGTGCCTAAACTATTGCACAGTAGTGCAAGTGAGGTCTGAGTAAGGGCTGAAACTCAAAAATGAACTTTCTTTTAATAGTCTTTATTCAGTGGTTTTGAGACAAGTAAATGTTTGCAGTTTAGTGTCAAAGGGTTTCTCTCAACAGACAGTCACGTCATTCTAACTCTTTCACAACCATGTCCATCCTCTCTCTCTCTCTCTCTCTCTCTCTCTCTCTCTTACACACTCACATATACACATACACACACACATACACACTTTTATCAACAATTGGCTTGCTTTCACTTAGCATTTCTGTGAAAATAAACTGCATGTGCAAAAACATTACATTTAGATTAGATACAACATAAAAACATTTCATTCAGAAATGACACTGTTTGTCTTCTTAAGATTATAATCCTAATATATTTTCATTAGGACAATAACTATTTTTTATGTTTTTTTTAATATATTTTTTAAATTTTCATCTTTGGTCATGCTAAACATGGCACAGTGTCCAAAAAAGGAAATTCTGAGCAAATTTCTTAATGTACAACAGCTCAAAGTCAAAGCTCAGAGTACCAACTTTTAAAAAATACACAAATATCTTACATAATCATGCCTCTGCCCATGGATCTCCATGGAACAGTGAAACAGTGGACAAATATGCACCCTGTCATTTATGAACTCTTTGTGGGATGGTATTAAGGTACTTCCATAAACACAATATTTCACCTAGATAGATAGATAGATAGATAGATAGATAGATAGATAGATAGATAGATAGATAGATAGATAGATAGATAGAGCGAGCCTGACTGACATGAACTCACAGGGACAGTTTCCTGAGAGCCTCTTTGATGATTTACAAAAATCATTGCAAATGTCTTTTTTTTCAATCATCTTCTCCGTTCCTCATGGTTGGTTCTCTATCACACTCTCCCACCATCTCTGTGTTTCCATTGATCTACATAGGGTAGAGAAGGAAGCCAGAGAAAGAAGAGTGGACATATTGCCCTGCATAGAGTCCAGCTGCCTGATCAGATGGTAGCTGGATGTGAACGGTGTCTCCTGGTTGTAAAGGAACCACGGCACTGCCAGATGCCTGGTCCAGCATGCCCTTCTTGTATTCATCATATGTGTACATCAAAGGCTCTCCATTTCGATACAAACCCACCCACATATTAGCACCCTTGCAATGCACATGGTATGAGAAGTAATAGATGCCAGGAAGGTCACATGTAAACACTCCTGTCTGTGGATTGTAGTTTTGTCGTCCATTGTAAAGCATCTTGTCAAACACTACTGGTGCACCAACCAGAGGGAATGGCGTGGTCAGCTGAGCTGTAAAAGCAGGCATTTCTAGGCCATTTGTGCTCATGACTTCACCTGCTCCTCCATACTTTCCCTTTTTGTATCCTCCAGTCTTCACTCCATCAAGGGCTGGCCCCATCTCAGACAGAACACCCATCATATCTGGGGACAGGGCAGGTGGTCCAGGGGGTCCTGGAGGACCTGGAGGTCCTGGGCGACCTGTTTGGCCTGGGGGGCCACTTGGACCTTCTGCACCAGTAGGGCCCACAGGCCCAGGAACACCAGCACTTCCCTCACCTGGAGGACCTGCAGGACCTGGGGGGCCATTCTCTCCTTTAGGCCCAGGGGGTCCAGCTGGTCCAATTGGTCCTCCTGGTCCTGCAAGACCTGGAATGCCACTGGGACCTTGTGGCCCTTCTTGACCAGGTGCACCCTCTTCTCCTTTTAGACCAGGCAGGCCAGATGGGCCAGGAATTCCAGGTAGACCTTTCTCTCCTCCTTCTCCTTTGGGACCCATCGGTCCTGCTGGTCCTCGTGGACCAGGCTCACCATCCTCACCTGATTGACCTGGTTGGCCTGGCAGTCCTGAAGGCCCAGGGTGTCCAATAGGCCCTTGTTCCCCCTTTGCTCCACTGCCACCTTCCTCTCCTTTAGGTCCTGTCATACCCATACTACCTGGAGGGCCCATTGGTCCTGGTGGCCCAGAGGATCCACTAGGTCCTGGGGGCCCTGTAATACCTGGTGGGCCTCCATATCCTTGGTCTCCTTTTGGTCCTGCAACACCAGGTTGTCCTCCCATTCCTTTGTCACCCTTTGGGCCAGGGTATCCTGGTTTGCCAAATCCAGGTAATCCAGGTTTCCCTGGCAAACCTGGGGGGCCTGGCAATCCTTTATCACCAGGTGTACCTGGCTTTCCTGGTAATCCACTTTCTCCAGGTTTTCCTATGCCAGGAGGCCCTTGTAGTCCTTGTTGACCCTCTTCCCCAGGTGGACCCTCTGGTCCTGGTGGTCCAAGCTGTCCTGGTTTTCCTGGTGTACCTACTGGACCAGGCAAGCCAGGCATGCCAGGCTTTCCTAAACCTGGAAGTCCTTTATGTCCTGGGAGTCCTGGGTGTCCAGCTGGTCCTTTTGGTCCTTGTGGTCCAGGTTGTCCTAATCCTTTATCCCCTTTTGGCCCTGGCAAACCTGGCAAGCCAGGTAGACCTTTGTGCCCTGGTTCTCCCTTGCCACCTGGCTGTCCTGGTGGACCTTGCCCACCTGGCTTCCCAATTCCTGGCGACCCTGGAGGCCCAGGGGGACCAGGTGTTCCTGGCATACCTGAATGCCCCTTTTCTCCACTAGGCCCCTGTTTGCCTTGCTGCCCGGGTTGTCCAGCATCACCAGGTTTCCCTGGCATACCTGCCATTCCAGGTTTACCCACTCCAGGCAATCCTGGAGGGCCAAGTGGGCCTGGATTTCCTGGAGGGCCTGGCAAACCAGTGCCTTCAGGCCCAGCAGGTCCTGGAGGTCCTTGAGGTCCAGGTGGCCCCTGTGGTCCAACCTCACCTGGAATACCCTGCTCTCCTCTGGGAATTGTCTCACCTTCATTCAAAATAAACAAACAAACAAAAAATAGTTAATCAATAAATAGCCATGTATAGAAGTAGCATTTGTCAATACCCAATTATATGTACCTTTTTTGTCCTTGCCTTTATTCATGTGCATGGGTAGTTGTGGCATCTCCTTCCTGTAATGTGGGTACTGAATGTGAGGCATCTCTTTTCCCATGGTCATGTGAGGTATTTGTGGTATTGGCTGATGTTGCTGATGATGTGCTTTATGTCCATAATATGCCCCTGCAAAAACGGATGGCAGTAGTGCTGTTTGCACCAAAACCATCAAGAGAGGAGCCACAGCCATGGCCTAAAGAAAGCAATCAATCAATCAATCAATCAATCAATCAATCAATCAATCAATCAATCAATCAATCAATCAAACAAACAATTTGATTTAATTTTAATTTGATTAATTTGTTTTTATGTTTTATCAGAATGATTGTCAATTGATTCAATAACAGTCATTTAGTTCATTAAGATAATAATTTGCTCAATTTACCATTTATATATTTGCTTAATAAGTTCATGTCTGTAGCAAAGGTTTATTAAGTAGTCTGTCAGTTAGGTAACATTTTCAATCAAGTAATTTGTTATTATTTATAAAGTAATTTAAAACATTTTATCTTACTATCAAAATGGTCTTACAACAAATGTTTGTAAAATCCTGTAGGTGTATATTCAATTCAAGTGTGGAAAGAATTCTTCAGCAGTTTTATCCATTTCAAATATATTGAAGCAAATGATTTTACACAAAAATATTACTCTATGCCTTAATTAAAGAATTAAGTACATGTTTTTTTGCAAAGTCTTTAATGTAAACAATTGAATTTTCTGAAATGCAGGTCATGTAGTGCTGTGTTTCCTTAAATCTGCAATCCCAGTCTGCTATGTGTTTTAAAAATTATTTTGTGTTACAAAATATACAGATCCCTCTACTGGTGATCCTGAGCCATTGTAATGCCTGCATGAGTGCTTGCATGAAGCCTAAAGTAAGACCAAGAGCTGTTCTGGATATGCAGCATTACTTGTACAGTTATTCTGAAAAATGTGCTAGGGTTGGAAACATATGCAACACTTTGGCACAAAATTTGTAAATATCAAGTCAAAATGAATCAAAACAAAATTACTATACTATAGTTATCCTGGGAGTGGCACTATATTAGGCATTTGTCGCTTCAGCCAGGTTTTCCTCTGAATCAGTGACTCAGCTCAGCAATTACAACTGTAGCATCTTTCCCTTTTTATTTTAGTTTTATTCGGATTGTCAGATATCCTGCAGTTATAATAATTTATTAAAAACCCAGGCTTTTTATCTTGCTCTTTACTTATGAACACTTAAACAACATTGTGGTAATGATTCACAGTTGAAGCTGATCAAAACAACTCCAACACTGGAGATATAATAAAATTCATTCATTAGCATTGTGAACAGAGCCTGTACATCAGGGCCGTAATTAGATCAAAAGTATCAGTGGGGTCCATTTCACAGAAACACCTAATACACCAATTGTTGTTTTAGGGATTTAATGAAATCATAGATAGTTTATTGATCCCAGAGTGAATTTCAAGATCTCCACATTTAACCCATCCGTGCAGTGAAACACTCACATATAAACACATGTACACTGGTGAACAGACACACTAGGGGCTTTCCCAAAGTGGTGGGCAGTCCTACCACAGGGCCTGGGGGGCTGCTCAAGGGCAGTTCAGTTGTGTCCAGTCCATTCATAGGACCTTCCGGTCAAAGGGCTGGTTCCCTAACTACCAGCCCATGACTGCGTGCACCCCACCATGTGTACCAATTAATAATTGTTACCTTTTACTTTTATTTGTTTCCCAGCTAACAAGACGGACAGGGTACTCATACAGTTAAAGAGAAAAAATAACAGACCAATATACCTGCTGATTTTTTAAATATGTTACACAATACTTTCGTGCAGACTGCAGTATATTATGAGAAGGTATCCATACAACTTACATTTCTCTTCTAATTACTAATATAACCAACTAGATATGAAACCTATAACGTAAATTAAGCAGCTACTGGAACTAGACTAAAGCATGTTTACTAGTTAGCAAACATATAAGAGTGGCCTAAATAAAAATAAGTAAATAAATAAATAAAACATTGATTTGGCATTTTGCGGTGTCATTTGTATAGCCTATAGTATGTGCACTGCATACCTGAACATTTCAGGTACAGCGACAATCTAGGTAGCATAGCAGTCTGTCTGATGTAAACATAATAAAGCCACCGTTTCACTGGGAAGGAATCGTAATAGGCTACAGCATTATCTAGACAACAGTGTTTTCACATTAAATCTCATGAGTGACAATGACTGGGAAAGGACTGGACATTGGTGCCCTCATAGCAAGATGTTACGTTCATGCCCCTCTACAAAATGTAGATTAAATTGTATATCATCACATAACAATATGGAATAGTCCTTTAAGACCATGACTTGGGTTGGGCTGCATTGAAACTACTTGAGATAATAGCTATATATATTATGGCATAAGTTATTTAACATTAACAGTATATCTTTTTATGGGGTCCTCAGCTTATAGGTAGCTGCCCGCCTTTGTCTGCTGCCCCTGACTGCCCTTGTTTTGCTTAATGCTCAATATAGTCAACAGCTTGCAACCAACAGTTAGCTTGATGTTTTGTTTCCCATCAGACTGCATGGACTAGAGCCAGAGCTGTGGTGATTTTAACGCAAAGTTTAGTGTACTTTGTACTGGTTGCTATTCTGCAGTGCATGTCAAATCCCAGCATCTGCAGGAATTAACCCTTATTAGCTATTCACTAGTAAACTGATGAAAAATACTTTCCACATATCTCCAGAACAGTAGAAAACAGTAGAACAGTAGAAAATTGCTACAAAATAATCTTCACATAAATACAAAAAACACTACCATATCAACTTTTGAACACTGACATTCAGAGAATGTCACACCATTTCTGGCAAAAATTTTTTAGCAGAACTCTCAAATTGTATACTATTATGATTTTGCAGTTATCAACTAATTAGAGACCTCTTCCTCTGTACTAAAATAGACAAAATGGCAACAAAAAAACATTGAGATGGGACAAAATATATCCAGATGACTGGGTAACTTGGGTGCAGTGGTCAAGTATAGCCAATATTTGATTGACATTTTTTGCTTTGACGGAGCTTTGTCTCGGTCATTGTTTACTAGCTGAATAGGCTATATCCTTTTTACTTTGCCATACTTCTGTGGATTTTGTTTGCACATTGTCTAAATGTAATTTACTAGTTTGTCCGTTAGCTTTTAGTCTGATTCAGCACATTTTACTTAGTATTAAATTTGCTTCAGGTTTATGCTTGAACAGCACTAAGTTTGTTGTACGTTTCATATTTGCTTTGATGTAGGTTTGTGAGAGACTGCAAAATGACAATGGATCTGAAATTCTGAGTGAAGGCATTGACGTTTGACTTTTCTCACACAGATGGTGATTCTCACAGGGACATGCCATGAAACACTTCGGGTCTTTGGCTTTTTAAAATGAAACAGCAACTCACAAGCAAGATGGTGTTTAGTAAACACACCTACAACAACAATATGCAATCATTATGCAAGCACTATACTAGTATTTTTCAGATGTAATTAGCTGGAAATACAGAATATTTGTCAAGCATAGACTAACCCCATACAAGTGCAGGTAATGCTCTTTTTTTAATGTCACAAGCATTTTTCTTATTCAGGCGTGTGACATTGCTGAAAGTGCCAAGCTCATTACTCATACTGTGAAATGAGAGACATATAACTCCAATGATATTGTTATACTCATGTAAGTAACAACAGAGCATGTAAACAAAAAAACAGATAAAACTTGCCTTAATATATTGCTGTGCTCTGCGCCATTGTATGTGTCAAATTTATGAGCTGAAGGAAGACATAAAGCTTGACCTGACATGCAAAGTGTGTGCAATGATACTGCCAACAATTGAGAACAACGCATATCACAGAAAAAACACCTCTGAACATAACAAGACCATGTTCTCACACATACTCCCCACATTTGTGTGTATGTATGCAGGTGTATTTTTTTCCAGGTCAGGTATGTGCTGTTTTCTATTATCACAATCCTACAAATAACATACAAATAACACTAAAATGTAAATTCCTGCACACATTCATACCTCAGCTGATTAGTTGGTGCAGTGCTAGGGCTAGACCATCAGTTCAGGCCATGAATGTTAAAATTCCTCACAGAAAATGCTAATTTACTTCACTGGATTTAGATTACTAGTGTGGATTCACTGGATTTAGATTACTAGTGTTGTAGTGATGAGATACTTCCAATCCATAGGCCCCCCACTATTTATTACCCGCAGAGACTAACAGTGAAACCAACAGCCATGTTCCACTCACAAAACCTTTTTGTTGCTAATTATATTCTTTCATTCTTTTGTACGTTTTGTGAACCTTTTATACATGTATGTATGTGCCTAAACAATTTGTGTTGGGTGTATACTGTTTTTCTATTGTTGTACTTTTTTCCCAACATAATCCGTTTAGACAAACTTTAATTAGGAAAAATATAGACATTAAACACATTAGTATCATTCAAAACTTAAATCACTTGATGAAATGAAAAATTTCATCAAGACACACAGACACCCATGTGCATACACAAATACACAAAATAAGCAAAAACATTTTCTATACTTTGTTTGTATATAAAGGGTTACCAAATTCCAATATATATATATATATATATATATAGTACCTGTATAGATGAGTACCGATGACAGAAAACATGATCTTTAATAGGAAGACATAGTTAATACAGGGCAATAAAGTACTGGGAATACAATTACATCTGAACAACCTGCTCATGACTAGGTAAAGGTAAAAAGGGTCAGAAAAACAGTTCCTCATTCCTTTATGTATTATTTGTCAGTGATTTAGTTCTAAGTACAGAATATAACAAAACTTTTTCAGGTCTGTGGTATAGTCAGACTATTGTGTATTGCCTAGTCAAATACTAAATCACTACAAACAGTTCCTCTGACAGTAGTCTCAGTGTTATATCCACAGGACTATCATAATGAAGACCCTCTAAAACTTGATCTCTGGCCCCAGTTAAGAGGGACCTTTCCTTTAGCTTTTGTTTAACCTCTGCAGGAATCTCCAACAGTCCTTCAGAACAAAGCTTAAAAATCGACACCTAGCAGTGTAAACAAGGCTGGCTAAGACCACACATACACAAGTGCACAAAAAGCCTGTCAAACAAATTTAACTAGGTTCAGAAAATAATAGGTTTACAGAGCCATCTTTATTTCTCTTTACTTCTCCTGCGATCTGTCTTCCTGTTCCTTTTTCTCTCTTCTGAAAATGTATATGTGTGTGTGTTTGTGTGTGTGTGTGTGTGTGTGTGTGTGTGTGAGAGAGAGAGAGAGAGAGAGTGAGAGAGAGATAGGATCTAGGAACAAAATCCACTTTATGATTTTTACTTGGAAAAACTTGGAAGAAGTTTGTTAGATTCTATTTCTGTATTGAAAATAGTTCTTACATGTCTACAGCAAAATTCTGTTTAACAGTTTGGCAAAACATTGTTGTTAGCTCTATTCACTGATTGCATAGCCAATAGCCAATTAACTAATCTTAGAATTATAATGTTTTTTTCTTAATGTTACTTTTTTAAAAAGCAAATGTCAAAATAGGCCAAAGACATTCAAAATGCATTCTGTTACAGATTCATAAATTAATTAGTCAAATTTAATTAGTGACATAAATAATTTCATACTACTATATTCTTATTCTGTATTCTATATTACTTTTTAGCTCTTTG
The DNA here is from genome assembly GCA_021613375.1 of Megaleporinus macrocephalus. NCBI lineage: Eukaryota > Metazoa > Chordata > Actinopteri > Characiformes > Anostomidae > Megaleporinus > Megaleporinus macrocephalus. The sequence continues at coordinate 34,387,463 of CM038709.1, read as the reverse complement.
AATCTAAAACTTACACTGCATGTTAAGGCAACAAAGTTCAAATAAATGGCTTGCAATATTGCTCTGTGATATCAGAGAAGCAGGCCATGGTTCATTTCATTTCAGATGGCCATTCATACTTCTTTAAAGAAAGTCTGAGTAGGTCTTCATTTATATACACTAAGCTCAGAGGCTTGGCTAGGCAGAATCATTCAAATGTGACGTTTAATAACAACATAATATATATTTGAAAAATAAGTTTTACCATGTACAAAGTTTGTGTTGACGTACTACTTGTTAATTACTGTGACCTACTTCTGTAACTGTGTCTTGGGTATAGACACATAAGGCTAAGCTTTCCTGTACTGCAATATTCTGCCTGCTCAAGCGCTCACTCCGTTAGAAGCATTTTCACAGTAGGCTGATAATAAGAGTTAGAATCCCTTCAGGAGCCTGTTAGTTCTGTGAATGAGTGAGTGTGTGTTTCTCTGTGTGAGTCCACAAGTCTACTGCATGCTCTATGGGAATGTCATTGCTAGCACTCTTAATATTAGTGCTTTCAAATGATACTTTTACAAGTGCATTTGTGCTTCACTGCAGCCATCTTTGCCCATTAGATTCAAACTGACTCCTGCTAGGAGACATTTGATATTTAAGCCCAGTACTTAGCAACTGACAGTAAAAATGGACAATATATGGTATCCCTCTGCTTCTAATAAACATTTGCTCACCATCTCAGCAACTTTCTAAGCCCCCCCCCCCACCCTGCCTCACCCCAATACTATTACCAGAGGGGACGCTACCACAAAGGCCTGCCCTTTTCTTAGTCATGGAGCGTTCCCAGATAACGCACAGATGTGGGCTACTTCTGGCAGACATACGGCACTGCAGGACCACTGGTGGGACTGTCAAACTCATGTTAGTCAAGGGCTCACAATGAAACTAAAACATGCTTATTTGGCCCAAATAGCCTAAAACAGATCAAAACAGAGCAAACTGAATATGACCCACATAAAAGTATGCTTACTTGCAAAGATATGGTTTATGTAATTTTTTTTGTTAGTCCAACACAGTTTGCCTTAACACTAAAACATAACTAAATATTATATAACTGGCTATTTAATTCAATTTTATATTTATATGGGTTGTGACTGTCCTAAAATGTAATGTTCATTGAACACTTAACAGTAAGTTAGTGTTCTAGCACTAGAATTCAGTTATTGCTGTCATTCCATGGTGGTACGTGGATCAAATTAAAGTAAAGTATGGGTCAGTCCTGGCCAGCACATGTTTCATATCTCAACTGAGTGAGAATAGAGATGTGTATACATGTCAGTCAATAATCTAGTTTTGGATTCACAGTTTTCAGAATTAGAGTTTTTTAGAGTTTTTATGCTTTATTCTGAAGTTCACAAGCTGATAACTCAGATATGCTGCACATATGAACCACAAGACACTGACCCTTTACCAACACAAAGCACTATACACACCCACCTATATGTTATAGGCCTCAGATCTAGATCTAGATATGAGTTAACTAAAGAAAAATCAAGCACCATTTTTCAGTGCACTGTGTTTATTTTGGTGTCCATCAATAATGATCTTTTCCACAAATAACCTAAATAGCAGCTTCCTTTCAATGACTAAAATCACCAGGTAAAAGCATAGTTTGCAGACCTAGTGTAATACAGGTGTAACACCTAACACTTTCTTTTAGCCTTTGTGTTAGTAGGATACGCAAACACCTTTAAGAGTTTTACAGTTCACATTGCACATGAAACAATTATTAATAACAAGATACATTTGTGGGTAAATATGACTTACCTTCACTTTTATAAGTGAGGCCGTACAGGGGATAATCACTGGTCTTCACGATACTTACTATCCTGCACACCAATCTTTGCACACCACTTCCCCAACTGACTGGACGACAGACTGGGCTTAAACAAGGAGCACAATACACGCACTGACCTTTTATCTCCATTAGGGAGGAGTCAATCAATGGGGGAGGAGACAAAAGAGAGGGTGAGTATGGACCAGATATGGAAGAGAGATTTTCAGCATAGGGTTGTCTGATTCTTAGTCTAAACACTGACATGTATTTGACTTGGTCACTTGGTGAGGAAATAAATCCTAACCTTTGAAAATTGTCATGACACCATATGTCCGATTTACTAGATCTAGCATTATTTCCCTTTTCAACTAAAGAACACAAGTGTGTTCTAAAAAAAGTAACTCAGCACTTTGTCCCCTGTAGATGCAGACCTAAATAAATATATATCAAATTTCTTTAACTTTTCCATAACACCAAATAATCAATATTGTGACCAAAATAAAATGTGATCATTCAGCGCAATGTAAACTAAAACAGCTTTAGGTGTTAAGTTGGCAGAGCTTAAAGTTCATTGGACAGATGAATGTAACTACCGTTAAGATTTCTGCTAGTGGTGAACAAACTATGCAGGTCACACAGCCTTTCTATTATTCAGAGGACAGATAAAGTGGATGATTAGTTGACAATACATTGATGTTAGTTGACTTGGCTGCATGATCAGTGCCCTGCTATCATCATGAGTGGTGGAAGATCACAGAATTTGGAAAACGGAATCAATACAAAGTGCCTACTTAAAAACATTATTAGCTTCCACAAACAAACTGGCAAGTAAGTCATCAGTGGGTTATCAGCCCATTATATTCTTAATGTCAGCTGGAAAGAAGCTGAATAGTGGCTTTGATAAAATGTGTGTGACCTATACTAACCGCTTCAAATTAGTCAGAGTAACAATTGGGAATTAAATGTAGGACAGGAACACTAAATGACCAAGATCAGAGGAATGGAATTAGATATATAAGGCACTAAATGAGAGAAGCTTAAAAAAAAAGGGAGAATATGCTTTAATAAATGGCAGTACTATATAAATTAATATAATTAATACAATTTCATTCCCAATTTCCAGTTTTTACCTGATTTTTATTATTTTTATTTTTGTATTATGTTCTATTATTTTACTCATTTATTTTGTTTATTGCCATTTTAATTTTAGATTTTTGTATTAAATTTTAATATTTACTTATTATTGCTATTTTTATTTTTTCCCAATTTGTTATTTTATTGTACTTCAGTTCTATTACTGTTTTATTTACTTACTCTATTCCTTTTTATAATCATTTTATTAAACTTGTTTTAAATTTTAGTTTGCCTATTTATCGTTTAATGTTGCACTTGTTTGTTATTAATGCTATTATTAATATTTATTATTATTAATAATGGTTATTTGTGGTTTGTAGTCTTGATTTATATGTTTTTTCTTTCTTAATTGATTTTTGTTCTGTTAATTCTGTACCATTGATCTTGTTTGAATGTATTTTGCTTTATGTAGGCTCTTTCAATTTAGATTGCCAGATCCAAATCCAGTTTATTTCTTTTTCAGTCCCTTTAAGCTGTAAATACTTGACTGCACTGAAAAAGAGGGTCACCCTCAATATAATTTAGAGTGAAAATAAAGGCTGATTAATTGATTCATTCATTGTCAGAATGATACAGTATTACATAGGAATGAGAGCTTAACCATTTATTACATAACCATTACATTATTACAAGCATTACAACTACACTGTTATTATTACTGGTTACACACTGTTACAAATAAATGAATTATTGATTACAAATGTCAAACGAAAGATTTATCATGCTTTGTTACAATCATACTTTGCTACAAATTAATATAAAATTGATTAGGCTTTTTTCCAAAAGAATAAGGGAATTTATTACACATTGTTGTATACAAATGACAACACAGGACAATGCAAAGCAATAAGAAAATCAACAACTGATAAAATGGGGCTGTAGTTTTATGGACAAAGGACACTGTCCAACAGCACCTTCCCCCTATAATGCACACATACACTCCTTTGCCCACATGCACATTCTCACACACACACACCAAACTCAATTAGCCGTGAGTATGTTTGTCCACCAAACATGGTGGGCCCAGCATCTGTTTCTTTGTTTGGCCATAAGGAAGAAAAACAGAGGGTCCGGCAGAGAGGGAAAAAGAAACCCCATTTTTCAAATGCCTGAACATCAGTGGTGAACAACATTAATGACATTTTTGATTTGATTCATTTCTTTAACTTTCCACTCGTGTTAACAAGAAGGAAAATAAAAACAGCTAGGGGAAAAATGTCTGCACAAAAAATGAAGATTTAGGTTTTCTAGCTTTTGGATTGAAGTGTGAAAGGGATGATGTTCATATTTAAACATTTGTACGATTTACGGTTGGTTATGTCAAGTTGGCAGGAGTCAGTTTGATTGTTTGGGGCACACAGGGTTTAGGGACAAAGTGTTCAACAGTGGCTATAAAGTCCTGCAAAGTTCCATTCCAACAGCTGCTCCCCTTTTACCATACAGCAGCCTGGGAATGCAGAGAGAACACAATCTGGCAATCGTCCATCACCATGGGAACATGTCCCGGGACAGTGAGTGACCCCATTAGGGAGTAGACCTCACATCATTCTGCACCTCAAATCATTACTTCTTTAAATATACACACATATCCCCACACATGTACAAACATGCCAAATGGTAAAACAGTAACAGCTTTGTGATGATGCTGGAACAGTCAACCAAACCTATTACATTAAATTATAAAATATCTGCATGTGCTGTGCTATGTACGTCTGTGTGTGGTCTTGCCAAGGCCCCCCATGGTCTTGCTTTTCTGACAGGGTCTGTTCTTGTTGTTGATTGCTTGGTGAACTCCATTAAACCCAATAATGTAAACACTTAAACTTGTTGCTCTGGAGATTTAGCTGCTGTGGACATTGTAATAGGTAACAACCTCAGAGTATGCAGGTACAGATACATACTACTTAAAGTGGTCACAGAAGAACTTATCCTTCGTAAGATAGCAAAAAATGCTTTTGTTTAGTAACTAAGCTTTTTATGCACTCTTTCATTGTAACTTTTGTGAGGCTGGCCAGGCTTTACTGAAAAGATCCTAATTAAAATAATAAGAAAGTGCAGGTATTGCAATATTTTCATTTATAGAGCATTTATGAAAGGCTAGGTATAGCTGATGTCATTTTTGTTGCATAATGCAGTTAATGTTGCCATGGTTAACTTACCTTTTTTTAATTAGCTGCAACATAGTCTAGCATGGTGGTGTAGCATTTTAAAGTGGAACACAAAGTTACATAGCAACTCAAACTGCTATATTCTCGTTACAGTGAACAAAATTTCTAACAGCATTCTATAAGAAAGCTTCAGATCGACCCCTAACCCTAAGCATATCTATTTTAAAAAACAGGCGTTACAAACACCACACAAAACCATAGTCTTTCCTTTTCTCCCATAAAGAATCAAAAACACTCAGCAGATTTAAAAAACATACGTTGACAAGAACACTGTTAAGCTAAATTTTCTATATGGAAGTGAGATTAATATGGCAACTGCGTCATTGTTATTTATGTGCAAAATCTTGTAAAGATTGCGACAAGTTGTGCAGGTGTGTGTGTACTGTGAGTAGTGGACTGATGTAGTTCACAATGTAGTGTTACTCTGTTCCTCCCTTAAGCACACATTACACACCACATCTCTGTCATTTTGTTCCTTCATCTGTCTGTCAGTGACTGTGATGTCATCTGAACTACACATTGAAGAACCCGTGTCTTTCAAATATGGGAAGACATATTTTTTAATCATCTGCGTGATTAAAATCATCTGCGTGCAAAATTGCCTGATTTTTTCCAGAAGCATTGACATGTTTGGCCTTGGATGTGTACAGTGTGAGGGTCAGATGTGTGTTTAGCTGTTATCGTTTACTGTGAATGTGTGAGGCAGTTGGCTTAGCTCTCACACCCAAATGTCCCTCCATGGACATTACCCATAATCCTTAGTCAACAACATTCCAGGGTGTGGAGCAAGGCAATGACATCACATTTTTTATTATCTGACCAGTTCAGACAACATATTCACAGGTACTGTCTTCATACTGACACAGACACAAAAATTCAACCAGTGGAGACATTTGAAGATGGCAGTCAAACTGTATTAGTGTATTGTTCCAAATGATGTTCCAAAGTGTAATTTGCAATTTGTGTGGATTTGACTGCCTGATAAATTGTGTAATTGACCCAAAAGCACTGTTTCATAGCAACTGTTGCTAGATTACAGAATGTAAGCTTTACAGAATGCTGGCAAAAAACATTCAAACATATTTTTATTTGTTTCTGTCAAATTATAATTATTAGTTATTAATCAAAAAATATTTACATTTCTGATGATTGTGAAAGCTCAGCCTGTTAGGATAGTAGTATTTTATGCTGTATGATCAAGTGATATGGTGGCCAATTAGTTGTTGTTCTTTTCTACCTGTACTTTATGTCCAATTGTTTAAAGACTGATATTCATCTTGCCTGTGCTTGGTACATGGCTGCTTCATTGCATCCTATTCTACAACCCCAATTCCAAAAAAGGTGGGATACTGTGTAAAATGTAAATAAATGTAAATAAAAACCGAATGCAATGATTTGCACATCTCATATACCCATTGAACATAGAGAATATATATTATGTATCAGATGTTAAAAGTGAGACATTTTAACATTTCATGAAAATAATTAACTCATTTACAACTTGGCATCTCCAAAGGTTGGGACAGGGCCACCAGTGTGTAGTGTCCCCTCTTCTTTTAACGACTATCTGTAAATGACTGTGAAGGGAGGAGACCAATTGCTGATGTTTTGGGAGAGGAATGTTGTTCCATTCTTGTGTAATGTTGGATTCTAATTGTTCAACAATCCTGAATCTTCTTTGCCCGATTTCTTTTATTCTGCGAAACCATGCTGTTGTGACGGATGCAGTATGTGGTGTAGCTTTTCTTGCTAAATTATGCAAGGCCTTCCCTGAAAGACACATTGTTTGGATGGGAGCATATGTTGTTCTGAAGCCTCTTTATACTGTTCTGCACTAATAGTGCCTTTCCGCTCACATAATAGACACCAATGCAACCCCAAACCACCAAAAGAGCAGGCTATTAAACTGTGCGCTGATTACAAGCTGGACTGTCCCTCTCCTCTTGAGTCCGCAAGACACAATGTCTGTGGTCATCTGACTACAGAACAGTTTTCCATTTTGCCTAAGTTCATTTTAAATGAGCTTTGGCCTAGAGAAGACTGGGGTGTTAATAGGACATCAGAACTTAAAGATTGGTAACAATATAAAAACAAACCAAATTTTATAGTAAAATCACTGCATTTGTTCAAGAACACCTTCCAATACCATCATGACTGCATTTGCAAACTATATTTTGCTGAATTCCGATTACAGGGCATTTACATGAGTCAGCCACACATGCCATTTTTTTCAGCAGACCATGGGCTACTATGCCATTACTTCACATGTAGATGCTAACAGAATTCTGATATCTTCATGAATTTGGCTTATTTTTTATCCAAAATTTTGCTTGCTCCTGCAAAATTCTCCACATGTTCACTGCACAGTATTTGAAAATGCAGTATATTTGATAGTGGTTAATACTATTGCTTATTATTGAATGAACACACATGATTAGTATAAGGCAGACATGCTTTTATTGATTTTATGTCCTCTTGAAAAGTACTAAAACGCTGACCCAAAGCAAGTTAGACATTATTAGCTGTTTTTAAAGCTCAAAATCAGTGTAAAGGCATTTTATTCATTTTAACCATATTTATCATGTTAATATTTATCTGTGAAAATATAATAATAATAATATATGCATTCAAAAATAGACATTGGGAGGAAACAACTGAAGTGCACTTGATCATTGGTTATTACCACCTTTAGTGATATTCCACCCCTTACCCATAGAAACACAGCAGAAGCATGTGAACTCTGGGATGCTAATCTCGACTGTCTGCAGTTCAGGTCGGTTACTCACTGAAAACAAAGGAGACCCAGAACTGGTGAGTAAATGAAATTCTAAATCAAGCAAGAATGAAAAACTTTTCACTTTCAGAACTACATCACTGCCTATTTTTAAACATGTTGCTGGCATAAAAAAAGTATCAAATTACCTAATCAGCTAACAAATTTTAAATGAAATACTATGTACTAAATTAAATATCAGGTTTAAAGGCTTTTCACATAATTGTATGCTGTATTTATGTTTTTGTGTCCCAGTCATTTTTGGGAACAGCATTGTGCCTTGTAATCTTGTACATGTGTGTGTGGCCTCCTATGGTGCACAGGATACGTTTGTCAGAGCACCGTGAAAATAGCTGTCAAGCACTATTTATGCCAGACAGATGAACCTCTTTTTTCCTCCTCACCCACATGCACACATAAACACATTGAACTCTTTGGGGTGATTTTAAATTATTGTATGATTTTGTGTCTTGGCTGTACCAAAGATTTTTCCCACACTGCTTATGTTGCAAATAACAAATAAAAGCTGCTTAAACAGTCAAATCACACTTGTGATGGTTATTTATTTATTTAGGTAAAAGACAAGATATTGTATATGCCTTGACTACACAATCAAATGCTTGTTTACATCTGAATACTTAAGACACAGGACACATACATAATAAAAAGTATAATACAGACATTACTGTATTAAATTATTATATAATTACAATTTAATATACTATGATGAATAGTTTTGTAAATGGTTGTCCCAATAAATACATACATAAAGTATGTGGTAAATGGCAATATCTACTAGTACCTTTTTCAGAAATTCAGAATGTTGTAGCTTATGATTTGCTGATAGCTACAGATATATCTGGCAACATGAGAACAATGACAGTACTGGCACTTTTTTATTTCCATCTCAAGCACTTTTAAAACCTTACACATTTTTCATTTAACACAAAATACTCTGATTATATATGTGCATTATCTGTTTTTTGGATTTTTTGTAACAGATTTTGATATTGTTATGGCATGCTGCAGGGCCCAATATAGAATTTTCCTAGTTTTGGAGAGAAGATATGTGTTCATTGTTAATGTTAGTTCATCTGATAGTCAGAGCTAATTGTTGACATCATATAGAACACCTAAAAAAGACATTGATTTATCTGTTTATCTTTTCTCAATCATATCCATATGTCATTTTATTTAATTTGTAAAAGATATAGACATCTAATTTACTTCCTATGGTCCAGACCATGCATTAAAGGTTCAGTGACGCTTGCATCTAGTAACAATGAAGGTGTTGGGCTTATAATTATGTATTATAGTTTTGAGATATAAAAACATACTAAAACATTATTTTAGCCAAGCAGTTCTGATCTAAAATGGCCCTGTACACCTTTCATCATGATAAAACCATGTAGAGCAATTATTTGACATAATGGCTTCTGATGTGGATGTCCTTTCTACTTGGATACCATGCTTAGCAGTTGAAAACAGACAATATCAGTAGTTTAAATAGCTTTGGAGTGCCTTTGTTTTTGCTGCTGATTCCTTTCCACTCCCAAATTCTGGAGGTAATCAGTGTTAAACCCCACTCTGTGGGGGTAAGCGTTGTTATCTTGGAGGATAGAGTTCGGTCCCAGACTGTGGAGATATGGGAAATTCATCTTGATATCTCTCTCATTGAGATTGCCCCCAGTAATGAAAAGCCTCATTTGTCCATTGAGGGAGATGCTGCTCCACACCATCACACTGCCTCCACCAAAATATGTTACTCTATCGTTCCAGCAATCAGCACTGTGTTCTCCGCGTCTTCTCCACACTTTGACCCTATGATCCAACTGCCGTAGACAGAATCTGAACTCATTCCTGAACATGTTTCTGCACATGTTCCGGTTCTAGTGCATGTTGCCAACACCAACCTAACGCCCACAGAGTGGGGTTTAACACCGATTACCTCCAGAATTTGGGAGTGGAAAGGAATCAGCAGCTAGAACAAAGGCACTAACCGTGGGCCTAACCGTGAAGGACAGTCATGGGAGGCACCTGATTGGCAGCACCTGGGGGTACCAGAAGCTTAAAACAAGTGTCAATAGCACAAGCAAAATAAGTTGTTTGGCATTTGAAGAGAATATTTGCTGAACCGTAACCTACATACACCCACAAATGCATGTTCCTTACAAATGTGGCATCATTTAAAAGGGAAGTTAATAGGCTTTCTACTAATATAAGAAGTATTGCTTAGAAGCATTTTTACAATAAAGAAATAATCTACCAAACACAAATTTTCTTTCCTTTTGTCACATATTAAAGTTCTTATTGCCAGACGGATTTTCTAACTGACACACTGCTGTCATTTAACCTAACTTGACTCCCTTGTGCTGCACTTGTGCTGTGACTGTGACTTACTTCAAAATTCAAAAAAGATTTCTCATGTGTATTTTTTTTATTTTTCCACCCCAATAATTTGTGTTAATATATTGTTACAGTTATGTTTTTTTGACCTTCCAAGAAATATGTCCTCAGTCTTTAGACAAGAGTTTCACACCTTATAGTTGTACGTGATAACATAAACACCCTCGCCCACAGAAAGCTGCAAAGTATACCTCAAAATCCTCGCCTACCTATGTGTGTTATGACTGTTCTCTGAAATCATGGCTAACGTCAGGTGTGTAGTTTGATGTTTACTCAGTTGCTTGATTTAGTGCTCTGGTAAGTGTGTGACATATATGGCATTTTGATGTGAAGTGGAATGTATTTTGACAACAAGGCCTCTTCATTAGTGATGTAGGCTTCAAAAAAAGTGAGTGTAAAAAAATCGGCACTAGCCCAGCACACATGGTCAACAAAGAAACTTAGATATACAACTTTAAGCTAGAAAAATAATGCCCACGTGCCTAATATGCTGTTAAGCTTCCATGTGCTTCTATATATTGCAAAGTCGTGTGGCTGTGGATGAGACTTGTTTTTCCAGAACATCCTGCAGATGCTTGATCAATCAAGATCTGGGAAATTTGGAGGCCTGTGCAACACCTTCCACTCTACATCATGTTCTTCAATCTGTTCTTGAACAAGGTGTGTAGTATATCAGAGAGCATTATCCTGACATCAGGAAATTCCAATGCGATTAAGGGGTGTAGTGGTCTGTACTGGTCTGTAGTGATGTTTCGGTAGGTGTAGGACCCAGTGTTTCTGGTCAGACCATTGCCTCCACTGGCTTATCTTTTTTCACAGTTCATTCTGGGGAATTTAATGATGTAAAAGACAGCAGGACTTATCAGACCTAGCAGCCATCCATTGTTGCTCCAAGGTCAAGTTTCAACACTTGTGTGCCCATAGAAGGCTCTTTCCATGGACAGGGTTAAACACAGGCTACATAGCCCCCATACACAGCAGAGAATGATGCACCAGAAACAGTCTAAAGTCTAGAGACACTTGTCATACATAAGTCCCTAGCGGGATGCTCTAAACTTTTCCATTCTAAACAAGTAAAGGTCTTCAAAGGTGGAAAAATGATTGGCTGTCAATCATTTTCTCTGCACATCACATTATTTGCTGCAGCTTACAATGACTTAGCAATACCTATTAACCTGCCCACAATGCTGTAGCAATGCTCTAAAGCACTACTGCAACCATTATGCATATATGCATGCACACAAACACACACACACACACACACACACACAGTCACATACACATTGTGGATAATAAAATTGGAAGCAGGGAAAGGGGGCTCTTGGTAACACAGAAGTGAAGATATGTGAAGAATGTTCACCATGTTTACCTGAGACAAAGACAAAGACACATACTCACGAGATCTGTGTTTGTGCATGTGGATGCTAAATTCGGAATGTCCCCTATTAACACTAAGCACAGGCCATGCCAGTTCACATAGTGTGAGAGTGGTCAGGTGAATGTATTGCCATGTGAGAACAGTACCTTTACAAAAGTAATTTATTTATCATTTATTTATTTAGTTACTCATTTGTTTTTCTACATTTTTATCACTACCACAGTACTAATTATTTGCAATAGTTTTTTCAAAGACTGTTCAAAAACTGCTAAGTTAATGAGGGTTGGTAGGCTAGCTGATATGAAGGTAACACCATATATACCAGAAAAGGATATTTCCCTTTTTCATCAACTAATTATAAAGAAGTGTCTAAAGTATCATTGCCTGTCTCTTTAAAGTATGTAAAATACTAATAAAAAAAGAATTATTCCAGTATAGAAAGCATTATTTTTTAATATTTTTTTCTTATACATGTCTTTATCTGTGCTACTGTACAGGTTCTTCAATGTTCCTGAGTATCAGTTTTATGTTTTTATGTATCGTGTCCACTACAGCAGTGATGGACAACCTATCAGGAAACAGGTTCAACATTTTTGGATGCTGTGCCAGCTGAAGGATTGGAAGCGATGAGCATTCCCTTGTGGTTTTTAGTCTTGTCCTTAATGCACAGAGATTTATCTGGATTCCTAGTCTATTGACAATAGGCTACGCTGTAAAGGGGAAATCACCCAAAATCCTAGCAATCGTTATTTTTTTTTTAATGACTGGATTTTCTGCCGATGCATTTTTAGCAAAGTGTTAAAGAATTTTTGCTCAAAAAGTATGAATCCTTTCCTTTCATACCCAAACATGATTACATCACATCTTTTTAAAATGTTCTCTAAACATTTAAAATGTTTATAGTCTTAAACTTAGTCTATTTTACTGTTTGTTTTAATGCAGGTAAAAAGGTAGAAATCCCGACTTTCTGTTTTTATTTGCGTTTAACCTTGGGTTTGTTCTGATTGACTGGCGTTGAACACAGACCAGAGGTGAATTCGAAAAACTAATTTTGATTTTGAAAAGGATGAGGTTCAGAAGCTCCTAAAATATTAATGTCTATAGGAGCCCATTCCTTAACCGGAGGAGGTAAAATTATACATATATTTTTGTCTTTTTTTGTTTCTCTTTCAATATTTAAATACTGACTTACTATATCAAAGTAATTACTTATTTTCTAAGTAATTATGACTTAGTCTTATTTAATACCTTCCCCAAGAGCTAATTGGCAGAGGATGCTTCATTTATGGAGATGAGCTTCAAAATGTGGGTTTCAGCATACTGTTTTTCACAAGGGCACATAAATCCTGCTTACTGATAAATCTGTTCTTCTCAATAAAGGTTAGCGGAAACCATAAACAACTTTCAGAAGATGTCAAAAGATGTGAAAAACTTATTTACAGTTACATTTGGTGGATGCTGCTACAATAGGATCTACAGGATCTACAATAGAATCTACATTATTCAATTTGAGGGGTTCCTTTAAATGTTGTAGCCTGTACTGCATATGTTTATTCAGTGTGCTTAATAAAAGACAATTAAGGCTGATTGTGTTCAGTTAAAATGTGTTTGTCTATAATTGTAATGATCAGAAAACATTATTAGCAAGCAATGCAGAAATCCACACAATCCTTTACTCTTTTCACACAACTGCTTATGAACAACATTAGTTATCTATCAACATAGGTTCTCATCCTCATCCTATAAATACGCTGAAGCTTGAAAGTAAGCAAGGGTTGAAACAAAGTAAATTAGAAATTTTCTAAGAAAATCCATCCTTATTTTACTTCAGTCTGTAGAACCAGTTTGTATGTATATGGCTTACACCATAAACCAAGAACAATCAGACTAGTGCACTAATTTACAACTTATTTAAATTAACTTATCAACACAGCACAACACAAGTCATAAAAAAACTTGTCTGTTTAATAGAACAATCTTTACTACTGTCTGATAGTACTTACTTTTTATGTTCTGTTACACAAATCTATTTTGCCCGTGGGTTCCTTAGGTAGATTTTAGACTTTGACTGCTACAAATGCATTCTAAACCAACCATGTTCATGAGAAATATTTGCACATGTTAAAGCAGATGCATGAAATAGCACAAGCAATATTGAGGTTGACAGACAGGTGAGGCAGCTCAGTCCATCAGTCTAAGGTGAAATGTAGCATGTGTGTGTTCAGAGCTTGGATGACTGTTTGCTATGGGAATCCACACTGACTGGTAAGGAAAATACACAGCATATGGAGCCAGAATTGAAAAATGTGAAAAAGAGGGACAGGCATCACATTTAGAAAGAGACAGAGACAGTTTGTCTGTATAAGCTACTGTTATGTCTGCAAGTCTTTACAAGCTTTATTTTAAAAACACTCCTTACACTCCTCCACAATTCCCACAAATCCATTTGCTTTTTACATTACATCGTTGGTCGCAATACTTTAGTTACTACAAACAGATTGAGGTTAACTTATACAGCATCTTTTACAATATTGTCACAAAGCGGCAAACATATATTTTAAGCGTATTACTTACGTGAACATCATAATCAGCCTTATATTAATTGCCATTTCTGTGCCAGTAATTGGCCAAATAAGTAAAGTAAACAAGTAAATAAGTAAAATCGCTTACTGAAATGTTTTATTTCTTCTGAATTGTTCACTGACAAGCCCAGGGTTTCAGTACTGTGATCCACAGTCCACAGTCATATTAGTGAACTCGAACAGGCTTCTGTGAACTATAGATTCAAAATAACAGACTGATTTCAATTCAAGTTACTGATTACTTTTCTCAAAATGTAACGGGATTACTCTATAATTACTCATTACAAGGCATTACAAGGAATCGTAAGTAATTCTAAGGCATACCCATGTGTTATTAATCCAGCATGTAGGTTTTGGTCCCCTGTATCACTCAGGACTTTTTCAGACTGCCAGCCCAGATTGTATCTAGAATTTTGATAGTCTGAACAGCAAAAACAACACATGACATTTTTGCAAATCAGATCCACATGTGGAAGTGCTTTTAATTGTTTTTTACAATTGGCCTTTTACAAATGCATCTCAATCTGGCCATTCTGGACACTCATCTCAAAGTGTCTTTCTTTCAGTCACAATGTAACAATGCACAGCAATCCATGCATATAGGTTGGTGGACACACAAATCTGGTCTGATCTCTTGTAAATAACAACTAAAATAACATCTTGTAAATAACATCTAAAAAGAAATCCAATTTGCCTGCACTCTAAATATGGCCTTGGTTTTCAACAGTGAATTGTTACGACCCCTGGTTGTAGCAGCCATTTTTATGTCTGTTGGCAGCCATGTTGTTTGTGTTTTTTGTGACATTGTATGCAGGTCCACGACTGACAACTAGGGGGAGCCTTGCAGTATAAAAGATCGTTAAGCGGCCATCCTGGGTGACGTTCAGGGTTCTCTCCTTTGGCCTGACCTGGAAGAGCTCCTGTCCAGACCAGTCTTGCACTCTCCACTACATTTGTACATTTAGCCATAGTTTTATAAATAAATGTGCAGTTTTCTGGTTTTGAAAAGTGTCGTAACCAGGATTAACCTCTGCATCACACTGACTATGTGACCTAATCCTGTAAACTAACACTGTACAGGCTTCATGTAAATTTTTACTCTATTAACATACCAGTGTTGTATTTAAAAATAAAAAATAAAAAATGTATATGTAACAAGCATCAAGTATCTGTTTAGTTCATCAAAGGTTCATTCAGAATAAATAAATTGTTGCTCACTGCACAACTACCATGTATATGCTTGACCAAAAAACAATTGTTGGTGTGTAGGTAAGTTGTGCAGTGCAGGAGCATACTGCAGATTGTTTATATTTCTCCTGGGAGGCATTTTTAGTGTTTTAGTGTTTAGTTTAGTAAATCACACAGGTAGTTAGAGACATTTAGAGACACACACACACACACACAAACACACACATGTGTGCATGGCAGATTAATACACTTATATATATGTCTTTATGGCTCTTTGCACTGGTGCACAGTCAGGTTGAAACAGGAAGGGGCCATCCCCAAACTGTTCCTATTAGGAGTTCCTTTTACTGGAACTAAAGGGTCAAGACTGCCCAATGAAAAAGAATGTTTCTTTTGCTCTAGAGTTCAGTGGCAGTGCTGCACACCACTGCATCCGACACTTTGTATTGTGCTTTGTGATGTAGGGCTTGGATGCAGATTCTCGGCCATGGAAAGCCATTCCATGAAGCTGAGTTGCTGTTGATCACAATGGCTTTCACTTTGTTATAATACCACAGTGGAATATGTGCAACACTTTCCCATCATTGTAGAAACCTATTACTGCTTTTCAAGATTTCAACATTTTTAACTACACTTAATAGCTTCCTATTCATTTAGGGATACATAAGGTCCTACTCATGCAACTGTTCTGAATATTATCATAATCAAATCTCTTTAGTCCTAAACTTAATCCAAACCAAACCTCTTAAAATAATGTGAAATACACATTGTATAATAACAAGTGTAAATCTATGAATTACAGAGTGTATGATGGAGTGTAATGTGTAAAAGTTGCTGATCGGGACCAGTTGGCCTCAATTTTGTGCCAAGATTGTGAGAAGAGAAGACCTATGTAACTTTGAAAGGCATCTCATTATTGGGACACAGATTGGGACACAGGAGCTTCAGTCACTGCTTAACCCTGATCTAACACCAAGAAACAATATAGGCCTAAAGGCTTGACCCCTACATTGAGAGGGTCTGATAGATCTGTTGGCAGGCTGTGGAAGGGCCACTTCTTGAATGACAATTCCCTCATACACAGGGCACAAGTTTTAATTGTTTCATTACTATAAAAAACTATCACAATCACCAGATTTTGGACCAATGTGATAAACAGTTATTTCTACCACAATTATCAAAACACCAATAGATGAAGTATTTTGGGAAAAATGACAGACACTCAGAGACTTTAATCAATGCCAAGGAACATATTGGAGCTGTTCTGGTGGCCTCTGGTGTCACAGTACCATACTAAGGCACTTTATGTTTGTCTTCAGTGTGCAAATAGAAACACTGTAGATTTTAACACCTCAAAATGCACATTGAAATGCAAAGAGCATAATAGACTGCAACATTGTGAATCGTTAATATCTGCACACTGGAGACAAAGAAAGTGTCTTAGCACCAGAACCCACTAAAACAGCTTGAAATGCAAAGTAACTTAATTGAGTCTTTTTATGAACATGAAGCTCTGCTGCAAAATATAGGCTATTCCAATTTCAAGTGAATAGCAGCTTATATATCAGTAAAAATCTTAACCTGTACACCTTTAAACCTATTCTTTTTCATGCAGTAGCATACAGGAGTGCACACATCACCTCAGTTTTGAAAGAACTCCACTTGTTACCTGTTTTTTCGGGATAGATTTCAAACCTATATTCTTTGTTTTAAAGCTTTAATTGTAAGGAACACATGTAGCCTACCTCACTGAATGTCTGTCTGCTTAGGTTTCAACATGTGATGTTAGGCAGTCTCTGGCATTCTACAAACACCCTTTAAATATTACAGGAAAAGTAAATATGCATCTTTCTGTTTATCTTCTAAACTGTGTAACTTCAGACCTTCTTTGTCTTTCTTTTTTTCTTCTTATTATTAATACTGACTCTAATGTAATAAAGTTGCATGAGATTTTAATATCCACCTTGACAAACCAAATGCACTGCCCTGTAGACCTAATTTAGTTCTTCAGTACTGTATAACTACTGCAGAGAGAGGCTGGAATGCTTAATTTTCACAAGTTCACAAGTTTACTTAAAGAAGTTTTGGCTCTTCTATAAACAATAAACTCCTCTCTTAGTCTTGGCTACATCTCAAAATCTTATAAATTATCAGCAATTAAGCCTCAAACTAAGAAACCTAATCTTAATTCCTCTGAGCTAACAAATTTTACACCTTTTTTATATCAAAGACTTAGGTTTAGATTACAAGAACAGTGAATTTGACCGTGTCAGCCCGGTTTCTCTTAGTTACATTGGTTGCCAGCTAAATTCCACATTAAAAACAAAATTCTTCTATTGACATTGTAAAGCTCTAAATGGTGTTGCTCTAAATGGTGTCAGTACCTGAGTGAATTTATCTTTTTCTATGAACTCACACATCCACTTAGATCACAAGGTGCTGGCTTACTGTTAATACCTAAATAAATAAAGATACATTGGGGTGTGGAGCCTTTTCTTACAGAGCCCCCTTCAGCTTTGGAATAACTATCCAGTCAGTATTCGGTACTCATGGACATGGATTCGGATTTTAACAAGCTGCTTTGTGACAACACCTGTTTTAGAAGGTGATATATAAACAAATTTTGACTTGACTTGATGGTCAAACACATTGGACAACAACAGGGAAAATCAAACATTGACAAAAAAGGAAAAAAGAAGACAAGAACATACAAGGTCCTTAATGTAATAATATTATTTCTGGCCCACTTGGCCCTCAGTGTGTGCAGATTTTAGATACATGTTTTAGTGGACTCCTCTACAGACATCTGATGATGTGTAACAGTCTTGGAGTTGTGGTTGATTAGTAAGTGATCTTACAAAAAAATTACAAAAATATAATAATTACATTATTATGGGCATATGATGTTTATATGGTTTATATCAACGCTTGTATATATGTTTAACTGGTACTTATTTACGGGACCTTCTAGCTCTGGCGCTTGTTGTAGTGCTGAAGGATTTGCATTAAAGAATCAAACCACTTGAGGGCGCAAGAGATTTCCATATTACAGTGACACCATAGCAAAGCTGCTGTGCACGTTTCTTTCTCACCCACATACACACAGTGAGTGAGTGAGAGAGAGAGAGAGAAGAGAGAGAAGAGAGAGAGAGAGAGAGAGAGAGAGTTTTAATAACGAATTGTCGAGTTGGCCTGTGTACTTTTGCCTGCTTCTCGACTGTCTTGATGATCCACTCATATGCTTTGTGTCTGGTTGAAACAAACTTTAAAAACAATAGGATGTAGAATAACCGTAACCAACTCTTCTTTGAGAGAGCTAAGTCTGCAGTCCAACAGTCGGGGTTGCAATATGCTCGTCTCCTAATTTCAATTTCCTAGTTTTCTTAAGTTCTGTGAATTACGGTTCAAGGTGACAGTTTGTCTTTCTATTACAATGACCGTAAATACAGTTTTAACTGATTCGGCCTTTTATTTGGCCTGCTCTAACACACCCGACTTTATACCCAGATAGAAAAAAAGTATCTGCCCGGATCCGGAAAACGGATCTGGCCCGGTCTCCAACGGTACAACGGGCCAATACTGGAACGGATCCGGATTGTGGTTCTGGACCAACACTGGCCCGGCTCCGGACCAGATAGCAGTAAAGTCATTACACCTTTGGTCCCAATCGAAGGAGGGGCAAGATGGCGACCTGGGCAGACGTGACTTTGCTCAGCTCTGTTTGCACAGTCCCTAAAATTGGAAGATAAATGGTCATCCCTGGAAAAATCTAAACTAAAAGTGAACGCGATCCATCTACAAACGCACGGAGTACAGTATATGCTTCAGACCACTTGAAAATGGCAACAACCGCCAAACTGGCACTGGAAACGCATGATTATGCTAACGAGGATAGCTCAAGCATGGAGACCGACGCCAGCGTCTCAAGTAAGAAACGCAGCCTCCAAACGCCAACAAAGATCCCTGGGCCCAACACAAGAAGGAGAAAAGGTGAGGAGAAGTCTACTTCTCTCGACCCCACTACAGAAAAAAATGTGACAAATGCAGCCATTCTCGAAGCTGTAAGAAGTCTAACTGTCATGGTGGAAAGTTTCAACTCCCGACTGAATGAGAACACTCTCGCTATTGCCAACCTTGCGAAAACTTCGGATTGCAACCTTAAAGAACTTAAAGCCTGTAAAGATAAAGTGAAAGCCCTGGAAAAGCAAATGTCTGCTGTCACAGCTGAAAACAAAAATCTCAAGGAGCAAATATCTGAGATTGAGCGGTACAAAAGGCGCTGGAATCTCCGCGTCCACGGGCTGAAAGAACACGAGGGAGAAAACACCAGAGAGAGAATCATCAGGATACTGGCCAAAATCACTCCACAGTGGTCAGAGAAGATGGAGGGCCTCGTTGACTCGGCATATCGACTGGGAAGGAAGGTTGAAGGCAGACATCGACAGATAATCATAGCTTCCAAGAATCATGCTGCTTGTATACACGGCGTTCGCTTTACGGAGGATCTGTTGAAAGCGGACAAGGAGGCACGCAATGAGGTGTTGCCCATATTAAAAGAAGCCAGGGCGCTTGGCCACAAAGCCTTTTACCGTGGTCCCATTGGGTATATTAACAACCGGCCTATACCGGTACCGTAGATAAAATTAGTAATGGTTACAGCTTTATACAGGTGTGTACTGAAACACAGGTCCACAAATAGTCTGCTGATGAATACGGTTTAAGTAACCCTACAGTCTAAATATAATTGGTACTACTTTATAATTTTTCCACATAACAACTTTGAAACATAAAGGGGGGAAATGTTTTCAGGTTGTCCAGGATATACTGTTCATGCATACTGTTGTTATACTGTTATCTGAGAAGTTAATTTACTAGTGGTCCGTTAATGTTAGTTCAAAAGATGGACACTTCTATAAGGGATGGTTAATAGGAACATTTCAGTAAGGGACCCTGCCTCTTGATAATCTGTTCAGTCATAGACACTATACTCTAAAAGCAAATCTCATTTATCCTTATCTATTTTATAACTTTTTTTTTCTTGCTGTGTCAGTTATCCTTTAACAGCTTGAATACTAGGGGTCTACAAAATAAGATTAAAAGAAAAGCAGTATTTCTGTTTTGTAAGGGACAAAAAGTGCATGTAACATTTCATACAAGAAATGCATTCCAGTGAAAATGATGCCAAATTCTGGTCCAGCCAGTGGGGTGATATGCTATTTAGCCATGGTTCTTCACGCTCAGGGGGAGTTGCTATTTTATTCAACAATTGCCCAGGAAAGATCATATCTTACAAAGCAGATGCAAATGGCCACTGGATTGTGGCAGGTATTGAGAACTGATGAATCATTCCTCATCCTTTGCAGTGTTTATGGGTATAATAATGGCCCACAAAACAAAGACCTGCTATTATTTACTAGCAATTTGATAGAAGAAATGAAAATCTTATATCCTACTAATAATATTCTTGTTGGGGGAGATTTTAATATGACTCCAGATGAATGGATGGACAGGTGCCCCTCAAGATTTGACTCATCATTTTAACAAAACCATCACAGACTTCTGTAACAAACTGTGTTTGGAGGACATATGGAAAGTTAAGAACCCTGAGACTTTACAGTATTCATGGTTTAAACCCGATAGAACATGCAAGTCTAGAATTGACTACTGGCTACTTTCACATAACCTATCAAAGCTTGTCTGTGAGTTATCAATGGACATTGCTACTTTAACAGACCACAGTCTAATTCATCTGGAACTGAAGCCAGTTAATACTTTCAGAACTAACAAAGGCTTTTGGAAACTTAAGTCTGTTGAGGGATGATGAGTACTGTCAGAACATCAGAGCCATGTTAAAAGGGTCCTACTATGATCCTGAAATTAAATCATTTGTCAGTAAGTGGGAATTTTTCAAATACAATATCAGAAAATACTCAATATCATGTAGTAAAGAAAAAGCCATTTGGCTAGAAAAAGGAAAAAGATTTAATTACTGAGTTAAACACACTGTGTAACAAAAATAATCCTATCTAAAAAAATGCTATCTTTGTCTACAAAGCTAAAGGCACTTATATTCGATGAAAGGCCAAATCGATAGGAGAACAAAACACCTCCTATTTTTGCAAATTAGAGAAAAGACATCAGGAGAGAAATATGATTAAAACCTTGTTAATTGGGAACAAAGAATGCTCTGATCCCAAAATGATTTCTAATGAAATCTTCTCATTTTATAAGCGTTTATATAGAACAACATATTCAGAACATGACTCCTTAATGTTCTTTAAACTGATTAAAGACTATGTTCCCACAATAGATAAAGAATTCAAAAATATTTGTGATGCAGATCTAACGCTTAGTGAACTGGATATTGCAATCAGCCATCTACATGTGGACAAATCCCCAGGCTCTGATGGGCTTACAGCAAACTTCTACAAGCATTTTTGGTCTGAAATTCGTGAGTTCCCGTATAAGGTGTTGATTGAGGCTCTTGATGAACAGGCTCTTCCAGCTAGTATGAAACAAGGGGTTATACTGTTAATTCCAAAACCAGGTAAAGATCCCAAAATTATTGATAACTTAAGACCCATCACATTATTAAACAATGACTATAAGATACTAGCTCATATATACACAAATCGTCTCAAAAAAGGTATTTCTCAAATTGTTAGTGAGACTCAGTCAGGGTTCTTACAAGGTAGATTTATTCATAATAACATTCGCCTCATACTAGATATATTGGATTACAGTGAAATGATTGAGGATAAAGGTTTCATTTATTTTTGGATTTCAAAAAGGCTTTCGACATGATCGAACACCCCTTCATGTTTCATGCTTTAAAGGCATTTGGTTTTGGGATCAATTTCATTTCAAGTCATGAAGACATTATATAAGGACATTAATAGCTGTGTCTCGTTACCTCATGGAACTTCGCCTCGGTTTGACATACTAAAAGGAATTCGACAAGGATGTCCCACAAGCCCAGGACTGTTCATTTTAGCAGCAAAAATGCTGGCTATTATGATAGAAAAACTGTGAAAACTTGAAAAAACTTGTACTTGGAACAGAGCTTGTAATAAGTCAGTTTGCTGACGACACGACTTTGCTGCTCAAGGATGAAAATCAAATTTCTGTTGCCATTCAGGAAATTGAACATTTTTCCAAGGCATCTGGACTACTCCTTAACATCCAAAAATGCGAACTACTATCAATACATGAGCAGGCACAACACTTCATTTATGAAATACCTGACAAAACTGTGGCACAATACCAGGGTGTCTACATCACTAAAGATATGAAAGAATGTGAGCTACTTAATTAAAAAAATATATAGAGGGATGTAAAAACATACTAAACGCTTGGTTGCAGAGAGATTTATCTATCTTTGGTCGGACCTATCTCACTAAAATGGAAAGCATATCCAGAGGTGTTCATCCTGCATCTGCAATAGCACTCAGCCCAGTC
This sequence comes from Megaleporinus macrocephalus, assembly GCA_021613375.1. Lineage (NCBI taxonomy): Eukaryota > Metazoa > Chordata > Actinopteri > Characiformes > Anostomidae > Megaleporinus > Megaleporinus macrocephalus. The sequence goes on along the minus strand of CM038709.1, from coordinate 34,364,563 downwards.
TTTGTTAAATCTATGAACCAGCTTAATTTCAACTTTATTTGGAAGAATCGAATTCACTATATTAAAAGAGCTATCACTGTTAAAGACTTCTCTGAAGGTGGGTTAAAAGCAATAGACTTTGAATGTATGAATGGAACATTAAAACTGAATTGGCTGAAACAATTTGTTAAATCCCCTGCTAGTATCTGGCACATATTGCCTCAAAAGGTATTTGACAGGATGGGTGGTATAGAATTTATCTTAAAATGTGATTATGATATTACCAAATTATCATATAAGCTTTCTAAATATCACCAACAGGTCTTACTGTTCTGGAAACTATTCTACAATCACAATTTCACACCACATAATACACCGTATGGAACAACAAATATATACTTCACAAAAGAAAATCTTTGTTTTATAGGAACTGGATAGATAAGAACATTTGGTGTGTAATGGACCTGCTAGATATGAATGGAAATGTACTACCTTACAATATCTTCATAAATATAACATAAAATGCAATCACAAAGAATTTAAATCTCTCACTAATGCCATACCCAAACACTTCTTATGTTAGCAAAAAATATTGCCTTGTATTCAGTATCCCCACCTCATCCACCAACACTTGATATAAATGAAATTAATTTTTTTTATTGTAAAAAAAATGCTTGAACAAATTCATGAGATCCATTCTAACAAACGATTTATATCCTGCTCAGTCCAATAGAAATAACACTAAGACTGTATTTGGTCAACAAGAAATACTCAAACTGAGAACTAAGTTCCTTAAACACCCAGTTCCACCCAAAACAAAAGAAATCTACTACAAAATAATGAATAATATCTATCCTTCCAGTGAATTTATAAAACTAAGATTTGGCTTTGACATGAATGAATGTATATTTTGTGACTGTGATGTTGAAACAACCGAACACCTTTTTGTTTCTTGCTCTCATACTCAGCTGTTTTGGAAACAGTTCATGAAATGGTTAAACAATAAAACCAATACATTAACAGAAATAGATAATAATACTATTGTTTTTGGTGTAATATTAAATAATCCAAAATCCAAATCCAATTTTTTTTAAAATATGTATTTGTTGTCCTATATGTTTTTTATTTTATTTTGTTTTGTTTTATTTTATTTATTTATTTTCGTATAGACAGTGTGATATGGAATGTTTGCTCCGGAAGATTGTTCCTACAGTTTATTTCTGATTTATAAGTGAATGTTTTATTGTTGTAAAAGGTGTCTTAGGGCACATTGCTGTCTCATGACTTTATAATGGTAATGCCTTACAGTGTTGTACATTTGAAGTTTTCAATAATAATAAAAAAAAAACCTTTGGCCCCAATCTGGGCCACATCCGGTTACCTAGTTTTACATCCGGATCAGCTCTGGCCCAGATCCGTGTAACCTGTGCTTTAGATCCATGCCTTCTCTGGCCCGAGTCCGTATTCTCCAGCAGTTGTATTAAGGTCCGGCTTTCCTCTGGCCCAGATCTGTGTAACCTGCATTTTAGATCCGTTCCTCCCCATAAACTGTAAAACTTTAAAACTTTTTAAAACTACTTTTGAGTAAATTACATAAATGTTCATTTTTATTCAGTCTAATAGCAATCCACATTTCGCATCTAATCGTCTGTTGTTTAACTCTAATACTCCACTACTTTTACAGTACTAGATAATTTTGCATAAACAAAATGCATACAAATGTAACAATTCACCTCTAAAGACTGTGACATTGCAAAGAACCTGTTTTCTAAAATTTAAACCTTTTTAAGTTTTAGAAAACATGTTCTTAGGCAATATATTACCTTGTGAACTGAATCAGGTCTGTTAAATTGCAGGAAAAAAGATTAAACCTGTAGGCCATCATGGGGTTCGTAGAACTGAGAATAAGAATGACCCGCGTGTGTGGTAACAATCTCGATGATCTGTGACTAATTTGTATCTTGATGGCAAAAGCAGACTAGAACATACAATTTATGGTATTTATTTATTTTATTTAGACTAGACTTATTTATTTAGACATGCATTATTCATTTGTTGAATGTGTGTAGGCATTATTAATTTGTTAATTTAGTTGGCTCTGCATTGTTTTGGTTTTTTTTTGTTTCTTTTACCGCTTCTAGCATTACCCTCTTAACCCTCCACCCTGTTAAAACTACCCCCTCTTTATATTACCTAACAAACATCACTACTTCCCTACATTACCACCTTAAAGGAGAACTAAATTGATTTTCATAGTTTTGGGTTTGGGATAGTAAATAAAATGCCTGTATTCTTGATTCCTATCACCACCACCATAATGAACAACTGAACGCCAACCATTCTGAAAGACTTAGTTTACATCTCAACCACTGAATTATGCAGAATTCCCCTTTCAACCCCATCCAACTCTTTATTACCTTGCCAATCACTGCCCGTTAAATTTACTTTAGGTTCTGCCCATCTTGCACTAAAGCCCAACCCCTTTTGACCGCGACAATCCCCTGCCCTCACTCTGTTACCTATAAATTCCTTTACTTTACAACCCCAAAATGCGCACAAGCCCATAAACCCCAGGAATCGCCTCCCCTTCTTTGATTACTATACTAATTAAAGAACTCTTCCCCATCTGTTGTGCCCTGCTAAGATCCGCCACACTCTGTTACCCTATTAACGCACCCCGCCCACCTCCTTTTCCTTGTTGCTGTGCCGGGTTCCGCCGCTGGAGGTCGCATTTTGAGCCGGAAGTTTGGCCATTGTGTCTCCCCGGTTTGTGGCCGGAGAGCCACAGCAGGCCGCTACACACTGAGGCGTATCAGAGGCGCCTGGAGCCGCGGAGTGCGAATCTCTGCCTAAAGCACGCATTATGCAGGCGGACTGGCCGGGATGGACGCAGCGCTAATGCTGGGGAGAGGAACCGGCCTCTTATTTATCATCCTTTTCTCCGCCAGAGGATCCCGTGCGCAGAAAGGTACGGCAGGCTGGGCTGGGCGCGGACTTTTCGTGGAGTTTGATCAAACTTTGCCTCTATGAAAGCTTGAAAGGGCCTGGAACAGCAGTTTCACAACTCAGTTCACCGAGCTGCTGGATGTGAAGACCCCGCTCAATTCCGTATATGGGCTGACCGCTGCTGTGTGTCTCCTTTCTCAAATATGTAGCTCCAGTGCTTAGGACAGGGCACCATGGCCATTCTGAGGCATAGCACAGATTTGCCACACAGCCTTGTAAAGAAGTCACTTGAGGCTTTTAGATGGTGGTGAGAATGAGACGGGGGGACGGAGGGGGGCGCACCATTTGGCAAATATAGAGAGCGAGGGGGAAGGGTCTGACTGCGGCAATAACGGTAAACAGTGCAATAGACACGAGAAGGAGATGGAGCAGCAGTAGAATTCAGTCTAAGGAATGGAAGTGCGACTCTATCTCCTATTGTTTCTTAGACAGTGTTCAAAAGTTCACCAGCATTTGAAAAGCACCGTTTACGGATCATTCTGAAAGCAAAGGAGATGTGAATAATAGGTGTATCGCGCGCGTGTATGGATTTTTGCAGGGAACGTGAAGGGGTATAGAAGTATGTTTTTGCGTTTGGGGTCTGGTTATTGTCCAGTGGTGGTTACGTAACAGCAGCTCAGTTAGAGAAGAGAGAAACGCACAATTCGGTGTGTAAACGCGTGACAGGTTGTGCGATCAGCTGGGATTTCGCCAGTGTGTGTACGCGCAGGGCAGGCAGAAACCAGAAATTAGATGCTCACTTAACGGTGCTTTGTCCAAACGTAGCAAGAAAAGTCTCTCATAACAGTTGACCGTGGGCTCAGTTGGTTCAGCTTACAAAACATAGGCACTAATATTTGAGATCGGAAGCAGGTCCTAATTAAGTACCTCTGCTGAAGGCTCACTATATCACACAGATCTGTCTTTCTTCATTAAACAGTGCTGCTATACATCCTTGTTGTGGTTAGTTATAAAGTGTGTAGTTCTTGGGGATTTCTGTAGGTATTTAAATGTAAAAATACTCAGATATAATAAGACTGTTTACTTTTTTAGGCTGGTGTGATGTAGCTCTTGATGAACTGCCAACAATCTGATATAAAGATACATATGAAGCAGCTACTAATATGACATAGTATGGTTTAATCCTATTGCAATGCAGCATGATTTAACTAAATTTGATTTAACACAGTGTAACCAACAGCTTGCTTCAACGTAATGTAAAATATGATGTTGTGCAGTTCAGTAATGTACAAATAGTTCAAATATAATACAAATACAAATAAAAAATAAGTACAAATACTTTTTCTTCACATATTTGTTTCTCTAGTACTGAAACTCAGTGCTGTTTATGCTGTTACTTTTGACTTTCCACAAACATCTCTAACAAAAGCTAAAATAAATGTATAACACTCATGAACACCTTTACAAGTAAATAAGGTAATCATGCTGGTTATTGCCTTAGACCAAACAGAGCTGTTCTGATGCACATGAAAAAAGTTGCACTACTTTGCTAGCCCATCTTTTTGCTACTTGCTGGAGCTGAATCTGAGCGAGATGGAAAGGCTTATGTCTCTGCACTCAAACCATGTCACCACATGCTGCATTTATAGTAGCAACACTCCTCCAACTCATACATGTCTTGGCCAAGCGACTTGAGTCTCTCTGACTTTGCAAGTGACAACGGTGGAAATGAGGCAGGTTGCTTGAGAAATAGTTCAGAGATGAGGAAACAATCTAGATAAAAAATTGTACAGTGGCATGAAAAAGTATGTGAACGCTTTGAAATAAAAAGTGATCTGATCTACATCTACGTCCCAAGTATAGACAAACTCAATGTGCTTAACCTTATACCACACAAACAATTATATTTCATGTCTGAAGTTGAAGTTAATGACAAAAGCTAATTAGAGTCAAACCTGGCGTCCAATCAAATGAAACAAGATTGCAGCAAGGTGTAGAGCTACTCTAACTTATAAAAGACACTCAAACTTTTTGAGTTTGAAATTCTCAAGAAACATCTGCTGATGTAAACCATGCCTGGCAAAAAAGAGATCTCCGAAGACCTTCGATTAAGAATTTTTAATGATCATGATTTGGGGCTGGGGGCTGCTTTGTGGCCTGGTCCGTTTGCCATCATTCGAAAATGAATTATCAAGTTTATCAAGGTATCCTGCAGAATAATGTCAGCCAGCTGCAGCTTAGTAGAAGTTGGGTGATGCAGCAGGACAATGACCCTAAACATCAAAATAAATCTACTACAAATTGGCTTTAAAAAAGAAAATCCTCCTTTTGGAGTGGCCCAGTCAGAGTCCAGGCTTGAATCTCACAGAGATGTTGTGGAAAGACCTCAAGAGAGCTGTTCACACAAGACATATGGCTGAGCTGAAGCAGTTCTGTAAGGAAGAATGCTCCAGAAAATGGTCCGGAAACACTTGTTATTAAATCCAAGGGTTCACTTACTTTTTTTCACGAGCACTGTTCCAATAGAGACATGAGATATTATAATTGAGATATTATAATTGTGGTATTAGGCTAAGCACATTGTGTTTGTCTATATTTGGGACTTCAAGATCAGATCACGGTTTATGACCAATTAATACAGAAAACCATTTTAAAGGGTCTACATACTTTTTCTTGCCACTGTAGGTGAATTATTATTGGCCAGGTTTCTAAAGGCTAGTAATTATATATAAAAAAAATCATGTTTTACTCATGCAGAAATGTTAAAAATGATGGATGAACTGATTTTATCCAGAATGTATCAGATGCAAATTTTTTAAATCCAGGCAGTTGCATGAACCTTTTATACATGTGCACCAGTTAGAAACGCTAATTCAACAGAGATACAGGTTAACTGTGCACCTGTATAATATTTCTGTTATTCATCCACATTGTCAGTTGCATATATGAATATCTCTGTGTGATGTTTTTGTTTTTCATATGTTTGTATGTGTGTTGTAGGTGATTGCTGTGGGCACACTGTGCTTGGAGTAGGAAGTGGCAGTCTAGCATCTCTGGGCTATCCTCTGTCTTACCCTACACACTCAGTTTGTGAATGGGAGATCAGTGTAAGTGCAGGAGACACGCTCGTCCTGAGTGTGGCTGACCTTGACATCCACACACAAAACTGCCAGGTGTCCTACCTGCGGCTGTTCAACGGCATTGGAGCAGGCAGGACAGAAATTGGTGAGAAGAGTTTTTTGGTTTGACTCATGCTGCTCTTCAGTCATACATTGTGGTCATTTACAGGACATTGCATGTGTTATGTTACATAAAGGATGGCAGCCTCTGGAGGTCTACAGAAATGGAATTCTTGTGTGAATGACTGAAATAAAAAATGTTTTCAATGTGTCTATGAATGATATGATGACATTGTGTTAGTCAGACTGGACATAATTTTCTAGGAATATGCACACGTTGCTCCACAATCTAGGGAAGGGGTTATCAATCATCAGGCTTTCAAAGTGAAACTTTGTAGACCGAATTAAAATTATGTATCACAGTGAGATATGTGAATATGAAATAGCATGTCCTGTGCTGCAGTTTATCCAATGCATTAATAAAAGCTTCTAAGCTGAAACTTGTAATTTCACACATTTGCACAGACTTTTGGTTTATTCAGTTTTTCAGCTTGGACTGAAGTGACAGTGTGGATTGTCCATGGCACTAGCCAAAAGTGGAAACATAGAAAAAAACCCCAAAAAAAACTACTTTGCAAACTAATTTTTCATACCCACAAATTTCTGTTCCTAGCACAAATAAAGTAAACCCAAAGCTCAACATGGAAGGTCTATTCCTTGACAACACAAAGAGTCTGAAATGATCATTACATTTTAAAAGAACAGGAGAATTTTTTTTTGTTTCAATTAATAATAGGCAATACTAGTATAACTTTGGAGCTTTGGAGAATTATTGTAATTTTTCTCTATAAGCTTTCTCTGTTTAAATGAGTCTGAACGTTTTCTGTTGGTTTTGATAATTTATGTTCCTCCGAAACAAAACCTGTAAGTGGTAAATAACCAATTATATGTTATCACGAGGGCATAGGCTGCAGCCCCTCTCTAAAGCTTTTGTCACCATTCCTGCTTCAGGAGATGTAAAACTGCAAGCATTCGCTCAAGCCCTAATCTTTCTGATTCATGTCATTTTTGTCCACATGAGTCATTGAGTAGCACAATGAGGTATGTTAGATTTGAGTTGAAGAATAGTAGACCACAGCTTTAGCGATACTTTGATGAAAGGTTGAAGTTAATATGGTCTAGAATTACAGCATGCTACTGCTGTATTGTTTAAATTAGCAGTCCGTACTTTAGGTCAGAGTATTAGTATGTCTTGTGCTGGAACGAGTGGATCAGATACAGCAGCACTGCTGAAGTTTCTAAGCACCTCAGTTTCAGTGTTGAACTGAGAATTGTCTTCTGACTAAAACTATCCAGTTAGCAGCATTATGTGGGCAGGGTCCACTGATGAATGTCGGATGACCAGCACAAACAGAAATAACAGCAGATGAGCTGTCATATCTGACTTTACATATACAAAGTGGACCAACAATGTAGGCGTGTCCAATAGTGTTGCAACCTCAAATGCTGTCTGATTCACTAATACCAACTCGCCACCACCACATCACTGCAGTGCTGAGAATGAGCTACCACCCAAATAATACTTGCTCTGTGGTCGTGCTGTAGGGTCCTGACCACTAAAGAACAGGGTGAAAGGGTTTAACAAAGCATGCAGCGAATCAGATGGACTACAGTCTGCAATTATAGAACTTTGCATTTTAAGGTCTGTTTGGTAAGTGGAGCTGATAAAATAAGTGTAGATACTAAGAGGTGGATCTAATGATGTGGCCGGCGGTTGTGGGTACCACACTTGTCATATTTCTCTCTCTCTGCAGTTAAGCTGTGTCATGGAGATGTGAGTAGACAGAAGGTGGTGGAATCAACTGGCCATCAGGTTACAGTGCAGTTCATGAGTGGACCTCATAGCTATGGCCGGGGATTCTTCCTCTCGTATGCCAGCAGCCAGCATAAAGGTAATATCTAAATTGCAGACTATACATAATGAAAACAACTGTGTGTATGCACTAATTAATCTAACACTAATAATCATATACTTAAGTGAGAAATGGCATGTGAAAAAAAGAAATTCTACAGTCTTTTCCCCAACATAATAACTAATTACAAATTATGTAGGCGTAGAACAGTTCTGTTTGGTTTAATTTTTGATCACTGTTTTCCACAGTAGTGATATTGTGGCAATGCCTCCTATGCTGCACTTCATATGAAGGACACTGTTAAGGGTGCCACAACATTTAGTTTAGTTGTCCTGTGACTTAAAGTCAATATAGCCTGCATACTGTATTTTAATAAAGAGCTTTGTTTGGCTGGTAACATCATCTGCTTTATTGTTCATGGCCTTCTCAATAATGTCATACTGTCTGAATGAAAACAGGCAGGTAAATTAAGGAGAATTAGTGAAAAGAAATTTCACGTGGTTGAATTTGTGTCAACAGTTCACTTGCCTAAGGTATTTAGGCACTATGGATTGGAATCCTAAATGTTTTTAAACATAACAAATGTTTTAATGTTTAAGCATTTAAATGTGATTTTTTATTCCGTATTTAGTAGTCCCCTCTTACGATCAATCTAGTTGCATTGTTGCATGGGGTAAGCAAATTAATTGTTGCACCTCTACAATTTGTATTATGATATTTAATTTTCCTGAAGTTTTATGTTGGTACAAGCCACAAAGCAGTAGTAGGGCAACATGACTACTAAAAAAACACAACCAAAATCAAAAGAGGCAAGGGAGTACAATGTTTGATTCAACAATTGGTGTACTGCATTGTACTAAATCCAATTTAAAGCGAGCATTTCTATTTATAATGAAACATTTGGTCTGTCTTCTCTGAGTACTAATAATAACAATAACAATATTTAATAAAGAATAAACGCTGTGATAAAAAAAGTAACAGTTAAAAAAGTAGGTTTAGAGTTTGAGTATCTCTTTGACCCAAAATTGTAAATCTTAAACTTCTTTAAATGTTTTTGTTTTCGTTACATGTGGGACCACCTTGTCTTTGTCACCAAGTAAACACTTTTATAGCATATTAAACAGCTGAAGTATGACACTTAATTTCATGTTCATTGATGTAAATTACTTTATTTTATTTTCTAAACTATTGTTAAAAGCACATTTTGAAAATATTTTTAAACAGCAGTGGCTTAAAGATCTTAAACGTTCTAACAAAGCAACAAGGAGGACATAATTATGCAGCATCATGTTAAAGTTAAATTTTGTCACTTGTTACTTCTGTTATGCATTTTTGGAAAATAAAATTTCTGAACCAGTTTACACGTAAATTTGCATTAAATTTGCAACATCTAGGAGTTGATAATGTGATATGTGGCATTATGTTTTGGGATGCTGAACAGGAAGAAAAAAGAGTTAGAATAGGTTTTTAGTGGTTTCACTTATGTATGTGTGTGTTTGAGACTGTAAGTCTCCTAAGGCTCATGTAGGAGTTGCCACGACAACTGTTTTGTGTGTTTATACAGATGAAAGGGAGGGGCCTGCATGTGAAACTGATTATGGGGAGAGAGAAAAAGAGAGAGTGAGAGAAAGAATGCCACAGATACAACTGTTTACTATATTGATGTCTGACGTAACTGTTTGTGTATAGTTCTGATAGGAGAAACTTAAGTGCATCACAGCAGACATGAGCAGCAAACTATTCCTTTCCTAATGTGTTCTGTGTGCAGGTGAGAGAGAAATAGACAGACACACTGTTTTGTGTCCGTGTGTCTCTGAAGGTAGGGTTAGCCTTCTGGTATTGTGTCACTTTGGCCTTTAGCTGAAGAGCAGTAGAATGGAAGGAGGTGGAATTAAAACACGTTATTAGAAGGAAGTAATGTCACAGCTGGGGGCTTTTCTATAAAATGTAATGTTCAATGTGGGGTTTTGTTTAAAGCAAACATTTGCTGATACTAATATGATCCCTCAGTCAATGTGGTTTATGTTTTGAGTATCTGCAGTGCCCGTGTATTGACAGTTTTTGAGCAACCCACATAGTGTTTGAGAGTGAGCAGCTAAAATGCGTTCAATCTACTGTCATTTATTAATTTTATAAATGCCCTTTTAAACCAAATGGAATGTGTTGATGATTTTGTGCTATCACACTGTCTGTCAGTCCATAGAAGAACAGAGTGTGCAGAAGTCTGAACATCTTAGGCAAATGAAATATTGTTATGAAATTAAAAAACAGGTGAACACATTCTCATTGTGTTTGTTTTATTTTTCAAACAATATGTTAAAATCAGCAAAAAAAAAAAAAACTAATTGTGCTTTAAAACATGCAACATTATGTAGTCTGTAGAGGACATGTAATTTTTATTTAAAAATAGATAAATAAATAAACAATAAAACATAATTGGACTAGCTGTACCCAAATTTTGAATATGACTGTGTGCTAGTAATAGAGTGATTCTAAGTGGCTGAATGTAAAAGCAAGCAATTGTGCGGGTAGATGTGTGTGCCCCCTGAGAGGGTGAGATCCCATTTGTGAAGAGTCAGGAGGAGAGACATGGACACGGCCATGCTGTGGCTTTGAGTAATGGATAATATGGTCGCTTACACAAACAAGATCTTTCACATACCTTGCATATCTCAGCCCACTCTATCTCACTCTTGCTCTCTGTCAGCCTACTGGTATAGATCTTTTCATTCAGTTCTCCATATCCTTTACATGGAACCTGATATACTGTCACATAAGTAAATTAGAACGGGCTCAGCTGAAGCTGTGTGGAATAGATAGCAAACAATATTTGTACACTGCTTAGAAACCACACAAAAGTGTGTGCGAGCGTACACATTCACAGACTGCTTCAGTTATGCATTAAGATAACCATCAATACTGTCACCATGGCAACAAACTGAACAGAGAGAGAGAGTGAGAGATACCAGGGTTGATGTGTCCATATATGTGAGCAGTCGCCAAAGTGGCAAAACATGTCAGATTATTCTAATCTACGAGGAACTTCTAAGTTCTTTCTGAGTGTGTCCTGTAAGCATAATGTTTGGTCCCCAATGGTTGCGATGTATAGCATTGATTATAATTTGTTAGTAGTCAGTTGGTTCTCAGCAAAGAGTGTACATTATGTATGGTTATTATTATTATTATTATTATTATTATTTTAGACAAAAAATAACTAATACAGTCTGAAACTGTTGTTATTATTATTATTATTATTTTAGACAAAAAATAACTAATACAATCTGCAAATGTACTTAAGTGCAATGTCAAGAATTCAAAATATGAATTTCAAGTTTGCAAATCAGTCATTAATATGCTTGCTTATACTGAGAATATATATATATATATACACTACCGCTCAAAAGTTCAAAAGTTTGGGATCACATTAGAATTTCATTTTATGCAATTTTCATGCAATGAATTTTCATGCAATTGCATGGTGCTGTATTCTTGAGCCGCAAGCTTAGTTCGCTCTGGCATCGGTGTTTTGTTCAGGTGTGAAGAGAAGAAACTTCGGTGAGTTCGGCTGATTTTAAGAAGTAAAATAAGATGGATTAAAGTGTAAATACATATGTGTGAGGTGCCCAAAGCGTTTATGAGTTGAACAAAAGTATGTGGAATAAAAAACAACCATAGTATAATGCGTATATATAATGAATTAGAGCGTCACGCAACTATTAACTGGTGTGTTAGCATGCCTGTGAGCATTAGCTCGTATTAGCGTCGTAGTTACGGGCACTAATATATTGGTCTTATATCAGGCTTTTAAGTGTGAAGAGCTGTTAAATATTGGTCTACCCTTTATTTTGAACTAATTATGCTTCGAGTATAGTGTGTTGAACGTGCTGCATTGCACAGGTTGTTTTAAAGACGGGTTAAGACCTCGAGCTTCCCAAATCCATGATGGCGAGCCAGGAGAAAACTACAGTTACCAGCGGGCTGTGCGAGTGACGTCGGCTGCGCATGCGTCAGACCAACACAACCGAACGACGCGCAGATAAGAGGGTATAAGAAGCACTGACCACCTTACGCTGCATTTACACTGCTCCGTCGCGTCAACGGACGTGAACGCACTCCCCCCCCCCCTTCAGCTGGCCGCATGTGGGTGTTCCCTGCGTCATCCCATGGAATCAGTTATGTGCGTTTCCAGGGGTGACGGGGCAGCGGTGATTAATGTTCGTGTTCTACGTCGGCGTTTTCATACCATATTTACATCACTTTATAGATTTGAATCAGATGTAAATATAAAAGAGGGTGTTTTAATTTAGTTCTGAATATGGAACGAACATTTCATACCTTGAGGACACTCGTCGCGTGTCAGCCGCCCTCTTGTCATTGGATAGACGCATTGCGTTTGCATTAGCTTAAAGTTCGTTTCGGCTGAACTTTTCGTCGCATCGTAAATGCAGCGTTACACACACACACACACACACACACACACACAAAATATGAGTCTACCCAGGTAGTGAAGAACACTTTCAGACGTTAAAAAGCCAAAAGGAAAAGGAGGAACATTGAGGAAAAAACATTACATAAATACGAAGAATTAAAAAACAAGAATAACAGCAAAAAAAAAAACTCAAGTTGTGTAAAAACTAGTTTTCATTCATGCGTTAAGGTACTGTTAACTGTGGGTTTCTTTGTACTATTTTTTCCTTATATGTTGTTGCAAAGCACTGACTTGCTTCGTTGACTAGAAAAGCTCTATTTATTTCTATTTTTTCTCAAGCCAAGAGAGAGAGAGAGCTATTTCATTTTATATTTATTTGTATTTTTTCCCCATTTTTTATATCGACTGAGACTGCTCCTTTCACTTTTCTTGCATTTATGCTCAACATTGCTCATACATATCTGTCTCACAAATTATTTGAAGGACTCAGATCTTTTTTTTATTAGTCAATAAATACCTAATTGTAACTCCAGAGCCCTGCATTCTGTCTTTTGCATTTCAGTCAAAGCCCTCCTTATCGAACCTAGTGTGATTTTGAAGCTGGTCCATATGAACTCACAGAAGAAATGTTGAGGTAGCTAAGGTCTAGGTATAAGCTTTACGTGTCATTCTTATTTTGATCTGCAGTAGTAACGCTTACTGTGATCCACGCTGTGCTGTGTTACAGGAATCAAATAACTGGATCATTTTGTATTGAATAGTGCTGTAACGCTAGGGTACTGAAAAATTAAAGCATTTAGGAACCACAGTATCTCAGACAGAAAGTGTTCAGGTAGTGCAGAAAAGTGCCAAACACTGATCAGTACATGCAGAGCTACTGCAGAGTTCACACATGCTGTTAGAACTGCTGAGACCGGATCTATGTAATGGGTACTAATACTTCCATATAGTGCAGTGTTTCTCAACCTTGTCCTTTGAGGCCCACTGCCTCCACATTTTAGTGATTTTTCTGCTTTAGAACCTATTTTAACTTGTTAATGGACTGGTAATGAGGAACTGCTTGAAATAATCTAATTTCATATGCAAGTTATTTTTGTTATAATACAAACTTTAAAAAGTTAATGTTTTATTAATGTCAGTTTAATATACTACTAATCAGCTGCATTAATTGTGTTAAATACTAAAATGACATTACATCTGGTGACTTGACTAGGACTCGAAGTTAGACTTGGGACTTGACTCAAGACTCGCTTGTATTGACTCAAGACTTGGCTGTCAAGACTTGAGACTTACTTGTTACTTGCAACTTAGTGACTTGGTCCCATGTCTGCCAATCCAAGTTAAGGATGTTATTGGGCTAATTGGTTGTTAGGACACCCTTGCTCAATTGTGATGCACAGCTGAAAAACATTATACTAATAAGTAGAGATGTAAGGATCGATCGGCCATGTATCGGTATCGGCTGATTTTGAATCAAAATATGTGATCGGCGATCGGGCGTTCTCGAGAGCCGATCAATGGCGGTAAACAAATGAGCCTAATTTCTGTATTTACAGCTAGTGTTTCATCCAGGAAGAGGATCCCTGCGTGAAACCCCCTCCAGCCAGGTTCCTGCAATTCTGGAAATACATACCGTTTCGTTTTCGTCAGACTGACTAAAGCAGCAGCTTTGCGAGAACAGTTTAAGCGTTCACCGCATGTGCGAAAAGAAAACATTGTCTGTCTGGCAGTTTGTTACCGTATATGACTCAGGCTCATCCAGGGCAGTTTGTAACATCTGTAAAATTAGTAAAATCAGCGTCTCTCGCGGGGGGAACCAAGATAAAGACATTTAACACTACTAATCTTATACGGCGCTTACACCGCGCAGCTGAATACAGTCAGTATCAGCAAACAGCAGAGCTAGCACGGGCAGCCCAGAGAACCGTGCAGACCAGATCTTACCGGTACGAACAGTACAGCAGCAGCAACAGCCAGAGAGCTAAAGGAACCACAGTCAGCGTGAGTGATTTTATAGTTCTAAATAAGCAGCTCTTCTCGGCTGTAGAAGACGTTCATTCTGCCGCTTAATATTCCACATGGATCCACGCTCTGCTGTTCCTAGTAGGAAATACTTTTCATATGTTGCTCTTCCGGAGCTGTATCAAGCGGTTTACGCCCACATAGACCAACTAATTTAGTTAAAAATAGTATGTTTCACAAGAGCTGGTTAAAAATGGTAATAAACCAGTTTCCACAATGTTTCATGACTTGCTTGTACTAATAACATGTAGCCCTGCCGTGTCGAATAGCCCTGCCCTCGATCGGTATCGGCTATCGGCCTCAAAAGCGCTGATCGGTCCATCTCTACTAATAAGTGAGCATAAAGGGAGCGCAACATTCCAGGTTAGTTTAGTATCTGAAGCATCAGCAGTTGATGGTTTGCTGACAGGCTCAACCTTCTTTAGAGACCTGTCAGTCCATTGTTGTGTTAAGGAAGGAAGGCTATATATATATATATATATATATATATATATATATATATATATATATATATATATATATATATATATATATATATACAACAGGAGGTTCCCAATAGAAAGTACATTATAAATGATTTTGCATATATTCAGCTTAATATTTTCTGAATTAATACCTTCAAATAGATCCTAAGGTATTGATATCTAGGCTTTAAATACTTCTGCTAAAGTGTACGTTACCTTACTAGTTTTAACTGGTGTTTAATTGTAGAGCTTTAGTGTGTTGTTTTCTATTTGCTGTGATTTGCCAAATCAGCAGTAAAATAATGTTTAAGTGTTCATGTTCTGTGATAGAGAAAGTCATTTTTAGGAAAAAAATTGGATGATATGATGAAATAAGGGTTTTTTTAATGTTCTCTCTGCATGCAGATCCGATCACCTGTTTGGAGAAAGGAAACGACTTTGATGAAGCTGAGTTCAGGTACACTCTGAGATATTGTGTGCATATATGCATGTGTTTGTGTACAAGGCTCATTTTCAATCTCTCTTTAGTAAGTTTTGTCCTGCGGGGTGTCTGACTGACTTTGGTGAGGTGTCTGGAACCATCCCCCATGGCTACAGAGATGTAAGTACACTGTAACAAAAGGCCTTTGATTCAGTGTACTTTACTGTTTCTCACTGTTTCACTGCTTTGGCTGCATGTTGACTCATTAATGGTCCCAGGCTAATGACTTCATCAAGGGTGCAGTTGACTGTTGTCAAAGGGGTGCATCTGTACATTTCTGCTTGGTTGAAATAATGAATTTAGTATATTTAGTTGCAGTGTGTGTATGTTTGGAAGAGGACAACAGAAGACTTTTTTAAAATCCTACATTCATCATGTATTTTTAACAAGGTCCACATAATTGTAATTTATTTTTGTACAACCATGTTTCAACCTCTGTTTGTTCCTAAGTGCTTTTTATTACTGAGCCCAATATACAGTGGGACCCCAAAATCTGTGCATCTGGGCGTCTGTTTATGCAACCTTGAGAATAAGCAACAGAATATTTTAGTATATTGAAAATGTACAAGAACGAAATCGTTTACAAAAGATTTAAGCTAATTGGTAAAAAAAATCTTAAGGCCTAAAATTGTTGTGTTTATAAGGTAATTTGACAGGTTTCACTAGTGGTCACATGCCTTTGGACCCCAGTGCAAATAACAATAAACTCCACTTGAGTTGACTGTGTAAATGACCTCTGTTTTGTTTGGTTGTACATCTTTCAAAAAGCCTTCTTAGAACTTTAGCAATTAGGTGGTGGTGCAAAACTGCTCTAGGCTGAATAGGTAAATACATGACATACTCAAGCATGTCATGTATGTCTTTATATGCGGTGTGTTTCATGTGTATAGGTAGCGTGTATGTATTTATATGCTGTGTGTGTGTGTGTGTGTGTGTGTGTGTGTGTGTGTCTGTGTGTGTCTGTGTATAACTGAGAGAGAGAGAAAGGGAACGAGTCTCTATGGGAGATGTTTAGTCAGTTTTTGGCTGAACAGTGTTGTAATACAGACCAGCTGACAGCTCTACAGCGCAGGCCCTATGGTGCATGTGTATGCTTGTGTTGAGCTCTCAGCAGCTGAAGCTGGTGGTGTTTTTATTTTGCAAGTAGGAAGTGTTGTTTGTTTTGCTGTGTGTGTGTGTTGGGTTTTCCTGGTGTCTGTGGTTGGTCTGTTGGGAGAGAGAGAAAGGGGGTAAGAGAGGAAGAGGAGAGAGTCATAGCAAGAGAAAGTGGGAGAGATTGAGGAAAAAAGAGGGCAAAACAGAGAGAGAATAGAGCAAAAAAGAAGATAAGGAATGTGTAAGAATGTGCAGTAGAGAGAAAAAAGTGATAGGGGGAAAGAGGATGACCACTATATAGGTAGAAATAAAGAAAGAGAGAATAGGAGAGAACAAAAGCACACAGAAATAGAAAACAGAGGGAGAAAGGGAAAGAGAGAAATGTCTTTTTACAGGCAACTCTTCTAATTCCAGCTGTAGTCTGGCAGAGCCTATGGGAACTGTGTGTGTGTCATTAAAGCTGAACTCTATAGAAAGGCCTAAATGGCTTTGATGACACACTTTAAACCCACTACAGTATGACTACAACAATGCCACTCCCAGGATGTGACATCAACCAAACCTTTCTTTCAGTCTTGTGGCTTATGGCTCATTAAATTGGCAATGAGAGAGAGAGAGAGAGAGAGAGAGACTCTTGTTTAATGTTGATTAGCCACGCACACACATCTAGCTAAACATCGTTGCTGTTTGTTGTGTTGATGATTAGCCTGGAATTGTTGTCTTTGGAGTCTTTGATGAGTCTATGTTGAATCTAGTATTATATCAGTTGTATTTGTGATTACACTGATGCAGTAAAAAGTGATCTGTCTCTGTCTTTCTCACTTTCTCTTAATCATGTTAGTCCTCGCCGCTATGTCTGGCTGGTATCCATGCTGGTGTGGTGTCAAACACGCTAGGGGGGCCAGTCAGTGTGGTCAGCAGCACAGGCATCCCTCACTATGACAACACACTGGCAAACAATGTCACCTCTGTAGCGTGAGTACTCACAGCTGTGCTGTCTTTCAGTCTCTCTCTCTCCCTCCTTCCTTTGCTTTATTACTTACCCTTTATTCAGAGAGGAAAAGTGTATTAATCTGCAGATGTTTTTTCTTTGTGCACTCTTTGCTTTCTCTAATTGTTCTTCTGCATTATTTGTGAGGAGACTGATCAATCCATAACTGTACTGTCCATCTTCATTTCTCTCTTTGTCTATCCAGAGGGAACCTCTCCCCCAGTCTCTTCACCTTTAAAACCAGTGGTAAGTTGTCTCATAGGATTTTGATTACTGCTATTGAGTGACTGTTGCACTTTTGGACAGGACTAACAGTGTCTAGCCCTCAGGGGAGATTGGTACAGTCCCTTTTTAAAATATTTTTTTATAAATTAGCACATTTTCCTTGTTTGTTTGCTGCAATGTACCCTGTAAGTTAAGGTAGACAAATTTATTTGAAAAAAGCAGTTTCATGAATTTAACTATGTGTGACATGCAGGAACTACATATAAAGTTTTCTTCTGTTAACCATGGTTACCTCTAAAGAAACACATGCAGTCATCATTGCATTGCATCTAAAGGGTTTAAAGGCAAGGACATTGCTGCTTGTAACAATATAATTAACCATTTGTCCAATCATTGAGAACTTTAAGGAGAGTGGTCTAATTGCAGTAAAGAAAGCTTCAGGGTGCGCAGGAAAGTCAAGCATGCGTCAGGACCATCTCCTAAAGAGGATTCAGCTATGAGATCGGGTCACTAACAGTGCTGAGCTTGCTCATGAATGGCAGAGGGCAGGTGTGAGTGCATCTGAACGCACAGCAATACGACAGCCTATGGAGGATGGCTTGGTGTCAAGAAGCCACTTCTCTCCAAGAAAAATATCAAGGATGGACTAAAATTCTGCAGGAATTGGGAATAGGCATTGGACTGCAGAGGACTGGTGTGAAGTTATTTTCTCTGATGAAACCCCCTTCAGACAGTTTGGGACATCTGGAAAAATGATTGTCTGGAGAAGAAAGGGTGAGCGCTACCATGAGTCTCACCAACTTCTCCCAACGATCAAGGGGCAATTTGGAGATGAACAATGCTTTTTCCAGCATGATGGAGCACCATGTCACAAGGCAAAAGTGATAACTAAGTGGCTTGGTAAACAAAACATTGAAATTTTGGTTCCATAGCCAGAAAACTCCCCAGAGAGGACCTGTGGTCAGTCTTCAAGCACTGCAAGAATGGGTCGCAATCATTCAAGATTTTGCGCAGAATCTGATATCCAGCATGCCGAAGCGAATTACAGAAGTCTTGAAGAAAAAGGGTCAACACTGTAAATATGAAGTCTTTGCTTAAACTGGATGTATTTGTCAATAAAAAGTTAACACGTATGAAATTGTACTTCATTATACCATGTAAACATCTGATAATAGGGTCTAAAAAAACTGAGACAGCAAAGATTGTGAAAACCAAAAGTTTGTGCCAATCTCTAAACAACACTGTAGTTCATTTATCACAATATCACAAATCATATTATAAGATCTCTTTTTCTGTTTGTAATATGGCAGGCTGTTATGGCACTCTGGGTCTGGAATCAGGCGTGGTCAGTGACTCTCAGATTTCCGCCTCCTCAGTGTGGGAGTGGGGTCATCATGGCAACAAGCCTTCTCTTTGGGCTCCCTCAGGGTCTCGGCTGAAAAGGGCAGGGCTTCCGTGGGCAGCTGCAAATAGCGACTCGAAACAGTGGGTACAGGTGGATCTTAAGAGAGACAAAAAAGTAACAGGTAAAAGTGAGACAGATTGAGAGGGAGAGAAGGGAGGACTTCAGTGAAGGATGCTAACAATCAGTTCTCTCTCCTATTCAGGAATAATCACTACTGGCTCCACTCTATCTGAGTACCAGTTTTATGTTTCTACATATCGTGTGCACTTCAGCAGTGATGGACTGGACTGGACAGCCTATCAGGAAGCAGGGTCAAATCAAGAGAAGGTATACAGTACTGCGTATATACAACTATTTTGTCTTTACTTGGAGATGTGCAAAACTGTACGTACATCTTAAGAGCCTTGCTGCTTAAGTGCACTCACTGCTCATTAATAATGAATAGCTATTGATTGGCAGACAACTTAATGAGGCACGCACCGATTGGCTGCAGCTAACACTGCTGAAATACTCTGTTCAGATTAGATACTTTTTGAGTACACATGTTATAACAAATAGCATTCAGATATTTTAGTGAAAAAAAATAGATTGAAAAAAAGGTTTAATATTCATTCATGGAATGAAAGTTATAGCTAACTTTCATTACATAGATAAGATAATAGTCTTTAATTGTTTAAATTAACTGACTGGATATTCATATTTTTGTTTATATTTATGTTTTAGGGATATGTAAACTACAAAATGATAACTCAGATAAGCACAACGCAGCATCTGTTAAATTTAAATATTTTTACATTAGCCCCAAAATGTTTTTGGACATTTGTGCCATACTTGTATTTTGTTTGGTGTGTTATGTTTATTGTATAAGAGAAGAAATTCTATTTTTTCTGCTTTCTTTTTCTTCTTTGTCCTCTGTGCTTGGAGGACATATAATTTTATAAGAACGTGAAGCAGCAGGTGTGTTTCACAGGGAAAACATTATATCAAACACTATGCAACACAGAGTAAAAAATCCTAAAAATCACTTTAAAAAGGCCAGTAAAAATACCAAGATGAGTTTAAATGTCTCTGTATTCAGAAAAAAACACACATATGACTGTTTGTAAGAACAGTGGCTGTGTTGAATGGATAAATGTTAAATGTTAGTCTTTTCTGTTTTAAATAACTGAATCAGTATACAATGTACAATACTGTGTATCATATGTTGAAGATGTGCAAAAACATTCATTATCCCAGGAAACTACACAGATGGATAAAAGACTAAATGTCTACTGTTTTGTGGCCACTGACTGTCAGGTTTTCCAAGGAAATACCAACTACCTTCAGGAGGTGCGGAACAACTTCATTCCGCCAATCGAAGCTCGTTTTATTAGAATATGCCCCTCCCAGTGGTACCAGAGGATTGCCCTCAAAATAGAGCTGCTTGGCTGTCAATTACATACAGGTCAGAACAATCACGTTTGTATGTTAGTAATCAAAAACGTCAAGTTAGATTTTTTTTTTTTTACATAACGCTTTACTATGGGTGTTTTTTAAACAGCGAGGCCGCGAATATTCTACCCTGCAGCTCACCCTCCCAAAAGAAGCACTGTACCTCCATTACAAGGCCGGACAACACACACACCCAACGTTCGGAACACCACCATGCCCCAGCACCCTCATAATGGTAAAAAAATAATAATCTTAGTATTTTCCAATGACAAATTATACAGTTGTAGGCAAAGGTTTGGGCATGTCTCGTCAAATTGCTTATGTTGTTGACTTGAAAATTGTGAGTGAAAACAAATACATCCATCCATCCATTATCTACCGCCGGGGATCTGGGTTGTGGGGGTAGCAGTCTAAGCAGAGAAATTCAGACTTCCCTCTCCAGCCACTTCCTCTAGCTCCTCCCGCATTACTGCAGACGCTGCGCCAGTCCGCCTGTCAACCTCCCGCTCCGTGCTTCCCTCACTCGTGAACAAGACCCCGAGATACTTAAACTCCTCCACTTGAGGCAGGAGATCATTTCCAACCTGGACAGGGCACTTCACCCTTTTCCGATTGAGGACCATGGTCATGGATTTGGAGGTGCTGATCCCAGCTGCTTCACATCATCCCAGCTGCTTCACACTCGGCTACAAACTGATCCAGCAAGAGCTGTAGGTCACGGTCTGATGATGATAGCAGGACCACATCATCTGCAAAAAGCAGAGATGGAATCGAGAGGCAACCAAACCGCACACCCACCGTCACCTGGCTGCGCTGAGAAATTATGAACAGGACCAGTGATAATGGGCAGCCCTGACGAAATCCAACCCTCACTAAAAACCAGTCCGTTTTATTACCAGCAATGCGAACCAAGCTCCTGCTACGTTCATATAGGGGCTGGACGGCCCGTAGCAATGAGCCCCATTTCCCATATTTTTCCAAAGCACCCCCCACAGGGTATCCTGAGGTTGAATGCCTTTTCCAGATCCACAAAGCACATGTGTACCGGTTGAGCAAACTCCCATGCACCCTCCAGGACCCTAGCGAGGGTAATTAGCTTGTCCAGCGTTCCACAACCAGGACGAAACCCGCATCGTTCCTCCTGGGTCCGAGATTCTGCTGGACTCTCTTCTCCAGTACCCCTTCATAGACCTTACATGGATGGCTAAGGAGTGTGATTTCCCCTATAGTTGGAACACACCCTCCGGTCCCCCTTCTTAAAACCACCCCAGTCTTCCAATCCAGGGGCACTGCCCCTGATGTCAGCCCTGTGTCATCCAGAACCTTGAGGAACTCAGGATGGATCTCATTCACCCCCGGAGCCCTGCCACCAAGGAGTTTTTTGACTACCTTGGCCACTTATGTTAGAGTGATAGACGAGCCCCCGTCCGAGTCCCCACATTCTGCCTCCTCTACGGAAGGTGTGTTGGTGGGATTGAGGAGATCCTCGAAGTATTCCTTCCACCGCGCAATGACTTCCCTAGTTGAGGTCAACAGCTCCCGACCTTCACTATATACAGTGTTCGTGAAAAGCCTAAGCTACCTGAAGGTTTGCCAGAATCTTCTTGGAGCCGACTGATAGTCACTTTCCATAGCCTCACCGAACTCCTCCCACACCCGGGCTCAGCCCCAGCCTGCTTGGCACGCTGGTACCCGTCAGCTGCCTCTGGAGTCCCACAAGCTAACAAGGCCCGATAGGACTCTTTCTTCAACTTGACAACCTCCCTTACCCGAGGTGTTCACCTCACTATCTGTTTGGGCTTGCCACGTCAGTGTGGCATCCTCCCCTGTCATCTGATCCTACTGACCACCAGGTGGTGATCAGTTGACAGCTCAGCTCCTCTCTTTACCCGAGTGTCCAAGACACATGGCTGCAAGTCGCATGTCACGACTATAAAGTCGATCATTGAACTGCGGCCTAGGGCGTCCTGGTGCCACATGCACTCATGGACATCCTTGTGCTCGAACATGGTGTTCGTCATGGACAAACTGTGATGAGCACAGAAGTCCAATAACAAAACACCACTCAAGTTCAGATCAGAGAGGCCGTTCCTCCCAATCACTCCCCTCCAGGTTTCACTGTCATTGCCCACATGTGCATTGAAGTCCCCCAGCGGACCAAAGGAGTCCCCAGTAGGGGCACTTTCCAGCACCCCCACTAAGGACTCCAAGAAGGCTGACTGTTGGGCACATAAGCGCAGACAACAGTCAGAGCCCGTTCCCCAACCCAAAGACGCAGGGAAAGTACCCTCTTTTCCATTGGGGAGAACCCCAATATACAGGCGTCAAGCCAGGGGGCTACCAATAAACCCATTCCTGCCTGGGCAACTCCAGAGTGAAACAAAGTCCAGCCCGTCTCAAGTATATTGGTTCCAGAGCCCACACTGTGTGTTCAGGTGAGCCCAACTATATCTAGCTAGTACCTCTCAACCTCACACACCAGCTCAGGCTCTTTCCCCACCAGAGATGTTGCATTCCATGTACCCAGAACCAGTTTCAGTAACCGAGGATCGGTCCACCTAGGCCTTCACCTTTGACCGCCACCCCATCCACATAGCACCGGACCCCCATTTCCCCTCCTACCGGTGGTGGGCCCATGGGAGGGTGGACCCATGTATCTAAGCACGAGAACCCCTCCCCTAGGCCTGGCTCCAGGGTGGGGTCCCGGTAACCCTAGTCCGGGCAAAGGATGCTGAGTCCTTGTTGTAGTGGTCATCATGGGGGGTTTATTTGGATCACTTTTTGTCTGGCCCATCACCCAGGACCAGTTTGCCATGGGAGACCCTACAAGGGGCCCCTGAACAGCAGTTACTGTTTATTTGCTGAATTTAACACTGAAATAATGGCCAAAGATAAAATGTGGCTGGTGCACACGTTTTTCTTTCTAACAAAATAAAACAAAATTTGTAGATGTAATACATTTGTAAGATGTTACATTATCTTCGAGAATCATGTGAACATGTCATTTAATCAAGGGTATTCACATTTCTTTATACAGTATAATAATATACACTATAATTTTTGTTTGCTGCCGTATAACTGACACATATTTAGACACAGTTGTGAAATGCTAAATGTGTCTAAGTTGTGTTATGTTCTCTGTCTGTCTGTCTTTCTTGTCTGTTTCAGAGGTGGCTCTGGTTGCAGTGTTGGTCCCTGTGCTGGTGGTGGTTCTCACTGCTCCAGTGCTGGTCATGGTGTGTGCATGGCTATGGAAGAGCAGGTTAGTACTACATGCACCTTTATCTGACAGCATTATTTAAATATGTTTAGACTGTTGACAGTGGACGAAAGGTAGTGAATAATTCACTTTATGACTCCAGAATCTGCTTACATTGATGTGTTGAACTATTTTATTTGTTCTTGTTTGACTGGCTTGTTGCAAACAGAAAAGTTTGTCAGTTTTGCTTGTCAATATGCCTAATTTGTAATGGGGTTAAATAATGGACTGTATGTCCATCATTTATTTGTATGCAATTGATTTGGCTATGAAATAATTTTTATTCTCCTTTTGGTGTTCACTGTGTATATTCTGTCAAAGAAAAAGCCCTGAAGTGACCTATGACCTTCCACACTGGGATCGCACAGGTATTGGAAACTGCTTTACCAAGAAAGCATCTGTAATGCACGTCTGAATTTTCACTCAAGCATTTAGATAAATCTGACTGGAATCTACTCTGGTCATATGAAACACAAAATATAACATATTATAGAATAACTCAGCTCCTCATGTGAGGAGGAAGAAGAGTTACACATATGATCCCAAGAAAACTATACCCATTGAGAGTTTATGGACCATCACAGGGAGTGTCATGACATTGGCAAACTGAAGTATTGAAGTTTTTAAAAAGGATTCTGGAAAAATGTATTGCAATAAGTGAGCTATTCTTATAAAAGATGTTTTGAAGGTATTACTGCAAACAACAATTTGGCAACATAACAATAATTTTATAGTGCTAAAATGTACTTTATTATTTAAATTTATGAGTAAAAAAAGAACACACATTTTGCATACAAATTAAATATGTGAAACAAAAGGGTCAGAATATTTGTTTTTTATTACTGCATGTGAATACTTTTTTTTCTACATGTGTACCAGTATGGTGGAAAAGCATGAAACAGTTGCTGCCCTCTAAATTGGATGGGGAAGAATGTGCTCGCTACAGCTCTACAATCCGAGTTGACCACCAGAGACCACGAGTAGAGCCTGCAGGTGCATACAGAGAGAAAGACACACACACACACACACACACACACACTCACACTCACACTCACACTCTCTCTCTCTCACTCATTGAGCATATTTTTTTATATTCTGCGAAGACTTGTGGCCATTTTTTAACCTAATGGTGTATGTTTCAATCTGTCTCCCTAGAATATGCACAGCCACTGGTAAGTGGTACCATGACCTCCCTGGGTCAGAGGTCGACATTTAAGCCAGAGGAGGGAGCTGACCCTGAGTACGATGCACCTTTGACCCCTGAACAATACCACGCCTATGCTGAACCCCTGCCTGCCTCTGGAGCAGAGTATGCCATTCCCATTATGATTGACAGAGCCAATCATGTATCAGGAGCCACTCTGGCCTTCCAGGGACTGGCTCGAAAAGACAGCAACCAATCAGGGAGGTCCATGTACGACACGCCCAAAAGTACACCTGACCAAGTTGCAACAGCAGAGGGGCAGTTATACCAGGTCCCGCAGAATTCCTACAACACATCTTATCAGCAGAAGGACTGACCAATCAAAGAATGGTGGCCAAGTTTGGGCTGAACTTTGACCCCAAGGATAACAGCCTTCCTCACAGAAAATGCAGCCATGTGTATGCATGTGAGTGCATGTTTGTGTTTATATCTGTATGTGCAAATGTCAAATGTTCCTGTGCGTGCCATACCAGTCCTATCACTGAAATAACACACAAGAATGTCTGAGAGAGGGAGAGAACGACAAAGGCAGGGAGACTTTACACTACTGTTTTGTGTGTGTGTGTGTGTATGCGTGTGTGTGTGTGTGTGTGTATACACACTAACTGGCCCCTTTTTTAAATTCACATACCTTGTATCTACACTACTCCACTTACCATATCCACCACTTATATTACCTGCTCTGAGTTGGCCATGACAATAGAAGAACAGGATAAAAAGGGGCTAACAAACTATGCAGAGAGACGGAGTAAGTGGAGCTGATACAATGATTGAAGATACAAGGAGGTGTTCTTAATGAAGAGGCTGTTGTACGTATATATAGTTCTGTGCAGAAGTCAGAGACTCCCTTTAATTTAATTTCCAGTTAAAATGGCCATTAAATACATTTTTGCTTATCAGCATAAAAAAGCAGAAAACACAGAAACCTCTGAATATTTGTAATATCTTTATTACAGCATCTAAGAAGTTGGCTGTAATCCCAAACTTACCTAATGATCTTTTGAGGTCTGGGCTTTGTGACTTCCAGTCCATGGTTCTGAGGACACCAACATTTTTTCTCCCCAATTATTTATTTCAGTTTTTCTTTTCTTAGGCCAGTATGTTATTTTGAATTATTCAGAAAAACCTGCTAGCAATTTTAACTGGAAATTAAATAATCAAAGGATGATGTTGAACTTTTGCACTGTTCTCTGGCCATAAACTGTGAGTCCCAAAATGTTTCTTTTCACAGCTCAGAGGAGTCTACAAATGAGTCTTGTTCATGAAGTCAAGAGACAGTGGGCAAATACGAGTACCTACATGCACTGTAAAAAAAGAATAAGAATATTGAACTTATCTTCTAGCTTCTTTCTTTTACATGTTTTAAGTGATTTTAAGATATCACACAATATTGGCAGATATAGTGAGATCTTCAGGCTTACTAAAATCACTTTAAACAAGCAAACAAACATCTAGAAATAAGTCAAACATTCTTATAAATAACACATATACATTATATATGCTAGCTATAAGGTAATTTTACTTGCCAATATAACATTTTTGCAGTAAAGCCCATTGGTTACTTCATACTGTCCTTTTTTTTAAACTTATGTGGTGAACTGATTACTGTACTTAAGTTCTCCTGTCACACCCCTTGCCTCATTTGTCACACCATAAGTTTAATTCAGCTGTCCTTTAGACTCTTTTCTCTCACAGTGCGTATTTAATTTAAGAAGCCATCAATAATATTTTTTTGTTGATAGGTTGCCTGTTCACTTCTAATTGTCTAGATAAGTTGGCAGTTAGTGTAAAGACCAGTAATAAGTGGCAGAGGGCGTATATAGTGCTGGAAAATGATAGAAATCCCTCTTCCTCAGCTTTGCAATAGTGCTGTAGCTCATCTATGCAAAAGCAAGTTTATTCATTCCGTTTTTGAATCCATATTACAGAATGGAAAGTAACATGTCACTGTTTTCAAATCAGAGTGTTTTGTATTTATTGTTTTGGGGTTTTTTTTCCTGCTGAGACATGACAGCTATGCAGAGTGCCCAAACCACTGACAGCCCAAGCGAAGCTGTCCAGCGCCTATGAACGCACTGTTGTCATAGACACACTGTTGCCGTGCAATGCCTTGCCAAATGTGACACTTTCATGCTGACTTTAAATAGTATGAAATAGAATTACCAATGCGCTTGCCAGATTGGATTTACAGATGTTTTTGACTCAATACACTTATTGTGCTTTGGTCTCCTATGCCAAATTATGAACTGATCTAATCTGATCAGCCATCTCATATTATACCAGTTCTCACCAGTAAGGGTGATATTCTTCAAAACCTTTAGATCATTAATGCCATCCTTATATCAGTCAACACATCTCCACCTGGTTAAATTGGTTAAATTAATGCTGCCGAGTGTGTTTTATGGTACAAAGATTAAATGTTAGAATATTAACACAAGCAGAATCTTTTTCGCAGACCTTGTCAACAGCAACAGGAATACATGTTCCGTCTTGGCATTTTACTCTGTTCTAATGTGCACAAGGGCTAATAGTTTAAATGTGGGTGTCAAACTGTGTATCCTTGTTATTGTGGGTGTATGTTTCTGTGCACTGTATTCATGAATGTTTGTGTGTGCATCATGTGTATGTGTGTCTGCTATTCACTGTAAATGTTTTTTTCTGAATTATGAATGGTACTGTAGAATGGCTGTATAGAAAAAATGAATATAAAATGACAATTGAAATTTGAGTAAAAAAAAAAAAAATATATATATATATATATATAGTTACCAAACTTGTCTTACGGAGTACATTATGTATAATATTGGCATAGGGAGATCGTTAAGCTAATTTAAAAGCAAGAATAAATAAATTCCACCCGGACACAGTAGACCTAAGCATAAAGGCTCCCAGGCCCCTACGTGCATGCCTATCAATTAAAACGCCACCAGCATTTTGCAATTTGCAAGCTATTTTTCAAATAACTAAGATCTAATTAAAGTACATTGACACAAATATGTTTAACATCTCACAAAGGTTTGGCAAATCTTTTCTTCGTATGCTCTGTGATTTTGATTTCCTATAGGTAGTGGTACAATGATTTATCTGCTCTCTGCTGGATAGAAGTGGGAATTGCAAGCAATAGCAAAGGGGCCTCTTGTTCCTTATCTGTAATCCTTGTCAAATTGATGATATAGGAAAACTGTAAGTCTGCATAAATTTGATGCATATGCTCTCACCTAGGTTGGGCGATGTGCTGAGATACCTGAAGTCTTAACAATACACAATTTGTGTAACAATAAAGAAACATTTATTATTTGTATCCAAAAAGGGACAACCCCAAAAATCCAACAATTGGTTTTAATATATATATGTCAAGCAAATTCTACAGTCAAGCACTGTGGCACTAAAGAGAACATACTTAAGTTCTACAGTTTTATTCTAAGATCTAACAGTTTTTCAATTAGGTTGTGCAATAAAATTGTTTTTTAACACCAGATACAGGTGCATACAGGATGTAAAAAAAACCAAAACCCACCACCACCCAAAGAAAAGGTCCAGATTTGCCACTAATGTATCATTATTAACATTACATGCAAAAACATAGTTTCACAGGTCATTTTACATAGCAATAAAATTGCTATATATGCACTGCAGATATTACGAAACCTGGTATACCAGCTTCATAGAAAATTCTCTACAAAAATGTTTCAAACCCATACAATTAATCGAAGCACTCTGAATAATGTTCAAAATCTAAATGACTGAAAATTAAGATGTGGAATTTCCATTGAACGTAATGAGCCAACAATAAAATTGTTATAGCCAGCGTAGAATAAAAAAACATAGCTAAGCTAATGTGCTGCATATTTGTCCTTCTTTGTGCTAATCGTCTTCAATGCTCTTCACGATCTGTTATGTACAGCCTTTAAAAGCTTCTCATCACATCTCATTCGTCCGTTCTTTCACTCTTCCATGTTCTTGCCATTGCGGCCTACCTTCACATAGACCACGGTGAGACTGATGGCTGTTAATAAGATCAGCCCTCCACTCACCAGGTACGCGATGGGCAGAAAGTTGTTCTGTCCACCAAACCAGGTAACTGTAGAAAGCACCACTTCTTTTCTGCCCTGGAAGTATCGAACAGGGAAATCTAGTGTTGGGTGTCAAGGATCAGTCAAAACCTATTTTGCAATACAATCTGAGTATGTTGCTTTTGTATAGATATTGTCGTGTAATATGTACATACATCTAAGGAAAGAGCTCAAAGGGGTATCAAATGGATACAACTACGGTGCAAGCAGGAATCCATACATTTTGTATTTTGCATTTTTATAGATAACCGTGTATCAGAGACAGAGACAAACTACATAAGCCATTTAACAACTTAGCAGTTTGTGATTTAGGCATGCTATTTGCTGACGGCTATTTGGTCAAATTTATATATAAAACATGTTGATGGTTGCATTCAGGCTATAGAAAAAAATCTGTAACATTGATTTTATCTTGCCCATTAATATTCCTTTCCACTGTGAGGGACAGGCTCAGGGTATAGTAAGGATACTATAGCTGATGGCGATGCTGTAGTTTCCAGCGGGCAGGCCATATGAGAAGGTAGTCTGAGCACGGTTCAGAATGCCGTACAGCTTTTTGAAGTTGGGGAAGGCTGCCTCTCTCATCCACACAATTAGATCCTCATTTATAAAGCCGTTGTTGTTACGGTCAGCAATGTCCAGCTCATAAACTGGACGCTGCCAGTACAATGGCTGTGCAGTACCTGAGGACACAAAAAGCAGGTAAGTGCTATGACCACCCTTCTCTATGCATCTTAGGACATTTCTTAATCTTATCTTAAAACCCCTAAACCTTAAATAACCCCTAAATTCTGCTAAATCAGACAGACTTCTCTTGTAAATTACCAATGGAAAATGAGTTTTTTTTGTATAAAGCAGCACAACAGGTCGTAACACATATACTTTTAATTATGTCAAAATAATTAAACACATCAAAAACAGGTTGCCCCCTTCTTGCCTTGATGCAGATTTGTTTAAAGCAGTTTCATAAAACTAAACACAAACATAAGATCAGAATATCTCCCAAAAGTGAGTACACCCTTCACATTGTTGTAAATATTGTGTTATATCTTTTCATGGGACAACACTAAGGATATGACATTTTGATACAATGTCAGTGTACAGCTTGTACAGTGTAAAGTTGCTGTGCCCTCATAATAATTCCAAACACAGCCATTAATGTCTAAACCACTGGCAACAAAACAGAGTACACTCCTAAAATATTTACAACAATGTAAGATGTGTACTCACTTTTGGGAAATACTGTATCTAAAACTACAAAAAAACCCCCCTTCAATCAGGTATAAACTTTTCCATGATACTCTGTGTGTATATAGGTGGTTTTGTGTGAATTGTCATGTACCTTGGAAGGCCTGCTGGAGGGTTGTGTTTGACGAAGGGTTGCGGAACTTCACATTTTTGTCCGTGTACCAGGTGATTCCTTTCCTGTACATTGGAACAACAACTGCATCACCAGCAGGTGGATGGTACTTCAGTGTGAATGAATCTAAATTCAAAACAGACAAACAAATGAAGCAACTTAACCATAAAAATAGATCTAGAATGTACTTATAAATGTTTTTTTTTACCATTGAACATGCTGTTAGCCACGGCACCACAGGGAGCGATAGGCACTGCATTTTCATCATAAGCGAATGGCTCACAGTATGAACTAGGGGACTGCAGGATACATAACAGGGATGGGGTGATGTTATCAAAAATAATTATTGCAGTGATTTTTATTCAGTGTGTTTCTCACACTGCACTGCACTAATTCCCATTAAGCCAGACTAGATATTCTCTTTTTGTAGTGAAACATGCAGTTTGTCAATGATATTTATGTACTGAGAATACCAATGGTGTACTTTAAAAAGCAGATTATGACAAAATATTATGTATATGATAATAAATCTTAACATATTTCCCATTGATTGTATGGTGGCATTGACAGTCAAATATAAAAGCTCTTGAGGAAAACTATAGAAGATAGCTTAGTATAGTTGACTGATCATTTATATTTGGGATAATACATCTTAAATGTATCATCAAGAAACCTATCCTAAAGAAAACTACCAATTTGATATTTGTTCAAACTAGGTTTAGTGCATCAGAGAGCTAAGAAGTCAGTGAAGCTGAACTGCAGTTGTTTGCATATAATCTTAAGGAACCACCAGTGAAGAGCACTAATGAGGGAAACTCACGATCTAGAACTATAGCTTGAATGGAAAGAAAATGCAGAGGGAAAGGCAAAGACAGTGTGAGAGTGAAAGAGACAGAGCTACCTTCAGGCTGCATTTCCTCCCAACCAGCTGGGCATCATCACGGGAGTCCATGTACCTGCGCAGATTCTGGTGGAAATTTATGAGGCCGTAGTAGACAAACACATCCCCCTGAGACACAACACAACATCAAGCTGTTTTACTTTATCTGAAAGCTCTTTGGCAGAACAAGAGAAGGATATCAACCAAGCATAAGGAACAAAAACAGTACACTGTATTGAAAAAATAGTTCAGCCAATAAGCTCTTTTATATAATTATGATTTCCTCTTTACTTTACTAAAAGCTTCTTTAGTTCTGTACTAGAAATGTGAAGCTAATGTAGCTAGCAAGTAAGAAAAATATATTTTCACCAATTAGCATTGTGCAAACCGCAATATATAATGTACAGTAATAGGGAGCATGTTCCCAAGGCCCCATGTTCAGCTAATCATATGATGCACAATACCTCAACATTGTTTTTGGTTATGTAATTCTTCGCTTTCTGATGAGGTTGAGATGGTATTGAAATAAAGAGAAATTATGTTACTGAGGGTATGCTAACTTTGCTAATGCTTTGCAGTGTTGTAAATATATTAAATTTGAAATCAAATTATAAGAAAAATATGAATGCTGCCTTGGACTGAGCTGATTCTCATTTCTTACTCGCTGCAATGTGGAGTGAGAGTGTGTTTTATTAAGAAAATAATTTGACAAATAAACAATTTTAGGGATTTTCTAGAAAACCTACCATCAAAAAATGTACCTTGGCAAAAATATGCACAATATGGCTCTCCAAGTTCCCTGGGTTCAGCATCAGTAAAAATTGTTAACATAGCAAATACAACAGATATTTGTTACTGTTTTATTCTAAATTGCTAGTGTCTAACTCCAAGTCACAGGTATTTTAGTATGCACTATAGAAAGAGAGCAATACAGTCATTAAGAGCATAATTACTTTAAGGAAAATTCACACGCTTATCAATTTTAAACAGAACTCTTGACAGTTGATCTGCCTGAAGCTGAAATAAGGGTCTGCAGTGCACTCTGGAGCAGAGGCAGGGAATGTAGATTTTCATGAGTGAAATAAGTTTTGTTTGTGACTATGCAGCCATTTGCTCTGACGTTTAGTTCTTGTATGTATAAAATAAATAAAATTTGACAAGGTAAGAATGTTGTTGTAAGCTATTAAGAAACTGATGTCTCAATTTAAAAAATAAACAAAACACCTGTTACAAGCAACTGGTTGTTTTGAAGCTAAGCCTGTGGTGTTGCCAAAGGTTTAAACTGTATTCCCTTGACAAGTTATCCAAAACACAGCAACTGGGATTGGACTTAATGTAAAATGAAAAAAGAGCTGAATTAAAATGGACAATCTTGTCTTAAGGACTTGAGAGACAAATGCATGGTATCTTATCTCTTGAGCCATAAATCTTATACACATGCGCATACCTGGAAGGTCTTTGGGACATTGAAGTTGATTACACAGTCGCAGTTTATCTTGGCTTTGGTGGGATCCTTACGCATCTCAGAACAAGTTACACATGCTGCAGCATCCGTATAGTCAATCTAACAGACAAAAAGTGTCAAAAAGCCATGCACCATATCTACATTAACAGTGTTCAGATTCATACACTTAGATCTAACAATAACATATCTATCAATGATGAGAATATTTTCCCTCAGCGATATCTCTGTGGACCTACAGACCAAAAACATCCATAATCTAATTTTATATGAAAATTAGTTAACAGGTGCTTATTTAAAAGGGGACAGAATAAAACAAATCTTGCTACTATGCAGTTACCATAAGCTGTCTATCATTGTTTTGTAGCTCAGTGTAGAAGTATAGTCAAAAAAAAAAAAAAAACAACAGTGGCAGACATCATCATAATGACAACCAACAACCATCATCCAACTCTACTTCTTGGTACAAACAAAGATGATCTTTCATCTGTTTAAAACTCACATTAAAAGGTTTATGTAGGTGTCTATGCTTATACACCACACAATCAAACACAGAGTAGCTCACCTTCAGTTGTTGTGTGTTCTGGACAGTGATGAGCAGCCAGACACCCAGCAGCATGCACACAAGCGCCAGGCAGTAGAAGACGGGCAGCACGGTGTGTGGAGTAAGAGAAGGAGACCAGGCAGGCAGCCTCTGCTGCTTGAAGGCTGAGTTATCAGGCCTCCGAGCAAAAGGCCCTGTGCCCACACACACCTTACCCATCAACACACCCCCAAACAACTACTAAATACTTTTAAATTCTGGATCAAAAACAGTGAATTCAACAGCTTTGTTTTCTGTCTCTTGATCACTTCCTTCAAGAGGTTTTCCCAGCACCTAATGCGAGTGTGAACTTTGAACATGGTTCTGTTACTTATTAATGTCAAGCACACACAATATATTTTTATACAATGTGAGGGATGTTGGGTCATATACAGTGTTTATTTTAACACACAATTATTATTTGTCCATTTTAACATATTGAAAAACAAAACAAAAAAGACAAACATTAAATTGTGGACTGTGCAAACTTTGAGGCACATTTTAGATTTTATGCATCACTGAATCTGAGCTGCCACCACCACATCTGTGTCAGTGCAGTGCTCAGAGGTGGTCCAGTCAGGGCTGTGAACAGGGTGAAGGGCCAGCACGCACATACACAATGACATATACAAGTCCTGCACAGTGGTCGGAGGAATTTTAAGCCATTCTTCTTGCAGGATAGTGGCCAGGTCACTACGTGATGCTGGTAGAGGAAAACTCACACTTCCAAAACACCCCAAAGTGGCTCAATAATATTTAGATCTGGTGACTGTGCAGGCCATGGGAGATGTTCACTTTCATGTTCATCAAACCAATCTTTCACCAGTCTTGCTGTGTGTATTGGTGCACTGTCATCCTGATACATGGCACTGCCTTCAGAATACAATGTTTGAACCATTGGATGCACATGGTCCTCCAGAATGGTTCGGTAATCTATGGCAGTGACGCGCCCATCTTGCACAAGTATTGGGCCAAGGGAATGCCATGATATGGCAGCCCAAACCATCCACCCCCATGCTTCACTCTGGGCATGCAAAAGTCTGGGTGGTACGCTTCTTTGGGGCTTCTCCACACTGTAACTCTCCCGGATGTGAGAAAAACAGTAAAGGTGGACTCATCAGAGAACAATACATGTTTCACATTGTCCACAGCCCAAAATGTGCGCTCCTTGCACCATTAAAACCGATGTTTGGCATTGGCACGAGTGACCAAAGGTTTGGCTATAGCAGCCCGGCTGTGTATATTGATCCTGTGGAGCTCCCAACGGACAGTTCTGATGGAAACAGGATAGTTGAGGTGCACATTTAATTCTGCCATGATTTGGGCAGCTGTGGTTATGTTTTTTGGATACAATCCGGGTTAGCACCCCAACATCCCTTTCAGACAGCTTCTTCTTGTGTCCATAGTTAATCCTGTTGGATGTGGTTTGTCCTTCTTGGTGGTATGCTGACATTACCCTGAATATCGTGGCTCTTGATACATCAAAAAACTTGCTGTCTTGGTCACAGATGCACCAGCAAGACGTCCTCTTTTGAACTCTGGTATGTCACCCATAATGTTGTGTGCATTGCAATATTTTGAGCAAAACTGTGCTCTTACACTGCTAATTGAACCTTCACACTCTGCTCTTACTGGTGCAATGTGCAGTTAATGAAGATTGGCCACCAGACTGGTCCAATTTAGCCATAAAACCTCCCACACTAAAATGACAGGTGTTTCAGTTTCATTGTCCAACCCCTGTATATAGCAGCATCACAACACTTCTAAAGGGTGTGGTTTTGTTCCTTTCAGTTTAAAACATGACTATACTGTGTTGACTTTACAGGGCTGTGTTGTTGGTCCTGACAATGTAAATCAGTTTTTTTATTTATAACCTTCGAACTAAGACATGAAAAGATATTTAAAACATACAAAATCAAACAAGATCCAGTTTCTCTAAAGCTTAAATCCCCTGTGGGTATTTTTTCCTCATAAACTAACCTCTTCACACTCCTATAGCCTGTGTGTGTATGCATAGATGTAAAAGGATGTTGTAATAATGCATGTTTCCTGCTGTGAATAAAAACAAACAACCTACAATGTTGCAGTGTTGCAGTCAAACGGACTCTCTGCAAGCATGAGAACTAAACAGTTTTTTGTCCAATGGATACGTTTATTTTTAGATGTCAAACAACAGTGGAGTGGAAAACACACTGCTGACCTTTTTGCTTAGTACTAAAAATATACAACGCTTTAGCAAATAATTATAATAATAAAAAAAACAGATCAAAGGTGTATTGGCAGGAAGGTGTTATGGGCCAGACAGAAATAACAATGCACCTTTAGAACATCCCTATTTTAACAGTTTCTTCTTGGCACTTCTTAATGATTCCACTGTCCATCAGTTTGAGAAAATCCCCCTTCACCTGCAGCACAGAGCAAACAAAAGTTGTATTACGGAATGTTGAGATTATCTGAACGGATATTCATGCTGTGTACAAAACCATACCACAAAACTAATTTGCCATCGCTAGAAGTCATTCATTTGTTTAGCAAATACAATATATTAGTATGTGGTTTTAGGAAAAGCTGTAGGTAACGACAGAAAAGTGAGGGGCTTCTGGCAAAAAAATACCATAGAAAGAAAGTTTAATAATATGCAGGTGTAAACATCTTGGGGGTGGGGGGGGGGACCTGTAGTTAGCCTAGACAAAACTTTCTATCTTTCCCAACTCTCTTTCCCAACTCACTTTCTATCTTTCCCAACTCTCTTTCCCAACTCACTTTCTATCTTTCCCAACTCTCCCTCACTGCTCTACCTGTCAATGCTTCTCCTTCAGGCTAGTCCTTCACGCGACGTAACCTGCACTCCATTTCTCACTCATCTCTTGCTTCAACTATCCTTACTACACTTCCACATCATGATTCTTTTCTTTTTCTTTTCTTGGATACAGCTGCAGATACATTGCTTTATTCACTCTCGTCTGCAGTTAACATTTTGTGTCCTCTTTCCTCCAGGCCAGCTAGATACTCCCCACCTGCCCTGTGGCTGACTAAAGTCCTACGCAGCAACTGGCGAGAGCTAAGAAAGGCGGAGAGGAAGTGGAGGAAGTCCCAGCTTGACTCTGACCTACACTCCTATTAGGCTCTCTTCTACAAGTTCTCAACGGAGGTTACTGCTGCCAAGTCATCCTTCCACAAGGAGAAACTGGAAGCATCATCATCATCTGATCCACGCAAGCTCTTTAGTATTTTCTCCTCTCTTCTCAAACCCCCCTCTCCCCCGCCACCCTCTTTCCTTACCCCGGAGGATTTTGTCACCTTCTTTGAGGAGAAGGTTAATAAAATCCGCCAGTCATTTTCCTCTTTCTCTACTTCCTTCACCAATACTCAACCACTTGCCATTAATTCCTTAACATGCTTTTCTCCTCTTTCCACATATGAGGTCCTACAGCTACTTCAATCCAGCAACCCGACCACCTGCCCACTGGATCCCATTCCATTCACACTCTTCCAGACAGTCTCCATGGATCTGCTGCCTTTCATGTTCAACATAAACAGCTCCTTGTCATCAGGTCAGGTCCCAGCAGCCCACACTGGACAGCTCAGATGTCTGCAACTACCGACCAGTATCACTCCTTTCTTTTCTATCAAAAATTCTTCAGCGTGCTATATATAACCAACTGTCTCTCTTTCTCACCCAAAACCTGCTCCAGCACCCCAACCAGACCAGCGCACTCAACAGAAACAGCCCTCATAGCGGTGACTGAAAAGCTCCAGACTGCAAGATCATCCAAACTGGCATCGGTTCTGATCCTTCTGGACCTCTCTGCAGCTTTCGACACGATGAACCCCAAGATCCTCCTATGTGTCCTTGCTGACCTGGGAATCGCAGGCTCTGCGTGTAAGTGATTTGAGTCCTATCTAGACAGGCGTTCTTACCAGGTAACATGGAGAGGGCAGTGTTAATTTTGACAGCAAATTTTGATTTAGTCTTAGTCGTAGTCTTTTGACTAAAATGTCACTTAGTTTTAGTCATAATTTAGTCATCTGAATTGTTTTTAGTTTTAGTCTAGTTTTAGTCGACTAATTATCATAAGAATATAGTCTAGACAAAATCTACAGTTGATTCAGTCGACTAAAATATAAAGGGTGTAAAATGTAATGCTTTTTCTTCAGTTCCCTTGAATTATTTAAGTCATTATATATACTTTATATATATATATATATATATATATATATATATATATATATATATATATATATATATATATATATATATATATATACACACACACACACACACACAAGACGAAACATTTATTAACCAGTTATGGAATATTATTTATGTTTGAAAGACCAATACACACACAAACAGATTTAACAAACAACATCTGAGGTCTTCCGTAACTGCAAAGTGAATAAGAGAAAACTGTTATTTTATCCTTGTATTACCTTTTTATTTATCTCTAATTTATTTAATAATTGTTACTAGTGCTGTCAATCTAATTAAATTACATGCTCTGAGGTTAACTAATCTACATTAATTGCATTTATCACTTAATTGCAATTCAAATAAATTTTGGCACAACAGTAAATCAATAAATGAAAAACTGCCACATCTCCAGGTCACAGTGTTTACTAGAGACACACACTGCACATTGCTTACACTAATTATTGTAAATAAAACTAGCTAATCTGTTTTGTGCACTTTCTAGTGTGTACGGAGAGATTTGGGACACGATCATCAAACGCAGGTGGTTGGAGTTCACTAACTAGTCTCCCGACTCTGGCTCTGCACATATAGCGTTTTACCTGCTTCCCACATACCTGATCAACTAATCTGATCATTAACACCACCTTACTGAGTTAATACTGTGTTTACAGCAGGACACGCTTTAAACTGTACAGGGCAGTGTGCTTTCAGGACTAGGATTAAGAAAGGCTAAGCTAGCGATAGCAGCGGTAAAGCTAGCTAACGGTGGTGCTGGAGAGCTGATGTCCAGCGCGGTGTGGTGATTTTCTCTAAACACAAACTTTAAACTCTCTTTCTCACTGCTGACACTGTCTAGATAACTTAGTTCCATCATGATTAGCGACAGTTCACAGACTCGTATGGTCTTCCCGGGTTTAGACCAAATTTGTGTAAGTGTGCGTTTGATTGACGGCTACTCGGCTTGTCCCGCCTCTCCATATACGCCGAAGTAGTTCTGATTGGATGTTTTCCTAACTTGTGCCTGCATTTCACAAAACTAAATCAGTTTTGATTGGATGTCGTCCCTGCCAAACATATTCGTCTCGTTTTTATTCGTTGACTAAAGTGTCAATCAATTTTGTCATAGTTTTTATCCTTTCTGTAGATTTTAGTTAGTTTTCGTCTCGTTCTTGTCATGAAAAAAAGGTTTGTTGACGAAAACTGATGAAAATAGTTCGCCAACGAAATTAACACTGGGAGAGGGTCTACATCTGCTCCTTACTGGTGTCCCTCAAGGCTCAGTGCTAGGTCCTCTCCTCTTTTCACTCTACACCCGTTCTCTTGGTGATGTAATTACCTCTCATGATTTCTCTTACCACTGCTATGTTGATGACACTCAACTAATGCTTTCCTTCCCACCATCTGATACTCAGTCACATTTCTGCATGTCTGACTGACATCTGATCATGGATGGCAGCTCATCATCTGAAGCTTAATCCCAGCAAGACTCCCAGGTGCTCGTCCAGTCTCTTGTCATTTCAAGGCTCGACTACTGCAACTTGCTCCTGGCTGGTCTTCCTCTGCAGGCCATCAGGTCCTTACAACTGATCCAGAATGCAGCAGCAAGGCTTGTCTTCAAACTTCCCAAGTACACTCATGTCACTCCACTGCTGCGCTCCCTTCACTGGCTTCCTGTAGCTGCTCGCATTCAATTTGAAGTTCTGATGCTTGCCTACAAAGCCAAGAATGGACCAGCTTCTCCTTACCTTATGGAAATGACTGAAGACCCATCTCTTTGTAAAGCACTTATAAGCACTGATCTACTGAAGCATTGGTATAAACCGTAATTGCACTTTATCTTCTAGGAACACTGGCTAAGTATTGCACTTATGTAGTCTTGTGTTTACTCTCTTCTCTGTAGATATTCCAGTCTTGCTAGGTATTGCACTGTGTCTAATCTTATATTTTGTTGTCTTCTTTCTAGGTATCAGAACTGGCACTTGTGTATGGCAGTGTTTGAGCTAGAGTAGTTTGGACTTAAACCTGCTTGTACTAGATAGAGATACATACTCTGACCGAACAATAAGCACTTGTGTAAGTCGCTCTGGATAAGAATGTCTGCTAAATGCCATAAATGTAAATGTAATTCCAAAGAACATCACAATATTATAATGTTTTTGTAGAGTCATTTCAACAAAAAAAGTAGTAGGGCTTACCTCTGGTATGTCAATCATTCTCCTCTGTTTCTGGTCTCTGTAGTTCCAGTCCAGCACAAGATAATGCAAGGCCTGCAGGTTCACCCCCTCTGGAGATAAACCAGGGTCAATGCAATGCTGACAACACGAAAAGAAAACGCTTAAAAGGTGTTTAATAAAAATACTGTCAAAGCATATAATGCTAACCTTTCTCTATTAACGCAGCCACTCTGCCTGGAGTGCCAACACCGATGTGAACCACACCTTTACTCAGGAGCTTCAGCTGATCCTCTATTTTGATGTGCTTGGCAAAGAGCTTTACCACTTTAGCGTCTCCCTTAAATGTAGTTAGCTGCCTTTAACAACATGGGGATAACCATTAGCTCTATACAAAAACACACAAATAGGTGGGTGTCTTAGAAGGTCTTAAAATAAGAAGTAGAAAAGTTGGAACTAACTTGATGAGATCAATAGTTCGTAGGGCAGAGCTACAGATGATAAGCAGCAACACTGAGCGTGTCTGCATGTGCTTCTTCTGTAGTTTAGCCCACTTAGGACAAACTTCACAGGAGAAAATACAAAAATGTTCACACTATACATAACAAAACACAATATAAACACCATCACATGCACGTGCTGTCAAGTTCTGTCATATATATATATGAAAATATAAATTAAACAAGCACTCCATAGTCCTTTAACAAATGGCTAACAAATACGTATTTGTAAACAAGTGTAACTGGTATGTATCCACCTTCTTTGAGATAGGACGACAAGCTGTGTGCAAGGTCATTACACATCAGGAAACATGACTCTGCAAGAAAAAGAACACAGCAAATTTCCAATAGTAACATTGATTTAAACAACACTAGCAATGAATTTTGTCATCCATTAGTTGGCAGACATTGCACAACACATTTACCTACCCGTTCTCACACACACACAGGTTGGACAATGAAACTGAAACACCTGGTTTTAGACCACAATAATTTATTAGTATGGTGTAGGGCCTCATTTTGCAGCCAATACAGTGTCAATTCGTCTTGGGAATGACATATACATGTCTTGCACAGTGGTCAGAGGGATTTTAAGCCATTCTTCTTGCAGGACAGTGGCCAGGTTTCCTGACTCGCTCCTCCAAACACCCCAAAGTGGCTCAATAATATTTAGATCTGGTGACTGTGCAGGCCATGGGAGATGTTCAACTTCACTTTCATGTTCATCAAACCAATCTTTCACCAGTCTTGCTGTGTGTAGATACACGGCACAGCCTTCAGGATACAATGTTTAAACCATTGGATGCACATGGTCCTCCAGAATGGTTCGGTAGTCCTTGGCAGTGACGCGCCCATCTAGCACAAGCATTGGGCCAAGGGAATGCCATGATATGGCAGCCCAAACCATCACTGACCCACCCCCATGCTTCACTCTGGGCATGCAAAAGTCTGGGTGGTACGCTTCTTTGGGGCTTCTCCACACCGTAACTCTCCCGGATGTGGGGAAAACAGTAAAGGTGGACTCATCAGAGAACAATACATGTTCAACATTGTCCACCGCCCAAGATTTCCGCTCCTTGCACCATTGAAACCAACCAAACCATAGTTGTTGCTATTTGTATTGCTAAGTGGCGAATTAGAAGAAACATCTTTTAAAAGAAACATCTGTGCAAATTCTATCAAAGTCATAGTACCGATTTATTGGTAATTTATCAGTAAGTTACTAACCAGGCAGACTGAGCTCCTCCTGTTCAATAACAGACCGTGTTGTACTAAAATGACTCTGCAGAAGTCTCCTCAAGTCATCTGATGTGCCTGGCACAGGCTCTGAACTTGACAGCGCATCTGTGATGGTCTTTTTCTACACACAGAGATAGATACAATGTTTTTACAAGACATGTTATAACAAAGAGAGTTACTTGGTCTCACACTGAGTATGTTTACAAGCACATAATAATACAGAGTTGAAGATGTATGTTTATATCTCTGTAAAAGTGATTTGATGTTTAAAAAAACAAAACATAAATCACCTTTACCTTTCGTCTCTTTTTAGGCTTCTTGGCCTCTGTCTCTTGATCTCCTTTCGCCTTTTGGTTTGCACTTAAATATTTTTTCTGTAAACAATATTACAACAGGACTGTAGTTTGTACCACAATATTTCATATTACAAATATAATAAGTTTAGACAACATTGACCACATTTTTAAAAAAATTTTATCATGTGACAAAATGATAGAAAAAAGCATACATTTAATTCACATACAAGACCTTTTAAGTACTTTATTATGCATGCATCACCTGTATGCTCTTCTTCTTTGCTTTGTCTGTTCTCTGGGTTTTAATTTTTCTTTTCTTCGTTTTATGTTCTGTGGCCTTTTCTACTTTTGTGGCTGCCTGTGTGTCCTCCTCTACAGACATGCCTGTCTAAGACGTATGAAACTTTGAGTTAAAAAGAAAGTTCACCAACGTTTTACAACTGCAATTTAAACGTAAAAAGTAATTCCAGGTAGTGATAAGATGCACTGCAGACAAATCACACCAACTGAACTTTTTTCAGGCCAAAAATTCTCCAAAATATCATCAAACAATGTACTGAGCATCAGGAAGCACAATTGTTTGCTACAACTTCTCTTTTAGACGCATTAAACACTTCTGGACGTCTGGTTCCTATCACCACCAGTGAATATATCTGAGCCGTGTGAATATTTTCTCTGCAACAGAACTTCCCACATGGTCTGGTAGGCACACATAATACACTGTACATTTTAGAGCGTCCCCTTTTGATTAACTTTTCTTTGTGAAACTCTTTCTTTAACCTGTTACAGTAGCAACAAGCCTGAAGTGTTTTATTTAGAGGTTTTATGGCTATTGGCAACATTAAATAGATAAAGTCCCAACAATGCTGCGCGAGATCTCCAACCACGTGCGAATCTTTAGCAAGCCTTGTGGGAATGTATTGAGTTCCCCTAAATTGGTAAGAAACTACACATACATAAAAACAAAAACTCTCAAAAGGGAAAAAACTGGTCCTTAAAATGCTTGTCGATGAACCCAACGTAAAAACGTATCTTATCTATTGTAACGTTAGTCCATAAGCTTTCTCGTTTGTTCGCTTGAACGGCAGCAGGCATACAAATCCAAGTAACACCGTTTGCTTAAAATCGAATGACACTTGTACAAAACACGTAGAAAGAGATCATACATTAACCAATCAATCTGGCATATATTTACAAAGAGCTGACCTGAATTTTCTGAGTTTTCGCCTTTAGTCCACCACTCGTCTCCTAAATCGTCCCCCATCACGGCTTGCAAACCTCCGTTACGGTTTCACGGGCGCAGATTCGAGGTAAGAGCAAGAGACAAACAACTTCACTTCGGTTCACAAACACGCTGTTAAATTATACATACACACACATGCTAGGGACTACAGCGACATAGCTATGTTTATACTGGCCTTTAATTGTCAATTAAAACTTCATATTATTGTCTAACGTTTGAGGAATCTGTGGAGCTCCGACAAAAGCTTGCATATGTGTGTGAGCGTGCACGCGCGCTTGGTAGGTTTGGTTGTTTGAATGGCGATAAAAAAGCCAGCTGTTCATCTTATGGTATGATTTTTTTACACTTATTTTGTT
This sequence comes from Megaleporinus macrocephalus, assembly GCA_021613375.1. NCBI lineage: Eukaryota > Metazoa > Chordata > Actinopteri > Characiformes > Anostomidae > Megaleporinus > Megaleporinus macrocephalus. The sequence goes on along the minus strand of CM038709.1, from coordinate 34,321,242 downwards.
TTTGTATTTTCTAAACACAGTCAATTAACAAGAAAACCGTAAACTATATAACATGTCTACTTAAAAGTTATATCCCAGCAGAGCACCATAAACCTCTTCAGTCCAGCCATCTAACACTGGGCGGCGCTGTTTGCTTTTGCTGCTGGTCTAACAGCATGATCACCCAGAATCCTTCATAATTATCTGGATTCTTCTGTTAGGAAGTGTGTGCGTGAGGCGGTGGGGGAGCCTTCAAAAATATCTGTGCAATGGCTATGTCACCACAATTAACAGAAAATCTATATTCTTTGATGCAAATTTTATTCTTTTTGTTTTTGAACTTGTTTTGGTGTTCGGTGTCGGCCAGAGGAGGGTGGGTTCCCCTTTTTAAGTTCCTCTCGAAGTTTCTTCCTCTTGCTCTGAGGGAGTTTTTCTTGCCATTGTCGCCCCTGACTTTCTCACTGGGGGGCTTGAATCTGGCTTTTCCTGTATAGCTGCTTTATGACAACATCTGTTATAAAAGACTATAGCTATATAATTAAACTGACTTGATCTAAAACACACACATCTCTTCTTCGCTCCTGTTTCATGACTGTCATCTTCGCAACTGTGTATAATTCTTTTTCTTCATCCATATTGGCCTCTTTTACTTTCCCTACACAATTACTTATTCATCACTGGCATGAATTAAAAATGACTCGATTTCCCTTCAACTAACAGCATGATGGCTTATTCAGAGCTCATATCCCCTTAATTTTAGTGTAACACATATAACGAGATTGTTTATGGACATTCCTGGTCAGCATCATCATGTTAACCCTTCTACTAGAACTTGGTATCAATTATGGATTTAGATTAAAGATATAAACTAAGTCTGCTGGGGGAGCAGTCGTAGAATGGTGGTTGAGGAACCAGCCTCGTGACCGGAAAGTCACTGGCTCAAACCTGTTAACTGACAGGACATGAATGAAGTGCTCTTGAGCAAGGCACCCAAACCTTAACTGCTATCTGGGCACTGTGGATAGGGCTGCCCAACGATCTGGGCTAGTGTGTGTGTGTGTGTGTTTCACTGCATAAATGAGTTAAATACAAAAATGAAATGAAAAATATTTCTAAAGTTAAATTCGAAAACTGTTTTGGGCTGACAGCAAACACACATAATATGTGGTTAATTTGTGACTCATCAACATGGTTTACACTGGCTGTTTTTACGACATTCAGACAGAGACTAAAATGCTTTCCTGAACTGAGGAACTATGTAGACAAGCTGTGACAAATCTTTATTACTCAGTTTGTTTTAGTTAGTGGACATAATGTGTCTACAGAACGTTAATGTGTTTTTATCCATTAAAATGGGTTCTAAAATGGTAAATGAAAACAGAAGTTTTCCATTTGGTGTAACATGCAAAGGTGTCAGAAGTATTCACATTTATTACTCAGGTAGAAGTATAGATACTAGGGTTTAAAAATACTTATGTAGAAGTTGAAGTATCAACTCAAGCTTTTTACTCAAGTAAAAGTGTAAAAGTACTGCTTCCAAAACTATTTAGGTATATAAGTAAAAGTAATGTAAAGGGAAAAAAAAATACCATTAAGAACAGAAGCTTAGGCCACACCACAGGGGGCTATAGTGCGCTAGCCCACCTGCCTAAAAAAAGAATTCTTCTTAAAGCCATAATGACTATAATGTTATATTAAAATGTTAATGTTGAAAAATTTGGGATGCGCTATGCTTTCTGTTTCAGCCGCATATACGCTCATTGAAAATGAATGCACTTTAGTACAATGCACACATATTAAAGAAGCATATATGTGCACTACTGAGCATTAACATGTGTTTCATGGAGCAGAATATATGATGACTAGTTGCCTATAAGTATTATAATGGTGCAAAATTTCAAAGACATGTTATCAATAACCTTTACTGGAACAACTTTATTAAATGCACATGAATAAGAACAAGCTGAGAATTAAACAGGAGTAACGAGGCTATTTTTAAAATGTAAGGAGTAGAACAGATAGTAGTACAGATAATGGTGTGAAAATATAAGGAGTAGAAGTAAAAAGTCAGCTGAAAAATAATTACTCCAGTAAAGTATAAATAACCAAAATTTCTACTTAAGTAAGGTAACAAAGTATTTGTACTTCGTTACTTGACACCTCTGGACTGAGTTCCAGAATGTGAATCAGAAACAGGTCATGATACGCAGTCACTGACAGCAGAACTACCACACTCAAACTGTAACGTACAAACACATACAAAAGCTCTACCACACATACAAAGTCAGACACACCTGCAGACGTCCATTCCTAATATAGATTTGTGAATAAAAATAGAAGATCAAAAAGAAAGTGGTAATACTGAATGGAATAAATACAATAAATAATGCAAATATTATAAAATGCAATATAAAAAAAATCAAGTATAAAACATTGCTTTTGCAATAATGACTAATCATACAAAAATAACCCAAATGTACATTTTTGTTTCTCAGGTCAAGAATACAGTTAAAGAGATATACATGTTACCTCATTTTAAGGTAAAATTGTTCTGTTGGATTTTTACTATTTCCTATCTAAATCTCCATCTGAGCATCAGGAACCTTTTTAGACATAAAACTTAAGTATTTAAGAGTGGTGCAACTGCTAGTTGACAGCAGACTGTGAGTTCCTGGAATTTTTAGCTTACACCAGCCCGTCATAATTAGCAGAGCACAGCCAACCAGTAATTTATGTATGTGTTCCGCGAAAGAATGTATTTTACTATTATTATAAAATAATTATCAAATAATAACTTTTTGCCTCATTAGAAATTTACAGTGAATAATTACTTTAGAAGCCTATCAAATAATCAAATAACCATTGTGGAAAGCAAATAAGTAAATTTACACATATTGTAGTTCCAGCACTTTTGTCTACTCATATGTATTTTCTGAATTTCCCTGATATAGCAGCTCAATTCTAATTTTCCCTTCTTCAAAAAGCTATAACATGCATTCGGATCAGGCTAAAAACAGACAGGGACACATCAGCATTTCACACTGTCTTACTGTGGGCATACCTTTAGCTAATACTAAACTTTTATACACTTACTTTAGTAAAGATTAAATTGCAAAGCTTTTACTTCATTTACCAGTTTTAAGATCTGTCATTTCACTTGATTGATTGTTTTTGAAACAATTCAGCAGCATCGGCCCCTGAGGACTGTCGGCCGACCGGGCATTTGCCCGGTACGCCAGATTACCAGTCCAGCCCTGGTGGGCACTATGCATGATGGTTCCCATCTTACCCTGATGCACCCATCACTCTGGAATAGGGTCAGTCTGGACTCACACAACCACACAACCTTTTTCCATTGATCCAGACTCCAATCTTTACACTCTCTAGCAAATTGCAGAATTTGTTTTTAAATAAGCCTCAGTAACATGTGGTTTTCTTATGGTCACACAGCTGAAGCCAGGTTGAAGTTTAAAAAGAGTATCAAAATGGAAGGACATGAGGGCTGTCCGTATCTTGAGTACTAGCGTAATGCTGGTTGATGCTTCATTCAAAGTTTGTGCTACGGTAATGATGGATGCAGGGCTCAGACAATTGTCTGTCAATGGGTGAATAAAGGGACAAAAGAAAAATTCTATTTGATTCTTTTTGATCCTATCTATCACCCCTCCACTCACAGACAGAAAATCAATATGGTCAAATCAGTCTGCGGGAGAATAGAAAAATAAAGAATGGTAAAACATGAAGATCAGATAGAAGAGAGCTAAACTGAAGGTTTGTGACAGGTTTTGTGCTTCTAGATTTAAAATTGTACAAGATAAAAAAAACATCATAAAAATTATAAAAAAGAACCTAAAGGATCCACCTTAATAAACAGTGTACCCACTTTGATTGATTGAATGTGCTTGAAAAAATTAAGGGCAATGGTTTATGTTGACTTTACATTAATATAAACCTTCTGGATGTCAGCATAAAAAAATGCAATGTTTATACCGTCTAAAGTAGTCATTATGTGCCTTATTACAATTTTCACTGCAATCATTGGTATATAATGCAAAAAGTACTCAAAGGGCATAATAAATGTTATGGCTGTTCCAACAGAAATCTTGGTCTTCACCTGATAAACACAGAAAGACTATTAACTGTTGTCTTTTACTACAAGTTTTGTCATTAACATATCTGTAAAGGTTGAAAATCACAATACAAGTGGATGTAAAACATAATAATATAATATATGTAGTATGTTACATACCTGTGTGATAGAGTGTTTTAGAATTACTCAGTCTTCCATAGGATACAATCTAGGTTACTATGTATGTTTTAGGCCAATTTGTGGGTAGTTTTTAAACTTCACTGTTTTTTCATCTAGTTTGTTTTTGTCTATTTTTATTTAAATAAGTACTAGTTTTAGTTTAGTTTTTATTTAATTCAGTGTTAAGTGATGATTGACACTGTGATAACAGGTATTTGATAACTGTAGGTTCAAATTGATAAAAAGGTACACTGAGGTCAATTCAAGCTTTCCTTAAAGACAGCCAAACACAAAAAGCATTTGACTTCTAAACCTTCATCCACACTTAAAAAACATCTTAATAATTTATATTATTATTATTTTATATTTATATTGTTTGAATTAGTTTTGCTGTGGAAATAACTGTTTTAAATTAGCTTAGTGTTTTTCAGTTATGTAGTACATTTAATGCTGCTAGATGTTGTTGTCATGATACTTTTAGTTGAAGGAATACTTTGGCAACACATCTAATTGACATCTTATTGATTTGTCACTTAACCCAGAGGCATGCGATCAGCAAAGACATGCTTGATGTCTGCTTCTCTAGTGTACAGTAAGAGAGAGTAACTAGGTTAACAATGCTAACAGATGTTGGATTGTCACCAATCTCATCCTCGTAAATCTCAACCAGAAGTGAAATTACTTGTTTTAGTTTAGTATATACTTGGTAAACAGGAAGGCAGCCATTGTAACTGTAACCTGGATGGATGGATGGATGGATGGATGGATGGATGGATGGATGGATGGATGGATGGATGGATGGATGGATGGATGGATGGATGGATGGATGGATGGATGGATGGATGGATGGATGGATGGATGGATGGATGGATGGATGGATGGATGGATGGATGGATGGATGGATGGATGGATGGATGGATGGATGGATGGATGGATACTTTATTGATCCCGAAGGAAATTTAGCAGCCAGTAGCAGTTACACAGTGCAAAACACAGTACAAAAAACAATAAGGTATACAACACTGTATAAATATAGAAGAATAAAGAACTCCAATAGTCAAAAAGAATATATACAAGAATATATGAATACAAACTATACAACCTGATCATAGGTAAAAAGGTAGTGCAGTAATAAATTAGGTAATGTGCAAGAGAAAAACGGGTATCAGCAGATACATGACAGTACTGGGATATTTATTAAAAAATAAATAAATGTGCAAAGATTGTATTTAAGTAAATGTTAAATAGTGTTAAATACTGTCCAGGAATGCAAATGTACAGTCTGATAGAATATCCGCAGGAGCTTCCTACAGATGTTAAAGGATATATATGTCCACATGTCCACAATAGTTTTCTCTAATGTAAAGGAAAGTCTCTGGTAGCATGTCTCTACAGTACCGCAACTTAAAGCTCTCGCGCTTTCAGCCACAATTTTTGATTAAAACTGCAGCCACACTTTTGGCTCCTGTGAGCGCAGGAGTTAACAGTGGATTGAATATCTACTAAATTACTCACATGAGTGAAACCATTTTAAACAGAGAAACTATTTGCATTTATAGTAATGGTTTTAGGTATTTTGGTACTACAGTACATTTCGGTGCTGCGGACTGCTGATTATCTGATTGCTCACACCGCCAATGTCTTAAACTAAACCTTGCCTTGGACTATACCTCCTTTAATTTTTGATCACTTAGGCTAAATTGCAAATGGTTCTCTATGTAGTGCACTACGCAGGTGTTTAATAAGCATAATCTGACTAACAAAGAAAAACTGAGTAGGCAATAAGGAGCCATTTGGGATGCTATTTTGTTAGGGGTTTCTAAAATCATTACATGCTGCATTAGCTTCTTGCCTTTCTTGTGATAAAACATATGGTAGTTAATAAGTGTTTCAGCCACTGTGTGACATGTTATCTGTTTCTGAGAGTGTGGTAGACCCTTCTCCAGTATTTGATATTATTCCATTGAAGCTACGTGAAATATGTGATCTCTTTTGACTGTGTGGGTTTCACTTGTTAGTAGATTAGATCTATAGCAGGCAGTGAAATTTGAGCACACCATTAATTTTTTTTTTGCTTACTGAACTGCACTGTTGCCAGATTGTGTTTCATTGCCAAAAGTCATCGTTCTCATTTTTCTGCATCAAGGAAGTCTGGTAATATATAGCATTATATCTAGAATTCTTTTGTTCTGTTTACTGTTTATACAAAACAAACGACCAGTTATATTCTAGCGCTGGCATTCAATTACTTATTTAAATGTTGACTTTACACCTTAAGTGAAACGGGAAAATTGGAACAAGAAGCTGGCAATTGTGCTCATCTGAAAAGGTTTTCAGTAATAATAAGGATGTTTTGATAGTCCAAATAAGCTTATTAGGGGGAAAGTAGAGTCTTAACTGAATTACCTTCAAAAACAGAAACACAACTCAAAACATTGAGTTACTAGACTGTCCTATTGATATAAGCAGTCTGACCAACCCATCCCCTAAACCAAAAGAAAACAATATAATGTATTTATTATGCTGTATTTCTTAATGGTGTTGTTTGGTATGCTTTTAAGGGTCAAGATGCTGACACTCAATTAACTAAATATGGTTTGAATCATCAATTTTGTTGGAGTTCCTACTTAAACTGTCTCAGTTCAAAATAAGAAAATGTAATTCGAGGAAAATGTAAAAGGAAAACTGCAACCTGCATGGTGAGCTTGTCTTTGGATACATCAGAAAAAAGTGCTGCTCACTTTCTCCCTCATGACTATGGCTGCTTCTGGAAGCTGTTGCTGGGACAAGGCCAAGACTAGACTAGGATGTTTCAAGATATTGCTTACTTGCGCCATTTAATCAAATCCGGCGCTGCTTTATTGGCCTGTGTTTGTTACAAATGACTGCAAATATAGCTAATCGCTAGCTAGCTAAATTCCCTCGTATGCGTTATTACAACACATTTGCTGTTTAGGCTTGAAACCTGTCTTTTAGTGAAATCCAGATTTTGCTTTTAGTTAAAACAGGCCTGAAACCGGCGAACAGCCGGAGTTACAGGTCCACCATTACCTCTGTTGAGGTTTTGAACTTATTTATATATAATTATATATTTTAATCACGAAACATGTAAACTGACCAGGAGCATGCAATGCTAGTGTCAAATTAAAGTGCTCAGATCTGTTTACCGCTGAATAACAACATTTAGTGCAAAAACCTTTACTATACAAATAAACTTAATAAATTAGTCAAATTAACAGTGATAAAACTAACTGTAGACTTTTAGAATTGCAAAGCTCCAAACAAACAGGGGTGTTCATGAGTTTTATACTACATATGCTATGCTGCCCTAGACACAGATTTGAAGCTAGGAACACATTTAAGTAACATATTTTAACTGATGTAGTATCACAATAAATATTTCAAGTTCAACTGTATGTATTGCCTTCAGTATCCGCTTTCATACACTATATTGCCAAAAGGATTCACTCACGCATCCAAATCATTGAATTCGTCTGTTCCAATCAGTTCCATGACCACAGGTGTATAAAACAAAGCAGGTAGGCATACTGGCTGCATCTACATACATTTGTGAAAGAATGGGTCGCTCTCTGGAATTCCAGGATAGGATGCCACCTGTGCAGGAAGTCCATTCATGAAATTTCCTCGCTACTAAATATTCTACAGTCGACTGTCAGTGTTATTGTAACAAAGTGAAAGCGGTTGGAAACAACAGCAACTCAACTAGGCCATGTACAATGGATGAGCGAGTTTGGTATGGAAGAACTTGTCTGACCTCAACCCGATAGAACACCTTTAAGATGAATTATTAAGCGTATTAAACTATAAAATCTGTTTGACCAGAGGAGGGTGGCTCTTCCTATGTGAGTCTTGGTTCCTCCTTGCCACTGTTGTCTCTGGCTGGCTCACAAGGGTATTATGTTGTAACTGTCTGTCTTCTGTAAAGCTGCTTTGTGACAACATTGTTGTAAAAAGCGCCATACAAATAAGCATTTGTCCAACATCAGTGTCTGACCTCACAAATGTGCTGTCCAACACACTCCCATAAACACACTCCTAAACCTTGTGGAAAGTCTTCCCAGAAGAGTTGAAGCTGTTATAGCTGCAAAGGCTGGGCCAACATCATATTAAACCCTATGGATTAGGAATAGGATTTCACTCAAGTTCTTATGCATGTGAAGGGAAACAACCGAATAATTTTGATAATATAATGTACTGTATGTCTTAAGACCTTCGCATGCATTAAAATACTGAAATAATGGATGCTGCATGTATTGTGAGAACGGTCTGCCTATTTGCAAATGTAATGTTACAGCTGTGATGACTGACTGACTGGGGATTAAATAGACCTTAGCAGACTTTTAAGGGCATTTGTTTTTTGGCAGTGCTCCAACTTAATTTCTCTTCAATTAGTGTTTTGGTCTGCGTAGATGCTTATTGGATGATTATTTCTAGTCTTGAAAATTTACACCAGCATGTTTTGATTAAGTTTTAGTATTGCATGTGTATGGAATATTATCTGGCAGTCTGATGGACAAATCTGGATTTGAAAAAAAGTACCAGAATGTATAGTGTCAGCAGCAATCATACATTATACTTCTTTGAGACAATAGCTTCTAATTTTGTGGCAACAATTTATTTAATGCCTTTTCCTGTTTCAACATGACTGTGCCCCTGTGCACAAAGTTAGATCAAAACAACGTAGTTTGAATTCGATAAGGAGGCCTGCACAGAGCCCTGACCTCAACCCCACTAAACATAAATGACATGAACAGGAACATCAACTTTGAGGTAGGACTCTCTAAAAACTTCCCAGAAGAGTTGTTCTATTATAGTTGCAAGGGCGAGGCAACAAGCTTGCGGTTTTAAAGTTTATTGTCCAACAAGCTCATATAGGCAATATGGTTAGCTGTCCACATATTTTTTTCCACATACAGCTCTTGTGAGTAATGTGTTTTCTATTATATTATAACATGGCTCTATTGTTTCACCCTTTTTCAAGTCACATGTTCCTCATTCTTGTTGATTTGTTATCGCTGTAGTATATTTACAGATATGTGCATAGATATTCTCCCTAGATACTAATTCGTGAAATTATAGCAAAGCTGCACGTGCTGTAACACACACAAACACACAAACACACACACACACACACACACACACACACACACACACACACACACACACACACACACACACCTCTGTAATGTAGACTGTGTGGGAGCTCAAATGATGGCAATTTGCTCCATTTGTGTGGCTGTAAGGGATTGGTTGACATAGAAGTGCTGATGATGGGGTGTAAGTGTTAAGTTCCGATGGACCCATCCACCCTGACGCCCTGATTATGGGTAATTTACCCCTACTGTGGTGGCATGGAATCCTACCCACGCTCACTGAGTGTCTGTGTGAGGGGAAGAGAATTGCTTCTCACGGATTCACCATTGATGTTAGCATAAGGGTAATTTCTGTAGTAATATCGAAAGTTATAAATGCACAAATTGACTTTAGCCAATCGTGTCATTGTGCACGTTTACATGCAGCCTGATAATCCTTTTATAATCTGAGTAATAGCTTAATCAGAATAGAATATGTCCATGTATACACCTCAATCAAATAAACTATTCTAATTAAGACCATTATTAAACCAGTTTCTATTAAAAAAAATAGGTGGATATTGTAGCTGTTCAAAGAAAAACAAGTATGAACAAGTATAAAGATATTTTGGAGCATTTCTATTGGTCAATTTATTATGAAATGTCACACCATGTAAATGGCAGCTGCCATGTGCAAATTATGTAGAAAAATAAAAATGGACAAAAATGGAGATGCATCGGAAAGTTTAAGTATGTTCTACGCTTGTGTATTATTCTGTAGTGGCAGGTTCTAACATTCAGCATGATGGGAGCCAGAATCCTATCTGCAAAGTGGATAAAGTTTATGCTTCAGACCTTAAAAGGCATAAAAGTTAGGAGAATGGCAAACCATAAAGCATGGAATAATAAGCAGGTCAGACATGTAAATGATCAAATGCGTGACAGTTGGTTTACACAAACTACAGAGTGAATTAAAAACAGATAAAAGTTGTATTATTAAGATAAATGTCTAAATGTGAACCATTCATGGGAATCTTATGTGTTTCAAAATGTTGCAGCATTGCAGGACATGATGTCTTCCCATCACCGATTCTTTAATAAGTGCATGTTAAGTATATTGTCCCAAGTGTGCCATAATTTTAACACAATCAAAAACACAAGCCAACAGAAAAACAGTAACTGAAACTCTACTGCTCAGCTCACTCTGACTAGACTCACAGGATGTTCATGATCATGGCAACATCTTAAGTAAGTGGTGTTTTGGACAATGTTGAACAATGGACAAGGTTGGACAATGAAACTGAAACACCTGGTTTTAGACCACAGTAATTTATTAGTATGGTGTAGGGCTTTCTTTTGCGGCCAATACAGCGTCAATTCGTCTTGGGAATGACATATACAAGTCCTGCACAGTGGTCAGAAGGATTTTAAGCCATTCTTCTTGCAGGATAGTGGCCAGGTCACTACGTGATGCTGGTGGAGGAAAACATTTCCTGACTCGCTCCTTCAAAACACCCCAAAGTGGCTCAATAATATTTAGATCTGGTGACTGTGCAGGCCATGGGAGATGTTCAACTTCACTTTCATGTTCATCAAACCAATCTTTTACCAGTCTTGCTGTGTGTATTGGAGCATTGTCATCATGATACACGGCACCGGCTTCAGGATACAATATTTGAACCATTGGATGCACATGGTCCTCCTGAATGGTTCAGTAGTCCTTGGCAGTGATGCGCCCATCTAGCACAAGTATTGGGCCAAGGGAATGCCATGATATGGCAGCCCAAACCATCACTGATGGTGGTATGCTTCTTTGGGGCTTCTCCACACCGTAACTCTCCCAGATGTGGGGAAAACAATAAAGGTGGACTCATCACATGTTTCACATTGTCCACAGCCCAAGATTTGCGCTCCTTGCACCATTGAAACCAACATTTAGCATTGGCACGAGTGACCAAAGGTTTGGCTCTAGCAGCCCGGCCATGTATATTGACCCAGTGGAGCTCCCAACAGACAGTTCTGGTGGAAACAGGAGAGTTGAGGTGCACATTTAATTCTGCTGTGATTTGGGCAGCCGTGGTTTTATGTTTTTTGGATACAATCCGGGTTAGCACCCGAACATCCCTTTCAGACAGCTTCCTCTTGCGTCCACAGTTAATCCTGTTGGATGTGGTTCGTCCTTCTTAGTGGTATACTGACATTACCCTGAACATCGTGGCTCTTGATACATCACAAAAACTTGCTGTCTTGATCACCAACAATTTGTCCTCTTTGAACTCTGGTATGTCACCCATAATGTTGTGTGCATTGCAATATTTTGAGCAAAACTGTGCTCTTAGCCTGCTAATTGAACCTTCATACTCTGCTCTTACTGGTGCAATGTGCAATTAATGAAGATGGGCCACTAGATTGGTCCAATTTAGCCATGAAACCTCCCACACTAAAATGACAGGTGTTTCTGTTTCATTGTCCAACCCCTGTATATATTAGAGTTCTTTTAATACATATGCTAAAATAGGTTGTGTAAAAATGTCAAAGCAAACATCTACTTTACAGCATTAAGCCATCCATAGTAGGACGTAACTTGTCCATACACACTGTTCATGCCTGCTGTGGAGGTATGCCAAGCGATAAGCCAAGTTGTGTCGTCTGTTGTATTGTCACTCTAATGCCTGGGCTCAAGTGGTAAGAGCATTTTGACACTCCTCAATAAATCATTTACACAGGTTATAAGCACGTCATTTATCAATATTTTATTAATCTTACACTATCCTCAAATGCATACACTTTGTATGTTAGGTGACAGATCTCTCAGGCAGGGTTCAGACATTATGTACAGTGCTCTCTTGCATGTTTCTTACTTACCCTTACACATATGCTGACTCCAAAACGTGGTCATTGTACGGTGAGGATGCAAGTTTCACTAAAGCTGATAAGCAGTGGACTAAAAGTATTAAAAGTTAAAGAAGCTGACATTTACTTTTCTTACTGCTTATTTCGTCATTATGTGTATATTTTTTGTTTTGTTTTGTTTTTCTTCCAACTTGGGCAAAAGAGACTGGAAAAAAATTAAAGAACAATTCATTTTTCTCATTTTCTCTATTTGTCTTTCTCTCTCTCTCTCTCTCTCTCTCTCTCTCTCTCTCTCTCTCTCTCTGTCTTTCTACTTTTTTTCTTCCTCTCTCTGTTTCCTCATCCTGGCCTATCGAGGCTTTCACAAACATCCCAACCGTTGTTCAATAAAATATGCCGAGTCCTACTTTCCCCAAGATGCAGCGCATTCTCTCATTGCTCCTTTCCACTGCAATTCCTTCTGCTGCATTACAGGCCTCTGAGTGAACTCTCCTTTTATCAATACTGCATTATATGTTACAATCAATAAACAGCTTATTCACTGAGTGTGGCATTTCTACTCTGCTGCCGCACATTGAACAGTTCATTAGCAGATACCGGTATGCTCTGTGGTGCGCACACACACATGCACCGGACCTCTTCAGCCCCCCTCCCCCCCACCCTTTCCAGAGAACATTAATCTTCATTTAGTGTTTGATATGCACAGCTATCAAATTGAATTATGTGTTTGAGCCACGCCCGACCACACCCTGCCAAATCACATTAGCATGCTGCAAGCTTAGGTTTAGTACACAATGCTGCCTCCACCAAAAGCATTGCACATGTGGCTCATTATGACTATGCAAGAAGTTGCACATCTCACTGGTCCTCGGTGACTCAGTCTGAAAAGTCCATCTGTGCTGGAGTTCTCTGTTATGCAATAGGATATGCTGCCTTGTTAGCAACTAAGACTGCAGGTAGCATTCAGATATCTACATACATCATGAAGGCACAGCAGGCAGGTTTTATATATAACAGAACAGGCAACAAGCAACAAGACTCTCTGTTACATTCACTAAATCACGCATGTATGTTGAAAAAGCTTCCAATGTTGTAGGTCCAGACTTGAAACTCTATTTCCCTCTTCGCATGTGTCTACCTTTAAGAGACATATGTTCCAATTTGTGGTTTACTTTTGTCTTTTTTTTTTTTTTTTTTTTACTTTTTTTTCAATGTATGTTTCATTCTTTGAATTGTAAAGTGTTCCTGTGACCTAAAATTATTTAGGTATTAATTAAAATTATTATTATTAACATTTAGTATTATCATTATTATTATTATTATTATTATTATTATTATTAGTAGTAGTAGTAGTAGTAGTAGTAGTATTAAGTTATATGACATATGACATAGCAGGCAAAATGTTTTCTGTTGACGTCGAAAATACATAAATAAATAAAGAATGAATTAAGGCAGCCATGGTAGCACGAAAATAAGACAAGCTTTTTATAGGCAATAACAGTTCACATTATTAAATGTCAGGTTTAGTTAATCAGAGTATATGCTTTATGATATTCCATGATCCATTCAGCCATCCATTATCTTCTGCTTTATCCTGCTAGTCGGGGTCACAGGGGGGCTGGAGCCAATCGGGTGAAGGCGGGTACACCATGGACAGGTCGGCAGTCCGTCGCATGGCCAACACACACTCACTCACATACTCAAACCTACGGGCAATTTACAGTAACCGATCAACCTAACAAGCGTGTGTTTGGACTGTGGAAGGGAACCAGAGTACTCTGAGGAAACCCACTCAAGTACGGGGAGAACATGAACTCCATACAGAACAGACCGGACGGACTGGGAATCCAAGCCGGATCGTCTTGCTGTGAGGCGACAGTGCTAACTACTACACCACCGTGCCGCCGGTATGATTTTAATTTCCTCTCAATATTTTGTGATTTGAGACGGAAACTCTTTTTAAAAGCATACACAATGAGGCAAAGATACAGCAGTCGCCATTTTCATGTGATTTTAGGCACTAAACAGCTGTTGGCCTATCAAGGATTCCGTAGTTTGTCTGTGCCTTTGTTAATTTTAGCCTAATCTATCAATCCTCAATTTGTTTCCTCCTCTGCCCTCTAAAACGTCTCTTCTTCAGTGTTCCTTGTTGTCAATGTATGTATATATAACTTCCACTATACCCCCAGTTAGCCAACATTGGTTGTGGTCATCATGTTTTTAAGCTTGTGTTTTCTTTGTGTTTTCTTGTGCTGGTGGTTTCTTTGCTGGCTGCTAGCTTTAGAGTTTCATTTTGGTCGTAGTCTGTTTACTCACATTTGAACCAAGAACTATTATTTCCATTGCCAGCTAGTGTACCCACAGAGCAGTCTTTACTGCCAATAGTATTTAGGACATACCAGAGTATTTAGGAATTAATTAAGAACAGCATAATCATTTTTATTCAAATTATTCAAATTTGTGTCAAGAATGTTATATTATACAAAAGCAAGTATTTCAAAAATGACAACTTTACAGGAGAGGCCAAAAACTTTGTACACAATGCTTTGAACCTATTGTTCTCATGTGATATTGTTTAAGTATTGTTAAGTCACAGAAAGAAGATACATGCTTACAACTACAGCTATGAAAACGCAGAGAGAGTTAAAGCAGAGAAAACAGCTTCATCTTGCCGCTATACAGCATTAATTCTCAGTGGGAACACTTCATATTTAAAACCATTAAATGTCTGCTCGCTTTTGAGGATTATGTCAGATATCCGTTTGCATTTCCTTTTTTTTCCTTGTCGGTGTGATAAAGTAGGTGATTACGTGTACTTGTGCACGGGTGTGTTGGTGTGCGTATGCATGCGCACGTAAGCGCTGTGGTCTTAGTCTCGAGGCACAGGAGCTGGATGTGACCCACTTTTCCTCTGTGCTGCTCTAGTAGAGATGCGCACACTCACACACATACGCGCATCACACAAAACACTAACATCAGAGAGAGAGAGAGAGAGAGAGGGGGCGGATGGCTATACACAGCCAGTACTGCATCACTCTCCTGATTCAGAAATCAATCCCCCATCTCTTGTTCTCCTCACTAGTAGCCTTGATAGTCTGAGGTAGTGGAATAAAATCGACAATGTAGACATAGCTCTTACTGTGTACACGTCTGCATATGTGCATATTAGTATAAGCAAAAGGTAACACCTGTCTTCTCACTGATACAGCTTGATTTTAATTAATGATCGACAATCACAGGATAGTTATATCATATAAAGGACCTTCATCATTCACTAAAGCTTCAAAATGCACTAAAGCTAAAACACTAGTAGTGGTTCAGATATATATATATATATATATATATATATATATATAATGTGTGTGTATGTCTGCTTGTCTTGTGAGTGCATCAAATGACAAATCAAATATAAGGACAGAGCCTGCTGTTAATGGCATATGTCACAAGCAATTGGTGATGATTATTTATTTTAGTGGAGGCTTTATGAATGAAGGATGTAGTATATTTCAGCACTGGAGAATTAAAGATAGAGCAAGGGAGGTATAAAACAAGAAGTGTATGAGAGAGAGTGGGAAGCAGTCTCTAAGCTCTTGGAGAGCATTAGCGTTACTTGATGAGTAGTAAAAGTCTGCATTTGTCATCCTGACATGCTGCTGGCCCCCTCAGAGGCGTGCTGCGGTTTAAGCACAGCACTCATAGATTATACAGAGAAGTACATTCATAACAGCCATACCTTTGTACCTATACAGCCATGCTTTATAACACACTGATCCACATATCAGAGCCAGTACTGATGTATGTATTTGGACATGGTAATCCATTACAGATCAGATTGTGTATGTTTTATTTTGGAGACTAAAATCAATTGTGGTGTAGTCTATCTTGACCCCATGGAACGGATTTATTATAATGTTTGTGTCGCATGACACAAAGCTCTAAAATGGAACCTTAATATCCTTTAATGTGTATCTGAAATACTCGCACTCAAACTCACATGCACACGTGCCTTTTAACATTCATTTGGTTAAGCAAAGACCATCAATAATGCTCCTCTTTTTTGCCTCTGCTGCAGTCTGAGGCATAAATAAGCTTAATTTTATTCCCCTCTTCTCTCAGGCTTGCAGGATTGCAGGATGGGTGTACTGCAAAAACCAAATGATCTAGGCCACTCTAACCAACACCTATAATTAACCCCATGCTTATAATGAACAAAAAAAGCTCTAAAACAAAAGAACATAAACCAAATGAGAAGCAGAGATATATGGAAGCAATAATGGAGATAAAATAGATGAACAATAATTTATCTGACCTACTTCACTTAATCGTATACTGTGGAAGAGATATATTTGTGATCTGCACTTCAGAATTAAAGGAAATGTTTGGAAAAAAACTGACTTACACATATTTTCACAAACTCAAGCCAAGACACTTGTTGGTGTCCAGATTTCACCAGAACCACAAGTCCAATAAACAACTGAAGAAAATCAGCATGAAATTACATGCTCAGAGCTTTTCACAACATGCTCAGACCACATTGTTAACAGGGTTCTCAACCTTGAGCCTATACTAGGTGGAAGCTAGTGATCTGTAGTGGGCCACTGTGGCAATTTGGCATAAAGATCAGTGAAAAAATGATTGACTTAACAGTGACTTGATTACATCTAGGGGAAGTTAAAATTGTGTACATTCAATTTTTCAGCAACCCATTATTTTTTAGATAATGCTAAGATAATTCTGCTATACAGTAATGGTCTCCTCTATGTATGAGTTTTGGCTAAAGTCGCATTTTGTGGTGATTTATGTTTGTGATGTTTATTGAGTTTACTAAGCAAGAATGCTGCATGAATATTCAGCACCAGCTGAGCATGCATGAGGTGTGTGGGGGCTTAAGTGTAAAATGTTTTAACATTTTCTGTCCTCATCACTGATTTGGGGTACCAGTGAACAAAAGTGATGATATCATGTCCCAAAATAACAATGATGACCACAGGAGAAGAGAGGAGTGTCTAATAAAGTACATATCCAAAGCTGCTCAGCTGGAGAGAAAGACAATATGCTACATCATTAGCCTACCTTTGCCTTTATCTCTCTCTCCCTCCCTCTCTCCCTCTTTATTCCTTCTCGCTCCCCTCATTCTCCTAACCCATATATGTGAACACCTCCTCTGTTAAATTTGATTAAACAACATCATTTTTGCATCTCTCCCCACCTCACCTTTCGAAAACACCGAAATATGTTTCACAGGACACTGGAATCACAAACTGCTATGTTGAATGATTCTTGTCAGTTAATTTCCTCCTAATTGTCTTCATGGCAGCTTTTCTTTTAAAGTTCAGCTCCACCACGATATCTAGGATGACAAGGCTGTGACCCAAGTTAGTTATTAGCATTGCTGAACATTTTGGCGCTGGTTTGGGTTCACATGACAACAGTGGCTAACGGCAGAAGTAGCCTGAACAGCTTATATAAAAGTGCTGGGAGAGGATTGAGGCGAGCTTATAACTTCTACTGTGTTTTTTCCCTAGTTTTTTCTGCTCCAGGCAGCCTCGACACCTGCTGCATTATTGATGAGGAGCGAGAGAGAGAGAAATAGGGCAGAAGAGAATGAACTAGATTCCCTGTGTTCATTCAGCTTGTTACATAAATGATTAAGGGGAAGGAAGGTTGAGGTGGTTATTTCACTGCTTGCACACTTTCTTATTTTATTTTTTTAAATTGATAAATTGTATTCATTTATATGGCACAGCCATTTGGACATTCTTATTTATATGTTGCAGCCTTTAGAACGTTCTTGACTCTTAATTGCTGAAATTATCACTAATAGATGTGGGGTGCTAAGCTTTGTGCTGTGGTATAAATAACATATTACATTTATATAATTGAGCAGGGAGTGGTTGTTTATGGGCACTTCAGCATAATCAGTGTGTATCAGGATGCAAGATCAGAACGTTGACTTATTAGGCATGAAGAACATTGCTTTTCTCATAGCTAGCCTGTTGTTTGGAGGCCTACTAAGCGGTTGCATGTCAGAATACACAATGGTTAAATACTGGCCCACAAATCTGTGTAGACTACTTTAAGTGTTAAACCAGCTGAATGCCACACAGCAAGATTTTTACTGCTAGTGTGAGGGATGAGGTATTGTTTTGTGTGCTCTATAATTCATTATGAAGCTATGAGCCAACCGATGACCTTTCTGGGACTGTACTCTCTTATTCACACCACACACACAGATATAAACATTAATCTTCATCTCCAAATTAACCTTTATGAGAACACTGCATGCTTGTTCAAGAAGCTGAAGCACAAATAAATTAATTGAATAAATGCAATTACGACTTGTTGCCTCTGATTAGAGCTTTGTTAAAAATGTCTGTCATTGTTTAGCAATGAACTTTGAGTAATGAAGCGTGTCTTGTGAGGGTAAGCTATAACAAAGAAATGATGAGCAGAGATTGGCCACTGTGTTATGAAAATATCTATCTATCTATCTATCTATCTATCTATACAAACACACACACACACACACACACACACACACACACACACACACACACACACACACAACACAAACACATGAACAAAATCGTTGGTACCCTTGCGTTAAAGAAAGAAAAACCCACAACGGTCACTGAAATAACTAGAAACTGACACAAGTAATAACAATTACAAATGAACTAAAATCAACAGAATTACAAATGGTAACCGAAGAGCCCAGAACAACTTCCAAAGAAATTAGAGGTGAACTGCAGCTGGAGCAGTTTTCTCACGAGGAGTGGGCCAAAATACCTGTGGGCAGAAGCAGAAATCTTATTGAGAGTTACAGAAATCACTTGACTACTGTGCTCGTATCTATCACATACATATAAAATATGTTTTGTATAGGTGAATATACTCATGTAGACTAATTGTCATTTTTATAGTACTATATTAGCATATGTTAAGTGACTGTGTTAAGTTATTGACATCCTTGTTTTTACACCACACCATGATGAAGTGGAGTGTGTTCAAAGTTTATAGGCAGATGTACATGTGTACACCTCTACACCACCTCTTATTGATACTCACAAATGTGGCCCGCAGTAGTTGCTGTTATGTCAGAGAAAGAGGTACAGAAAGTCAGTAATTTCACATATGGATAACATCTGTTTCTAATCATGAAATTAAATGTTCTTAGCCTATATTTTAGCTGTAACTGAGCATGGGCAAATGTGTCTGTGAAAGTGTGTGTGTTTCTCTTATGTGTTCTCTCTCATGTATGATCTGTTCACTTCAATGCTCCTGAGTGGTTCTAATTGGGATGAAAGGTAAAAGTTGAGGTCAGGGGTCATCTGTTGGCTATGTGGAGCCATCATTAGAAACCTGTGAGGTTGAGTCCCACAGGCTTTTTCCTCCTGTCTCCACATGAAGAGATTTATGTCCCATCTAATGCAATCTGACATGCCCCGGCATCATCCAGAATATTATATTAACTAAGACTACAGCATCAGACATTTTGGCATTGAGTGCAGAGTTGAAGTATGCCCCCAGGGAGGCACTTGGCTCAGAGTGATAGCTAATGTGTAGCTAGCCACTGTATCTCTAATTGCTTTGATGTTCCTTTGCTTAGTGTAAAACCTACTACAATTGAATACTAAATAATGTTTGTTCATAACACTCCACAACAGTTGATCCTCTTATACAATAGATCTCAGAATTCACTAATACACCTTGAACTGGATTATGTCTGATATGCATATAAAGAAAAAAAATGTATTTGAGCAAAGCTTTAATGTATATCTTCTTAATCTGCCTTTTAAACTTTTCTCATTATTGCAGCTTTTAGTGCTCTGCATGTATCATCGGCACACCAACATCTAATTACCGTCATTAAGTGTATATCTGGTAAAATATCTTTTTGGATGAGCTTTTAAGGAGACTTTCAATTTTTGGAGACGTATTCATTTGATGTTTTTTGTTTAAACATTTAACTATTCGGATGTTTGGTTTAGTGAGCAACTTTGCAGAGTTGCAGAGCTGAATTTGTAGTTTCTCAGTGAGTCAACAGAAAAGAGAATGTGTAATTTGCTCATAAATCCCTAATAAAAGGCTCTAAATGACCATCTGTCTTAGTAGGCTGTGCTGCCTTACTGGTGGCAAAGTGAAGACGGACACAATTTTGAAAATATTTTCCTCTTAAATTTATGAGACCTGTAGTGACGAACATTGTACGTTGTGTACATGAGAGCCGTTAAAGAGAGATTAAAGCAGTGATTTCCAGAAAGCATTGCTTTAATGAGTTCCGCACGTCTTTCTAGGTTTGTGCTTTGTATCTCTAATGGCTGATCAGCAATAGCTAAAAAGAGAATTGCGCTTTTTTCTGCAATACTTTGATAAGGATGCCTCATTCTTTTCCTTCTTTTTTGGAGTTTATATATGCCAGAGGTCATTAATATCAGGAGTAAGAATCAGGTACTAAAGGTTATGTGCTTATCATTGGATGGGCCTATGATCTCTTCAGTCTCTCTGGGCCTGTACCAGGTTATTTGAAATTCAAAGTTAATTTAATTTCTATATTAATCTCATTAAAAGAAAGCCCATGATTATTTCACCTCCGCACAGATATTAACACATTGAGGAGGTCCTGGAGGATAGTGGCTCTTGTAGATGCGCAAAAGGATGCCCTTCAACTGGGAGTTATTTTAGAGGCGTCCACCTAGAACTGCTCTGAGGGACAGAGGAGGACAGATAATAAAGAGAGGGCAGGCCTCCCGGCACAATTTCTGGGACACATCCCCTGACCATGCAGAGGGAGGAATGACATGAGTGAGGGAAGAAAGAAGGGTGAGGTAAAGAAAGAGCAGCAACAGGAGCAAGCAGTGAGGTGTGAAGGATAGCCTTTTGAGGTCTAGGCTAGTTGAAGTCTCAGGGGTTCAGAGCTTTTGTAGAGAATTTGGTAGAATGGTTCTGATGGATGCAGAGATCACACAGATCGACTTAGCTGGCTCTTTCATTGTGTTTGGATATCACTGATGTGCAGTCTCCAGTTCTCAACTGAAAGAACATCAAGAAACATTTGCAGATGCACTTGCAATTATCAGTAATATTTCAACAATACTTGAACTTCACGAGTGCATTGCAGAATCTACACAGATGCAATGATGTAGTTATGTATCAAAATACATGATTTTCCATGTGAAGACGTACACATTCTCAACAGAGAACACATTTCTGCACATTTTATAGTTTAATTGCTGAATTTTAAATATTGAGGGGAAAAAATATAAACTCACACCTAACTGTGGGTCTGCAAACATTTACATACTGTATGGGTAAATCAGTCATTATATCAATTAGCAAAAACAATTGTGTTTAGTATTGACAAAACGCAAAGATGACGGTGGGATGACCAGGTCGTAGACCGCTACTAACACCTAAGAAAGTGTTTTGTCACATACACTTATCAGCCATAACATTAAAACCATCTTTATCTACATACATTGACTGTTTATCAGCTCCACTTACCATATAGAAGCACTTTGTAGTTTAACAATGACAGACTGTCTTCCATCTGATTCACTGCATACATTATTCACCCCCCTTCTCCCTGTTCTTTAATGGTCAGGACCACCACAGAGGTATGAGAGAGGTGGATCCTTCTCATCACTGCAGTGACACTAACATGATGTTGGGGTGTTACTGTGTGTTGTGCTGCTATGAGTGGATCAGAACTCCAGCAGCACGCTGTGTCTGATCCACTTATACCAATACAACACACACTAACACACCAACACAGCCATGTCAGTGTCACTGCAGTGCTGAGAATGATCCATCACCCAAATAATATCTTTTCTGTGGTGGCCTGATTATTGAAGAATAGGGTGAAAGGGGGCTAGCAAAGTATGTAGAGAAACAGATATGAACAGTCTGTAAGTGTAGAGCTACAAAATGCACCTCAAGTCAAGTCAAGTCAAGTTTATTTGTATAGCGCTTTTTACAACAGTGTTGTCACAAAGCAGCTTTACAGGAATTTTAAAGCATGAAAAACATAAAATCACACACTTTATCCCTTGTGAGCAAGCCAGAGGCAACAGTGGCAAGGAAAAACTCCCTCAACTGGAGGAAGAAAAAGGGGAGACCCATCCTCCTCTGGTCGAACAGTACTTGAAGTATAACTAAAGCTGAGTTTGAAGGTAAAAGCTTTAAAAGCTGTACAGGTGCTACATCAGGTGGGTGATACTGTGATGCAGTCAAGGTGGAGCAAATGGCACAAATGGAGAGGGGCGTTGGTTGGAGCCAGGTGACGGGGGGCCCTGGTGGTCTGTCTTTTACAGTTTTCGGCGGGACAGGTGGGTGGTTATTACCTCAGAGAGAGAGAGAGAGAGAGAGAAAAACGAAAAACAAAGTTAGTTCTGGTTTGGGTTAGTACAGAGGAGTCGAGGTGTAGCAGAGAGAGGAGAGCTGTTTGGTGCCAGGTGATGAGGAGGCCCTGGCAGTCGGACCTCCAACAGCATTCGACGGGACCGGTGGGCGGTTATTACCTCAGAGAGAGAAAAACAGAGTTAGTTCTGGTTTGTGTTAGTACAGAGTCTGAGTTAGTTCTGGTCTGGGTTAGTATAGAGGATATGGAGTGTTTAGAGTGCAGCTGGTGACTCTGACAGATCTGATTATAAACAGAATGAACTAAAAGGAGAGAAGCTGCACACGTGCTACATTTGGATGATACAGTGATGCAATCAAGGTGCAGCAGATGACAGATGAAGAGGTTACAAGGTAACAAGGGGGTACTGGTGGTCAGTCCTCCAACAGTATTCGGCAGGACAGGTGGGCAGTTATTACCTCAGAAAGAAGGAGAAAGAAAAACAAGGTTAGTTCAGGTTTGGAGTAATACAGTGGATGAGAAGCATAGCTCAGTCTCCAAAAGCTAAACTGAACAAGTACGTTTTAAGTCTGGACTTAAATATAGAGACTGTGTCAGAGTCCCGAACATTAACTGGGAGATTATTCCACAATTTGGGGGCTTTGTAGGAAAAAGCTCTTCCCCCCATTGTAGTCTTCTGAATTTTTGGAACTATTAGAAAACCAGCATCCTGTGATCTGAGTGAACGTGGCGGTTCATAATAGGAGATTAGATCTTGTAGGTACTCCGGTGCGAGACCGTGCAGGGTTTTATACGTCAGTAAAATAATTTTATAGTCGATACGGAATTTAACAGGAAGCCAGTGTAGCGCTGATAAAACTGGACTGATGTGATCGAATTTCCTGGTTTTAGTTAGTACTCTAGCTGCAGCGTTCTGAACTAACTGGAGTTTATTCAGGTTCCTGCTGGAGCATCCTGACAATAATGCATTGCAATAATCTAGCCTTGAGGTTATAAAGGCATGTATCAACTTTTCAGCATCAGACACAGATAACGCATTTCTTAACTTTGAAATGTTTCGTAGGTGAAGAAACGCTGTTCTTGTAATATTACCTATGTGTTGATTAAATGTCAGATCTGAGTCAATTGTTACACCAAGATTTTTGGCTACTGAACCAGAAACTACAGAGAAGTCAGCTTAGAATGCATTTCCCTCACTTGTTTTGCTCTAGAAGCTGTGACCTCATTTCACTCTCACTTACACAAAACCAACCCAGACATGATATCATTCTTTGCTTCGCTTGATGACATCACACGTTTTTCAAGTGAAGCATGGCTAAATTCCATTTAACAGGTTAAGGCTAAATACTTATGCAACAGAATGAACAAATTTTTTGCAATATTTATGTGTGTCTCAAAGAGCTCTGTTGCTGCTTTGTGTGCGTCTGAAGGGATTTTTAAAAGAACCCTCTAAGATGAAGTCATACGTTAACATTCTTTAGATCATGCACTTGACCTGGCATGATTTTGCTGCAAGCTGGAATAAAATCTATGAAATCTTACTTGCTTGCCCTTAAAAGCAGGATGATGTAGTATGAATGTTTATTTCTGGAGTTGACAAATTGATTTGTAATGGCTGGATATTTTTGCCAGCTATAATTGTTTCTTAATATGTTTTTTAATAATTTACTTACCTTATACATGAGATCTTTTAGCTCAGTAAGCTGTAGTTAGCCATGCTTTTGGAAATTGTTGACT
This sequence comes from Megaleporinus macrocephalus, assembly GCA_021613375.1. NCBI lineage: Eukaryota > Metazoa > Chordata > Actinopteri > Characiformes > Anostomidae > Megaleporinus > Megaleporinus macrocephalus. The sequence goes on along the minus strand of CM038709.1, from coordinate 34,296,971 downwards.
CCCATTATGTACGCATCGCAAAATCATTTGTATAGCAATTCTTGATATTCAAGCACAGAGACTCGCTCCGCCTCATTACTCTTAATATGATGACTGCTATTCAACTGACAAACTTTTCATTTAGATCGACTATTCTCTGGGCTTAACAGACATGATAAATGTGCCTTTTGAACTGGAATATAGACAGCTATTAGATGGGCATATTTGAATATTAAGTGGGCATTACTGCACTTACTGATTTTGACCAGACAGACTTCTGGAACAATTAGTAAAGTGGGGTTTTGAGTGACAGCTGATTCGTCATACCTTTTGCCATGTTCCTCTTCAGTAACTTGGGACAATTAGACCCTTGCCTGTCAATTATTGTGTTTAGTAATAGTGATTAATGACGCATTGTGTATGGTTTTATTTGTTTGTGTAAATGTGTGCAGTAAGAAAAAAGGAGAGAGTGACAGATGCAGAAGATAATGATACATATACATCATACTGACCAATTTTTACAAATCACAATTCATTATTAATTTCAATTTCATTTTTTGTGCTGTCTTAACATATTCCATAGGTAGCAGTAAAACATTTTTACCTGATTTTCTCTGACCACATAAGCAGGGAAAATGTCAGCACTGCAAAGCTAATTACAGCATGACATGCAAAGAGTTCAGGTAGAATCTCAGAGAAAGGCCAAGCAAACTGAAAATATGCTGCTGGTGTTGGACGAGAGTGTATTATTATTTAAAATTTCATCAAACTGACCCTATCATCAGGTTCTCTGTTAAACCCTATAGGATTCTCTACAGATTCAGTCTGGCCCACAGAAAATCAGATTAACATAAAACCAATTAATCCATTAATTAGTGTGCTTTAATCACACCATTTGCAGTATACTTCGAGATATAATTATTTATTCTATAATTAATGAAGGGTGATTAATAGTGAGATTTTGATGTGCCGTGGTGGAGACCAAAGTCATGTAATTAAAAGACTGGTATACTGCTTTTCGAAAATACAGCTTCACACATGCAGATAATGTCTAGTCCTGAATGCTTTTACACTGCTTAGTGCACATTCTTGGTGTAAGAGACATCATGTAATATGTGGTCTTTAATGCTGTACAATTCAAGGCTGGTCTCGGTCTCGAGACCATCATTTTATGATCTCTGTCTTATCTTGGTATTGTCATCATTTTGACTTGTTCTCTGGGTTAGGCAAGACTGCAGTGTCTTGTCAGAGATGACAGGACACTTAACTCTTCTGTCATTACTGAATATCAGAAACAACCATACATTCAACAGAATGAAACTTTGTCTACATATTTACATAAAATCTCTTCTGTCAGTTAAGCATCTAGTTTCTTAACTGGGTATTATTTGGTTTGCTTCACCTTGCGGTCAGATCATAAAGTTACTAATACTTTGTGTTAATAATAAACACCTGTGTTGTGTGGTTTATATTTGGTTGACTTCTGGTGGTGAGGAAGGGATAGTAAACCTTCGAAGCTGCAGTCAGAACCAGACTATGGTATAATACTAATTAATAATATTTTTAGGCTATGTGTCTACAAAGTCACAAAGTTACAGGACCTGTTGTGCACTTTCCGGTCTGTACATCTCAGACAGTTCTTGCACTGAAAGAAACGGAACCAACAGCACCAAAAACATTTTCTGCATTTTCTGTTACTAAAATTCAAAGCGCGATCCAGGCAGCCATGGTGCTGTTTTGGCAGATCCTGTTTGGGGCTTTAAATCATGAGGTAATTACATTAGAATTTTGAAAACAAGCCAAAATATGCATTTTAGTGAACTTCTAAAATCCTGCGTACAGCATTGACCTAATTTTTTTTATTTCTTGTACCTTGTTTCTCATGCATACGTGTGTCAGCAACTGTGGGTAGTAACTTGGCAATTGTTGAGTCCAATTACTTGAGCAAAGTTGTATTGGATGTTTAACCATTCACATTTAGTTTCTAATTCCCTCTTAATTTTTTCTGTTGGTTGTTTACCTGACTCACTTTGCTGTTGCTTATGCTTCTTACTTTAAAGGTACAGGAATGTATTTTATAGGAGTCCCAAAAACAAAAGAATAGAGCCTAACAAACATCAGTTTTAGTTAATATAGATACAAAATATACTTTGATGCTGCAGTTCCGCGGGAAACTTTTTCGGAATTTTTTATGCTTTCATAGGCTACTTTTACTTCAACTTAGGTTATTATCTTATTGCGATAGCAATACTTTTTTTTATTGATTATGGCTTTTTGCTTTCCACCTCTGTGTGTTTGTGCTAGAAAAAGTCTGTAGCCTGTATGTTATTGTGTGTCTATGCTGACTCGAGGTGATCATATTTCCGTTAATTAGCATTTCCCATTTCGTCTCTTTGTCAGAGGTCATCCCAATGCTGAACTGATATATTCACTGAGAGACCTCAATGCTTTTTCGGAGGGCAAGTTGGAAGTGTGCGACACATATAACTAAGTAACAACCGCAATTTAAATGCAGATTCATGTCATTAATCTTGCTGTCCTTCACTGTTTCACACTCACTTGCTTACTCATTCTCTCGTCTGATTCTTCTCTCTGAATGCTGAAAACTGGCTGTGCTGAGATAACGCCATACAATTAAAAGTGCAGTGAAGAGGGGCTTTCTGTAGCTATGTTTACTTTACAAGCTTATAGTGGCACAGCTGTGTCTTGTCTATGACCACATGTTTATCGAATTTAAACATTCCTGCTCTGCCCCAAGGATTCATTTTGTTGTATTGGAGAAGCTTTACAGAACTTTGATTAAAAATCAGTTCAAGCTAATGAATTTCAGCTTGGTGTTTAGAGCTACTGAATTATTCAGAGGTTTCAGTTTAAACTGCTATGCTGACAATGTGTATGCCACCATGTAGGGCAGCGAGCTTGTAAACAACAATCACTGTCACAATTGAATGCTCCATGTTCTGCTTACTATTGCACTCTTTTTTTTTTGTCAACTGCTGCGAGTTTGGAAAAACTTTGATAGGTTGTGAACTGCAGATGGAAGGCAGGAAGTTATTTTCTACATGGAAAACTATCACAGACTCTCAGAATGCCTATGGTTTGTGCCATTTACAGTTTTTCACAATTGTTGTAACCATGATGAGTACCAAAAGTTGTTGATTATGAGGGGAAGAATGCAAGAAATTGACCAAAAATGAGACTGAAATTAGCTTTTTATTCTTGTTTGAATTTAGGTGTTAGCGTCGTTTGTTGCTATTGTTTAAAATCTATCACCAGGGCACACCCACCGATGAACGGTGCAAATCATGAATGTGACTGCAATACCACTTAAGGTGGAATAGGAAAACTCGTGAATAAGAAGCTGTGTGGTCAGGGAGAGTGGGATGCTGTGTTTTATACCCTCATTCTGGTCCTAAGGTTGACCCAACCGCCATCTTGATACTATTGTATGCTTTTATTTATCATTATTTTTCATCATTTGTCATTTTGCTAGCATTTTTGTCAGTTCAGAATTAATTGTGTGTATTTATTTATTTATTTATGGTTTCACAGTTATTTATTGATTTATATATTTAGCTATTTCCACAGTATCCTTTACTATGCATGGCATTGTGGTCCAGTGTGAACTGTTCGATGATAGATGTTGTCAGTATTTTAGAAACATATGAACAATGACATGCTTAAATAAAGGCTTAGACTAATTATAGGGAGCCTTTAAACATCAACCACTTGCACACTGTGAAATTAAACTCTCCATGCTCCACCTACTAGTGCATTCTTTTGTGTTAGCTGTTGCAAGGTTGGACAAGTTTTACAGAATATTTAGAAAATGTTATTTAATATGTTTGGTTATTTAATATAATTAAATAATATATCTGTTTAAAGTGCTGTACTTTTGCTAGCTACATTCCAATATAAAATATACCTGATCTATTCAGACATTGTAACTTTTCAAATAACCACACTTTTTATTTTGTTTTACTGGATTTTTTTCCAGTGCTTGTCTAACCTCACATCAGTAGCCAGGAAAGAATGAATCTGTGGGTAAAACATGGATTAATCAGTTTAACTGCATGAAAACAAAATGATGAATAAATGTTAGCCAATTAGCTTATTATGCTATTTATTTTCCACTACTTGTAGTTGTAGAGCCACACTCATGTATTTATTTGTTTATTGTTGGTGAATTGTCTGTTCCAACTAATTAGTAAATCTCAGAAAACATTGTGTATCATTAACTTGAAGAATTTCCATATCATATTTTTAGCCATATCACCCACACCTACCATCTACCAGCAGAAAGGGTGGATATCAGCGAAAATGGGAACTAAATAACAGGACTTGTAAAGTGAATGCAGCCTACAACAACCAAAACTGGCACATATACAGTAACTACTTACTCCCCCTTTCCTCTCTAGACTAACGCTGTTTCGCTGTATTTTGTTTTACTGTGTAAGTTCCAAGTTGTCAGCAGTGATTCAGACTTTATTCTCTCACACTTGCCACCTACACACAGGCCCTCATGTAGCTACGCCACAAATGAGAACAGAGATACATGTGCAGTCAGCTGGCCTTTTATATCCTAGAATAGACCGGTAACTACGGCGACTGCATCTGTGTGAGTAAGTTAATATCCCCCCACCTTCCTATCTGACTCTTTCTGTGTAATTGTGTGTAATTGGTGGTCCCCCTGAGATGACCCTTATAGAGCCAGCCCCACTCTCTATTTTTCCCCCAAAGTGGATGTGGCCTCATCGTGTTGCCCATGACGATTGGCCGTAATTTGATGATGAGAGGTAACCGTGGTGATGACATGACCCTCTCAACTCTATCCCATAATTACAATCCTGCCCCAGTACCCAGCACTTGCTCAAAAACGTTAGATTTTTTTTTAGTCTCTTAATTATTTTTTAATCAGCTGCCTCTACATGAGAGAGAGAAAGATACCCCTGAATGCAGGAGAACACCAGGTAATCTCTTGCGTTCACGCATAAATGGTTAACTAGTTAGGTGAGCTATATGTGAAACATTAAATGGCAATTTTAGCATCATATTCCCACACATCTTAACAGTGAAGAAAATGTACCTATTAGCGAACTAACTACTTCATATTTTCATAATGTTTGGCATGTAGCACACTATTTAACTTTTCAAAGAATTTTTTTATTCAGTTTTTTTATTCAGTTTTGACCACCAGATATTCTCAGGTGAGCAACAAATTATTAGATGAGCTCCACACATTATTGGGTGTGCAGTAGACACATTTATTGAGCACCACATAATAATTGTTGCTCACCAAATTGTTGCTCACCAAATCTGGTGCTCATCTAATAATGTCTGGTAAGCACCATACATTATCTGCAGGGCACTAGATTACATACAGTCTTTTTAATGATAATAACACATTGCACGTCACATAGCCCACCTCTTAAATCATGCATGTTATATTCAATGAACAGTGCAAATATTTAAAAGACCAAAATGTTTAAATTTATCTAAGACTTTTGCTCCATTGGCCTTGTAGCTACCTGTACAGCAGAAGTTTTATTTCTCTGTGCAGCATCCAGATAGATTGTAGCGGAGGTGAATTTGTGAGTGGGACACAGGAACAGGGTTGTGTGAGTGTGTGTGAGAATGAAAATCTCCATGACAACAATGAGCCGCTGGTCTAGGCCTATGCATAGAGACTAGTGTGCGTCATTCTCTCCCAGAAAACCTCATGCGTTGAGCTACATGTGGAGTTTGCTTTTATTCTAAATGCAACTTAACAGTACTATTTGTACTATAAGGCTAGGAGTCATTGGACTGGCATAAGTTCAACTGAGGTCTGTCTCTCTCTCTCTCTCTCTCTCTCTGTCTCCTTCTCTCTCTCTCTGACTCTGTCCCTCTCTTTTTCAGCCACCCCCACACTCACACAATCACTTTCATCTTCAGTCTCCTCCACACCTCTTTCCTTTCCTTAGATTAAAGAGTGGAGTCCAAGGTTAGTATCAACTAAAAAGTGCTGAAAAAAGGAATGCAGTCAGTTAACTTGAAATAAATGTTTCCTTTCATAGCTACAAGGTTGAACAGCATATGTACATTTAAATTGTAAATTTTAAATCTTTAGTATTTTGTAATTGTTTAAAAGATGACATTGTTTGGATCGGATGTAGATTTTCTTGTCTTGCAATCCAGCTAACATTATTGTTGTTTTTGTGTCTAAGAAGCTACATTTCGATTAGCTACAACAACAAAGTACATCTCAAATTCATAGCATTTTAAACTGGAAACTCAAAGTTATGTAGTGACTAGTGCTGTAGTCAAGCGTCAAAACCAAGACTGTGTAGTGTTAAATGGCTAGACCGCGACATTTATTATACGTGACTTTTAGTGATTTGTAAAATATTACTAAATAATATCAAGGCTAAAATAATAATTATTATTATACGGTCTTAGTCATACTTGGTATAGTAATTGGAAGCAGAATCACCACCTAAAGTTAACTAAATATAAACCAAACAACACGTAAGCATTTTTATTTATTAAATGATAGATGTTTTTGAGCCAATTTACATCAAGACACACATAGTACCCAATAAGCATCATGGAAAGGATCAATAAGTTCCTAAAATGACAGCAAACATATTTTATTTTAACATGTAGGGAAAGGCTTTATTCTGTTTAAATGTTGTTTTGATATTATGTAATGCCTCTAAATAAAGTGTGATATATATAAGCTTGTCCAGCTTGTCCAGACATCTGTGGACTGAGCATGTTTAGGTAAATTGTGTTTTGCTGTAATTTTTTTGTTAATTTTTTATGAATTAAGTAAATCCAATTCGTGAAACAAACAGCCCCTTGAGTTAAAGCTAAATGATTCTGCTATTGTTTCTCTGGCCAGAGTATGGCTGCCTGTTACTTGATTTTTTTTGCTTGTTTTCAGTCGGAGCAGCTGTTGATTTTACTGTCTTTTCGCTCCCATACTCAAATATACGAGCCAGGCCATATGGCCACAAAGCAAGTGAGCCAGGACAAGAGAGAGAGGGGAATGAAGAAATTAACAGCCATTTCTCTACTGACTACCCATTCTTATTCCTGCCTCTTTCTTGTGCACACTGAAAAACAGCAGTTAACTCACTCTAATAGAGCAAATTTCAAGCAGCCAGCTGCCTCTAAGTGACTGCAAGATTATGTGGCAGTTTTTCACAGTGTGTGAGATTTGGTGCTGAGGGTTGCCTGCAGGTCTCAGATGCCAGTGAATGTATGTGTATTTATGCTTGGAGGTGGACAGTGTATGGACCAGGATTGAGTGTGCGTGGACAGGGCCATTTTTCATCTCTCTCTGTCCCTAGACTACCCCTCAAGGTCTCCGTCATGTCTCTGATCATTTACTGAGACCCTCAAGGACACAAAGCCGTCTGCCTTCAGATACTGAGAGAAATGAGAGTGAAATTAGTCCAGGCGAAAGTGCAAGATAAGTATTGACTTTGGTGTCAAAGAAAGACACTCATCATTTATTGCTTTAAGAAATGAAAACAAAAACCCTCAGGAAAATGTTTTTATCTCTGCTTCCCGTTGGTCAGGAAAGTTGCTTATACTAACTAATTACTATTTGTTCCAAAGTCTTGCAGAGTGGTTTGATTTTAAATGTGTTATTTTAGAGAAAAAAAAACATTGATTAAAAATAATGTCATTGTTTGACATTCAAAGTGATTTCTTTACAGTGGCGTTCATAAGAGCCATGATCTGCAATATCTATAACACTTTTTATTTAATCATAATCATCATTGGACCTACACGTCTTCAGTTTTATATGTGTAGTATTTTGCTTCACCCTACATGTCCCTCTCTAATTTGAATGGATTTAAAAATCATAACACTATTCTAAAGTAATCTCAAACATCATTTAGCTTAACCAAAACCTTTTTTTGGCAATAAACCCTTTAGACGTCTGGTTCCTGCCACAACCGATCCGAGCAGTTTAGACTTGATTTTCTCTAGAATGGATCATTTCACGTTAGATCACTCTGAATGACTTTGTTTGCAACTTTAATTAGGCAGAGACTACTGGAATTCCCATTCAATGGGTCAGAATTGTGCACATCAGTGGGGTTAGAAACATATCTCTGAAGCTACGCTAGAGAAAAGATTTGATGCTCATATGTTGCTTGTTTATGACTCATGGGACCTAATGGCTTTAAACTAAAAGGAGACATTAAAAACTTCTGACCCAGATAAAAATTATAATGCTCACAGCATCAAAACTGAGAAAGCTTTTAGTTTTGGAAGAAAGATAATGAGTTTCTGTCTTTAGCTCAGTTGCAGATGAATATGGACATTAATATCTTGCCAAATCTGACCACAATGTATGACTATTGAGTTCTCTAAAAGAGCTCAAGTGAAGAATGATCAAGTGGAGATCATTATGGATAGTAATTAAAATGGCTCTATTTGTGCTGTAGATACCACATCCCCTGGTTTCTATCAACACCATAATGAATTAATCAGATACAATTAACTTAAATGAATGGATTACATAGAAATGTTGGACAGTCGGTTAAAATCTATTGTGCACTCCTCTGAATATTTTCTATGTATATGTAAGAAAAGTACAGTTTTTTTGCTGTCTATACTCACAATGAGATATTAATTACTCTGTGAAATTTAATTATACTGTGTTTTGTTGATTTAGCACCTGTATTGCTTTGCTTCTGCTTGCTCCTCTTTTTTTTGTTTAGGATTAAGGGATCCCAAAAAGAGAAAAATGGCACCCAACACACTTCAGTTCCTATACCAACATATGTTACATGTACTAAAATGTTCCACTGCAGTTCTAGGGATATTTTTGTCCTGCTCAAGCTGTTTTAATAGGCTGCTTTGGCCTAAAAAATGCTTCAGTAAAAAAATAAATCAACAATTACATTTACATCAACATAAATCTCAAAACCTCTTCAGTTCAACTTCTGTGCTGTTGCACTTTTAATAATTTACGTGAATCATTATTTTAATTAAGTGCCAATGCTTTTACCTTACCCATTTTTAGAGGACTGTAACTAAATCACCTTCTGTCAAGATGCACTGAGAGGCAATGAAGGGTTACAGAACACAAGCAGTTTTCCTTTGTGTGTATGTGTATCTGAATTGACACTGATTTACAAGGTCTTTAATGATAGCGCTACACATTTCTGCCTTTTTGGGGAAGAGAGGCAGTGGACTTTTGACATGATAGTAGCTATAGTAACCTCTTTTGCTCGCAATGAGTGCTGTTTTTAATGTTTCTAAATGAAACATTGCCAGCGAGCTCTTGGTGTGACTCCAGACGCGAGTTATGACCCAAATCTGGACTGGGGCAGATGTTATGGACCAGTAACCAAGGGCATGGATCAAAGGGGTCATCCATCTTCAGCTAGCCCAGAGTCCAGCCTGGTTTCTGGGACGCCCCACTGTCAGACTGGCCTAAAGTTCGCCGAGTGCCAATTAAGGCTAACACATTAGCGGCAGACCTCGCCACTTGACATCGAAAAACCTTTATAATCCTCATAAAGGATATTATGGATTGAAGTGATATTACCTTTGTGAAACGTAGATAGGCTAATAAATCTGAGCATGTGTGAGAGCAGCATGTCTGTAGTGTATAGGTCTATTAACCACATAAAACAGAGTCAGCTCCAGGCTATGGGTGTCTAAGTATATGGGATTGAGCTTGGGAAGACTTCCCCTTACTGCAGCCTTTGGTTAGCCTTTATTTAACCAATGACCAGGAGCATAGTGACTGGCATTTCCTGTTTCAAAAAGGCAATCAGAGACATGCACTGATGACAATTATTGAGTGCTGTGTTATTCTTAAGTGGGAGATTTCAAAGAATTTGAACAGCAATAAAAAAGCCATTTAAAAATTATTTAGTTTTAAAAAATATAAATAAGAAAAAAAAGAAAAAATGCACTCAGCCATCGTAGTTTCTTAAAACAGAAAAGTGTCTATAAATGGTATATGATTCTAGTGTAACTTTTGAAGAATGAAGAACATTTCAAAGGACAAAGTCTGAGATCACTGGAGTGGCGTGCTCATGTCCTTCAATGAGTGTTACGCCATTATCTCTTTTTAAAGCTGCATTTAATATTGGCCTATTCGCTGTTGGCCTCCGGCTCTGTCACATTTACATAAAGGTGAAAGCTCCATAAACTTGCATAATATTACTGGTACGTGAACAGGCTAATATGATCATGTAACCCCACTAAGCACATTAAACATTCCCTTTAGACTCCCTCTATGTCAAAATGCCCTCTCTTTATTTTGAAGAGCAGCTTGTTGAAGTAGTTTTTGTAAATGCCTGGGTTTCGATTCTTTGTATCATAGGACAAGTGGTATTATGAAGGACTGGACGATCGATTTTCTCTCTTTGATGGTGATAACGGCCTGTAGCAGCAAAGCAGCATTCCATACAAACGTATGCTTAACCTACAGAGAGAGAAAGAGAGGTGGTTATGGGGAGAAAAAGGCTTCCTTTACTGCTTTATATATGGCCCTACGCAAGTCATAAAGTAAGTGCATTCGCTTTTTTTTCTTAAGCTAACCTAGATGGCGTCCTGCTTCTGTAGCACAGCACAACAAATAGAAGCTTTGCAACAGAGGGCTGTTATGGCCTCTAGATGCTCCTGTTTCAAATCACACAAACTGACTGGTGGTTAAAGTGCTGTTCTATGACAGTGTTATGTTTAAAGTCGCTGAGCTCTTCTGTTTGACTTGCCAGTGTTGGTGGAGATTCCATGGTTATTTGCTTGATTTTATATATTACAAATATATGGAATTAGCTGGGGATCAATTGGCTATGGAATCAACAGAGGTACGTTAGTATACACTGACAGAGTGCAATACAATCGAGAATGTTAAGAGAGGATATGGCTTTCATTCTTTTTACTATAAAAGAAGAAAAATGCTTGTTAAACAGATAGAACTTAGAATGATAAAAACACCGAGGATGTGGAATTGCTACAAAAGACATAATTGGTCTGTTAGTTGATTAATCGAATAGAAGTCTTCTGATTGTAGAAATGATTGTGCAGTTCTGAGCTTGATTTATCTATATAAGCTTTTCCTCACTCAGTGCCTTTCTACTACTCGCACTTTGCTTCTTGGCTTTATCTGAGGCACCTCAGTACTCCCGCATGTCCGCTGTGGGTCAGTGAATCTATGCCTGGGTGGGATTTTGGTCAGATAGGAGGCCCTATTTTGACTGGCTTTCACTGATGCTATTCAGACATGATGTTGCTGAGGTTAAACTGTGTCATCCTCCAAAATCCCCCTAAAATCCAGCTAGCCCAGTCTGTGGTTCATGATCTCTCTGGCGCACTGTTAGATATGAGGCACCTGCCTCTGCCAAAGGAGAAAAACACAAACATATACACACACAAACACTCACGCACACACAAATAAACACTCTAGGCATCTCTGGTGAAAGACTCATCTGGAAGATAAACAGACAGTCACACTGTGAAATCAGTCAACCGGAGCCACACCAGCTGATGTGTATTTGTGTGTTTGGTGAGGAGAAAGAAACAATCTATTTGTTCATCAGTTCTCTTAGACAACTTTGTGGAATGCCGGCAGCCATTCTCTGTTTTTATAAACATACATGTATTTCAGTACTAATGGGAGTGTTTTGTGTATTTTAACAGCTTTTAGAATACTTCCTTCAGTTGAAGTAGATTGAGAGGACATACTCTCAAAATCATACAGCAGCACCTTTTATTTATTTAGTCTTCACCCAAAATAGTCATTAAGGATAAGTTATCCATTTAGCAGCTTTTGGGAAAAATGTATATATTGCGTATATTAAAGGTGTAAATGTAAACTTAAATTTACAGCGTGTGATTTGTTCCTAGAATTAAATGAACTATTTTGCCTTTTATGGTGCACTCATAAATATTGTGATGAGCTCTGTTCCAATTTGTTGGTTTAGAAGCACCATGTTTAAATGTCAATTTGGGGGCTGTAAGATTTTGCATACGACTTGTTTCATTCACCTCTTTTACAATCACCGGAATTGTATTTGAAAGTGAAACAACAGTATTTAAGGATTGCAGTATCAATTTTATATACTGAACTCAGTCTCCATTCTATGGCCCCCCTAAACCTTCCATTCTTCTTTCTCAGAAAAGACTTATTGACACATCCTTTTAAGTCCCAGAGCACTGGGTTGTCTTTTTAGGGTGATGGTACCGTAACACCTGTGGATTTTTCAGATCTGCAATAATTAAGCTTGATTTGGTCTACCAGATCTTGCATAGTTAGTTTTGACATATCTTTTAATTATGTCTCTTGTTTTTAAAATTGTTTAATCTGTTTTCCTTTAATTTTTTCCTTACATATGCATTGATCATAACATTAAAGCCACCTCATTGTATCTACACACATTGTCCATTTTATCAGCTTCATTTACAATACTGGTGCACTTTGTAGTTCTACATATATAGACTGTAGTGCAGGGGTCACTAATAGGCGAACCGATGTCCGGATCCTGACCCAGACGTTGTCCAATGCGGAACCAAACCGATAAACTGTTGAGAAGGATTTAATTCTTTGCGGCGCAGTATATTCACAGACCAATCGCGTGCGTTGTAAGATCTCCAAAGGCGCAAATTCGGGAGTGCGACACGCACATAGGTGAGGTACGAAGTGAGACGCAGCAGTTAGTGTATAAAGCGAGTCAGAGAAAGGCTAGTCAGACGGTTTATTCTGATTCTTATATGAACATTACTAAGAACAAATATCGTTCCAGGCGCACCAACGAGCACCTTTATATGTGTATGAGAATGGCCCTGACACCATTTCCGCCCAGATTTAAAGACAACTAAGAGCCAACTTCGCTCACTAAGCAAGATAAAGTGTGAGAGAGGAATACAAGATGGAAATAAACTTTTAAGATGTGAAAGAAGTTCGCGTTTTATTTACTGTTTCTATAAATAAACACTAAGATTTTTTTCAAAAGCATGCTGTTTTATAATTAATTAATTCAGTTTAGCGTTTAAATATACTGAAATATACTGAATGGTATGTGTTATGTGTTGGACTTTTTAGTGATAAAGGTCCGGACCTTGGCCTGAGGAAATTTCCTTTAATTGGACCTTTCTAAGCTCTAATTAAATACCTCTGCTGTAGTGCATTTGGTTTAAAGATTTCTGCATGTTATATTTGTCAGTTGTTCCTTCATTTTTGCAGTTTTTACAAAGCAAAATAGAAAACTAAAGCTGGCTCTAAACTGCAAAATAGCAACCAGCTGTATGTTGCGTCATTTCTGTATTTGAAACTAAACTTGATGGTTACATGTAGAAATAAAAAAAAGGCTGCACACAATACATTTGGTTTACGCCACGTTATCCAATTTAGCAGATCATATATTTTGATACAACATATTGTAGTCATAATAACATTTGTCCGCCTAAGGTTCTTTATTGTATTTGTATTTGAGGTTTTATCTGTTGTATATGTGCTTAGCCCTTAAAAGTACCCATTACAGTTATAGCCTATTTAATGCCTCTCTCATCCTGTTCTAGAAACATTGCATACTAGTTCTTGCCTTCTGTAATAATTTTTATTATTTAGAAATGAACCTGAGCTCTGTGTAAAATCGGGGGACATCAGGAAAGGTCAGAATTAAATAAAATTGTGTACATCATGTGAATAGCAGGTATAAAAAGGTATTTAAACAGCTTAAACCTTGAGGGATTCAGGGGTTTTATCTCTTATTTAACCACCCCATAAAACATCTATTTTACTTTCTTATTTAATAATCTAGTGATATTGGTGGTTTGAAAGTATGTTGAAAGTATTTGAAACTTATTCCATAAAGTTAATTTGCTTCCAGTGGTTGTGGATGAGTTGTGAGTGGATGAGTTGTGAGGATCCAGCACAAGTGCAACTAAAGTTTCACAATGTAAAGCCTACTGAATTATTGCAAACCATGCAAGAAAACAAGCTAATTTTTTCACAAACACTACGATAGCTGCGGCTTACAGAGATAGACATTGTCTCATATAAATAATAAGTAATAAACTGAAATAAGTGACTGCTGAGATTCAGAATGTATCATGCTTATTTGAACCTGCTGCTTCATCTACATTTACCATACTTTTAAATACCTGTGTCAGAAGGCACAGATGCTCCATCTACTCTCTAATTATGATGGTTTAAGTAAAGAAATGTAAATGTGAATGTTGTTGTGCTAGAAGCCTTATTGTGCATGGTGTAGGTGGGCTTGCATCAGCTATCAGTCTTTTTTGCACGGTTTGTGTGCTTGTTTGTGATGTTAATTATGTTTTACCTTGTCATAAGTGCATTCCACTCAGGCATTTTGGTCAATTCTGATTTTATTTCTCACCAAAGAGGCTAGCATACACGTCCTCAAGCTGTTAACATTTTTATATGCTCTATTGTTCACTACTTATCAAAAGCACTTAAGCCTCTAAAGATTTCAGAGGTGTATAGAAAGTTCTAGATGTTGAAGGACATTCAGTTCAGTTTGACAGAAACTGAGAGCTTTATATAGATTCACATTAAATCTAGTGGCCTTCAGAAGTGCTTTTGATTAACCCACATAACCAGAATAAGATAATTACCTTTGCTCTTTTTCTGACTAATTCTCTGTGGGTGTCCCAGTGTTGGCTGAGAGAGAGCAAGAGTGAGAGAGAGAAGCGGTTCATTATACATTACTTATTAATGTATTGTTATTACCTAATGAAGTTGTCTAATTCCTGTAAGAATCATATTATCAGTTACAGAAACCTTTTTACAGGTGTTAGCCTGAATATTTAGTTTCACAAGAAAAAAGTTCAGTAAAAAATGTTGACCAAAAGAACATAAAAAAATTTAATCGCATAGCAAAATGCACATATACATGCACAAGCACCTAAACACACAAAACTAAAAAAAGAAGGAAGAAAAGAATAATGCACACAAGCAAACAAAACCTGTGAATTGAAACTGTGACAAGGACAACAGAAATAATAATGAATGTTTGCATTAGCACCTGTGCTATGACAGTGTATTACAGGAGTGGAGGTGTGGGTGGGTCTGTCTGATTGACAAGCATTATGCTTAGCGAGCCCTCCCTCTACCTAATAACACGCACATCAAAGTGCCTTTGATCATAGCATACACACCCAGGCTTACGCAAATAGACACACACTAAAACACACGCGCGTGCACCAAGCAGGAGGCAAGGAGAAAGAATGTCGATCATTATTAACACAGAAGGTTGGCTTATTTGTTTGCTGTAGAGGTGTCTTAAACGCATGCTTGCCATTAGGCTTCACATCACATTAGATATCAAATTACATTATGGCGTTTGCAGTCTCTGCTTGATCTCCATGACAACGTGATAAACAGAGTCGCTATTAGATTATGGTGATGAACTGCATGATTTCACATTATGATGTATAATAATGTCATTATAGGAATGTCTGTACTGTCTTTGTGTAGCATCTAGTGCTTAGAGTTGAACCATACATGCATTCAACAGCAAATAATCATGTTATGTATCACTGCAAGCATAACTCAGTCACTCACATGCTTCACGCAGACAGTAATTGTGCAATGTTAAAAAAAAATTCCCATTATCCCCAATACTGTTCATCGAACCGTGTTTGGTGTCTGCAGGTTGCTTTTCAACACTGTACAAACTGCATACCTAAAACATCGCCCTCTTCGCTCATTGTGTTGTTAAGCAAAATGATCTTGCTCATATTGCTATAGGTCACTGTATAACATGCTAGACAAACGTAAAAATTGCTGCTACTGCATTTTTAACTATGCAACATACTGTTAAAAACTGCATGAGCTAGATCATTAGGGACTACTTAACAAGGTTTTAGTTTAGAATTCTAGTGTCAGAATTTAGGCATACAGTTTGCATGATGCTAAATGATGGGCTGATCAACAACATTTTGGGGTAAGAGGAAAATTTGTTTAAATCATATTCTTCCAGAACTATTACTTTAAACATTTTGAGAGCTGTATCATATTGTTATTTTTCATCTCCTTTAAATTTAGATGCAGCAGTCTACTGTATTCCTCTAGTACTGCAGATAGCGATACAATAGTGTGTTCTGAGTTTTGTCTTATCAAAGAAGATAAATGTTTGATTTTACTTTTTAGGGTTATTTCCAAAGCATAATAGGAAGGTGATGGGTGCTATTTGCAGTCCTTAGTATCTGAATATTGTAGTGATAGGGTAAAGCCTTCTAGCAGGTCTATCAATTTTATCAAATTATTTTTATCATTTTTTTACATTACCTTTTTATTTTTATCTACAAAATACACATTTTCCCACCACAATGATTTTTGGTTGCTGTTGTGTAGTGGGCAACACTTCTGCCCAGTAAGAGTCCCTTGGGCAAGACTACTAATGCTGCCTCTGTAAAAATGATCAAATTGTTAAGTCACTGTGTAAAAGAGCACCTGCCAAATTCATTATTCATGTAACGTTCCCTTACCATATAGGAGCCACTTTGTAGTCCTTCAATTTCATTTCCTTGGTCAGGACCTGTCAATGCCTGTCAGTGATAAATGGATCAGACACAGCAGTGTTTAAACACCTTAGTGTCACTACTGGACTGAGACCACTACTGAAGGATGACCAACAGCTTTTGATGACCTAGAGAATGACCAACACAAACTATGAAGCAATGGTTAAGCTATTATTTCCAACTTCACATCTAGAGGGTGGACCAACAAGGTAGGGAGTGTCTAATTGAGTGGACAGTGAGTGGACACAGTGTTTTAAAACTCCAGCTGTGCTACTGCTAAACAGCTAAACACTAGCACGTCACTATAAAATGGACAATGAGATTAGATCCAAGGATGTGGTTTTAATGTTATAGCTAATTGATCTCCACATGCACTGCACAGACTCTCAGACTGGTGTGGGTGCACTTGGGAGCACATATGAGCTTTTTATTAAAAGTACAGATGTGCAAGGATAACTTAAATACAGTAATCAGTTGTAGTTGGAAATAGAATACTGTAATTGTGTAATACAACATGGATACCGCAAATAAACAGCAAATCACTGGAAAAAATGCATGCTAGTTTTGTGTTGTATATAGGTACAAATCCGGCCCAATTTCTCAAAAGCATAAAATCACCTTAACTGTTGGATGGAGGTGTCTAAGTGGTACTTGTTTGTGCTTCATGAATTTGTCTGTTAGGATGCTCTAGCCCTGTTAAAGGCTAAGCACCAGCTAATATGAAATGTCAAACACATAAATATAGCAGAATTTGAGATTCTAAAATATTTTTTACAATGTTTTTACAAATTTAAGGAATATGGCTTAGAAGTTGTTTAGCCCATGCTGTTCGGAAACTGCTGTAGGCGTTATGCATGTGATGTAGATGGTGGACAACAACGCTAGAAGATGCAATTAAGGTAATGCAAAATGACATAAAGGTGTAGTTTTTGGCTGCAATAATTGGATGTACAGTGGAACCCCCATGCACAAACGGCCTAAAGATCCCAAAATATCCAGAAAGTGGACTAAACTTGTCAACTTTAAATGGGCACTTTGGAAAGGACCTTCCTCTCACTCCGTCATTTGTAGCAATCATTTCATGCTTGAATATCATCACAACTATGGCTTACATGACGACTAGATCTCATGACAAGCGTTTTTCTAACAATATGGGCATGTAGGGAAAACAACAAGACGTGTTCAAGGAGCTCCGTGTACATTGAGGTAAACCGAGTAAGCGCAATTGCTTCACCTGTTCCAGCTGATGTTAGCTAACATTAGCTTTACCTGCTTTTACAGTTTACCTAAGTTTATAGTGCAGTATGAGTGTGAGTTGGACTTTGATCATCTTTACAACAATAACTGTACCTCTATATTTGAGTTTAGCTGATTGCTAGGCTATTGTCATGAATAATGTTCAATATTTAGCTAGATACTATTTACACTCATAATGAGCTGTTTTTGTTCATGTGGTTTGACTAAAAGTCTCGGGACCAAGTGATATGGTAGTCACATTATTTCATCACATTTGAGGCTCTTTCAAATTAAAAAATATTACATAATCTGAAGAAGCAGTACTGGAAAATTCACAGTCCAAGTCAGTCATAATGCTGTTTTACTGTTTACTGTCCTTAGCCTTTAGGTTCATTATACAGTGAATTTAAATGTAAAAGAGCTATACTCAGCTTTTCTCTTGTTGTGTGTCTATAAGCTCTGCTTTTTGTGGAAGCTCTTGTAATTGTCCTATTTGTCCCTATTCCAGATTCAGTCTTTGAAACTCTTTAATATACTAAAAAGAAAAAAAAGAAGAAAGTGAAAGTGAAAACAAAGAGCTATGAAAAAAACCTGACCCTCTAAAAATAAAATTCTCCCCACGAGAGACGGTTTTAAATAGCTGACATATAAGCTCACGTCTCCTTCTCTTCCGGTCTAATTTCTGCTGCCACCCTTTTACTCTTCTGACCCGAGACAGACAGATAGATGTGCGGATTCAATAATAGAGTGTCAGTACAAAGCTTTTAACAATGAATCATTTTCTCAGTGTTATGAAATACTCCCTTTAAAACTAAACCTGTTAATTATCTTTTTTTCTTTTTGAAAATAAGGGGAGATTTTACTTTAAAAGAGAACAAGCCAAGCATATCATCTAAATAACAGCAGAAGTGGCTACCAACCAAATGTGTGAAATGATTGGTTTGTTCTATGCATTTTATTCATGGTTTCTAATTTCATATGTGAAGACATGGTTTTATGAAATCATTTCAGAAGGATTTGTACACGGCTGAGCAGGTGTGTGCTGTTCACTGCTGGGTCGAGAGTGCAGTTATAGCCACATATTTCATTCAATATGAGGACAGTAAAATGTTGCTTGTCAAGAGGCGGATTGCTCAGCCTCTTCAGGAAATTGCCACTTGAGCAAATTTGTTGGCTGAAATATTAACTTGAAGTGAGTTTTCAAGTCCTTCATCTACTATGTGG
Source organism: Megaleporinus macrocephalus (assembly GCA_021613375.1). Taxonomy (NCBI): domain Eukaryota; kingdom Metazoa; phylum Chordata; class Actinopteri; order Characiformes; family Anostomidae; genus Megaleporinus; species Megaleporinus macrocephalus. The sequence continues at coordinate 34,278,026 of CM038709.1, read as the reverse complement.
TCTGAAAAAGGACTAAATGTGCCAAACATTGGTTTCTTAAAAGCGCTCATGTGGCTTCCCTATTTATTTGTTTGTTTGTTTATTTATTTATTTAACAATGTAAATGTAAACATTTCTTAAAACATACTGTTAACTTTTCAGTACATAGTCCACATATACGTTATATAACATATATATGTTTTGGTTTAATTTGATTTAATCAGTGCTATGATGTCACTTTATTTTGTCTACATAGAAAATAATGACACAGAACGAAATGTACAGATGTGGTTTTACATGCCCATTAACACACTATGATTTAGTCCTAGAATAAAATAGATCTGTTGGTCATTCTTCATTAGTGCTCTCAGTCCAGTAGTGACACTAAGGTGTTTAAAAAACATAGTGCTGCTATGTCTGATCTGCTCATAACAATGCAACGCTGACAGGCATTGACATGTCCTGACCATAAATAATAACATTACATAAATAATGAATTGACTAAACACATTTATGGCATTTGGCAGATGCTCTTATACACAGTGACTTAACAATTTGATATTTTTTACAGAGGTAGCATTAGTAGTCTTGCCATGAATACTTGAATAAGCTGTGCTCTGATTTGCTTGTTTGCAGCGAGACACCATGATGATAACACAGAAACAGCATGTCGAAACAGGCTATTTAACATAGTTACATGGTGCTGTTGGGGTTGGGATGCTAATAAAGGTACTGTAAAGGAACTCCTTCTCTCTTCCGTGTCTTCAGTGTCAAACACTGGGCGAAGCTGCTTCATATTGTCCAAAGTTTGAGAAGCTATTTGGAGAAATGTGCAGAACAAACTAACTGCTTAAAATTAGAACTGTTACGTAACAGTTTAGAACTTGCCCCATTTTACTGCCCTTATTTGCAAATGATGGATCCATAATTGTAGTAGGAACAACAGTGTTTGAGGCTCATTATATGTCAGTTCTAGGCACTAAACTGTCCTTATTTAACTATGACAATGTCAATACCAAGTTTTTAGATTATAGTGTGTATAAATGTGTGATAGAAAGTGTAGAACTGGTCTGTGTTCATTATTAGGTGGTTTATGTTAAAGCAGTCAAAGTTCCATCAGTTATTAAGGATAATATGTGCAAAGTAGGGGTTTAATCTGGATGGAGTGTGTACCCTAATTACACTCGTAATTCATTCTCTATCTGTTTCCCCATTCAACAAATCACTCTTTATCCACTTCATGCATAATCACATGCCTTTCAAATGCAGACTCTGCGGTTTTCGTGCTTATTATTTGCTCATGCTTGTGCTGTGTTCATTATAAAGCGTTTTAAATAGCTGATTGACTCTTGGGGTAAGGGAATGACTTTCGTCACAGTACCAGTATGGCACTGATCCAATCAGATTGTGCTGCGTTTTTAAATGTTATAATAATAATATTATGGAGTTTTAGTAATGGAGTGCTTTTATTAACATGATATGTGTCTGTAAACTGAAGGATGCCTGGTTTGTGACATCAGCAGAGAAAACTAAGTGGGCTGTTGATACTGTAAGTTAGAAGAACACTCAGATGGCTAAATGTAGGAGTACACTTTTCCCCTTAGGCTGAGATAGAGATAAAGAATTAGAGAGAAAGGCAAGTGTGTGTGTGTGTAAGTGTGCATGCATGGACAAGAGAGGAAAAAAACACAATAAGAGAGAAAGAAAAAGCAAATACATGTGTGTTTTGGAGTGTGTGTGTGTGTCTGTGTATGTGCGTGCGTGTCCGTTTTGAGTGGGCTTTTCTTTTGCTGTGAACCTCCTCATCGTTATGCAACTCACAGAGTGAGAGACTCACCCTGGACAGGACAGCAAAGTGATTGGGAAAACACACATACACACGCGCGCACAGAGCAGGGCTTCAGGCCTGTCTCTTTTGTGAACCCACTGACACAAGCTCCCACAGACACATACACACACACACACACACTAACACCTACACATACAATATTGGATTTCAAACCAGACCTGGGTCAAAAACATGCTTTGTATATAATAAATGATGTCAAGTGTTCACATGATAGTTCATTATATCGAAACCTTGTAATCTTGTATTTTTTGTTATTTACATCATGTAAAATCACCAGCTTATCTTTATATTATCAAAACAAGAAATGGACCAGTAGAAACAGAATACATTACCACTGATTTAAAAGTAAGAATTTAGTGCCAAAGTGCCAGACAGTTTTTCAAACTTTGGACAATATTAAGCAATAATGTTTGTTTACAGTAAGCTTAATTTTGTTTTCCTGCCTGTGTCTATTTCTACATGTTGATCTGTGTGAGCCGTCACAGTGCTGTGCTATCAGATCAGAGATAAATCATTTTTTATGGAAAAAAAAAATATTTTTGAGGCAAATCATTGGGTGTAAATCAGTGTGTAATATGGCAACTGGGCATTTTTTTACCCTGTTTATTCTATATAGACGTAATAGAACAATTTAAAATGTGATGAAATGTAAGCTATTTTGTTTGTTTTTGAACAAAGAGATGCCAACATTAACACTAACTGTACTTTTAGTTGTTAATTTACAGACAATTTACAGGCATTTTCACCGAGATTTGCATTTATTTTAATTACAAATACTCTACTGACACCATTCATTTTGTATGGGGAAGTTTGAGATGAAGTTAATTTACTTTAAATTGCAAAACATACAACTGTAATATTTTAACTTATTACTTATGATATTCATATAGTCACTCATATGATTCCAAAACATACAATATTATTAAATTTCAAAAAGTAAGAGAAAGAATTTCTAACATTTAGCAGCTACCTAGCCTGAAGACCGATAAGCTATGCTGAGTATGTGTGTGTGGTTGGACATATATTATTTGGCAGTGGTTTTCAGCAGCCAGTGGGTGCAGACCAGTGGAAGAACAGACAAATCGAAACATCTAAACCTTCAAAACCCTGTTACTTCAAATTTTATGCTATTTGAAAACATTCACTGTTTACGTTGTGTAAGCACTTTTTGATGAATGAACCAATAGTAAGTTTACAAAATTAACAGACATTGAGACAAAACGAGCTAATGTAACATGCCTTATGAGGCAGGTGACATTTAAAAAATGAGGTTGGTTTCTTTTCTGACCATTGAAGGCAATTTGTTTCCTCCTGACAGAAACTTTGTCTTTTTGAAATCAGCTTTCCTTTGGACTTTTCATTGGCTTAATCTTGTGCTTTAAAAAATGTGAAAATAAAGCAAAGTGAGCTGTAACTATGAATAAATAATAATAAATTATCTCTGACTGAAACCATCATCTGTGAATCTACTGGAAGTAGGCCAAAACAATACTGACATCAAATTTAAGATACTCATTTCTTGCAGGGGCATTCTGTGTGGGATATTGAAGCAGATGTTTAATAGACACAAAGATATTTAACAGGGGCATTCTCACCTGGGCTACAGTTGTAACAGTGTGGGAGACGGTAAAGGCGGATACACACGCAAATAAGGATTTACTGGTTTAATAACATTCATGATGGCAAAAACAGGCAAACCAAACAAGCATGAACACACCAACAGCATAACAACGTAGGACAAAGACAGACTGCAAACACGGGATTTATATAACACAAGGTAACGAGAGGGAGCAGGTGACAGGACTCAGGACGAATGAAAAACAGATGTGACAGGCGGGGCTAGGGCGGAGACAAGGAGCATGTGACCAAAACAAACTCCATGTGGACAGGCCATAAACAGAGGCACGTGAACGGGCAGGTGTAACAACAGTTCCCTTATCTCAAGAGATTTTTACACATTTCTATTAGACTTCTGAATCAAATTTGTTGAAAGTGTCAGTTGAAGAATGAATAATTCCCTGTTCATATATCTACTTTTTAAAATGGTATTTCAGTATGTCACCGTGTGGGAGCCAAATTCTTTAAAAAGGATTATTATGTAAGTGAGGAAGGTCTCTACCCTTCAATATCTCATGAGAGGATTTCTGTACTGTGTACTATTTATATTTCAGTGATGTTTATTCATCATGCAGAAAAAGTGATGCATTGATGCATTTCCTTATAAGGTGGTAAGTTATCAAATGAGAGTTTGAAACAATTTTAACTAAAATAACTAATGAAAGATGAATAAAGGTCTTATTTACCTATTACAATCTATTCACATAATTTAATCCCAACCAGGCAAACACTATGAATTAGACTCCGAAGCACAAATTCCTTCCACATTGAGGTGCCAGGATAGCGACATCTTGATGCTTATCTTCTTCTTGAGGGATGATTAGGCCAAAGACATTTAGACCCTAACCCTAGACATTTTATCAATTAAACCTCAAAAACACTTTAAAATAATACTTTAAACCACCGAGAGTTAACAGGCAACCAACCGATGAGTGTGAAGCCAGCTTTGTTACATTTAAGCCCTGGTAAAACATTAGTTTGACAAGTGGAGGTCTGTTAATGTTACATGAGATATGACTTGACAATACATACAGGATAACATAACAAATTACCTTAAATCAAAACATCATAGGCCAGACTCTCACTTCAATGTTAAAATAAGAAACAAACACAAAAACGGACATTATGTTTTGAATTTAAGAATAAAAAAACTGTGCCAAGAATTTTAAGCCCTATTTAAGTTGGATAGGTTTTACCTGAGTAGATTTGATTTGACGGGCTGATTTGTATAGGAAATAGGATTTGGTTGGTTTCCTTAAAAAGCATATTTGGAAAGATGCAATCATTTATTTTTTTGAGATTGGCACAATACAGCCTTAGTGCTGTTTATTCATTACACTGATGTTACCATATTACTTTGCAGACTTACAAAATAATAGCATTGTGGATTCGTACTGGATTAAAGTAATGGATCTTGTCAGTAATCAAACAGATTACAGAATCTCACCAGGTAAAACAAATGCAGCACTGTGGAAAACCCTTCTTCTAAAAAAAAAAATCCCCAACACACCCCACTTTTATGTGTTATCTCTTGCTGCGGGCTTTAGGACCAAGTGGACTCCTGCAGAACACACACACACACACACACACACAAGCTCTCTCTCTCTCTCTGTCTCTCTTTCTCTCTCGCAGGAGCCCCCCCCTCCCCCCACCCCCCCCCCACCTCCACCCGCAAACTCTCCTCCCCTCCAAGAGACGCTCACAGTGCCAGATACCTGCGGACCCTCAGACCGCCACCACGGCGCGTTTAAACACACTGGAAAATCGCGCGTAGTCCAGCATGGGTTCCCCGTGAAAGAGCCCAGCTTCCACGAAAAGCTGAAGACACGCTGGAATAACCCGGTTCTGTTCGCATGGACCACTTGAGGGCTGTTATTTGTGATGTGACTGAACGGCTCTGAGATTGAGGTCCTGAGGAGCCACGGGGACTGATTTTATTATCAATTTCTTATTATTTTTGCTCCGTGATGCTCCTCAGCTCCATCACCAAATCTCTCATCATCAGCATCATCATCAACTGAGCCATCCGGACGGGAGCAGACGGTAAGCGCGCGCTGCGTGTGGCAAAAGTTTGGAACGTTTGGCTCCAAGAGGGGGAAACAGTGCGGGGGTGACAGCGTGGCCAATGCTCCATGTACAAGGTTGTTTTCTAGGTAGGGGGCTTATGTCAGTAGCGCACATTCTGAGATGTGGTTTAATCATATTGATAGTAAAAGATGGAGTTGAGCTCACGCTCTGTTTGCATGCAGCATATCCTCGCAGCCCCAGTGTGTCGCAGGAGCGCTGGGGGGCGAATGATGTTGGGGGTGTTTTGGGGGTGGGTGGTGGTGGTGGTGGTGGGGGGTGTGGGGTGTGGGGGGGTTGGTAGAATACAGCTCCATACCATGTAATAACTTGTAGAAAGGATAAGACCAGACGTGGCTTAGGTTTGGTTTTGTGGTAAAATTCAGGTGCGTTACCATTGGTGCGGTGTTTTGCACGCGCGCGTACAGGAGAGGCGAACCCGCTGTGATGGCACGAGCCGCGCACACAATGCAGTCACTGAAAACGGGTGGAACACTGTGTGCGCGTGAATTTGTGTGCGTGTATGTGCGCTTGTGCTAACTGCTAATGAAACACACCAATACTGAGATGCCTGATGATGACACACTAATGTAACAGCTTTCAGTTTTAACCCCCGCCATAAACGCCGCTGTACAGATTCTGTTATCAAGATAACTGTTATTAACGTCACGAGCGTTACTTCAACTGTTGTCATCTTTAATCAGATTAGTATCAAACGGTTTCGCAGCATTGTGTGGAAGCAGGTAGTACAGCAAGAGCTAAACGAGAGAGAGAGAGGGGCAGATGATCAGCCTTGTAATAAGTGATGAGGATTCCATTCGTTTTAAACGAGCTCCTTAAATGAGCCCCTGCTCACAAGCAGTTTCTGCTCTCACTGTCTCGCTCCGAGCGGCTCTCGGAAGCAGTGTGCAGTTCTTATAGGGAATATGCGCAGATCTTCCAGAGGAAGTAGATGGAAACCTGATCAGATTGGTTTTGACAGCGTAATTGACTTCTCTTACAGGAGCTGTCACTCACTCAGGTTGGGTAAGTGGAGAGGAACCCTCCTCCTCTTCTTCTTCCGCCCCTTCCTCCTCACCCTTCTTTCTGTAGTCCCGCAGCGCTTTTTTTTTTCACACCCGAATTCAGGCAAATGCCGGCTGTACTGCATTTGGATTGGCCAGTAGATCGTTTTAGCAGCTCTTTGTGCAGGAAGAGGGACACTAGTAGCATTTCTCAACGCAAGAGGTGGACTTAACTAGCCAATCCTTGCACAGAAGGCGGGGCTTGACGAAATACAGGTGTGAAAAAAGACGACATTTAGTTTTGAGATGGGCAGCTTTTCCACAGCCAGCTTACTAGATAGGAAGGGCACTTAAAGAAAATGTTCTCACTAGCATAAGCCATCACCCGTGGCAGTAGATGCCGTTTTAAACTCTGCCAAAGAGCCGTGTTTGCAGGCTTGTGGGCTACTGCCAGGGGCAATGGAAAACAGAACCATGTTAGCAAATGGAAAAAAATGCTGCATCCAAATGTGATGTGGGTTGGATGTAAAAGCAACAGTATCAGTTAGAAGAAACACAACAATGAAATTCAGAAGCTTAATCCTCTGGAGCTAGATCACATATTTTCCTACGGTTTTTCAGCTTGTGCACAACAGACATTAGTCTTGTGATGTAACAAAGATGGCTCTGTTAATCTACTTAATTCGACCCCCCAAAAATGCTGAATCATCTAACCGTAATGCTGAGCAAACAGCTGTGACCTCCAGTTACCAAATCCACTGTGTGCTTTAATCACATACTCAAAAGATATATCTCATGTTAATGCTTCTGTTGATGTTTTATGTTAAGGCTCTTGACTTATATGTGTGGTTCTAGGGAAAAAAAATTGATTAGCAAATCCCCTCTACATTATGCAAAGGTTGTATACCCTATAAGTAGGTTATTTATGCTCACATGCCTGAAGTAGTAGGGTTGTGGGGATATTGGATACAATGTCTTTTGGTACAGTAACTCTTAAATTATGAAAATTCTTAAATATTGTTATTATAATAAGCATGCAAGCACAGACCTTCAGGTTAAAAAAGAATTAATTCGGAAGGCAAACAGAAACCCCATCAGAACCAAATTAACAACTGGTAAATAATTCCAAGCTTAAACATTTGCTTGAGAGAACAGACCCTGCAAAGTCCTAGGAAAGGCTTAACTCTGAAAGGTGCCTGTTAGCATTCTCAATTCCTGACCTTGTGTGGTCTGAAAAATAATAATTCTCCAGATTATTAGCTCTGTGGTAAATTAAAGGTCATTCCATTGGCATATTATTATATAATTCTTGTGTCAGTAAGATCATAAGATTGTGGTTCTCAACCTTGCTCCTGGAGACCCTTTCGCTATCAATCCCTTACAGAATTGAAGTGGGTGTTAAAGCAAGGAATACACAAAAAGAGTAGAACGGGGCCTTCAGGGCTAGCATAAGGTTCAGAATGTATGGTGTATGCAATTAACATGTCTATTCATTACTCACCATAAAAACTGAGTGTGGGATGAGTTCATTTTACACACCTACATTACCATCTAGCATGTTTATCTAGCACCTTAAACTACAAAAAGTCAACTAAAAATGACAACAGGCTATGTAACTTTTGATAATTTTTTGAGGAACTAACTGTCAGTCCCAACTAACTTTTAATACAATACAGTTGAAGTTGGAATGTTGTAACCACCAGAAGGCGTTGTGTTTGCTGTAATAAAAGGCAAACCCACATTCTACTGACAAATCCACTGACACAGGAAAAAGGGTCAAAAACAAGAGAATACACAAATGGAAATACAGCTCACAACATCACAAAATAAACTTAACGACTTTCTAAGGAACAAAAACTAACAACTGAGGACATATATACCAATTAGCCATAACATTAAAACCACCTCCTACATTCATTGTCCATTTTATTAGCTTATGTAGATGTACTTTGTAGTTCTACTTCACAATCTCCAGGAGAGAAAAAAGTTTGAAAATCCAGCAATGTCTCAGGAGGATGAGGCACAGCAGCTTGTTGATAATTAAATGTTTTCCTATTGCCTGGCTATATGTGAGGGAGGGAGCTGGCAGACTGGGGCTTTTGCAATTAAGGTGGGAGATGTCTGTGACTGCGATCTGACAGCAGGATTACTCTGGATTTGGATGGATTTGATTTGTTACTTTCTCTGGTTATTTTAGAAACAGCATGAGTATATGACCCTTGAGAAAATAGAAAATTACTGCATCATTATATGAATGTGGGTCATGTCTCAGTTACAGAATTGAGAAGATGCCTACTTGATGTTTTGGGTTCAAGCAGCAAAATAAGCAGCAAAATAAGATATGATGTAACAGTTCTTTTTTAAAAAAAAATGCTCTTTGGTTTGGTAATGTGGTATTCAAAACATTAAATGGTCTCATAAACATTTTAATTTTGAGACATTCAGCCATTCAACCACAAATGTTCTGTATCAGTGATGTACCATCACTGTGAGTCCATTAACTCGCTTATCTCTTTTCCAAGGTTGAGCCAATGTTGGCTCAACTTTGTTCTAAACAAATGTCACCACTAGCTTCTAGTTCAAAACAGCAGAACAGCCTTGCTTAGTTTAATATTCATTTGTGTGTCAGTAATTTAGTGTTTACTGCAGTTCTCAACCAGACGGCAAAAATGAAGTTACGACAACAGTTTAAATTTGCTTCCTTGTTTCTGCTCATTAGAGATGGCACAGATCCAGTGGTTGATGCTGGCTTGGGACAAAAGAATGAATGTAATCCAATTCTGTAATACCTGTAATCTCCCTGGAAATATCACAGATTAGCTTGTAATGTAAATGTAAGAAAATCAGGTCATGTACTACCAGTAGATCCATTTAGCCCAATGAGCAGTGAGCTGGTGGATTACTATATTAAATTTAACATCTTTTTTTAAATGCAATAATTTTGCAAATATTTTCACTGTTAATGATAGTTTATTGAAATAGTTTAACTCAATGAATGCTAATCAATCTGAGAACACTGATCAGGCTTTGAACAGCAGTGAGTGGTGGTGATAGCAGAAACATTGTTTAAAGTGTCGTCTCAAAAAGAAAACAACTTTCTCTCAAAACTGGAGCATGTCACTGGAATTGATTGGGTCACAATTTATACCAAATCACAAGGAGTCCAGTGTGTAGAGCTGGCAGAGCTGACAGCTGCGTGACACTACTGAGAACTTATTTCGTGTGATAAACACCTTCCCCCCCGCTCAGAAGCGCCCAGGTTTATTCATAACAGTAGAACTTATGTTTGAATGGCCTATTCTCTTTTGAATATTTAATTATCACATTAATTTTATTGAATAGTTTTTGTAGTGTAGATGGTATGCTGCAGGATATGTATTTTCTTTGTAGGGCAGTGTTTGTTTGAGTAGTTAAGCACTGCTTTAATAGAAAAAAAGAAAAATAAAGGTGAAATTATGCTAATTTTCATAATTTTGTTGTTGGTGTGAACTAGAATAGCATAGAATAAATTAGAATAGAATCCCAGTCAGTGCAAACCAAAGTAGGGATCCAGTTAGGACTTCGATTTGATTTGACACAGAAAAAACACAAAGAATATAGATTTACATGCTTACATTTTTCCAAAACATGTCATATTTCTTATGCTGTGCATGTACTGTATATTCATCTTCTGTCTGAAACACTTTGAAACTCTTAAGTCTTGAAGCCCCACCACCTGATAAGCCTAGTGTGCTCTCATTGGTCAGTTCAGCCAGACAGAGTCCAATCCTGAAGGTCTGGTAGAATAACATGTTATATCCACATTTAGTAGTCAGTTTTTACTTTCTTAAGCATTGTTAGGGAGTATGCCTAGCTTTCTGGCAAGCAACAAGGATCATGTTACGAGATGACGTTACATTTTAACACAAAAGGGCTGAAATTCCAACGAGGCGTTTTGGGCCTCTGAGAAAAGTGTTTTTTGTGTGAAAGAGTTTCTTCTTCTGGTGTGCACTTTCGGAATGTTTGCATGCACAAAAGCTACAACACACTACATCCCCTTTTAGGCTAAGTAGATTTTAAAATATTGGATTATCATCTGTGTCAGTCAGTATCAGGGTTTTAGTATCAATATCCATATAAGAAAATAATATATTTAAGACTTCATTGTGCTGTAGGACCGATGTGTTAGTTGTCCAGCTTCCATACATGTATTTTATTGTGATGCTGTTTCAATACCCATACTTTTCTGTGTAAGTATGATTGTGTGAGTGTGTGTGTGTGTGTGTGTGTGTGTGTGCGTGCTTCTGTCCTCCATGTATGACATGAGCTGGATTGCTTTTCAGGGCTAATGAAACACCCTCCTGAGGCCAAGAGGTTTCTGAGGGACCACTTTACTGTATACAGTGTCAATAATGTGCCTGTGCGTGTATGTGTAATGAGGAGAATATGTGGCGGGAAAGCCCTCATTATACAGCTTGTGCTCCCACACCATTAAGGTTAAGAGTGAGAAAGATAGAGACAGAGTGCAGTAGAAGTGATGGCTAAATGATGGAAACAACAAGCTCATTTCTCGCTGTCTTGTCAACACTGAAGGTTGTTGTATGTCTAAAAGGGGCCAGTTTACTTGCTAGTTCTCAACTGGGTAATGAGGGGTTCCTGCGGTCAGCAAAGTGAGCTTGGGAATGGCCCCTTCCCAAAAGCACATTGATCCACTCCTGAGAAGAATAGATATTGACTGACAATCAGAGAAAAAAAAGTCATTGATTGGATGTCTGTTGTGAGAAATGGGAATTCTATAAGTCCTGTGTCAGGAAGCTGCTGCCTTGAGGGGAAGCCCGCTTCTCAAAATAAAGTTGAAGCAACCTTGAGCATGTATCTGTGTGTTACTTCTTGTGTTTAGTTACGGTGAACTAGCGGACATCAGGTGGCAAGTTTTGGAGATTTCAGGGTTCCTTACTGGTCATTTGCAGAAAAATCACTTGAGGATGTACTGCAGTCTGTATAATATTACATGTTGTGTTTCTTTTTTGTTTTGCACAATGTGTTCTAGAAGCACAAAAATATACTCAAACCCATAGTTATGAATACATACACATTGACTCACACATCACTGCTCTTGGTTGTTGATGTAGCCTGACAAGTAATCTGTTTGCAAGTATTTTGGCTTGGGCCTCCGTCTCACTGACACTGTCACTTTCTCTTTTACTGAGAGCTGACAAACTGTCAGAGCCCTGACTGATTTCTCCTGAATAGTATTGAAGCTTTTTGAGCCTGTGTGTGTGAGGATGAGAAAGAGAGAAAAGTGTGTGTATGTGTAACCAGTTTGGTCTGGGTGCATTTGAGAAAACTGTTCAACCTTCTTTTTCTGCATTTAAAGCCATGATCAGCGATATACACTTATTGCAATGTAAAAGATGTAAAAGTGGTTTTGTAAAATACTGTTATGCATCATTTTTTAAAAGACAGATACTTTTCTTTGGTTCAAGTTTAAAATAAATCTTTTAAACATAAAATACATACATGTACATTAGTTTTCACATTAGGTTTGACAAAGCAAACCAGGTCAGCTAGTTCTAGAGAGTGCTAACAAAGAACATAGGGATATTATACATAATAATGCCTTATAACAAAGGCCATTATATGCAAACCCATGTATCCTGGTAGTGAGCGTTTAGTTCCTATATATAATAAATACAAAAAAGCTAGTTTTTGATTTTGTGGTTTTATGTCTTTCTATGTTTTGGCTTGACCAATTCCAAATCTCTCCTTAAAGAAGTGCAGTGTTTGCATGTACATTACAGTAACTAGTTTTAAAGCTAAACAAACTACTTAATGGTTGTTTTTTTTGGCTAATATTATGATTAATGTTTGACCAATAAGTCCAGGACATTTATTTTTGCCATGTTTGCCAGACTGCCAGTTCATGAGCTCCCAAGCTCTCAAATTATTTTTAAGTATATATTGGCCCAAAGATGAAAGTGTTTGACTTCTGGTAATTGGTTATAACAACAGAATAATCTCAAACCCAATGGGATAAATTGTGTTGGGTTGGGTTTGGCATTATTCCAAAAGAACTGTCACAAGTATTTTCTCAAGTAATTACGTGGGTGATATTTAAATCAGGTTAATATAAAAAGTACTGTTAATATAAAAATTGTTAATATAAAAAGTTACTGCAAACCAACGAACAAAATGTGCTCAGTGGCATTAAGATTTGAAAAAGTTATGTGTCACGGAAATTTAGACAGAGAGTAAATATACACACAGAACAATTCTAGTACAATCCTGTGTTTAAATGTGGACCGAAAGTACAAAATATACCATTGTGTACAAGTTTGACTGCCGCTATCATTCTAGGAAGGCTTTTCATTAGATGTTAGAACTATACCACCAGGATTTGATTGCATTGTATTAATAAACACTGGCATTGATGAATGTTGATGAATGATTAGTTCTACATCACAGCTCCCCTTCAACTAATCTTACTCATTTGATGGTGTTCAATCACCTCAGAGAACAGGCCAGTGCTGGGGATATTTACACCCTTTTAGCCAATGTATGCCATGGTAGCCTCCATAGTGACTCCAGGGTGTTGCATAATAATCTAGTGCTTTTCTATGAAGAGCTGTGTGCTTGTAATTGAATGCTTGTGTCAGCAATGGATTGATTTTTAAGCAACTGAGTTCTCTAATTAGAAGGGCTGTCTACAAAGTTTGAAATCATAGTGTTAAAGTTGTATTACAATTCAGTTGATTATATGCAATGCTATTGCAATATACTTTAAGAAATCAAACATGCAGCTAAATCGTTCAAAATGCATACATGGTACATTAAAACAAACAAACAAATGGATTTATCCAATTCAAGAAAAACAAGTAAAACAATTCAATAGGAATGTTTAGTTCAACTTCTAATGCAAACCTTCTCATGTCTTCAGGGAACATTGACAGCATCATAAAGAAATATGTTGCAGGTCATGTAGATTAGATGACCATAGAACATTCTTGCATGATAGAACTGTCTTGAATAAAGTGCCATCTGACTGTGTAAACTCCAACATGTGTTTGTTTATACTATGTACCAAATTGGCTATAAGAGGTGTACCAAGCTTGCAAAAGGTATGTTGACCTAAGTGCAAAATATCTTTGTGTCCAGAGGTGTGATAAAATGTGTGTGTGTGTCCATGAACTGCTCACATGGCTTTGTTTACACTTTGTATATCTCATTGGTCAGGCCCAGATACAGCAGGTCACACAGGGAAGTACCTAATTGGCTGCTGGAAGTGGCAGTGGTTGAGGAACATGTTAAAATAGCTGCACTGTTAGAGACAGATCGCTTCCTCAGTCTGGAGTGTCTGTGGTAAGTAACCTCATTTTCATTGTCTGAATCTTTGCTGGATTAACCATGAGCTTTTAATCACAGTGCTGTGCAGACTTATATTTAGGTGTATGTATGTTTGTATCCTTTGTCAGTGCGCTGAACATGATTGCACCTGGTTTCACCATTTCTGGTTTGGAGTGAGTTCTTTTGCACACTCTTTTGCTTCCTTACAGGGGAATACCTCCAATGTTTAAAATGTTTAAACATTTCTCAACGTTTAGACAGTTATGTAGCATGGTTTAATGTGATGTGATCATGGTTACTGAGTCAGGGTTGTTGACAGTGGTGGTGATAGCAGCCTGGGGTCATATTACAGAAATCTGTTTGTCTTAAAGTAAAATCTGACAGGTCAAGCTACAGAAAGTTATTATGTGAGACAGTTATGAATGCCACTTGATGTCTGAAATGTTGTTTTTGCAATAGTTATGAGAGAAGAGTTTGGCCTAGTTTTTTTTATCCAGACAGTGATTTACTACCAAAAAAAAGCTAAAATCCTGAAAACACATGTTGGTTCCTTAATGACTTTTATAAGAAAAATTAAAGGTTCATATTTTAATGTGTCCTCTGTTTCCTATCAGCATCACTGTAAGGAAGTCAGAGATGAAAAGTTTCTCTACAAACCACCTTTTCCCATCAAATTATTCAAAAATATTTTCTTTAAAGTGATGGTGATAAGAACTAGGGATTGCATGTCTACAACACAACAATTAGCCATTTTGTTTTCTATCTAAACCCACAAGGAATCTGCATTTGTCTTTTAAACTTTAATATGTAACAATGATTATGATTAAATAATTTGAAAAAAATATTTTCTATAAAGAATATTTGCCTTACAACATTCTCCAAGTGTCTCTCCCTCATAATTGGACAATAGCTTTTACATTCTCAAAACTATTATAATATAATATATTACACAACTTGCGGCATGACTTACTGTGATAAGAGTTTTAGAGACATTTAGTGGCCATGTTACAAAAACATTCTAAAATTCCACCTCTAAAATTATGTAGACACTATGGCAACGTCTGTTAGGACAGAATTTTGGATGTTAGCTATCATAGACTGAGAGATACTAGATTCATAACCTTAATCTGTAGTTAGATAAGATTGGTGTATCCGTCCACTTCGTAGAGTGTTTAATGCAGTGACAGTCTACATAGTTTAATATGACAACTTAAAATGTATAATCTTACTTATTGCAAGTCAAGCACCTCCACATGTCAATGGTTGTACAAGTCAGTAGTAGGACAATATCTTGGTAACCTTACAAAGTCTGAGCAGAGTCCCTGGGCCATGCAGAGACATGCTTGCTGCATTACCTCTGTCTGGCTGCTGGGTGAGCGCTGTGTCCTCCACCCTTTAATTGTGGTACTTGTTGTGATGACTTGAAGGCTGGCTGTTGCATGTGCTGACCCAGCTCCATTGGCAACAGCATGCCCAGAAGATACCCCTATGCCTACTCCTGCACGTTGCCTTCTCGAACGCTCGGCCATTGCTGAACCATTAAACTTAGTTCCACAGCCAGCTCGAAGCATTGCTGGAGGCCGGCGCCGACAGGCTGGCACGCTGCTCCGCCTGCTGGTACTTGCTGGTCGATGTCCAAATGTCCCCATTGGTGCCTTGTTTGCTGTCCTTGCTTGGTCTCTCGTCTTTTTCTTTGTGTTTGCGGTAGGACCATTCACCTCTATCACACTGGAGGGATCTCACTTCTGACACCAGTGTGACGTCTCCATAAACAAGGTTATACGAGAGACATAGAAAATGCTCTTTAATGAACATGGCAGCAGAGAAGTAACTGCTGTCAACTCTGGCTAAATGTCTAAGATTGCAGACAGATCACTTCTAATCATCCAACTCTACATGACAGCCTGGCACAAATTAGCACATACAGCTTGGACAAATGCTCCAACTAACTTTTTAGTCTTGTTCGACTACTTGGTAACAGACTTCAGAATCGTATTACAAATTTGTATCCCATCTTAATTTATTAATTTTATCTTGAATTAAATTAGGATAGGATTTGCTTCTGTAGTCTGAACTGTCATGTCGGTTACTAACTAATTAAATAATGTCAAATTTGAAGTGCAGTAAACTGGAAGTCAGAAGTGACAGTGCCCCCTGCTGTTTATCAGAAGGCAGCTGCTTTGCAGGTTCAGCTTGCATTTCTCAAATGCTTTAGCCAGTGGGCAAGCTGCACTTTGTTATTCCTCCTAATAAACAGTCACAAGATAAATGTCCTCATTATTTGCAGTCATCATTGTAGTATTTGATTTGATGAGTTTCACAATCATTAACACATAAAGATAATAAGAGGGGAGAGTTGAGATCTTGTCTGCAGTGTCTGAGATTTTTTTAAAAAAAAGCAAAGCAAACATCTCACAACCACCACTTTGCAATATAGACAAATGTAACATTATTATGCTATTATTTAAATCAGATTAAATCAAATTTATTTGTATAGCGCATTTAACAACTGATGTCATCACAAAGCAGCTGTACAGGAATTTAATGATAAGAAAGGTTTAATAGAGCATAAGTGAGCAAGCCATAGGAGACACTGGCAAGACACTGGCCTTTGATCAAACTACTCAAACAGTACTGATATGATTACTGCACCACCTTGTACTTCTATTCAGTTGCTCAGGTGTGCTTATATAATCATATTATGATATAACTAAGATGAATTATAGTACAGATGAAGAACAGTAATGATGACAGTTAATGAAGTTAGAAGGTTAGTGGAAACTAGTTAGAGTCCATGTTAATTTCAGTAGAGTCTGTAGTGAGGGTTAGGCAGCCATAGTGATCCGCCACTCAGAACCATATTTGGATGGTTAGATACAAGTAGGAATGCATGTATACTCCCTATTGCTAAGGGTCTAAGAGGATGTGTAGTCTTGTGGAAGTCGAGTAAAGGGGAAAAGAACAGATCTGAACATCATTTATTGTGTTTGGATCATGAGAATTGGAAAGTGCAACTAACTTCTAAGAATTTGTAGGTGTGGAACAATATCCCTGTAGATTTGTTTTTAGAAACTGGACGCAAGTTTCCCAGAAAAAATAAAAGATAATAAAGGCATGTAGTTACAAAACAATATAATAGTTTACTTTGTTTGTTGAGGCTTTTTTCTGCTGTTTTTTTTCACAAATCACAAAATACACACACACAAAAATCTGAATGAAAAGAAAACACTGGTTATTGTGTACAGGCTCTTCATAATTAGCCTAAAGCTTTATATGACATATCATTGTTCAGTGACAATGTCCATGATATACTTGGAAAACATATTGTGGCATCACAATAAGAATACAGTGCTAGGACAGCAACATTCCTCAATTTAGAACGAAGACTTGGAAAACCATATGGCTGTTGAAAGCTATGTCAATTGCAGTCGATTGTGGAGGTGCTTAGTGGAAGGTGAGGTGCCGCAACTCAGGATCCAGATTGAAGTGGAGCCAGCAAAGAAGCCCAAGTCCAAAGAAAGCCTCAGGCTAAGTGCCTGTTAAATTCTGGCTTTTTTCCCCCACTTGCTGCATTTCGTTTTCTGCATTATAAGATTTCATTCATGAGTTTTGATATTTTCTTATCCCTTCACATTGCTTAGGATTTTTTTGCTTAGGACTTTTTGTTTTGCCACCTGTGCACCTGTGTTTGTTTATGTGTGTGTTTTTGTGTGTGTTTGGCTGGTTAGAGGGTTATGCATCACTAAATAATTAATCACCATCAGTACAGAGGCACATTTAGGGATTGGCCCAGGGGTCCCTTGTTAACCAGATCAGTGAAGTGTGAAGAGTGTGAGAGTGGCTCACATACACACGTATACACACACACACACACACACACACACACACACACAGTCTGGTTTTTTTTGTAGTTCAGACATTATCTTTTAAAAATGCTTTAAAATAAATTTTAACTAGTAATAAAGGTTTTATGTCTTATGTGTGCAGTTACCATTGTTAAGTCATACAAGCATCATGCAGTCATACAAAGCTTGTAAATACATTTTTGGGCTTGCTTTATCTATGGGTTTTACAACAATGCTTACCAAGAACCACATTCGAATTTTGCTTAAGAGCTACACTAGCTTTGTCTAATGTAATATTACATTGGCTACAGTGGCCAATGCTATGTAATGGTGCAGCTGGCAAGATTTCATAATTTTATATCATAGAAAGCCACATATATACAAATACAGCTTGGTCACAGTAAAAACTAAACAGCACAAGAACAGAAGAAAATGAATCATATAGCATGTGGTCTTTTCAAGCTTTTGCAGAACAGTTGTAAGAACAATAGTTGAATATCAGTTTCAACCCTTAAAATGTCCTGCCCTGCAGTTGCAAGCTCTTGTGAAGCAGGTGTGATAGAAATGTAGGGAAGAAATAATCCCTAAGCACCCCATATATATATATATATATATATATATATATATATATATATATATATATATATATATATATATATATATATATATATATATATATATATATATATATATATATATATATATTAATCACTTTCTGTGGTTCAACTTAACCTTGCACTGCATGGCCTTGCACTGTTTGCGGTGTTGATATGTGGCAGATTGGAGCATGCCTTTGGCTGGCTTGAGGAAGCTGCAATTGGCACACTAAATAATGTAGGCCAGCAAAAGGCTTTATCTCGATCTGTCTCTGTCTCCTGTCTCTCTCCCTCTCTTTCTGTCTCTCTCCCTCTCTCTGGCTGTCATCCCCTGTGCACTGTCATATAGATTCCTCTCAATGTGGACACTGTCTGCTGCTTCATGGTCTCTGCTTTAAGAGTCTGATTGTCCTTGACTATGTATGTGTGTGTTTTAAAGCGGCATGTGTGTAAGTGTGTGTGGGAGAGAGGGAGTTCATAATGCAGTGGTGTTCCTCTAGAGGCACTCTTCTATTTACTGCATGGTAAATGTGTTCACTGTCAGGCTCTGGGCTGTGGAGAGTTTAAATTGGATTAAAACATAAAATCACTACATCAATCACCCACAGCTGTGCCTGCCAACATGCCTGTGTATGCGTGTGTATGTGTGTGTATTTGTCTGTATTTGTCTGTGTGAAGAGGTTATTAGATATTGTAGAATTTTTGTCTTAGCAATTTCTTTGTTTTGCTCTGAGGAAGATGTAGCATGAAGCCCAGTTCTTACAGAAATTTGTAGGCTCTGTAGCTGTGACTGTATTTTTTAGCACCCAGATGTTTGTTACTTTTTTTATTTGTTTACACATTTCAGCAACAACTCTTCTTTATTAGTTTTTTGATAGCCTAGGAGGGTACTGAAATCCTTCCAGATTTATCAACCATAATTTTTCCATCCTCAGACCCAACAGACTAACTGACTGCCTAGAAAATACGCTCTGATTAACTTTAGACAACGTTGCACCTATAAAAATTAAAAAGATGCAACAGAAAAAGCTTGCTCTGTGGTACAACAATGAAATACGCACCTTAAGACAGACAGTACGGAAATTAGAGCACAAATGGAGAGTGACCAAGCTGGAGGTATTTCACTCTGCTTGGAAGGACAGCCTTAGCAGTTACAGAAAGGCACTTGTTAAAACACGCTCAGCATACCTGTCCACACTCATCGAACACAACAAAAACAATCCTAGAGTTTTATTTAGCACCATCGCAAAACTTACCAAAAATCAGGCAGGAACGGAACCTCAGATACCCGCCAACCACAGCAGCAATGATTTCATGAACTTTTTCAATAGCAAAATCGAGAATATTAGACAAAAAGTTCTACCAATACGAGTAACCTATCCTTCATCCGGTTTGGCTAAAACAGCACAAAATGTGGGTTTGGCTCAAACAGCACAAAATGTGGTTTTAGAAGAAAGACCAGAAACATTTTCTCCACTACAGCAGACAGAACTAGAAAAACTTATCTCTTCTTCAAATTCTGCTACATGCACACTCGATATGATTCAAACAAGCCTATTGTAACAAGTATTACCAGCTATTATTAAACCTATCTT
This sequence comes from Megaleporinus macrocephalus, assembly GCA_021613375.1. NCBI lineage: Eukaryota > Metazoa > Chordata > Actinopteri > Characiformes > Anostomidae > Megaleporinus > Megaleporinus macrocephalus. Next base: position 34,258,154 of record CM038709.1, on the reverse strand, counting down.
AACTATCATCAACTCTTCTCTTAGTCTGGGTCATGTACCTAAGTCTTTTAAACTAGCTGTGATAAAACCCTTGATAAAGAAGCCAAATCTTGACCCCAGAGAACTGTCCAGTTATAGACCCATTTCCAATTTACCTTTTATCTCTAAGATTTTAGAAAAGGCTGTAGCTCGACAACTCTGTTCTCATCTACATAAGAACAACATAAATGAAAAATTCCAATCTGGTTTTAGGCCACATCACAGCACAGAGACAGCTTTAGTTAAGATAACAAATGATCTTCTTCTTGCCTCTGATCAGGGCCACGTATCTCTACTGGTGTTACTCGATCTAAGTGCAGCTTTATAGATCACACTATTCTCTTGGACAGGCTAGAAAATATAGTTGGAATCACAGGAACAGCGTTATCCTGGTTCACATCTTACCTTAGTGATAGCTTTCAGTTTGTAAAGATAAATAATGTATCGTCTAACACTACAAAAGTGAAATATGGAGTTCCACAAGGTTCTGTTTTAGGTCCTCTGTTATTTACACTATATATGCTACCATTAGGCTCAGTTATAAATAGACATGGAATTAGTTTCCACTGTTATGCCGATGATACACAACTGTACATATCAGCCAAACCAGATGATAAATCCAGATTAAATAAGATAGAAGATTGTGTAAGAGATATTAGACTTTGGATGCTACAGAACTTCCTTCTTTTGAACCCTGACAAAACGGAAGTTCTCCTCCTCGGCCCAAAGGCTGCTCGGACTAAATGTTCAGATTTAATGTTAAATCTTGCTGACTTCTCTGTAGTTCCTGGTTCAGTAGGCAAAAATCTTAGTGTAACAATTGACTCAGATCTGACATTTAATCAACACGTAGATAATATTACAAGAACAGCGTTTCTTCACTTACGAAACATTTCAAAGTTAAGAAATGCGTTATCTGTGTCTGATGCTGAGAAGTTAGTGCATGCCTTTATAACCTCAAGGCTAGATTACTGTAATGCATTATTGTCAGGATGCTCCAGCAGGAACCTGAATAAACTTCAGTTGGTTCACAACGCTGCAGCTAGAGTACTAACTAAAACCAGGAAATTCGATCACATCAGTCCAGTTTTATCAGCGCTACACTGGCTTCCTGTTAAATTCCGTATCGACTATAAAATTCTATTACTGACGTATAAAACCCTGCACGATGTCGCACCGGAGTACTTGCAAGATCTTATTTCCTATTATGAACCGCCACGTTCACTCAGATCACAGGATGCTGGTTTTCTAATAGTTCCTAAAATTCAGAAGACTACAATGGGGGGGGGAGAGCTTTTTCCTACAAAGCCCCAAAATTGTGGAATAATCTCCCAGTTAATGTTCGGGACTCTGACACAGTCTCAATATTTAAGTCTAGACTGAAAACATACTTATTTAGTGTAGCTTTTGGTAATTAATCTTCTCTTTTAGATAAAGGCAGGTGATCTGGGTGTTCTTGGACACAGAGGTTTATGGTAAACTGAGATGTTGGTGCTGTTGTTCCACCACTTCACGCGATCACACAGGTTTGTTGATGGTGGAGTGGGGGGACCCCAGTGTCTCAGGGTACTCTCATGTCCATGTTACCTTCTGGTTCTCTCCTTTTAGTTTAGGCTGTTATAGTTAGATCTGCCGGAGTCGCCAGCCGCACTCAAAAATTCTGAAAATTCATATTCTCTACAGTCTTACTCCCGAGCCCAACTAACTCTCTCTCTTTACTCTTCCTGAGGAAATGACTGTCCTCCCGTCTGTTGAACGCTGTTGAAGGACTAATCATCGGGCCATCACCCCACCATCACCAGCCAGCTCACCTGTCCATTACTACTACACCCTCAGTTACAGCACTGTGCCATCCAGATGCACCAGCACTGAGATAGGATGGGACTGTTTCAGCTCACGCCCACTTAACATAAAGACTCAGTCATAGACTGCCTCAGCCAGAGACTGCCTCAGTCATACACTGCCTCTATCTGTGCAGCTTCTAAAGCTTTGCTATCCAGATTTCAAACAGAGGCTCCTTTCTTTGGTATTTAGTTCAAACTGTAAATACTGTTTGACCAGAGGAGGATGGGTCTCCCCTTGTAAGTCTGGTTCCTCCCAAGGTTTCTTCCTCCAGTTGAGGGAGTTTTTCCTTGCCACTGTTGCCTCTGGCTTGCTCACTGGGGGATATATGTTATAACTGTTTTCAAAACTCTGTAAAGCTGCTTTGAGACAACATCGTTGTAAAAAGCGCTATATAAATAAAATTGACTTGACTTGACTACTGGTTTTTGCACTTTGTGCATGAGTGACATCAACTTTTAGTTAAAAGGTGCAGAAACAATTAATAATCAATGGCTAACTGTAAACAGTTGCAGGCACAATTCACAATTTAATGTCAAGGCATGTTGTTGAGTATTCAAAGGTATGATTTATATAGTGTCCGATTCATGTTGTGTCTCTAACAAAATTTAAATTAGGAAGCTGAAGAAATATAGATTGCACTGACTGCTTTATTAAGTGACTGTAGTGGCTAGATGTCTGAAGCAGCAGTAAGAAAGGACTTGGTCATTTAATGTAAAATTTGGTGTGAGCTCTGAGAGGAACACAGTCACGTAGTCAAGTGTGAATCACTTCCAATCTTCATATACATAAAAGCAATAAAGACAGTAAGAATGTGATAATTTAATGTGAATATTGTATAGATTAAGGTATGACTGGAGTTACAATACTTACTCAACAATCAAATGATGAATATAACTCTTTATTGGTTATTAAATAAAATACAAATGAATACAAGTTCTCTGTTTCACTAATTACATGGTTAAATCTTCGTATAAACATTGCACAAACATAAGTGTCTACTGCTGTGTTCTTCTTTGTTATATATTCCTGCTTTACTTACTGAATTACCTGTTCTTGACAGTATCTTTCCTAAATTGCTACTCTGTTATGACACGGAATTTGGTCCAGCACCATTTATGAACCCAATTCAGCATCTATGCTTGCTGCTTTACATTAAAAAACATTTGTTTTTTATTTATTTTAAGAAACCTAAAGTCTTTGTTTTAACCTCAACATTTTTTGTTGAATAATAAATTATTAAATTATTTTATTTATATTTTTTCAATAGGCTCATGCTCATGTGAGTGTTTGGATATCACTTGCAGTCTAAAGTTTCTCCATTAGGGCACAAATCAACACCCGAACAAGCTTGTGAGTGTTTGCATTTACATTCATTAAAATGACAGTTGAAGTAAAAAAAAGATGATGACTTACTAGGTATGCTGTTTGAGTATGTGAGTTTAACTTCAAAAATGTAACTCTAAGCATACTTCTTGCAAAGCTAACATTAGCTTCTAGTGCTAACAAGGGCAGTACAACAAGAGTAGCTACATATAACCCTACACCACAGATTAATAAAACAAATACAAGGATGCACAATTTCTTAATTTGTCTTAAATGCATAGCTCTGAGCAAAATACACGAATACATACAAAATGTACTAAATAAAAGTTTTCAAACGTCAACATCTAGAATATACATTTCAAAAAATAATGTGCACATTATAATCACATAACATTATAAGCACATAACATGCACATTATAATCTGATCATAATAGGATTTCTACATGTAAAAAGCATGCTCCAATTTAAGAGTTCAATTTTGCCTCAGCAAATTGTCTCATTTGCATGCAATATACTGTTTCTGATTTCTTTCCGATTTCTCAAAAAACAGACCATGCAAATGGAAATAAGCAAGCATCATTTAAACAGAGAGGTTTACCTTATATAAACGTTGGTTTAACACGCAAACCAACTAAATGCTTAATGAGATGAGCAATTAAAACATTCTTTATCTTATAGATTATGTGTGTTCATATTTTGAATTAGTGCATGTAGGTGTGTGTGTGTGTGTGTGTGTGTGTGTGTGTGTGTGCGCAGAGTGACTCACATCAGGCAGGGTCGTTTGTACATATTCACTCCTGCCCTTGGGTTGCGTTGCTAGATACTACGACACATATTCCGAACACCCAATTGAGATGTCAATTGAGATTGACAGAAGAGATTACTATTTAGGAATGCAGTGGGGGAACAGGTTAAAAATAGAGACACTCCCACAAAAATCAAGAGTGTTAGCAGGTGTGTAGATTCTCTTCCTCAGTAAGTAAAGCTTGTGTAAACTAGAATAAACTTGGTGTGTGAGGCTGTGGCATGCAACCTGCTACTAGAACAGCTCTACACCATATTTAATAGTTTACTAAAAGGAATAAAAAAAAAGACACCATTGTAATTTTAAATACTAATATCGTTTGCCTGCTTAATGTAACTGATTGCTGTATATTGCAGACATTTCAAACAACTAAGCTATGCTAGTGCGGGTCTGTAATTATATGCATGCTTTCTGTTTTACAATATGTAAGCTAATTCATTTAACCATTTTTGAGCACAGGGATCATTGACCCAGATCACCCATTCAGCACACAACAGTCTAGTGTGCCCATTCACATTGACTTTCTAAGTATTGTTGTTACAGGGACACTCTGTAGCACTTAGATTGGAAGATGTGGAGAAAACAATCAAATGTTGGGTCATTGCATCTTCACACATCCATACACATCCACCTGTCAGAAGATAATTGATAATGATGATAATTTACATATATCAATCCTAAAGAAGCAGCAACAAAAGCAACCTGTCTACATCTCTGGCCCAGTTTACGCTTGGTATTAACATCCCTATAGAGTAATCTGATCATGAGTGGACATGTATAGCCACGTACATCTGACATTCCATGTGTCTAAGTTTGTTTTTTACAATAATGTCTGTCTACATTGGTGTTGAGTATTTTGTTTTGTGTATGTGTATGATTATCTTCCTCACATACACAGATCTTGTGCGACCCAGTTGGTCAGCTCATGTGACTAGTATCTGTGTTGTACACTGATAAGATTTTAGCCAAACACATTTAGACGTATTAGTCGAATGGGTCACTGGACAACATTCCAATTGCTGTGTCATGTTGCCATTCTGCAGTTAGTTTTTACAGTAATTTCTGTTCATATTGCTATGAATGTGTTTAGGGTGTTTGGCTTAATATGTGGCTCAAATGATTCTCAAACCACCTCCTGAAGTGGTTATAGTGATTGGATCTGTATCTGTTTTAAATGTATCCTGGGTGCGTTTACTCTTAAATTTCATGTTGGCCTTATCCAGATATAATCCTAATACTCAAGACACATGACATGACCAGGTATAAGCTTGGTCTTAAATGTGTCTCCACTGACCACATTTCATTTTTATTATTGGAGGGCTACTCACATTTACAAAGCCAGTCTTTCAACACATTTGTTGTTGGAGTCCTCATTTATATTAATGCAAGGGCTGATGCTCTATAACATTTACACGACAAACGTTATAGCCATAGCTCACCCAGGACACATGTTAATGCCAGGTGTAAACACAGAAAATGGTCAAGTAAAATGAACGATGATTGTTCCTGATATAGAAAACCACAGGACAGATTTAAGGACCTTAGGAAAAAAACTACAAAGAAAATGTAGATTATGAGTCATTTAAAACTCTTAGATTAATACCAGACTAATACCAGAGTAATTGCCAAAATGTATTTCATTTGATATCAGAAGTTATAAGCATCCATTAATTTGTGATATATATGATACAACCGATGATATATGATGATATTTGTGATATGAACAATTTTAGATACTACTCTGCGTTTCATCAGTCTTTCTTCTGCTTCTTCCACTGCCCTTAGGTCTTTTGCGGGTGAGTGAAGATAAGGCCCTTAAAAAGAGCACCACCTAGAAAGAACATATACGGTAATGGAAAGAGACAGAAATAGGCATAAATCATGTAAAGCTCCTGTGCTCATTAAGACTTCCTAAACAATCTGTGCTTTGAATTTTCTGCTAATCATGTGATTGCCATACAGAGTGGTATTTTTTTTTTTCATTTTCAAGTCTGCTGGCCTAAAATCCTTGCACATCTGGATTTATTGAAGCTTTTGTATGAAATTCTTCTTTAGCTTCACTTATGACAACTGAATGAAGTTAAAGATACACTTGATAGTGCTTAAAAAAAATTAATTGCAATATTTCATCACTATTCCTCTCTTTGGGAATCATTATTTTAAGAATCTGCCTGATTAACTTGCATATGCCATCACCTGTACAGCTGTGGAAAACCTCACCCCAGAAATTTGGTAATTGGGAAAGAGCTTCATGACATGCCTGAACTTGTAACATGTTTCTTAACTCATGGATTTTTTTAACCCATAGAATTTATTTTCAAATTAATTTTATCTCTTTTTCGTGTAAATATGTGCTTTTTGTAGGTATGTGGTTTGTGGATCATTCTCATCACTGTAGTGACACTGGCATGGTGGTGTCAAGATTATAGTAAGACTATTCCTAGCTGGTTTACAAACCAAATATATCTAGCCATGAGTGCCCTGTGGGCAGCGTCTTATTACCACTGATAAAAGAATAAAGACCAGTGCAAACTGTGCAGCAGCAGCTGAACCATCGTCCCTAATTTTTTATCTAAAAGGTGAACCAACAAGGTAGGAATTTTAACAGGTTTAATAGGATGGACAGTCCGTGGACACAGTGTTTAAAAACTTAGCACTGCTGTGTCTGATACACTCATACCAGCACAACACCAGTTAACACAATACCACCATGTCAGTGTCACTGCAACGCTGAGAATGATCCACCAACCAAATAATACCTGCTCTGTGGTGGTCCTGTGGGGGGCCTGACATTGAAGAACATGCTGAAACAAGGCTGTCAAAGTACATAGAGAAACAAATGAACTATAGTCTGTAATCGTAGAACTACAAAGTGCAAGTACAGCTAATAAAATGGACAAATAGAGTGTAGATACAAGTAGGTGTTTGTAATTTTAGGACAGATCAGTGTATATATAGTAAGTAGTTCCAGGTCCTTTGACGTTGGGTTGGGCAGGTAACTTTAAAAATGTATTCCAGTATGCAATACTTATTACCTGCTAGAAATGTAATTGTAACCTAATTAAAAAAAATTACTATATTAAGTTTCTCTTATAAATCCTCTCTCTTTAAAATAAATTAAGATTTAAATATAATAAAATAAAATTTTACTAAACATAGAAATTAATATTAAAATTGCATTAAATATAAATTTAACCCATTTGTCAAGCGCATTTATGCAAATGAATCATAGTCATGAACATTATAAACCTTAGTTATAAATCTTATTTATTATTAACTTTTTACCATACCTTAGTAGATGATTCCTTTTGAAATGGGCTTCATATGAGAAAAAACTGGCCTTCATTTGTTATCTGCACTAAAAGACTTGTACTCGTTCATAAGGTTTCATATCAGTGCATGGTGCTTGGACTTGATGATTGTTTAGTTACACTTTGTTGGATTGTGTACTTGTTTAGTACAGTGCAAAAGTTTTAGGCAGGCACTGTGGAACATTATATTTCAAAACACATTAATTTTTTATATTCCAATTGTATTATTACAGAAAGTAGTGGTTTTATATTTGTCATTGTGTTTCTTTAACCCTTTCCAAGCCTTTTCCTTGTGGCAACCCAGTATTTTTTGCAGTTCTCATCTTAAAACCTGGTTTGGCTACTCACTACTTTATTAAGCTAAAGCAAGATTGCTGGTAAAGGAATTAAATAGATTTATGCATTCTCTTGGGCACCCAAGAGAAATGTGGAATTAAACTTTGTTCTTCAAACTGGCTAAAATATATTTATATATTCTATACTTTAAACAAGCTAAGGCGCCTAAGACTTTTCCACAGTAGTGTATATAAAATAATTTACACACAATACCATTTTACACCAATTAATTGACAACTATTGCAAAATCAGGGCCTTCATCTACTCTTCAGCTTAATTTTCTATTGACCAAGAACTGGGAGAATACTGTTGCAAAGTCCCCAGACTGTGTTCTGTAAGTTTAGTTTATCTAAGCTGCAGAACATGGCATGTTGCATGCTCCCTTGGCATGTGGTATTAAGGAACTTGCATGATCGCTTTAGGGAATGTTAATGTTAAACTTAGAAGGCTTTGCTCCTTAGATTTAATAGTCTGGAGTAGCCTGCAATCAATTTGTATTTGAATTCAAGGACAACTTATTACTAAACATTAAACATTTAAATAATACAATGTCATTATAATCAAAACCTTGCAACTGATTTTTACAGCATTTTAAAATGGCACAAGCTGTTTTTATTGAGAGCATAACCAATAAACATTTGTATATTTTATGATTCATAGTAAATGAAGTGCATTAATGTACATTGAATTTATATTGAACTTATTAAACATAATTTTTTTAATGTATTTAGCTAAAAACATGTCATATCTTTAGATTCCTGATATTGAAATACCCCTGGCTTTTACACATTTAATTTCAAACCTTTCATTGACTAACCACTGTTACAATATCTCACAAAAATAAGTACACCCCTCACATTTTTATTCTAAATACTTTATTATATATTTACATTCAACACTGAATACAATGTAACACTTTGATACAATGTCAGTGTACAGCTTGTATAGCAGTGTAAAGTTGCTGTACCATCAAAAATAACTCAACACACAGCCGTTAATGTTTAAACCACTGGTAACAAAAGTGAGTACACCCCTAAATGAAAATGACCTAATTGTGCCCAAATTGTCAATATTTTGTGTGGTCACCATTATTTTCCAGCACGGCTTTAACTCACTTGGGCATGGAGTTCACTAGAGCTTTACAGGTTGACAATGGAATCCTTTTCTACTCCTCCATGACGGCATTATGGAGCTGGTGGATGTTAGAGACCTTTCGTTCTTCCACCTTCTGTTTAAGGTTGCTCCACAGATGCTCAATAGGGTTCAGGTCTGGAGACCTGCTTGGCCAGTCCAGCACCTTTACCCTCGGTTTCTTTAGCAAGGCAGTGGTCGTTGTCATGTTGGAATACTGCCCTGCGGGGATTATGCTCTGTTTCAGTATGTCACAGTACATGTTGACATTCATAGTTCCCTCAATGAACTATAGCTCCCCACAGCCAGCAGCACTCATGGAGCCCCAAACCATGACACTCCCACCACCATGCTTGACTGTAGGCAAGACACACTTGTCTTTGTACTCCTCACCTGGTTGCCACCACACACGCTTAACACCATCTGAACCAAATAAGTTTATCTTGGTCTCATCAGACCACAGGACATGGTTCCAGTAGTCCATGTCCTTAGTGTGCAAACTGTTTGTGGGCTTTCTTGTGCATCATCTTTAGAAGAGGCTTCCCTCTGGGACGACAGCCATGCAGACCAATTATACAATGTGTGGTGTATGGTCAGAGCACTGACAGGCTGACCCTCTACCCCTTTAACCTCTGCAGCAATGCTGGCAGCACTCATACGTCTATTTTCAAAAGCCAACCTCTGGATGTGACACTGAGCATGTGTACTCAACTTTCTTGGCCCACCACTTTAAATATTAAAGCCCTTTGAGAGCTTATATTTAATGATGAATCAAGTCTGCAGAGCAGCACTGTATACCATGGGCAATGTAGAGATAAAAGAAAATAGTGTTACTGTACTTACATGCATGACATTTGTGGATGTGGACATTTTTATTTTGGAGAATCACTGCCATGTTTTTAGGTCATAAACCGAAATGTTGAAGTAGTCTTGGATGTCTGTTGTCATAATTTAGAGTGACAGAAACATTTATTTCTTAAGGCCTACAGTTTGTTGTTTCTTGACTGCATTGGATGGACTGTGAACTATGGTAGCTGTTGCCTCAGATTGTCAGTCAAGATTGTTTGACAGAATGCATTTAAATTTCAGCCTTGTTCCTTAGTTCAAATACAAGAGAAAAACATTTTATATGGTAATGGCTGTGCATGCTTTATTTCTCATGGTCTAGTTTCTTTGTTGTTTTCACACTATACACACATAAATGCAACATATGCAATTCAATATAAAACAACATGAATCATCAATTGAATAAGTGATTCTAAACCTTTGAATGGTAGTGTAAATATTGGTTAATCCATATTTAAGCATAAATGTGTACCTTATACTTACTCTTCTAAAAGTAAATGTCATTTATTAGTTCCCACTGAAACCTCTGACTCTATGTGTTCATAAGGAGTTGCACATATGAAAAAGTCTTGACTGGTATAGAATTCTAGCCTTGCATTCTTTATATTTAAAATAAAAATATGGATTATTCTGTGGCATTAGTCTATAATCATGCCATAATACTTTTCTGCCAGCATTCAGCCAGAATGTATGCTTTGCTACAGTTTTCTGGTATTCAGCAGATGTGAAGATGCAAGGAGGTTCTTTAAGGAGCCAAAAATGATTCTTACATGGCATCACTTCTGTTTTTGATACCTTTATTTATGGCAGGAACCTTAGAAGAAGATAATAGGAAAAAACTATCTGTTACATATAGCCAATTTTAGATCAATTTGCAGGGTTCTTATGGTAGAAGTTAGCACCTTTAATAGGCCCGGTGTGATGGAGCATTGTCAGGACCTTCAGTGTGCTCTGAAATCACTCAGTGCGCAATTCTTTATGCAGCAGCATAAGCGATGAAATGGCCGCTTAATGACAGAGGAGAGATCCTGCCGTCCTTTCTTTGCAGTGACCTGGTTAGGTCCGTTACCAAGAACTCAGCATGACGCAGCAGAGTTTCTAAACCCTGCGCTTTCATCACACACACGTCTCAGAGATTTGTGTGCAAAACCAGTCGATTCTGGCATGTCCTTGTCTGAGCTCTCCTATGTTCCACAGCTGAAAGCTCACTTCCTGTTTCTACTAAAAACCCTTCAGGAAAGCAGATTTGTCTTTCAGTGGAGTGCGGCATGCTGGTGTAAATTTGCTATCTGAATGATACATAACCCATTTCTATTTGTCTCTCTTTCTCTCCCCCCACTCTCTCTCTTTCTCTTTTTCTCTCTCTCTCTCTCTCTCGCATGCTCTCTTTCTCTCTCTTTCTCTCTCGCATACTCTCTCTCTCTTTTTCTCACTCTTTCTCTCTAGCATGCTCTCTCTCTCTTTCTCTCGCATCCTCTCTCTTTCTCTCTCTCTCTCTGGTATTCTGCAGGTTGGAGGAGGTGAAGATGACAGCTCTTATTCCTGTGCTGCTTCTTCTCACGGGTCTTTCTGTATCGTTCACTCTGAAAGTGGTGTCTAAGAGAGGTTCAGGTAGGCCCTGTTTTTTTTTTTTTTACACTCCCTCTCCCTGTGTCTCTCAACCCTCTCCTGCTGCTGTCTGTCACGATTTTAGCACCCCCACCATAATGGTCTTAACAGCCGATTTAATTTACGATGATCAAAGCAATAGCATTCGAAAGGATTTACTGGGCATAATTAATGTGTTAAATGTTAATTTAATGGTGCAATGGTGTATGTGCATGTGGGGACTAAATTACATCAGCATTTTTTTCTTTTAGTCTACTTTCTTTTGAGAATTTGTAATACATTTTCAAAATATATTTTATGAATGTGTTAATGTTGTACACATTTGTAAATGTTTTCTATTTTTATTTTTTAAGTAATTTAAACATCAAACCAGTCAAGCCAGTCAAACTAGAGTAATGACAAAAACATTTTTTTTTATTACTGCGGTTAAAGAGATATATGGTAGAAAATGCTTCTGTTAGAATTTTTAGTTTATATAAAAGCCTCTGATGAGCAGATCAGGTCCATCTTAGAGTCACTTAGAGTCAGTTTGACCACACACTGCAATGGAATAGGTGACACAAGTCCTGTTCACAAATTCTTCAACACGGTGAATGTTTCTGCTCTAATTCAAAAAGTGACCCAGAAATGGGGTCAAATTCTGAATATGTCTTCATCATAACTTTTTTTTTGCTTTCAGTTCTCACATTATGGAAACATTCTGTTATTTGTTTCTAAATTTAAAATTAAATGGAAAAAAGTTTGTGAACAGAGACGGTTGATAAGGTTTGCTATGGTGAGAGAATATGTTTCTATAATAATAATTTTTCTTCTACGCACACAATACATCCTCAGTAAGACTCTATATTCAGTGTTTGCATAAGACCAAGGATCTGGGTATTAATATAACCAAAGTGACCTTAGAAAGCTGCAACCAACAATGCACATAAAATAGAACAGTGTTTAGAATGAAAAACATGTTCCTATTCTGTGGTTTCAAGATACATGTCTGAATATTTCATAAAACTGCATACGTATTATACTGATACCCCCATAGGTATTCATTTCTGTCTTTTATAGCTAAAGAAATACAAACATGTGACTATGTTTTTTATGTATATAGTTTTTCACGTTCTTTTAGCTAGGATATAGGAGCCCTTTGTAGATGTTCTAATGCTGCAAAATTGATAAGCGACCCTCTAACTAAATAATATCTGGTCGCAGCCGCTTTGCTTTGATTCACAGGGTAGAAAGTTACTGATAAATTGTTGCATAGCAACAGATGGACTGGCAGTAAGTAATTGTAAACAGACAAAGGGCACCTGTACCTTTTTTCTCGAACCCCCTCATATAAATGATGTATTCTACTGCTCAACTGTTTCTGTAGATTAGGTAATTAGCTGAGCCCTGTTAGTTCCAAGCGTAGACTACTTCCTGAGCTACAGTTAGGTAAAAGTAGTGAAGATACGCAGAAAAGTTTTCTGCTATTGCTCTAAAAGGTAGGACTCTGGTGAATTAGCGTTTACCCGCTATAGTGGGGTGTCAGCTGTTAATTAGGCAGTCAATGTGAGGTCAGAAATCATGTTGAGTGTCAGTATTTCATTCCTTTTTCAAAAGTATGCTAGTTGTTGATTGTTAACTTGATATAAAGACAACTCAGTTACTCTGGATAGGTATACGTAGAGATAGATATACCTAATATATGCCTATCCTATAAACCCTACCCTATAAACTGGTATTTGCGTGGTGTGGAGGTCACAAAGCTTTAAGGTTTTGATATAAAATGCTTTTTTTTCACGTGAAAGAGCAAACTGTGCTTCTCATCTCTCAGCATCTTCCTGCACCTCATTATCTGGAGTACATGGTGGCCTTGGCACTCATTTCATGCTTCTTTTCCTTCTCATCCACTCACCCCAACACACACACACACACACATACTCTCTCTCATACACAAACACACTCTGGCAACAGAGTAACACCTCCAACAGATGGCTGGTTCTGCTCTCTTCCAGACCTGCGTTCTGCTGCATAATTGTTTGTTTTATATATATTTTCAAGACTTCATAAGAAACCCATAAAACTAAAACTTTTTTTATAGAATCTAAAAGAATATAGTGGTGTTTTTAATTTCTTCCTATACCTGGCACACCTGTAGCACACAGTCGGTTAAGAAGCTACCTACTTTTACTTTTGTATACTAAGAAAACACAAAATCCTGCCATATTTGTTATAGCTAAGGCAGATGGAAACATGAAAAAGGTGGAGTATTCCAAATGGTTCAGTGAAGTCTTAGAACATTCCTGTTAAACACAAGAACTTACAAATCATCACTGTCCAATAAAAAAAACATGTATCTCCATTTTTGTTGATTTTTAGTTTTCTTCCTCATTTGGACACAACAGCTGCCGTTTGCATTGTGTGAAAATATCATTATAAATGCTCTAAAATTTCTTGGGAAAAAATCTGGCCCCATTGACTTGTCCTCTCCTGTAAAGTTGTAATTTTGGAGATACTTGTTTTTCTTTGGTCATCAACAATATATGGATCTTTATACCCAATTGGTTTAACACTACAAAAACATTCATAACACTACCAAACTGTCCCTAATATTTCAGCTTTGACTGTATTGGTAGTTTTAGGTAATTCTGATAAGTTGCTAGTCAGTACAGAACAGAAGGGCTGTACACACATATACAATCATTGCAATTGTTTTTGAAAACATGAATGAAAGTTTAAATAACTGGGCCAAATTAAATGTGCAGCACAAACTAACAACTTTGTGTTTGGATTTTTTTTTTTTGTGTTTGGAAATTTGTGCAGGATTTTGTTTCAGGAGCACTGGAAAAGGACAGTCAAAGAAAATAAGTGAGAAAAGAAAATATTAAAATATATCAAGAAAATCAAAACCCACCAAAATCAAGATCAAGAATTCAAGATCCACTCATGCACCACATAAGGCTTTTCTGTCTATCCTTCCAGTTTTCAAAATGTGTAGCTGTCCAACATTTGTTCCTGAGGAAAGGAAATAATGGAAGAAAAAGGTGAATTTATGTGAATTAAGCAACAAAACTGCTGGCGTTCTTAGAACAATGGACTGACCACCTGGACCTTGTTAAAAGCGTTTGGGATTATTTAAATCACGTGAAGCAGAAATTCAGCTGACATTTAAGACTAAACTTAAAATATTTCTGCAGATTTCTAGAAAAACTTGTTTTTGTATAAAAACAAGTGTGTGCATACGCAAGTGTTTGTGTGCTTTTGTGCTCCAAGCAGACACACTACCTCACCCCCCCTAAGCACATACACAAACTCTCAGAACATCAAGGTTTCCTCTGACAGGTCTTCAAAGACTTTATTGTGCAGATTGGTCAGGGTCATGCTCTGATTGGTGGTTTTTGTGATAAGTGGATGGAAAGTCATGCTCTGATTGGCTCTTTCATAGCAGGTTGTGAGAAAGTGGATGAGGAGTGCATGGCAACCATTGTTTAGAGATTTAAGTGATGGAACGGTGCTCAGGCACTTCTCAAAGAACTGTTTAGGGGACAAAGGAGGAGATACGCACAATACTTTCCTTACTTCTCTCACACTCGTTTCTCATCATACTCTTGCATTGCACCTAGTGTCTTCCTGTGCTGCCCATTGGATTGGCATATTTCAGTACCTGTCAAGTTTTTAAGAAAAAATAAAATGACATGCCATCCACCCCTCTGTTTGTGATGGGTGTGTAGATGGATGATATGAACTTTACTCATCCTTTTCTGGGCTTATTTCATTGATTTACAACTGAGAAATATATGGATAAATAAATTACACAGTGCTGTTGCTGGTAATAACTATGAATTCTAAGGCTTAATCTAGTAAAAACAGCTACAAATTGTAAAATATTGTTGTATCATTGAATAAACAATCCAAGCACTTCATTATTTCACAACAAATTATTATATCTGTATGAATTCTCACTTTTTACACTATATCTCTAAAAGTATCCAAACATCCTAAGGTCACCATGGTTTTTGATGCCCATCTCAGATACCTTAAAGCTTTTAAACCACTTTAACACCACATGGTACAAACTTGACTGTACTTGGTACTAATCTCAGTCATGCTGCAGAAAACTGCTGTAATGTAAAGATGAGAGGTTATATTTAAAAGAGGATCATGGCAGCAAGACAAAAAAATGAAAAAAAAGCAGTGGAGTTTTGGAAGTACCACATGAGAGTTCGAATGACAAGACAATTCTGAACAAGAGGGTACACTAACCTTGTAGCTAGTGTTAGCACTTGTGTTTAGGGTGAAAAAAGTGGCTTCTCGCTCTCAACGATTTTCCCTGACCAGTCAGTAGTCTGCAACACTTTTTAATCATCTCTTGGTAACGGCTCAGCTCACTTGAAACCTTGATGGAGGTGAAAGCAAAAATAGGAAAACAAGCCTGTATTATGCAGTGGTTTTAAGGTCCAGAGCACAAGTGAAAAGATTATTTTTATTTTTACATGCAATGTGTTTATTGGCAAACATGCCTAAATGGAGTTTAGGAGGGTTTTTTTTAAATGATGCTAACTTACTTAAAATCTATTAAGACTGCCCACAGTTAGTTTCAAGTTTCCAAGGTTTTTCCCTAGACCTGACATGTTTATTTTCCAACATCAACTGTTAAACCTTTACAGAAGACAACATATAAACATGCAAACATGTAAATATTACTGCTTTTTATTGCACATTTGCACTGCTGACTGCATAACTGCGTATTTGCACAACCAAAGTGGTCTACACTGTTTACAATGGTTAACTGCACTACTGGTTTATACACACTGTGTATATTCTATTGATTTTTATATTCTATTTTTTATTTTTTGTTGTAACTGTTCTGTTTTGCCTTACCTTGTGCACTTGTGGAATAGCTACTGGATGCCTTGAAATTTCCCTCTGGGATCAATAAAGTATCTGTCTATCTATTTTTCTATCTGAAAAAGAGGCAAAAAGAGGGAAAAATGTCCTGTTAATACCTTAGATTTCAGATGAAACATTCAATGAGCAGATGTGTATGACACAGATTTAAGGCTGTGAGTGTGTGTTAAGTCTCAAATAAGCCTTCAAATAATCAGCCTTTTATCACAAAAAAAGTCTTCAGAGAGATGCAGATTCAGAAATGAAAGGTTTTATTCATTTACGACATTAAGGTCGGTGATCCTGATTTACAAGCTGGAAGTTGGGTCAATAAGCAAGTCAGCATAAGACTAGGGTGTGACTTCTGTCCAGGGTGATAATCTCCATTTTCTCATTTCATCATTTCATTGTTATAACTGCAGAAAAAAATAATACTATCCTAGTAGGCACAAAGCAAGAAAGTCTAAAAACCCTGAAACTGAATTTTTACTGATGAATGTGATACATTTGCATTAGCAAATGAACAAGCACCAGTGCATGAGTGTAATGAAGTAAATGACAGAAACTGCAATTAAATGCACACTGACACTCTGCCTCAGCACACGTTGTATATGCCCATCCCGTGTCATTAACTCCACTATAGTCTCCCAATCTCTCTGCTATTCTTGCTGTCCCTCGTTTTTCCAAATGCTAATGATGGATTAGCTGGTGCTCTGGCCTTGGCATTTTCTTTTATTCTCTCCCTTCTTCCAGTGCTTTCTCTCAGGTCCTTTTCTTTTTGCTTCCCGTCACGTCACTCTGACCTGTGGACCCTTTTGCTTTCCTCTGGGATTGAAAGACCCCAAACACAGAAGCGTACAATCCCCCTTTTTCTTTCTTCCTTCAACTGAGAGTTGAATTTTTCTATTTTCCACTTCAAATGTGCTCAAAAAAAGGGGGAAGAAAAGAACGCTTCTCCTTCATTGGTCCTGAGAGCCACCTGCTCGCCCGACGAGCCTCCTCAGATTCCCGACACCATGGTGACGGAGGTGAGTGGGCGAGAGGTATGGGAAAAGATTTGGGACAAACAGTGGACTCATTGTCACAAAGAAAACTTGTTCCCCAAAGGTCAGCAGTGGTCAGGTTGAGGTTGAGGAATGGGCAGCAAGAGGGAGGAGAGCCAGGCTTTGCAGCAGCAGGGAGTTACCATGGAGATGTCCTTACTTTCCCTCATATATTCATATTGAGACAAAGCGGAAGTACATGGACGCATTCAAATTAAGATTTTTGTGATTAGAGCTTGTAGGAAAGCTGAATGTTCTGAAACTCCCTTATCGGGAGAATTTAATAGATCAGCAGGAGGCCAGATATCAGAACCACTGCTGTGAAATGAAAGCTTTAACTACTACAGATTGTAGTGTTGCGCAGACATCTGCATTCTACCACTAACATAAATGCACTTAGCAGAATAAGTTTCCTGTCTTCTTTCAACTCTCTCTCTCTTCTTTTTTTTATTTTTCCATCTCTTGTTCATTTCTTCTTCTGTTTTTTTCTCTTTTGTTTCCTTCTTCCTCTTTCTGTCTGCTTTTATCTGTCTCTACCTTTTTTATTTTTGATGGCTCTTTCAATTTTCTTTCTCTTCCTCATTCTTACAAATGTACTTGTTTACTTAGATCTTCTCTTACACTCATTTCTTTTTTATTTCTGTTACTTGTTCTCTATTTTCTGCTTATCTTTTTATTCTCTTTTACTTCCTGTCTGTATCTCTTTCTCTCTATTTTCTTTGTTTTCTTTTCTTTACTCTTTTTTGTTTTTAGCACACCCGTTTTCTCAGATTCTTTCTATCAATCTGTATCTCTTATTCTCCTTCCCTGTCTCCTTCTCCTCCTCACTGTCTTTACAGAGAGCAGTAAAAAATGGAAATGTACTGCAGTCTTTATGGGTCTGGGTGATTGGATTTGCATGGCACTGAGCCAATGTGAACACACACTTACACATTTACTCTTACACACACACACACACACACACACACACACGCACACACAACGCAAACTGAAAGAGAATCTGTAACTCAAAATCAACATGGCAGTTTTATTGGGGTGCAGTTGAATGTCTAAACCAAACAACCATTTTAAGCTGCACACACTATCAGCTTTCTTTATTTGGCCTCAGACTGCATGAAGGAGAGAAAGAAAAATATGTGTAGAAACTATAGAGAGTATCACTACTTTAACCCATAAAGTTAGTTATCACAGATGATACCAATTGCATATAATGTTTGATGTTGTCTTTCCCTGATGTGAAGTTCTCTTCAGAAGAGGTACAGTGCAGCTTGAAAAGGAATCTTTGATCATTTTGTGAATTTCTACATAAATGTGAAATACAGTATGTGAACCCTTTGAAATGACCTGGTTTTCAGCATTAATTGGTCCTAAAATGTGATCTGATGTACATCTAAGTCCCTAGTAGAGACAAACACAATATGCTTAACCTAATACCACACAAACAATATAATATCTCATATCTGTATTGGACACATCCATTAAACATTCACAGTGCTGGTGAAAACATAA
The DNA here is from genome assembly GCA_021613375.1 of Megaleporinus macrocephalus. Lineage (NCBI taxonomy): Eukaryota > Metazoa > Chordata > Actinopteri > Characiformes > Anostomidae > Megaleporinus > Megaleporinus macrocephalus. The sequence continues at coordinate 34,239,515 of CM038709.1, read as the reverse complement.
TTGAATCCTTGTCTTAATAACGTATTTTATTTAAATAAATAATTTAATTTAATAACTGGTCAAACCTCCTTTGGCAGCAGTAATCTCCAACAAATGTTTCCAGTAGCTGCTGATCGGTCCTGCACAGCGTTCAGGAGGAATTTGGGACCATTCTTCCTTACAGAACTGCTTCAGCCATATTCTTAGGATGTTTTGTGTGAACAGCTCTCTTGAGGTCATTCTACGACATCTTTACTCTGACTGGGCCACTGGACTCTGACTGGGTCACTCAAAAAAAATTTTCTTTTTTTTAACCCATTCTGTAGCAGATATACTTCGATGTTTAGGGTCCTGCATCACCCAACGTCTACTGAGCTTCAGATGGTGGACAGCCACCCTGACATTATTTTGTAGGATACTTTCATAAACTTGACAATTCATTTTCCCCTCGTTGATGGCAAGTGGTCCAGGCCCTGAAGCAGCAAAGCAGCCTTAAAACATGATGCTCCGAGTAGCCACAGTACTAAATCGTCTCCATGTGTAGACAGTGTGTCTAACTGTGGACTGGTAAATACCAAGAGTCTTGGAGATTACTTTGTAACCTTTTCCAGTTTTATGCAAATCAACAATTCTTCATCGTAGGTCTTCGGAGATTTTTTTTTGTAAGGCATGGTTCACATCGGCAGATGCTTCTTGTGAATTAGCAAACTCAAAAAGTCTGTCTTTTATAAGTCAAAGTAGCTCTACACATTGCTCCAATCTCATTCCATTGATTGGACTCCAGGTTTGCTAACTCTGGACTTTAATTAGCTTTTGTTGAAGTCATTAGCATAAGGGTTCACATACTTTTTTCACCAGCACTGTGAATTTTTAATGGATGTGTCCAATACAGACATAAAATATTATAATTGTTTGTGTGGTATTAGGTAAAGCACAGTGTGTTTGTCTACACTTGAGACGTTAGGTTGCATTTACATAGAAATGCACAAAATTCACAAACTCTTAAGGAGCACTGTATTGTATTATTATGTGAATTTGAATTCATTTTTAATTTTTTAATTATGTGCATTTAGTCTTGTTAGTGGAAAAAAAAGTATTTCACATTTTTGCAACATTTGTAATTCTATTATTCTAATTAGAACTCTCTAAATCCAATGTAAAAATACTTAATTACAAAACTTAACATATAATTAATTTATTATTTATACAGTTACACATAAATAATGGCATTCTAAAGAGCAAACAGTAGCAATGGAGTGGATTAATCAACAGCATTAAACTGAAGTGTAAGCTCTGCTAGACAACATAATCTGCTGTGAAACTGAGCCTTTTACATGGTTACTGAAGATACATCTGGCCTGAATAGGTAAACTCTGAAAAGATTCACTGAACACCAATATTTGGCCTCATATGAAAATTTGAACTGCAGTGAAACTTTTTCTTGGAAGTTATCGAAATCAAATATTGTGCTTATTGTGATGTGCATTGTCTTCACAGTTTTACCCACAGCTGACTGCAACCTTCTTATTTTCTCTGTCTTTATTTTTGAAGGCTGTGACATTTAATTATGTGCAGTTCTGACTGACTGAGTGACTTTTCATATCAATAAAATAGGCTATATTTCCTGACATTTCATATTAGCTTACACACACACACACACACGCAGTTCTCTCTGTCTGTCTGGCTCTTCTCTCCTTCTCTCTATAACACACACACACACACACACACACACACTCACTAACTCACTCACACACACACAGTCACACACAAACTTTTCTCTGTCTATCTGTCTGACTGTCTCTTGTTCTCTCACTCTTTTTCTGTAACTTAAACACACACAGACACAGTTCTCTCTGTCTGCCTGCCTGTTTGTCTCCTGTTCTCTCATCCTCTAACTCTCTCTCACACACAGACACATACACACACACACACACACACGCGTGCACACAAAACACATGTTTGTGTTATTATATATATTTCTAGTGCATACATCCATTTCATATACATACTGTGTTTTCACTTGGTCCTAAATAAATAAAAATGAGCAAAAAAAAAATTATTTGTAAGATTATTATTTTAGCCAAGCCGAAACAGGTTATTGGATAAAGGGGCAGCTCCCCGGTGACTATAAGCTTTTTTTCTATTAAACAATTAACTGTAAAAATAAGTACTAATTAACAGAAACCAGCACTGATTCTACAGTACTTATTTTAGATTTGTCCATTGCTATTTTAGTTTAAAATATGTAGTAATTCACAATGCTATATAAGCACATTTAGGCATTATATAGCATGACTAAAACCTTACAATGTCCATACATGGTTAGAAGTACTTTAATGTATAAGAATTTATACAGCAAGAGATTATGGCTATGTAATGTTCCACTCTGAACACTGTAAACATGAATACGTCAATGCATCACAGGTTTATACAGGGTTGCAGGATATTTCCTAACACATGAATGCTGCACAAGTCTGGCTACCATGTTAGCTAAAAGAAAGCAGCACTTGAGCATGATTTCTGAAAAAAAACCACCTATTATATGTAGTATGAGCTTGACAGAGTAATATATGTTAAGCTGACTGGTAACTGGAATAAATACTATGAGTTATGAAACTCTTGTTCTCTAGTCTTCCTACCGAATAACTATGATAAGATTAAGAGCTGACAACAAACAACAGCCGGCAAAGCACTGTTAAACTGGAACGGTTTATGTTTAAACTGTATATATTAATATTGGCCCGTGTTATAAGTAATCACAATTTTTTTTAATTGGTGGTATTGTCACCATAGATATATATGACTGTGAAGCCAGCTCTACAGTTGATTACAGTTTCCTGCCATGCCCAGAGACATACTTGATGAACACGTTTATTTATTTTTTTTTTTTATATAATTGTCACGTACATTACATACACATTAAATATAGTACAAATGCAAGTAATTTAACCAGGCTTAATAAGGCCCCAAAGGCTAGAAATGGGTAAGTAATTGCGTAATTCATACGTACCCTGGTGCTCCTTTGAAATTAGCTTGTTTTCATCACTAAAAGTGAAAGAGAGAGAGAGAGAGAGAGAGACAAAGAAAGAGAAGGGATGAATAGAGAGAGCAAGGGAAGGTTAGCAAAACCCCAGGGAGGGAATGACCTCCAATTAGTGACAGTAATATGATAACTCATGGCCAGCAGCGCTGGATTAGCATATTTCATAATTGATTACGGAACGTTGGAGAACAAATATTTATTCAGAGCTCGTTAAGGCCAATTTGAAGGAGAATTAACGAGGAAATGGCTTGAAACCAAACCTGTGCTTTCCTTTCTCTTAGTTTCCCTCTCCACAATCAATAATGAATTGCGGAAATGGCAACTTTAGTCAAACAAACAAGTTAAACAAACCTCGTAATGTTGAAAAAATTGAGAACGTCTTTGGCAGCTTTCTCAATTACATTGTCAGTTAATAAACAGCAATGTAAACAGTGTGGCCTAAATTGTAAATATAAGACATTTATGCTTTTTTTTGGTACAGCTGTTTCTCTGCCAGGTAACTACATGACTCAGCAAACTCATGTTTTCGTATACTACAGTTACTATTTTATGAGTAGCCTTTTCTGGTTCAATGTGTCAAATATGTGTAAATTATAGAAAAATATGTCAGAAACTGTGGTGATATTGTTCAGAAAGTGATGTTTTATATGAATTTATGAGCATTTATGGGATTAACATTACAATTTTTCACAATTTCACGTGACTGTCCCAAGCACATTTCACAAAGTTAGATTTTGAATAAAAACTAGAATTTGAATTCATTTTCTGTTTACTCATAATCATATATTAATAACCCAGATGTCTAATTGTAAGTTCAGGCATAATATTTTGAAGCGGCCCTTAACTAAAACATTTTGTCCCAAAAATGGATATCATATGGTGTGACGCTATATTCCTTTTTTAAACTGCCAATTGTTTTAAAACCTTTGGGAAGTGGGGGTCCTCCTTCTTTCAGTAGGAAGAACAATCCCTCAAAAGGACAATGAAAGTTATAAGGAGAGTTATCGCTCTTCATGTTTTCAAGAATATCAAGTATATCCATTTCAAATGGATTATTTCAAGTATAATATCTGTACACCAACTCATTTTGGTGAATCTCTACTTTCCTATTATCCCATTTTCAAGCTAAATCCATGTTGAACTACAGAATTTTGTCACTCAAATGTTTCCCTTTATTTATTTAGTTTGAGGCAGGTTTCAGTAGATGACGAGACATGGCGAGTACAGAAAGAACAAGGAAATACCGGGAGAGATTAAATGCAGATTCTGTAAGGAGAGAGGAGGTCCTAAGAAAAAGACAAGCAAAGTAAATGGAAACATTTTACTTATTGATAGTGATGCAGGTGCTGCATCAAATAGCCTATGCCAGTTGTACAATGTGCAGTTTTATTGAGACCAAGTTGAAAAGCACATTATACCTGAAAAACTTGGCTCAAAAAACATACACACACTTGCACTCTCTCTCTCTCTCTCTCACACACACACACACACACACACACACACACACACACACACACACACACACACACAAACAAACACACACTCATGCAGATTCACTCATTTACTCAGACATACATGCAGACTCGTTTACTCCTGAATGCAAAAGTAAATGCAATAAATTATCAATATGATTAATTTTTGCAGCATGTTTCTGAAATGCTTGTGTACACGATTGAATTTGATGCATCATCGGCTAGCTGTTTACTAAAGATTTTTTTAAATTCATGTAGCTAATATTCAGCAGATTAAAATAAAAAGTTCATCATCTAATGAATACAGTAAGTGGATTATTTAATGTCTTATGAACATTCTTTACTACGTTCAGTAGAATTCACTGTTCTTCAACAATTTTGTGATTTTGCTGTAACTGGAAATGATTTCAGTCACTTGTCAAACCAAGCAAATACAGATTTTTGCATACAGATTGTTGTGTGGTGTGATTCGTCATATGGTGTGACACCGTGTCATTTGGTGTAACATTCAGAATTTTGAAAAAAAATAAGACTTTTTGGTTATTAATCATAAACTCATCAATATGACAGATGGGTAATAGTGCCAGCAAAGGTTACAAGAATGTTGGTACTTTTATAACAAGGTATTCCCAAATTTATTTGAAGTATATTGAAAGATTATTAGTAAATGTCTTTCTATGAGTGTTGGTATAGTAAAATAATGCAAAAGGTAACATATTTGCATGTGAGAAATGCTATACCTTTATATAGTAATGATAAAGAATCAGGATGAATTGACTTACATTATCATAATATACCCCTTTTTAATTTTATACACAATAACATTCATGTCACACCATATGACAATTTTAGTCACTAAGACTGTAAACTAGTGAATAAATGTAAATTTCAGGAAAAAGACCACATATATATTTGGAAATATAAGAGTTGGTAGAATATAACCCAGTGATTTTCATGACACACATTTGAAATTTTCTTTAAAAACATTTTTTCAGCCAAATATGTCAACCACCCTTAAAACACTTTTCTTCAAACTTGATTGGATCAGTTGTGTTAAAGTAGAGCAGGGTGGTAAATCTAAACAATTCTGCCTGTTGGTGAATCAAATCATCTGAGATGTGTTTGTTTGCATTACAATAACCTGTATAAAATTACAAAAATGAACAGGATTAACATTTCAATGAGGCATTTTAAGTAAGAAAAATCATAAAATATGAATATGTTCTAATATCTAATGTCCAACTTCTGAAGGACCCTAGTCTCACATTGCCAGACTCTTCTTAGTGAGCCAGTTACTACCTGCTACTGCAGGACAAGTGTTTTACTGACACACAAAACAACGAATCACAAGCCTAGCATGACATATGGAATGATGCAGTAGTTTTGAATGTGGAGGTTCTCAGGAACTTTTTGGGACGCTGAACTTAACTTTAATTCGTACTAGACCAGTGCAAAATGATACACAGAATTTTGTGTACATGGAACTGTAGATAGCCAACCAGAATGCAATAGGCAGAATCCTGGCGGTGTGGCCAGACAAGCGCACTAAAGATATTGGACTTTCTGTCTATGTCTATGTTGGAGTGCCTGTGGCTAAGACTACAGGGACCCTAACAAAGTTAAATGCAAACACTTTAAATGAATAAGCTGTATAGCTGTTGTCTGGGAAAATTGATTATAGTATATTTATGTATATACAAACTTTTACAATGACCATCCACTAGTTGTGATCAAGCTGATTTTTGTTTATTTATTTGTTTACATTGAACTTTCATTTTTATTATTTTTAATACTGACATGTAGGAAAAGTTATTTCAAAGCAAACAATGTTGTGAATTGATTGAAATTTCAAGCCTATATAAAGATCATTCTAATCTTACATAATTTTATGCATTAATTTAGATGTATTTATGAGTTTTATTTTTAAAGAAAAATAAATAAGTAGACTGATCCTTTTGAGTGATTTGGTAAATTTCTTTTTAAAGAGTTTTATTCATATACATGTTTACACATCATTTTTTTGTTTAAAGTGAAATAGAAATAGGTTTGATGAGATCATTTAAGCAAAATTCCATGTGCATTGCCTGTCTCATTATTCTACAAATGCATATGGCAGCTGGACATTATATCTTGACCATTCATGTAGGCTGCAGTATTCTTTTATTAGATGCCGCAGGGTTTTATTGATTTTTAAATGCTCGAAAACAAGTTCCCATGCCTAATACTTTTCTGATTGCTAGATCTTCTTTCGGTATGTTCATATTAAAAGGCCAAATCCAATTTGACAGACAAAATTCTGAGTCAGGTACAGCCCTAGTTCATTATGCATTCAAGTCTATGATGTTGGGTTTGATCCCATGTTTATGGCTTGTTTTTATTTAAGAGCATTAAAGCAGATAGTAAGGTCATGTACAGTGGTCCTTATCAGTGCTGGGGAAACATTTTTACAAAAACATATATCTGTGATAGTGTATCCTCCACTGGATGACTTAGGACTTCCAACACACCGTGCAGGCTTTAGGAAGAGTCATAGAGTGTTTATTGTTTGCACAGTAAGAGCAAGGAGTCATTCTTTCAAATAGAAGAATTAACAATCACATAAAGCTCTTTGAAACAAAGCTAATGAGTATGCAGAAAAAAATACTTAAGCTAATGGCTTATAGAGCTTTCTATCTCTCTCTCTCTCTCTCTCTCTCAGTCTGAGTCTGTCTTATTCTCTCTCTGTGTAAATATCTCTGTTGCTCGTCCTCTTTTTCCATCTGTGATGCCAGCTCAGTCTTTCTTTTTCTCTTTCTCTATCTGTGACTATGTCCCTCTTTCACTCTCTCTCTCTCTCTATGTAGGTTTAATGTAATCATGCAAAAGGTTGTAGTCAAAGGTAACAAGGAAATATGTCTGCTGTTTAGAGCTGTGTTTGCTGTCTGTGTGTGTGTGTGTGTGTGAGAGAGAGAGAGAGAAAAAAAAGTGTTGTTTGAGAGGGAGAGCGAGAGAGTCGTTTGATCTATAACAGGATTATTCCTCTTCTTCTCTGTTTTATTTATTTATTATTCTGTTTTTCTCCTCTCAGCTTTTGGCCACCATTTAATTTTTTTCCCAACATGTGTGTGTGTGTGTGTTGATGTTTTGTATAGAGTAATTTGATGCTGAGTGTGATAAGGCCTGACTTGTCAACTGCCTCTCTCTCTCTTTCTCTTTTTTTTTCTCATTCACTCTATACAAAAAAGGTAATAAATCTGAAACCACTAGTTAAAAATTGTTCTGTATTGAATTTTATAACATTCTACCTGGCACAGACTTCATATGTTTGTGCAAAAAGGAAGGCCTTAACATGGTCAATGTCACAAATTTGCTTAAATCTGAATAGTGACCCCAAATTAGTATAGAGTTTGGAGCCTTCTTCATTTGACTTTCCATTGTTTTAAAATATTCAAAGTTCTGAAACTTGTTGTTTTCATCCAAATTTTTACATTACAAATTCCATATTTTCAGTGTTGGCCCACACTGTATGTCCCAAATATATATGTTTAACTGTAGATGCCATTTGGTCTAAACATGTCTATATTGCTGTTGTGCCATAGTGTAGTGTTTCTGTATCTGACCCAAGCTTTTCTCCCTGCACTGGATAGAAGTGCTTTGGAGAGAAACTGAGAGAGCTGGAAGTTAACAGTGAATACCCTTTGTTTTATGTCACTAATTTTTTTCGCAGATTTAAGTTAGCAGAACTGATGAGCTACCCAACAAAAGGACCAGTCTTAAAAGGCAACTATTAGATAAAAATATGATAAGACACTGCTTAAAAACTATATGAAAGCCATGTGGGCATGGCAAATAAGCAGCTCTCTTTCCAACACCCTTTGCCTGTTCTGCTAATCATACAGAACTAAATTAATTGTCCAGCTTCTGTGTGACAATAATTGGATAAAAAAGGACAGATGCGTGACTAAAGGACCAACAAACAGTGCTCTGACACCTGAACTGTTTTGTAGCCTTGTGATTTGTTCCAAAATGTGCAGGAGCCACCCAGTTTACATGGTGAGGAATGGAATATGGTGAAATATACTTTGTACATGTATATTGTGTTCCAGAGAAACAAGATTAACTTAATTAGAAAGAAAATGCAGATTTAGGCTTATTAAACCTCAAAGTATGCATCCAGTAATTAGCAACAAATTAGCCTCATTCACAAATATTTAGTTTTTTCTTGAGAAATTCCAAAAAAAATGTCAGATTCATGATGGGTTCTTAAACCGCAGAAATGTTTGCTGCGTATATTTTAAAGTACAGTTGGTAAATGAAGCCAATTGTTATTCAATAGTGCTTAATTTTACAGTACAGCAGCTAGCAAGATGGGGGGCCCCAAATAGACTATGCATGAAATTAAACAAAGCAGCTATGGGAGCTGCCCAACACACAAGCTCTCCCCATATTTTTAAGTGTTTTTCTGAATGTGACATTGAGACTTTTGTTCTCTTATATAAAGCTGATGGATTTTTTTTATTTCCATGATTTAAATAAAACAATTTTAGTTGTTAGTAAATTGGATGGAAATCGATGAAATCTGTTTAGGTGGGTCAGGCCTGTTTTTTATGTTTTTCAGAACATTTGTCCTAAAAATGTACAAAAACAAACACTTGGGTCACCATGGTTAAAATTTTGTGATTTTTATATTTAGTGGTTTTACGCCGCTAAAAGCTGAAGGCCATGTGTTTATCTGCCTGATTAATGGACTTCAGCAGTATCCACTCTGTGAGATGATTGGCCAGGGTACTATTGTATTTCCATAAATAACAGTGCTGTGTGCCCATTTCGGCACGCATGTGTGCTTGTGGTACTGTGATTATTTTCCAGTAATAACGTGTGTAAGCATCTTTGCATGTGCTTTCAACTTGTACTTTGTGTAGGTGAATGTGTGTGTGCGAGTTGGTGGGGGGTATTGGATCATTGTGAATTAGCAATAATCCTGACCAGAGAGATTCCCCAAAGAAGGAACAAAGAACAAATCTTTTTAATGGAAACATTACTCTCTCTCTCTCTTGTTTTCTCTCTTTCGTTCATTCTGCCTTATTCTGTATTTTTCTCCTTCTCTCTTTTCTGTTCACACTGATATGAAACTGCATTTTGCATAATAACCTCTATAAAGTGTAACGCAACACACAGCATGGAATAAATTATTTGGCCTTAGCCGTTCACTATTGTGATTAATACTAACGCGCTTATAAACACACCTACACACAGATATTCAGTTAATGACAAGGAAGGGGAAAAAAACATTTTAGATACTGGAAACAGATGTAGGCTTTCTGCTGTAATATCACTGGTGGTAAGAGGCTAAATGTAGAACACACAAATGCAGCATACATGCTTTTGAAAACACGTTTCCATTATTCAAAAATAGCTAAAAGAAATCTGTACATTTTTGTGGTGACACTTTGCATGAGCAAATGAACTCACCAAGGTAACAGTATGGTTGCTCAGTACGAATGCTGAGTATTACATTTTTTACAGTCTTTTGGCAAACTATGGGTTTTTATATACATTTTTTTTATTGAATCCTATTCCAATTCCATCTGATAGCTAGGTCTCCAATAATCACACAGTGCTACTAAAACAGTGCTACCAAACCAGCTCAGTATGCTTGGAGGGGAATATTAACTGCAAGTTTTGACCTGTCAGCTATCAGAAACTCATGCTAGGCCTGCAATGCATACAGAAATAACAAGTCCAATTATGCTGTCTTGGACTTCAGACCATAGATGACTGTGGCATGCCCAGGGATTTCTCACAGCTACATTGGCCTAGTAACAAAGTGTTGAAAACAATTGCATTTATACTACCCAAAAATTATAGTGGGGTACATTATGCTTGCAAATTAAACAACCTTTCCATTTCATGCAGTGCTCTGTGTTGTGTGCATTGGACTTTCTTTTAGCCTTTGTTAACCTATGTGTTGAGGTGCCTGTTCAAAAAAGAAGAGATTTCTGCATAGGAAATCAATTAAAAAATCCCGATTGCCTCTGCCTGGCATGACAACAGCAAATACATCTTTGGGATGGGCTTTGATTTAAAGCAGAAAATATGTCTTCCCCAATGACAAATTCATTCGCATAGTTATGGGACAAAATTAGGCTTAAAAAATCTGAAATCTGAAAAAAAAAAATAAAATAAAAAGTTGCACACTGTTAGTAATTATGTCTTATGTCTTATGTTTTGTGAAAGCAACAGGGTCTGAATTTTTCCACTCCCCCATGATTTTACATCTGTTGCTCTAATATCACCCTATAACATTTTGTTTTGAAGGAAAGTGTCACTTTGCTATGGTGGCTAACCATATGTCTTTAACCATATGTCTCTTACAAGAAAGACCCAGCACTGACTGCTGAGGCTGTCATTTCACTACTAACATTACATTTACTGGCATCGCAGCCATCAGTGCTATATTTTGCTTTTAAACCTCATTATTTTCTTTTATGAAGAGGTCCATCAACGGAGCTACATGGCATTAAAAAGCTATATTTGATCAAGGAGGGCATATCAGATTTGTGTGAGAAGCTGGGCATCAGACTGGAAATACAGGTGGTTTTAAGGGTCAAAATGTGCAAATGCGGTAACAGGCTAAAAAAATTGGACCATTACTAATTGAGCAATTTAATGTGTTATTAATGCATTCACCTTGTACTCTTAAAAACAAAGTTGCAAAGTTTTAGTATTTTAATATTTTCTTATTTATGCACCTCCAGGTTGGTCCAGGTTGTGCTCTGTTGTAAGGAACACTCATATACACACACACAAGCATGCTCACTAAGGCATGACTTGGCCAGGGTTGTTTTCCATTGTCCCAACCACCCTGCCCCCCCCCCCCCCCAACACACACACACACACACACACACACACACACACACACACACACACACACACACACACACACACACACAACCTCTGTACAGTGAGGCACAGTGAGGGCCAAAAGACACTAATCCCTCTTTATTCAGTTTTAGTACAAATACAAACAAAAGGATTAAAATGTGTGAATTCTTAATTACAAGTGAGTTATTTACTCTAACAACCCATAGAGGAGCAATAACAGAGCGGGACTGGCCCTTCAGTATCCACTACAGGCCAAGAAGAGTGTCATTGCTTCAGTTTTTTACAGCCAAATACATATTATAGCCTTTTTCTAGCTGCTTCTGTGTCACTCTGTGCTGCTTTAGCGCATTTGTAATCTTCCACACTGCTTCAGTTAAAGCCTCTCTGGGTGTGAGATTGCTCTGTACATAGTATAGAGGTAGGGCAGTGCTGTAATCCTGCTGTGTGATAAGCAGTAAATCTGGAGTTTATTCAACTGATAAGGACTGTTAGTGAAGGTCGAGGAGAGAAGAAGAGAACAGAAACCTCTGATAAAATCTCAAAGTATATGAGTGTATGTGTCTGTTCAACCAAATCTGTTCACAACATTATTGTTCTGATTATACACTCTGCTTCCAACCCCTCCTGCAGTATTCTGTACGTTGGAAGTGCAGGATGCTGAGAAGTGTGAATGTTTCATTACGCTTACATAAGATAATTCACTCTAGAGACGAATGACCTCCTTAACATTCATTTAGCAGAGGAAGAGAGAAAAATAGAGAGAGGGAGGGGAGAGAGGTGGGGAAAAATGGGGGAGGGAAAAGGTGGTGTGGGAGAGAGGAAGAGGAAAAGAGAGGCTTGGGAGGAGAGGGGGAGGGGGAAGAAGGATGGAATGTAGCAAGAAAGAGGTTAGGGTGTCTTAGGATTAAAAGAGTATGAGGAATGGGAATGGTGAGAAAGAAACTGAGAAAAGAGGGTGGAGGGAGAAAGAAGAAATGTAAATGTTTCAAGTTCTGAGACAAAAACTGACATGTCGTTACCTCGTCTTATGTCTTCTGTCAATAGTTGCACTGACATGCGCATGCTTGTTAGGAAATAACAGACAGATACAGGCTTTTCCAGTAATAGTCAGTTAGCATCGCAAATCCTAAGAGTGCTTCAGCAATGAATGTTACTCTAATGTTGGTTATCAGTAATTAGTATTACTGTAACAGGGTAAAGAGATAAAGAAGGTATTTATAAAATAATTCATTATGATGGTATAAATGCTTTAGTGTTTTCTTGGCTTGAGGATCTAAATGCTTAAAGCTGTCATGTGTCTTTGTTCATTAATAACAATGTTGTTTGTAATGGGATTTAAAAACTGTTTTAACATGTGTCATGCCTGCCTGTGGTTGCAAAATCTCATGGTGTTTCTGCATACATCGACTTGCAGACCCTAGTGCTAGTCTTGCCCACATGTGCATACTTCAACCAAATGCTAAATGCTAAATTAATTCTGTGTTTTTGTAGTGAAGTTTTTATAGCTACACTATATCCACTTTTATAAGCATCTAATATTCTGACTATTTAACCTTGACCTACACAGTAATCTAATACCCATCCGCACTAGCCTTTAACATGTTGGTTGTGGCTCGCAACAATCTCAAAATGAATCACTGACAAATTATTTTGTAGCACCCACAGGTGGTCCCATTCCCACTAAACACTGCTCCCTATGCTGCTATTATGCTATTTTTGAGGAAAGTACTTTGTATAACACAGTAGTTAAACACCAGTCCCCTCCACATGGCAGTTTAATGATCAGTTCCCTGCCAAAGCATGCAACACTATACCAATGTAGTCTATGGGCAGGACTCTTTCTTCTTTCTCTGTAACATAACAGTTCACTTAAAATAATTATAAAATAATTGTATGCCAAATGGCATGTGAATGGACCTTTTAGTTAAATAGTTAAGTAGATGGTGCATCATTCATTTTCTAGCATTGTTCAAATTCTGTACACTAGAGCTTTCTGATGTTGGCTGGTCATTCCCCAGTCTGTTCACTATATAGCCAACCCTCTGTAGTAAGTATTGAATGACTAATTTAGTGAACCTTTCTAAACACACTGCATACTTGCTTGACAGTGTCGTTTGCCTGCTTTGTTTACTTTTCCACACCTTCTCATGCCCCCTGTTCGTGATGCAGAACAAGCAATAAGAGAATTCTCACTACTGGCTGAAATAACGCTGACATGTGCACAACGAGGCACATGCCACAGTCAGCCACAAATACTCAGTGAGGTCCTAATGGTGGCTGGCAGTCGAAAGGAAGGAGATTGAAAATGAGGAGTGAAAGAGCGAGAAAGAGGGGACAAAAAGAGAGGAAATGCAGAGAGAGTTAGAAAGAGGACCATGGAGTTCAGCACAGCTTGATTACATTTTTGTCCTGTTATTTATTACCCAGATAATGCCCTGGGGTGGCTTTAGCGTCATTCAGGCAAAGAATTATGGGATTTCATTTTTTTAGATTTATTTATTTTTTAGTTTTTGCTGGAGACCACCCACTTCACACATAAAATATATGCCTTACCTAAGAGAGGTGGAGATTACACATTACTTTTTGTCATTTTCTTGTCCCATGTTGATTTTGCTTTTATTCTGCTTCTTTTTCTTTCTCTCCTTTACCTCAATTCAATACATTTTTCTTGCCTGACAATATTTCTACTTTTCCACAAGTCACATATACACATATAAAAAAGAAAGTGTGCTCTCTCTTTCTGTCTCTCTCTTGCTCTCCCTCTCTCTCACTCCCTCTCTCTCTTTTGCTCTGTTTATCATTTAAAGGTCACTGTTTTTAGTAGCTGCGGGTTGCCATGTAAATTATACCTGACAGGAGAGCACATGGGTTGCCTCGACATCGCTACTCCCCATGACCTGAAGAGCTGTTACAAAACCTGTGGCTAATTTAGTGTGTGTCTATGGGGGGGCGTAGAGAGAATTGAGTACTCTTGTTGACATGTGTGTGTATTTTCAGAGATCCTTGCGCATTGTGTCTACAGGCTGTGGGTTACAGTGGGTGTTTAAGATTATTTTTTTAGGGCCAGTGCTTTGATTACTAATGTGTGCTTTCCATCCCTCCTTTCATGCGTTTGTAAATTGCATTTCCATCTGTCCATCTGATCAGCACCATGGACAGTGATCAGCCAGGTTTCAGCACCACAGAAAACTCCATTCAGGATGATGACACATGGGGAAGTGCCCAGAGTTAGCATGTGTCACATTCTGACACCCGTGTGACAATGTTGTTTGTGTACACTGACGCAATTCAGATGCAAGACAACATGGGAGGGTGTGTTTGTGTTTTTGAAAAAAAAAAACAGACCTAAGGTACAGTCTTAGATGGAGCCTCATATTTCATTTTTTAAAACTAAAAGGGCAAAAGCATTTTTTTTATTACTGAGGTTAATATTAGGGTAAATCAACTACATTATACCCTGCAATAAAACATAACCGGTACATAATTGTGGTTGGGTATCATGCATCTTTGCATGCCACTATACCTGCAATACATGCTTGGAATTATAGAAAGTAAGAGTAAATGCAGAAATGGAAACTAATTATTAAATTCATGTACATGCAGCCATGGCTGATACAGCTGCTAGTATCACCATGCCAAATGATATGTGTCAGCTAACAGAGTATAAGGCCGCCAATGTGAAGTCGTGCAGTTGTTATCTAGACTGCTGGAGCACCACTGAATACATTTGGGATAAGTTGAATTGGCATCTGTGTAACCAAGCTGACAATCTAGCATCAGTATCTGACCTCACTAATGTTCTTGTGGCTGAATCAGGTCCTTACATTTAGTGTGAAGAGTAGAGGCTGTTACTGCAGCAAAGAGGGGAATAACTCCCTGGTAATACCATTGATTTGAGAATAAATGTTGGCGAGCAGGTGTCTGTGTGTGTGTCTGTTTGTGTGTCTGTGTGCGTAAGAGAGCAAGAAAAATAAAGGAAACAACGCTGCTAATTATTTGCCATATTACATGTTATTGATTTGGCATCTTGGAAAAAAGTGATGCTGATGCTGTTTTAAGAAGTGATGCTGGAGAATGTGGAGGTGCATTATTACATTTGTTATGTGCATAATTATTATGCACACATAATGCACATTCAGTATGCCTGTTAATTTCACTTGCATTTGCTCCAAATGGTTACCAGGAGTATATTGTTTGTTAGTGGTGTTTTATGAACCTGCAGAAGCAATAACATTTATGCTATTTAATCTTTTTTCAGTCTTTCTCTGACTCCAATCTTTTTCAGTCCTGTGTAGCCTGTAAGATTTGCTGTGGTATTTATTCCTAAGCAGCAGTATTTGGTAAGATTTATGAGAAGTTGTAGTATAATATATAAACTAAAAAAAAAGCCTATACAGAGGAAAAAAACAGCAGTGAAAGGAAAGAGCGTGAATGACATTCTGTGGCAAAGAAAGCTGTTCTATAACGGGTTTCGTTTAATTTGAACTGAATTGGAAAGTTATTAGAGAACCCGATTTAGCGGTTTGTGAATTTGGTCAAGGGCACTGCAGCGTAGCTGGAGCTCAAAGTGCTGTTTGGAAAGAACAAAGTGCTGTTTGGAGAGGCTGTTTAAGTACTGGTTCTGAACTGCAGACAGGAAAAATTATTGTTAGACGCGCGTGTTTGTGTAAGGGTAGAGGTTGCACCTACAAAAATCTCTCATAATGGTGCAAAGAAGAATTAAGACCATGGTATAGTGTCACATAGCCATGGGGGAAGGTCCCTGGGAGACCTGGTAACTTCATAGCTGCAGTGTAATGCTGTTCATGCAGTCAGCTAAGGACAGCACATAGATACAGTGTAACGTTGCTCAGGTGGTCAATCCATGTAGCTACAACATAGTGTTGCTCAGGCAGTTTGTCTTGGTAGGCCTTATATCTTTGGTGTAGTTTATAATGTCGAAATGTTCGCTGAAATAAAGAAAAAAAAAATCTAAAATTTAGGCACAATCATCAAGTCAGGGGAAGGGTTAATCCCAAAACTTTGGCACAATCTGTCACCTACATACTATTTACATGAATAAATGTATTTATATAGATTTATTTTATGCAAACTGTTTGTGTGTTTTCAGGTCAATTTTGTATTGTGGGAACTAGTAGTGGATCAGTCTAAGATGGTGGATTTCGGATGTCCTGTCCTGGATGTCCTTAAATCTAAAATATCTTTATTGTGCAATTAATAAATACAGGGATTTTTTTATTTATTTTAGTGCATCACAAATAAATATGGCACTTGTCTTATTGAAAGTTATCAATTATTATTATTATTATTATTATTATTATTATTATTATTATTATTATTAGTAGTAGTAGTAGTAGTAGTAGTAGTAGTATTATATAAAAGTAAGTCAATAGTGGATGCACTAATCCTGACTATGTTAGATTCTTTTGGTGGAAATTACTATTTAGGATGCTTCCCATTTATTTTTATTTTTTTTATCTCTCCTGAATACACACACATACATGCAAATTTCCCAACACATAATGCTTAATTGCAACAGTGAAGCATAATTAGTTTTAATGTAATTAGCAGAAGGGGTTCAATCCACTATTGTTGTAGCAGCATGGATTCAGAATGCACCATGACTTATGTTGTCTTAATTTCTCTCAATAATTATGATTACCCTTCATATTAATTAATTTTGCCTTGCATGCAATGTTTGTTTAAAAAGGGAAGATTACCCAAAATTATTAATTAGGACTGTGCTCTCTGCCTCTGCAAATACATTTTACAGTTCCTGAATGCTATTTATTCTCATCAATGGTATAGTAGGCCTAAATTTTACATAATCTCAACAGCCATCAAGGAACCGTGTTGACACATAGCTGGTTTTAACTATAATCTGACCTTTGCTTTATTCTTTCATTATAAACGCCCTGTACATTTATCATAAGTTAATTTATTACAGTTTGCCTTGTACCATTTTTTTTTATAATTCTTTTTTAAAACGCTAAAGGCTTTCTATCATGCTTGTATCATCCCTTGTAATCATGTATGTGTTGTAAATCTTGGTAGAGAAGATTGACAGTCAGCTGT
Source organism: Megaleporinus macrocephalus (assembly GCA_021613375.1). Taxonomy (NCBI): domain Eukaryota; kingdom Metazoa; phylum Chordata; class Actinopteri; order Characiformes; family Anostomidae; genus Megaleporinus; species Megaleporinus macrocephalus. The sequence goes on along the minus strand of CM038709.1, from coordinate 34,222,082 downwards.
TTCTTTTAGTTTTAGAAAACAGTATAGACAAGCCAAGGTTTTTGTATAGCAACTTTCATATGCAGTAGTAATTCAGAATAATTAACACAACCAGAGAAAAATAAAACATTAAATAATATTTCATAATAAAGCTTATGACATCCTGAAATCTAGCACCTCACAAAGCATAGTCTTACATAGTTTATACACTCGCAGTTTGCCTAAGCACATTTACACTGTGTACAAGGTTCAAATCTTTTGTCATATTTATGTTTTCATATACTTAGTAATAACAGATGTAGATGATGACCTATTTAGTATAAAAAAACACATCATGGTATTTTAAAAATGTAATGTAAACATTGTATGTATAATGTATGTAAACATCAAAACAGTTAAACAAAAAATACTCCCATACAGTCCATATATGGAAATTAAACTGCAGTAATTGGCCATTTTTATATTGACAATTTCTGTGATGTCACAGTGAGGCAAGATACAGGGCTGGGCTAAAGAAAACGTGGAAAATGTTTGTATAATGTTTGAATTATTTAGTGTTTTTTAAAGCTGTAGAGAATCATATAAAAGTGCAAAAAATATTATCTTACTGGACCGAAGGCTGGAAACACCCTGTACAGCCCGCAAGTCCATCGCTAGGCAGACACCCAGACATACATGTTTATGCATGTATGTCTCACATTTAGGGGCAATTTAGCATCTCTAATTCCCCTGACTGCATGTCTTCAAACTGTGGAAGGAAACCAGATTACCCAGGATTTAGGAGTGGGTTTGACATTGGGGGGGGGGGAACATTTACTAATATAAATCAAAGCCCACCCTGTCTGATAAAATGTTACCTATAAGCTGATCCCACTGTAGGTAAGGTAATTAATTACTGTATGTTTAGTGACGTAGAACAACATTTGTTGAATTACAGTAAATTATAAATAAATAAACAAAATACAACTTTATCTGTACTTCTGTTAATTATTAGATTAATCAAATTAAAGATCACTTTACAAACTAAACCAGATACTCCACATTACATGGTACTGCTGTCAGAAAAACTTTAAATTATACATACAGTGTCTGGATTATATACATATATAACTAAAAATAATTTTATTTTCTGTGGTGGCATGATGGAGAAAATGGAGCGACAAAACAATGTATGTTGAGGTTAGACTAGACAAGACTAACATTAATGTTAGACAGTAAGGCCAGTAAGTAATGTCCCAAACAGCACCCTCTGAAACATTACATACTGCACTACTAAAAGCACTTCTAATGATGGTGTCCTTTTATTTATTCAATTATTATGTATTTATTTTATTTATTATATTACATTTTTTTGGCCAAAAAATGTTGAAAACTCTAATAATAAAAAAAAAAATAACTCTACACTTTAGAGTGCTTTCTGACAAAAGTTAATATAAACTTTAGCTAACCAATATACATATGAATGTGTGTGTTTATATTGCATTTCCCTCTCACTCTCTTTTTCTCTCTCTCTCTTTTTAGTGGACGGCTGTACAGACTGGTCTGTGGACTATCTGAAGTACCGTGTACTGAATGGTGAGCCAGTGAGAATTAAGTGTGCTCTGTTTTACGGCTACATCCGGGCCAATTATTCTCAGGCTCAGAGTGTTGGTCTGAGTTTGATGTGGTACAGAAGCTCAGGACTGGGTCATGGAGACTATGAGGAGCCAATCACTTTAGACGGAATGCGCATGAGCAAAGAGGAGGATGCCATCTGGTTCAGACCAGCGGAGCTACAGGATGCTGGTCTATACTCCTGTGTACTCAGGTTAGAGTGCAGTACACACACACGTGCATTATGCACATACACATACTTAGTGGAATCAGTTCTTGATACAGCACTTGTTATGCATGCAATCTTGGCCCAGCACTTTTGTAACAGCCTAGTAGAATAAGGTGAACCAACAAAGTAGGTGTGTCTAAAGCCCCAATAGATCTGGATTAGTTTTACCTGTGAGGTGCTGTAAATTGACTAATTTGATTTACGAGATCTGTTATTTTAATCCACTACAAATCTGCATAATGTAGAGTTTGTACAAATCTGCTTAGCATTACTGCTTAGTGAGTTATCTTCTTTAATTCAAAGTACTAGTAGTAGTACTGTTTGAATCACCTCCTAGTAATGTAGAAACAATTACTGGTAAAAGACATCAGTATCACTCTTTTTGGCAATAGTAAGAAGCTCAACTGTGCACTTTGTTTTTAAGATAAAAGCGGGACTTGTCACGGTGTAGCTGGGGCGAGGAAAGGCAGTTGCGGACACAATTGCGAACTGTAGTTTAAACACGGATTTAATTTAAACAGACGGAGTACACCACAACAACAACAGTAACAATAACAACAATGAGCGACAAGGGAGAGGGCAAAACAGGCGGACTAAATACACAGGATAACGAGAGGGAAACGGAAACAGGTGGTGAACATGATGGGACACAGGTGGAGGGCGGAGGCAAGGAACACATGACAAAAGGTAAACAAAGACCACGTGGACTTGACAGGACGTAAACAGGCGAGGGACACGGGGAACATGGCGGGGTATGACAGCACCCCCCCTCAAAGGACGCAGCTCCAGAGGCGCGAAAGAGAACACACCCCGGGAGCCCGCCTCGAGGGGGAGACCCAGAAAACAAAACAGGGACCAGACACAGGACTAGGGCAGACAGACGGACCAGATGGAGACCAGGAACAGACGGAGACCAGGAACAGACGGACCAGACGGAGACCAGGAACAGACGGACAAGGACAGAGACCAGGAACGGACAGACAGAGACCAGGAACGGACAGACAGAGACCAGGAACGGACAGACAGAGACCAGGAACGGACAGACAGAGACCAGGAACAGACAGACAGACGGAGACCAGGAACAGACGGAGACCAGGAACAGACGGACATAGACAGAGACCAGGCACGGACAGACAGAGACCAGGCACGGACAGACAGAGACCAGGCACAGACAGACAGACGGAGACCAGGAACAGACGGAGACCAGGAACGGACGGACAGAGACCAGGAACAGAAAAACAGGAACGGGCAGATGGGCACATGCACAGAAAAACAGGCAAGCAGGAACCGGGACAAAAACCAGGGAAGACGAGGACGAGTAAGGATGACGAGACGAACAGGGAGGAAGACGACGAGAAGTCACAGGAGGAAGACGACGAGACGACAAGGGAGGAGGGAGACGAGAGAAACGAGGAACACGACGAGAGGTCAAGGGAGGAGGCTGATGAGAGGACGCAGGAGGAGGATGACGAGACGAAACGGGAGGAGACCAAAACGAGGACAAGGAAAACAACGAAACACCAGAGAGGACTCAAAACCAGGAACAGGAAAAAAAACAAGACAACAGACCAGGAGGGGGACAAGGCAAAAAAACAGGAACAAACAGAACGACGGGGACAGGAACACGGAAACCAAAAACAGGAACAAATACGGGAATAGGAACAGGAACACAAACTGGAACAAAACAAGGCAAAGAAACAGAACAGGGTGGGCAGGCAGGCGGGAGCAACAAAGTCTGCCTTAACAGGCAGCTTACGGGGGACAGAGTCAGGAAGCGCTCTGGGCGCAGAGTCAGGAAGCGACCGGACCACCGTCCGGGGCGCAGGCACGGGAACAGACCGGACCACCGTCCGGGGGGCGGAGACAGGCACGGGAACAGACCGGACCACCGTCCGGGGAGCAGGCACGGGAACAGACCGGACCACCGTCCGGGGAGCAGGCACGGGAACAGACCGGACCACCGTCCGGGGAACAGGCACGGGAACAGACCGGACCACCGTCCGGGGAACAGGAGCCGGCTGAGGAGCAGGGACTGCATTGACGTCCACGGAGGCAGCGCCGCTTAACCTGGTTCGCCGAGACGGCTGCACACCCGGCCGCCATCTCAGCCGCGAGCAGAGCGGGGTTATCCGCCTCCAGCAGCGCACAGAGCTCCCAAGCGGAGAGAAAATCCTCGTGTTCGATCCGGGAGATCAAACAGCTCGCTGTGTCCTTGTGGTCACTCATTCTGTCACGGTGTAGCTGGGGCGAGGAAAGGCAGTTGCGGACACAATTGCGAACTGTAGTTTAAACACGGATTTAATTTAAACAGACGGAGTACACCACAACAACAACAGTAACAATAACAACAATGAGCGACAAGGGAGAGGGCAAAACAGGCGGACTAAATACACAGGATAACGAGAGGGAAACGGAAACAGGTGGTGAACATGATGGGACACAGGTGGAGGGCGGAGGCAAGGAACACATGACAAAAGGTAAACAAAGACCACGTGGACTTGACAGGACGTAAACAGGCGAGGGACACGGGGAACATGGCGGGGTATGACAGGACTACAGTAATATAGAACTTTTTTGGTGATAGGCTAATTAGAAGTAGAAACTAAATGAAATATCCAGAGGTACAGTGCCTTGCAAAAGTATTCGGCCCCCTTGAACTTTTCAATGTTTTGCCTCATTTCAGGCTTCAAACATTAAGATATGAAATTGTATTTTTTTGTGAACAATCAACAACAAGTGGGACACTATCATGAAGTGGAACGAAATTTATTGGATATTGGATAACTTTTTTTAGAAATAAAAAACTGAAAAGTGGGGTGTGCAGTATTATTCGACCCCTTTACTTTCAGTGCAGCAAACTCACTCCAGAGGTTCAGTGAGGATCTCTGAATGATCAAATGTTGACCTAAATGACTGATGATGATAAATAGAATCCACCTGTGTGTAATCAAGTCCCCGTATAAATGCTCTTGATCTGTGATAGTCTCAGAATTCTGTTTAAAGAGAGCATTATGAAGACCAAGGAACACACCAAGCATGTCCAAGATACTGTTGTGGAGAAATTTAAAGCCGGATTTGGATACAAAAAGATTTCCCAAGCTTTAAACATCTCAAGGAGCACTGTGCAAGCGATCATATTGAAATGGAAGGAGTATCAGACCACTGCAAATCTACCAAGACCTGGCAATCCCTCTAAAGCTCAGACAAGGAGAAGACTGATCAGAGATGCAGCCAAGAGGCCCATAATCACTCTGGATGAACTGCAGAGATCTACAACTGAGGTGGGAGAATCTGTCCATAGGACAACAATCAGTCGTACACTGCACAAAGAGAAGAGTGGCAATAAGAAAGCCATTTTCTCAAAGATATCGATAAAAAGTCTCGTTTAAAGTTTGCCACAAGCCACATGGGAGATACACCAAACATGCAAACATGTGGAAGAAGGTGCTCTGGTCAGCAAAACATTATGTTTGGCGTAAAAGCAACACAGCTCATCACCCTGAACACACCATCCCCATTGTCAAACATGGTGGGGGCAGCATCATGGTTTGGGCCTGCTTTTCTTTATCAGGGACAGGGAAGATGGTTAAAATTGATGGGAAGATGGATGGAGCCAAATACAGGACCATTCTGGAAGAAAACCTGTTGTTAAAGTCCAGACCTGAATCCAATCGAGAATCTGTGGAAGGAGCTGAAAACTGCTGTTCACAAACACTTTACATCTAACCTCACTGAGCTTGAGCTGTTTTGCAAGGAAGAACAGGCAAAATTTTCAGTCTCTTGATGTGCAAAACTGATAGAGACATACCACAAATGACTTGCAGCTGTAATCAATTATTCTGTTTTTTATTTCTAAAAAAAGTTTAAAATATCCAATAAATTTCGTTTCACTTCACAATTGTGTCCCACTTGTTGTTGATTGTTCACAAAAAATTACAATTTCATATCTTAATGTTTGAAGCCTGAAATGTGGCAAAACGTTGAAAAGTTCAAGGGGGCCGAATACTTTTGCAAGGCACTGTACTTGGGACAGTCGTGGGCTGGAGGGTAGGGAACCAGCCTTGTCATCAAGGGTTGCCTTGTCAATCCCATGAACAGACAGGACATGCCTGAAATGCCCTTGAGCATGGCACCTAACCCCTGACTGCTCCCCGGGCACTGTGGACAGGGTTGCCCACTGCTCCGGACAAGTGTGCTCACTAGCCCCTAGTTTGTCTGTTCACTAGTGTGTATATACTGTGGGTGTTTCACTGGACGTATGGGTTAAATGTGGAGGTTAAATTCTGTCCTGTATTAACTGGACATCTGTTTTGGTTGTTTGTATGAATCTGTCACAAGTAGTGATACACAATCTAAAATAATTGAAATTATTTCTATTTCTATTGAAAACTACAAATAAAATTAGAAGCACTTTTTGCCTGAATAAACATCATAGTAATAACATAAACAATAGCATACGTAAGCATGAAAAACAAAACAAATGTGCAATAACATTAAATGTAGCTTGATGTGATCTTGAGATGTTCTAAAGTTCAAACATGAGAGCAGAAGCGCCTTCCCCTGTTGTTTATGTCACAGGACATAAACAAAGCATTTCTGTGCTTTTTAACTTGGACTAGTAATAAGTATAAGCGCAACCTTAGAACTGTACAATAAAGAACCTTTAGTATCATAACAGTGTATATTCCAATCATTTGAGTTTTTATAATATATTGTGTAATATATCTTGAACACATTGCAGGTAACAGTCCCTCTGTTTAAACAAATCTAGAGTATGTTTACTACAGTTTTAGGCCTCTTCATATACACACTTATGCCTGACTACACCTATCAGGATTGCTTTCCACCGTCTATAAAAATAACTCACAATTGCACATATATCAAGAATTTTGCTTTGGCTGTGGCTCAGCCAGTCGATACTGATCCTTTTTATTTTTGATATAATGATGGATCACATCCTGGATTGTTGCCACTCAGTGATTGTTCGCCGAATAATGGTGGTTTGTTGTCTGTCTAAACTTCTGAATCCCTAATATGCAGATAAACAAATCAACAGAGTCTTTGACCTCATAACTGTGTGTCAGTTGGTGGGTGTTATTGAGCTCAGAGCCAGTAAAAGTGTGAGTGAGCTCTGGTAAAGACAGCAGAAGACAGAGAGAGAGCTCTGTCATCCATCAATCTCACACTGACACCCTGACACTATCCCACAATGCTGCAGGCCACAGGCACGCATATTAAACAGCTGTGGAGCTCTCGGAGGCTCTCATTGGCTCAGGTGTCTGTCTGCTTAAGGTTAAATCTGATAATCTGCTCACCATGCCAACATTTGCATCAGGGAATGTCACTTTCAATCTAGCGCCCAATCTGCATTTGTAGTATCTCTCTAAGCGTTTTATTTCTGATTTTCTTTGAAGGTTGCTTGTTTAATATGCATTTCTGCATTTCATGCGTCACCTGGTACTACTCCTGGAATGTAACCATTCTGCAAATAATCCTGCATTCACTAAATCAGCAATTGTATACATTTAGCATGCTGACTACACCTTGCAGTAATAACTGGCTTCCTGCAGGACTGATGTAATACCTTTTTTTTTCATGAGCACCAATCAGGCTATTTTAATAAAATGTGTTAATGACCATGTAGTATCTTGATTATTTGGGCAATCAATTGAGTGATCAGGTAAAAAAAAAGACTAGGAAGTCTTTAGAAAGACGCTATTAATAATATTCATAAATATTAATACAAATAATTTATATTAAAATGTTTGCAAATGGGATGTATTTCTCATAAAAAAAATGTTCTTCACCAAGAACGCATCCTTTACCAAGTTTAATATATTAGAGATATATTAAATATAAAACATAGCCACAACTTTGGCACATGACACATTTTAGTTTTTTTTCCATTGTGCATTGTTAACTATATTATACTAAATATTAAATTCTTAATCTGAAAAAAAGTTTACTTTGTTCATATGGGCTTTTATTGTATTGTTTTTACCAAGAAAAAATGTTTCAGAAATGCATATATGCTTAAGACATGTATATATTGTTTGTATTTGTATGTTGAGAGTGTTAAACAAATGTATTAAAAAATACATATAAATAGGTGTATCAATTCTTGTTCCTTTTTGTAAAAGGGACACATAAGACATTCAGTATATTCATGGACAAATAAGGTCATAATTGTTGATTTATCTCTAAGGTTAATTTTAATCTATGATGTTTGAATTACTGAGTTTAATTAAGTAATCTTGAAAGACCTAAAAAACAAGACCAGGAGTACCACATTGTACACACACACACACACACACACACACACACAGAAGCAGTTAAAAGATCTGACAGACCACTCAATGGACAAAATGTACGTACATATACATGGACTACTTTAACAACAGATCCCAGAATATGTATAGATATACATGCCTCCTGCAGTTCCTACTCTGGCAGAACAGCTCCTTATGCACAAATGCTTTTTTGATTGTTTGTTTGGTTTTTATTTTGAAAATATATATCATTGTAAAGGGAAAGAGGTGTTCTTAAGTTCAAAAGTTAAAGTTCAGGGTCATTTTGGATCATTCCTAATCATGTTCACACAAAGGACAATTGTCATTTGTAGATGGTATAAGAAAAACAAGAAGCCTAATGTTCTTTATTGGCTGCAATTTGGCCTACCTGTACTGTTGTTTGTGTGTGTAAGATTACAACTGTTAAGTGATATTAGATATATTGTTGGTTGATGTATATGAATGTACAGGTTTTGCAATACATGTAATACAATAGATAGATAACTTAATACTTATTATTTCTCATATTTACTTTTCCTGAAATCTTAAACAGCTTAGAACAGTAGCCTCCAACCCTCCTTCTGGAGTTCCATGCACAGTTTGCTACAACTGCCTCAGCTAATCAACTTCTTCTCAAGTCCCTGATTGGCTGAGCCATATGTTTAAGAGTTAAGTAAGGGATGGGGCAGCTTATTGGTTACAGTTTGGAACTGAACTTTGGAAAAATTTAAGAAAAAGTAGCTCTTAAGAACTAGTGTTGAGACCACAGACTATAAACATGGCACAAATTTTTGTAAAGACTGCATTTGTTATTAAAAAGACATGAACACCAGAGTGTTGTATACAAAAGAAAAGAAAGCCATTTTGGAGCTGACAAAAGAGGAAACATAGGAGCCATGGCAGAAGCATTTGGCATAGCCAAAGGCATTAATTGTAAAAATACTACAAATTAAAATGTTTTTTTTCTGACAGTAAAGAAGCTATTGATATACTAACAACAAGACATCACAACAATGACACATCATGCAAGGAAATAGCATTTGATGACAGAAACATTGTGAGAGCATTGAAGGACACAATATCAGCAGTCATCACCAACAGCCTTCTGTGTGAGTAGAATTATAGAGGTCATGCAGCAAGATGTATTTGAAAGACCAGTATTTTAATTCACAAAAAAATACACAGATGCACCACAGAAGTTCATCACAGACCAAAACATTTTTGGACTGATAAAACTTTTGGAAAGATTATCCTTGGCAATTAATGGAATGGCCAAGAAAGAAAGGATCTGGTCATGATCCAAAACTAATCTTTCCTCAAGATGGTAGCATGAGAATGAGTTCAGGAGGTCTGCAGAAACATTCTAATTGCCACTTTACAGAAAAGCATCCAGTCTAATTGGGAAAACACATTCCAAATAAAAGAAAACACTAAATAGTTGGAATAAAGAGGAATGTTTTAGACCGGCCAAGTCAATCACTAATCAACAACAAGCAGACCCTCATTTACTGCCGACTTGTGTTCTTTGTTCATTAACATAATAGCACCAGCTAGGCTTGCATTACACAGTATCAAGTAGTATCTGGTGTAGGTATTATAGTGCATATTTAATGATAATGAGTAAATGAACACCATATTGGGTCAATGTCTGTAAATCTCTGCATCTCTAAACAGTCTGCATCTCTAAACCCAATTGAGTGTGTACTTTACCTCCCGAAGAGGAGGCTAAAGGGAGAAACACTCGCAAAACAAACAACTGAAAGAAATGTCAGTAAAGAAAGAACATCACAAAAGGAGGATGCAGCAGTTTGGTGATATCAGTGGGTTGATGTAGGTATTACAAGCAAGTGTATGCTTGTTAATTAGTTTGCTGTTCTGAAATTTTCACCTAAATTTTGGGTGGTCACTAAAATTTTATTTATTTCTTGTTCTCATTTGTGATTGACCCACTCATGCCCTAAGTCAGCTAAGCATTTCTCTTGGGGTGGCTGAACAGTGGAGCTAAACTGGCATCTCTTTATCATCAAAAACTGTCAATATAACCTGTCCACTAGTCATGAGTTTCCCAAGACATGTTCTATTTAAAGTAAATTATTCACAGTTTTGCATGGAAACAAGGTTTTCCTTAGCATTCATGACATTATTGAGTTTGTCACACTCATGCAGTTGTGGCCAAAAGTTTGAGAATGGCATAAATGTTGTTTTTTTAGTTTGCTGTGGCAATTTGTATTAACTCTAGATTGAGAAGAGTGATCAGATGAATTGCAATTAATTGCAAAGTCGTCCCTGCCATGAAAAATTACCTTATCACAAAAGGTACAGCATTACAGCCACTGCATTTGGCCTGCAAACATCATTTCAGTGATGATTTCATTAGCTCAGGAGACATGTGCAGTCATCATCACTTCAGGGCACCCAAGAAAGTCAAGCAAGCATCAGGATCGTCTCCTAAGGGAGGATGCAGCTACGAGAGATCAGGTCACCACCAGTGTGGAGCTTGTTTGGGAATGAGGTGTGAGTGCATCTGAGCGCACAGCTAGACGAAGGCTTTTGAAGGATGGCTTGGTGTCAAGAAGGGCGGCCAAGAAGCCACTTCTCTCCAAGACAAACATCAAGGACAGACTGACATTCTGCAGGAAGTATGGGGATTAGACTGCAGAGGACTGGGGTAAAGTTCTTTTCTTTGATGAAGCCCACTTCAGACTGTTTGGGACATCTGGAAAAATAATTGTTTGGAGAAGAAAAGGTGAGCGCTACCATGGGTCCTATGTGATGTAAAGCGTCCTAAGACCATTGATGTTTGGGGTGGCTTCTCATCCAGGGGAGTGGGTCCACTCAAAATTTTGCCTGAACACTGTCATGAATAAGGAATGGTATCAAAACATACTCTAAGAGCAACTGCTCCCAATGTTACAAAAGCAATTAGGAAATTCCTTTTCCAGCATGATGGAGCACCATGTCACAAGGCAAAAGTGATAACCAAGTGGCTTGGTGAACAAAACATTGAAATTTTGGGTCCATGGCCAGATCCCATTGAGAATCTGTGGTCAATCCTAAAAAAGAGGATGGACAAACAAAAACCCAGAAACTGTGGTCAACTCCAAGCACTGATTAAGAATGGGTTGCCATCATTCAAGGTTTTGCCCAGAAGCTGATATCCCGCATGCTGAGGCAACAACTGTACACCTATATATATCTTCTCACCTCCTGAGAGGTATATGAGGCACGGTGAAATAAGAGAAAACAGAAAATGCTTGTGCATTGATGAAGAGAAAGTCTATGAAATCCTTTTACTCAGACATTCTACAGGAGCATAATTCTACTCAAAAATATATATATATATATATATATATATATAGTCACCAGTTTTGCCAGTTTAAATTGTTATATTCTTTAAGTAAATATTCTTTTAGCATTTACTGAGGCTTATTACTGATGTCGTCAGTTTGCCAGCAACAAACCACTGCTAGTTTTGTGTGGTAATAAGAGACAAAAAAAGTTTTACACAAAATTATCTGCTGAAACGTTTTGCGTTTTGTTTGCATGGCATATGTTTGTAGACTTAAGTACAGCTTCATACATAAAATTAAAGTTTTTTTAATGTTGTGTCCAATTTCTGCCTGAAATGTCTACATAGATCTGGCCCCCTGAAGTTAGTAATAAAGCAGATTGGTCACAGTGCTAATATGACCTCATAACCACAAATTACATAGTCTACCATGGGGGCTACTAACTTCTGCACACTATTAGCCATGTTAGCATGCACAGTTAGCGATTCTTTATCTAACCAGTAATTTCCCCCTCAATCAGCAAAGTCAGGTTTAATCATCTAAAATCAGCGATACAAAATGTCATTAATGTAATTCCTTTTGAGACTGGTTTCAGATGGAAAAATTATTTAACAGCTGGGGAAAGTGTCTGCAGTGCATCAGCTGCAAATTTGGAGCAATTATCACACTGATTGTGCTATTTCATTTTGTCATTCAGCGGGAACCCTCAGAGCGAAGCGTATGAGATCAGTTTGTACTTTGCCAGTGCAGAGTGTCAGTGTGTTTCTGTCTGGCCTTAACAGGAACTCAACGTTCTGTATGAAAGTGTCCATGACTCTGCTGGTGGCTGATAATGACTCTGCGGCCTGTTATAACACCAAACTGCGCTATTCAGAAAAGGCCGAACTGGGCAAGAGTAAAGACATCACCTGCCCTGATATCCAGGACTACATCCAGCCTGGGCAGACACCACAGATAACGTGGTACAAGGTAGCATGCTTTTGTGTGTGTGTGTGTGTGTGTGTGTGTGTGTGTGTGTGTGTTTGTGTGTGTGTGTGTGTGTATTTGCATTCTGGCTCTGGCTCTCTCTGTGTTTATTTGATAGGCCAATTGTATTTATACTGTTATATTGTTCTCTCTTGTGTCCTTCTATACTTCTCTACTTCTATCTTTCTCTCTCTCTCTCTCTCTCTCTCTCTCTCTCTCCCTCTCATACACCCTCTCTCAGGAATGCGGTGTATGGCAGTGGAGAGAGAGTATACTGCAGTCTGCAAACACTTTGTCCTTCCAGGAAGTGATGGAGAATGACATTGGGAACTACACTTGTGAGCTACCTTTTGGAGGCTTTCTGGTGCGCAGGACCACTTACCTGAGTGTGACAGGTAATGCTTTGTCTGCATGTTTATGTGTGTCCATCCAGTAATGTTCAAAAGTCAGATAAAATAAAATACTCAAGTAAAAGTTACTCTTGGTAAAGAAAAATAACTACTTGAGTTTTACTCAAGTATAAATACAAAAGTATGTGATCGAAAACACACATGACAGTAAAAAAGTAAACATGTTTCTTTAAAAAAATCAATTTCTAAGCCGGTTATTTTTCTTTTGAAGATTAGAGCTGCACATGCATAAAACTGAGCATATAGAATGATTTATACTAAAAGTGAACATACAAAAAAGAGTATACAAAATATTCCAATCCTGTTATCCAGTATGTGTTTGTTTACCCTGCCATGGCCAGTTAATTCCTTTATATACGATGGTCATGGGAGTTGATTAAAAAAAACATGGATTCTTTTACCCCAGCACTCTTGGCCTATGACTGAAAGGGTTAAAAAGCTTTGTAAGTGTAAAGCAAGTGACTGACAAACTATACGTCCTGCATGGCAGATTTTCATTTTTTTAATTTCCATTCCAGCTGCATTAGCCATTACAGTACTTAAGCAGAAAGACAGAAAAGCCTAATAAGCTGGCCAGTATAGAGCCAACTTCAGCCTCTTAAAGAGAGGAACAGGTTTTTTGCAGCTACACTGTCTGTATTAAGTGTTGGCTCGGTTTTGTTGCTTTTTTGGAATCCTTATTCATCTGTTTACTTGTCTTCCCACATGCTCACTGTGGGGCCTGTAAATATGAAAGCAACCAAACAGAGGTTCACTCAGCTCCCCCCTCTCCCAGAATCCAGTAGGATTCTGTTTTGCGCTTCATTAGATTCCTGAATAGAATTGCCTGATTAAGAAATACATAAAGAAATAGAGATAACTAACTAACTTACAAGCAAGAGCATACTTATTAGGATAAACTATATTTAGATATTGCCCAATGCTGTAAATTGCTGTGCATGTGTTTATGGGACTGCATTAGTTAAAGTATTTGCTAGATTTGTTAGAATTTATAGGATATGGCTTAAGGCTAGTTAGAGGAATGGGTAGATACACAGTGTAGAAATGTTTAATATGTATTTTATATACTGAGCTTTCCTGCTATCCGAACTGTTTATTAAAGAGTTCTCATTCTGGTGTCTTTATAATGTTAACTGGAGTGATGAAGGATTTCATTATAAAGCAATGGCAGCCCTGCTGACCCACTTTACCGTGCACACACACACACACACACACACACACACACACACACACACACACACACACACACACACACACACTTAACCTCCATTACTGCTGTGACCTTACAGCTGCTTAACCACACGCACACGCATGTGCACATGCACATGCTTAGACACACAGTCCAACTTTATCTGTACCATTCATTAAATCTACATTTATGTGGATAATAACTGTGCAGTTAAAGCAGTATTTATTAAAATCACTATTTTAGCCTGGTGAGGTCAGTGAATCTGCACTCAGGCACTGTGTTCCATTATGTAGCATGTTTATCGCATCTGAAGCGATTACTCCAGCATTATTTAGCAAATGAGCTGTGGAATAAATCACAGAAAACTACTGATGTGTGTTCTGGGTTCGCACTGACCACTCACAGATGTTCCCATTGAGTGTCCTGATGATTCACAGTTGTTCACATGATCTGCCTTTGTTATTTTGGGACTGGGTATATAAATGTGTTGTCCCTGTTAACTTTGTTCACATTAAGCAAATCAGATGGTCAAGTGTAGATTTAACTCTTAGAATTCTAGCATTGTTATTGTCATTTAGCTGTATGCAATTGCATTGTTGGATAATAAGTTACATAGTTATGTAATTACATTGCAGTTAATTTCATTTATAGTCAATTGCACAGGCAAGTTTGAGTCCTCCTTTTCAGTTTTCTTTAAAGTCATAAATGTGATGTCAAAAGTAGGAGTCATAATCCATTTCCATTTCAAGTTCAGCTTGATCTTTCATTGAAAATATTAGAGACATCTTAAATACCCAGTCCCAAAAAGGTGTAACAATATGTGAAACGCCAACATAAACAGAAATCAGTGAGTAGTTAATTCTAAGTGAAACTAAAAGTGCCAAACTTACAAAATTGTATTGTCACCTGGCTCCCCTGTCTCCTTCTGTGCAATGTTTGTAGTTTTATGGGTACACTACATGAGTGCACTACTACAAAAATTACAAAATATCATAATGGTGTCCTCAGATTATCAAGATTAATGTTATGTGTTCTAGTATGTCATCCCATCTTATTATTTCTTAATTTTTTTGTCCCAAAAAAAGAGAGACAAGTCAGTTTCAAGTCTAGTTTGACTAGATATAAGGCAAATCTGTATTGGACATTTACTTATATCTGCAGAGTTAAAAGGTTCACTTTTATACATAATTACCCACCCCTTGTAGTACACTGGCTACACCCCTGATGGGTGTACTATGTGTGTATTTAAATAGGGTATTGATATTATAAGGGAAAATAAACAAAAACAGAGATAATTGAGTCTGCCTTTAGTCTTTTAAAGCAAAGAGGTGTCCTGCAATATTTCTGCACCAACACACACTTCATTATAGAATGCAAATGAATCGACACACACATATACTTACACACACTACCCTGACCCATTTCATAAACTCCTTCACACACCCACACACTTGTACACACACAGAACAATTCATGAAATTTTCACTATCTTTTAATGTTGCAAAAGGTCCACCAAAGCATTTCTGAAGAAAAGTTGAGAGAAGTTTTAGAGATGTTGCCAAAATAAATAAGTAAAATTGTAATAAATCATTCACTGTGAAAACCTTGGTTGCGAGCAGATGAAACGTCACTGGGCTAGGAAGACAGAAGTGAGAAGACTTTAGTAATGAATGTTGATTTGTCACTAATTAGAAGAAATATTAAGCCTGCCTACTCAAGTGCTCTACACCAGCACTGCCATGGTGTGAGTGTTAAGAGTCTAATTGCTGCTCTTGGAGCTTTGCATAGGGTGCACTTGCAAAGTCTTTGACGCTGATGTACTTACAAGCTTTTCCGTGTGAAAGCTATTTCGGATTACACAATGTGGTTTCCATGGCCACCTGTGTGGTGTCCATGCCAACAGCAGATTGAGACTGAGCGCTGTGTGTGTGTGTGTGTGTGTGTGTGTGTGTGTGTGTGTGTGTGTGTGTGTGTAAAACCGAAAGGGGGCTGAGGAGGTGTGCCAGGGGCGATGCCAACCTTTCTCCATTCTCAGCTACACACACACACACACACACACCTGTACCCACCTGTGCCCACGCTACTGAGTCACCATGGAAACAGGGAATAGAGAAGAGCCACTTTGATTCCATCTGGAGCGGCAAAGAGGCTAAATCAGCGACAGCCACAGTGTCAGGACGAAACTTTAAAGGAACAGAAATACAATTTACACTGTTTTCCTGCTAATGCAGTCGATCACCCAAGACAGGTTTGTTGTTGGGAGTTTTGTTCAAGAATTTTGCACTACTGCTACAAGGCTAATACAGATAACTAATAGTGGAGGATAATAACACAACAGTTTGCAAAAACAGCATACCTAAATCACATTGACTTGTAAATAATCTTACACTATTGGTACAGAGTAAGACCGGAACAGGAAGCACTTTTTTTGAAAGTTTGCCTATAAGGATTCTCTCTCACTCCAATTTTGTAGACACAATTTCCAAATGGGCTGATGTCCAACAATCTCATTACATCAGGCTATTCCTCACAGCAGTGCAGTCATCACCATGCAGTCAAACACTTCTACTTATGGAAGACAAGAGAACCAAGTTAAAATGGGACAGCTGAGATGTACAAAGATGGGGAAAATAGCATATCAAAATAAAAAATATATATGAAACTAATTATCTTGGCTAAAGCACATTGCCACAGCAGGCATGAAACACACTTGTGATCCGTGTCTTACCAGTAATGACTCAATGCTTTGATGTAATGTTAGATTACTTACTTTTATTAGTAGCATTCCATGCCCTTGTAGTAAAGGGCAGTGCCAAATTAGCAGAAGAAATCAATGACCATAGTGTTTTTTTACATTTTTTTGTCTTTGAACAAAAAGGCATACATTTAAGAGACAGACACACATTTAAGTATAAACAGTTACCTGTATTAACCACAACTGCTGCATGATAACATGAGAACTGAAAGCATGAAAGAATGGCAGATAGCAGCGATTGCTAAGCAGGGACTGTTTATCAGAGAGAATAATGATTTGACTGGCCCTAATGCAATGACAGCATGCAAACACATTTAACTAAACAATATTCTTTTCACATTTAAGTGGTTTGACCTGTAATTAATCTGTAGCTACGCCCATGCATTAACACTATAACTGTAATGATCTCTGTATAGCACTGCTTTTTGTGTCATCCAGTCATGCTGAATTTAATATGGGTTGAATCTTGTGCTGTCTAGGCTTAAGTTTTGTTTTGTTTTTTTCACCTTAAAAAGTGCAGCATCTGCACACTAGTGTTGAAACGTGTATTTAAACATAACTGCTACATATTTAGGGTGAAACAGGAAATAAGAAGCTTCAGTTTCATCTATGCACTCTACAAGAAGGATATGAGATGAGTCCAGAAGGATATGAGATGATGTGAGTGTGTTATAAGTGAGCTCACAGTAAATAGACACAAATGAACACTGGATACAAATTTACCTGCAGAATTAGGTAAACATGTAGAATCAGCACTGTTGACAGAATTACTTGCCATGCTTCATAGAGAAATAATGTCAAACAGTCTTCTTACGTATGTGGTTTCTGATTCAGTATATCATACAGTTCCATAATAGGCAAGAGTATATTTTATAGCAAAAAACAGTCTCAAAACAGTTTCACTAACCACATTAGCAAGTCTGTTTGACTTGTCTGCAGTTTGATTGGTGGTGTGTAAGCTTCCCTCAGTTAGTCACATTAGCCTAGTAGCTCTGGTACAAAATTGAAGAACACCAAACATTCATATTAATGAAGTGGTTTTGGTTTTGGTGTTTGTATGTATGTATGTATGTATGTATGTGTGTGTGTGTGTGTGTGTGTGTGTGTGTGTGTGTGTGTGTGTGTGTGTGTGTGTGTGTGTGTGTGTGTGTGTGTTTGATGCTGATTCAAGCTCATGTGGGTTTGCAGTTTCCCACAGTGCACAGAGGTTGCGATCACACATCCTTTACACATGCTTCCAACACCATGCATCTGTCAAGCCTAATCAGGACAAGGTGTGTGTGTATGTGCGTGTGTGCACAAGAGTGTAAGTCTTTGCTCCTAATTAGGACAGAGTGTTATGTAATCATAATTAATTAAGACTTAATTACAGAGGCTGCTAAATGATAGCGAGGCTGGTAAATTCTCTTTAAGCGTCCAAGTCTGTGAGCACACACATACAATTGCACACCCCAATTCCCATTTACATGCCTGTAACACACATTTCTCTGTTTTATCTCTCAACCTTGTTTTGTATTTTTCACCTTCATTCACCCATATCTCCATTTTCACTCCTGTATCTATGTATTTCTCAAGGACACATGCATAAGTAGCTTTCCATATAAATATCTTGGCTGTCACAGTAAAATAGGTCTGCAAGATCAGTATGCTTTTCTAAAGTGGAACATATCCACTGCTGTCTGCCACACTGTACTTCCCGAATAGACTCTCATGTCTTTTGAAGCATCAAATCTGCCCTATTTTTCTCCAGCATATGTAGCCAAAGGATGTTCTCTTCCCGTAATATTTTTCTTAGCTATAATGCCAGTAGAACTGAAATTGCATCCAATACAGAGTGTTTGATTATGTACATAATACACATATAAAAATATGTCTGGAGAATGCTCTATAGATCTATAGGGCTAAAATGCTCATGTCCACAAAAACTTTATGTTGCTTTATATGACCCTAAGAGTTATGTATTATCATAATTTTGTATTTACATTCAATTTCAATACTGTATTGGAAGCACTTGGTATTTTCTAAGCCCTTTAAAATTAAAGTTGTAATAAATCTTAATTGAAAGTTTTTTGCTTGCTTTTACATTTTTTAATAGGAAAACAGTTAATAGAAGATTACATGCTTTGTCTCAGATTGTCTCATATTTAAAAGGTTAGATGGACTTGATGAAGGCTGGATTATTGTAAGTATATAGTATAGAATGCTATATTTATTGTATTGTAAGATTAACTTCTGGAAATATTGTAAAAAATATCTAAAAATACCTTTGAGTGTTCAGTTTACAAGATTTCTGTCTATATTGTATTATCGTATAATTATATGCAACATGTGATTCCAAGCTAGCGATTTCAAACTAGTAATGTACATATTTTATTACATTTACTTAGGTGCATGATACAGTTGGGGCATATTGTTATTAAGGCAGCACTGTCCTGCTGCTAGTACTTTTTTGCTCTGTGACCACACATATTAAGGCAGCAAAATAATCAGTTGCCCTAATAAGTAAATAAATAAGAATGATTAAACTTAAATTATTGATTTAGTTATTACGTTGTTACATATACATATTTATGTTACATGTATGGGATTTATGTATAACCCCACGTCCTGACAAGGTATAAAAACAAGCCTATTTGTGTATAGTAGTCTGCGGGTGTGTACAAGTGTATGTGTGTTTTGTAAAGGTGTGTGTGGTTGGGAGAGTGTGTGCCGGCCCCTAATGGAAAAGCATTGTACCAACTTGCAGGGGTCGCATGTATTATTCACACAGCACAGCACACACACTGCAGGTACCTGTGTAACACACACCGGAGAATGAGAGCGAGAGCGAGCAAGGGAGTTTATTTCTGTGAGTGCGCACTTGTGTGTAAGAGAGAAAGAGAAAAAGAGCTGTGAATCTCAGAAGGAGTGTGTGTACTATAACACTTCTCCTACACTCAGTCTGTCAATATATCACTCTCACACTGTGTCCATGCACACAGTGTTTATGTGGGGGATTGGGGGTTGTTCTGATCAGGATTTTGCTTTTGGTCCTGATCCAAGTAGTTAATATTGAGTATCGATAGGTAACGAGTCTGATCTGTTATATTTTTGTTTTTATGCAATACAGCTGCACAGGGCACACTTCAAGTATTGTTTGCAAAATCCAGTCATGTAAGATGTTGTGCCGGCAATTACTTTTTAACTGCTTCCTCTAAATGTGATTTGTTCAAATGTTCATTAAGCATATGCAAAGTAGCCTTTTCTCAGTGTTAAATGTGTAGTTGATAAAAAAGTTAACTGGCATTTCATTAGACCTAATGTAGGCCAATAGTGATTTAGAAGTATTAGAAGTATTTTTAACTGTAAGATCTTTACTGCCTGTGTAGGAGTATCTCTTTGTGTGTGTGTGTGTGTGTGTGTGTGTGTGTGTGTGTGTGTGTGTGTGTGTCTACATTTTTTAATCATTTATGAAAACTAAAACTAGAAAAATATTTAATTGCTTATTGTAATGAAAATATGAATTGTCAAACTGGACAATATTGCATCTCAGGCAAACTATACTACCTTATACAACATAAAATATATGAATCCAACATTTTTTTTGTTTTATGTGCATGGAATATAGTTTACAAGTATGATTGGTATGATTAGTTAGTAGTAGATAGTTTACAAGAAATTTAAAGCAACATTATATAGATAGTCTTCCATGTAAAAACAGCTATCAAAGTATTTTAATGGTACAATTATTTGTACTAGGAAGAGTGTAATTCTGGGCTCAATTATACTGCTGTGTAACTTCTGTAGGAGTGTGCATGAACCCTCTCACAAGAGCTATATAATGATTTACAGCACCACGTCATTCACAAACTATTATGCATATTAAGCTCACTATAAGAAAAAGCTAGCTTAAATGTCCCAGCATAGACATCATGGCAGAAGCTAAGAGGAGATGGATAAAGACATTGTCTAAGGAAGCAAGGGCGGAAATGGGGGTTGTGACCAAAAAAGAGACCGCAGAAATCTTGGACTGGCTTTTACTTGTTAGCAAGATCTAAAAGAGATGCGACATAGTGTTATGGCCAACTGACTCAGTCTTAAGGATTTGCGCAACAAAACCAACGTAGACCTTTTTAACCCACATTTGCTTTCTGCTTTACTGAGACCTGGCTTTCAGACAGCGCATTAAACACTGCATGTGCTAAATGTCAACTCTACTGCAAAAATCTGACTCCCCTTTACATGAACATGCATCACACAGGCATGTGGATGCTACAGATTATGCTTGCAATTTTGGTTATTTGCTCCTAGAAATCGGATTCTGCATAATTCAGCTTGTCAACAATGCATGTATACAGTTGTCTACGAAAGAAACTCTGGCACTATTTGTATATTATTGTATAAAATAGTAGTATACTCCGCAACTGTAGCGGGACCACAAAAGCAAATTGATGACATCTTAAGTGATCTAGTCACAATTGCATTCATTCATATTATAATAAAACAACAAAGCTATTTACGTAAAATAAAAAAAAACAAAAACTTAAACTTCCTTTTTTGGAGGTTTTACTGCTCTCTAAGTCTAAACTAATCAGAAATTCAATTATACATATACAAGTCCAATAAACCATTTCAACAATAATAATCCTGATGTATGCATATATGAGTAGGGATGTGGGGATGTTTGTGTTTGTATGTCTGTGTGTAAGTGTTTGCAGACATTCACAAAGCTGCACGTGCAAGATAAGGAAAGAAAACTCCAAGTCACTTTGCTCTCACTTGGGGGGGGGCATGCTGTTGCTGATAATGTGAAGAAGAAGGCTATTGTACAATCTGAAAATTCTTACTAGAGAAAGGAGCTCCTATTTAATTTGATTACATATCCACATTTCTTTCATTTATCAGGGTAACCAATTCAGTTTAAAGCAGACAGTAAGAGCTTTTGGAAGACATCAGCTAATTACACAGTTTAGCTCATGCACTTCATCTGAGTGCTTTGTAAGAGCAGTACCTGCACTGCGGCTAGAATTAGTATATTATGATTTACAATTTAAATCACATATTTTAGTTTTGACCACACTAGTTTATCTGATCACAGATAAAATACTGATAGACTCCATATGAACTTCAAGGCAACAATGAATTTTAATCAACAATCATCTGGAATTGGCCCTTTAATTCTTTAATAGGACTATCACAATTTAAAGGTGCTTCCTAAAATAAAGACTTCTAGATAGAAAACTGTGGCAAGCATTAAACCGACTCAGGGTGAGTGTGTGTGCCTCTGGCTGAAGCCTTTGTGTGGTAAGCGTGAATTGTGGGTCAGTACTGAGATGAGAATACATTCCAGTAGTGTAATTCATTAATTTGCTGTTTGCCATCCTCTACTCGGCTGGAATAATCTGGCAGGAAGGGCCAGTGCGCTTCCTCTTCCCAGCAGAGGAAAACTGGATTTTGGGTGACCGATCGCATGGCTTAAAACTCCACCAGCAGCCTGTCTGTTAAACACACTCCATATCACACACTCTCCGCTTACTGGCACTTTGAGGTTACAAGCAGAACTCATAAATAAAAATGAATATTAAGATGAAAGGGGGAGAGAAAGCAAACGAGTAGAGAGAGGACATGAAAATGCAAAGAAGGCAGGGACAGGAATGACCTGCAATTTGCAGCCTGTCTGCACAAGAAAGAGACATTCCAAAAGGATGTTTAACCTGTGTGTTATTGTGTGTTTGAGAGAGAGAGAGAGAGAGAGAGAGAAGAAATGTCTAAATCTGTTTGCCATGTGTCTGATTTGACAGTTTCCCACTGACTATATTGAAGAGGCAGAGATTTGATGCTGATGGTGTGTGTGTGTGTGTGTGTGTGTTTGTGTGTGTGTGTGTGTGTGTGTGTGTGTGTGTGTGTTTCTCTTACAGCTCCTCTGACTGAAGACCCTCCAAAGATCCTGTTCCCTACCGAAAACAAACTCCTCACCTTGGACCTGCAGATGGGTAAGAGTCACCATTTAATCCAGAGGTGTCCAATTTTATGCGCAAAGGGACAGTGTGACTGCCAGTTTTTGTTCCAAACAAGCCGGAGCACACCTGGTACCACTTGTTTAATCAGTTGGTTATCAAACAACTGATTATGTGAGCTCCTGCTTTGTTGTCATGAAAACTTTCAGTCACATAGACACTTGGACACCCCTGTTTTATTCTGCATTTGTGTGTGAGAGAATGTTCTTGTAGACGTGTAAGAGAAGGAGAAAGAGTAAGACGCACGGTGAGGGTTGTATAAAAATTTTGTAACAAATGAAGGAGTAGAATTTTTACAAGTTACCCCCTGCACTCAAAAAGTACCAAACTCCTTTTTATGTAACATCTTTTCATTGAAAGCTGACGTTTCCCGAGTTCTTTTACAGTTGTGTTTACAGATGGCATGCTGTGTGAAATGGGCATAAATGTAAATAAAAATGTAATGCAATGATCTGCAAACGTCATAGACCCAAATTTTATTATAGAGTATATAATACATCAGATGTTGAAAGTGAAACATTTTAACATTTCATGAGAATCATTAACTGGATGACAGCACTGCATCTTAAAAAGAGGGGTCAGGGCCATGTCTACCATTGTGTAGTGTCCCCACTTCTTTTAACAACACTCTGTAAATGTCTGTGAAGTGTTCAGACCAACGGCTGGAATCTTAGAAGAGGAATATTGTCCCATTCTTGTTTGATGTAGGATTCTAGCTGCTCAAGAGTAATAGGTCCTTTTTTGTTTCACGATGCGTAAAATGTTTTCTGTTAGTAAAAGGTTGGGACTGGTTCTGCAAAGACATGGTGCTGTGATGGATGCAGTATGTGGTTTATTGTTGTCTTGCTGAAATATGCAAGGCCTTCCCGGAAAGAGATGTTTGGCTGGATGCAAGCAAATCCTGTTCTAAAACCTGTAATGTTGATAGTGCCTTTCCAGATGTCCATGCCATACGCACTAATGCAACCCCATTGCATCAGAGATGCAGGCTTTTAAACTGTGCACTAATAACAAGCTGGATGGTCCCTCTTTTCTCTAGTCCTCAGGGCTCAATGTCCATGGTTTCCAAATAGGATTTTTCATTTTTATTCATCTGACCACATAACAGTTTTTTTTAAAATTTTTTAATTTTGAGTTCATTTTAAATGCGCTTTAGCCCAGAGAAAAGGGCGGCGTTTCTAGATTGTGTTGATATATGGCTTTTAACTTGCTTTTGTGAAAGACAAAGTGAACTGTGTTCACAGACAATAAAGTTATGAAATAACTTAAGTTTGGGAAAAAGACCGCACCGAAACTCCTCTCCTTTATCATTACACACTCCATATTAACCACTCCTCTGCCCTCACCTTCTCATGACAAAATTCACACCCCACCACCTTCCTCCCTCTTTTTCAAACCTTTCCTCACTCTTCGCTTGGCAAGGGGGGGCATGGCTTCAATCCCAGCAGCTAAAGCCACCCAGAACTTCAGCCCCAAGTGTCTTAGATTTCATGCAGTGATTTTCAGTATAGAACCTGTTTTTCATGCGGCGCTGCCTGAGGGCCCGAAAATCATGGGCATCCAGTATCGACCATCAGTCTTGTTTCTTGCCTACAGGGATTTCCTTAGATTCCCTGAATCTTTTGATGATATTATGTTCTGTAGATGGTGGGATTTCCAGTCTTTGCAATATGACATTTTCTGAAACAGTTCCACAATTTTTAGGTGCAGTTTTTCACACATTGGTGAATCTCTGCCCACCTTCTTTTCTAAAAGACTCTCTAGGATGTCTTTTTATACCCAATGACTTAGTCATGTGACTTAGTTGCAAATTGCTCCTCCAGCTGTTTTTTTATTAATACCAAAGGTGTCAAAAATATTCAAATTCATTACTCAGGTAGACGTATAGATACTAGGGTTTAAAAATACTTCTGTAGAAGTTTAAGTATCAACTCAAGCTTTTTACTCAAGTAAAAGGGTAAAAGTACTGCTTTCAAAACTACTTAAGGTATAAAAGTAAAAGTAATGTAAGGGAAAAAACTTCAAAGGCATATGATATCAATAACCTTTATTGGAATGTAAATGTACATGAATGAAAACAAGCTGTAAATGAAATAGCAGACCTGCCAACCTGGGATATTTTTTTAAAGTAGCAACTTCTTGTGGTGGGGCGGCGCAGCACATCACGGCATGGCGTGGAGCGAGGTGAGGTACATTTGCTGATCAGTATTGATTGAAGCCACATGCTCGCTCATCACAACTTATTACTAAGCTCATAGTACCCTTACTTCACCATCATATCTAGTTATTCAACATACAAGGAGACTATAAAGAAAACAAGAACTCTTTTAATAAAATGGTAATATATTTTAGTTATTGTGCTTTCATACACTTTAAATTTCAAATGGTAACTGAAAATCCCTAAAAATATGTCCCTCAAAGAGAAGTTAAACTGATACATACTTAAAATTATATTGGCCTATGGCATATTATGTGTCTTAAATACATTGGACATTATAAATAGCAATAAAGCTCTACTTCCTAAATGATATTAACTGTTCTTTCAGGACAATACAATAATATCACTCTAAATTACAAAACATTGCAGCAGAAATAATCCTGATACCTAATCACTGAGGAAATGTACATTATTTGATTAGAATAATCCTGCAGTCAATCTACAGAGGACATTTAATATTTCATATTTCAATCTAGTTATGCCCAGAACTGTCAAAAACAGTTCGCTGTTTTTGCGCGAACAGAACAGAACTCAAATCAGCCACGTGTTTTTATACACAGCGGAATATGACCTCCGCATTTAACCCATCCGTGCAGTGAAACACCCACATATATACACACACACAAGGGGGCAGTGAACTCACATGCCCGGAGCGGTGGGCAGTCCAATCCACGGCGCCCGGGGAGCAGTTGGGGGTTAGGTGCCATGCTCAAGGGCACTTCAGTCATGGCTTGGGGGATCCCGGGGATCGAACAGGCGACCTTCCGGTCACAAGACCGGATCCCTATCCTTCAGGCCATGACTGCCCATGGCCGCGAATGCACCGACAGTTGACCTCAAAGCCATCAATGACTATTGTTGTTTTGAAGTGACACATCGTAGCAGCGTAGTTAGATGTCTAAACCATATCTGCTTTGCAAAATGTGTAAAGGTTGGCAGGTCTGAAATGGGAGCAACAAGGCTATTTTTTTTTTTTCACAGCATCCGATTTTTTTAGGGTAGTATAAAAAAGCAGTGTGTGGTACTAGGTAGCAGCTTATTTTTGTACCTCTAACAAAAACTTGTCATGGTCCAATATTCTTTAATATGTTCACAACCTGAAAATATAGCTCAGGAAACATAGCTACAGGATTGATGCCATTCGATTACTAGCTAAAGCATTAGAGATCTAGACATATGCGGTTAGATTGCAAAAGTTATTAATCAAAGTCAGTAAATTCTTAATCAATTTAAACACTCAAACAAGACAGAGGCTACAGAGAGCATGCAAAACAATCACACTTGCAAACAAAATACTAACAAAATACTGAACTGTCCCCCACTTTAATATCCGTGGCTGCTTTCACATTCCAAACACAATGTGTGCATAACTTTGCATTACTGAGTTTCTCTTAATGGAATATGGTGCAGGCTGAACTTGAGGTGCTTTTAACAGGCACTGCATTTAATGCATATTTTGTTAGAGCAAAGTGGATTTTTTTTTTTTTATGAAAAAAGTTTTTCATAATCTGAGCTGGAACACCATTCTGTCCTGACCTTTACTACTGCTTTTACACTGTCATACATGAGCGTGAGTGTGATGCTCTTGTGCCATTTAAGTCATTTCTTAGGCCTCACGTCTAACAATTTATTATTCAACAAAAGTTGTTTTTCATGGTTTAAAATGTGGACTTATATGTAGATTAATGCTTTAAAACAACAAAAACTTCTTAAACCTGCACTCAGAAAGCATTCCAGCAAGACAGCAATTATTTCAGCTCTCATTACATGTATGCTTTTTCTTAGCAGTGCGTGCGTATATATTACCTTCATTTGCTGAACCAATGTAGCATGTCAATATGATAAAAATAAATCCTTCATGCATGTTTACTACTTTTGCACCAATAGTAGCTTCATATAATACCCAAACATTCAATCTATTCTGTACAGAGGAGCAGAGTCTGTGTATGCAAGTGTGTATAAGTGTGTGCACGTGTTTGTTGGATGGAGGCAAGTCTGTTGGCTTGGCCAGGAGTCAGTGTGTGTGTGTTGGCTGCAGGAGCAGATTGGAGCATATTGAGCAGACTCTGGCCGTGTTGTGGCTTCACAGTGAACAGAGAAAACAGGACAGTGCCCCCCTTTCTCTCCCTAGACTTTTCTCTCCTTCTCTCTATTCTCTCTCCACTATCTTCTCCATTATCCTCTCTCTTTCACCTCTATTCTTATTCCCTCTCTTTCCATCTCCTTCTCCCTTCTCACAATTCTCTCTTTCTCTCTGTCTTTCTCTCTCTTGGCTCTATTCTCTCTCTTCCCTTCTTCTCTTCCACTTATCTCTCTGTGCTATCCTACTTTCTCCTTTCTATTTTCTCTCTCTGCCCCTTTCTCTCTTCTCTGCATTTTTTTGCTGTCTCTCATCTTTTTCTCATTTTATTTGTTTTCTCTCTCTCTTTTTTTCTCTCTCACATTATTTATCTTTTTTGCTTTCTTTCCTCTTTCTCATTTCTCATTTGCTTTTTCTGTCTTCCACTTTCACCTCTTTATCTTTCTCTTTTTTCTCTAGCAGAGTTTATTTTTGTCTATTGCCCTTTCTCTTTCTCCTCTCTTCTTTTCATCTTTTTCATTTTCTATTTCTATTTTCTATCTTGCTTTCTCTTTGTCTGTCCCCTTTGTTCCATTTCTTTTTCTTTTCTATCTTTATATTTTTCTCTCTCCATTCCTTTTCTCTCTTCCTTCTCACTCTCTCTTTCTTCTCTCTAAGTCTTTTAACTTGCTTCCTTTCTCAGCTCCTTTTTTTATCTGTCAGCTCCCTCTCCCGTCTTTTACTGTCTCATTTCTTTGTCTCTCTCATTTGTCATTTCTCTCCCTCTTTTTCTATTATTTTTTCTCTTCTCCCTTTTTTCTTTATATCCCTCTTTTTGTTTCTGTCTTGTTTTTTTTCTTTTTTTTTTTCTACTTCCATCATTTTTCCTCATATCCTGTCTTTCTCCTCTCTCTCCTTCTCATTCTCTCTCTCTCTCTCTCTCTCTCTCTCTCCCTTTCTCTCTCTCTCTCTCCCTCTCCCCCCTCTCTCTGTCATGCACACACATGCTGTACCTGTCTAAAAGATAAGAATAGTTGCAAGCTACGGCTGACATCTAATTACCCAGAGGAACGAATTAAAGAGGAGAACAGAGAGAGATAGGAAAAAAAGACATCAAAGTAAAAAAAAAGAAACCAGGGCAGAATTAAAGAATAAATGAGGCAGCTCTGTAGTACAGTAAGGCATTGAGAGTTGTGTGAACATATGTGTTAGTTGTGTAATGCTGATAAGATTAGGCAAAGGCATCTTTGCCAGTGTAATGTTGCAGTTAAACCTTTAAAATGTATTGCTGTATGGCTGATACATTGGCATTATGTAATAAAACCATGCCACAAGTGCCTTTGTGTTAAGGTGTGAAAAATGAGTCTTGGAGATAAGTTTTTTTTCTCTGATTGCCAGGGGGTATAGATGATGAGATGAAAGAGTGGAATGATGGGAGGATGAGTGATTGAGAAAGAGATGAGGAGAATGCGCTTTGGTTGAACCCATCATAGCGTTATTAGTGGCAGCCAGCAAGAGTCATATATACTTAAACAGCCTGTCAAATGCCCTCAAAACCAGTGTTTGAATGTTTATTCAGAAAAAAAATATTACACACAACTAAGCATATGGTGTATTTAGGAAAAATCTGATGCAGTACACAAAGTTAATGTCAACAGAAATTTAAGTCGGCACATGTACAAACTGATTTACCTTTTAGTATTCACTTCTTATCCTTTTGAACTAGCAGTGATGCTGCTTGAATGGCTACGGTAAACTGTGTCCACTTCAGCAGGAATCCACTTTGAAAAATATTTCATTTTAAACTGTTCAGATAAATGTGTCTTTGCTGACAAACTACAGTTATTTTCTTGGTCCTCTGATAGACATAGAAAAGTGCATTTGGTTGAGCAGCAGTTACACTGTGTAAGTGGTGACTAACTCCTGGGAGACTACAAATTACAATGTTGGGAATGTTTTTCAGCAACGTGTCTATGCAGTTAAATGGAATACTTTGGTGGTAGAAAGAAAAAAGAGAACATTTATTTAAACTGTAGACCAGTGAAAGTTGGCATTTGAAGCTTCTTTTTTAAGTAACAGCCACATTTGCAGAAAATCCTTTAAAGTCTAGAGTTGTTATTGTAATTGTGTTATATTGTTTAAATGAGAAGTATGTACTATTTTTATTTTACACATTTTGGTGTGCTAATTAGCTTTGTACTTCAAGACTCACTCACACTACTCACAGTATTGTGGACAGACAATAAAGAAATAGTACAGCCTAGATGGTGTACTCTTAATTATCAGTCATGGTAAAGGTCCTGCTTTCAGTTAGATCATTCTGGGTACTGTAACATATAGTTTGTTTTAAATGAACCAAACTTAGTTCTGTTAAGTCTGAAAAGAAACCAACTGCTTTTTGTGTTAACAATGTAAGCAAACTATATAGAGGACTCTTCTGGTCGCTTTCAGCATTCAGACCCCTTTCATACCACTCATAGTGTGTGCAACCTCATAGCACAGCGTTCTTTGATAAAACTACCCTTTAGGTGGTGAGAGGAACAGCCACACACATTTGCTGCTCTCCTATTTGCCATATAGATACGATTGGCCACAGCGCATTATGCATGAGTGGAAAAATAACCTAAATGTATGGTGGATTCCGTTTTCACTCAGCTCCGCCAATCAAAAATCTGCCTCTGAAATTAAAACAAAAATATTAAAGAGTGTCCATGAATTTTTCATGTTTACTGTGAAAGCAGCTTAAAACTCGATGTGCATTAGCTTTTAATGTGGTAAATTCAGATGGGCTCTCACACCTTGTCATTTTGATATGTCAGCGCTCCTGTCTTGTCACGAGATCACATGTAGACCTTATCCCGTAATACATTATATATTATTTTGGTAATCTGATTTTACCTTCTAATGTGCTTGAAGAGTGTGGCTGGTGTATGTACACCAAGCTTCATTGTATTTACCCTGTTTTGTTTTCACAGCGAACAAATGTATCAGACCATAAACAAACAACAAGCAAACCAAATTGAGCTATTGAGTTTATTTGATGTGAAATGGTCCAAATGTGTGAACACACCCTTAAGGCCAGGTAACTAATGAATTGAAGAGTAAATGCAATACTGGCTGAAACTCTTGGCAAGCGATCATTATAACGACAGCCGCCACACACTCACATTGAGAATACATGTTTAGCAGTAAACAAAAGAAGTGATAAAAATAGAAGCAAGCGAGTTAACGTTACCACTGCTTTTCACTGCTGGAGATGCTCTTGGCGAATAATTTTGATGTTAAACTTACAATGCTTCTTCTAAACTGGTAAAAAATAACGTGTTAGGTGGAGGGACTGTGCATTTTCTGGTGATATTTTGCCCCAGTGTTTTTGTACTTTAACAACCTATATTTCACCACAAAAATGAGACAAGAACTAAATAAAAAATAACACATGAAAACAAGAACTGTGGTGTAATATACATTACTCTTTTGTAAACTAATAAAACTTTCAAGTTTCTCTCAAAATTTTGGACTGGTAGTGTACCAAAACATTTGATTGGTAGTGATCTAAAACTTTTGACTGGTAGTGATCTAAAACATCTATCCTATATTTAAGTCTATCCTTTTTCACAGAGATAGCATATATGCAGTCTTTTATGACTAGAAATTTGGCCAACATGGCCAAGTTGACAGATTTGCCTGTAAGGACAATCGCATAATTTGCACACTGTAACATGCACATTGTAAAATCTTAACTACCCATGAATATGTGGAGGTATGCACCAAGTATATGTTCATTGGTTATCCAGAAGCATTATGGCTGGGACAAGACCTAAATTATACCTGACCTAGCACAAGAATTAGCACAAAATCAATCAGAGCAGTTCATGGCAGGCAGAGGGATTCATGCACCTCTTTTTTTACAAGTACAATGAAGTGCACGTTGATTCAGAAGAGGGGAAAACATATTTCTGCTTTTTATTCTGTACATTCTGGTTTGGACCCTTCCCTCTGGCTCATACATTCACATTAAGTGCAGACATATTGACAGATATTTATGAGAACATCTGTGCATGATCCCTACATTTGTTCAGATATGCAGATGCAGAAGTATAAATCAGCCATAAGGATTAATACACTCATGTTTCAACTGTTTAGCAGCTTGTGTAAAGCAGCAACAGTGTGGGAGAGCCTCTTAATATTGAAACAGTGGAATATATAACCCTACTGTAGCAGCAATGTAGTAGGGGGTCAGTCACTCAGACGCAGAAATACACATAGTGTACAAGATCTCTGCGCTGGAACAGAAATAACACAGAGGGAGGGAAAGACAGACAGACAGAAAGAAAGAAGGAAGGAGAATGCTGGTGGGGGAGGACAGGCAAGAGGAACAGAAGAAGTGAAAGAAAGGCAAGTTTGCATCTTGAACATATTTTCCTTCGGTTTAGATAGCAGAAAGCAGAACATAGACCAAATGAAAGAGTGCACATAGAGGAGTGAGGGAGATTATGGTGTAATTCCTCAAATCTAAAATCACAGTTCTGTTCAGATAAGCACCACACTTGTTTGAATTGAAGTCAAAATTCAATTAAACCAGATTGGGCTTCTTCCTGTGACAATTCAAACACACATGCACACATGAGGAAAGAATGTGTGCTTGCAGAGGTATTCAAAGGACACTTCTTAATATTAATCACACTCTCCAGAAATACAGTTGTTGCTAAGCAACGCCCAGGCCTCTTCGAGCGATGAAATAATTTCTCTAAATAAACAGTGTTTCCTATACGATGATATCTGCCATAATGTTACTGAAAGCAGAAACACACTGTGCATGAACTGATACAGTCATTTCAGTTTGGATGGTGATAGTTGTTGTAGCTGCCTATCAGTATATGGAAAATGTTTATAATAAAAAAAATATATAATCAAACTTTTTTAAATGTATTGATTTTGATTCTGATTCTGCTTATTAATTCTGGTTCATATTGATTTCAATAGATTTTGGTTTCCATTTCAATAAAGTGAAAAACATGAAAAAAGATGTTTAGATATAACTGTGTGGTTCATGAATTGTAGCCTTTTTATTGCCACAACTATGGCTGCAGTAGTGCTGAGCGATCTAAGTCAAAAATCATATTTCTGTATTCTTAGACGATACACAATATATATTTCAGTATTTTACTGGGGTTTATTGTTTAGTTGGAAATCAAAGCCACATAAAAGCTCTTTTATTGAAACAGACAGTGATGAAAATAAAAAATAAAATAGCATAAAGATAATGTTAAAAGTAGTTGTGACTGGGCAGCTTTTCACCAGTGGTGTTCAACAACTTTTTGGTGGCCAGCGCTTTAGTTATACTATGCCACTTGTCACTTTTTCTTTTCATAAGTCATACCAGCATTTCACTACCCTCATTCACCTCCACCATCCTCTCTTATTACTCTCTTATTAGTGTGTTAATGTTGATAAAACTCATCAGGTTGATTATCACAGGGAGGGTGGTGTATAAGGAGGAGTCAACATGTAGCTGTTTTTAGGAGGATTAGCGTAGACCAGCTAACACAGCAACTTATACTTTGGAAATAGAAACTGCAACTGAGGAGTGGTGATGCTCTGATAAACAACAGTGCATGGTTAAATTACTCTTAATATCCAGTTTACATAAGTAAAAGAATTTCACATTTATAACATTATTTTATTATGTGATTGTGTTTTAGCTGTTCACGTATGGCTGGTTGCTCGATAACAGACTATTGATCATCGACAGGGATCAGCTGCTTGGTGCAGTGTTCAATAGGAAAACCAAACTGAACAATGTTAAAACCATTCTACCAAATGAGTTTATGGCAAAAATCTATTTTTAAATTAATCTATTTTATAAAATCGGCACATGCTATTTGCACACGGGTACCTGCAGCAGTGTGTGCTATTTGCACCCGGGTACTTGCAACAGTGTGTGCTATTTGCACTAGGGTACCTGCAGCAGTGTGTGCTTTTTGCACCCGGTTACCTGCAGCAGTGTGTGCTTTTTGCACCCGGGTACCTGCAGCAGTGTGTGCTATTTGCACCCGGGTGTACATAGCAGTGTGTGCTCTTTGCACCTGGGTGTACATAGCAGTGTGTGCTATTTGCAGCCGATTATGGTTTAAGCAGAGATTAGTATTATTCTTTAGTGTTTTGTGACAAAACATATTTTACTTACAAGTTATTTTAAAAGAGGTGAAGATACTTTTGTTTGGGGTGGACCTCAAAGTTTGTTTTTACTGAATTTTGTTTTTTCACTTGTGAGTCTCTTCTTGGTTTTACTTTACCATGCTCTTAGTATTTAAATAGCAATTTAAATTCTAAGAGCATCATAAAAAAAAAAAATAAAGAAGAGATTCACAAGTAAAAAACAAATGTTAATGGCAATGGCAGTGATCACATGCTAAATACTAAATTATAATATACACTGCCAGTGATAAATGATAATGTTAAAACAAAATGTAACACAAGTCTGCAGCACCCTCATATGTACTGGCACTGTATGATATACACACACACACACACACACACAAATATTCTTCCTGCCTGTACATTATTATCAGCCCTTTTAATTTAATTTAATTTCACAGAATGCAGAAGACAGATTTGACTTTTTTATAAATTTTTTCTGGATGGTATGTACATTTTTTAAAGAAGTGAATTGGGGTTTTTTATTATTTACATCATGTTTAAATAAATTTAACAAACAAGGTTTCTTAACATGCCTATACCAGGCGTGAGCAAGTGTGGTATAAAGCCCCCAGCATTGAGCTATAGAGAACTGTGTTCTATGGAATGATGGTATTTTTAAGTTGAGGTGGGGTATCCGATCCCGAATGTATAGCCGGATCTCATTCACTTGTCTTTGCTTCATGGATGCAGGATCTCCAAATCTTAGAAGCATTCAGGTTCAGCATTCTAAAACCACACACACACACACTGAATACACACCCACTGCAAAACACCCCTGAAATTCTGAAATGTCTTTTTAAGAAGCTGATTAGTTAACCCCTAGAACCCTAGATTTGTTATTCAGTTATTAATTTGCAGAAACAGTTGTGAATTATTTGGTAACAGGTTAGTGTATCTTGTGTACAATTTTTGGGCCTATAAATGATAATTATGATAGCAGTGTTATCATTGGACACGTGGGCTTTCATTGAGGGTCTAAGGGGTTAATTCAAGTGTTTTGTGGAACAGGAATAGCACTAAAATCTGCAGGTCAGGTTGTCTCCAGGAGCCTCAGGTTCCGTTATCTTGCTGAATTTCAGCCTAAAACATATCTACAACAGCTGTATATTACATTGTAGCATTCACTGCAAACCAAAGGAAAAAACAATATATACACAACGTTCATTGTCGAAGACAACTTAATAAAAAAAAATAAAGTTCCTCAAGAGCTGTATCTGAATCTGTTGGGGCAGAAAGTATTTTTTTTACCATATCAAAATTAAAATATTTACCGCTTCGCTTCTGCTTTTCACACTGGCTACTGCAACTCTCGGAATTCTTGCCATTTCTATGCATAAACAATATTCAGCACTCAAGCTGAAAATACAATACATATAGAAATCACACGTGCGTTACTGCCGCGGTGTCCCATTGTCACATTGGTAGAGGAGGTTTTGTGCGCCGCTCAGCGAAGTTACTGTTTCTGGTGCAACCATATCGTCTTCTTTCGGCTTTTTTTACAGGGGTCACCACAGCGAGTCATCCTCCTCCATCTCACTCTGTCCTCTGCGTCCTCTGCATCCTCTGTCCCCACACCAACTACTTCCATGTCCTCTCTAACTGCATCTATATATCTCCTCCTTGGCCTTCCTCTTTGTCTTTTTCCTGGCAGCTGCATTTCTAGCATCCTTCTACCAACATACCCGTTGTCCCTCCTCTGGAGATGTCCAACCCATCTCAGTCTGGCCTCTTTAACTTTATCTCCTAGTTGTTTAACCTGTGCTGTGCCTCTGATGGTCTCATTCCTAACCCTATCCATCCTTGTCACTCCCAAAGAGAACCTCAACATCTCCAGCTCTTGCCACTTCCAGTTCTTTCTCCTGTCTTTTTGACAATGCTACTGTCTCCAAACCATACAACAAAGCAGGTCTCACCACTGTCTTGTAAACTTTTTCTTTGACCTTTGCTGCCGCTCTTTTGTCACAAATCACTCCTGAAACGTTTCTCCATGCGCTCCATCCTGCCTGGACTCTCTTCTTGACCTCTTTACCACACTCCCCATTTTGGTTCTGGTGCAACCATATACAGGGCTAAAATAACAAACACATTAAGTCGTTAGCTATCATTTAACCAGAAAATAATCCAGTAATTAGCTGATCTTAATACTACACATTACAAGCTTCAAACTACCTCAGTATGGACGAAACATGATTAAAAATAGCTAGCTGACATTAGAAAACTACTAGCCAGCAATTAGCTAGCTAAATTAATCAGAAAAAGAAACAAAATACAAAACTTTTAACTAAGATAAGGTTAGATATAAGTTACCTAACTGCCTCAAACTTTAATTCAAGAAAATAACTTAAACTGAGATCCACCAAAACATTAGCTTAGCTTATTCATTGAATCAGCTATAGCTAGTAGTTTGATGGCCGAGTAAAGCTAAACTGAAAAATGTTTTTCTTGTAAGCTAATGAAAAAAACTATAGCTACATTTATCACAAACTGGAATTAACTTTACCTCTGAACTTCGTTTTAGAAGAGATTTCTTCATTGTCTGTGAACATAAAATAAGTAAGATGACGTTTGTTTGCAAGTTAGCTATAATGCTCCTATTAGCTCAAAAATATATCAGTGTTCAGTCAACAGTGTTCTTTGGATAATAATTCTCACCCTATTTCTTAAATATATATCTCAAAATGTAGAGTTAAACTGAGTGATGGACCTTTATACATAACTATAAACCAAATTCTGCTTACCATTTTCTGCGGTCTCCGTTTCCCATCGGTTCCTGTGAATTTGCGCCTTTTTGCTCCCTCGCATTCATTGGTAGACATGCGCAGATGGGTTTGCTTTCTATTTTTTTAATTAAGGGGTGAAAATAGCCTCGCTGTGTGGCAAATGCTACTTGTACCCGGGTGCAAATAGACACTCCGTTAAAAATCTGATGAATTTACAATGATATTTACAACACTTTAATTTAAACAAATTACAAAGATCTATTTAAACCTATCAACAGATCTAGTAATAATCTTAATATATAAAAAATCATCACATACTTCTTTTAGTTCTTTGTATTGGGAGGTGTCTGTCTCAAACCCTAACTCCTAAATTTTAGCTTTCTTACATTTTTAGATTTTAGTTTTGGTTTATAGATGGAGGCTTATTTTAGCAACACACTTGCATTTTAAAGCAGGGTTGTTCCCGTTGTTGCGACTCCATAATTTAACCTAATGGCCACATTAGGTTGGGCAGTTGGATCCACTTGTTTTGAAGTAAATGCATCCAAAAATCAGTGTGTAACCTTATAGATTTGTTGCAGGACATTTTTTATTAAACACTGCAATTTTTGTTTCAATTATCATGATTTCGTGCTTTACTATTCTTCTAAACTTTGGGAACTGTCATTATTGTACTGGTGGTGAAAGAATGAAATCCTTAATCATTTGTTTAAAAAAAAAAAAAAACTTAATAAGGTATAGGATCACTCAAATCAGATTTGTGTAAAATCCAAGTCAGTTTAAGGTCTGAAAGATTGCCATACTGAACCCTATATGTGAGAATATTGAATTTTATACGTTGTGTTATCTGTGCTTATTTGTGACGTACAAGAAAACAAAATTCCTACCTAAATATAAATTTCAGAATCAAGGCTAGGCTGAACTAATATCAGGGCCAGAGCCCATGACTTGTTTTATATAGATACTTAGCCTGTCCTCTAGCATCTCCACTATAGACTGTAAAAAACAATTTGCTAGTTAATCTCTATATAAAAAAGACAGTACTATAATCTACAAATGAATGATTTGCATGCTTGTATGCATATTACATTATTTTGTCTTTCTCTGTGTCCTTTTGTAGCAGCTCTCAACTCCTCTGCTGTTTTTGTTGCTTGCATGCTCAGTTGTCCTCCTTCAGCTGCATTTGCAATACTTGCGTTTTGACCTTTTTGTAGTTAGACATAGAGTAAATGCTCTACTGGTGGGTTTTGACTATCCTTTAGCTCTATTACCAGTAATGCTCACTGAATTCAGAAAGATTTACAGCGATTGAGCAGTGGTAGAAAGATAAAAGTAAATCCCTTGTTTCTTTGAGTGGTGGGAGCGGTTCTAGTGTGTATGTGTAGGGTCCTGTGAGGCCGCAAATCTAATCAAGCACACACCTTTCTGTTAAAGTGGCATAACCTTTGAGGCGTTGGCAGTTTCAGGCTGACCTTTAAGAGTGAGTGTGTGTGCGGGCTGGAGTAATGTTCACCATAATGGAGGATAATGTGGACGCTGTTCACGCTGTGTTTGTGTGAGAGTGAGAAAGCATTTCTTTTCTGCTTTTTTCATCATTGTCTCTCCCTGTCCCACTCTGTTTCTATTTCTTTTTTGTCCCTCGTTCTCTACTTTCTTCATCTTTCCTCTCTCCCTTTCTTTTTCTGTCAGTCTCTCAGTATGTCTCTCTATTTAAATTGGACTCTCATTCTCTTTCTTTTCCTCTCCGTCTGTCATTTCATCTTTCTTCCACTCTTATCCCTCTCTTTCTTTTTCTCATCTCTCTCACTCTTTCTCTCTTACATTTTCTTCCTTCATTCCTGCTCCCACTTTCTCTTTCTCACACTTGCTCTATCTTTTTCCCACTTTTCCTGATTTCTCGTTTTCCCTTTCTCTTCTGTTAAATCATTCTCTGAAACTCTCTTTACCTTCTGTTAAATCACTCTTTTTGTAAGAATCCATTGCACACACAAGCATTTTTTGATTGCTTTTCTACCAAATACTTGTTGTTTTTTTCTCTCTGTAACCTTTACTGATCTTCCAGTATCTTAAAAAAAAGCTCTGCTTCCCTTCTTGCACTCTATGAATTATTTATTTATATATTATGGCTTTATTTTTCTTTTTTTTTCTTCTCCTGTTCCTGCTTTTCAGTACTTGAAAACATTGATTGGCATCGATTGGATGTAGGTTTTGCACAATGTTAGTTCAAGCTAAATTCTCTTTTTAAGCCTTTAAACTTTTAAGCAGTCACAAACACACACTGAGATTGTTTAAGTGAAACACACAGTGCTGCTCAGTCAGTCATCCAGAAAATGTTGAGTGTTTCACATGCTCGAACAAACTGCCGATTCTTATTTTTGTGCCCTGCCTTAGTCTTAACAAATAATCAAATCATATCAGATCAGAGCCTGCCTTCAAACCACATCATATAGCGTGTTTGATTTCCTTCTTTCCTTTAAGCAGTTTTGAGCATCTGTGTCATAAAGAAAAAGTGATTTCATGTTTCAAATACAGAGCTTTTTTAGAAACATATCTCAGAAGCCACATATCACATATTTAAAACATTAAAAGCTACAGTTGTATGTATGTTCTTGTTTTGTAGAAATAAAAAACATCCTTTACCTTTACCTTTGATCGAAGTGTTCAGTAATTAGTATTGCCTTATGTTAATACAAATGAATTATTAAGTATCCTGTTGATACATAATTGCTTGTATAATATTACTATCTTAGTGAAGCTTGAGTCATTGCTTAATAAGTGCCTAAGTACTTAACAGTTTAGAAATAAGTACACAGTTAATTGAGTTTGTAATTAGTTCATAGCTGATTTACATATTAACTACTTATTATATTGTCAATTAAGTGTGTTTATTGACATAAAAAAACAAACATGAGAACTGCTAAACATGTTAATTATCTATTAATTAATCTTATCAGTTTATTATTACATCTTTGTTTTTGCAATTGTGCAAGGTAAACATTTGAAAAAACACTAACCACCTACATTAAAAAGACAGCCTTATGGGACCTTGGATTTGCAGTGTGGTATGTGAAACATTGAAAACATCAATCTATTCACTGCTGTTCTAAACCTCAAAAAAATTAATACCGTGAATTATGTAATGTATTGTGAAATATTTTGTAATTTATAAGTGTCTTCTACCTTCCTATGTTCAGCTGCCTCATAATGCTGTGTGTTGTGTTGACCTTTGATTATTACTTACTACGTACTTTCTTAGCCCCATCTTTACCTGCAGTGTCTGATCATGGTCATCAGTGTCAATGCTGTGTAGAAACATGTCGGTTTACTGAAGCCGTAGTGTGTTGTTTTTTCTAAATAGTTGTTAAATTGCTACTTATTTTATTTAGATAATTGTACACAACATTGTGGTATCCAGGAGTGTTTGTCAGGGGTGGTATTCACATAAACAGATGAAAATAAACAAATTTATTAATTAACTAGTTTATTAATTATCACATCTACTAGATTGATCAAATAGCTAGTCAAAAGTGATATTTTAATTTGACTTGTTAGTTAGTAAGGCAACTTGGAATAGAGTTGAGTAAGAAAGTGTATGCATAAAACCACCATTAGAAGTGTACAAAAACCCTCCCCACCCCAGGAAAAACAGTCAGTAAATGTGTAAATCCATTGTGCAACACTGATCTGCACAACTAATTACAAAGTGTTACATTAATGTAAAGTGTTCCTGTTGTTGTTGTTTGCTTGGCCTTGCTGCAAATTAGGTCCTTGTCTCAGCTGGACCTCCCATACAGCCTGCGCACAAAACCATACAGGCTGCACACAAAGGCAGGATACAAAAAAATGAACCACCAGTTCTGTTACGAATGACTCAATCAGTGGAACATATCTGGAACACAGTGATGGAGTGATATGAGTCAAATCTCCTACTACTCGATTCACACATGACAACTGGGTTTGATGAGAGAGAACGATAGAGAGAGAGTGGGAGCGAGAGATAGAAGGTGAAAAAGATGAAAGAGAGAGAGGTAAAAGCTGTGGGTTGAATACCTAAGGGAAAGGACCCACTGATGTGCTTATATTACACTGACTTTAGATTCATTTTGGAGATTGAAGCTGATTCTCTAGGGAAATGAAGCCTGTGGGTGAGTGTGTGGGGAGAGAGTGGGGCATCATCTGTTCTTTGATTCCAGCTATCGAGAATAGCTAGAAGGTACTTAGTAAAGCGTGCTGTGTGTATGTGAGAGAGAGAGTGAGAGAGTTTTTGAATGTGAAGTAGGCTGCTCCTTTGTTCCCCATTCACCTGGCCAGGGCTGAGGTTATTATGGCTGTGTTGAGGTTTTGTAAGGGCCTCTGAGACAGGGACTCTATTATGTCATCAGAAAGGAGAGATCAGTGGATGACAGAGGAAAAAAGGAAGAGCAGAAGCGTACCTGCTTACACAGCGTTGATCTTTAGAGCTAATTAAAGTTCCCCATTGGACGACAGGGGCCGAGAAACAAATGGAGAGATGAATGGAGGGAGGTTAAAGAATAAGAAAGGAATCATGTAACAAGACCTAATGGTCTTTTGAGACGTGAGGACACTTTTGTCTTTCCCTTTCTTTTTCCTCCTGTTTTGCATCTTTCTCTCTTTTAGTGTCTACTAGAAATGTATTTTTTCTTTCATTCCTCATATTTTTTTTATCTCCATTCTCTTTATTTTTCTATGTCCCATTTTGTCTATTTTTGTATATTTCTTCCATTTTCCCTTTTTTTC
Organism: Megaleporinus macrocephalus; assembly: GCA_021613375.1. Taxonomy (NCBI): domain Eukaryota; kingdom Metazoa; phylum Chordata; class Actinopteri; order Characiformes; family Anostomidae; genus Megaleporinus; species Megaleporinus macrocephalus. The sequence continues at coordinate 34,181,429 of CM038709.1, read as the reverse complement.
ACTTTCTGCCTCCTGCTCTTTTTTTGTATCTCTTCTGTTCCTCTCTCTCTCGCCCCCCTTCTTATGTGCATGCTTGTTTAGTGCAAGCGTGCAGCTGGTGTGTGTGTGTTTAGGGGAAAATGTCAGTTTTTATATTGAGTTTGCTCAGTCAGTGCAGCACTGTGGTGTGTAGGTAAATAGGAGACGAGCACACAGCAAACTCTTTAGCACACAGAAGACCACTCACGTATCTGACACACACACACACACACACACACACACACACACTCACCATACTCACCATACTCACCATACTCACAACAAAACAAAGTCTTATTGAGGAGTTGTAGCTCCCCCTAATGGCAGGACAGTGAGTATATATAACCAGATATGATGCCAAGCTCTGCACTTCCTAGATGTCTTACACCACAATATTACTTTTCAGCCCCCACCACTGCTCACCACCACAACTATTTTTTGTGCTATTTGAGGGGTAAAGAAAATGATCTGTTTATGTAATGGAGAATACTAGTGCAGTAGAACAGAGAGGAGAAGAAAAGAAAAGAAAAGACGAAGGGAAGAAATAAGAAGAAAGGGGAATTTAAGATTTAAGAAAACATGAGAAGAGCAGAAAAGATAAGGTGTAATAAAAGAGGAGAAAACAGAAAAAAGTGAAAGAGAATAGAGTAGAAGAGAAGGGAAGGGATGAGAAGACATTTGGAAAAAGAAGGGAACAGAAGAAGAGAAGGAAAGAAAAGAAATGGAATATAAGATGACATGAGAAGAACATGAAAGACAAGGGAATATAAGGTAATAGAGCTATTCTAGGTAATAGACCTAGAAAAACAGAATAGAAGCGATTCAAAAAGGAATGACAGGAAAGAAAACTAAAGAGAAGGGATTTGAAGCAAAAAGATAAAAAAAAAGAATAGTGGAGATAATAAAAAAGAATAGAGGAGAAGATAAGATTAGAAACTGAGATTATTGGACATTTAATGAGCGTGTGCAGTTGTCAGTAGGCAGAACAGTGCTGTAAATGATAGTGACAGGTTAGTTTCTGATTGGCTGAGTGAGCGAAGCGAAATGCATGCTGCTTGTATACTGTACATACTGATATCACTGACATCACTGCTGACGCACAACAGCTGCACTAGGGAGGCAAGCTACCATGCGTGCATGTGAATATGCCTGCGTGGGTGCGTGTGTGTGTGTGTGTGTGTGTGTGTGTGTGTGTGTGCGCGCATGTTTGTCAGTCAGAACCACAGGCAAGCTTCATATGTGTGAGATTGAGATCATGTGTATACCTGTGCTGAAGACATGCAATCATTTGCTCAACTCAACAATGTGATCTAAATCAGACTTAGATTTCAGTTTTTTGCTTAGACTTAAACAAACCTCAGATGTGTGGAAAAAAATCCTAATTTACAGTCTAAAAGAAATCTTCTGTGCAAGGCTCAATTTTCAGAGGAGAAAATACCATGCCATTATAAGCAATTCATCAACATCCATTGTTATACCAGTTAGCAGTTAGATACACTCTCAGTTATTTATCAAACATAAAAACAATCTGATCTTGACTTAGTGTAGCACCTCTATCCTGCATGCTCCTGGGAGCAGAAATGACTTTGATGCAGACTTTGCTGAGTTTGATCTTATTAGCCAAAATGTTAAATGTGTCTATTGCTGCCCTATGCAGGAGCAGCGGTGAACCTGACATGCCGTGCCTTCTTCGGCTACAGTGGCGACGTCAGCCCGCTGGTATACTGGATGAAGGGAGAGAAGTTTATCGAAGACATGGACCAGAGCCGCATCCGAGAGAGCGACATCAGGTTGGATGCTGTGTCCTGGGGGCACCTTACACACTGGACACATCTGCCACTATGATGCCAGTTAACTGAAGACTGAATTATGAAAGGCTATATAATATGAGAGATTTACAGAAAAGCCAGATGTCTCTCCAGAAAATGTGAAAATGTGTCATGTTACATTTCTGTTGGACAACATAGAAGATTGTTGTGACTACTATGTCTGGCTTAGGTATTGAAATTGTCAGTATTGGTTCTTCAGACTCTTAAGTCATTTTTGGACTCGATAATATATATTTCTAGGTTGGCAAGCACTAGGTAAGCACTTTAAAACATTACTGTAATACTTATGTCAGTCTTAATGAGAAAAACAATGAGGCTAGTTTTTTTTTTGGACTGATAATTGTTTTTATAGTAACTTTTCATTCATTTGCAAATAAACATTAAAAGTATTTAAATTCATTTACAGTACTAAAATCACTGCATCACATGGCCTCACGTTGCCCATCATTGTATGTTGCAGGTTTTTAAAAAAAAAAATTTGGTTATGCAATAATAAAAATATTAGGAAAAATGTGATTTGAAAACTTATTTAAACTTAATTTAAACATGGGCCACTGAAACTTTTACATATGACAGTAAACACATTTTTTCACACCCAGTTTAGCCTGCTATCAGGTCAGTCTGCCAATACATGGACATTTAAAGCATATAAGATATAAGTAACGTATTATTTACTTTTGATATTACTGTGCAAATACTTCTGATCAAAGACTGAGTGTTACACTAAACAGTACTGGAGAAGTGATTTAGCCTTTAGCTATATTTTAGCCAAGTTGTCTTAAGAAAAGAAGCTACCAGTCCTTCAATTAAAACAAAATCAGGCTCAGGTCTTAGGAAAGGAACTACTGATTTTATAATGCGCATTTTACAAGAGGTTTGAACATGACTCAGCCAGATAGATTTTAGAAATTAATTGCACATCTTTTATGTTATTTTTTTTAACTATTTATGGCACTGAAACACACATACCTCTGGCACAGATCAGGTAACAAACACACTGTGTTAAAAATCTGAGCATTATCTGTGTTAAATAAAATATGCACTAGTTGTGTTGTCCTTAACTTCACAGAACAGCCTGTTTAATAACACACAGTGGGCAAATGTACCTACGAGTGCAGCTGCAGCGCAGAATGTCCCTTGATTTGACTGCAGTGTGCAGCCACAATGAATGTTGTGTTCGATATAATGCAGCAGCTTATCGTGCAACCTGCATGCAGCCCCACCCCCTAACTCCTGAGACTTTTCAAAATTTAAAATGTGATGTGAAACCAATGCATTGTATAAAATGGGAATTGTGTAACATGGACTGCGCAGCTGCATCACGTCATACAGCTTGTTTTGCCACATCTTTTCTCACACACATACGCCTGAAAGTTTCATGAATTTTGCTGCATGCAGAAAATCACAATCATCTTTCTTGCTTTTTTTAAAAAAAAAAAACAGGAATCACAGTCCTTGAGCTATGAACACTTATCACTGGTTACTATGGGTGTGCAATATATTACTATATATTCATATTACAATATGACTTTTGACGAGCAAGAAGTTCCATTAATCATTTGTTTAACGCAGTTTGCTATCTATTAAAATATTTAGCATATTAAATTGAAAATGGGACATATCAAATGTTGATATGTATCAATATATATATATATACTGTTAATGTAAATCATTGGGAAATACTGTTTAAAATACAAAAAAGGTCACTAAAAGTTGATGAGACTTTGAATTTTAATATAGAACAATATGCAATATGTATATAATCAGTTGCACTTTCAACATCTCCACATCTTTTTGCATAATTCTGTCCTGTTTGCATGGGCCTTACTTGAATGCACATGCATGAGGAAGAGAAGCTAGTTCTGCATTTTTGCATACATACGGTGCAGAAACTCCATGTATAGGCTTGTGTGCCAGTTTTGGACATACCATAACATGTAGGCAGAATGTGTACAAATTGCGTCTAAAAATGGCACAAAAGGTTTAGAACATCAGACCCTGTTTGTTGTTTTTAACATATGTGTTTGGATAGTGTACTACAACGTAGTGCAAAAGCTGTGCATACCAAAATTTGTATACATTTTAATCCTTATAAATTAAGACATTACTTTGCTCCTGCACCCCCCTTCTTTCTTTTTCCTTCTCTCTCTCTCTTTCCCTCTCTCTCTTTCTCTCTCTGATCTGAAAACTGAAGAACTCTTGAATAATTCACTATAATATCTCATGCTGAGTGCACGGTATATCAATAATGCAGCTGATCAGCTATGCACACTGGATGAGTGTGGATGAGAGTAACTCCTCAAGGGCCATGTCCACAAAACACTCTACACAACACATATAAATAGTAAGAGAACGGTGCATATCACTTAACCATGGGGAACTGCACCAGTTGATTTCATCTGGTAACGAAAAAGCTCACTTTCAGGCCTTTATGCTACAAAGCTCACTTATGGGGATTAGATGCTTCTTTCTTAACGCTCCAATTATTGCTGAATCAGAATGTGCTGTCCCAGCATTAGCTCAGAGGTAAACATATGTGGTATTTGTTTAAAAAATGGTTTTGCCATTACATACGACTCACTACACAGGATGTGCTGCTTCTTTCTGTGGTTAGAAAAGGCAATCCAATATCAATCGGTTATTTGTATTATAGCTAACAATTACAACCAGTCATTTACCACCCTTCTGGAACCTATTAGTGCTGGACATTTCTATTACTTTCAACTCACTCGAATGGAGTTTTGTGAGAAACACCAGGGGTAGCTCTTGAAGGAACAGGGCAGCTATACCAATGCATTCATCTACCATTATTAGTAACTCTAGATAAAAAAGTAAAATATTTACACAAAATCATTTAATCCGTTTATTTGCATAAATAATGTAATATTTTAATTGTCATGTTTAATTAAGCTGCCATTTAAGTTTGACATCGGCTTCACCAATTTCTTCTGTAACCTGGGGTATTAATAGGTAATGTCAGGTAGTAACAGCCTCTAGTCTACATTAGATGTTGGAATGTTTGTTGTGAGGATTTGACTGCATTTAGCTATAGCTTTAGTGAGGTTGTCTAGATGTTACATGATTTTTTCTGGATCATGAACACAAATCCAGCTCATCCCAAATCAGAAGATACTTCCTCACCCAAGAGAATGCAGTTCCACTGTTTCACTGCCCAGTGCTGGGTGGGCTTTATACCCCTGTAGCCAAGGTTTAGCATTGTACATTGTGACCTTAGGCTTGCAGCCACTACAACCATATCTCATTTGATTGGCAGGGCTTTTTTTGTGGAGATTATACAAGCTGTGCATGCGCAATGGAAACTCTGTGTCAGCAATAGGTGCAACTTTATGTTGTTTGTTTTATTTTATGTTGTGCCTCAAGTTAACTGAAAATTTTAAGTACCCAAATTAAAAGCATGTTTTAAGACAAAAAATAATGACATCATGAAAGTAAAGTAAGATATCTCAGAACAAGTAGACAAGACTGATGCATTAAACAGTGGTGAGTTCTATATGGTTCTATATGTGTGAGTTCTATATGTGTCAACATATTAATAACAAGAAAATCAGCTGAGAATTTTCCTAGAAATGCAATGCAGTTGATTAAGCAATAAAGTGATCACAGACAACAATATGTTCTTTTTATAATGCAATCAGTGTTGGACTTAATGTAAGAAAGTTCAGGGTCAATCCAAAGTCCAAGATATTTGAATGAATCAACTTTTTGAAGAGATGCAATTCAAAGGAATAGGAAAAGCTATATACCATACACCAAGCGCATGGTTTCTTTATATTCAGTACAATTTTGTTGATTTAAACCAGTTTATATCTTCTTGATTTGTAATATATGGAAGTTTAAATACCAATGTCATTGGCATAAATATGAACAAGACAATTTGGGTATATTTGACTAATTTAAACAATTAAATAATCAGACTAATTCTTGTTAAATATCCCCAAATTGATGCAGCTGATTTACCCTACATACCTACATCGGACTTTACCAGCAAAACTACTCTTAATACACAACAGTTCAGTAAGCCAGTAAGTTTCATTTTCTGATGAACAACCTGATCTGGACATTGGACTGCTCTGTGCTAACATGCTAAGTCCAGTTTGCAGAAGATTAAGTGGCTTTGGTCATGTCTACTATGACCTTCCCTGTGGCAGTCTGGCATGCAGAGGGAACGAAAGACTTGATATGTGTGACTGTGGGTTCTTAATAGATGTAGACATGCTGCCACAGTTAAGGCTCATATCTAACAGTAAATAAAACGCTTTTGACGCTTTTTCACAGTGCTGCTGCCTCCTAAGGCTTGCAAGACAAGGGATTTTGGCTTAGGGTTTAGTTCTGAGTGTTGGCAATTGTGGTGATCAGTTTTAGCTACCATTAAGCTCCGGTGAAGAATGCCTTGTCTTAATTATCCCATACATTTGACACTCTTGCCAAACTTTACTAAACATTACTAAAATCTGGGATTACACAAGCACTTGTTTGTGTTTATTTAGAAAAGTAAGAAGATCTAATGCCTCTGTGTTCAAAGTTATTGCCTTAAACATTTGTCAAGTTCCCCATGTGAAAAAGCTAATAACTCTGTGACATATGTGGATTTTTGTACACAAGCTATTCATTACATATCTTACCATGCTTCTTCAATGGGTTAAGGTATTAAGTTTTTACGCATTTGTTACTGGGGAATTCAACCACTTGTTTTCTTCAATACAAAAACAAAAGAATAGTTCAATTGTAAACAAAGAATAGTTAAGATATAAACAAAATCAAAGGTGTTTAATGTAAATGGTGTATTATGCAGAAAATTACAGATTTACGGAATCTAATCATAAAACAATGTCTTCAATTATGTATAGCCATTGTGAACCTATTTATGTTTCTCTACAATGATGCATTTTACTTCAGACTACCCTGAATGTAATTTGTTTGCATCTTAACAACTGAACTAGAAATTCTCGGGGAAAAAAGAGAAAACAAATGCACGCAAACTCAAAATCTAAACCCCAGTGAGGCAGCATGGCAGCACATCAAAAATCCAAAATTTCAATGATTTGGCTACATTTAACATGCAACAAGTTTTAGAAAGCTGGTCACCCCCTTCAAATTATTATTTTTTTCTCATTTAACTATTCTGATGTAGATTTAGACACTTGAAAATTTGAAGATTGAAAATTTTGTAAGTGGCTAAGGTTGATTATAATTATTTAATTAAACACTTTATGCTTCTGTGAAATTATGAATGTGCCCAGAATGTTTTATGTGTGAGAGAGCAGGTTTCACTGGTCATCTAAACAAGTTATCACTAAATAGTTCAGCAATTCTGTGTCCTTGGGTCATTTTTAATGCTGCTAAAAAGATTATCTTCTGGACTCCTTTGTTTCTGGCTTCTATGACTGAATAAAATGTTCTGAAAAAAGATCTTTCTAGTCCCTAAATGGCTATATTATTCAGGAACTGTAAATTTTCAGTTACAGGCAATTGACAAACCATTGTGCTGTATGAAGCTGTATATACCTCCAATCTGTGTGGCAACAACCATAACAAACAGTAATTAATGACTTGCAATGACTTTCCTTAGCAGAAACAGAATCACTTTAACATTGATTATGTTAAGTTAATGCAGGGAAATGTGGGTATAAAATGAGATTAATAACGCAAACAAATACATTTTCCATTAATTATGGACTGGCAAAGTCAGCATTTTGTAGGGTTCCCTAATCAAATTATTTAGCCGTGTGAAGGTTTTATGTGAATTCCTCTTGTAACTGTGAGCCAAACAATAGTGTAAGTGAACTCCTTTACCTTTTAAAAACCCTTTCAAGAACAATTTGGGTTGAATGCAAAATAACCTTCCATAGGCTACTAATGGATAAAAAACTGCAACCAGGTTCAGGTTTAACATAAATGTATGTCCTTAGGATATTCTTTCGAATAAGAATAGAACAAAAAGAGTATTTAATATATACACAGAAAAAAATGACACAAAATTATTTTTACCTTCTATTACCCTCAAGCAACAATGATGTTCAAACAAGCATGGAAGTGTAAAATGTGAGAAAAATGTCTCAAGTGAGTTTGCATGTGCTCCATAAGATGGAAATAACTGCACAACCATTGCAGAATATTGCATCACAGCATTAGTGTCATTTTATAGTTTTTAAAAGCAATTTAGCTTGCTTCTTCTCTAACCAATTTTTTGACATCTTTCATCGTTAGAAGCACTAACTTTCCTAATATATATATATATATATATATATATATATATATATATATATATATATATATATATATATATATCAGTATAAGTATATAAGTAAGTATGAAGTAGCTTTTCCTTTTAATTTCTTTTGCAGAAAGAAGAGTTAATAGTTTTCAAATCACATTTTGTTTAAAATACTAAATTGTGGACCTAATTTGAAGTATTCAAATAGCACTCAATCTAGATGCAAAAGGCCTTAATACTGTGGGATTCTTGGGCCATCTTATATGTACTGCTCTTTCGAAATCTTTTTTTACAGATGGCATTATGTTTACTTTCATGATTTGCTGGTATTTAATTGACACAGTTCGTCTATTTTATGAAATTCTGCTACAGTTATTTTTCAAACAAGTTATTGTGGGCAAAAAATCTACAGTATGTACAGTACTTGTAAAGTACTTGTACATCATATTTGTGCAGGTGTCACTGCACAGTAGAACAGCGCACCGCTAGGTTGTACCAGAGCTGCTAAATCGTTCTGAAGGCATTTGGAAGTAAACAGGACTCCTGATTTGTCTTTCTATAAATCCTATGAGCAGTCATAGAGAGAGCTTTCTTGGTTTTGAAGACTTCCACCATTTGTGGTAACTGACATTTTTTCATTACATTATGCGCTGAGAAAATACTAGCTGGTCTTTTATCTTTTGTATTAATGTTTAGAAGGCTGGACAGCTGCTTAGAGGAGCCCCTTGGCTGCTCATTGTTGAGACAAAGTTTGTCTCAAAGTTAGTTCTAAAAATTAGACATTTTCATCATCTTGCCTTTTGTAACGATAAATGTGAACACACAATAGTCTAAACAAGCTAATTAAGAGACCTAGGTAAAAGTTCAAATCACAAATTTGTTAAAGAAAGGCACTAGTAATGGACTAGTTTTGCCCACAATGTTGAAACAAATGTTTCATCTTTAATTCTCTGCCTTTTGGAGTTCATTCATCTTCTACTTAACTATTTACAGTAACAGTAATTTTTGACTAGAGGTGCCCAAACTCTGCATTCCACTGTACATAAATATATAAGTTTATGTGTTTATTATGTGTTGACAGGACCATCAGAGAGCACCTAGGAGAGCAAGAAATGGCCATCACTTTAACAATAGACTCATTAGAAGAGGGGGACCTTGGTAATTATTCTTGTTATGCTGAGAATGGGAATGGACGGCGGCAGGCCAGCATCCAGATCAGCAAAAGAGGTATTTACACACATGCACATATGCCATATACGAGTTACTCACATATGCATTATTGCAGTGATAAATAAACAGCAGCAGATTTCCTTCTCTCTTTCCTCCGGGGCTCTTTCAGGCATACATTAGCATCTAAAGTTCTCTTTTAAAACAAACATCTTTGAAAGCGCCTCATCTCTTCTTCATATGGCAGTTCAGAGGAAGAGACAGCGTCAGGAGATCAGAAATACTTCTCTCTCAACTTGTCTCCAAACACACAGATAGGCATGCACAGACACACATACACTCATACATACATATACACACACACCGCCCATCTCTTTTCTCTTATCAAAATACACTCTCCATTTCCTACGTCTGAAGGCACTGCAATGCTTCACACCCTGTAAGCTGTGTTGGTGGGTCCTGTGCCTTTATATCCGTTCAGTTCTGGTGCAATGCAGAGTACATTTCAGAGTGATTTCAAATTCTAATAAATGCTTATCATCTGTTGTATTGTATTATTTGTGTTATTACATATATTATATTAATGCATAATAGTAACAGTGATGAAACAGTGCTGTAACATTTCAAAAGAGTTACATATTTGGTTCTTTAATTTTGGGGTAATAACTCTATAAAGCAGGGGTATTCAATTAGAGTTCAATATGGTCCAGTTAGAGAAAATTTCCTCAGGCCAAGGTCCGGACAGTCATCATTTCAAACTTGAGTTATGACAATGGTGTATCCAGTTTACTGAAGTAGGCTAGTGTCAGCATCCTATACCATCAGCAACTGAAAGACCAACACATCACACATACTGTTCAGTATATTAACTGTTTAAGTGTTGAACTGAATAAATTATTTATAAACTTCTAAGAAATGTTCTTTACTCACTTTAATAAAAACAAGGTTTTGAAAAAAAAGTGCATCTTAAAGTGTTTATTTATAGAAATAGTAGATAAAATGTGTGTCTTCTTGTTAACTCAGTTTCATTGGTTTTACATAGCGGTATTTTCTAAAACTAAAGAGCAAAGTCTCGGTCCATTCCTGGTTAAACAGTCAGTTTTCGCTATGGACTTGTATGTTTTTAGAGCACGTTATTCTTTTTGACTCACTTTATTCTCCGACTGCTGCTCCTTGCTTTGTATCTGCACATATCCGATTGGCTGAGGAGGGCCTTTGGTAATCTTACAGCGCATGCGGTTAGTCTGTCAGTTTACTGCCCTGCAAAGCCCGTATACCTTAAAGAAAAGTTTTGCCGCTTAAAATAAACAGACAGAATTAAATCCTTCTCAATAGTTTATCGCTTTGGGTTTGCAATGGACAACATCTGGGTCCGGAGCGCAGTCCGCCTATTAGTGACCTCTAGTTTAACACTTTGGGCTTGCAATGGATGTCTGAGTCCGGACCCAGGCCGCGGTCCGCCTATATTTATATATTTATATATAGTCATGAGTAATTTCAAATATATTTAGAGACTAAATCTTTCATGTCAGTAGGGCCAGTTCTGTGCAAAAGTCCTGCACAATGAAAAACTTAGAGGTACCTAAGTAGCTGCTTATTTGAGCTCCTGCATTGTTAAAATGAAAACCTGCAGCCATATTGGCCCTTTGTAGTTACAATTTGACTTCCTTTACATAAATGAATCATTGCTAACAAAAAGAGATAACACAAGTGGAATAATTATTTCATCCCTAATCCATATCACATCGATTAATTTTCATTTTGTTCATAAAGCATACTAAGACAAATTCTGTGTAAATGACAACCGATAGTTGTGCTTCATTTGCATGTAGTTATTATTAAGTAAGCCCAAACATTTTCTGTTTTTTGCTAACACCACATTTCATTCTGTTTTTTACCCTCAGTTGAGCTGATGTACACAGTGGAGCTGGCTGGGGGACTGGGGGCTATCTTGCTCCTGCTGGCTCTGCTGCTGTGTGTGTATAAATGCTACAGGATTGAGCTCCTGCTCTGCTACAGGCATCATTTTGGAGGAGAAGATACTGATGGAGGTAAATAACACAGGCCACAGTCTTACCAGTGATTCAACAGCGCCCTCCAGTGGAGAGATTCTGCATAATACCTCCGTTGGGACAAAATGCACCAAAAGAACTTATTATACCATTCATATTGCTCCCAAAGTGTTTTTTTATATTTCAGTTCTTAACCCAAGGTGTTGTTTAAGCTAAAAATCAATTAGGAAGCATAATTAGCAGTGAGCTTATATGGCAAGATGGTATAAGTTAAAGGGTTTAAAATTTTTAAACCCTACATGTGGCCTTTTACTGATATGAGAAACTCTTTTTCTGTGTCTCATAGATCATAAGGAGTATGATGCATATCTGTCCTACAGTAAAGTGGAACTAGATCAGTGGGGGCAAGAGCTGCAGGAGGAGGAACGTTTTGCCCTTGAAATCCTCCCTGACGTTCTGGAGAAACACTACGGCTACAAACTCTTCATTCCAGACAGAGACCTGATCCCTACCAGCAGTATGTGCAGCTCATAGATCTGTCTGTATGTGTGTGTGTGAATGTCTGTGTTTATCCATGTCCATGTGTCTCTTCGTGCATATACATGCAAAGCAGCCATCAGAGACAGAGAGGAGCAAATGTAAAATAAACTCGGAAAGCCACAAAAGCTTAGAAATGATTACTCAAAAAGTACTTTTGAAAAAAAAGCATATTGCTGTGTGTTTGATTAAATTGGCCCAAAAAGTGTGCATATATTTACTTGCTTAATACCTATTATTGAGACAATGCCTTTGTTCCAAAGTCAAAAGCACTAAACTTTTTTTAAAGTAAAAACTAATTACAGGAAATAAATGTCCAAACAAAACAATAGTATACTATTCCCAACAAACACACAGGGCTGGGCTGGTACCGGGTACTGGCGCACCGGGGCCGACAGTCCTCAGGGGTCGATGCTGTTGGATTTTTTTTTCTTGCCTTTTTTTTCTAAGAGACCGGCCCACAATTTAGAGGGAGCAGCCCATTGGCCCATCTTCAATATAGACAGTGGACTGAACCAATCAAGATATAGGACGAAAGCGGCCTACCCTTTCTCTGCGTGGTCCGCTGTAAACTCCCACTAGTTTCAGTGTTGAGAGAGTGTTAAAGAACAGGCAACATGGAGAAACCGAAGCGGCAGAAAAGGGGTGCGGAGAAGTTACGTGCGAAGAGATTAAAGAGTGTCACTGTAGATGCTGCAAAATGTGCTAAGATCACAGACATGTCCGCTACTGTAGCCTCCACGTCCACTGTGACAGCAGTGCTCCAGCAACAGCAGGTTGTAGCAGCGGGCAAAGATACAGGCTTTTGACAGAGAACCCGAGGGACAGACTGAGCGGATAACACAGGGACTTGATGGGAGATGATGGATGTAACGTTAGCTATATTACATGAGAATGATGAGAAACGGCCATTGATTAGTATCAGTATTTATTGGTATTTGCATACTTAGCAAATTCTGGCAAAAACGTACGGAACCTTCTTTTGATAAAATAGCAAATGGCTGAGAAGTGTTGGATGAGCAGCAAGGGTTCATTTTAGGCTACATCATAGCATTTTAGATATTTAAGGTAAAGGTGTATTGAAAGGCTGCATAGTATTTTAAATTTGTAGCCTCTATGCTGCGGTTCAACATGTTTTAAAAACACTCAAACAAGTGAAATAACAGATCTTAAAACTGCTAAATGATAAGTTTTGCAATTTACTAAAGTAAGTATATGCTGATGTGTTGCATGAGTTTACCTATCAGCCCTGTTTTTAGCCTGATCCAAATGCATGTTATAGCTTTTTAAAGTAGGGGACACCTTTTAACCTGAAGAATTAGAATTGAGCCGCTATATCAGGGAAATTCAGAAAATACATATGAATAGACAAAAGTGCTGGACCTACAGTATGTGTAAATTTACTTATTTGCTTTTCACAATGTTTATTTGATACGCTTCTAAAGTAATGATTCACTGTAAATTTCTAATAAGGCAAAAAGTTATGTTTTTCTAAATATGATGCTGTTGTTATTTGATAATTATTATATGATAATAGTAACATTCCTTTGTGGAACACATACATAATTTACTGGTCAGCTGTGCTTTGCTCATTTGGTCTAAGCCAAAAATGCCGATTTTTTGTCCCAGTCCAGCCCTGCCAACACATAACTTAACTTTAACTAAATGTAGACATGACACAGCATTAAAAAAATACTAGGCGAGATACAGAATGCAGCACTGCAGTTCAGTCACAAATTAGTTTTGTGCAGGCAGTAAACTGTAGACTCTAAACACTAAAAGCTGTTTGTACCACAGTGAGACAAATCTAAATTAATGTGCAGATGTAAAGCAAATAAAATATATCATATACATATTTGTCAGCTCATCATACAGGCTAATCTTAACTCAGGCTTGTCTCTGGGGTAAATAATTTTCCACTTTGCAGGCCATTCAGAGTCCTCACCAGTTGTACTGTCAGTAACGTGAAATAAGTATTTTTTAATAATTATACTTTTTCTTTTTCTTTAAGTATATCTATGAGGAAGGTAATCAGCTTCTTACCTAATTTAAATCATTAACACTTACTATTCTTTAATTAAGCAATTTTTTCTTTCATTTGTTCTTTCACAAAAACAACTGGTTTGTGCTTCATCGTCCGTTTGACTTTGGAATCCAAAAAAATAAGACCTAACAAATTTCAGTTCTTATGCTGATGCTGGATATACTAAGTTGAAGCTTTAAATTAACCACACTTACCCATTTTCTCCTTTGAATTTGTTAACAAGCTCTCTTTTCCTTCACAAGTTGATCACCTTCATTTAAAAATCTAGGCTACAGACAGCACATTAAGTGTAATTATACTAGGCAGTGAGAAAGCATTATGCGTGGAAGCAATGATGTTTACAGCATCTTGAGCTGTTGTTAGCTATCAACAGGCAAACACTAAAATCCACTGAATCTTAATGTGCATAACATAATGAGGAAGGAAATCTGATCTGTTTTTAACTGTCTAAGAGGACAGCAAGTTACCACGTGTTCCTCATACTTGTTTTCCTCTTTTTCTTTTTAGACTTGACAACCTTATTGGTAAAATATGTGATGAAGAAGCTAAATGTGATTAAAATATATCACACTTATCAATGCACGGTATATTTGTGGGCTGTGTTTGTATTGTTTAGTTTGTGTGTCATATGCTTGTCTTGTGTGTGTGTTCATACTGTTGTCTGAAAAACTGAATGTTTATGTTTAGGTCTCAGCAGTGAGCATTACCAGGATGACACACAGCTTCTTAGAGGTACAGTTTCCCTTTAACACACATGCACACATATTCACATAGGCATTAGGCTATGTATGTCACACAGTGACTGTTGTGTCTTAAATGTTGTTGTGTGATTTGTCCTTTATTTGTCAGTTGTCCTTATTTTCACATGCATTGTGCTATATTACATTGCTATATTAGTTTATTTTATTACAGCCCATATATTATTGATGGGTCTATCAACACGTGTTGGGAATTATTCATGGCCTTTTTCTTTGGTTAGTAATACCCAAATGAAACACTTTAAATGGTCAAATGGTAAATATTTTTGTATCATGTATTTTCAAGTTTAATCATAAACTTGAAACATATTTATTAGTATTTAACAGTATTCTGTGTTAGCATTTTGGATTGAGTACTAATATTTCAGTATGTGCCCCATACAACACTTTAAAATATAGAACACATCTTGTATTAGTGAAGTATTAGTGATTCAAAAACTCACATTTTTAAATAATAAAAATGTGCAATCATTGCAATATTACACAGTAATACTGTTTAAAATAAATTGAAACATCGTCTAGGTGTTCATTAAGGTTGCACAGACTTAGTAATATTGTTTCTGGCAAAGTATGACTTTCTATTTCTATTAAAATAAAAACTAAATTAAATAACTAAGTAAGCAGATATTTAGATTACAGATTTTGTGTGTTGAATTCCATTTTCCCCACAGAAATATGCATGCACATCACGCGGGATGCATATACACTCTTGTGCAATATAGGGCCAAGCCCAAAATAAAGATTTTTAATGATGATTTTGGTCAATTGTGTATGCAGATGTAAACTATTCACAATATTTGGTCACACAGTAAACACAAACAAGGTTGGCAATGTTTTTTAGCTGGCAAAGGTCATCAGTGTTAAATGGAAGAATATTTTTCTATCTGCAAGTATACCCACTGTAGCTACACTGGTCTAGCAAAATAACGGCCACGCGAATCATACAGATGTCTTCTGAAGTTCTTTTATTTCTTTTCTCTCTTTCTCTCTGTCTCTGTCTTTGGACACCCTGAAAATTACAAAAAAATAAAGAACCTGGTTCAGGATGTGCATTTCTCAGTCTCTCAACTAGTGTCCGTAGTTAAACAGTTTTAAAACACATTAGCACAACAAAAATAGCAAATCTTTCACAAATCAACACAGTCTGCTTCACATAATCAATGTAAAGACATATTAAACAACATTATAAACAAATATACACATTTACCGTGTGCACCATTTAGACCATGTGTAGAACTAAATTGGTTTGGTACTGCATGTCCCTCTCTGCAAACACGCGCTGGATCTGACCCATAATCCAACGGTTCTTCACACTAGATTCCAGTCACGTGACACATCCTTTACCATTAAATAAATCGTTTCACAAACAGAAATTCTTTTTTTTTTTTTTATAACCAAAATTATACATTATACATTTGTCAGCAGATTGTGAACTGAAATCATCATGAAATTCAAAAATGAACAATTTAAACAAAAATATGTCTCTGGGACAGTTACACCCACAATTCAACATTTAAAGAAAAGAAAAGACCTATTCCATATTAAGTTATTGTATCTATTTCTTTAATGATTTGTTGTCAATTAGCACCACACGTGTTGCTTAAAACAGCTGCCCACTGCTTTGAGCTTAGATTAAGGGATGTTTTGGGCATATATTTTTGGAAAATATTTAGTGACTATTGCAGCTCCAGTTTGTATCTAAAAAACTAAATTTGGACACAAACATGTCTTGGCTGATCGTCAACATCTAGAGTAAGTTTTCTTTTTACACTGCTGTCCCTAGTGTGACACTGTCCACAACTTGAGGCATGTTTGCAGGTCAACAAGTGGTAAAAAACTGAAAACAGCACCACACACACTTTCATTGTGTGTCCAAAATTATCTAGACATTTCTTCCAATGAGTGAATACAGACACTCTAAGGGGCACCTATTGCTGACATTCACTCAAATGCTCATACACAAACACCTTGCATAACCTTCACAGAAAAGCACAATGCCCAGTGTCAAGTGTCGGCTAGAGTGGTAATAGAGTGGAGATGAAGCCCCCCCAGTGCTGGGAAGTGGATCAGTGGAATTATCCTGTACCTTTGGAGATCAGTTGGACTGACATTTAAAATCCAGAAGTATTCATTAAATGTCAGCATCAGAGCTCCCGAATGTGGTTATACCCAGGGCTGGACTGGTAATCTGGTGTACCGGGCATTTGCCCGGTGGGCCGGCAGTCCTCAGGGCCGATGCTGTGGGATATTTTTTTTTCTTCCCTTTTTTTTTCTTTTCTAAGAGACCGGCCCACAATTGAGATGGGGCAGCCCGTTGGTTCATCTTCAATATAGACAGTGGACTGAACTAATCAGGATATAGGACGAAAGCGGCCCCACCCTTTCTCTGCGTGGTCCGCTATAACTCCTGCTAGTTTCAGTGTTGAGCGTGTGTGCTAAAGGATGGGCAACATGGAGAAACCAATGCGGCAGAAAGGGGGTGCGAAGAGATTAAAGAGTGTCACTGTAGAGGCTGCAAAATGTGCTAAGATCACAGACATGCTCGCTCCTGTAGTCTCCACGTCCTCTGTGACAGCAGTGCTCCAGCAACAGCAGGCTGTAGGCAAAGACAGCATCGAGCAGGGAGGATAGCAGCCAGAGATACAGGCTGTGGACAGGGATCCCGATGGACAGACTGAGTGGGAAAGTGTAGTACGTAAGCAGGTAGTAACGTTAGGATAACACAGAGACTTTTTAGGTGATGGAGGTAACATTAGTTCTATTAAATGAGAATAATGAGCAATGGTGATTGATTAGTATCAGTATTAATTGGTATTTACGCACTTCCCAAATTCTGGCAGCCACATACGGAACCTTCTACTTCTAATAGCAAAAGGTCATTTTATCAGTATGTTTACGTATTATGTATTTGTTTCCCACAATGGTTATTTGATAGACTTCTACAGTAATTATTCACAGTAAATTTCTAATAAGCCTAAAGGCAAAAAGTTATGTTTTATATGATGCTGTTATTATTTGATAATTATTATATGATAATAGTAAAATACATTCAGAGAACACATGTATAAATTACTGCTCGGCTGTGCTCGGGCCGGTGTAAGCCAAAAATGCCAGGGCAGATTTTTTGTCCCAGTCCAGCCCTGGTCATGCCTAAATGCAATCCTCACAGCAGTGTTTCAAGTTCTAGAGTAAAACCTTCCCAGAAGAATTACAGACTGGTACTGCAGCAAAGAGGATATAAGTAGATGTCTACAAACATTTTGACAAATAGTATATAAAAGCTTAAATACCAGTGTTAAACAAACTATATTAAACCTTGCTTAAAATTTAAGCATATGTCTGTAACACAACAACAGTGTACGTAAAGCCAATAGGGTTGTTTGTGCATGTAAAATAGTGTATTTCCAAAAAGGCAATCCATAAAACAAAACATATTAGTTTCTCACAGTGTGTACATTAAGTGCATGTAAACACAACAGTAGATTTTAGTAGTTTACGTGCACTTAATAATGTAACTCTAATCAGATTATTGTCAGTGATTCTTTCCAAATGGATACGTGCACATGCACATATAATGGGAAACCTCTGGGTCTGCTTGAGGTAATAACAATAATATTTGTTTTTGCAACCAGTCAATAAACTTACAGAAGAAAATATAAATTTAATGCATCTAGAAGATGAAGTATATTTAAATCCTCCATTGCACCAAACATGTAGTTGTTTTTAGCATTGCAGTTGCTGTGTTAAACGCTGCTTACTCATTAAGGTACTGTGGTCTGCTCTGTCTGATAGAAATCCGAGTAAGCTTATACGTGCACTGAGAAACCTGATTACCTAGCTAAAAGCTAGCTAACTTTATCAATTTTTTAAAATACATTTCTATGCCTCAGTCCATTTTAAGAAATCAGAGAATGTTGTTTGCATGAACACTTGAATAACCAGAACAGCATACATCCAATTTTGATGGTTTTCTAAGTGCATGTGATTTGCACTTTATTCAATATTGTTTACTCAGTGCTAAAACAGATTGGGGTGAGTAACAAACGAACTGGTTCAGGTCATGCAGGGGCCTGACTAACCAGGGCCCTCCAGTGGGCTCAAAAATTAGCTGATTTAGTATCTAGTTTCTTTACTCTGTTATTATCTGCATTTTCTGCTTGTCTCTAGTTTTAGTCATAACCCGTCTCAAAACTAGCAGTGGTTTACTCCTGCTGTGTGCACATCTGTCATGGCTGTCATAACTTCTATGTTATTGACTATAGATGCCGACAGAAAGTGGCTGTTCAACACTTCTGATATTGTTAAAATGAATACATTTTCTAAATGTAAGGAGTGGATTTGTGCCTGGGGACCAAAATTTGGTGCTATGTCGCTGATGATATGCCTAATGCTATGTGTTTGTTTCTCTGTAGCCTATATTGAAGACGTGGCACGCTGTGTGGAGATGAGCAAGCGGCTGATCATCGTGCTGACTCCAGGCTACGTGCTGCGGCGCGGCTGGAGCATCTTCGAGATGGAGTCGCGGCTCCGCGGCTCCCTAGCGTCTGGCGAGGTCAAGGTCATCCTGATTGAGTGCGCTGAGCTGCGTGGGCTCATCAACTACCAGGAGGTGGAGGAGCTTAAGCAGTCTATCAAAGCACTGACGGTAGTGCGCTGGGGTGGCCCCTCCAGCAACAAGCCTGGCTCGCGTTTCTGGAAGCGGCTGCGCTATGCCATGCCCTGCCGCCGGCCTCCACTTCGTCGCACACTAGCCAACCCCGCAGCAGATGGAGGTGAACCAGGTCCCTTCGCCGACTTGCAGGCCGTCTCTGCTGTATCTGTGGCGACAGCTGCCGTAGCTCCGGCACGTCCCGAGCTGCGAACGGCCCTGCGCAGCTCCTACCGCTCACACTCGCTAGCACGCCAAAAGCATGCGCACTTCCGAAGTTACGATTATGAGCTCCCACTTGCTGCTGGAGCCACGCTACCTCCACCATCGCAGCAGCACACCTACTGCAACCTGCCGCTCACGCTGCTCAACGGCCAGCGGCCCACAGTCGCAGGCCCCAAGGGCCTACGCCAGCACAGCCTGGACGAGCCGCATGCAAATAACAACGCCATGCTGCCACTGCTGCCGCGAGAAACCAGCATCTCCAGTGTCATCTGGTGACCAAAGGGCAACATGGCTCCTGGCTGAAAAAGCGGAGCCAAAAGATCTTAAAGCCGTGTAGGCAAATAGAGACTGGGCTGTGCTGGGCTGAGTGGATACGCTGGTTTCACTCTGCATCCGGATTTTAGTCCTGTTAAACCTGCTGATCTCTTACCGTATCAACTTTTCAAGTGAAGTAAAGCAGGGAGAGACTTTCATATAGTGCCATATTAACTTTATCTGGGACAAACTAAGACGCACGCAGCCGAACCACATGAACGGAAACAGGGTCTTGTGCAGACGTCTACAGCTTTTTCTCGTAGCATTGTTGTCTCCCCGTCTCTGTGTTCCGTTTCATCATTCTGCCTTTTGTTCGCTTTGTTCTTATGTTAAAAGATTTGTTGTCTTAGGTTGTCTAATTATGTTTTTTACTGTACTACTCAACCTGCAGTTGATTTGACTACAATGCTTTCCTTTTCAGTCTCAGTCTGGACCATTTTTAAATTCAGACTCGGCCAAAACAAATGTTGCCCTTTTAATTTCACCTTCAAGTTGCTCTATACTTGTCGATCTGAGCGTCTATTTCTGTTGGCTCCTGTATGGTGCTTTTATGGTTTTAATTAGACAATTTGACAGTTTGTATGAAGGAAAAAAACACAGTATATGCAAACAGTGTGGAGGCCTGGAAGGGCCACTCTAGAAGGTTGGGGAGTGGTGCTATCCTGTTGTAGCAGGCTAACTCCTGCTTGACATTTTATATGGAGAAGAATTGGGAGCCCGTCCTCAAATAATAAAGGGTATTTTAAGAAACAAAAAATCTATTTTTATAAGTGCAGCGCTGTTCCTCTCTGATATCACAGCATCTCCTGGACAGCTGGGTAAAGGACTTGTGTGTTTTGGAGTATTTTATACATTTTTATTGCTACATTGTTTTTGTTTGTACAACCTACAATAAAAAATAACAATGTCCTCAAAATAATTTAGGAAACAGTAGTCCAGTACTTTTCTTATGGTTGGGTTAAACCTACTGAAGTACTTAAAAGTTTATTATTATCTCTCTTTTTTGTACAATTCTTGAAGTCAAGTTTTAAAGGACCTAATGTGTGAAGATTTAAGTATGCTTAAAGGATTGATATGTATTCTGATTTGGATATTTATATTACTATGTATTATAAAATCACAACAGCCACTGAGAAAATGAAGTGTTTATATTTCTAAAGGCACAATCATACTTGTTTCCTTTTTGTTTGTCACTGTGCATTAAAATCACCAAGCTCTGTCAGTGTGTTTTGTGTCGTAAATACTATAGTCGTGCTACGCGTGCGTGAGTGTGTGTTTGTCTGGGGTTTAGTTATGGGCTTTAAATCAAACACAATAAGTAAATTTAACAATTAACAAGGTTCTTTACCTACAATGTTTGTTGTGTTCCTCTCAGTTTTCAGCGCACATTGTCCTCTTTCCAGTTTTATTTGGACATGAATTAAAAGAATCTGTTTTTTACTTCAGTACAACATTTAACATACAAATAGACACAGCAAAAATAACCCAAATCAAATATAATTGTCATTTTGGACCAAAAGGACATAACAAAAAAGATACATCCGATTCAAGTTACCTTTACTTTGAATTCTGTACCTTACACAAATTACATATATATTTTTTAAAGTTAATGTGGCAAACCTGGAGTAGTTAATAGAAGAAAGGCAACTCATGCTATGGATATGACTCATTTTTATTTTAAACAGTTAAGTTGCAGAACTAAACAGCTGCAGAACCTTATTTATAGACTGTGAACATATTCTGCTTGTTTGAAGGAAACTAGTTGAGTTTTCTGTAGTATGCCTACTAAGATGTCGTCCAAACTGGAAACAACTTTTCCACTAGATGGCACTAGTAGGACTGGACAAAGTGTAGAAATAATCAGTTATAACAGTTCATCACACAGCAATTGAGCAGTGTGAGATAAACAGTCACTAAATAATACATGATATGCTATAAGCAGTCAGATCAGAGAATAGCTATGAGACATAGGGAATGTTTCTTGACTTGCCTAAATTAGAAGTGCACTGATACTGATTATGCAAATTACTGAGACATCTTTTTAAATATACAAAAAATACAACATTTATTTCTGTAGGTGTACTTTTTTATAGTCTATTAAAAACTAAAAGATCCATTAACATCTTAACATGCTGTCTTCTAGTTTGAATTGGTCAGAGAAAAAAGCGGAAGTAAATGTTAAAACAAACAGGATGTGGGCCAGGCCTGCAAACTACAAGCATGTTAAAGTTCAGCAAAAACAAGATGATTTCTGAATTCTTCAACTGCATTTAAATAATGCACATATTTACTTTTTAATGTATTATTAAGTCCATACGCATTTGTTCATGTACTGCAGACTGTGGTTTTGCGCACTGTACTAATGTTTCTTTTGGTTTCTTTGGTTTGTTTTTTTGTGTTTTTGACCTTTGCGGCTGCAACAGGAAACATCTAGCAAGCAGACACACCAAGAGAGACACATTACTTATTTAACACACGCCTTATCACTGTCTGCTGTAAAAGAATGCTTTTATTAGAATTTTAAAAACATTAAGCAAAAACTGACATTTTTTTAGATACAAAAGAGATATCATTTTTATGTAGTTGGATGCATTGAATCAAAGCACATTATGTTGTAAAAAAAAAAAAAAAGGAGACTTGGAAAAAAAGTGAATTGAAATCCAAATTTCTGTAAGGGAAAATTCCTCAAGTTAAACTTTATAAGCATTATGATGCTACAGATGACACTAAAAGTTGCAGTGTTTTAATACAGCCTTAACGAACAACATTTAATGCACCGATCCATTGTTAAACCCTGGCCCTAAACAGTGAATATTCAGTCAAGGATTATCAACCACAATTATGCCTGGATATTTCTGCCAAGCTTTCAGAATATTTCATTATAAGGTTGCTCTGTTTCTGCAAGACAGGTGAGGAATGTTAACATTAACCTATGTTTGCTTGGATCAGCACTGTTCCAATTTTACCCATTACACCTTAAATGGTAGGGGTGGGCGGATCGTTCCAAATATCAATATCATCGATACCAACGTTAGTATTGGTATTGGATCAAGACTAACGTGATGGGATCGATATTCTAGTGTCCGTTTCTCTTCTCTACATTCAGTACTCTCCTTTCAGGTCTTGCAGGCACATGTTGCTCTTCCTGCCCACCTCCCCACTCTGCTCCTTGTTGTGCCATCAAGTGGCTGAGCAAACAGTTGAAGCAGGCTGCAGTAAGGCATGGCAGAGAGAAAGAAAACAAGGGAGGAGGAGGAAAACCCCTCAGAAAGAGCAAGACCGCCGGCTCAGGCAGAGAGGTATCTACAAGATTCCTTTCAGAGTGCCACCATTTATCCAAGTAGCTCATATAGTGTTTAAAGTTTAACATTACTTTATGACGAAGGGTGAAAGTCATTTTGTATTGTTAAGAGATAAGATTTGTCATTATACGTGAGTATAACAAAACTTTGTTGACAACTTCCCAAACAGCAGAGACAACAAGATACAAAAGATGAATAAAAAATAAATGGATAGTTTACAATATTTATGAAAGCAGCAGAAAAAGGGAGTATCTGAAATTTGCAGTCTTGAGGTAGATGGTGATATAAGGACCTATTGTCAAGTTGGAAAGTGAATGACTTGCAGAATGAAAATAAATATTGCAGAATAGCAATTATATGATACCTTAGTAGTGAAACATGCAAAAAAGTAATGTCCATACAGCTGTAAGGTGAGTGGGCTCTGAGTGGCTAAAGTGCTGAGTGCCCAGCATTAAAGCACAAAGTTTGGATAGGGGTGGGGGGATTCAAAGTCAGTGGGGTGTGATGGAGGCCACAGCCCTGGGAAAAAACTGTTTCTAAGTCTGCTGGTCTGTGTGCAGATGGTTCTGAACCTTTTCCTGGATGGCAACATCTCAAAGAGGTAGTGACCAGGGTGTGTTCTGTCCTAGCTTATGTTGCCAGCTTTCCTCTTTAGTCGGCTGGCATAGAGATCAGTCCCAAAGATCCGTTCAGCCGTCCTGACCACACAATGTAGTTCCTTTCTTTCTCAGACTGTGCAGCTGGAGTACCACACAATCATACTGTAAGCCCTCCAACTCGCTCCGGACACACACACACACACACACACACACACACACACCCCTCTCGCACGCACATCACCATGACAGCACAGCTGACACCCATCAGTGCTGGTGGCAGCAGCTCGTTAGCACACCCCATATAGCCTAGCCACACACACACACCTCAGTGCGTGGCATTGTTTCTGACACGGAAACTGTCTGGATCAGCACTTACCTGTCTGTGGTCTCTAGACCTTAAAGAGTCTCTCTACAGGTCCAACCTGACTTGGCTTTTCCACAACAGGGTCCTCTCATACTCCCTGGAGCCCAAGAAGACCTACAGACTCTCTGACCTGCCCCGGCACTCACCTTCTTCCAGCTGAGCCTTCCCTCCCCCTGTGGAGTGGTGTTGGTTGACCAGTGGACTTCCAGACTTGTTCCCTGTAGCGAGTTTGTTCCCTGGCTCCGGTTGGTCCTTTTAATGACTGTTTTTAGTTAGCGCACATCACTGGAATATCACCTAACCCTAACCCTAACCCTAGCCCTCTGTTGAGGCTGTCCCCAGGCGAGCTCCAGACCACAGTGAGGATTTACCAACCACTGTTCATACTGTCCAAACAGGGCTGGTTCCTGTTTCCCTTCCGCATGACGCAAGGTGTACAGCCAGGAGACCAAGTATGGATCCAGAGTTGCAGCGCAGTGTACACCAGTGGCCTCACTTCCCATCTAACCTGCTCCAAGGACCGCATCACAGCCTGCTTCAGGCCCACTGCTCTAACTGATCTGGACTCCTCATTCTAGTGAGCCCCTGAACTCTTTTGTTACTGTTAATTCACTGCTCTAAGTAAATAAAGCCTTGCACATGGATCGTATTTCACCTCTTGGATATGAATCCTTACACATACCTTGGGAAGGGATATTCTCAATGGTAGAAGTTTACCAGGAGCTTTTCGTGGGAGTTGGGCCTTTTTCAGCTTTCTCAGGAAGTTCAGCCTTAGGGATATGGCTTAATAGGATATCTTTTGTGTTAACTGTAAAAGGGATGCTATCGACATGACGTCATGGTGCTGCCAGTGCAGGTTGGCAACAGCAGGT
Source organism: Megaleporinus macrocephalus (assembly GCA_021613375.1). Classification (NCBI taxonomy): domain Eukaryota; kingdom Metazoa; phylum Chordata; class Actinopteri; order Characiformes; family Anostomidae; genus Megaleporinus; species Megaleporinus macrocephalus. The sequence goes on along the minus strand of CM038709.1, from coordinate 34,156,504 downwards.
TAGCATTTTCCCATTGGCTTGGCTAGCCATATCAACAGCTAGAGTTTAACAAATATTTCTCCTTAGGCACTTTATTAATGTCCGGCTCATATGTTGCTCACAGATGCTCAAATTATTATTCATCTGGCAACGGGTTGAAATGTTACAGATTTCCATCTTTACATCCTTTTATTTATGAAATAGGAGATGGCAGTGACTACAGGGTACTAAGAGATTCAACTGTTTGTTTTATGAAAATAGCAACAATACAAACAAACAATGCTGGACTGGTAATCTGGCGTATCAGGCATTTGCCTGGTGGGCCGAAAGTCGTGAGGGGCTGATGCTGTTGGATTATTTTTTTCTTGCTTTTTTTTTTTAAAGACTGGCCCACAATTTAGAGGGGGCAGCCCATTGGCCCATTTTCAATATAGACAGTGGACTGAACCAATCAGGACATAGGACGAAAGCGACCCCACCCTTTCTCTGCATGGTCCGCTGTAACTCCCACTAGTTTGAGAGTGTGTTAAAGAACAGGCAACATGGAGAAACCGAAGCGGCAGAAAGGGGGTGCGGAGAAGTTACTTGCGAAGAGATTAAAGAGTGTCACTGTAGATGCTGCAAAATGTGCTAAGATCACAGACATGTTCGCTGCTGTAGTCTCCATGTCCACTGTGACAGCAGTGCTTCAGCAACAGCAGGTTGTAGCAGGGAGAAGAGCAGCCAGAGACGCAGGCTGTGGACAGGGAGCCCGAGGGATAGACTTGTAGCCTCTATGCTGCAGTTCAACGTGTTTTAAAAACACTTAAACAAGTGAAATAACAGATCTTAAAACTGCTAAATGATATAAATTACTGGTCGGCTGTGCTCCGCTAATTATGAAGGGCCGGTCTAAGCCAAAAATCCTTTAGCCGATTTTCTATGCCTGTCCAGCCCTGCAAACAAACTGTACTTTAATTGTAACGAATCAGACTCTGACATGAAATTACTATCCATATGCAAGGCTTTATTAATTTAAACAAGGGCTGAAAATGTGAACACAATGCACAGTACTGAGCCCACAGATGGGAAAGTCCCGGGAGACCAGGTCAGCTGCCGTCCGAGTCAACCAGGGTAAGCCGCTACGGGAGCAGGTGAGATGGTGAGTGTCGGGGTAGCCGCTGTTGTTAGTCACTAAGCCTCGAGGACCCCAGGCAAGGTTCTCCCGTCCGAGCAGTGGATGACAGGGTAGCTTCCTTAATGCTGGAGGGAAAACCAGGAGCTAAGCCTGTCTGAACAGTTCAAAACAAACAGAGGTTAGTCCTTGCATTGTTCCAAAGCTCGCCAGGAGAGGATGCCTGTGGGGGTTTACACCACTCTCTCCGTTCCCAGGGGGAGTTTAAAGACACAGGTACTTTTCACTAGTTTCAGGAGTCACTTGAGGACCGGTGGGAGTCGGGCAGGTCAGTGAGTCCGCAGGCCTCGTGGGCTCCAGGGAGTATGACAGGACCCCGCTGTGGAGATGAAAGTGTTAGGCTCAACTCAATTCAGAAAAAGTGTCCTATTGCAACTGAGTAAAAAAGCAGTTACACATGACTACGTGTTATTTAAAGGTGAGTGACCTTGGTGAGAGTCAGATTATCGCAGTCAGTGTTGAACATTTCCCTGAAATTAAAAAAGTGCTGAAGGTCATTCAGGGCACTTAAAAATATTTCCCCACTCAGCAGTGCAATACTCCCCATAGAGAGTTAAAATCTAAGATGGCGCCGCGGAGGTGGCAGCCTGTTGCAGCAGCTCCGGCTCACTTTTTAGTTTTTTTCTAATTTTCTCCATCTTTTTCAAGTACTCAGGTTTTATACTTCTTTGTTAGCAAAGTGTTGCTCTTGTCTTTCATCCAAAATGGACACCAAACCTGTTGTGCTTGTTTTGGTGTTAGCACTACTTTCTTCTCTGTTTACGACCGTGTCTGGAGATCACGTGCAGAGCCATGTGCCTGAGAAAGAGGCAATGGGGGAACCGGTGGTCTGATGATTTGCCCTACCTTGTCAAAACTTCCTACTGCAACGCAGATCTGTTGATCTGTGCTACCTTGGCAGAAAATAATACTGCAAGTGTTTGTGTTACTCTTTTTATTTAATAACACTTCCTGCTAAATTTAGATAATAAGCTTAAAGAAAACATTTAACAATTGATAGAACACCGGTGTTGTATCATTTCATCGTACCTATCGACCTGTACTCTCAGTGATTTTTGGTAGCTTATGCTTACTCATGTATAACTTTAAGCATTTCTTCATTAATTTTGGTGGGCTCAATGGTACAAACACATTCAGAGGCTGCTTTATTCAGTGCTTTCTTAGCATAGACAGGTACATTCATGTGTGGTTGAGACCTGTCTTAGCCTGATAAATGCAGACAGAAGTTAGCTAAGAAATTAGCCTCCTAGACACGGTTAGTTAAGCTGTTGTCCATGAAACCGTGACACTCCAACAGGCAAAACTATAAATAGCATTAATATATGATAATTGAGTGGTTTTATAAGTGCTTTTTAAAATTGTTCTGATTCTTTTCTTACTTCTATCTTTCATGACTGGGCTCGAGCTCTGTGTCGCACTCAGAGGAGAAGTTATAAGTTCGTTCTTCCCTCTTGTTATGAGCAATCTGAGATTGCTCCCCAATAAGAGGCTGGGTTAATAGCACAACAGGATGTTGTTTTCCAGTTTTCAATTTGGTTCATATCGACTCCTTGACCTGTAGAAAATGTCATTTAAACAGATTGGTCATGTTTAGACTTGAAGGTATGTGCCTTAGATGTGAGGATTCTATATAAATTACACATACATGCAATAAACCTACTTTCAGGAGAAATAAAAGAGACATTCGATTCAAGTTCTCAGTGATTTTAATGAAAAATAATAAGCCAATCTTTATAGCTAAACTTTTTTAGTCAGTCACCTTTTTAAAACAGGTTTGTCAGGTTTGTCTTTTCCGTCTGGAACAATGTTATCGACTTATCTCTCAACAACTTGTGTTTTTATTCCTACAGAGGATTACAACACTTATGGTTGCTACAGCATTGGAAGCCTCATAAATACAAAGAACAATGAACAAGGACAAAGAAAAAAAGCTTGCAACTCACAGCCATTTATCAAACCAAAACTGAACTTAAATAATGTAAATAACTTCTACAATTTCAACAAAAGTATAGATTATATATGTTTATTATGGTTGGTCTGCTTAAATCATAACCCATTCTGGAGCATCTTTGCTTTCTACAGTATCTCACAAAAGTGATGACACCTCTTACGTTTTTAAATATTTTATTATATCTTTTTATGGGACAACACTGAAGATATGGCACTTTGATACAATGTAAAGTACTTAGTGTATAACAGTGTAAAGTTACTGTGCTCTCAAAATATCTCAACACACAGTCATTAATGTCTTAAACCGCTGGCAACAAAAGTGAGTACACCAAGTTAAAATGGCCAAATTGTGCCCAAAGTGTCAATATTTTGTGTGGCCACCATTATTTCCAGACATCCCACCATCCTGTTTGAATATAGGCAAGACACATGTCTTTGTGCTCCTCACCTGATTGCCACCACACATGCTTAACACCATCTGAACCAGATAAGTTTATCTTGGTCTCACCAGATCACAGGACATGGCTCCAGTAATAAATGACCTTAGTCTGCTTGTCTTCTGCAAACTGTTTGTGGGCTTTCTTGTGCATCATCTTTAGAAGAGTCTTCTCTCTGGCAACAGCCATGTAGACCAATTTGACACAGTATGCGGTGTATGGTCTGAGTACTAAAAGGATGACACTCTAGCCCTTTAACCTCTGCAGCAATACTGGCAGCACTCGTACGTCTATTTTAAAAGCCAACCTCAGGATATGATGCCAGGCACGTGCACTCAACTTCTTTGGTTGACCATGGCAAGGCCTGTTCTAAGTGGAACCTGTCCTGTTGAATTGCTGTATGGTCTTGGCCACCATGCTGCAGCTCAGTTTCAGGGTGTTGGCAATCTTCTTATAGCCTAGGCTCGGGGTATTTAATTAGAATTCAGTAAGTTCCAATTAGAGGAAAATTCCTCAGGCCACAGTCCGGACCATCGTCATTTCTAACGTGTGTTATGTTTCAGTGCTATATACTGAAGTAGCCTAGTATCAGCATCTTATACTATCAGCAACCAAAAGTCCAACACATCACACATACTATTTAGTATATTTTAGTTTATTTAAATGCTGAACTGAATAAATTATTTGTAAAACAGCCTGCTTTCGAAAAAAGTGCATCTTAAAGTGTTTATTCATAGAAACAGTAAATAAAACACGCAATTCTTTCACATCTTAAAAGTTTATTTCTGTCTTGTATTCCTCTCTCACACTTTCTCTTGCTTAATGAGCGAAGTTAGCTCTTGGTTTGGTGTGGAAATGGTGTTGGGACCATTCTCATACACATATAAAGGTGCTCTTGTTGGTGAGCCTGGAACGATATTTGTTCTTAGTAATGTTTATTGTGGAATAAACTGTCTGAATTAGCCTTTCTCTGACTCACTTTATATTCCAGTTGCTGCGTCTCACTTCATACCTCGGCTGTGTGCGCGCCGCACTCCCGAATCTGCACAGATCTGATTGGCCTTTGGAGATCTTACGACGCACGCGATTGTCTGTTAGTTTACTGCGCCGCAAATAATTGAATCCTTCTCAACAGTTTATTGGTTTGGGTCTGCACTGGACAACGTCTGGGTCCGAATCCGGACCGCGTTCCGCCTATTAGTGACCCCTGGCCTAGGCCATCTTTGTGTAGAGCAACATTTTTTTTTTCAGATCCTCAGATCCTTAATTCCTCTATTCTTCCATGTTTTTATTCTTCAGAAGCCCACTGACAAAGACTCTGAACAAAGAGAATTCTCCATGGACCAGTCCAAATGCATCTTGAGAGAGCTTACTGCTGAACTTGGCAGATTAGTCCCGGTATGATCAATACTTCACTATTTTCAGCATTACTGAAAACATAAACATAAAAAATTGGTAAACTGGTACTGAAATGTCTAAATCTTCAGCTTAGAGTAATGGTCATACTGTCTGATGTGAATGGAGCAAATGGAGAGTGACCAAGCTGGAGGTATTTCACTCTGCTTGGAAAGACAGCCTTAGCAGTTACAGAAAGGCACTTATTAAAACACGCTCAGCATACCTGTCCTCACTCATCGAACACAACAAAAACAATCCTAGAGTTTTATTTAGCACCAACGTAAAACTTACCAAAAATCAGGCAGGAACAGAACCTCAAATACCCGCCAACTACAGCAGCAATGATTTCATGGACTTTTAGTCTGGGTCATGTACCTAAGTCTTTTAAACTAGCTGTGATAAAACCCTTGATAAAGAAGCCAAATCTTGACCCTAGAGAACTGTCCAGTAATATACCGATTTCCAATTTACCATTTATCTCTAAGATTTTAGAAAAGGCTGTAGCTCGACAACTCTGTTCTCATCTACATAAGAACAACATATATGAAAAATTCCAATCCGGCTTTAGGCCACACCACAGCACAGAGACAGCTTTAGTTAAGATAACAAACTTTCTTCTTGCCTCTGATCAGGGCCACGTATCTCTGCTGGTGTTACTCGATCTAAGTGCAGCTTTTGACACTATAGATCACACTATTCTCTTGGACAGACTAGAAAATATAGTTGGAATCACAGGAACAGCGTTATCCTGGTTCACATCTTACCTTAGTGATCGTTTTCAATTTGTAAAGATAAAAGTGAAATATGGAGTTCCACAAAGTTCTGTTTTAGGTCCTCTGTTATTTACACTATATATGCTACCATTAGGCTCAGTTATAAATAGACATGGAATTAGTTTCCACTGTTATGCCGATGATACACAGCTGTACATATCAGCCAAACCAGATGATACATCCAGATTAAATAAGATAGAAGATTGTGTAAGAGATATTAGACTTTGGATGCTACAGAACTTCCTCCTTTTTAACCCTGATAAAATGAAAGTTCTCCTCCTCGGCCCAAAGGCTGCTCGGATTAAATGTTCAGATTCAATGTTAAATCTTGCTGACTTCTCTGTAGTTCCTGGTTCAGTAGCCAAAAATCTTGGTGTAACAATTGACTCAGATCTGACATTTAATCAACACATAGGTAATATTACAAGGACAGCGTTTCTTTACCTGCGAAACATTTCAAAGTTAAGAAATGCATTATTTATGTTTGATGCTGAAAAGTTAGTGTATGCCTTTATAACCTCAAGGCTAGATTACTGTAATGCATTGTTGTCAGGATGCTCCAGCAGGAACCTGAATAAACTTCAGTTAGTTCAGAACGCTGCAGCTAGAGTACTAACTAAAACCAGGAAATTCGATCACATCAGTCCAGTTTTATCAGCACTACACTGGCTTCCTGTTAAATTCTAAAGTCTCGCACCGGAGTACCAGCAAGATCTAATTTCCTATTATGAACCGCCACATTCACTCAGATCACAGGATGCTGGTTTTCTAATAGTTCCAAAAATTCAGAAGACTTCAATGGGGGGAAGAGCTTTTTCCTACAAAGCCCCCAAATTGTGGAATAATCTCCCAGTTAATGTTCGGGACTCTGACACAGTCTCAATATTTAAGTCTAGACTGAAAACATACTTGTTAAGTGTAGCTTTTGGTAATTAATCTTCTCTTTTAGATAAAGGCAGGAGATCTGGGGGTTCATGGACACAGAGGTTTATGGTAAACTGAGATGTTGGTGCTGTTGTTCCACCACTTCACACGATCACACAGGTTTGCTGACAGTGGAGTGGGGGGATCCCAGTCTCTCAGGGTGCTCTAATGTCCATGTTACCTTCTGATTCTCTCTTTTTAGTTTAGGCTGTTATAGTTAGATCTGCCAGAGTCACCTACCACACTCTAAAATTCTGAAAATTCATATTTTCTACAGTCATACTCCCGAGCCCAACTAACTCTCTCTCTTTACTCTTCCTGAGGTAATGACTGTCCTCCCGTCTGTTGAATGCTGTTGAAGGACTGATCATCAGGGCCATCACCCCACCATCACCAGCCAGCTCACCTGTCCATTTACTGCTACACCCTCAGTTACATCACTGTGCCATCCAGATGTACCAACATTGAGATAGGATGGGATTGTTTCAGCTCACGCCCACTTTACATAAAGACTCAGTCATAGACTGCCTCAGTCTTACACTGCCTCTATCTGTGCAGCTTCTAAAGCTTTGCTATCCAGATTTCAAACAGAGGCTCCTTTCTTTGGTATTTAGTTTAAACTGTAAATACTGTTTGACCAGAGGAGAATGGGTCTCCACTTGTGTGTCTGGTTCCTCCCAAGGTTTCTTCCTCCAGTCTGAGGGAGTTTTTTTTTTCTTGCCACTGTTGCCTCTGGCTTGCTCACTGGGGGATATATGTTATAACTGTCTGTTTTCAAAACTCTGTGAAGCTGCTTTGAGACAACATTATTGTAAAAAGCGCTATATAAATAAACTTGACTTGACTGCTTTTTCTGATGTTGGACGAGTACTTTGCACACATTATTGATATATAGATATACAGCTGTTGTATAGGGCAAACCCACACTGACATACATGTAGTGTTACAATGGTGGTGTATGGATAGGTGGTTACATTATGCTGTTTTAGGGACCCACTCTCCTAACTGTCCATTCAAACATGTCTAAACACACACATATGCTATGGTGGTAATAGAGCATATGGTTAAACCCATTATTTTTAACAACAAAAAGCAGAACCCCTCCCATTGTCTTGTAAAATGGTATAATCCAGCTTCCCTTTCTCTCAGTGCAGCATCACAGGGTGTCCAGTGCTTTATTTGACTGGTGTTGTGTGTCTAGTAAGTTTTGCAAAGGAGTATTTCTGTAGTTTATCACTAAGAACCAACACATTGCCGTCATTATCAGCAGTTCGTATTTCTGATGCACTCTTTATTCTGTTATTGTTAGCTAGGAGTGACTATCTGACGTTTTTTTTATTTAGCAGGCTAATGCTGCAGGTGGTTTGTTTACTGTTTATAAAGGAGTGAGAGAAGCTATAGCTGCTGTGCCATTGGTTAGCCTGTGTGTTATTAAAGCCAAGGTGCTAGAGTAGTGCTGTCTGTATGTGTATTAGCGAATTAATTTTACAGAATCAGATATGAAGAGATGATACTATAACGTAACTGTGTGTGTGTGTGCATGTGTGATCAGCCAGTCAGCTGTATTCGATTCGATATATTGAATGCTCAGATTCTTTTGATAATTAAATATGTAATAAGTTCCTGCTGTCGAACAAGAACAATGGCAATAATATGGAAAGCTTTAAGGTTTTAAATGGTACAGCACAAATGAAAAGGCTTTGCATCTTACTCAGAGCTCAGCTATATTAGCCACAAGGTCCAAAACAGTCAGCTTTCTTTCAACTCAAAAACATAGCAAATTTCAGAGAGTATATGATACCAGACAACCTTAAAAATGTGATTATCACCAGCAGATTAATCATCATTACTACACAAAACCCCCACCCAAAAGTCTATTAGACAGCTGTTGTTTATTTGGATTGCTGCTGCCAGAATATTAGCCCAGGTACCTTCACTGCCTTCAAATCAGCTACAGAATATAACAGCTGGATAAAAAACCTTCCATTCTCAAAAGCTTTTTTTTACCTTTACCTTTTAGACTCTTTAAGCAACTGCATTTTGCATATTTTTATTATTTCCTCCATGTCCCCTTTTTATTTATCTGAATTTAAATTTATTGTGATGTTGTTTTATTTAAATTATTTTAGTTATGCTTTGGTGCTGCTATGCTTAATTTCCTTTTGTGCTTCACATTGTTTTTGTGTACATAAACACTTTGAATTAAAGACGAGCATAAAGTGGTGTTACAGGATTTGAGTAAACAGTGGAAAAAAGGGCAGCTGATCAACAGGCTCCCAATCATGGACTTCAGCATCAGGAGTATAATTCAGGAAAACAAGACTAAGGTACATGCAACCAAGTGTTTAATAGGTTGCAAACAAGAGTTTAAAGTGTAAAACACAAACTGAAACATTTTACTGTACATTTTATGGGTGCTCATGGGTATAACCTTTTTTTCACCTTAGGAATCCATCATTACACAGTGGTTTAGGACTGAAAATGTGTTTAAAAAAGCAGGTGAGAAGTTTTTTTAATTTATGTGCAATACTCAAAAATATTTTTTAATCATCCACATTTCTAAAACAATGACACGAAAAACAATGATATGAAAGTTTCTTTTTCTGCAGGGGGCTTGTATACCCCTACCCTAGGTTAGTTTCTTTTTCCTTATTTGCATTATTTTATTGCCTCTTTATTGATGTTTAATTCATTGCTTCATTCACCCATTTACTAATCTTTTTTAGTGTGGAATTACATTACAAGACAGTCAGGTATTGCATTTTTACATCTTGTACAGTTTTTTTGAGGGAATGAGAACATTTTAAGTACAATAGAATCTAAAAAATGCAGACAATAAAATCTAATACGCTTCTCAGTTTTTTAGAAACGTTCTGTCCTTGTATCCTTGTGTGTTCATTATAGTTATTTTTATTTTAAAGCTAAAGTTATTCTGGATCCAAACACAGCAAATCCTGATCTTATGCTGTCAAAGGATGGACGCTCTGTAAGAACAAAGACTCATGAAGAATCCACACCTAATCCGTGGGCTAAATATCAAATGAAGCATCCTAAGTATGATGGTTGGACATGTGTCCAGGCTAAACAGGGCTATGCAACAGGCAGGCATTACTTAGAGGTTAAAGTAAGGGGGAAATGTGATTGGAGAATAGGGGTAGTGAAGGAATCTGCTCCACGACATGGTTATGTTAAAATTAACACAACAACAGGCTACTGGACTCTGCGTCTGCAGCTTGGCTCTCTGATTGCTCTGACTGATCCAGCCACCAAACTCAATCAGGCTGTCTCTAAGATAGGAGTGTATCTAGATATAGGGGAAGGCTTGGTTTCTTTCTATGACTCAGAGAAAAGGAGACTTATTTATACATTTAAAACAGAATTCAGTACATCTGAGAAAAGTTACCCATTGTTTGGCACAGTGGAGGTAGACAGAGCACTAAGGATTATGTAAGTCTGGCTATTATTTGATTGAACCTTCTGACTGGAACCCTACAAAAAGTTCAATGGAGTTTACAGCCTTCTCTGTCTAAGTTGCATCTTTTCTAACCCTTAATCTGACATAACAATAAGTGTAACATCAGCTGAGCTAGTACTTACCATTAGGATAGAAATTGTTAAAATGTTTTTACTTCATGTTCAGCTTCACTGTTAGTTGTTAATAGTTTTAACTGCTGCAGAGACTCAGCAAGTACAAGTTACAAGTACATTAATCAAAAGGCCAGAGGCATGCATGCAGTGGCTAATGTAATGGTCTGAAACAATTACTTACCTAAATCAGCACAAGAACTGAGTTGGTAGGGGAGGCATAATGGTGCACCTCAGTTCCAGTGCTACAGCACACATATTTTAAACAAATTTATGCTTCCACTTTTGTGACAACGATTTGGTGAAGGTCCTTACCTCTTTTAGCTTGACTGTGCTCCTGCGCACAACGAGAGGTCCATAAAGTAGTAGTTTAATAGGATTGGTGTAAAGGAACGCTTTTGGACATATTGTGTATTTATTGTGTAAATAATAATTAGTAATAAACAGCCTTCCACCAAATTCAAGAGGTGTTCCTGAAAGCTTTTAAGAATCAGATGTTTCAAACTGTAAAAACTGTAATATAAGATGTGTTAATAAGCTTAAAATACATAACCAATGTCATATTATTTTTTCAGTAATTCTTCGTTCTCAATTTTATGCTAGATCATTGATTATGCAAGTCTGATATGAAAAATATGCGCTGATATCAAGGTAAAACTAGAACTTCTTGTGCTGATCTAATAAATATTTATCTTTAAGCAGTAACATTGAAGGCTGTATTCTCTGTAAGTCTCCTAAATAAAACAGTAGCTCTAGAGTGCATACTGTGAAATACAGGGAAGTCTTCTGGAGCAAATTACACAAAACACAGTAACAAAAATGATAACATCACTGCAGAGATGCAACCAAAATAATATTAATGTGATACATTTTATAGATGTGTAGATGTTTTTACATTTCTATAGATGAAAGTCAAAGTAAGTCTTTTAAATTACCATTCTCATCTATAGCTTTGAATTGTAGGTAGTCAAGACTGACTATCTGACTGTACGTAGCTGTTTAGGGGTTGTTGTAAGAACTATCACACATAGCCTCATTTCCCAAAAAAAGAGTAGTGCATATCACAATGCAGTAATGTGCAAATTATTTAAGGACTTTTTGATTTGTTGCTAAGATCCATTTATTTTTGTCAGTGTTTGATTAATTCTGTTTTCCTTTTTGAATATTTGAAGAAATTTGAAGATTACCAAGCTATAATCAATTTTTTTTCAAGATTAACCTTGAAAATATATATAAAAATTAAAATATATACTTTATATTTAACTTAACGGACTGGTGTTTACACAAGGGCATTTAGATATTTCTTAAGAAAGAAATTGCAATAATAGGAGAGAGAGAGAGAGTGAGCCAGAGAGAGAGGGCGCCAGTAAACAGTTCTGTGTGGTGATTGGATGAAATCATGGTTGCCTGGGCAGGTGCGTGGTCTGTTCAGCCAATGAATGCAGAGAATTACTAGTCTGAATTTTTTTTTTTTTTAAATAAATCACTGTTTTGCCGGGAGTGAAATGTTGTATTTAGTTATTTTATTATGAATAGCGTTCTGAGTTTAAACTGATGTCTGACACATTGTTTTATAGTAGGTTTGTGTCAAATGTTTTGGCCAATTTATTTTGATCCATTCATGGTGTAGTGTTATATGCAGGATTTTATAAGGCAAACTGCTCCACGAAGAAAGCTTATTTTCACAGATTTTCATCAACATTACATACAGTTAACAGCTCAGAAAACGCTGCCTGCTGAGGTTCCTCCGTTCTGCCGTTTTTGAAGGCAGCGTAAAGTAACGTTAAATATATGAAAACTAACACTGGAGTTCTGCATTTTGTTGCCTTCGACTTGTACTGAGCAATGACAATATAGTTAAATCTATCTACTTACATTTTTAATAGTATTTTGATGACGTGTTTACGTTTTAGCTGTTTTGTAGGTTGCTAGGTAACAGACATTACATTTGATTGTCGATTTCTATCGGGTATGTTAATATTTTCTAACTTAAGATAAGGTGCTATAAAAGTAAGAAAATTAAGATTTTCTTGAAATCTTGTCGTGATTTGTCAGATCTTAGACAAATAGTCAGATAGAAAGTGTCTGTAATATGGCCCCTTGTTCCAATCACCACCACTGTAAAGAAAAAAATTCCCCATTAATATGATAATGCTGAAATTGAAAGTGTGAATAAATATCAGGCTAGTGCTGGGCGATAAAACGATAGCGATAATTATCGCGAAATAATGTTTCCTCGATAGAAATATAAGACGTAGTTGATAGAAAGTCGATAGAATTAAGTTCCGTCTATGTTTTGAAAGACAACACAATGAGACTGAGAATAGCGCCACCTCCAAACCAATCAGATGGCTGAACTACAGTTCCAGCCATTTCTTGTTTGGTTGAATCACACAGAGAGTGTAGGCATAGCGTCAGCTTAACCCACGTGCTAGTAATCTGGTTACTGCAGGTGTCTGAAAGAAACTACTACTACTACTACTAGTACTACTACTACTACTGAAAGAAACATGTTACATGTATTAATAATATTAAAATAATCAAAAATAAGAAAAACTAGTAAACAGGTGCTGTTTTGCTACTGTATTGACAAAGCGCTACGGGGTATTTGTGCTTCAAGTGCTCGTTTATAGCGGCTGTACTGTTATGTTGTGCAGAGCTGACAGAGCACCACACTGTTGTGTTTCTGTGTGAAATACTCCTACAACTTTAGATGCACGCGAGCGATTGTTTGTAGCTGCAGCTTGCACTCCAGATAAATCCATGCTTTCAGTGGGCGCGGCCATCTTTGCGATGCATCGACGCACGTTATGCTAATCGATGTAATTTCGTAATCAATAAAGATAAATATAGATATTGTAGGAGTTCGAGTGAGAATGCTGAGGCAAAGTTGACTTTATAACCAAAAATCCAGGAAGGAAAACTTTATTTTCTACTAAAAACAGAATCGCCAAACCAACTCTCCATAAGAGCCGACAGAGAGTCAACTCACCGCTATGAGTGAACATAAACAGATTCCTTTCCTCAGCCCGAGCTTAAAGGGCCAGCAACAGCCTGCTTAACACAGTGTCTGTGGGCAATCCCAGCGTCATCAGGTGAAGGACTGGTACACCATGGACAGTTCGCCAGTTCATCACATGGCCAACATTCACTCACGCACTCAAACCTACGGACAATTTAGAGTGACCAATTAACCTTTGGACAGTCTTTGGACATGTGGGAGGGAACCCACTCAAGCACAGGGAGAACATGCAAACTCCACACAGAACGTCCCAGACCGGGATCGAACCCGGATTATCTTGCTCTGAGGCGACAGTGCTAGCCACTACACCACCGTGTAAAGTAAAAAGAAAATAGTGATTTGATTTATCGATATATTATCATGATATTTTTTTCCATATCGCCCAGCCATACAACAAGCTCATTTTATGCTCTAACTGTATAAACTTTCAACATCATTTAATGGATTGAACCAGGAAATATTGCCTCAGTTTAACAACCAGCACCTGTTTTAGGTAGTGTTAGCTAAAAACTGAGCAATTAAAAGCAATAAGTTTATATTAACCACAAATAATTGGCAGTTAATTAATTGTAGCATAACTAAATCTTGAGCTGATAGCCAGTGCTTTTCAAGTGTTATGCCATAATGGTGTTGTTAGCTATAGTTTTTCCATACTGGAATGTTATCATTTTAAATAGTTGACCTCAATTAAATAAAAATTACACATTACAAATAATTGTTTACCTAACTGGCTATTGTAGCGAAGAAACGTGGCTTCACATCTGGACACTCCTTTCTCATAGATGTTGCTGATTATACAGCAGTTACATAAGACGCACAAATCTTTAATTTCAAGCTCAATGGCCATCTCAGCTTATGTGTTTTATGAAAGACCCGATGCTCAATGCATCCTGGATGCTCAACTGGTGCTGTCAAAACACAAAGTATGAAGTTTATTCTCACAAACTACTGGTGGTGGTTAAAACGTGTGGGCCGAGACCCAACGATGGTTGCATGTCTGGGCCGAGACCCAACGATGGTTGCATGTGTGGGCCCAGACCCAACGAAGTAGCATGTGTTGCATGTGTGGGGCGAGACCCAACGAAGGTGCATGTGTTGCATGTGTTGGCCGAGACCCATCGAAGTTGCATGTCGAAGATTTAACCTTGTTTTACATTCCTCTACTCCTGAGGTCTATTTGGCACAACTATCTGCTATCTGGGGTTATCATGAATTCAGGTTTTGCTCTTTTTTGTTCTTGTTTTGCATTTGCATTTTACCTTACAATGATAAGCATTATAAATTGATTTAAAAAGTGCACAAGATTACTGTATACAGGTTGCAGGTTAAAACAGATAATCATTTGATTTTCTCTTTTCACAGACGAGGCGGTGGGCACTGGTTTAATGAGGCCTAAGATTAGTTTGAGAGAAACTGCCCACTGTTCAAAGCCTGGAGTTACTGAATTTTCTTCTCTATGGATGCCTCCTAATACGACTGACATCTTTTTTAGAGTTAATGATAAACTGTTATGTAGTGACAGCTAACGGGGAGTGAACTGGGACTGAACACAACAAGTGCACAGTGATAACGAACAGTTATGTCACAAGATATTTGATGTGACCATTTCATATAGCTAGTAGCAATCCATTTGCTTTCCATTTGCTGTTGTGTTTTTTTTTATAGTCGGTTCAGTTGTCATAATCGTTGAGATTGAAAGTATGTATTATTGCTGAGCTTTTACTGTTTTTGTTAATGAGTGTATTCATGTAAGTTCTTTTATGTGCTGAAATAAAAGGTAACTGCAAAGTGTTCATGTAAGTAAGCATATTGATTCCTGAGTAAAAACTGGAATTTAAAGAACAAAATGACCACAGTTTGTTGGATGATCAATCAACATTTAACTGTTATCCACTGTAAATGTATAAGTTAGGAATATTTATTGACAGATTACCTTTATTTTATTACGTTCTAGCTATGTGTTCTAACAATGAAAATTCGCAATTTTACTCAAATTTGGCTGTAAAATTACAAAGAATATAAACAGAGAAAAGCTGTAATTTTACAATGATTTGTTGTTAAATTATGTGTAGTATTGTACTGTAATTTTATGGTAACTGGACATTTTACCTTTTTTTTTTTTACAGTGCAGCTAATGTATCATTGAATGTATCAATACAAGTTCCTGGTGTTCTATATACACAGCTAATCTATATTTTTATATTGTCTTATATTGATTTCTGTAGTTATACATTTAAATATATATTTGGCATATTTTTGACCATACTGCATTTTAGACATGTATCAACATACAGAGCAACTCCTCCACCTATTCTATTGTTCCTATTAACTGTAAAAAGCTCATAACCATCCAATTCAACATCATTGACTTTGTATTCTTGATCAATCTTTATAAATCAAAATTTCTAAACAAATATTGTACTGGATGCCATAAGTAAGGAGGCGTACGTACACTTTTCTTAAGTATATCGCTAGATTAAGGGTGGATTAAGTACCAGTAAAAGCCAAATATTCTTAGCCTTTCCTATATACTTAACCCTATATCACTGAGAAGTGCATAAAAAGTAAACTGAAAGCATACTTACTTCTTATTAAGCTTAATAACCAATGGCACACTTGAATAAACTTCTTTCTTGTAGGGGTTATTAATAAGTCTTTCATCCTTGTGTACTGTTTCAGGTAATCAATTCTTCTTTCTAGTTTGTAAATGATTTTTTTCATAACTAAGACCTTAAACTGTTTAACTTTCTCCATCAAGACCTGTAGCTGTTTAACTACTTTACTTAATTCATCAGACATAAAATTCAGAGTTTTTTTCTTGTCTCATCCTCCCCTGAACAGTAAAAGCCCTGCTTGGCTTCTTTTAGCACTGATCCTAAGAGGGGAGGGGATACTTCAAATGGTCTATAATGGAGGCTACGAGCAGCCTGTGGGATAGAGGTCTCATATGCATTACTTATATAAAAAGCTAAGAAGGGCTGTCCCTGGACAATGACTGAATGAGACACCCTGCTGGATTACCCTTGAATTATGAAATTACACTAATTTATGAAGCAAATCAATGTGAGGCTCAGCCAGCTCTTGTGCTTAAAATGGACACTGGGTGGTGCTATCAACTCTAATAGAGTTATGATAGAGTGATGGAATGCTTCAAATGGTCGCTGGTCAACAGAAATATGGGAGACTGTGTTACTACACGAAATATTTTCTCAATTTCACAAAATAAAGTACAAATGTAACAGCCTATTAACTAAAAAGCAGCAAATGCATGTTTGAAAACAGGGCATAGCAATAAAAGTTATTTAGAGGATTCAATAACCCAGAGAAGAAATATTTAAATAAATATTAAAAGTACATTTTTACAAGACTATATAGACTAAAATTAAAATAAATAAAAATAAAATGCACACAAAAATTACAGCTTTAGGAGAGTCCGATGAATTATCACATTCTTTTTTTACAAAATATCTAGGCTTTAGTGGATACAATCTAAATAACAGAGGACATTTTCTTTCAGGACCTCTTTAAAGTCTGAAGCCAAGCTACTTCGTGACCTTCATCCTAGCAACTTGGCTTTCAGTGTTTGGACTTTTTTAAGCAGCTTTATTCAATCAAGCTCAAAAAAATATTTTCAGAAATACCTCAAATGTGTTCCATAACTTTGCTGGGTAAACAAGATTCAAGGTATAAATCAGTCCCATGATCAACCCACAAGCTTTTGTTCTGCTGCCACATTTCATTAGTTCTTCATTACCCTCAATAACAATAACAACATCAGACAGATCTCAGGAGCACCATGCACAACAAGGATCTTCGTAACATACTGGACTTGGCCTTCTATGTCATTCTCCTTGTTGATGATAACACACAAAATAAAAAAAGTGAATTGTTCATATAAAAAGTGTACCGTACATTACATTATTTATGAATATAACCATATACCTTTACCTCATGCTTTAAAAATTGAATGGTTTTTAACCAAAGTAAAGGGCTCCATGACCAGGGCTGGAAAATTGAAGATTAAGCAAAGCAATCCTTAAAGACATACCTGGCAGTTTTGGAAAAGCCTCTATTTGCTTTCCCGAAGGTACTCTATGAGGCTTTGGATTACTATGTCTCGCTTTCTCTCAATACCATGAGACTGTTAGAAAAGACTTCTAAGAAGTACAACAACACTGCAAAATATTACACATAAATAGACCATCTTGTGAACTATCAGTGTTATAAAAACTTTTCTGATTCATAGCATCCAGTATTGATTATATCTTAGTTCTGGCCGCCCCTTCTTTGGCTCTATATGTTTAAGCAGCCATGCGGTGTAACCATCAAGTTTACCCATAAATGTTTCCTCCAGACGATTGGTTGTTATTCTTCTGGATATCTCCTTTATCTATTGAATTAAAGTCAACATAAAACTAATTTTCCAATACACAATTCAGTTTTTCACAAATGTGTATGGAACTACAAAGGATGGCCACCTATTCATACCATTCATTCTTTTTTTCTGTTTTTTTAGCCCAGGAGCAAATGTGGGTACATATAGTTGTGTGTAGGTTTAGACTTTGGTCTGATCTGCCCCAGTCACAATATATGTGTTTCTGATCTCTGTAACGATCTACATATCTGTATGCATTTGGATCTAGATCCTATTTAGGCTAGCACGTCTGTGGGTGCAGTCGTGTGAACATCAGTCCTCCTCTACACCGTCTATAAAATAAAAGCCTAACACAGAAACACAGCTGATCAGATAAATAACTAACCATTCTGACACATGGCACTGACCCTGACATGGTAGTAGCATATTGATGTGTATGTGGTGCATTTATGTATCTACAATTATCTTTGTGCAGCAGGAATGTAGATATTGCAACTAAAATGGCCAATTACTATAGGTATAAAGGTGTTTCTACTGAACTGGCAATTTGGTGCGCCACTCCAATTTCTCAGAAACAACCTGCTGGACTATTTGAGACATACTGCAAAAATATACTGAGATAAAACCATTACTTCCTTGACAGAGCTTATAAACAAACACTCTTACCTGAGCCTCACTAAATAAAGTAGGCCACCTCTCCTTGACATCCTGCACAGCTGGGCTGGAGCTGACTACTTCAAGTCTACTTGAGAAACTTGAGAAAGTCTTGGACATTGGACATTTTTCAGAGCTTCTCATTACTTTTTTCTTTACTTCAGAGAGTTAATCAAATCATTCCTTCTCTAGACATTCTCCAATCTCTCTTACTGGAGAACAGGAAGGTAGTTTACCTCTGCCCTCTTTTGCTTCCCTCACGCTTACATTTACATCAGTCTCGGGGCAGGACACTTTTCTAAGTGTTTCAAGAAGAGCTTCTAGTATTTGCAGTATTTGGAGACTTGTGGCTGTGTAGTAGAAATTTGCATCTGCAAGATCCTGCTTAATATCTGATTTGACACTTGGATTTTGGAAAAGTCATGATACGCTTTATTGGTTTCTTGAAGAATCATTTCCATATCATGGGACAACTTTGGTATTTTGAATTTAGCTGGCCAAGGATCAGAACAGCATGTTGCAGGAGGCAGAACTGAGTCCCGTAATGATCCCAGAAACTGGAGTAATGGACCGATCAGACTGCACAGAAGAAATGTCTACCTTTGATTCATCAACAGTGGTCAAGTTAAGAATAACCATAGATTCTATTTGGACAAGTTTACTGCAACCTTGTCCTTCACATCTGAAGTAGTGGTCATGATGAAAACAATTTCCAAAAAAGTTTCCAAAATCTTTGTCTTGGACAAATGTTTCCTTGAGGTTGAAATCATTCCATGATTACTGACTTTCTTCTGATCTGCAGTTCTTCATATTAGTTGATAATTACTTCTTGTTTTAAGACTATACCTTACACACTCACAAGTTTGTTTTTCATTTGTGCCTGAAAAATATAAACAAAATCATATTCTAGACTGTTTCTGTTTCATATTATATTTTTACTATGCACTATATGTATGTGGGGACCAACAATTATTCAGATCAATGTGATGTGCTCTGCTGAGAGTTCATCTATTAGTTTTCACCTAAGCTACATAGATTCGAGAACAACAAAAAACATACCTTACAAATCCACAAGTTTCCAGCACAAGTCTTTCGTTAGTGCCTGTGCATGTGACAAAACTGGGGGAAAAAATAAATAGAGTCATGTCTCAAGTTTGGACAGACAACCCCAAAGTGTAACTCATTCTTAGCTTGTCTAATGTTTTATTCTGAATTTACATTTGATAAAAAGAACGGTTAGTATAGACAATATTAGTATTTTAAGAAACAGAATGGGAATTGATTCTTTCCCCCAAGATATCACATCATCCGATTAAGAATCATTAGCACCTAAGAGTTACTATGTTGTATGAATAGTCATTTGGGCACACAAAGTCCTGTAATGCTTCTTATCAGTTGAAATATGAGTAGGAGTTCTCGTAACACACAACACATTGTCTAATTACGGAGAAGCCCTGCAATTCAACAAAAAAACCAATCACCTTGCAGGTTATTGATAAAGTCCCAACCTTCAGCACAAAGAGGTGATCAGCTAGCTGGTTACACCACGAGGGGAGGTGTGTTGGCATATTAGAGGGAAAGCTCTTCTCGATGCAGAGATCAGCATAAGCACAGTAGCCAGAATAAGCTGAGTAATCATGCCTTCTGTGCATTTTTTTTAGCCGAACGCTCGGATGTATTGATTAGGCTTTTTGGCAGATTTTAGCCTCCTTTAAAGTATGTTTTTAAAACAGAAATTTTACCTCTTGTTTAGAGTATTGTTTAGACAATTTTGATCTCACCCCAAGTCTTTTGTCAAAAAATAAGTGCTTAGTGGCGCTGCAAAGATGACCACCGAGCGAACAGATTTTCCCATTAGGACTTTAATTAACATCTCTAAGTAATGCACCTTACATTCTGAAACACCCTGCACTCTGACAATTTGAACTGAAGTGATAACAGTATTGTAATCAGTAAATATGCTTTTACCAATTAAGAGGCAAAATAGTATGCATCCTAGATCTGAATAAATGAAATATTTTCATTGAATACTTCTTGGTACCTAATGGCAGTCAGGCTACCTCTGGCGAGCACATGGAGGGCTGTGCGGCTCTCCAAAGAAATGCCACTCCACACCATTACTGACCCACTGCCAAACCGGTGTGGGTTGTAGAGTTTATCTCATGCTACCATGAGTGTGAAAGCCCCACCAACATTTAAAATTGTCCAAAACATCAGCCAGAAAGCATAGGTACTGAGAAGTGGTCTGTGTTCCCCACCTGCAGAACCACTCCTTTATTGAGTGTTTTTTTTTTTTACTAATTGCCAATCATTTCCACCTGTTGTCTATTCTATTTGCACAACAGCATGTGAAATTGATTGTCTATCAGTGTTGCTTCCTAAGTGGACAGTTTGATTTCACAGAAGTTTGATTTACTTGGGGTTATATTATGTTGTTTGTGTTCCCTTTTTTTTAACATTGTAGATAAATAGTGATAGATACTTTATTGATATTCAAGGCATTGATGGTCACATAATTGGGTAGCATTTATAAAACTTTGCTGGTGGTAGATTTTTTTAATGTGCATTTTGTTTAGAAACATTTAAATGCTTTTCTGAAATATGTTTATTACAGCCACAAATTAAGCAACTGTGGATTTTACCGAAAACTACCCAATGCAGTTCAAGACTGGATTAATTTATGTAAATGTTATACAATTAATTTGTAATGTATTTACCGAGTCCAAAAACATTTTTTACAATGTATTTATTAGAAAGTCTGTGTGTGCTGGGTTATATGTTCAGCTGAATCACTAAATACTGTATATATCTATACTGGTTATCAGCTTGGCATTAACGAAAGTAGGGAAATCTATGGAAACCCATGAGTTCCTATCAAGTTCCTATCAACAAGAACATGTTAAAATTTAGAATGGAAGCGTGTAACTATTAAGTCATAATAGTGATGGACTGTTTTGAATTGTCTATATTGCCAACAACTTTAGAAAAACAAATTAATGTAATGTAATGGCCAGCTAAAAAAAGTTTTAATGAACAACTCTGTATGTGCAGTCTTGCATGTTATACTGAATTACTTTAAAAGAACTATACTGTCTATCAGCTAGGCTTTAGCAAAGGAGCTCCTTTTAGAGGAGCTGTTGGCCTGATTAGCATGAGAAGCTGACCAGGATGCTCTCTAGACAGTGGCTGGATAGGAGAACATGCTGTGTAACCAAAGCTTTTAAAATTTTCAACCAAACATTTACTTTTTTAATACAATGAGAGATAGCATTAACTCCAAGCTTAAGCAAATTTCTTAAGGCAATAATGAGGAATTTGCATGTGCTTATTTATGTTCTACTGAACTACATCAAAAGAACAGTTCTGGATAGCAGCTTGATTTTAGCTCTTATGTAGTAAAACATGTGGACACTTGGCTTGCCTTATTTAGGAAACAAAGTTATGTGAGGCTCATCCATCTCTTGTGTTGAAAAGAAACGAATACCAGGCAATGCTATCAGGTTTTGAACCTAACTGTATGGGAAGAAGATTTAAAAAGACATAGAAATTGAACCAGAATGCACTGAGTCATTCTAGAGTGATAGGTTACATCAAATGGCTTATATTGCTGGCCAGCAGCAGCTGTATGTGTTAGAGGAGTCATTGGCTCGATTGGTCTGAGATGCTAAGCAGGGCCTTCCCTTTTTGTTGAGTGGGTGGTGGACCATGCTGTATGACCAAAGCTGTAAAGCTTTAAAAAAAACTTTACCTTTGATTACTCTGAAATCTAGCTTTCATAGTGGGTCTAAGCTAATTTCTTAAGTCCTTAGTGATGAAGTCTGCATGTGCTGGCTTATATGTAAAACTGAATTACTTTTAAAAAAAATGTACTGGCTATCAGCTTGGCTTTAGCTAACATATAAAAATCTACAGGAACCCTTTCTTTTGTCTAATTTATGAAACAAAACAATTTTAAGCTTATGCATCTCTTGTGTTTAATAGGAAACAGCTCTAGGAAGTTTTGAATCTAGGTGTATGGGAAGAACATTAAAAAATTAGAAAGTAAATCATGATCTATTTATTCATTCTAGATTGATGACATACTTCAGGTTGTCTATACTGCATACGAGCACTAGCTTATGGCTATATGGGTTAGAAGGGCCATTTGCTTGATTGGTATGGAAAGCTGCACAGGGCCTTCCTTGCTCTGTGACAGGATGGAGTATGGTCCCATACAAGTAAAACTTTAAAACATTTAACCAAATCTTTACCTTTAAATGCACAAAAAGCTTTCTGAAGGCATTAATGAGGAAGTATGTATGTGCTAGGTTGCGACATCACCACATAAGGGGACCTGTAAAATACCTATTTTTATTGAGTAACACTGACATGGGTTTCAGGTAGCGTCATTTACATTACCCCTGCATGTGCTGGGCTATATGTTAGACTGAATTGCTTTAAAAGAAGTTTACTGGCTTTAGCTAATGTATAGAACTCTACAGGAACCCTTGGTTTTGCCCCATTTAGAAAACAAAGCAATGTGAGGCTTAGCCAGCTCCTCTGCTCAAAAGCAACTGACATTTGAAGGTGAAATCAAATTTTAAACCTACCTCTATGGAAAGAAGATATTAGAATTTAGAATGGAAGCATGTAACTATTGAGACATAATAGAGTGATGTAATGCATTCCCTGGACAGTGACTGGCCAGGGGGGCATGCTGTATGCTTTAAAACTTTTTTAGTCAAAGCTTTACCTTTAAAAACACTCAAAGCTAGCTTTCACTGTTAGTCTAAGCAGTTTCTTAAAGGATTAATGAGCAAGTCCGCATGTGCTAACTCTACAAAAAAATATACTGTTTATCAGATTTGGTTCATGTAATGTATAGAAATATGGGAACAAATAAAACAAAGCAATGTGAGGCTTAGCCAGCTTTGTGATTAAAAGGCACTGACACATGCACTTAAGTTTGAAGCCAATTGTACGAAATGGGACGAAATATCTGTCAACCTAAGCTACCTAAGGCATTAATAAGGAAGCCTACATGTACTGGGTTATATATTCTGCTAAACAAATTTCACAGAACTTTAGCTGCTAGCTAGTAACGTATAGACATCTATGGGAACCTCTGGGCAGATCTCATTTGGGAAGGGCAACAGACAATGGGTAGTGCTATTGGGAGTTGAAAGTGTATGGGATGAAGATTAATGAATTTATAAAAAATTACATTTTTAAAAACATTTATATTTTGGATTTATTGAGTAGTGACTGAATAGACATATTGGGCACCACCAGAAGCTATTGGCAAAGGTCTTATAGGCTTCATTGAAATAAGAAGCTAAACAGGGCTCATTTTGTTAGTGGCTGGCTGAGAGATTGTGTCATATGACGAATGACGAAAATTTTAAGCTTTTTAACTAAAGAAATATCTTTAAACACATTATTAGCTAATTTTCCTTAAGGCATTAATGTGCAAGTCTACATGTACTGCATTATATATAATACTGAACTAACTTAAGAGAACTATACTGGTTATCAGTTTAGCTTCAGCTAAGGACATCTATGGGAATATTTGGACTTGATGTAGGCTCTGCCAGCCCTTGTGCTCATAACTGAAACTATGTGATGCTATGATTATAGAGTGACTGGATAATTTAAATAGTCTATATTTGAAGCCTGCATAAGCCATTGGGTCTGTGTGGCAAAGGTCTCATAGGTCTTATAAGAGCTAAGCAGGGCTGTCCCTGGTAGGTAATTGGATAGGAGCCATACTGTTTTTCCATTACTACTCAATAAAGCCTGTGTTTTGAATTTTAGCTTTAAATTTTAAACTGAAAGCTAGGTTTCTATGTTGGACTAAGTCGTTTTCCTAGGCCATTAAAGAGTATATCTGCATATACTATTGATGCTATCAGGTTAGGAAATAAGTCTATGTATTGAATTACAATAGAGTGATGGTATACTTGAAAACTAACTACTTATTTTGCTTGTCATGTTTTTTTTAAAAATATAGACTACTAATGGTATCTTCATTTTGTAGTTGTCACCATGTTCTCGTGCTCATATATAGAACTCCAGGTGAAAGACAAATTTCTTTATGAGAGGAATTAATCGAGTTTTCAAAAATTGCCTGCCTCATCTAGGGGGAATAAAAAATGTTCCACACTTGTTACATTTTGACCTGTGAACATTTTAACATTTAACTTGTTTTACTATAAAATCAAATGTTGGCTGATTAGAACAAAAGTTAGCATGCTCTACAATGCATATCAACTTAATTTTATTCAGAAATGTTTAGATATCTTAATATAGCCACATATGTGCAGTTTGTGATTTTGTTATCTTAGAATGTTTAGCATTTACTAAATTTTCTCTATTAGACATTGAATTCAGTTCATCAATGTATGTTATTTATATACTATATATATTTATATATATGAATAACATATAACATATATTATATTTATATATAGTTAGAGGTAAGCTAAGCTGAGGCTATTATTTAAGTTTTTAAGTATTAGATAAGTTTTTATCAATAATTTCATCACATCATCATCAGAATCAGAATCAGATTTTATTGGCCAAGTATGCTCACACATACAAGGAATTTGTTTTTGGTTACAGTAGCTCACAGTGCACGATAACTGACATTACAGAAGAAACACATCCAAACTAGCCATCCTCCTACACAAACACACACACACAGTGACATACACGCACAGACACATTATGTGTGCTGTCCTGTATCCATCATGATGTGTGTTTTCCTCAGTCCACCATCATCATCATCATGTGTTATCCAAGACCATCATTATCATGCAAAAGTGACTAGGTACAATTGCAATCAACATTATTCAACCCCTATTGTAAAGTGTGTAAATCAGCTGTTAGATGACTGTGACGGCCATTCCAGAATCTTCCAGGGCTTTTGAAACCAAGCTTTGGTGGACTTTGAGATATGTTTGGGATCATTGTTCAGCGGAAAGGTTCAGTGATGCTTAACCTTTAGTTAGTTTAGTCCTTAGAAAAGCCATGATGTTTTCTCCTAGGATTTCCAAATAATTCATTTTGCCTTCCACATGCTGCAGGTTTCCAGTGCCAGAGGAAAAAAAGCAGCCCCAGAGCAATAAGTCACTGCCTTGCTTCACTGTAGACAGGGTATACTTTTCAGCATATGCTTCATTCTTTCTCCTCCTCCAGATATAACACTGAAACCAAATTTCAGGCTTACAAATTTGGTCAGTAGTGTTCTAGGACAGTAGAAGTGTTTAGTTATTAGCTACATCAACTGTGCTTAGGACAACACATGATTTGCAAATGTATGCTCACATGATAGATTATAATTAGAGGATTTAATAATTTTAAGACTGCTGTAGTAATAATGGCATTTTGTGTTAAAAATATCCTGTTTTGTTTATGTCACTCATGCTAGCTTTTCCTGTTGGTAACCAGCCACTCTATATTTCACATAAACATTTTTTACCCATTTACTAATACGCATAGTTTGTTGTCAGGATATTGTAATACTAGAGTAGGAGGAAAATACCAGTAGGAGTAGTTGTAGTACAATTAAAATACCATACAGCATATTGTTCTGTATTTCACGTGAACACAATGGTATTAAAATTACTTTATTTATGAGGTGGACAGACAGAACAGAAGATCATTTGAAGTGTTATACAAATAAAACACTTTTATTTATATATGTCTAATGATTATGATGAAGACAGAAAAAACACATGATCATGATCAACACAGAACAATGCATATGTTGTTGATAAACATAGTCTAAAACAAATAATGACAAAGATGGACTCAGAAAAACATTCATGGTGATGATATCCTCAACAAAACATACATGATGAAAGTGACTAACATATACAATGGTGAGGATGTTTCCTGACAACATAAATGATAAATAACTTCCACATGATGGACATGTTACAAAACAAATAATGTAACAATTTACATGATGATGATGATAGCCTCAGGACAACAAAGATTATATTGACGAACTCAGCACAATAAACATAATAATGATGGACAACATGATGTTTACAAATAATATTACATTGCTATACATCGTGGGCCATGCTAACTTCTGTTTCAACTGGTCAACATTTGATCATTTTCTTCATAGGAAAAGCTAAACACGAATGTAGCTGGCTAGCTATTGTTTACTAGCTTGCAAGGCAATAAAATATAAAAAACTACCAGAATTTGCAATTTTGCAGAAAAACATAACCTGATAAGTATGATAAAAGTGTGCTTACTGACATTTTAGCAGGTTGGTTCACTAGTAAGGCTTCTTGTTTCAAATTTCTTTTGGAAAAAAATAACATGCTCATAGACCTTATTACAGAGATTATAATTGGTTGATGTGTTTTGGTCCTAAGGGCTTTATCAAAGTTATTGCCCTCAGGACAGTTACAACTTGGCAACTTAAAAATAATAAAAAACTCTATAGTTTAGGATTAATTTTTTAAATATACCCGATCATGATCATGTTCATGGCTACAGAGCACAAAAGGACTTGCTTTATCTCAGGTTACTGTTATCAACAATAAAAAATAAAAAAATAAAATAAAATAAAATAAAATAAAATAAAATAAAATAAAATAAAATAAATAAATAAATAAATAAATAAATAATAGTAAAGAAAAAAAATCTGGACTTCGTTTTGAAAGACAATCTGCATTTTATTGTGAGCATTTGTTGTGTGTTTGTTGACCACTACAGGTCGCACAAGATAAAGTAACAAATTTGTTAAATGCAAGAAGACAGTTAAAACAGAAGAAGATATGAGCACTGGAATCTTTATTCCATTTGTAGTGACAGATGCTACAAACAAAAATTTTAATAAACAGTACATTATAAATTAAAGAAGCATTTCCCTCCAAAGGACTGAAGAATAAATGAAAACCAGCAGCACAATGGCTTGCTATTTTTCAGCTCAGTCTCCTCAATTACCCTTTTTGTCTTTCTTTACAGTGACCGTGGGTAATGGTTTATGCTTTACACTTATATCTTTCATCACAATTCAGTCAGACTAACAGAGCAACCCGCAGAACCTAGAACCATCACAAACTACTGATTGAGTTGGTGAGCCTATAGTCACAAAAACATAAAGGCCAAAGCCAGTGTAATACCAAACATGCAAGCTAAACACAGAATGAGCCCTGATTAGATTTGTCACAGATGTTGTATGGAAAACATGTTAATAGATCCTCTACAGGGAACAGACTTAAATATAACATAAATATTTTCTGAGCTGGACATTTAAATAAAATAAAATGTGCCTTAAATATTGAAGTGGCTATTTTTTCCTGATATATTAAAATCAATTTTCTATACAGTTATTGTGCATTACAATAAAAAGACATATGTTCTCTGTAGAGGATATATTGCATTTGACTTTATGTATTAGAGCTTATCTCTATGACACATTCATTTTTCAAAGAAGAGGATTATTCTCACGTTTCTTTCTTGAAAATGATTAAATCATAATCTATAAAGTATGAATAGAATAAGTCTGGCTAGTGAGGGTTTTTCATGTCTGCAGAGGAACAATACCTTGTGCTGATTAGGCATTATCTTTATCATCAGGACCACTGTGTTTTCTCTAGCAGAGAAAGGGGATTTGACCCCACGGATGCAATGGAAGCAAAACTTTTGGATTAAGAAAAAGCTTTTCACTGGGCAAGGGCAAATATTTGTCATGTAAAGTGGTGCATAAGGACAAAATAAATAAAGTATCAAAAGTATATTAGTACATAATTTGAACATAGACATGCAGTCACATGTAAATATTTGAACATCCGTGGTTAAATTTTCTAAGTGAAAATATTATAATTTAAATATTGTATTTCAGAAAAATTTAGTTCAAAATATCTATTTATATACCAACATTAATATTTTACAACAAAGAAAATATAACTTTTTCAAATAAATCAGTGTTCTTGGTATCTTCAGTACATAGACTGCAATTGTGCAACAAAATATGCAAAAGTGTGTTCTCTGTATAGAAAATCAACAAATGTGGAGGTTTACACACTTAGGACTAATAAAAAGGATATAATTAAGTCTTTTCCAGAAAATGTGTCCCTCTATCCATCATCTGTATTATATTGTTTGACTTTTGAAGTTTAGTTTATAACAGTATGGGGAAATCAATGCAAATAGTGTCTTAAATCTAAAGACAAGTTACAATTATAATTCTAATATCTTTTTAAGGATAGGATAGGATTTGAAATTACAAAATTTGCCCATTGATAACATTCATTTATTTAAAAATATAAAAGTCAACATGAAAACCATACATTTTAACAAACAGAGTAAACATGTCACTGCTTGCACTACATATGTGATTAAAGTTAAACATGATTAAAACAGTTGCTTAAAAGATGCTTTAGTTATGATACATATAATTTCAGTAAACTGTCTAAAATGAACAATATCTAAGCAGTAAATTAATGTTAGTCACTTAAGTTATTTAAATTCAAATGTCTATTATTTTAATGACACTAACTAATATGGCAAATAAGTTTAACAATATGTTCTGGTACTATTACAAAACTGGTACTTGTTTTGGCATCAATAAATTATTACTATATTTGCTTGGTTGAGCTCATTTGAATATGTAAGTCAAATCATAAGATCATCTGACCTGGCTCTGCTGCTCCCTTTGCTAAGACGACTTAAGGATCTCGTATCTTCCAGTGTCTCTGTTGTCTCTGGTTCCAGTGATACGAGTGGCACTGCAATCACCTGTTCTAGGATCTCCTGCTCTTGCAAAGTGACCTCCTGTTCTGGACTCTCTACCATTCCTGGACTCTCCACTATCACAGGATCTTCACTCCTTCCCAGACTATCTAGACTGACAGAACTCTTTAGCCCCTCTGGATTGTTCATTTCATTGGAGGCCTGTACCTTCCCCACGTCCACAGCACCAGCTAAAACCTCCACATGCTCACTTGAATACATTACATTCAATATAGATGAATTTTCAGATTCTTTTGCTCCTGCTATCTCGCTTAAAGACTGTGCCACCTCAACACACTCCAATATTTCAGAACCCTTCATCTCCTCAACTACATCCACCTCCCCTAGAGATTTTACTTCCTTCAAAAGTTCCTCCCTAAATAAGGGTTCCACCTGTGTTACATCTTCTTCATTCAAACCCTCAATTTTTATCCTCTCCTCCCCCACATCAAGTAAACTTTCATCTTCTTCTGCTTCTTCAGTGTCTAATACAAACTTCTGTACCTCATTAAGTTCCTCAGTCATAACCTCTTCTACCTCTGCCTCTTCCTCAGGCTTTTGCTCCTCACTTAGCATACCCAGTTCACACACACTCTCCATTTCCACTTTCTCTTTGTTGTTCAGATCCCCTCGATTTTGCTCCCCATTGTCCTTTTTCAAATCAACTGTCTCCTCTAAAGATACTTTCTCTGATTGCTCTTCCAATGGTATAATCATCTTAAAACTATCTACTTCATCTCCTTCTCTACACATCTCTTTTTGTTCTTGTGGTGGCTCAGGCAGGGTCTCTGTAACTTCAGCAAAGGAAGGCAAAATCTCATCGCAAATCACTGTCTCCTCTACAGGAGGTGCTGTGGGCACTGCTGCCTCATTCATCCCTGTTTGCTCCATCTCCTGCAAATGTGCAGGGAGCTGACCTGCCTCCATACCTACCTCAGACAGTGGGTAAATGTGTGCAACCTCCTCCTCCCTGGAGTCCTCCTCAAGGGGCCTGTAGCCTTTAGCCTTGTGAATGGGAGGAGTAAGGAGGAATGGCAGGCTCCTCTCAGGAGGACCAAAGCTCTCAACCTGGGCTGGAGCTGGCTGGCGGAACACAAAGCGAACCTTCTTCAAACCCAGATGGATAATTTCCACAAAATTGAGGAATAGTGAAACACAGGCCACAGCCAGCATGAAGATAATAAAGATGGTTTTCTCTGTGGGTCGTGACACGAAACAGTCCACTGTGTTAGGGCAGGGCCAGCGACTGCACTTGTACAGTGGCAGGATGTGGAAGCCATACAGAAAATACTGTCCCACCACAAAACCCACCTCAAACAGTGTCTTGAAGATGATATGGCAGATGTAGGTGAAGAGTAGAGTGCCTTCAAGGCGAAACTTTTTGCTCCCTTTAGGGCTAGTCTCCTTGGTTGTGCGAACACTTCCCTGGTCCATAGCCACAGGTAGCTGCTTCTCGTTTATTTCCTGCTGGTGGCTAAGCTCTGCTTCTTCACGCTCCTTGCGCTTCTCTTCCATGTGGACATGATGGACAGCATGGCCTACATAAACTAGTGAAGGAGTGGAAACAAATATGATCTGAAGCACCCAAAGGCGAATGTGGGAGATGGGGAAGGCCTCATCGTAGCAAACATTCTCACAACCAGGCTGCTCTGTGTTACACACGTAATCAGACTGTTCGTCTCCCCAGACAAACTCTGCTGCTGTGCCCAGAATAAGAATACGGAAGATGAAGAGCACCGTGAGCCAAACACGGCCAATCACAGTCGAGTGTTCATTGACCTCCTCTAAAATATTACCTAAGAAGCTCCAGTCTCCCATGGTTATCTCTTAGCTCTGCATAAAGAAGACAGGAAGAACAAAGTCATAGGAAAAGAGCATGGCAACAAAAGATTCCTTCAGTTTTTGCTGTCCTTATCCACATACATGCAGCATGAAATTGGCATAGCAACATAGCAACAATTTTCTAACCTAGATAAGTCAAGGACAAACTAGTGTCAAGGGCACTTAACTCTCTGATTCATCTCACTTCTAACTGGAAAACATCCAAAAAGGACAAGGGCCTAGTACCTTCTAAAGTATCAGTGGTTGACTGTAAGGTGAACTAAGACCAAACAGGCACCTTGGTCCGGTGACAGCTTCAGTTGCTCGTCTGGTTTCTCTTGGCGGCTGCAGGGCTGAAGTGAACTGCTCTTGTCCTGGTTGCCTCAATGCTAGTCCTTGTCGCCCCACTGAGCAGATGTGAGCGGATGGGCTGTGATGGCTGCTTTTCAGCCAGCTGCAGAGCCTAAGCTTCTAGCCAGACGCCCTTTATGCATGGGACCATGCATAGTGATGCAGGAGACAATAGGATCAACAAACCCATGGCCTAAGGGACAGGATCCCTTTACCCACAGAGTCAAACCCAGAGATCACACCAAAAACTGGGACATGAGGTCTATTATAAAGACTTACTTCACTACTACATTTTAATCAGAGCAGCACTTTAACAGTAACAATAAATACATAGAAATGAGCTGCATTTGATAAAGTAAAATTAAACTAAGTACTATAGCATTTAATTTAAGTTCATAGCCCTTGTAGTAAAAAAAAGACTATGTAAAGTAATAATCCTGTTGGGCACTCACACACAGGAAAGCAGGGTGTTAGAGGTAAGGTTAATGGTTTAGTGATAAAGGGGGAGTGGTGGCATATTTATGATATGCAAAAGGAAGTTCACACAAAAGTGTACTACACACACTCAGAAAAGTTCCAACAATGCCCTGCTGAAAATCACCCTGCAAAGCTAAATTATTTAGGCAGGTTTACACTAGCTCTCACAAGGAAATCAATATCTAAACCTAATCTACAGCCACTAATGTCAGGATCTTCTTCAAAGCAACAGCATTCCATTGTTCCTTCACAGCTGTGCTGAGGTAGGCCCTGTTACTGCTGTTGCTTATCTACCAAGATTTTATAACATAACATAGAAGGTAAAAGGAAAAAGAGTAACATGTGGTTTGGCAATCATATCAGATGTTTTAATTAAGTCAGACATTGAAAACCAACAATATAAACGCCTGAGTGGGCTGAGTGTGCTTCTCACACTGCTACGAAAAACTGATTGGTAACCACATGTGACGCATTTTGTTGATATATTGCTGAAATAAACATTAGGTTTCATTTAAAACAAATCATATACATAGTAAAAGAGTAAGTGGTAGTTACACAGTAAAGATACAATGCAGATTTTTAGATATGGGAAAGATAAAATAAGGGGATACACTGTATACCACTAATATTAGCTACTGAGATGCCAGCTACTAAAATTAAGAAACTTCATAGATAGTGGTGTGAATAACAGACCAATAAACTAGTGTTTACTGTAGGTTAATGTCAATGAAAGGTCACATAGTGTTGATCATAACATCATTTCATAATGCTTAGTTTACAGATATAAAGAGGTGGACGTATCATAGAAGGCCAGGCAGGTAAGAACTTTTTGTAAATCTGAGATTACTGTTGAAATTAATACTACATTTATGGTAATATTTTTCTTTACCTTTTTTTTATCTACTGTGTGCTATTTTGGTCATTTTCTCTAATCACTACTCTAAAAGCCCATGATGAACTCTCAGAGGAATAAAAAAAAATGCCTGTAGACCTTAAAGTCCATCCACAAATATGACACCCATATCATACACTCTTAAATAAACAAAGGTACCTAAACAATACTTGGATGTGTCATTAAGTCAAAGCTTCCACCTTTCGCTCCTGTAACTTAGCCGGTTCATATTGTTTTCCATGTAATTACTGCACAATAATCCACAGACTATAAGTGTGGGATTTTAAAGGGTTAAGTTTAAAAAAACACACTTAATTTTTTAAAATGGTTTGTTAAAGTTGTTCTTCTGTGGCTTCACCCTTTTGTCTTTGTCCTCCAGATGGGAGGAGTAAAGGTGAATGGCAGGTTCCTCTCCAGAACTGGAAGTAAACTTGGAAGTCAAACCCAAATGTATTGTCTTTATTGCAAGCCATCTTTATTCTTTAGGAGCGCAGCTGAAATAGAGCAGAGACAGATGCAGATTCTTAGTGAACAGCAATTTAAATTTAATTAAACTACTCAGCTGAATATTAGAGCTGCTGCTAATCAGTCAAAAGAGTATGTCAGTTTGTACAACTCAAATTTTAAGTTGTGTCTGAATGAAAATTGAATAGGTTAGGTTGGAGCTCTCTAATGTGAATAAATGTCTGAAATTAAGTGGTGACGATAGGAATGAGGTGTCACAGTAAACATATAAATTACCAGTGATCATTTGCATGTCTACTTTAAAATACCTTTAATCATATGCCATAAATGAGGGGGATGTACCTGGTGTTCACCGCGGGGCTTGATTTAAACATAACAAACTTGGGAACTTTGGAGAATACTGGAAGAGCTACTATAAGCATGTTCACTTATTTAGCTTTTCCCTACACTAGGCTGCCAAAGCTTGAAGTATTTACTGCTGTATTTCTCCTGAGCCACAGAACTTCTGAATTATCCAAAGCTCTAATGCTCTGATTGCTGTTGGCTTCCTATTTGCCAGCTTTTTGTTCAAATTCTCCCATTCCACCTTAAATGCTGCAGCAGTTACTTTCCCACACAGAGAGGTCCCTTTCCTGTTTTATAGACAGATGCAACATTTACGTGTTGTTGTTCTGTAAATGATCACACTAGATGCGTACTGTGCTAAGGGCCAACTGAACCACGCATGGGCTTACCTTTTCAAGCGGTCACGGCACGGAGCAATCACACTACTCAAGCGTGCTTGGGCACGGTACGGATTGCAGAGTGTGAGCACACTCTAAGCTATGATATGTTACAATATTTAATTACAGAAAAGAAAAAAGTAATTACTAAAACACAATACTTTGTACCACCCAACACCCAACATTCCCAACACTGTGAAGTGGAACAAATGACTAAATGACTATGGCTATGTTTTTTTACATTCAGTCAGAAGCTTCATACATTATTGTGAACACTATTCAACAATTGTGGACTAACCTATAACCTGTTTGATACCCACAAAGTGAGAAAGACATGGCCCTCACTTGTACACCTTTACTGTTGTGAATGTTCTTTGCAAGGACTTTCCACTTGGCATCCACCTCTCTGTCCTGCAGCAAGGCCCATTCTGACCGACTGGGGATACACAACTATTGGCATAAGCCTCTCAGACGTGGGAATGGTTTATTTGAGGAAAGGGATTGTTTAGCCATTATCTAAACTTGAATGACTAAACTACTTGTGAAATATTGTTGTCAAGGGAAATGGTCTGTGCTATGATTTAAGCAGAGAAAAGATTGGCAGTCAATGGGCAATGTTTTATGCAATGCAGACAGAACGTTTATACCATGTTACACAGTTCATTTCCCCTCTGCACAATATCGGCCCATATACACTCCGAGCCCACACTGTATATCTGTACCAAGCATCAAGATACAAGCAAGGGCACAGCAGATGTAAACATCTCAGGGCAATGTGGGCCTGGCATTTCTGACAGTAAAGACAAGCTCTAGAGAGCAGGTTCACATAATAGATTGCAGGTAAGAAATCTTTCCTTGGACACAGCTGCAACAATTTGCCATCTCCTAGTGATATCCTGGTAAGATGTCCTTCTGAGATTTCAGTCACAACCAGACTTATTAACCCAACAAATACCAAATGATGGGGTGGTGTCCGTTAAATAATTATAAAAATAAATATTCTTATTACATATTATATTCACGTATATTTTATGTGATATAACTACAAGATAAAACAGTTTGACATAACATTTCTGGGAAGGAGTGACTTTTTAGTGGTATTGTGTCCATTTTACAGTTATACAGCATCTTGTGAACAACAAAATGATAACATGCATAATTGTATCAGTAATATGACATGACAGCCACAGGCATTCATCAAGGTCTTGTAGGCATAAAAATAATATTTACTTAAGGGACAGACAAAGGGACACTGCCTAAGACTGTCAAAAACGTCACAATGTAACTACAGCACAGTAGATTTTAATTTCAGTATAATCACTATGAAGAATCTTTTTACAAGTGCTTACCTGTGTTTCACAATCTGCCTCTCTTGTTGTTTAACATAATCCCCATTATGTGTTTGACATACCAAAATACACGGAGCCACAAAGTCAGTCTATGTCATCTCACACCAGAAAGTGTTATGCCAACACATAATGGCATTAAATGTCTTGTATCCATAATCTATTCATGACAATTAATATAAATTGGAAAGTCTTGTATGTTTTTCATACTACAAACTCAAATGTTAATAAATAATATAATATAAGTATAATGTGGATACTTATAATAATAATAATAAAAAAGGACACAGGGATGCAGAAAGCTGTTGAAAGTGTTGCAAGCTTTAGTGCTGCCACAATGTTCATCAACACCAAAATGAAATTTAATTTTTAAATTAGACGATGTGTCCACTTTCACTAGTATGCACCATGAGAGACAATATTTTTTAACTTTAAACAGGTAGAAATAGTAGTTTTGTAGATTTTTTACACCGTTTTGTTATTGTTAACTCTCCTTTTTAACAATGTACTGCACTAATCAAGCCAGAAATAGTACTTGAAATTAAAATTATTCACATACTGATCTGATAAATATTTATTATGAAGTTTTTGTTCCAATGAGCAGTAAGTAAATTACATACTTGTATCAGACGTTCCAAGGTGCGACTGAGGATATAATACATAATACTATGAATATAATATGTTTAACAACTTTGCAGTACAACTTTTATACTGTAGTGCTCGATTAAGTCTATTTACATGGGGTTTTAAACATGGTCAGATACTGACTACAACCACAGTCTTCTGCCCTGAACAATTGCATATAAACAGAAAGTCCTTAAAAATGATGATGAGATGTCGCAACTTTAAGGTTTGTCTGGAGATCTTTTCCTAAAAGTTTGCTTTTTATTAAAGAATTTCTACTTCTTCTCTTAGCAATTGTGTGTGCCAGGGATCTTACTCGGTTCTGTCACAAACTAAATATCATATAGAAAAGATGTGATGGTTGACAGAATGTATCCTGCTGCTGTATATTGTGTGTACTGTGTATACTGTACTGTACACAATGCTGATTCTGTGCAATGTTTGATACAGCAAAGATAAGCAATTCTTACAAAAAAAGAGGTTGTAAACTGAAGCAGGAAAACAGGATGGCCCCTATCTGATGTCTTGTCAACCTAACAATACCACACATTATTTTCATGTTTTAGCAGACATTCAAATCAGCAGCTTTTTATACATGTCGAACAGGTTAAAATAAGAGCAGTAGAATGCTACACTGGGCACTAATGTGACCCTATAGGACTGAGGTTCAACACTCTTGCGCTGGACTCTGGTTGGATGTCTATAGAGCAGCCCCCCGGCACGTCATGAGGCAGTTGGCTGTTGATACCAAGGACACGAGCACACTAAGCCACTGAGGGCTGCCAGTGAATGGTGACTGGATGTCACACAAATACATGCTGTCATTGTGGAGTGTTGTGGGCCTATTGACCGCAAGCACTGAGCCGTGAGTCCAGATTGTGCCAATGAAGCATGGGCCTAACACAACCCTACTACAACGGGACACGCTTATCAAATGTTAAGCCACACATAATGTTACCACGCCTCACATTTCCTCTTCCTGATAAATACAGGATAGCAGTTGTGCCCCTAGAAAGGATATTTTGTGCATACACTTCAAATAATAAGTTTCAAAGATCAAGAACAATTATTGATCTGTTAAGTCTGATTCAACAGATAAAGTTGTTGGATGCTGTAAAGGGAGTTAACTGTCTGCCTTTGTCAGGGTTTTTGAAGCTGAAATTCGATCAGAAAGCTTGTCTAAGTGGAGCCATAAACATGCAGACCCTAGATCCACTATTACTGTCCAACTACAAAACAAACCAAAAAATTCTAAGATCAATTATTGATCTGTTATGATTCATTTAAATTCTAATGGTACATATGTAGGGGGCATTAAGCATTGAAGTAACATGTATATATCAATAATTGATTCTAGAATTCTTGATCTTTAAAACTTTTTATTTTTGGTTTGGTTTGTAGTTGGACAGTAATAGTGGATCTAGGGTCTGCATGTTTATACCTCAACTTAGACAAGCTTTCTGATCAAGAGTATATATATATATATATATATATATATATATATATATATATATATATATATATATATATATATATATATATATATACTTTAAGTACAGGATTCTTTTCTTTTATATAAATTAAGTACAGGATTCTTTTGCATAAAGATGTGTCTAAAATTTCTAAGTGAAAATAATTGAACACTCGCTACTGAGAACAGTTTTCTATTTATTTGCTGAATGTTTTAAACATTTTGAAAGAAATTATAACATAAAATGTGTTACAACTAAAATGTGTTATTTTATGTTTTATTTTTTTCAATATGTTAAATTAAGCGACTAAATTGTGTATGCACCTAAAATATACCAATCCAATTTTCTACTGTAAGATAATTTAACTTCTGTTATTATTACTAAATCTATACCTTTGAACATCAGTCATCTCACCTACAGGTTAAAAATATCTTAGCAGAGATCTCTGTCAGTGTATTATTGTTATGAAGTTATGTCACAATAATTTCTCACACTGTTACCACAAACCACTCAGACAAATGTACTCATCAGCCTTTCAACTCCACAAATGAAGAACTAGAGAGAAGAGTTTAGTGGATGGATAGTAAAACAAAAAGAGAGAGATGAGGGGAAAAAATGTTATGTTTTGTTTTTTTGTGGTGTTAACAGTATACCATTTGTTTTGGTTTGTAGTTGGACAGTAACAGTGGATCTAGGGCCTGCATGTTTATCGCTCAACTTAGACAATCTTTCTGATCAAGTTTCAGCTTCACAAACCCTAACAAAGATAGACACGGATAACTCCCTTTACAGCATCCAACAACTTTATCTGTTGAATCAAATTTAGATACTCAGCCAGTTGCATAAAACGTGAGAACACAATAAAAAAGGAAAATGAATAAAAAAAACAGCATTTATAGTGATAAAAAAAATAATGGTGGTAATTTAAACTACCCCTAAAGTAAGCTGGGTAAACAAGAAATACTGCCTGGACAACAGACAGTTGTGTTAGTCATTGTTATTAGCCTTTACTTTTACAGTACATTAGCTAGCAAGGTGAAGCGCCTCAAAAAACAAGAGCTAACAAAAAGCTAGAGCCCAAAACCTAAAGCTTGGTTGTAGATCATATTTTGGCTAGTAGTTGGTTAGTAATATTTATCCTGTTAAATAGAAAAGTGTGGAACAAAAGCTTGGTATAAACTATAAATCTCTACAAACATCTCTAGAATTCCCAGTATTTAAATCTTAAGAGTGCTGCATAATTCTATAATAAAATGGCTATAATAAAGTGGTTGATGTTTCCTAAGGTTGCAGATGCATTTTCTATGCAGCCCTTGAAGCCATATAAGATGCCTAGTGTAAAGTTTTATCTCCTGGATTCCTGAACTCCACATGAACCATAAATCCTAGTCTGTTTGTTTTGGATTTTTTTGTGTGACACTGTTCACACCTTTTTGGGTACATCAAGTTTTTATATGTCAATTCATTATTCTCTGTACTGCCAACACTGTTCCTCACTTCCTCTGGGAACCCAGTTTCTGCTTCTTTTCCAATGATTGTTTAATGATTTTAACAGAATATACAAAAGCATTCTGTCGACTTCCTGCCATACACATGCACAATCCACACCAGGCAAACAGAAGTGGGCTGTTTATACACACGCACATTTTCAGGCACTGTGAGCGGACAACTGCCTAGCCAACCTAAATGTCTGATAACTGAGCCTTATGTGTTTGTGTGAGCATGGAGGGCGTTTGTGTGAGCAGGTAGCAATGCCCTGTGCCGTTGGGCCAGCCAGACGATTGAGGTCGTTAAGAACGCTTCGATAGTCTTAAAGACCTGGCTTAGCCCAACTGGCATTGTGTATGCACTGAGTGTACATGTTGGCTTTGGACAGTGGTAAAAGACCTGGCCTTCTACAGCTTCCTCTGGCCTTCAGACAAGGCACAATACACCCTCACCTCTGCTGACCTGATTGCCCTCTAAAAGACAACCTTACTGGGTGGGATACTCTTAACTGCACAAGAAAACAACCAGGGGAACCAAAGAATGAAACAGATTCAAGCAGGTTGAAAATCAAGTGTTGAGCAAGTTAATAAACCAGACAGGTTTATGTCTTGTACAAATAAAAACAACCCAGCTCTTGTATAGAGCCACAAATGTGAAGTATGATCTTTTAGCGTTGGTTTCCCAGGCAAGTCTGATCTTGCTCTCCATGTATATCTAAAAGGTGAATTTTCATTGAACATTTCTTTTATTCTAGACTATAGCTTTAACCTTTTTTAATGTTCTGAGAAACTGGCTCGACAGACCTTCTCTGATTCAGACGAATCAAAATTTCATTTAACAGGTATGAATGCTCACCCATTACTGAGTCTGCAACCATGGCCCTTTTGAAATCTTAGCTGGTTTTAAGGGGAACTTAACTTGCTGCTGGTGGAAACACATTGTTCAGATGGAAAATAGTTTTATACTTGTAATATAAATAAGCAAAAAGTAATTGAACATGTTTGACATTGATTCAAGCAATTGACATTGATTCAAGCAATTTAAGCAATTCCTTTTTATTTTTTAAATTGATTTTTGCTATGGATAAAAAGGGGAAATATAAGCAAAAAGAGTAAATAAATGTAAACATGCAATTTAATTTTTAATTTCATGAAAAGACATTAAAACATGATAAACTTTAATTCATATTGGTATTAATGGTTTATATGTTGGGCCATTATCTCCCATATAACTTTCCATTATTTCATTTCTGCTGTATATTTATTAAACTATTGGCTATTATCTGCCAGCATTTCTTCCCTTAAAAATCACAGTTCTGTTTCTGAGAGTTTTGGTGTTCTTTGTTTCTTTGTTTTTGGTTCCATTCATTGCTTGTATTTTATGATAGCCAAATAGAACTTCACTTGGTATTTATTAATCATTAATATGTACCCTAATTTTTCTGGTTGTATGATATAGATAAAAATACTGTAACATTAAAAAAAACACTGCCACACTGATTAAGACATTCTGACTTCACTCTTGTCGTTACATAACATTAAGCTTAAGAATTAATAATTGTATCATAAGCCTACACTTAGAAGGGGTAAAACTAGAAATACAATGCTAAGGCATTTTTTTAGTCTATACCAAAAATGTTCATGGTTATTGACCTTTCGACCAAAAAAAAAATAGTCTCAAAGAATCATTTGAGAAACCAATAGGAATTATTTGGCACTAGGATTGTTTCACTGTTTATTGTCTTCAATCAGTTCTTGAGGAGACTTCACATAATTTGTGTTTTGACATTGTCCAACAATAGTGACTAAAATGAAGAACCTACACCTGTAGGTGCAGCTCTTTTGTGCATGTCTAGATTCTTGGTCTTTCATTTCAGTCAGGAGAATGGAGGGCAGGGCACCTGAGTGGCGTCAGACATTTGAACTCACCAGATACAAGCTTCCTTTTCCTCCCTTCCTGATATTGAAATATAAAATATCTAATGATCAGTCAGTCACTTCCTACAGTAGTGACACAAAAGCATCACAAAGCCACCTTGCTGCACACAGGGTGTGATATTATTGGGAAACTAACCAAGTAGCGGATTGAAGAAACTGAGCTTTTGTTCATGGGGTCATGAACCACTTGTCACCAATAACAGAGAATGTATCAGATGGTGAATGGGAGTCAGTGAGTCATTCCTACAATTATGTCCCTGGGAAGTTCTCCAGTGAAAGTTCTCTTGTTAAAGTGATGATTCACTCATTTGCAGCCTGGCCTGACATGAAGTGCAGTATCCTACATACGTCCTGTTTGGTCCTATACACATGTACACTATTTGTTTCTCTACATAATTTGTTACCCTGTCAGGAGCGCAGAATGAACACCACAGAATAGGTATTAGAAGGTGCTGCTGGAGTTTTTAAATAATGTGTCCGCTCTATTAGGCATTCCTGCCTTGTTGGTCCACTATGTAGATGTAAATTCAAAGATAATTACTCATCTGTTGTTTTACAGTTTGTGCTGGTCATCCGATCAGTGGTCACAGGATGCTGTTGGCTAAACATTTCTGGTTTGTGGAGAATTCTTAGTCCAGGAATAACAATGAAATGTTTAAAAACTACAGCAGCACTTCTGGGTCTGATCCACTCATACCAGCACAACACCTTTCCAACACACCACCACCATGTCAGTGTCACTGCAGCGCTGAAATTGACCCACCCACCAATAACACCTGTTTTGTGGGGTTCCTGTATGGGGCCTGATCATTGAAGAATAAGGTACCAAAGTATGCAGAGAAATAGATGGACTGCATTCCGTAATTGTACTACAACAAAGTGAACCTATATAGTAAGTGAAGCTGATAAAATGGACATGGAGTGTAAATACAAGAATGTGGTTTTAAAGTTATTAGTAACTAAACTATTTTTTGTTTATCCTTGATTGAAATAGTGGTTCATTCAACATAAGAATAATTAGAATACGACTAGTTAAATAACTTTAAATATTTTAGGTTCAAATAACAGAATTTTTTACACTGCATAGGCATTACAGGACAAAACAAATTTATGAGAGTCAAAGAGGAAATGATTGATCGTTCACAGCAACCTAACAGGACGTGGAAGCTGGGCTTCCTGTCAGCAAAACCGTGGGGAGGCATAGTGATGCTGACACAATGGAGCCAGAGGAGAAAGGGAGTGTGAACATCCTAAATAACAGAGTAACAGAGAAGGTATGTGATTGTAAGCAAGGCTAAAGTGAGAGAAAGTGTGGGAAAAAAACTAGTAGTAATAGTATATAATGATTAATACTAACAGTACTAACACAAATAGCAACAAAGAAACATGGATT
Organism: Megaleporinus macrocephalus; assembly: GCA_021613375.1. Classification (NCBI taxonomy): domain Eukaryota; kingdom Metazoa; phylum Chordata; class Actinopteri; order Characiformes; family Anostomidae; genus Megaleporinus; species Megaleporinus macrocephalus. The sequence goes on along the minus strand of CM038709.1, from coordinate 34,114,508 downwards.
GCCTGCAGCAGATCTGCTTTCCAGTTAATTCCATCTAAAATGCTGCCTTGTCCTTCCTCTAACAGTGAAGCATTTGATTCAGTCTAAAGTAGTTCTTTAGACCAGGCTGGGTAGACTGTACATAAAACTAAACCATGCAGTATGTTAGGTCTATAGGAGCATGTTGGTGACCCAAGTCTAAAAAGCACATATACAGCATGTAAATAAATAATTTTCCATACACTGTACCAGTCTGGTATATACAGCTAACCTGTACCTGGAACTGGCCATTTTACCAGTTTTATGTACATTTACAATATAATTGCACTCTCTAAGGTTACATATGATGGCAGTGGCAATAACACGATACATATGGGTAATAATTGGTTAATAAGTAATTAAATATTTATTATACATGATCCATAGAAGTTATATGTACTTGCATTGCGTTGTGCGTACTCACATTTTGGTGTAAAATTCAAATGTAATGGTATTTAATGTAATTAATTACAGTACATTTGCATTTGACTGACATTCTGTATATGTATTAATTTTTACATTTATATGAAATTTACATGAAAGTGACATGTAAGTCTTTATAAGTCTTTATAAGTCTTTTTACTGTAACCAAAAACTAATTCCTTGTATTTGGGAGCATACTTGGCTAATAAAGTCTGATTCTGATTCTGAAGTAACAGCACTAGTAATAGTAGAAGAAGTAGTAGTAATGGTAGTAGAGTAGTGAGAGGAGTAGTTGTAAAAGTTGCAAAAATCAATTGCAGACATGTATTTTTATAGTTTGAAAAAGGCCCTAAGGCTTACTACTCCTACTACTACTAATATTACTGCTACTACAATTACTTTTCCTTTTTCTCTTCATCCGCCTTGTATTACTATTATTACCACTCCTACTACTACTAATATACTATTCTAGTATCCTACACTATACTGTACCATGCTATACTATGTTATACCTTACTACCACTCCACTCCATTACAATACTATACTATACTATACTATACTAGCTATACTATACAATGTAGTATAGTAATAGTAGTAATAGCGAGAGGAACAGTGATAGTATTAGTAGTAGGAGTCATTAAAACTGCAATAGGAGTAGTAGTAGAAGTAGTCATAGTAGTAAAAGTATTAGGAGTAGTAATAGTATTAGTGGTAGTAGTACTAGTGATAGATGTAATAGAAATAGTAGGAGTAATGATAGTAGAAGCAGGAGTAGAAGTAGTAGTAATAGTATTATTATTGGTAGTAAGAGTAACTGGGCCAAGCAAGACATGCCAGTCTTTTGATTGGTTAGGACAATGCTTATGGAGGTTACCAAGATTAGGACCACCCAATCTTAGTTAAACATTGACTAAAGAGAGTAACGATAGGTAGCATATTCTTTTAAATTTTACTAAGTAGTTTATTAATGTGATAGTTTGGACAGTAAGAACCCATCATTAATGAGCCAACCTATGATAACGTCAAAAAGTCTTAAATGTAAACGTAATATATAAGCTTGAAAGTAATACAGTTGAGGTACAGAAAGGTGCTAATCTACTTGAAGAAAACAGAAATGCAAGTGTCAACATAAAGACTATAGAGGCTGTCTACAGATCTCAGCCTTCACCAAGAATTATATAATAATAATTATAAAAATAATAGTCAGTAACAACATAAACTTAATTAGCGAAAGACAAAGTTCAACTTTATAGGTGCTATGATGATGAAGTTTTAATTAAATGCAGCAGGTTTGTGTGTTGTGTCTCAGTAAAGTTCTCAGAGGTTTTGTTTATTATTTTGTTAATCATTATTATAAGTTATATAAACTAAAGTTTTAATCTAAATTAACTGTCGGCTCCTCTTTGTCCACCATGTTTGTTGTAGTTTGAGAGGTTGTCCGTAGTGAGTGGTCAGTCACAAAACCAGGTACCATCAGCCAATAGCGTTCGGCCCATCTCCCATTGCCTAACTGTGCAAAAGTTTCTTTCGAGCGCAGAGAGCAGTAATGCACTTTGTGCAGAAGGAAAAACACTGAGAGAGAAAAAAACGTTAAAGGATGGAAAAAAGAGAGTTTGAGTGAATGTTTATGACAAATGTGCATGCAGTTCTTCTTTCTGTACTCGCAAGTTTCACATTTGCATTCACAAGTAAGGAATTTGCATGAGCAAAATGTTAAAACTTGCAGGTTTAGATTTTTCACCTACCGTTTTGCCCACCCTAGTTCTGACACTGATTTGGCACCATAGAGGTCTCTATATATTCTATATTTTTTTAACAGAATGTGCAGAAGGTCAGTATCTGCATATCTAAGATCCCAAGTGGAACATAAACAGAGAGACATTCTGTAATGTAAGCAGATTATTTAGAGCTGTATAGATGAGTACAGAACAAATCTATTCTAAAAGATACAGGTAGCTAGTGCAGTCCTTTTAAAACAGGACTGATATCAGAAGCCCTAACTTACTCGAGTACATTTATATTTGTTAATATAAATTATTGTAAAGTGATTATTACCCTATTGTAACAGTTAAGATATTAACTCAATAAAAATATTTTGGGGAAATGGAGCTGATAAATTTTACATTTCATACAAGTATGCCTTTATTACTGTTTTTTATATAACCATGGCCCATGCTGAGTAGCTTTTAACCTCTTTTAATTACTATTTTATGCACAAGAAATAATAAAGCAGTAATTGATTATAAATCTGTAGCATCATATGTTGTCCAGCAGACATTACCAATGAAAATATAACTCAGCATTAATTGAGTTCAACTGTGACTGTTGAATATAATCAAACAAAATATTTTCTGACAAAGGGACCATGCAATGTTTTTTGTTTTAGTTACTTATCTGTGAATATAAACTGAAGCCTAAGAGGATTTGTGTTAGCCTTATGGGATCCAAGCCTGTGTTCTGTTGGGCTCTAAAGGTGATATATTGACAACATCATTTTAAAGGTCATCTCTGGGTCTTAAGAATTTACCAATGTAACCAATAAATGTGTAATAAATGTGTAACCAATGAAATAATTCCCAATATTTAATGTTTATACTGCAGATCATACCTGTGAATATTACATTATTGCTGTATACTATAAACTTAAAAATTGTGTTAACTTTAACTTTAAGTAAGTTAACTTTAAGGAAGTAACATTTTTAAGGCAGCTTGGAAACTAAACCTTAAAAAAAATAAAACAAATTTTAGTGCATCAGGAATAACAGTGTGAACAATACTTCCAATTTCTGATATTACATCTATTGTAGCAGCTAATCTGAAAAGGCTGATGTTAGCTTTTTATTAGAATTTCTTTAAAAAGTGATTCTGGCACATTTCAGCATCAGAATGTAACTCTTGCAGCTTTTAAGGTGGAAGGTAATATTAGAAAAATGTTTTAGACATTTTAAGCTTTTAAAATATGTTAGATATTTTACCTGAAGCTCATGACCGACAAATTAGCCTGTTTTACCTGGTAGCAGCTTTATATTGACCGTTTCAATAGAAAAGCCCAGTACAGAGCTGCCAGAACTTCCAGGAGGCCCAATGTGATATTTTTGTTTCACAAAAAACCTGATTGGTTAAAGTCCCTGTCACTTTATTATGCTGATAGTTAATATAAAACATTAGGACTCCTCTTTACCTTCTGAAGTTCTAATCAACTAAAGTGCTTGCTTATATCTACCTTTATACTACAAAGAAAAACAATTCTGAATTATACACTTTTTTCACTCCATTACAATGCTATCCTATACTCTACAGTCTTTTCACAATTCTTAAAAGCTAATAAACCTTACCAGCAATGCATTAGCTTCCTCAGGATGTGGTGTGTCTAGGCGATGGTTGTGAAGCACCAAACATGCTCGCATGTTTACATACCAACAACAACATTTCCTTAACTGGCACCCTGTCAGAGCAGCCAGTTCTCGCTCCCATTCTCTCTCTCTTTCTCTCCCTCATGTAGAGAGGTCAACAAGTCTAGCAGGACTGGTATTACATTACTAAACTAACATGATGGGGGCATGGAAAATAAAAAGGAGAACATGAAATATTAATAAGCTGTTGATGAGGTCAGTGCACACACACACACACACACACTCACACACATTTACACACTCACACAAAATGCCAAATATGATGAACTAATACACAGATCTGCAGATCTACCTTCAGACAGCATACATTCTTTTTTATGCAAAATATAGTACTCTCTGAGTAATTGCATTAGGCAGGAATTTTATGTATGTAGGAATAATAAGTCTGTGGTCTGCAATAACTGATGACAGATATTTGAAAGGCAACTTCCCTGAGGTTAGAGGTTTACATAGTCCACAGACACACACCCACACTTTTACCATGTCAAATGCTTTCACACAATGTCAGGATGTGGGATCATGTAAATGTTCTATATATTTTTCTACGTTAGCATTAAATGTAATAATTTCCAAATATATGTCAGTAAGCATATTATACAAATGTTATACAAAACATAAAACCTGAATCTAATATTAAACTCAGTAATCAAAATGAAATGGCTTTGCTGTTTAAGTTTTACTAAATGAAACATGCAGGTTTTATAAAGCTATATTAATGTTCTGATATCAGTGACTATCTACTGACTGTGCTACTTGGGTCTTTGTCAGCTGGACAGCTGGATAAGCACTCTCAGAAACGAAGATTCACCAATCTGCAACAAACTGCATCTAAAACTGTTTCATGTAAAACGTTTTCCCCCTATCCTCCACCTCAGGCAGGATACTCTCAGCTTTCTTTTCTCTGAGCATGTTTCAGTGGTGCTGATTGCTGGGTTTTGAAGGGTGGGGTTGTGCTTAAACAGGACACTGAGAGAATGCCTATTTGTTTTTTTTTTACAATTTGTTTATTTTTTAATTAGTCTGAGCCTTAAAATACTGCACAAAAACAACAATTCTTTCACAATCATTTCAAAAGTAATGCACTGATAAATGTGTTGAAAAGTGGATATGTTTATATGTGTCATAGAATGGAAACATTATATATATATATATATATATATATATATATATATATATATATATATATATATATATATATATATATATATATATATATAATGTTTCCATGTTTCCATATATATATATATATATACATATATATATATATATATATATATATATATATATATATATATATATATATCAAATAAAAAAAGCATCACATGTGCATTTATGTAATGTAGAGTACTGTGCAAGTTCTAGCCATGTAAGCATATTGTTTAAAAACATTTATCTCAGCATTATGTTTTTTTAATTAAATATAATATAAAATACAGTACAAAAAGTAACGACACTACTTTTTTAGTTTTTGGATTTCTTCTTACCTGATTTAATTATAGATTCACCAGCCCAGGTTTTGGATGACAACTACAAGCACTGGGCTTTCATGAGGAGAGGTTTTAAAATAGTCACATAAACACCTAAGTAGATTTTCTTCATATAATATTACCTGATGCCTTGAACTTAGAAACTTCATGTGTCCAAAATGATAACATTACAGGAAGGAAAAGATTCTTATATTGTAACGTAAGTTAATTTTTTTGTCATTTCTGATTGTGTGAGTGTACTTGGAGTGTACTCCAAAGTTTCTTCAAGGAAGGCTGCGCTAAAAGTTACCATCCAGTACATTAAACGAATGCATGCAATGGCTGGAATGCAGTGAGAAGTCTAGCTTGTGTTTTCTAACTGTATTCTTCCAACCAACATATTAATAAAATAATATGCTTTACAAAAAATAGCTTTAAAATAAATAAAATTTTATATGCAGCTTAAGCTTAGACTAGTAGTAGTAGTAGTATTAGTAGTAGTAGTACTAGTAGTAGTAGTAATAATAGTACATTGTTAAAAGGACTATATCTTTACAAACATATGAAAGCGAATGTGAATTACTGAATTTAAATGATTGATAATTAAAATAATAATTGAGGATAATAAAGGATTGTGACAATGGTGAATTAATTATTTGACTAAACAGGTGTGCTTTAATAAATATGGTTTAAAGTTTAAGGGTTCAAGTTTAAAAGAAACAGACACACATGTTTAGTCTGAGTGAAGAAAAGTTTAACACTGACTGGGGTCAGGCAGACAAACAGGATGCCACATGGAGTCACCTTGGAGTCAATGACCTTGGACACCTCCCCCATCTAGCAGATACATGACCCATAATTTAGTCATAATTTTGCCAAATATAGCTTGAACTACACAAATACAACATACATTACATTAGTTAGCATGTTTTAGGTTACATTTAAAAATCGATTCACACAGGAGGGCAACAGCTGATGCTCCTCATTCAAGCAGAAGGTCAAATACCTTGTTTTGAAGGTTTTGCATTGTATTTCTCTTTTCATATAAGTCAGACACCAAAATCTTGTGTATTTGTATTGCTGTAAGGAACTCAATGAAGACTCTGACTTACAATATAATCAATCAGCTGAGATATGTGTCACGCCTCCCGTCCATGTGCCCTTGTTTACGTCCCGTCCATGTGTTTCTGTTTTGTCACGTGCTCCCTGGCCCCACCCGTCACACGTTTTCCTTCGGCCGTGAGTTGTGTCACCTGTTCCCTCTTGTTACTCTCTGTATATATACCCTGTGTTTGCAGTCTGTCTTGGTCGCTCATTGTTATTGTCATGTTGTTGTGTACTCCGTTTGTTTACATAATTAAATCCGTGTTTAAACTACAGTTCGCAAGTGTGTCCGCAACTGCCTTTCCTCGCTCCAGCTACACCGTGACAATATGTCTGTTGTTAAATTTGTTTTCTTTAGTTCTAAACTGGAGCCACAAGTAATGTTGCTAACAAACACTTTTCCAAAATCTTTTCCATAAATACACCGTCCAAAACCTACCGCTCAAGCTGTATTCAGGTCTTCTTTAAGGTTGACTTGTCCATGTGATCAAGGACATGTTGTAAATAAGAACAACCTTCACTGTGTAGCCACAGACAGGCACACAGTTTTGCCAAATTCAGAATCCAACTCTGCTTTGCATCAGAAGAACACATATTTCTATTTTAAACACAGTTTTTGTTTTTTGTTTCTTTAGTTTTGTACTGGCATAAGGCTAACAAATGCTGAGTGACTGCTGAGGCAAACAGGAGTTCGAATTCAGGATAACATCTCTTGTGTAAAATAGCTACCCGATGTTTTAAAGTAAACAGTGTAGTTGTATTTACTTTTACAGTAAATCACATTGTTTCCTAAATCACTTTCACAAGTGTTCAGAATATAAATGAAAAACGGGGTGCAGTTGTAGTGGGTTGAGAGGTTTTGGGGTTGTATTTATGGAAAATATGTGGGTGACTATTGACTTTTAGTGTTTGTTTCACGTCAAGTCAAGTCAAGTCAAAAGGCTTTTATTGTCATTCCATCTATGTACAAGTACACAGTGGAGTGAAATTACATTCCTCTAGGAACAACATAGTGCAACATGGAACAAAGAGTACAAAGTGCAGACTTGCAGACATAAGTGTGCAAAAAAATTAACTAGAAACAAAACAATAAATACAATAAATTAAAAAGACATAAGACACAGTAGACAGACAGGACAGTGCAGCACCAACACAGCACTCATTTCTGAATCATGGGGTAGTGGAATAAAGTGCTGAGATATTCAACATAATGTGATCTGTGAGTTAGTCAGATAACATACATAAACACAGTAGTTACTGAGGTAGTACTTGGTAGTAAATGGTTTTTAACATCAACCATTAAAAAAAATCCACATTAAGAAAAAAAAATCACATTAATTTTTTATTTTTAAAAGTTCATCTGAGAAACACTTAAGTGGCCAGTCATTACTTTCTGTGGGACATAAATATGAAGTAACACACAGACCTAATTCCCTTAGTCATCCATCAATATGAGAAAGACTAGAGTATACAGCAGTGATTGTTTTAGTTATAGTATAGTTAAATAATTTAAAATGCCAATAGAAGTTAGAAGTTTAAAGCAGTTGGAGTTATTAAGCATCTGTGTTTATATTGGCAAATAAATCACCTTCTATTTTAGAAGAAATGGATGCTGTATGCTCCAGACCAAAGATGAAAAAGGACCATCTAGACCGTTATTATTAAAAGTCCAAAAGCCAAGACCTGTCAAGACAGTAACTGTACTGTGTCTTAAGGTAGACTGTATGTCACAATTGTTACTCACAATTGTTTGTAAATATATGATGTAAAGTAGAAAAAAACATTATGATAACATGCCAGTTTACATTTTGGTTTAAATCTGAAAGTGTAAGAGGCACATCACAAGAGGCGGGACCTATCTGGTGATGTCACAATTCCGTCTTGAGACTGCTCAATTTGTGTGACATAAGTTACTTGCTGCTTGTTCTATTTTTATCAGAGACTCATTTAGATTGCACTGATGTGAAATCACTTATTTTGTTCTCTCTGATGAAGACATCATGCGGGATTTTTTTCCAATTTGGACTAATTGATTATTGCAATTTTACAATTCCATATTTAAGGAACATAAAATGTTAAATCATTGTAGACTCACTGGTTCTGTTGGACAGTAAATAAAATGCATGAAGCAGAGAAGACGAGAGCAGGATGGATAGTGGGCGCACATGCAAGCTTATAACAAGAATTTAATAAAATGGAAATAAACAAACAGGAACACAGGCTCGAAAAACGAGTCAAACTGGTTGGATTAAAGAAACAATGAAACAGAAAATGACCGATATATACACAGACTAACTAGAGGAAAACAGCTCACAAGACTAACACCAAACGAGGCACAGGTGAGAGAGGCAGGGCAAGGGCGGAGACAAGGAACACATGATCAAAACAGAAGTGCATGGGAATGTAAACAATGACACAGGCAGGAGAGGACAGGCAGGGATGTAAACAAAAGGATGTAGACAGAAAGAACAGGGCAGATGTTGACAAAATGGCTTTATTTGTTCTATCTGTGATCACCGGTTTTCTTCTTCACCACTGTAAAAAAAATTAACCTCAAACTCAAATTGACACCCTGAACTCATGCAGACATTCTGAAAATTAACATGACAGCTATGTAGCATACCTACAATGACCCTAAAGGTCAAGTCTACAACAAAAATAAACTGAAACTGAAATAAAAACAAACATCAAGTTTCTAAGTCCTGACAACAAACACTCCACCATCTCTGACAGCAAAGAGTTTATAGCCTAAATTCAGGCTTCCTATTCAGATCATCTTACAAAATTCTGCAGCATAAACATAAACAGACTAATCTGCCCGTGCCTGCTGCTTGCATTAATGGTGGGGAATAAACAAATCCCTTATTAAAGGATTAGAAGCAACTCCAGCTGACCACCTCCTTCCCTCTCGCTCTCCTCCACTCCATCACATTCTCCTCATAGTCCAATGTCACTGAGTACTTGGCTCAAGTGAAACCACTGAACTTTAGGAGGTTTATTGATTCTATCTCTATGAGGAGGTGTACTCTTGAGAGAAAAGTAGCTTTCTCATCTGCACTGTAAGCCGAGCTTCTGAATTCCGATGGCACTGCTTCAGTACCAGGTTCAGTACCAGTATCAACTGGCAATCTCTATTTTTTCTACAAAGTCTACTTTGAGTCAAGCTTGAAAAGCATTTACTAATTATTGATCTAACGACCAACTGATTTGCAAGTAGTGTACAACAGTGTTCTTCGGTTCCATTCTTTAAGTGGCTGGTTACAGATTTGGTTTCACAAGGGTGCAAAAGCATGCATTGCACAGTACCCCAGAATAGAATTTTTGCACACTCAGCTTAGCTTTATGGATCATGCATTTACACAGCCTGACCAACTCCTACCTAATACCAAAGCTGTACTATACTGAACGAATTACTCTGCACAGGGTTCATTCACATAGACAGTATAACTATTAAATTCACAGCTTCCGAACTGTATAAAATTCACTGATACCCACAAAGAACATTTCTACCATTAAATCTTCAGTATTATTATTCCATAAATCAGAATGCCACTGTCTTTTCAAAATCACTTGCGACCTTCAATAAAACAATAGGGGTGATATCTGAACCCATTATAATTATTTATGGTAACTGCCTAATTACAATGGGACAATCATGCTTATTGAACAAATTTGGTTAATATTTTAATTTCACAAAATCATGTAAAAATAAAGGCAATGTATTCAGCAACATTTATAAACACAAGGGCTATGTTAAAAACATTGAGGGCAGGATGTAAAAAAGTTTTTAATAGTTTGTTTTCTGATAATTGATTTTGTTCAAAATTGAGTAAAACTTCAGTGTTTTTTTGTTGACTATGTGTTGGGCTGGTACAGATTGCCTCCAATTGGCTGTTATGCTGTTCTAGGCATTATTTACTGGAGTGTAGTTTTGTAATTTGTGGCATCCCAACTTATTCAATATTGTAATTTGAAGCCAATGCAGTCTTTCCTGGTATCCACTGAGCAACTTGCTTTTTACATAAGCAACAAAGTGAATAAATAAAAGTAAGGGGGGGGGTATTTTTGAAAAGTAAGGTAACGCATTTGCATTCATGAATGTGGATGAATATTTAGTGTTTTCATGAGAAGCAAAATTTCTTTCATCTCATGTGGAGATTTCCTTTAGAAAGGAAAGCATGCTGAGAGAGCAAAGGACTGGTGCAATGTCATCACCACTGTCCTCATTTACCTCTGCTATCCAGTCCACTCAATTAACAGTGAATGAGTGACAGCCTTGTGCACATACTCTCCCTATAGCAAGGAGGAACCACACACACACACACAGGTCCTGCAGCAAGGAGGATTTAAACATAATGTAAAATATGTACACACACTCACATACCTTATGTATATGCATATATGTACATATATGTACGTACATAGACTTTGTTCTACCAGTGGTGACACACCTAAAAAAAAAAATACAAATACATTTTTTGGACATGATGTAAATATACTAGTTCCCATTTATACTGTGGCAGATTTTCAGGGCAACCTATCTCAATAGATATGGTGCAAAATGATTTAAAATAAGAATTTTTTAACTTATACCTATTTTTAGAAACCCCTGTGGCAGTTCACATAAAAGATTTGATGCGAGAGGTAAATGGAGAATGGCTAGACTGCTCTGAGCTAAAAGACACTCTATATAACAGCGGTGAGCAGAAAAGCATCTGAGAATATGAGGCTGAGGAGCTACAACAGCAGAAGGCCAAATAGGGTTCCACTTCTGTTAGCCAAGAACAGAAAGCTAAGGCTGTAGTTGGGCACAGGCTTATGAACATTGGAGAGCTGAAAACTAAAAAAAACTTGTTCTGATAGATCTTAATTTAGCTGAGACACAATGATAATAAGGTCAACGTTTACTGTGACAGGGGAAACAAAATGCTGGAAAAATAAGTGGAACTAGACAAAAACATTGGGGAGGAGCAGTTTGCAACTACGACACATGACTGGTTATGAAAAGAACATTCTGGAGAAGCAGAATCTCTCGAATTGTGATACAATTTTAGAAAAATGTTTCTCAACATATAATTGCAAAGACTTTAGATATCCCACCATCTACATTACATAATGTCATCAAAAGATTCAAAGAATCTGGAGAAAACCCTGTGCGCAGGGAACAAAGCCAACACCCAGTATTGGATATTCAGGCCCTCAGACATTACTGCATCAAAAAGGCCTAATTCTGTACCTAAAAAACACTGCATGGGCTCAGGAAGATGTTTATACTAGTGCAATCCACAAATGCAAGTTAAAGTTGTATCATGCATAGAAGAAGCCATAAGTTAATATGATCCAGAAATGCTGTGAGAAAATGGAAAGCAAACATGGGCCCATCAAAGCAGCTGCCTTGCGCCCTGAACATTACCATTATTAATGCCCACATAAGAAGCAGAAGGTTATAAGTACATATGATTTTCAGGTAGCAGGTTTCTCAGTTCTTAATGTAATTAAAAAATATCCGTTAACAAAAACGGTGAAGGTCAAATTGAAGTTTGTAAGACCAAGAAAACTTTACAGCAGAACCACTCATAAGATTACTAGAAAGATAAATTAAAATCCCTGTTTGACTGCAAAACACATTCAGGAAGATTTAGCAAACTCTGGAATGGTGTCCACATTACAAACTAACATCCAAACAAGCCTCATATATTATAGAACTTAAACTAGTTCAAGTTAATGTAACTTTTTTGCCACAATTAAAGGTTTGTGTTTTAGAAAAAAAGGTGCATCATATCTTATCATTTCACTGGTAGAGGATAGAATGGATGCAATTGAATACCAGCAATTTTTGCAAAGAAATATCACACAGACTGTCGGATGTTAGATGTAGAAGATGGTTTCAGTTTAGGATAATGACCCAAAACACACATCTAAATTCAAAGGAGTCTCCCAACCGAAACATTACCAAATATCTGTGGATTGACTTCAAAAGAGCAGACTATAATAGACAGCACAAGAATCTTACAGAACTAGAAGCATTTTGCAAAAAAAAAGAGCATAAATAAGTCTTAGTTGGCCACCATTTACAAGGCTATTACTAAGTACTGATAATACAGGGTGCCCATATGTTTTGGAAGATTCAGCTAGCTTACTTGAGGAAAATCTTGTTACTTTTTAATATGATTATGTTTAGTTGCATCTGTTCTAATCATAAATGATGTTATGTAATACTGGCTATATCTGCATCCTGTCGTCCAATAGTCAGCTGCAACAGTGACTGTGAGGAGAGTAGAGAGGGATGAGGAAAAGGAGAGGAGAGAAAGGAGAGATTGGGAAAGGGGAGGAGGTAGGACTAGTTTGCAGTTTAAACTTTGCCACTCAAACTGACTGGTTCACCACAACGCCCAGCCCTTCATCAGAGAGAAAAAGAAAGAAAGAAAGAAAGAAAGAAAGAAAGAAAGAAAGAAAGAAGAGGATCTGGTACAGGTACACTTTATTCTTGTCATAATAATGATAATGTGCTGTAATAATAGTAATTTTTATTAATGATTATTAATAATATAGAATATGCTGTCAGCAAAGTTTTGTTATCTGTGTATTACAAAGTCTTAGGTTATACCAAATATTAATATATATAAAAGAAGTTAATGTAACAAGATTGTTTTGAATCATTTCTGTTGATCCATTCATCATGTAATTTTAACACAATGCAAAGAGTAACTTGAGTTTTTTTTAATTATGCAGAAAAGAAAATACCAAAAATGTAGGTACAAGGCTTTTGCATGGCAGTGATGATGTGCTTTTTACTTTTTAGGGTGTAAATACTTTTATGCAAACAAACAACTGACTAACATTTCCTGTGGCCACAAAAACTATTTGGATCATTTAACTATTTAACCATTATGTCTTGGTCTTACAGTATTGTTGATGAGCTTGTGGTCATTGATAGGATCATGAACTCAAAAGACCAAAGTCTGCAAATAAACTGCTGTAAGGATGAAGAATGCATAAATAATGTAAAGTTTCTACATCGACCAGAGGTTTTTTCTAGTACTGTCAAAATTAATACCCCTTTAGCCAACTTTACTTTTAGGAGTGACAGCTGAGAAGTTAATGTCATTTGCTTTATATTCTACTGCACTCTAAGCAATACAGTATATTTACATATTTTTTAAAGTCAGTTTATTTATTTTACATGATTTAAATATGTTACACATGATTAAAATGTTAAATAATATGTTCTGTAATACCTTTGCAACACATACTAACACATCCCTGTTTCATTACTTTTATCACAGCTGATAAAATGAACAATGAGTGTGGAAAGAAGGTGGTTTTAATATTATGGCTGATGTACAATTTATACCAAAACCCTAGTAAAAAAAACACATTCATATCAGTTTTGTGGAGCAGCTTTCTGTGCTACAACCACAAAATTCTTGGTTGCTATCCACTACACAGAGGTGGGAGTTTCTCAAGATTTGAGCATTTCACAAACTACTTGGAATGACTTAATTACATGCTTAATAAATTATTTACAAATAAATGTATCAAAATCAGTGGAATTCCCCTTTAATCCATTTTGTACATACTTTATAGGGTACTTTGTGCTGTATATATCCAAATCATAAACACACACACACACACACAAACACACACACACACACACACACACACACACACACACACACACACACACTTACACTGAGCCACACATGCTCTGGTGCAGATCATAAGCAGTGAACTTTACAAGTGGTCCTAGCAGAACATCTATTGTGTTCTTGTACAATCTCACTTCCTTTTCTTACACTGTGGTATTCTTCTCACCAAAATAGAGTGGCAGTAAGGGGGGCTGGGGGGTGAGGGAGGGAGGAAAAGAGGAGGAAGGATTACATGCGTGTGTGTGTGTGTGTGTATGTGTGTATGCATCTTGAGGGCAAAGGGGGAGGGTGTTTGATATGAAACACAGAGATGGTCCAGTATTTCTGTGTTTGCCATGTACTCCTGCCCTCATTCTCACTGTGGGACTGCCAAGAAGGGTCTGCTCTGCCTGAGTGTGTCACCCCCTTTTTTACCCATACAGTCATCTATAGAGGTCCAAAGGCCACCCTAACTGCCACACATCTGCCGCAGCTGGGCTGGAACGGCAAGACCCCCAAAGCAGCGAGACAAGGACTCTCTTCATCACCTCCACCAGCCTTGACAGGAGTCACAGAGTGACTCTCACACACAGCATCGCTCATCAGTCTGGTTGAGACAGCAGGTAATGGCTTTCTTTTCTCAACTCTCTAGAAGTTTATACTATACTCTTAAAAATAAAAGGGTTCTTTGGAACCACTTTTGATCTCTGTAAAAACTTTAACTGGGTTATATTTTTGCACATAAGATATGAAGAACCAGTTTAAAGAACTTCTGCATGATGCAAAAGTGGTATGCTAAAGCTTTTCTTAGTACTGTATATGTCAGAGCCAAGAACAATGTAGAAACCTTTATTTTTAGGACCATCTCAAGGACTTTTCAACATTTCCGTAAATGTAAAGATAAAGTCATCAAGAGTTGTTTGATGTGAAATGTTCCATTTGGGAGAAAATTGGTCATAAAGGTTGTGATAGGAACCAGTTGTCTGAAGTTTTTAATGCCCCCAAAAGCTCACAGACTTTAAGCTTGCCTGATGTCTAAGACATTGTGAAAAACACAATACATCATTTACATCAAGTAACTCTGCATGACTTTGCTTAAATGCTAACGTTTGAATTAAAAGAAGTTTTGAAAAAACTGATGTAACTTGCTTTATAGAACTTTTAAGTCAGTTCATAAGTCTGTTGTTTGAGTTTGCTAATTGAAGCACTTAAAATAATTGCACTTCTGTCGTAACTGATATAAAAATAACAAATGATTTAATATAAAATGTTTTATTCTTGTGCAGCAGTTTAACACATTTTGATTAAAATATATTTTCAGTAAATATGTTTACATGTTAAAATAAATCTCCCTAATCAAGTAACCAGATACCTTTTCAACTTACAAAACACTTGAGGAAAATGTGACATAAAACAGCAGCAAACTGATCCGATTATTCAAGCCAACAGTAAAGCTGAAAAATACACATATCAGCAGCTTTAAAGTTATGCTGAAACAGCATGCATCTTTCAGTGCAGTTTCAGTGTAACTCTTTGAAAGGCTAAATCCCTCACCCTTCCTATTTTTCTGTCATCTATGGCCATAACCAAGAAAAAAGCACACTTCTGACCCCAGAACAATAGCTGCAGTTAAGCATTAGCCTCAGTAAGTCTCCCGTCTCTGCCCTTCGTTTTGTTCTGGGGGGCAATCCATCAAGAGAAGAAGTGTATGCCGTGGATTATCGAAGTTTGCTTTCTGTGTACAAGGAGAGTAAACTACTTCCTATCACACTCCAGTGCTAATATTCACAGTCTGCCCTCTTAGTTTATGCAACTTTAATCCATTCATTTTTTTCCATTGCCTCTAATAGCAATACCACTAAGGACTCAGACATGGCCGGTCATTAAAGAGGACGCAGAGACGAATAATAAAAAGGCAAAAATGCATAAGGCAATTTTCACATTAACAGTTTAAAATGCAGGCTTATAAGGTTGCTGTCAGAAACAAACAACAACAAAACACATATCTCCAAATTGTAACTTTACAGGAAAATACTTTAACTTTTAATGCCAGTTAAAAAAAAACAAATTGTTTTGATTAATTATTTATTTAAGATTTAATACAAGGAATTTGGAATACTGTCTATTGGTTGATTCATTATAACCTTTTCACAATATATATAAAGGACCTGTGTTTAAAAGATGTTAAAGTTTTTTTCTGATCAGCACTCATCAGTTAATAGTCATCAATTGTTTAATTAACTATTAATTAACTAGCATTAATTCAGTTCTGTATGTAGTCAGTATTAGGGCTGGATCACCTTGTAAGGTAACACATTATTCTCTTAGCAATTTGACAGAAGGAATGGTTGGATGGATGGCAATGTGATTATGTGTTTCTCTTTTTTGTTCTATCCCAGCCTTCTCTGCTTTGACCCAGCTAAACTTAGTCCTTCATTTTTGGCCTTGGCACTGAACAAGGCACCCAGGCAAGCCTAAATCAGCTCAAGAATGCCTGACTTAAACAACTGCTCTCTCTTTAAAGTATGAGTGTCACCGTCATGTGCAAGTTTAACTTTAAAACCATGCTTACACACTTGTTGAAGCTAAGTGATGATGGTCTGCTCTGTCCAGTAAAAGGCAGTTATTTATGGAAGACCAGTAACCACCATTGTAATTTCCAAGTCAAATCTGACTCCTATAGATAACTTTAAAGGTGCCAAAGAATGCAATTTCTGGTGAACTATAAATAATAAACAGTTATAATATATATATATATATATATATATATATATATATATATATATATATATATATATATATACCTTTACAATAATAAAAGGTTTAGGATGATTAGCTTCAAGCAGTGATAAAATCACCTACAGGTTGCTGCTGATAAAGGTGAAACTGCTCCTCTCTTTAGTCTCTTCAGTATTAAACACTGACTGAAACTGCTCAATATCGTCCAAGGTCTGAAAAACTGTACAACAAGCACAGCGAACTTACTGCTTTAAAGTAGTTGTCTGGAAGTCGGTTAAATATGTGGGAATGGGCATAGTTCATGTTCATCTTCAAATATGCCTGTAGTTGGCGTCTATTTGCCAGCTTGCTGCAGTTACATTCTGAGATTCTTATTTTTGTGTGAAGATGAACATCAACTATGCACGTTACTTGGAAAGGGTATGAAAAAAGTGCCACCTGGAACACTGTTACCAAATCTGTTACCAACTTGGTAATTCAACAGTACATAGGTTTTACTGGAATGTGTCCTGATGAAGACAGATGTACCAACAAACACATTCAGTCATCATCATGTTGAGGTGGTGCAACCACAGTTCATGCTAAAGTAGAACAAAGCAGAGAATAACAATGCAATAATAACATAGGTAAGTAGAATACAGCAGGAAATATAATAATTAAATAAGTATTTCAAGTTCAGGCGGAACTTCAACTTTAAGCTTGTTCCAACTCTGCCATTGAAATGGGGTGTGACCACAAGACCATGGCGTGACACTGGTTATGGCAGTCCCTGGTCTGTTCGGAGGAATGGGCTTGTGTAAATATTTACTCTAAGGAGGGGGGTAGGGGCCATGTGCGGACACTACAGAGCCTCTTATGGTGTGGGCATCAGCGTGCCCATGGCAGCATGACCGTTGTGAGAAAAACCAGCACGTCAGTGGCTGCCAACACAGGCTAGCACCTTCGCTAAGCGTTACCGGAATGTTTAGCAACCGGAAGGTTACAGCAACACTTTGAGCTTGCTAAACAGAAGGCGGGAATAAGGTGGTATGTTATTCGTACATTTATTTTTGTTATTATTTCAAAGTTTGATTGTAACGTATATTCACAGAGAACATAGCACATGCTGCTCTGACATCAGTCTGAGTTAAAACAGACACTCACTTATAAACGTCAATAGATATGCTATTGGAAGGCCAAGCAATTAAACTTTGCATAAATGCCATTGTGCCCCTGTGATATATAGAACATCCTAATATGTAACATGACAGAACCACCTGCTGCTCTCCAAGCACCTAAATCAAATTTTATTGAGAAGCGGACACTGCAATGTCTGTACTGCATATTCTGTAAGACAATGCAGACTTTAAGTACTAACATAGTATCCAGCCAGCACTTGCTGTTCAAAGACAAAAGTCTTCAATGAAAGATGTTATGGCCTCAAAAAATATCTTGGACACAGCTTCGTTATGCATTACTCATTCCAACCACACCAAACATTCACAAGTTTTGGCATCACTTATGACTAGTGTATGCATGACATTACACATCTAATGACTGTCAGTGCCCACATCCTTAAAAGGCTGAATACATTCTTATCATTCACTTACAGACTTACAGACACACACACACACACACACATACACACAGTAATGTTTAAAACTTTGATTAATGTCCAATCAAAGTTTTTTTTGTCATAGTCAAGATTAAAATCAGAAAGCATATATGTATTAGTATTACACAGGAACCTCAACCTTTTACTCTTTAAAGCAGTCTAAAGGCTTTATTTTTTTCCTTGGCCAGACTTTAGTCTTAAAACCTGGTTATATTTTTATGCTACTAAAGATCTAGGTAATCCATTTAGTGATGCAGAGGTCTGGACCCAGTCAGTTGTTCTAAGAATAACAGGAGTTTCCTAGTTTGACCTAGAATTTCTTTTCTTGTTTTTGCAAATGGTTTTGCATTTCATTTTAAAAATTTCCTTAATCTTATCAGTATTTATGATGCACTTTAATCAAAAAAGAATGACCAAGTCCAGATGTTGTGAGAGATGCCCAGACCTGCACCAGTTATCCACCATGCTTGACTGTAGTTAATGCTTTGGTCGCACAAGATTAGAGCTTGATTTCCGTCTGTTGTAGACGGAAAATGATGACCTAAAACTATATAATAGGGAAATGGGTGGTCTCTGATTTTGCATGATACAATATGAACCAAGTTTAAAAGCCTTTACAGTCCAAGAGAGCATAACTGACCTTGCTGTTTGTCTTCTTATAACAAAAAAACATATCAATAACTTTTCATATCAGCAGGACGTGTAGGCCTCTTATTGTTTAGGACTCATAGAAACCAGCAGATCCCCTTTCCCTGCTTTCAAAACCTTATAAATGTCTTATGATAAGGTTGGGCTGTCTGCTAGAGTGTCAGGTGCATTTTCTTGGCATTTCTCGCTGAAGTGAAATACAGCTAGTGCAAATGACCCTATACAACCTTCTGCCCTCCCTCCTTCTCCATCTCTCTCTCTTTCTCTCTCTCTCTCTCTCTCTCTCGCTCTCTCTGGGAAAGAGAGCTGGTTCTCCTCTCACACTGCTGTGACTACTATGAGAACCATTTCCTTTAAAGTGCCCGTCTGGAGGAAATCATATTGTTTGAGATTGCTTCCTAAGAAAAGAAGAAAAGGAAGATGTAAAAAAAGGACAGAAAGAAAGAAAGAAAGAAAGAAAGAAAGAAAGAAAGAGAGCGAGACGGAGACTAAGGCTGCTTGAGCAGTGAATCAGATATTTTCTGATATTTCCGTCCCACACACACACACACACACACACACACACACACACACACACACACACACACACATTCCCATCATAAACATCCCTAAAACTGTGCAGCCAACTCTGCAATCTGAATAACTTTAATTGCAGTGCATAAGTCACCTCATATTATGAACTGATACACAACAAGGTGTATCAACAAGATCTGGGGACAACCGTGAGGAATTGTAAGTGACAAACAAATTGAGGGTGAAATTTCATAAACAAACCGATTCCTCGTGGAGGTGGAGCTCAAACTAAGGGGACAAAAGTGTGCTGATCGACTTTATACAATTGACAACAAACCTGCCATAAATTTGCAAAACTGAGTTAGTAAATGTTAGCAAAAAACTATGAATAAACAAGTAGATGTCAGTTGCGTGTATAGGGATCACATCACACGCAAATGATAAAACAGTTCTGCTAAACTAGACAGCATATAAGCTTTATAAGATATCACTGGGCAGCTAATAAAAGTTTTTGATGGAATAGCAGTGACTGTGGGCACTGTTGTTGCAACAGTACAACCAGAGTGATGCAGAAAACTGGCAGCTATTTTCAATAAAAAGGCAGTCTATCTCATTTATAATTGAGCTAAACAGTGTGTTGTCACACCCACTAAACCCATAGATACATGTACTCACCACTGAGCAATGGTATGAACTTTGTCCACAGCTATTCCAACAACTCATTGATTGAACAAGTCTTTCTGAAGTGCATGTCTCCGTCTGTCTTGGGCAACTTTTTTTAGGTGCTACAACACAATGCTGAAATCACCTGAAGCTATGTTCTTACTTATATCTATGATGTGCCGCTGGTACCTCCTTTGCAGTAGACAGTAAAGCACATGTAACTAAGACCATTGTTTTCTTTGTGTGTGTGTCTTAAACATAAGCATAAAGTTGTAAGCAGAAAATTGGCCTAGTAAACTTTTATTTTATTATATCCTGTTGGCATATAAGCAAAGTCATCTCCTTTTGCTCTCCTTAAACAAGCATGTAATTTAGTTTCACCTAATTTTGTCTCTGGTTAAACATCATACTGTATAGCATGGTCTAGAACCCTCAAGTTTACTGATGGGCTAGTAAATGATTTAAAACCTAACAGTAATCAAAATGACAATTTTATGTTAACAGCTTTTATTTCTTTATTTTGTCATTTTTTCAGTTTTCTGCTTTAAAAACATTTCTATCATTTAACTCTCCAGGCATTTGTAAAGTGAGCTTACATTGAGCTTACATTGATTGTGTATGTGGGTGGGCACATTTGTAACAGAATAAACAAATGTTACTTAATGCACTTATTTTCAACTCTGTATATTACAGATAAGCAGCTCTTATTTGGGATTAAGAGTGAGAGAGGTCTTTTTTTAAGATGCTATGGACTAATGTGAGGAATCCGAACTGAATTATTTCAAGTATATTCCATCACAGGGGGAATTAAGAAATTGCTCACTGATGTTATTTCTGGAAAAAAAAGTACTACTGGACAATGAAAATGTCTAAATTGCTGTATATGTATACCTAACACCTAACAAGACACTGGAAGATTTTAAAGGAATACTCCACTGTTGTTCTACCACATCTACCATATCTATGTAATCGAGGTGGGGTGCTTCAAAAAAGGACAAAAATTATTGTAACACAAAAATCATTGGCATAAATTATAACACCCTAATGATAGAAGCCAAAAGGTGTCAGTAACTATTTGTGCAAGATATACGTTCCTATAGAAAAAGATTAGCAATAAGCAAATCATTACATTTACAAAAAACGGTAAAACACTGGATGCTGACGTGGACTTATCTTATACAAGATCTTTTTTCCCTACAGCATGATGTACTAACATGTTAGCATGTTTGGAAACATAATTCCACTGTTTCTGGACCTATAGCTAACATCAGCTAGATTAGTTATCTAAGTCAATGATACAGTTAAATTATCTCAGCCATGCCCATGTTCTGGCCCTCATGTTTCTGAGTAGCATAATGTAATGCACATCCTCACAAATATGAGCATAATCAAAAGTTGACTTGTTAGTCACCATATTTTCTCTGTTCTTCTTAGTGATTTCAGTATTCAAATTCTGGGACCTCGCTCAGTAAGGACACGTGCACATCACCGGTGGACAACATTTTTTTGCATGTTTTTTTATTTCCCTTGACTCAGTAATGTTTTAATTTTTGCAAACAAATCATAGTGTGTCTTTAATGTACAACGGTAAATAATGACAATTATTGTCTATGTTAAAAAAGACCTTGCATGTTGCAACTAATAAACATATACAAAAATTAGGGTAACAAGTACAAATTCAAGCATCTATACATAAGTATTAAGATACACTATGATATTTATATGGGGAAACAATGTTACATGCAACAAAAATAGGCCTATATATCTGTAATGCCCCACAACTAAGTAAACAGTGAGCTCACATTTTCCAAATACCATCCAATTTCTCAGGCCTCCCCAGTTTGTTTTTATGAGCTGGTTCAAGTGACACTAATATTTCCCTTAAACCAAAGAACACAGACATTCGTCCACTTATTGTTTTTCTCAATATAGATCTGATCTATGTCTATGCTGTCTCAACTGAATCTCACTCTTACACAAACACAAAGTCAAAAAGAAAAATGCATAGGCAGACAAGCACACACATCACGTGGTATGGGGGACAGCTGTATTGTTGTCTAAAGTGTTCATGCTCTTAGGGACTGGATAGGTCAGATAGAGGGACAGTTCCCAGGCCCCTGGCACCCCCTTTCCCCGGTCCTACCAAGGCCATAGCAACCAAGCCCCAGTGACTCTGGAACGAGGCAAAGCTACTGCAGGATCCTCACTGTGTTTTTTTTTTGTGCGTGTGTTCCGTCCACTATTTTGTAGACATACTTATCCTACATGTGAAATACAAAAACATGATCTCACAGGGTCCGACAGGTGTGGCTAAGGGTTCAGTCAGGGTCATTTATAACTACTTTTAAAAACAGTGCAGTACAACATATAAACTTTAGGAAACAGTGGAAAACAGAGGCTATTCGGTAAAATATTACAAAAAAACAATATACCACAACAAATACTTTACAAATACAACAAATATATTATTGGTGCACCACTGCAGAAGAAATGTGTGGAGCTTACATAGATCTGATTATCTTCCACACATAAACACTAGGGCTATGTGGATAGCTTCTGATTGTACTTTCATACATGACAGGAAGACAAACAACTGCACAGGCTCACCAGTAGAGTAATAGTGCCACCTATAGAAATACTGAAATATAGAAAGAGAGAATGTACATGAGAGAATAACCTCTGTTAAAACACAACCCATTCTCTGACCTCATACTGTACACAACAGAGCTGACCTTTTATTGGCCCCTTTTTACAAAACAGAAATCATGTCACCAATCTTAGGCCTGGAGATCTACTTTCAGTCTAGTTCCTAACCAAAAATCTGACCAGAGATACATGCTAGAACTAAACTGGCAAGTAAACAGATCTCCATGGGGGAAGGTGTGTGTTCATAATATGGCCAAAAGAAAATCCTCAATGTCCTCACTCTGTCCTTGTGCCAACTCCTTGCTTACTTAGCCCAACTCATCACTCCCCAACCTGCACATATCTTCTTAAAACCAGCTTTCCAAGTGGAACTAAAAATGTTTTTTTTTAAATGATATCACAAAGGAAACATTTTGTTTCCTGAAGAATCTTTCAGTAAATAGTTCTTTCAAAAGCCACTTTTGGTTGCAGGAAGTGTTCTTTCTAAAGAAAGCTCTAAATGGTTCTTCCTAACATACATACAAAAGGGCTCTTTGAAGAACTTCTATCTATTAGGTTATAGAAGATTGGTAGCTGAACAGCCAACCAACTTGGTTTACTCATTACTAACTATTATTTTTACATTTCAGAATCTGCACAGTGTCAGTTGCTTACATTATATTATAATATACAACAATCAACTGTAACATTAAAACCATCTCTTAGTTTTTACCATATGTGTCCATTTTATTAGCTCGGCTCCACACACATATGCACTTGCTAGTTCTGTAATTACGGACTGTAGTTCATCTGCTTCTCCGTTTTTTTTGTTATTCCATCTTTACCCTGATTACTCACTGTCCACTCTATTACACACTCATACCATGTCGGTCATAGATCTGTTGCTGCACTGTTTGTGATGATCATTCTCTAGTCCTTCATCATTGGTCACAGGACACTGCCCACATGACATTGATCTTTTTGGCTGGTGGACTATTCTCAGTCCAGCACTGACACTAAGGTGTTTAAACACTCCAACAGCACTGCTCTGTCTGATGCACTCATACCAGTGCAACACATACTAACACACCACCATCACATCAGTGTACTTGTGGAGATTGATCCACCACCCAAAATGTATTGGTCTTGTGAGGGTCCTAAATAGGGCTGAAATGATTCCTCAAGAAAGTCGAATAACTCGATTACAAAAAATCGAGTTAATCGTTTAATCCATACAACCATATACAGCGCACTGTTTCGCATGGATGACTTTTACAGTTGCACAGCGCACGCTTACAGTGTTGCCAGGTGACACGAAGAAGAAACATAAAAGACGGGCCAGAGAAACAAAATCTACTGTAAAACCGAACTAGCTGAGGGAGCCGTTATTAAGCGTAAACCTGAAGAAAGACGTGGCTGAAGTTAGCTTCTTATGTGAATTCCGCCTTTCCACTTTAAATGATGCAGCAGTTACAGGCGCCAGAATGTAACTTCTGCACCATATAAGATGGAACGGCAGAAAGCAAGCTACTGAGCTTTCCCAGCAAACTGACCCTTAGCCAAGCACGACATCAGTGTTTTAGTCTGCACGTCCAGTCCACAGAGCTGAGCGACACACAGTAACTTTAACCTTTAGCCTAAATCAGCGTGATGGCGAGTTTCAGAGGAAAGGCTAGTAAAGCGTGTATGTTATGGTTATATGTAATGGCTAGTTAAGAAAGCAAGTCAGTGGGGTGGCGAGGTATGTCTTATTTTATGTTATATAATTACTATTGCTCTTTAGTATTTGTCCAAATATTTGTATCCGACTAATCGATAGAATACTCGATTACTAAAATAATCGATAGTTGCAGCAGATGAATTACAGTTTGTAATTGTGGAACCACAGAGTGCACCTATATGGTAAGTGGAATATTGTACATTGTAGAAACAATAGCTTATCAGTGTATGTTTGTGAATGGTAACAATAGACAGTTTTCATTGATACTGCATAATGCTATGTTAACCACGGGACAGTGTTACAACTTGATACTACAACTTATTCACGTAAAGTAAAGTGAAGGAAGAGAAAGCCAAAGTTAAAACCTAAAGTTAAACTACAGTGGTAGTTCAGGTAAACTATACATTTGCAATTAAGCATTATCTTTACATTTTAAATAAAGACTAGACTAAAGTATAATGAAGATGATTAATAAAAAAAGGAAAAATGCTTTTGTTTAGTTTTGTTCATCTCTTTCGATTTTCTTGAGCCTGCTACTTTGCACAAATAGAGAAAAGGTTTTGAATAGGCCTATTATGTTATTTGATCTTATCACATTTGAAGATTACCCAAAAAGCTGTGAATGTTTGAATATGATGGGGAAAAGATATGTGTAGCGTGAAGAACCATGTTGAAGTTCCATTAAAAAAGAAACATTTTCATTCTCTTTCCTGCAGGCAGTCACTGATTGAGTGTAGTAAGAGAGTAGATAGTCAGTGAAGAGTCATGGGTGACTGGAGTCTTTTGGGGAATTTCCTTGAGGAGGTGCAGGAGCACTCCACCTCAGTGGGGAAGGTGTGGCTCACTGTGCTGTTCATCTTCCGCATCTTGGTGCTGGGCACAGCCGCCGAGTCGTCATGGGGTGATGAACAGTCTGATTTTATGTGCGATACACAGCAGCCTGGTTGCACCAACGTCTGCTACGACAGTGCGTTCCCCATCGCACACATTCGCTACTGGGTACTGCAGATCGTCTTCGTCTCCACACCCTCACTCATTTATATGGGCCACGCCATGCACACTGTGCGTATGGAGGAGAAACGTCGCCAGAAGGAGCAGGAGGAGCGTGAGGAAGAACAGCAAGGAGGAGAAGCAGGAGGAGGTATCATGATATTTAATTTACATTTATTATTGCTCAGTCTGGGGATGAACAAAATAATGATTCTATTGACACATCAGGTAAAATACTTGTTTTATATAGTATTTTTGGATAATTTCTGTCATTATATTCTTTATGTGTTTTTCAAAGAATTCACTTATTTTAATTGTAAATCATTTTAAAAAGTTGGGAGAGTTTCATGTTTACCAATGTGTTTTTCATCTCTTCTTTTAACAGCAGTCTGTTCTCCTTTGTTGTATTGGTAATTTCATAATGCACCAAATGTTTTCTCACAGATCTGGACTACAGGCAGGCCAGTTTAGCACTCTTTTTTCTGGAGCCATAGAATGCAGAATGTGGTTCATTGTCTTGGCAAAATTGAGACAAGACATCGTCTGGATAGCAGCACCCTTACCATATGCACTAATGCCCACCCACCTCCCCCCAACAAAAGATCATCACAAATGCTAGATGTGCGCTAATAACAAGCTGGATGGTCCTTCTCTTTAGTCTATGATGTACAAAATAAAGAATTTTACTTTTTTGACAACAGGACACTTTTCCATCTCAGTCCATGTTAAATGAGCATGGGTCCAAAAAAGGTGGCAGTGTTTCTGGATCAGTTTATACCTTGGGTCTTCTTTATATTGAGTGCATTTGTCAAAGCAGCAACAAATTGTGTTCCCAGACAATGTTTTTCAGACGTGTTTCTGAACCCATGCAGTTATTTCCACTATAGAATTCTATCAGTTTTTTACACAGTGCCACCTATTACGTACAGTAGATAATGAAGTCTCCAAGTTCTTTGCTATTTTACTTTTAGAAAAGTTTTGAATTGTTGCACTTTTGCCAGTTTTCCACTAAGTTGTCCACGAAAACTCTACTTTTCTGGAATATTCTTTTGTACCCAGTCATGCTACTATCCTGTTGCCAATTAATCTAATTAGTTGTGAAATGTTCCACCAGGTGTTTTTTAGCATTACGCAACATACACAACTTCACATTACAGGAGATAGGATGCAAGCTGGTAGTGTCATTTGAAAATATGGGAAAAACAACAGAGAAAACAGATGACTGCTGACTAAAATGCTAAAACTGAAGGAAACAATGTACTAATGTACATGAAGCAAACTAGGGACAAAAAACAGGGCAACAAGACAAAATACCAATAACAAAGCACACAAACAAAGATGTGCATATATATAATATGTATACATGCAAATATATGGTCTTTATTTCAACAATGTTAATTTAATAAAAGTGAAACAAAAACAAAAAATAGTTAAAGAAATGCATGCCAAGAACAGCGTGGGGTCTTTTAAACCCCAAAATGTCATCACAGGTCCTGCAGGTACCTTTTGCCACTGTAGAAGAAATATGTCTTACACAGTATGTGCACCAAAGTTAAAAATCCATTGGTTTTGATTCTATTACATATTAATAAGGCTGTAGATTTGCTCTTAGGTGGGGACCTATGAATCCACCATGCCATGCCCCCGGACACCACCCTTGCCTGTTTTTTTTTTTTTAATCTGTGCTTTGTGATAAAAAGAAGAATTGACATACTACATATGCTATTCTACGTGCTTTTCACGTACTTAAAATAACAAGTTAGAATGTAATTCATGAATTATATAATGTTAAATTCATGTTAAACTAATGACTGACAAAGAAGAAGTTTAGACTTCAGTGCAAATGAAACGGGTCAGCAATAACATAATACATCAGCAATAATAAAAGCAGAAGGAGCTGCATAGTCTCCACAAAACCAACAAAGTAACAATCACAGAAGAAAATCTCTCTCAATAAGTCAATGAAAGCCCAGCTAACAAAAAGATGTCCCAAGGACGTCCGTGAAACAGGTCTCATACATTAAGATTAATACATGCACTGCACATAACCTGGTGCTTGCTGTCCACAAAACAGTGAGTTTACATTTAAAGATTTATCAACATTACTTCAGCCATAGTGCAACTAACATCTCTTATACATTAGCATAAATAAAAGTATAAACACTGCTTGTTATTCATAGCTACAGACGATGTTAGCCTGCTGTATGCTGTGCACCAAAGCCGAGCATTGCCATTAACGTTATTAGGATGGACTCATTTCATTATTGAACTAGACTTTAAAAAAATTGCTTTTTTTGCTGCCATCTTCACTCGCTTTTGACAATTATGCATCTCCCACCTTGCACCTGAGTCTTGCACAATAAGTCTTATATATGACTGGAAAGTTGTGGCGCTGCTATCAACCAAATGTAGCTACAGAGTCTCATGTGAAAGCAGGGAAAGGCACAGCCAATCACACTGGCCATATGACTCGAGTAGAGAACGTGATTTAACTTTAGTCACTTCAGTCCATGCTAATTCTGCATCCTTGCATATTACACACATATACTGATATACCCCCCATTTCATGATTCATGATTTAGCATGTAATAGTCTTATTCCTAGAAATACTGATGACTGCTAAGGAAAGCATGCTGTGATGTAATCAATTGAGATAACACTTGCATGCTCTCATATTGCCTACCCCTAGGAGGAGGTGAGAAGGAGTACATGGAGCAAAAGGAGAAAGGGTCGGAGACAGCCAAGATCCGCCTGAAGGGGGCGCTGCTTCAGACATATGTGCTGAGCATCCTAATCCGCTTGATCATGGAGGTGACCTTCATTGTGATCCAGTACATGATATATGGCATCTTCTTAAAAGCCCTGTACCCCTGTAAAACCTCGCCTTGCCCCAACGTCGTTAACTGCTACATGTCACGGCCCACAGAGAAGAATGTCTTTATCGTGTTCATGCTGGTGGTGGCCGGCGTGTCTCTGTTCCTAAGCGTTCTAGAACTCTATCACCTGGGCTGGAAGCAATGTAAGCGCTGCTTCAGTAAGTATGCAGAGAGTCACGTGGCCAAGAGCAACTGTAACACCAAAGACAAAACTGGGATGGCTGTTTCTACAGCAGCAACAGCCACGGCAACCATCAGTATGGACCTTCCAGATACCCCCCCGTCACGTCCTTCCCAAACCTGCACACCACCTCCAGATTTCAATCAGTGCCTCGCTGCTTCAGGGAGAGGGCCAAATTCACCTCCGCATCTTCATCACCATCATCATCTTCATCCCATCCATTCTACCTACCACCCCTTCACCAACCACTTGGCCCACCAGCAGAATTCTGCCAACCTGGCGACCGAGCGGCATCATCGTAGCCATGACAACCTGGAGGCAGGGGAGGACTTTCTGCAGATGAGCTACGGACATACATCAGCTGCGGTGCCCTGCGGTCATGCCCCAGCTGAGGTGTCACCCAGCACTCCATCCACACCCACATCCAATGGCAGCTACAACAGAGACAAACGACGCCTCAGTAAGACCAGCGGCTCCAGCAGCAACAGAGTCCGGACAGACGACCTGGCTGTATGAGCCAGAAAGGTTTTGCATTTGAGTGTATGAGTGTGTATGTGTTTGTTGGTACTAGTGGTGGAGTGAGTTTTTTTGATAGCCATCCTCTCTCAGGTTGCTTAAAGAGCATCTTGAGCTTCAGTGGAAACTAGAAAATGATGAAGAAGGAAAAAGAATCTGTATCAGAGCACCTTATTTGGTTTCATTGAAACTGTTTATAATGTTATGGATGGGGCTATGACAGGGTAGATCTAGTGATTGTACACAGAAAATGTCCTGAAGCATGTATGCACAAGAGGATGGTTGGATGGACTGATGCATGGATTGACTGATGTGTAGATGGTTGGACTTACAGATGTACGGATGGAAGTGAGATATCAAAATCTGAAAACCAGTTTCAACAATTAATAGTAATTTATGGAAGGCACTAAGGGAAATAGTGTTCATATCAAGAATTAGGACTGGCCCAAATAGCATTTTACAGGCCTATAACATTTTAAGAAATTAGTTGTATCAAAATATCCCATTTTTTATTTGTAACAGATAATTTTACAGATTTATAGGTTATGATGAATGTCTCAAAAGTGACAAGAGACAGATGTGCTGCAATGTTATGTCAGATATTGAGCAGCAATGATTCAGAAGGAAGGAGGTTTTCCTCCTTTGTTTCAGGAGGAAACAAATGCCAACATAATGAACAAACAAGCATTCAAATGATTAATTTCAGCCCTATCATAAATTTATTTACTACTACAGATTACAATAATATATTTTAATATAAATATTATATACACCCACCGGCCACTTCATTAGGCACACCTCCTTGTATCTACATTCACTCTCCATTTTATTAGTTTTACTGGCCATATAGGAGCCTTTTGTAAGTACAGACTGTAGTCTATCTGATTCATTGCATTCTTTGTTATCACACTTTCGCCCTATTTAAGTGGTCAAGTCCCCTACAGGACTGATGAAAGACTAAAGGATAATTAACACAAACTGTGCAACAACAGTTATTATCTTTCATCTACAATGCAGACCAGCTAAGTAGGAGTGCCTAAAAGAATGGACAGCGAGTGGACAGTGTTTAAAAGCTCCAGCTGCACTACTGTGCCTGACCCAACAAACACAGAAAACAAATTTTACAGAGAAAGAGACGGACCACAGTCTGTAATTGTTGAACTACAAAGTGCTACTATATGGCAGCTGATAAGTGTAGATACAGGGAGCTGTACATAATGACGTGGCTGGTGCATAATATATAATATTATATAGAGCTATAGAAATTACTATAAGGTTCTGCTGTACAAACAAACTAAAGCCCTGGAAAAAAAAGACACTGGTGCACCTTTTTTCCCTGTAAAAAGTGAATAGTGAGGACATTTTTAACCTTCTGCTCATTAAACACAGCGGCATGATATCAACAGTTAGCTTCTCATTATCAGCAAAACCACACTATAGCTTCGAGAAGAAAAAAAAAACAACAAAACACCAGAACAAGGATATAGGTTTGCATATGGAGAGTGGGGACATGTCTAGCTAGCTAGAACACTGATCAGCTCTCACTTCCTCATGTCTGGCGCTAGAAAAATTGCACATTGTGATGTCAGTCTTCAGAAAGCGGCCTCCCTTTGATCTAGAGGATGTAAATGGGTTCGCTTAAATATTGACAATTCTTTAAAATATCAGTAGGGACATGTCCCCACTCTCCATATGCAAACCTATATCCTTGTTCTGGTGTTTTGTTGTTGTTTTTTTCTTCTTGAAGCTATACAGTGTCCTCATATCATTTTCTACAATAACTTATATTTTAAAAAGCACAATCAAACTATCCAAGTAATCAAGTAAACAGTAGTCCATTGTGTGTTCTATAAATAAGCAATACTTAAATAAAGCAGTCAAATGGACATTGATCAAACCAAACAGAGCATAAACTTTAGGTGCCTTCGTTTCAGCCCTTCTTTATTATGCTCTCACCCCTGAAAGAAAGAGAATACTGAATTACTGTTTAACTGCTAACAGCAAGGCTGACGGGCCTCTGTTTTGCTCAGTGTTTTCTCTGCGGCCCACCAGTGGTTAAACAAATAACTAGATAAATTCACAATTTTCATCATTCGATTTCACACACACAGTCCAATTCATTTTTCCTTCCTTTTTCTTTCATCATACATTCTAAATTACTTTGGCAAATAATTTTCAGTGTCAGTGTTTAGGGTATTTTCCAAAATAAATGTCTCTCTGTATTTAAAATGTCTCCTTAAATCTTATACACAAGACAACAATCTGGGGCCAATGATTGAACAGCAATGGAAAACCGTCAGCAGGCTCCTGACCATAACAAACCAGCAGACTGATATCCTTTCCTACTGGAAGATTATGCTCAGCAATAGAGCTGACTTAGTACTAGACAGTTGGAAAACTGACCAATACTCATGACCCAGTAATGGATATTATAGTTATTTATATAGTTTATATAGTTATGGAGTTATTTTATGTTCATTTCAAATTAAAGCAATTGCAACAACTGTTTTATTTATTTCACACTAATTCATACTATACTCCCTAAATGCACTCTGTGAGAGTGGAAGATGTCTAGCACTGTAGACAACGCGCTCACTACTGCTTTTCAGAAGACTCAATGTTTTAATGCATGCAGTCATTCAGTAGATATTTATACATTACTGCAATCTGTCATTGTCCTTTTTTTTAGATTACTGCTGTATTTTGAAGTAAAATAAAACATTTCTGTCACTTACTGATACTTTGTGGTGCAAATTCTTTTTCTTTAAACAGATCATGACTGTGATTAGCAGCTCCAAAAAAAAAGAAAAATTAACAGGAGACCTCCTAAATATCTCAACAGCTTTAACAACACACTACAAAAAGACATGATGGAAAGCCAAGGAGGCATTTGCTTAAAGCAATATTTAGATCCTATTTATTTTACATGTCAAGATTGGACAATGTTACAGGTGTTTCTCAGTAATAAGGTATAATCCTGGTGCCTTTTAGCTGCTATAAAACAAATTGTAGAAAAAACCTAATTATATAATTCAGTGTGTTATTACAACATGTTATACCGAATTCATCCAGTAAATAATGGCGAACCCATGTATAAGGCCATAAAATGGGGTATATAGGTGTGTGTTTGCCAGTATTAAGGGAGACACAATAGAGCTGGCACAGAGCACTCAATAAAACATTAACACATTCCAGACTGGCCTCTTTATTTTTTACAGCTGTATATATGATCCTGCCTCAAGCAAAAAATCTATTATAAGTTTAGGTTCTGATGTCAAATGATTAACTTTAACAACTAGGAACAGAAACTTGTACCACCGTGAAGTCTATCAATCTAGACTCAGTTTAGCTTTAAATATGTAACATTACTTCTTTGTATTAATGTCTATGATGACAACCTTAGGCAATTTTTTTACCAGTCATATAATATGTAGATGCACTAAACACATTAAGCCATCAACTGTTCCCCTTAAATAAAACAAAAGGACAGTTCCATTTTTATGTTTTTTGACCATGGTAACTGCTACTTTGTGGTAACTGCTACTTTGTGAATCATGCCAGAAAATCATACAGTAGCTACCATGGCAAGTGAAGCTACAGTAAACTACAGAACATGCAATGAATAAAATAAATTTATTCACCCTTATGAGATGTCACTTGTCACTTTTAGAAATAAAGTTTTTAAAAGAGTTTTAAAAGTCACCAAATTTGTTGGCTTAGACTTAGTGATTATATGAGCCCATAATTCATATTCATATTAAATATTTTATTAGTAAAACAAGACCCATAGCTACAGAAAAAAATGAGCTGTAGCTTTATGCTAATAGCTGGACCCTAAACACACTCCTGGGTTAGCGTCAGTTACATATTGTCGCTGCCCAAAGAAGAACATGTGTCTCCATTTTTGATGATTTTCATTTTTCTATATCATTTGAACATGACAGCTGCTCTTTATATCCTGTGAAAAATTCCTGATGGACCAATAAAAATGCTCCAGAATGGCTTTGAAAAAAATCTGGTTCCATTGACTTACATTAAAAGTAAAGCCTGTTTTAGGTGGCTCCTTTAAATTTGATACTTGTTTTTCATTGGACTGTTACAATATGCCATATGTCGTCTAAATCACATAGTAGTACGAATTATGTCCCATAAGCCCACCCGTGCTTTTTATCACAGGGTCACTATGTGCTGTGAAAAGACGTTTGTGGTGACTGTCTGCTCTGCTGCCACGTCTTTCTCAAGACTCTAGTGTTTTTATTTCACAGTTAAACAAAGGGAGACATTTCCAGGGACAGCTCCAGCTGGGGAGGCCAAATACAGTTTAATTGGCCTTTGACACCATGGACCTCTGGTCATCCTAGAACACTTAAGCATTAGCTTTTTTTGGATGATTTACTGAGCTATATAATGTACATACAAATTGACCATTTAGTCCTTTCTATAAATCCAAATTTCCTTCCAAACTATGTAATTGCTATTCTAAAAGCTAATACTGGCAGGAATCGATAGTTTGTTGAAGCAGATCTTAATAGAATATTTGTAATATGTTAAAAGACACTGATCAATTATAAAGAAACATGGCCTGTGAACGGGTCCGTGAAAAGTGCTGCAGTGCAGGCCTTAATGTGTGCTTAGATTTGTGAGGTCATGTAAAAGAGGTGGCAAACTAGGATAAAACCCAAGATAAGATGAGAGCTTAATAAGTTTTGACTGAATTGAATTTAAACAAGAACTACAGTTTTCTGTTGGTACGTGTCAGTATTGTGGTGGCTGAAGTTAATGCTAGACGTGCGTCGGGCGCATTATAGTTTCGCTGGAGGTACAGTAGGCAATATTAAAAGTTTCGTGCGTTCCGCGTGCAATATTTTGGAGCATACCTACTCGACACATCAGTCTGGGTGCACACGTTGATGCTTTATTTACCTCTATAGTGGCCGTAAAAATGATGCCTGCAGTTCATCATAATGGGTGCGTTTTGTCGAGTGCTTACGGCAATACAGGACGACACGATGGCGTTTTGCCGTATTTTCGGGACTTGTAGTCTTTTGTTCCTCCACTGCGCCGGCTCTACATGAAGTTACGACGTTATGTAAAACTACATATTCCAGCAAACTCTTTCATTCAGCCGGGTCATGCGTTTTCAAAATAACTCCTCAAAGTTTGCCAACAGGAATGAATGCAGATGTAAGTCGGTGAAAGAAGAAGTAGATCCTCGATAACTAACCGCATAAAAGTGAGTAACCAACCCTTATGTGACAACAGCGGATATTTCTTTAAACACGGTGAGTACGGTGGTCCTTTGAGCTGTCAGTAGTGGAAATAAGCCACAGGATGTTGAGAGGATACTAAATGACAATGAGACTGCACTAATTCAGCTACTGCTGGCCATAAACTGGAAAAGTCGAACAAGTTGGTACTCCAGAACTGCATACTTGCTAGCAAAAAGAAGCATATATATAGCCACGATGAAAGCAGCGAAGTTTTACAGCTGATCAAGAACGGGGCAGCGTATATGACTGTACTTTGTTGAATGTCCTTTACACTGGCGAGTTTAATTGTGATCTTTGCTCACTGTACTGTGTTCAGGTTGGTTTATCTGAGGGATCTCTCTCTACAGGTTGATCATGAGGAGCTGGTGGACTCGCCTAAGTGTTTTAAGCACAGCTGGTCTTGGCTCGACCTTCTGGTGGCAGAAGAAAACTGAGCTGGTCCAGACAGATTTGGATTCGAGCAAAACTTCTCCAAACTTTGACCAGTCCCCATCTCAGTACGAGCTTAAACTTGTTCAAGTTTTGTTCAGACATGGTGCAAGAACACCACTGAAATCCATACCGGATGTTTTGGAGGTGAGAAAGCCTGTTATGTTTTTTGAGATGGCAAAGCCTGCTGGAGTTGTGTTCACCCTGCAGAGTTTAGTTCCAGCCCATATGAAGAACATTACAATATATTGGTGATATACTGTAACACACTTTAAACATATTACCTTTCTTGCATGAAAGCCTTCATACGAGGGAAGTGTGTTATAGCAGGGTGTAATTGATGTATAAAACTTACTTGATAATTCAAACATGGAGGTTTAAACAACGTCATGCAGAGTGATGAGATGTGAATAGGTTCATTGTAGAGAAACGGACCTGTTCAGATTTTTTACAGAGGTGGTGATAGGAACCACAGGGTTGCAGTGTAGGTGATGCAAATATAGCCATTTAATATATTATCCAAAAAACCACTTGTGAACCTGCATGACTTCATGCAGTGTTGGTAATGATCTGCAGAAACATGTTTTCTTTAGGTACTGTTTTTTGTTGTTTTTCTCTAAAACAAGCTTTGTATAAAATTCTATTTAAAAACAATTAAAGACTTGAGTAAAGTAGATGAGCTGTCAGGCTCAAAAAACATGATGTTCATTTACAAAGAAGTTTTATGTGTGTTTTTTAGGCACAGTGGGTTCCTGACCTGCTGGAGGTTCCAGATCACACCAAAATTGATTATGTGGTTACAGATCTGCAAGGAGGCCCCAGACCGCCTGCACCTGTAGAGGACAGCTACAGAGCCAAAACTCTGACAGTAAGTTCATGCACACTTTTCATGTGGAGTAGCAGACATTAAAGGGCCCATATCATGGAAATGTAAATTGATGTAGTATCAGTTTCAAGTTTTAAAAAATACCAGTGTCTAGTGTTCTATAAATGGAAACTCTACTGCAAAAAAAATGTTTGTGGTGTGATGGAAAACCAGTTACATATTTAGCATATTTAAAGTGTGTTTCAGCTGAGTGCTTTTAAAATCAAGCATTATAAAGGACAGGCAAGAACAGAGCTGTTTTCCATGTATCAGTCTAAAAGGCAAAAAATAAAACAGCCTGCTCAAGTTGGCGATAAAGAAAAGTTGGACAATGTATCATGTAAAATCATGTAAAAAAATTATTATTATTGTTTTGGATGTTTAAAACAACACGTTTTAGTACACCTCAAAGAAGAAATGCAAAGAAGAAAGGACATAGACTCTTTAGGTACTGAAAGGAGTGAGGAAATTAGAGTTGAGATATTGTTAATGGTAGCCTGAATAATATCAGCTTTTGAGAGAGCAGTTTTGCATTCAATGTTTGAAGTGGTAAGGGTGGAGTTAAATTAATGATGAAATGACAGCTTATGTATCTTAAAATCCTAAATTAACTTTTCATGCAGAGAAACAGGCTCATGCTACTAAACTATTAGGTTCAATCTCAGTTGTTGCTGTGGTTTAACAGTAGAAACCTTTGTAATACAATACATACTATTTTTTTAAATGAACTTTTTGAAAAGTATACTGACCTAAAGTGGGCAGGTCTCACCACACATAGGTAATAAGCACTTTATAAGGTACACCTACCTTGTATCCCATTTGTCACCTCCACTTACCATACAGGGGCATTTGTAGTCCCATCTATTTCTCTGTCTACTCTGTTAACCTCCTTTTACTGTTCGTCTGTGTTCAGACCACCACAGAGCAGATTATATTTTGGTGATAGATCATTTTCAGCACTGCAGTGTTAGTGTGTGTTGTTCTGGTACAAGTGAGTTTGTTCTGATTGCGATTGATGCACCATCCAAATGTTATCTGTTTTGTGGTGGTCCCAATGGAATCTTGGTCATTTATGGAAAAATGAAAAGGAAAGATAAGAAAATATGCAGAGAAACAGATGGTCTGTAATGTGTGATTGTAATTGCAATACAAATTGCTTTTATATGGGAAGTTGATCTGGTTCTAGAAAGTGTAGATTTAATAATGAAGTGAACAGTGAATGTATGTGCTCTTTTTTTAGCAAATAGCTGGAACAGAACCTGGTGCCAAGTTATCCTGTTAAAACTTTTTTTTTTTCATTTCAAAACAATTATCAGTTGCAGCTACAGTCCTTTAAATAATGTTACATGTGGATAAAAGCAGAAAACCAAAAATCCAGTCCCCACGCCCCACCATAAAAGACCCTGGCTTTAGAACTTTACGTTGTTTGGAACGATTCTTTTCTGGTCCGTTCTCCTGGGGAGCACAATGTCCATTATTTCCATAAACACCCTGACAGATTCATTCCACTGACCACAATACACATGTTCACTGTGCTTCAGTCCCTTTCAGATGAGCGTTTGCCTAAAAAAAACAAAAGTATTTGTGTCCATCACAGAAACTTAACTTTCCTGGATGACTCTTTTATGCTCAAGATGATACCCCCTTTTTAAAAATATTTTATGATTTAACAGTTTCTAGTCTTCGCTCCAACTTTTTTGGAATGTGTTGCAGGCGTCATATTATTATATGTACATTATCATTGAATGCAGGTCAAAATAGTTCACTACTTTCCATTTTTATTTCAAAGTTTGCGTACTGTCCCAAAGTCTTTGGACATACATTTGCAGAGCCATGCAGCAGATCAGACTACATGTTTTTGTAGATATTTACCTGTATGTAGACCTGGATTGGCTTGATCAGATGCACTAGTGTGAGGTAAGGGAACATTAAAGGCCAAACATGGAAAAGGGTTAGAGACCACTGCTCTGTAGATACAATTTAAGCCTGAAAAGTAAAACAAAAAAGTCTTTGAGTGTTTATGTGTAATATTTTGATGCCCTCCCTGCCTTAGCACCAATGATTTAGAGTTTGTGGGAAACACCGCTGTGTGCCATCATTAAAAATCTTAACAAAACAATACTGCCATAACACTTTATAATATGCCAAGTTAATAAAAAATGCCTGTAAAGACAAATTGTACCTGATGGGCTGAAAAAAAGAACAACAGAAAGCCACACATCGTGTCAATGACTGCAAGATGTGTTTATTGATGTATTAACCCCATTACCTTTTAGGGTGGCACATATCCAGGTCAGCTGACCACAGTGGGCATGCAGCAGCTATATGATCTTGGCATGAGGCTAAGGAAAAGATACATGCAGGATGTGGCCTTCCTTACCTCTTCCTTCAACCTTAAAGAAGTTTAGTGAGTTCTCCGCAACCTCTGTAATTGACTTTTTCTTGAAATACGCAAGTATTTGGAAGTGAATATGCTATTTGCTGATAAATAGGAAATAGGCCTTAAATTACACTTCAGACAGCTCACTATGTTGTAAATATTTAAATGTGAACTATTCCAAACATTGCACTTGTCTAAAGTAAAATTATGAAGTCAGTTTTGTGACTAAACACAAAAAGCAGAATAGATGTAACATACTGAAAATGGAACATTTACAGTTAGACTATAGTTTAATACACCATACAAAGGCATCAGAATTTTACTACTGCATGTGACTAAGTAAATGTTACTACCTAACACATCTAGTTATTGGCCTGGAAATTCTATATCAGTGCAGTCCTACTTTGTCTTACAAAGCAATTTTAATAATTAAACTACTGACTTCAAGTTTGAGTTTCAAGTCTCTTCTGCCACTACAGCATTCGTTCAACCAACATTGTTCGCACCATTGACTCAGCCAAGTGTTTGGTAGCAGGGCTCTTCCAACAGCAACAAAAAGGTAAAGACAAACTCACTGTGTGCTTAGGCATTGTTTACAGCTTGTATTACATTTGATCTTATAACTGCTAAGGAGCCTTATTCATGTCAAAATTAATACACCTCTGCAGAAACATACAGCTACATTAGTCCCCAAACATCCCAAAACAAACTCAGGATTATTGTTTTTACAATAGTTGACAGTTGTTTCATAAAACATAAGGATGTATCCTTAATATACACATACATACACTACACTACACAAGAAGTTAGGGATGTTTGGCTTTAGGGTGAAATTTCAGGTTGAACCTAAAATTCACTTTTTACATGTGAACTTAATGTGTCCTTCTCTAAACTTTTGAATGCACATGTCTAACTTTTCAATGTTTCAGTACTTAACCCACACTGATGAACGCTTCATTGTGAACAGTCATTGTGCCTCTGCATGAACAACACAGGCCTAATTTTATCTTCATAGACAACAATGCTCCAGCTTATCGAGGTCGCATCATTAGGGAACAGCTGCTGAAGACTGGGGTACCTCACTTTCTCCAGGCCTGAATTCCATAAAAACCTATTGGATCCACTGAGTGCCCGTGTAGAGGCTCGTAATTCTGCAACCCAGAGCCTCAATGACCTGAGGGCCACCCTTCAAGAAGAGTGGGATGCCAGGCCTCAGCAGACAATAAGTCGACTTGTGAACAGAATGCAATGTCGTTTTCAAGCTGTAATTGATGCTCAGGGGGCACCTGACAATTTATTGAGACATTGACGTTTTTTGTTGGGGTATACCCACCACTATTGTTTTAATAGACTGTTTGAGATGAGGAAATTACGTTTTTCAAACAATTTACCCGAAAGCCAAATATCCCTCACTTTTTGTGAGTTTATATATTTTGATATGAACAAAAATAAAGAAAGAACCATGTCATGCATACTGTAAATGCTTAGTCAACTTCATAACTTAAGTCATAACATAAGTCAACTACTTCATTTGTTTACGTCCTCTCCTGTTTATACAATGTGCTGGACCCATAATGGACCTAGTTTACACTTCAGCTCAGAGGAGAATCAGCAGTTTGCCTATTTACATACATCAGACAGCATTGTTGCTTAATTTAGCATTTGTGACAAATTCACAGACAATTTATTTCCATGTTAATTTTGGAGTGAACTGTTGTGTAGTAATATATGCAATAATTTTTAAGATAAGCAGAAGAATTATGTCCCCTGAATGTATTCTGTATTGAAACGAGGACAAAAATGTTAATCCAGATGAAGTGGTGTTGTTCAAACAAAGTGAAGATTTGGGGAAATAAAAAATTTTTTTTGTTTTTTGTATTAATTTGGTAACTCTT
The DNA here is from genome assembly GCA_021613375.1 of Megaleporinus macrocephalus. Lineage (NCBI taxonomy): Eukaryota > Metazoa > Chordata > Actinopteri > Characiformes > Anostomidae > Megaleporinus > Megaleporinus macrocephalus. The sequence goes on along the minus strand of CM038709.1, from coordinate 34,074,551 downwards.
TCAGAACTGTTAATTAGGCTACGTGACACCTACATAAGCCTATCTTGACAACTGACATAACCCTACATAAATGTTTATTTAACTGCTTACCAATTAGCGTTATGTACCATGAAAGTTACTTTTTGACCAGTTTTGATCAAAGTTACCTAAAGAAGCCTATATGATGGATGATTGGAATATGTTTGTATAAATATGTATGTTTTTGTCACTTGTCATGGTAAGCTTATGTAGGTATCTTTAATTAGTACTCTACAGTAAAGCAATACCAATAATTCTTCTAGGCCAAAAATATTAAACTATAATACTTTGTTTCCTCTAGACATTGTGCCTATTCTCACAGAGAATGCAGAGAGAGAGATCCTCTACCCAAATTACTATGCATGCAAACTGCTGAAGCTGCTCAGTGGGTAAGTTCCACTGATGTGGAGGTAATACCTAATCTATTTACTTGTTTGTTTGTTTGTTTGTTTGTTTGTTTAATTACTGAATTGTTTTATGATAGTTCACATTAAATGGTTAAATGTATGGCATTGGAACTCCTCTTACCAGTATGGTAGCCATTTGACACCAGTCAAAAGCCCAGTCTACTCCAACGGCAAATTGCTGACAACCGAATAACTACATGTCACAAGACATATGCTTGCAGTATTGTGTAGAAAATTGCTTGTATATAAATACAATGGTTCTATTATTATGCAGTTACTTTTGGTACTACTCATCTATTACCTTTAAACAATTGCACATCGTCCCTTCTGTGCTTCACCATACTCAACATACTTATGACTGTTGTTGCTGAGGAAAGTATCAAATTAGAAGAATTAGAATTAGAAGTAAAAATTTTTTTAGGTCATCATTTGTCTTAGCTCAGTTTGTCGATTTCATTGTGTAGTGGAAGTGGGTCAAGCAGTGTAAGCCTATTTTCAAATTAAGTCTCTGCCCATTCACTTCTCCAGTGGAGCGTTACAGAAAGTACCAAACAGAGGTATAAAACAGAGTGAGTGTAGTCTTGTATGTTTCTGTAATAGAGAGTAATGTTGTAGTACTCGAGTCTTATTTGTCTTGCTGTTTGTTTGCTCATTGGTTCTAAAACATTGTGTGACAGCAGGTGGTAATGTTATTATTAAGTTTTCAATTTCTAATAAAAATTAATGGATATTGTTAGGTTTTGTGTTCAGTCTCAGCCATAGACGCTCTCCCCACATGTAGATGGAGAGTCTGATATCTTTAGTGTGTTAATCTGGCCACCCTGTCAGGATTCTACCATTTACATTCTGATACATTCTTGGCATATATTTGCGCTGGTCTGACGAGAATCGAATTTTAAAGTTCAGAGTTTAGAGCCCAGTGATCAGTAGTCTCAGCCACAGCCCAGTGGAACTGTTCGTGTTGTGACTCCAGGGTTAAGATTACACCTCTTTCTGTACATCATGCTTATCAGCAGGTTTGGGATTGGTTTTGCATGTCAGTCAGATTTCCTTTTCCTGTAGTAGTAGGTGTTTTTGGCCATGTTGAGTGTAGGGAGAGTCTGCTACCTTTTGTCAAAGTACAGCATTGCAAGACTAATATCATGTAGACTTCAGATGGCAACGAAAAAACAACAGAGGACAACCTCACTTCATTTTTTCCCTAAAGTTACAGCACAAAGCATTTCTTATTTTTTTATCCTGTTTTATTTTATTGTCTTAGTCTTGATCATTGCCACTCTTGGTTTTATGTGGTCTTGACTGGTCCTGGTACTAAGTCCTGGTTTTAACTTGATTCAATATGTCCAGACTCTGGTCTTGAACTTGACTACATCTCTAGTAGGTGACTGGGCTGAACAATTTAAAAATATTGCAGTTAGTGCATTTTTTTTTATATGACATTTCTGGAAATGAGCACGTCTTTTCAGTAAAATTGAGCTTCATTTAAAAACAGCTTTAGTTGAAGTGATCCTGTTTAACCACCTGAGTGGCTTAACTGTGTGATGGACTGATTGTGATTTTTCCGTCACTGGCTCTGCAGTTATCGCTGGGCTGAGTCGTCTACATTGCCAGACATTGCTGCAGACCTTCGCAGCATTCAGAACGCTTTGGGCATCCAGTCCCACCAGCGCCTCGATTTCATCCTCATCAGAGACGACATGGTGGCTAGAGAGGTTAAGCAACATTACACCAACATATGATTTCTGACATTGTCACTAGTATCATTTATTTCACGTCAAGATAGTGTGTGTGTATATACTACATGAATCATGTTAGCTTTGGCAGATCATTACATCAGTATGAGTTTGGTATTTGGCTCTAGTGTCAATATGATGAGCTATCATAATTTGTGTCTTTAGGGAAGATTGTTCACATCTCCGCTACAAAAACAATAACATAAACTTTGTTTATACTAAAATATATGCATCAAAAATTATCAAAATAGGCTGTTAGCTGTGGCAAATTTATTTTCATGCAAATTGGTTAGGAGCTGATATCAGCTGTGTTAAATTGAAATACATTTTCTAATATCAGTGCAGAAAAATTTAAATGTATTCAGACAAGGTAGGGAATCTTAGTATGAATGGGAGTGGCCACTCGATTTTATTTTTGTCATTGTTAAATGCTTTCATTTTCAGAGATGAGGTAGGACAGTACACATCAGCTTGATGTTAGCCAAGCAGAACACAAATAAATGCTTTTCCAAGTGACTCTGTACTTAATAACCTCCTTTTCCACAGAGCATTTTTCTGAACAAATTAATTTACTCAGGATTTATATAACATAGTTAAGTCTACAGTCAGCTTTACATAGGGTAACTGACTCAGGAGCACACAGCCTGTAAAAATAACTGACATGGCACATTAGGACAGGACTACAACCACGGAGATATGCCATTATAAATTACATTACCCTCCCTCCTTATGTAAACCTGTTCTATGCAAATATGACCTTATATTGGAAAATATCTTGATAGCTGTTATAATTCAGAGATATGGTCAGATAAGAGCATGACCAAAAGCACATTCTACTGTTCTATGTATATAAAATATCAATTGTATGTCTTATGTTAGGTTGTGCCAGTACACATTTCTTAATGCTGCTTAGTTAAATGTATTTGTAAAACATGGTCTCAACCTTAATGTATTTTTTAAATACATTTTTTCTCTACAATAAACTATGAAGAAAAGCATCAGTATTATAAGTGCTGTACAATATTATTTACATGTTTGGCTTTACTGGTATTAGTAGAATTGACCAAAGAGCTGCACTTTGTTTGCACTTAAATATAATAAATTGTTATTTAGCATTTTAGAGTTTTGAGTAAATTAATAAAAGGAGAAGGGGGCCTATGTTTTATATTGGTTTGCTCTCATTGTATCCCTGTGTCCCTGTAGACACATGGCCTACCATGTCCTGCTGTGCTGGACAGCTGGAGGGCCAAAGTAGAGCAGCGGGCTGTGGACATGATCTACCACATATATGATCCGGGAAACAGGTAAGCCACCCTAAGATGAATTGACAGCAAGTTTAAGAGTGACATATTTTGAAATTCTCAATAAGCTTCAGAGCTACCTGTGCAAAGGTGCAGCATATTTTTTTCTGTCAATCACCAGACCCACTAACCGTTTTTGGAAGTGGTAGCGCCAAAGCCTCAAGGATGGTAAAGGGGCGGGGTGAGCAGTGATTCACTACCATTTAAAGAAACAGGCACTCAAACCGCCCATTCTGAACAGGGCTGTTTAGACAGGGTGCCTTCTCAGGTGCTGCGTTGCTTGGTCCTTGTGTCATTTTGACCAAAGGAGTATGCAGAACATGATTGTTTAGAATCACATGTATGCATTGCTAACATGTGTCCTTTTAAATTTTACAAATAAATAGCCTGTTTTTGTACAAACTTTATTCCAAAAAGGTTGCGACAGTAGTGTAAACTGCAATAATAAAAACAGAGAGCAGTAATTTGTATACTGTTGACAGTACTGAGTTAAAAACAAGAGTAAATACACAGAAGATAAATATACACAAATACAAGTAAATTAGCTGCAACTTTAAATATCTTGTCCTTGCTTTGCTTATTTTGTTAAGTACAGGTCGAAAGGATTTGCAGAAAACACCTGTCTATTATATTTACAGCTTTTTGTAATTGGATTTGTAAACAAGCTATTTAATTCAAGCATTCAATTATGCAAAATTTCAAAAGCTTCCCCCCCTTGTGCCTGATCAAACTTTAAATAATAACTTTAAATTTAAATAAATTAATTTTTAAGCTCAATGGATTTTATAATATCATATTAAGCCTGAACAATAGCACATTTGTAAAAAAAAAAAAAAAAAAAAGTTGCATGTTAAACAGAAAATCCATGGTTTAGTGGTGCATTTAGGCCTCTAAGCACGTTGAACAAACCATTTGATTAAACAGCTGGAAAAAAGGATATTGACAAGTGTTGACATCATCTGGTAATGATGTTACTGCTAGCACATGTAAAAAGCTGTAGCATTTAAGACTTAACAGAACATTCAATTAAGATGCTGGCGAATAGGAAGCCAATTTCTGCCTCATTTGTAGATTAACATTATTGGCAACAACTGCTTTTGATCCGTTGTTAGGGTTTCTCTTGTACTGGAACGTAAGCTGGTAAATGTACATTGTGGGGGGCGTTTGAGGTAAAGTCTGGCTGACCTTTAACATACTGTTTAGAACCTACTTGGGAAAATCTGTAAGCAAAACATGAATTAGAACATAGCTATTGAATTTTTGTGGGTTGAATTAAATTCCAGGTTAGCTTTATTTTTCTTCTTCTTCCCACTAATGAAAATGTTGACATGACCAGACAGGTACAAAATAATATGGCTTGAAATGATCAAAATATAAATAGCAGTGTATGAACACTTACTGGCTAATTTAAACAGAAGGAGACACCGGTATTAAGAGTGTTTTTAGTTGAGCATCTTCTGAAAGACAGAAGTTAGTGAGACCTTTACCGAAAGGTTATGATGGGATGGTGGTGTTTTTGTATTCAGGGAGAATCTCCAGCTGTGTGTTGGTCCTTTCATCCACACACTCCTCAACAACATGGAAATGAAGGCCCAGGGTAGTGCCTTGGATAAAGACAGGTAAGGCTGTTGATATTTTTAGCACTAAAACACATAATGTCAAAACAAACACTGGAAATGATGCATTTTGTAGGCCTTGACAAAAGGCAGTTGCATTTGTATTTTAATAATCACACAGCAAGGGAAAAGGCAGGGGATCCTGGCCATCTTTCTGGAGATATTGGAGTCCAAGATTCCATTACAATCAACAAACTGTAGTTAGTTTTGTTTGCTTTTTCCTTCTTTTTGCCTGCTCAGTGGTGGGAAATAGTCCATTCTAAGACTTGAATACTGCAGCCCTCTAGTGTCATTATCAGAAAGTAAAACTGCTACAGTTTGGCTAGTCATTATAAGATTATGTGTTTGTCCTTAAGATATTAAAAAACAATGTAACCACGTGTGATTCAGCTACATCTATTTTGAAATTTTAGAATATGTGTTTTTTTTGCTCCCAAAAGCTTGAATGTCTTATGTAACTATTTTACTTTTAGATGAAAGATTGTTTGTTTTATTTAGTTTTTTAAAGTAAACATGCAAAATGTCATGTGGTGTGACAGTATATAAACAAAGTATGTAAAAGTACAAACATTTATGAAATAAACTGTAACACATGAGACTATCAATAAAATCTTTTAGCATTATTTTATACATCCTTACATAATATAAGTTTTTAAAACGTTTTTTATATTTTGTCTCACGTTCAGACAATTTATGCAAATTCATTTCAGATAAATTTTCTAAAGGCATTTAATATATTTTTACTAATAATATTTCAACAGTATAAAAAATACGGTATAATGGATTTTGTGAAGGTTCAGTTAACTGATCCTGATATGGTTTATAAAGCACTCCAAAACTGTATGATAAAATCATTTAGATAAGTACAATGTAACATTGTGTTGTTTTGCTTTATTTACTTAGAGCCCACAAAAACATTAGATGATGGATGAATGAACAAATTAAACAATTGCATTATATCACATTACTAGTGTCTTTGTTTGTGGTGCAAGGAAACTATTCCTGTACTCAGTGCATGATACCACGCTGATGCCCTGCTTGATGGCGTTGGGTGTGTTTGATATGAGATGGCCACCGTATGCTGCTGACATTACCCTGGAGCTGCACCAGCACCGGCAAAGCAAGCAGCACTATGTCAAAGTCTCATACATTGGTCAGGTGAGAATAACCACAAGTACACAAACAAATGTTTTGACAAAACATTTAGTTTTGACCTCTAAATCTGAGGTTAAAATCACTTCTACATGTTTGAATACCTAAATATACCTCCTTCATATTTGTATCATTCTTCCACCAGTTGTAAGTAACAATTACTTTATGCAGTTCTTTACTCTAGTTATTGTTCGTTGCTTAATTTTTCCTTCCTTGCTATAGACAATGAAGAAAACATAACAACTAATTATGCCCAAATCACAGCCATGAAGTTATCTGCAAAGTGCATTAATGGCTGGTTTTCCAGATTGAGCTCTATTGTAATGCAGTGGTTCAGTATTCTTTAAGTGCTGACTGTATTGACAGTATGCTTAGAAAAGAATGTCTGGATGCAGGTGGAGATCATACAGATGTCTTATTGCACCTAGTGTATACACACTTATAATCTTTTGTTCTAAAGGTTAGCAGTTGTGCTTCTGAATAACTCTGCACAGAAGCTTGTTTGCGTTTGGCTGAGCTGCGCGTGCAATAGCTCATATTAGCCGCCGTCTAAAGACAACTAGCCTGAGAAACTAAAATACAAAACAAATGGGCTGAATGTGTTAAAGTGCAAATAAGATCTATTTTGTTTCTCACAGAATGAGCAAACAGTGATGCCTGACAGGCTATTAAAAAGTATTTTTCAAAGGTATTTTGAAAAAGTGATGGCAGCATGGAGAATTTTATTGCATCACTTAGCAGCTGAAACTTTCAGTTCTTCCTCACATAATTCAGCTGATTGTAGCCCAGTCTGAGTTACTCTTTTTCATTTATGAAGATCAGAAAACTGCATATTACATCTGAATTATATGTAAAAAAAATAAATAAATAAATAAATACAGCTTGTTAAAAAACTTCACAAACAGCTGACATAATTTTTTACTTGATTACCTAGTAAAGAAATGGTTGTTCGTCAGCTTTGGCTCATAGTGTGCATGCTGATTCAGTGGTTGCTCTTCTATATATATGTTGGTGCGTCTCTATAGGATCAGAAGATTCCTGGCTGCAGTGACATTTACTGTCCACTGGAAGAGTTCAAGCAAGCACTGGCCATGTATGCCTTGTCTGAGGAGACCTACCACACCCGCTGCAACAGCACACAAGATGTCCCCAGCCAATCACCTCGCACCAACTCACGCCTCTGAGAACATGGCAGCGTCCTCCACCCATCTGCTCTGCTTGTACATACAGTTATTTTGTTTTGTAGTTTACATGCAGAGAATCAATCCTCCTTTCTACAAGTCTTTATTTCATATTGTTCATATGTTTTATTGCTGCTTAATTCAGGAGCAAAATCCCTTCAGCTTTACAACTAGTAGTGTGATTTTTATCAAGTCTCCACAGACAATAAAGATTCAAGACCTCATCATGGGCAAGAAAGGGAGACCGCTTAAAAAGTGAACGTATTTATTGTTAAAGAAGCAATGTCTCACTCTTTCACTCAGGAGCACACAGGATTTCATGTACATTTCCCAGTTCATGCAAAAGGAATGTGTGTGAATATGTGCATCATGCACTGCCTCTATTGGGGGCATTTTACTATAGTGCTAGTTTGTGTGTGTCTGTGTTGTAAAAGAAAACTTGGGTGGATTCCCTACTTTATTGCTGTGTTAGAATGAGCTTTTGTTCCTGATGCGTTGTTTTTGGAGCTGATGAAAAAAAGTGTGGAAAGGCATGGTGTTAATGTTATAAATAAATAGGTTAATTGACTTTCAGTGTTATTATTCATGATGACTTTGTCCAAGAGAGATTTCAACAACAGTTCATTTGCGATAGCTTTTGCCAAACTTGATGGTAGTATTTATAACGTTATAACGAGATAAAACATTTTTGGAGGACACACGCAAAAAAACGTTAAAATGTTATATTAAGTATTCAGTACCTAATATGGATCAATTACTTTGTGTAGAGTCTTTGGCCATTTTTTTGTATTTAAAAAAAAAAGCTTAGATATTTACCGATATATTTAATGATGACAGCAAGAAACTAAAGTACGAGTGGTCAAGGTCTTTTGTATATTTTCCCTGTGTTGGTGTTAGTTTCTCCTAGGTGCTTTTGGTTTCCTCACACAGTTCAAAGACATGCCAGGTGAGTCAGGTAAGTTGTAGATTACCCCTTGGTGTGAGAGAAAGAGAATGGATGTCTGTGTGTCTGCCCTTTGATGGACTGGTAACCTCTGCAGCATATTAGGATAGGCTCCAGCAACTCCCAGCGATGCAGGAGAATAAGCAGTTTAGACGGTGAATGAATAAACTATTTAGAGCTGTTTATGATTGTTTTATAATGATCATAGGGTCACTCAAAGCAAAAATACCAAATCAGCTAATGGTCAAAAATGTTGAATATCGTGTCCTACCCTACATAAAAATATGCTGCTGTGTATAATATTACTATAATATTCACAAAAGTAGTTCTTCTTAAAATTGCAGGTAGGATATTTTGATGGACTGAATTAGATAAAGTTGGCTTCTTACTCACCAGTTTCTTGTTTGAGTTATTCCTTTTCACCTTAAATGGTGCAGCAGTTTCATTCTGGCACGTTCAAACAAAAAATTCAAACAAGAAACTGGCAAATCTCAATATTAAATGTCACCAGCATGAAAGGAACTGTAAGAAAAGAGTTTACTAAAAAAAAAAAAAAACCTATAATTTGTCTTTAGTGAAAAACTGAAAAACTGGACACCTGACCGTCTCATCTATTTGTGCCCGTTCAGTCAAAAGTGCAATTACCATTTCTGTTCATCCCAAAGTGTTTAGTGGCCGTAGCTTTGTGCACAAACCCTGATTTCATTAGACCAGAAAGTGAAGTATGATTTGTCAGTCCAAAAAAACATTTCTATTCTTCCAGAGTCCAGTGTTGGTTTGCCTTGTACCACTATGTATAGTTGCACTTAGTGAGCTTAAGATTATATGTAGCTGCTCAGACATGGAGACCCATTTCATGAAGCTCACAACGCGTAGCTCTTGTGCTGATGTTGGTTCTAGAGGCAGTTTGGTACTCTCTAGTGCGTGATGTGGTGTGCTCAACTCTTGGAGACTTGTAAACAAATAGGATCAGTTCTTCTGCTTGTTTGTAATGAGGCTCTGCAGACACATCAACTCTGTGTACAAAAAAAAACTTCAGTGATTTTTCTTGGACAATAACTCATGTGAAGGGTAAAGATAATGATCCTTCTTTACATATTTTCAGACTCAGAAATAGTTTTATAACTTCCTCCAACCATATTAGCTTGACAGCCTTTTTTCTGCAGCATAGCATTGTCATAGAGGTGTCTCTCACAGGTAGGGTCCATTGTATATACCCTTCTTATCAGAAGTCTCAAAGACATAGCTAATGTTTTGTTTATTATAAAAAACATGAACAATTTAAGAAATTCCTCTGCATGTTAACTGCATAATATCTGAAAATAAGGCAATCCAACTAAAAGCTTGAAACAAACATATTGGAGTTAAATGAGATATTGAATGGAGATGAACTGAAAAAAATGGCAAATGCTTTTGTCTAGTTTTAATACTGCTGGATTGAGACTAGTCCACTGACCGGAAATATCCATCCAACAGCATCCTTTGACCGCTGGTGAAAGACTAGAGGATTACCGACACAAACTGTGCCACAACAGTTGTCTCTGATATTATATCTACAATGTGAACTAACAAGGTGGAAGTGTCTAATAGACTGGACATTACACATATTGTCCACTTTATCAGCTCCACCATACAGGAACACTTTGTAGTTCAACAATTACAGACTGATTCACTGCATACATTGATTATCCCCTATTTCTCCTGTTCTTTAACAGTCATGATCTCCACAGGACCACCACAGAGCAGGTACTTTTAAGGAGTTGGATCATTCATTCATGATGGTGGTAAGTGTGTGGTGGTATGAGAGTATCAGACACAGGAGTGCTGCTGGAGTTTTTAAACATCTGATTGCCACAGCTGGATTGAGAATAGTCCACCAACCAGCAACATCCAGCCAACAGTGTCCTGTGGGCAGCGTCCTGTGACAACAGATGCTACACAATGGACCAGCAAGGTACACATGTCTAATAGACTGGACAGTGTTTAAAAACTCCAGCAGCACTGCTCTGTCTGATCCACTCGTACCAGTACAACACACACTAACACAACACCACCACGTCAGTCGCTCCACTGTCAAGAATGACCCACCACCCAAATAATATCTGCACTCAGGCTGGTACTGCGGGGGTCCTGATCATTGAAGAACAGGATGAAAGGGGGACAAAGTATACGGAGAAACAGATGGACTTCCGTCTGTAATTGTAGAACTACATAGTACATAAAATGTACAATGAGTGTAGAACCCTTTAGGATTTTCTGTTTCTGCGTAAATTTGACCTAATTTGACCTAAAACGTTATCAGATTTTCACACGAGTAGGTAAACAGAACCATTTTTTTTAAAGAACAGGAATCTATTAGTTTTATGTATTAGTTTTATAGTTATAACCACTCTTTAGAGATGGTCATCAGACTGCGCATCTCTAAAGAGTGGGGACTCCACTAATTCCCAGTCAGACTGTGTACAAATAGAGGAAATTCAAGACCATCTTTACCCTTCCCAGGAGTGGTCCAGCATCCAAGATCTCTCAAGAACTCTCACGGTCTGCTGTAAAACAATTATGTAAAACTGTGTTGGTTTATAGATTTGTTCTGTAGCTTATTCTTTATTTTCTGTTTGGTTACACAATTTTATATTCATCACCTGAATTCTAAGAAGTACTTTTTACAATGTCTTGTTCGATCCTGGCAATCTTCAACATTACTGTATTTTTCTATGGCTAGTCTACCAGACTGCTGTGCAAGTTTATTGCTTTGGGTAAAGTAAGAATGATATGAATCTTAGAAAATTAGTTTACATGTTTATTTAATGTGGCAAGGTAATGAAGGAACTAACTCATGGATTCAGATGGCAAAAAATAACACTGGCCATGTACTGATCAGGGACATCAACTGTCCTTCAGAGAAGACGTGCTGTTTTATCTTTACCCAGTCCATTTCCTTGGTTTCCTTCAGCCTGCCCCACTGTATGGCTGTCAGTAATGCAGGCCTGTGTTATTGTTGTACTATGCAAATCAGGCACCCCTATTCTGTTGTAAATTTTTTCAGCATCAGGGTAACAGAAGTGGGACATCTATATGGTACCCCTATAGTAGCTTTTATGGCATCCCATTCTAAATGCATAGGCATTAATACAACACTGGGTCCATTTTGCAGTTTCCATTTTTCTTGGAGGGCTTTCTACAAAAAAATTGGGAATTATTTACAATTTGTCCAGAAGAGCATTTGGTCAGACACCATGTTGGAGAAGAGGGACTAGCTCACTATCACTGTTCTGGTTCATCCCAAAGGTGTTTGACTTGCTACTGAGACACAGTCATGTTGGAACAGAAAAGATTCTTCCTCAAACAGTTCAAAGCAAAGCGAAGTGGAAAGCTCACAATGATTTAAAATGTCTTTATATGCTGAAGCATTAAATAAATTTACCTTCACTGAAACTAAGGTGGCTAGGTCAACCACTGAAATATAAACCCATAGCATCCATTAACCCTCCATCAAACTTTACAGTCAGCACAATGCAGTCAAGCAGGTAACATTTTTCTGGCATTCGCTAAAACTAGACTTGTCGATTAAATAGGAAAGCATGACTCTTTACTCTGCAGAACTCTGGACTCCAGTGGCGGCACTTTACACCACTACATCTGATACTTGGCATTGTACTTGATGATGTAAGGCTTGCATGATGCTCCTGGCACATTTTTTGTGCTGTTGTTGACATCAGAGGAGGATTGGAACTCTGAGTTATTTTACGTAGCACATGCCTCAGAAAATGACGACCCTCCTCTGTAACTTTACGTGGTCTATCATGTCATGACTGAGTTGCTGTGGTTCGTAAAGACTTCCATTTTTTAAATACTACTACTCAGATCTTATCATGGAATATTTAGGAGAGAAGGAATTTTAATGGACTTCCTGTAACAGTAACAGTACCATGCTCAAATTCAGCAACCACTTTAGGACAAGCTATTGTTTCATAAATATTTGTAAAGACAGAGTGGATGACCTATTGCTGGATTTTATACAGCTTTGGTGATGACACTTAATGAAACATCAAAATTCAGTGATCAAGAGGTGTGTCCCAATACTTCTATCCACATAGTATATATATATGCTAAATATAGAGCTTTTGTCTTTATTGCAGCTGCCATTCTTCTCTGCATACCTGCTTTCAGTTTTTCAAAGAAATCAGCAGAGATATTATTCCACACAAACAGAATTAAGTCTTAGAAACTGGGTGCATTATCTTCTCACAATCCAAGTACTACAAACACATTCATTGATGAGGCCTATATTTTGGGATGGCCATGTTTAGGACACCAATTACATTCTTGACATGATTTTTCTCATGTCCTATAAATGATGCACAAGCATAAAAGCAATTTGTCCTAAAGTCTGTTCACTAGTGTACATGTTTACTCAATCTTTTTGTGTTTCGTGCCAGTGATTAGACATCTTATACTTGGTTACGGAGAATGGTGCATCAATGTGCAAGGACATGTCTCAGTGGTATGACAATATATCAGGCAGTCACAGAGTAAAATGTAAAATTTATTCATATCGATATTGGTTTTTTTACAGCTTGAATTCATTTGTGGTTTCAGACTTTTAAAAAAAATCACATTAAAACTTTGAATAAGTTCACTCCAATATATCCTGTGGAAGCTTGAAATCTAAAAAAAGCTGAGTCTGAAAAGGACGTTACCGGTTATCTTAAAAACGGTTTCGGACTACCTTAAAAAGAAATTCCAAAAAGAGCAATTTACGGAAAACTTCTGCCATTTTGAAAAGTCACATTCAGGCTTGAGGTTCCCTTATTTTAAAATCCTGACAATAACTACTATTAGTTCGAAAGATGACAAGAAAAACAGATGTTTCTCCAGAGACCTGCCTATCAGCAGAGACCTTATTGTTCTAAGAACGCAAATATGCAAAGCATGGCATGTTTCATCCACAATCACCAATTTCCTGGTCAACAATATATCTTATTTTATTCCTGCTAACCATCCCTCTTTAGTCGAAAGAAGATACAGTGCCTCTAAATTCTGTCATCTGTTTGCTAATACATTATCAAATCACCACAAATAATAGGTAGATCACAAGGTCCACCTCAGCAATCATTCAAGTACATCCCAGTCCATCTGATCACTCAACAAGTATTCTTAGGTTTAAAAACAAAGCTACCATTTTAAGTGCACTGAAGATTACGCTATTTATAAAAAATAACTGTAATAATAATAACAATAATAACAATATTATAATTGCAGTAATTACAATAGTAGTAATCATTTTAAAGCACTCTACACAATCCTCATTTACAAATATCACCATGACCAACAGGCTTCACCCCCTGAGAGAAACATCACTGGTTCAAGTTTCCCCATCTGTAGCAACTGTAACATCTTTAGTTTGGTTATTTAAATAACAGTTACGATTACTGTACGGAAAAATCACACAATACCAATGACCATAATTACATCTATTAACTGAACCTCATTCTCGTGTGACATTCTTGGTATTTACAGTTGTCAGATTTAAAGAAGTACATCCATCCTCTTCGCTGCTTCTTACCAGTATTCTCCACCTATGGAGACAGCATACAATCAACATAAGCATCTAATTTAAATATAACACAAAATTTCTCAGCTAGTTTTCTCCATGATATCTAAATAGACACACAGCCAAGCAAGCTTTTCTATGGTGTAGGACATCAAGAGCTGCTAAACAGCCATAATGTGGTAGAATAACTAACAGCATAATTAAAAAGTGACAGAGGAATGACTTCTAGTAAGCAGATCAATTAAGTGCAAAAAACATTACTCTAGGTCTTCTAGAACTCTTGGATAGGTTGTCTACAATGGTGAAGGCAGCACTAAAGCAGGGATTCCTTTTAAACGAGTCGCTGTGAAACCCTTCTGTGTTTCAGAAGGGTTCAATATCAGCGTTCAATTTAAAATGACCAAAGGCGTTAATGCAAATCTCTGTTAGTGAGAAAAAAGAACTATGACATATTTGGTTCAAATTAAGAGCCTAGCTCTAATAGTCACTGTTCTACAATCAGGTATCTGCAGAAACATGTAGTGAGCATTTGTGCGTTTGGATGTTACCTTAAGACGCAGCAATACACTGACGACATTTGTAGAGTTTTGGGTTGTGTGTTCTTATGTGACTCCTCACATTTTTCTGTCTGAAGAACGTCTTACTGCACAACTGGCAGAATAAAAAAGAGATTGGAAGGTTAGTAGTGTTTTGGTAGCAAGTAACTATATGTTCTGTTACTTTTGGCACAAAACCAACAAAGTAAAAATGATCATGAAACTCCACAATGGTTTGCACTTACAGGGCATGGCCAGTGTTTCCCTTCAATGTGCCTCATTCGGTGCATGATGAGGGAATCACAGTCCCTGTAAGATGCTCTACACTGCAGGCATGTGTGGACGCCACCAGTGGACTGAGTGTGAGCACCCTTCAGCTGCTTGAGGCGGGCTCGCCGGATAGATTCTAACATAACGGTGCGTCGGCTGCTCACTGGATACAACTTGTTTACATTCTTTAAAAAGAAAAAAATATATACTTAATGAAAGTGTTTTATTTATGAGATCCCTTAACTTAGCAAAGTTTTGTGTAGAAACTGTGAATGAGCTCTACTAGGTCTAAGGGACACTGGCCAAAACTTGGTCTATGTGCCTCCTACAGCACTGCTGAAGTTTAATAACTAAAACAAAAACATAAATAAATTTAAGAAACACTATAAACAATACTGCACAGTGTTATGTCAGAAAGACCTTTTAAACCAAAGTATGTTAAACTGACTTCAGTCTTAATATACACAATGTCATACCTTTGTCTTTGGTGGCTCTCTTTTAACCTTGCAGCTCCTTTTGCTCACTTTGTGCTGTGTGGAACTTTTGTTGGATTTTGACTGCTGGGACACCCTTGTCGCTTTCTCTTCCTTTTTCACTCTGACAAGCATCCTTTGAGAAAACGGAGTTGACCTGTTGCCAAGACCAGCCCAGTGAGGTCCATCTAAACCAGTCCTGTCTGGCATAATCCTTGCTCTAATCCGATCTTTTCCAACAATGGAGGGTGACATATTGCTATGAGATGCACTGCTGTGGGAGAAGGATCGTGTCAAACAAATGTCCACACTGTCCTCCTCCCTCTTAAGTCCACTTGGTGGACGACACAGCCCAAAGAGAAAGCCCTGGTCCAATAGTTTGACAGGAGGTTTGCTCTGACGTTTTCCCAGATCAGAGACATCAGTAGTTGGGAAGGGCTGGGTCAGGGGTAGAGGATCTGCTGGCTCTTCTTTGATGGCCTTATACAAAGGATGGTTGTGGTAGTGTTGGGGATTGGTGCTGGAAGCATTCCAACATCTGGCGCTCTGAAAAACTTCAGTTTTTTCCTCCACCCTCTTTCGTTGGGTCATGCTCTTTTTGTCCTCATGGGTTCGGTTTCCTTTACCCACTTTACTTCGGTCTGGTTGTAACCTGGCTGTTACCTGAGTACAGTTGTGTTTTGTCTTTTCTTTGACTGACTTAAGTCTTGCACCTTTGCGTTTGTCTGTGGTGCGTCCAATGTTGTAGCGCAAGATGCGCTTTGTCTCTGTAGTTGTGATTCTTAATGGACGATCAATTGGAGGACCAGTCTTTGTGGCTGATTTTTTCGTTGTGGGTGGAGCCACCATTTGCCTCCTGCGGGCATGCTGTGAGATGACACATGCAGCTGGTTCCTGTTGTGTTCGCAGCGTCCCTCTTTGAGTACCATGGACTTCTTTTACTGCAATTTTTTCTTTGGCTGCAGGTCGGGTCAGTGGTTTGCTTGGGCCACCAGTAGTAGTTGATCTTAGCGGACGATCACTGGGAGTTCCCCTTGAATCTGTCTGCATCAATGACTGGCTGCGTGTAGCCCTAACACTCAAAAGCTCTGTCTGTCCAACTGCATCTCTCCTCCTCTTTGACCTTTTCTCCAAAAGGGGTTCTGGGGATTCCACTTTCATCACTTTCTTCAGAAGATCCATTCTGGTCATGTCACAGAGGGACAGGGAGGAGCTAACTCCTACAAATTCTCCCAGACCTCTTCCAAAACCCCCAAGAGCTTGTGCGCGAGGTTTGCGTCGGGCCGTTAGTGAATAATCACTCACCTTCAACTTTCTAAGGCGTTTCTTTTGGCCCCAGCCTGACAACTCCTCTGGCCCAGGCAGTAGAGACTTCCTCTGTAAGCCAAGGAAACTAAGAAGCCGATACTTTTCCTGAGCCCGAGGACTGTGCACTTCATCCTGCGGTACAGAACTGCACATTTCAGCCTGCACAGACTCTTGCTTCACCTTCACAGGTGTTACTGGGGTCACCTGAGATTCAGACTGTGACAAGGAGAAATCAGACTTTGCCCTGTATATCCGATGATAAGAGGAGGATTTTTTCTTTCTCTTGGAAGAAAGGTCAATTTTGGGCAGGAGTCTGCGTAGAGCAAGCGCAGCACCCGGGGAGGACCGAAGCAAGCGGCGGGACGGAGATGAGGATCTAGTAGAAGTGGAGGGAGAAGTTGAGATGACTGATGAAGGTCGAGGGGACAGTTTCCTTTTACTGGATGGAGATTTGAAGTCCAAGAGTTTCATCCTGCGGGTTGGGCTGCAAGGAAAGCTTTCATCCTTTGCCTGGAGACTGGAAGGAGCCTGGCTTTGGTACTGAGTAGATAATGGTCGATCGCAAACCTCTCTATCAGATTCATCTGTCCTCTCCAAACTGTGTGCTATGCTCTGAATGGGGGTACTCCAGGAAGACCCTGTAAGTCCCACTTGTTCGTTCTCTCGCTTCCTCTTAAATCCTGTTGTCCTTCCTGATGCAGAGCACTGATCTTTCCAGCTGTTAACAGAGGAAAGCATGGGCCTTTCTGAAAGTGTGCCTACAGGATTCAATTTGGAGCATGGCTGGCCTGACTCCTGCTCCCTCTGGATAGCAGAACAGGCTTCCAGGGCATGCCACATGCGAAGGTGGCGAGCCATTGCAGCTACTTCCGTCAGAGTGTCCAAAGGTAGAGTCAGAGTGGAAGTATAGGAGAACTCAAGCAAAGCAAGTAAGCTCTCCTCACTGAATCCTACACAACATAAATAAATATTGCATGAGTAGTGCATAAAAAAAACATCAACCAACATTTACAATAAATGCCCACTGTGTGTGTGTGTGTGTGTGTGTGTGTGTGTGTGTGTGTGTGTGTGTAAAACTATGTTTACTCTGGGAATGAGGAAATGTATTTAACAAGTCAGATTTAACTGATCAGCTAATACACAAATCTCCAGTGCTGTGGCTCTCCAAGACCCGAGTTTACCCCCTGTTATAGAGCTTCAAATAAACATGGTGTACTTTCTCATGTCTCTTCTATGCAACAATCAGGCTTTCTCCAGTCATATTCCACAGTAAATATATACCAAAAACAGATAGAATATGAGCACATTAAAACTATATTCTAACATAAAAATAAAACTGCTTATAAATAAACAGTATTATTTAAGAACAAAAGTTGTTTAAAATCTGCTTGCCTGTGAGGTCGACATGGGGTTGAGGGTCAGGGACAGAGTCCATTTCAGTAAATAACTCCTGAAAATACTCGCTTACAGCCGCCAAGACTGCTTTGTGAGCAACAAACGAGTGGCCATTGCCTGTTTTCAATGTGATGTCACAGAAAAGCCCTGCCTCTCGTTGGTTGTTGAGCTTGCTTAGAACTTCATGGCTGTGTGTCTTCATCATTCTTGAGATGTTCCCCACTTCTGAACACTAAAAGGAAACAGAGAATGAGGAATTTAAAAAACTATTTATTCTGAGCCAAAGCACTTAACAGTGTCAAAATCAATATTTTACCTCTGCTTTTTCAGTCTGCCTTAGATGGCATTCCTCACAGCTTAGAACAAAGTCTCTGACCTGAAAGTACATGCCTGAAAAGAAAAGAAAAACACTATATTGTGTATCAACAAACTTTAGGCTGAGATACAGTGATTCAACATTACCAGATAGGAGTAGGGTTGACAAAAAGGTTATAAATCACAAGACATGTTATCGTAATACTCAGCATAACACGTTTCATAATTGCTTTAATATTGTATCATGACTTCCATATCATGATTCAGTTCTTATTCCAGAGTGACCCAAGTTTGAGGAGAAAAATGCCTGTTGTCTGTACAAATTGTAAACCACTTGAACAGACATTATTAAACTCCTAAATAGGACTGAAAGATTTATAATTTTTGTACTGTGATCGCAAATTTAAAGAGGTTGTAAACAGCTTGTAAACCACCTGTAGCTGGGTTAGACCAATTGGTAACAACCCATGTATTGTGCACCATAACGCGCTGACCACATTCAAGGCTCAAGCTAGAAAATGTAGACACCCTAGAAATAAGACCTGGACCTCAATCTATAGACAAAGTATTGCAATTTAATTTGGAGTACTGGTCAGAAAAATCACAATCAGATATTTACCCACATTGTTCAGCCCTACTGTTAAATGTGCTACAGGCACTCCTGCAAGTATACCCAACCATCAGCCTACAGTCTGTTGCCTGTAAGACTGAGACAGGAGTTGCTTTTACACTGTGTTGTGCAGTGAAACAAACTGAAAGGAAAAGTTACTTAGCCACAATAGAAAGACATGTTTCACAAATTAAGAGGTTATGTTGGGAAAATGGGATAGCTGATTTCTTTGTTAAAGACCCAACCTGCATCTCATTAACCAAGACAACAGACACCTGGCTGCTATGTGGTGCACAGGAGAGTAGGGGGCATGCGTTTTGTAAGCTAAAAAATATAAAACACATGACATATCACGGCTCAGAAAAGTTCAGCAAGTTGACTTAAAAAAAGACTTTACATCAACAACGACGCAACATTTTTATTTTACTGTCAGAATACGACAGTATAGCTCTCCCGACTATATCGACTATACTTGCGCAATAATGCGCAAAATAAGGTTCGCGAATGCTCGTTATCAAGACCATTTTCAGTGATTAAGCAAAGAATAAACGCGTAACTTTCTGAAATTATGTCAGAATAGTTTTACCTTCCCACCAGTAGTGCTCGGCTACCAATCTGTACGTGTCCTCCAGGGTGTGGTGCGGCTTCCCGGGCGTTTTGGAGTGAAAGGCTTCTATGGACTTGAGCCTCTTGTCCTCAGCCAGCACCTCGCGGTACTGCACGCAGCCCTTCTCCAACTTTTTACGGTACAAGGAGCCGCCGATGATCTCGAAGAAAGGCGAGGAGGAAGAGGAGGAGGAAGAGGAGGAGGAAGAGCAGCAGCTTTTGGCGGCGCTGACGCCATTGAGGTAACCCGCGCTGGGTCTGGCATTGCAGAAAGTGTCATCGCCGGTACGCTGCGGGTTATATGTGCATTCACCAGCCATTTTTTCCACCGGCTTCCTTATTTCTCTCTCTCTCTTTCTCTTTCTTAAAGCGTAACTTTAGTCTGTATTTGTTTCCACAGAACGTATAAAGAAGACTACATCTGGATCCAACAACCGCGAGGCCAGAAGTGGTGCTTCAAAAACTGTTTCACGAACTTTATTATTATTATTATTATTATTATTATTATTATTATTATTGTTGTTGTTATCGCCCGTGCATGCTTGGGGACAGCACGAAGTCCAGTTGACGGTCTAAAAGTTATTGCAGCAGCCTGACACTGGCAGTAATACGGGACACAATGCAAGATTTAACCAGAGGCCGAGCTCTTTGATATTTTGTTGGAGCTAATCAACAGCTTTGGGCAGGCAGACGCACTTCCAAGGCATTTCCATCTGTTTTGGGGGCCACGATGCTCAACACAATCCCATTGTAGCATCATAGCAAGAGTCAAAGCTGTAGAAGCAGTAGCAGCGGCAGGACACCTCCAGTGGACATTCGCACCACTCCACTCAAAGTCCACCAAGCTGAACTACAGCACGACAAAACACATTCTGGTAGAAGTTAAATAGTGATTAAAGTTTTCCAGTTTCCAGTAGGAGGTTCTTCCAAACCCTACTGCGACGTTCGGTGAAGCACGCGTGTAACGCGGGCGGAGCGGGGTATTATTATGAATAGCAGATGACTTTATCGATATTGGCCTGCGTTCCCTCTCTATCACGTCTGGTAACTCCGCTCGACGAAGCAACGCTAAAACACCATCAACAGCTAAAAACAGAGACTCGTGCTGCTGGCTGACAGTTTCTCTGTCAGCTTCAGTTACATCAGCCGTGCGCTCGAGTGTGGATACGTTACTTAGCCAGCAGCTAGCACATCAGTCTCTCCTCCCGCCTATGATTGCGAGTCTAACTTGTGATTTCTTTAACTCGGTAAGTTAGCAACACGGCGCTGCCGCTTACCGTCGCCAGCATCGCCAGCCCGACGACCTCTCTCTATCTCTCTCTCTCTCTCTCTCTAGCTCGCTCACTCACTTACTCACTCTGCCTCGCTCGCTCTCTCTCTCACTCACTCACTCTGCCTCGCTCTTCCTTTGCGAGCATCAAAAACAGGAGAGGCTGGACTCCTAAACCGTCGTTGATCCTCTGCTGTCTCACCACTCGCTGCGTACCTTCTCTCCGGTGCGTAGATCCAGTCAGATGATCAAATAATCCAATTTTTGTTTAACTCGTAACCTTCTGCTGCTTACCATCTTCTTGTCAACCTAACTTCTCCTCGACGCCCAGTACCTCTCCCGCCCTCATTCACTGTCTATTAGTAGACTCTTTAAAGAGCCGCTACTACGGACACTCTGATTGGTCCTCCCTGCTGTCCATCAATTGCCTCGTTTTTTTCCCCCTCCACTTTTTTCTAGATCAAGATAGGTTGTTGACGTCAGCGTTGCCTTACCAAGTGAACCCTGTTAAGTTTATCATTATGTGCTAGGAAGGGTGTTTGGTTCTCAGCGTTTCGAAGAATTTTGGTTTTCAATTTCTCGCTATATTTTGATAACACACGTCCAGTTAGCCTGTTGTCCACAGTACACGCCGTACAGATTACCAGGCTTCTTTAACATCATTAATGCCTTAATGTGTGTTTCGTTTGGTTCTAATTCAACCCTCGCTTATCATATTTCAGTTTTGCCATAGAAAGTCTAATTTCTTAAATTACTTTACTATAATTTATTTCAGCTGGTATGTTGTCGGCACTTATTTGTAATAGATCTAAATCCAAAGGTGAACTATCAATCCAACACTGCATTACAACGGTACAACAATCAAAGCATTACTCTTATTGACTATGAATCATAGTTATTAAATAGGCAATCCACACATCCAACCTCGCTTTACTTTTACAATATATAATATGCATCATAATATTGTACTGTTTTGTGGTTTAATAAATTAAAAACAAAGGTGATTGTGGTTGTTTTTCAAAAATACTGTGTAAAATTTGTGTTTCACATATTGCATTGTGCTATATTCAATAAAACACACCTGATTACATTGCCTTTGTGTTGGAACATGCAGTTGGTCAGTCCTGACTACACCCACAATATGTTTGAAGAGGCATAATGTGATACAGTTTATCACAATAACAAAATATCATCATATTGCCCACCTCTACCTCTGAGACTTGTTTCTTTCATCTGATGTGCATACCAAAGATTAGATGCTACTTCATATACAATAGGGTGTTTATTGATGCTTTTGTTTTTTTTCTATGCAAGCTACTGTTTTTAAAGGACACAAAAGACCAGTACTGAAATTTCAGCAAATAAGCATTAACATGTATATGAGATGTCTATTAGAGCTAATATTGGGTAACTGTTTTGATGGGAATTTATTTCAGTGTGTTTTGGGGATTTAAGATTAAATGCTGTCCTCCTTAAGAGAGAGAGAGAGAGAGAGGAAAAAAAACTACTTAAACTGGCTTTTTAAGATGTTTTACATGTTAAGTTACTAGACTGGTGGAATGGACAGTATCCAGTATTCTTAGTGTGCATTATTGCTGTACAATAAGAGTGGCTACAAAAAATGGTTATGGCAAACTACAAATGTAGGTGATTGCATGTAACATTCCATTTAGATGTTTGCATAGACTTTATTTGTTATATTCTTGTGTTTTTCCTTATTATAAGAGCCTATTATGTACTTCCCTCAGTTTTGTGATAATAAAATACAGGCATTTAGCAAGTTTAAGTAGGTTTTGTTTTATTGTTTTAGTCCTGATTAAACTAGGATGTGGGCATTACAATCCAAGCTAAAAATGTTACCTAATACACAGTGGCCACAGTGTTTTATTATGTTGCAATTTATAAACATACTATTTACCTACGAGCATCTCACCCTTTTCTTATTGAACAAGAAGAGTAGATACACTTTCACTGCTGAAGGCATGGATTTTAGCAGTGGCCCAGGGCTTTCTAGAAGGAAAGCAAGTTCTAAAAGTTTCCTAAATTCTTTGATTATTTCCTTAATATATGACGAGACAGTGTGTGTTTTCAAATAAAATGACAATGTTAACACCTCTCTTCTTGTCTCGACACTTGGTATGGTGCAATGGGTAACACTACTGGCTTCCTCCCAGTAGACTGTGACTTGAATCCTCGGGCCAGAAAGCACCTGAAATTAGTTACCTCTGTAACATCATTAGACTGTGTGTCTTTTTTTAAATGAGTGCCTACCAAATGTTGTAAATGTAATCTAGGCAAAGCTTCTCTTTTGAAAAAATGTCAATTTTATTGGTAGAAGTTGATGAACAAACAAGTATAAGTTGTTTAAATGAATAAACTGTAGTAAGGTTTACTACAAATGCAGCCGTTGATGAAGCCCAATAATGCAGTATTGTTTCTTTTCCACAGAGTAATTAGGAGCTGACAATGGAATCAAGCAATCATGTTTTGATGTTTGATGGGTGGGACCATTTTTGTGAGTAAAAAACATAATTCTAGGCCAGTTCCCAAATTGAAGGCCAGATAATTGCAGTTTACCACTGGATTTAGATGTTGGATAAAAATTTAGGTACACTTTGAAATTCCAGTTGCATACTACTTCACTTTTAGCCATCACCCAATATCTTTTTTTCTGTAAAGAAAACAAAATCAATTTGTGATTTGTGCACCTCTATTTCTGATGTCTACAGAAAGTAACTTATGCTATGTCCGAAATGGACTCCTGATCATTATACCCTACAGGTAAAAAATCTGAATTACAATATAAAATACTGATATAGAAAACACTTGTTTGTGGTTTTCAGTAAACCATTTTGGACACTGTGTCATACAAGTTTGCTCATTACTGTACAACAGTGGATCTTCCGTACCATGTGTTTTTGGACACCACTGCAAAATAACAGAATAATCAATTGGCTTAGGTGTCCTTCACATGAGTCAATGTTATGTTATATGAATAGACCAACCATGAAAATCATTAAATTTATAGAGCCTCTTTCAGGGTCATTCTGTGTATTGCTCATCCTGTGTACTGCTTTCAGGACAGTCTCTTTAATGCACATGCATTAAAAAACTTTTAAGTAACAATATAAGGATATAATATAGAATCTGGAGTTACAAACAAGTAATGCTACAAACAAGATCTCATCTGAAAAAAGGGTAAAGTAGATCAAAGGAAAATTAAAGTAAAAATGTGCTTTCAGTTCACAGTTTCACAGTGTGGTGGCATGCTGGGGTTTACGTAAGTCTTAAACAGGAAGTTACAATAGAAACTAATGGGGCATGTTCTTTCATTTAAATTAATTACCAGAACGTCCCAAAACACCAAAGCTTCCAGTTTCATGCCATGTTTTGTGTTAATGCACATATGAGATTGTATATTTCTAGTTTCACAAGACCACTATCAGCTGCATGCACAGCCCCACAGCCCATGAATACAGCTTTAAACTAACAGTCACCATTATTTACAACAATCAAAACTATTTCCAATGTTCATGACTTTTTTACTCCCCCTCTTACTTTGAGTCTCTTTTTTCTTCCAGGGCACTCTGCATGTGGCCACACCTCCCACACAGCTATGGACCAAACAGTCAGTATCTGGGCACTACAATAATGATAACTGCGGTGTTCAGTTATTGTGTAATTAAATTACATTACTCTTTTAAAACAGTATAATTATATGGGAGCCTTATTATAACCACAGTGGCATTTAAGTCATTCATATTTAGATTTATTTTAATGTGAAGTCTGTCCTGATATCACTTCCAGAGGATCCTCAGGCAGAGTCAGAAAGTTAGAATGTTTTCATTATTGTGCGAGGCATTACAGTTAACTGTAGATTGTCACTGATTGGAATTCAGATTTGTACTAGTTTTGTTGTGTCCAAATAATTCACAGAGTCAGAAACACACATATCTACCTATGACACTCTTTGAGTTTCCTCCCAGAGTTCTGGAATTGAAGCTCTGATATGCATGATTTATGTAATCACATATAGTAAAAATCAGGAAGGGGGATATCAGATTAGACTCCACACCAGCATTTGGCAGAAGCCCTATTCCAAAGCTACTTACAAAAAGTGCTTTGCTGTCCATTCAGAGAATGTGTCCTAGTTAGTACAAATAGGTTAGAGTCCAAAGTACCTTTGGCTAAGATACGACCAGAAACACAAGTCAGAGCTCATACCTGAAAATAAAGATAACAATAAGACATAGAGCAAGTGCAAGACATTTCCATATGCTAGTGCTAGATTCGTGTCCAATTAAATGCTTTATGAAGAGATGGGTCTTCAGGTCTTTAGAGATAGTGAGAGTCTTATGTTCAGTACCTGAAGCTTGAAGGGCACAAGATATAGAACCATTATAGGTTTGGCCATTGTCACCAGTTAGAGAGGAGCTGGTCTATTTCTGGCTTTGTGGGCAGGTAGTGCTTTAGAACTGATGTAGGTAGCTACATGAAATCAGTAAAGGTAATGTACCAGTGATGTGACACAAGTGAATTTAGAAAGATTGAAAACAAGCTGCGGCTACAATCTGGATCAGTCACAACAGCCTGATGTCTCACAATGGAAGACCCACCAGGACCACGTGTAGAACAGCAGTGGAGAGTCTGCATCGATGGTAAATGTCTATAGTCACTTAAAATCATGGGCAATCAAGCATAATGTAAATTTTCTCTCAAAAGAGTACAAATACAAGCAAAACTAATTAATTATCTAGCTGCTAGCAAACAAGCTAACAGCACTAACATTAGACTTGGATGTTTGCTGACATTTCTATTTAGTCATTTATTAAAAATTTGCTTCAACTATATCTAAAAATCAGTACCACATCCACACGTTACCTGTAATGCCACAGAACAGTGCCACATTTCTGGTACATGCAGGTCAGAAAGTTAACAATCATAATGAACATTTTCAGTAAGGTTCTTGGTTGAGGAAAGTTACACTCTGTACAAAGTTTGCAAACCACTGGTTTATCAAGCTCAGAACTAGTATACATTTAGAGATACCTTAGGAGCAAAGGGAGTGAAAAACCAGGGAGCACAGCTGGTGCACATGGTTTGTTAATGTTATCTAAGTCTGTCTATCAAGTCTTCCTTCATTGTTTGTCTGAATTTTGTGTCATATGTTGCAGAAATGTGTAACTGCTGCACTGTTTAAGGTGGAATGTTGTTTCTGCAAACAGTAAGCAAATGTAAAAACAGTTGTTGGCTTTAAAACAAACATCTTGAAATTTGGTGAAAGTTGGGGATTGACTGCTCTGCTCCATATATATATATATATATATATATATATATATATATATATATATATATATATATATATATATATATATATATATATATATTGTCATATATATATTGTCATGTATATATATATATATATATATATATGTGTGCGTATGTGTGTGTGTGTGTGTGTGTGTGTGTGTGTGTGTGTGTGTGTCAAGATATTAAGATGTCCACCCCTGGATTTACAGGCTATTCATTTTTGCTAGTCTTGCAGGAATGTAAGTCTTGCATGAACAACAGCATGATGTCGACAAGATGAAATGCATGTTGTCTCACAAATATGTAACTATTATTTAATGCACACTACATGGTGTGCCCAATGAGAGTTAGAGTATGCTCTAAAATATGATATGGGTTCTTTGGTCAACAAAAACAGGGAAACTTGCAACCATTGTAAATTGCTCTTTCCTGCTCATAGGAGGGCAGTGACAATCAACAAAGACTTCTCCACCCACGGCCTGTATGGGTCATGGGCCATGAGGAAAAGGAATATGTGTTCATTTGGGTAAGAGTGGGCCCACAGCTCTGCACCTACTACAGATACTTCCTAAACCAATGGGTCTCGATTCTGGTCCAGAAGCACCACTAGCTTACATATTACAGATTCTCCAGATTCCAGCACATCTGATGCAACAAATTGTCTTATCGAGTTAGAACAGGGGAAACTACAGAGCATAAAACTTCAGGGCTTTTCTTGAGCAATCTGATCATTCAAATGTGGTCCTTCATCAGCAGATACGAAGATGGTAGGGCACACAGTCTTTGAGCAAGGACAAGTCATGCTTTTCCTGCTCAAACATGCCTGATTCAAATCAGCAGCTCTTTTTTCCAGCTTTAGATAATGTGTTATGCTGCACAGAAGTAGGAAATCAGAGCTTGGAATTGTTTCAAACATGTTTAAGCTACATAGTGACCTTCATGAAAGCAGGTTTTGTTAGCAAACTAGCTAGCTAGCTAACAGTGATATTAGTGATAATGTTTAGTCTCAAAACAGTTAGGTTTTATTTTGAGTTACACTTCAATTAAACACAGCATTGTTAAACACTACAGTGCAATATATCATTAAACAATTTAAGGAATCAGGGGAATTTCTGTTTGTAAAGGGCGCAAGCCTGAACAGAACACCTGGGAACTCTGCATGGCGCTGCATCAAGAACCGTTATTCAACAATAACCGAAATAACCATATGGCCTTGGGATTCCTTTGGCATTACTCAAGCACTAAAATATGATCACAAAAAAACTATTAAAACTTTACAGTGCAAAACAGAGGCCTAGTGTTAACCATGTCTAGAAGCAGTGCTGATTTTTCTGGGCTCGGAGGCATTGGGTATGGAACATCACAGACAAAACATCAGATGAAAGGGCATTGTGTGCTCAAGACCAAAGACAAAAAGGACCATTTAGACTGTTGTCAGTACTGTTGACATTGTTATCAGTCCAAAAGCCAGGGTTTGTCATCATATAGCATTCTGTGTGTGCCCTTGGCAAATGTAATTTACAATTCTGTGATGGCAGCATTAATGCTGAGAAGTACTTTGAGGTCTTAGAGCAGCATATACTGCCTTTAAAAAGACATCTTTTCCAGGGACACAGTGCATTTTTTAACAATACAAAGCAAAATTACATGCTGTACTTCTTACAAAGTCATGACTGTGGCATAGGAAGGTACAGCTAATGTTCTTGCTTGCTTGCTGTCCTGACATGTTACAAATAGAGAATTTGGGGATACTTGTGCAGAAAGAATGGGCCTAAAAACACTTAAAAAAATTACTTGGTAATGGCAATGGTAAATTCTTTACCGTCCCAACTTTTTTTGGAATGTCTTGCAGGCCTGAAATGCAGGAATGATTGTATGATAACAAATGAAAAACAGCTGACCAGACCAAACATGAAATATTTTGAAATATATACTGTTACACTGGACCCACGGTTCAGTATATATGATTTCTGGACCATGGTAACGGTATGGTTTTGGTATCTTTATATTAAAGAACAAAAAGCAAAACACATCACCATTTAATGAGTGAACTCTTCTGGTTGTCTAAAGACAAATACAACTTTCCGTTCAGAAAAATGGCAGCATGACTGAGTAGGTCAGCTAAAGTGTTTTTTAGCTTTGACAACCTGGAGGTGCTTTGCTTTCTCTGTTTTAAATAATTGAATAGAGCTAGATAGGGTGTCTGTGACAATTTGTCTTTCTCTCTGTTGTTTCATAGAGTTTAGGAATTACTTTGCTACAGAAACATGTGCAGGAGGGTCAAAGCTGGGTCACACCAACACCATCACATGACCAACACTCACACCTACAGGCAATTTAGAGTGACCAGTCAACCTGATTGAATGTCTTTGAGAGGAAAACCCACTTAAAGGAAGAAACAGAAAGAACACACAGACTCCACACAGAACGGCCCTGACCAGGAATCGAACCCTGATCGTCTTGCTGTGAGTCGACAGTGCTAACCACTACACCACCCCCCCCCCACAATCCCTCTTTCGGAAATGCTCCTTTCTTGTTTGTTACTGCGCTGTTCCACACAGTTATTGAAATCTTATACTGTCTCTTTTTTTATGCAAAGGTATATTGTAAAGATTTTCAGAAGTTGCTAGGCTAGGAAGGACCAACTGGGTGAATTTGCTGTAGCTCCACCTGGAAGCAGATCAGTGCTGCATTTCTAGTTAGTTAAGAATACCAAATATAGAAATCACTGACTGTGGGTCAAGCAGCTAAACAATGACAACATGACATCATAATAAGATTATTTTTAGGGATCCCCCAGAATGAACCTTTTAAGACATTCAGGGGCTCTATGATGCATACAGTATTGCACTATTGCTGGTGAGACTGAGAAAATTGAAATGTAAGAAAATACGCAGTAATGCCCTTGAACAGCCTGGAGAAATTTCAGAGACTATCAATAGCAACCAGGAGAACATGTCCTTGAAATCCAGTATTGTGAATTAGAGTTTGGGATATGCACAGAGAATTTTGCATTTAGATTTAATCTTGTTACTTTTTATCATTCAGCCTTGGCTGTTGATAGAATGAATAAGTGAATGGGTAAGTCGTGAGCCACCTTAAAACTGTCTGTTTTGAGGAAATGTATAATACACAGATAGCATCTGTAGAGCACATATCAACTCATTGTCCATTTTAACAGCTCTATTTTCCATATGAATACACTTTATATATAAAAACATGCAACTGCACAACTGATGTCTACACAACTGCAAATACTAACATTATATTCGATTAAATTTACATAAGTAGATTAATTAAACTAGATACAGCCAGGCTTACTGTTAGATGTGTTGAAGCTTAAATTGTTTCTTTTAAGTGCCATGAAGTATGACATTTTCATGGTGACCAAAAAGATTGTGTTCCCCCAGAATATCTTGTCTTTTATCTGCGCCTTCGGGCTTCCAAATGGCTAGCTTGTATCCATCCATCTTGTTGCTAGTTGTCCTTTTCTTCACTGGTTCTTCCCTGAATATATCCAAAAATGGGATAGCTTTAGTTTGGTTATCTGTTGTGAGAGATGAGGCTTGATTTGGTTGAGGAACTGTGTTGCATTTATTAAATGCTGGGTCACCTGTACATTCCCTGGGTCACTCTTGCCCTCTTTTACATCTTCTCCATACATTTTTGCTATTGGTATTGTTTCCTCTGCATATCAAAGCTTTTCCACCAATTCAGAGTCCTGGATCATCTTCCTCAAGTCCTGTTTTTCATAATGTTACATGGTCAACACACGTAACAAGGCTTAGCTATAGCCAAGTACACACATGTTGACCTTCCTCTTGAATTCCTTGACTTTTTCAGTGATTCAGCATACATCTGCAAAACGTCTGAGGACATTTGTGCAATGGTTTGGGCTCACTTGCCTCATTTCCTTGGTATTGGGATGTAAACTGACTTCCTACCCTTAGTCCTTTGTCCTACCCTTCTACATCTCCCATCACATCCTCTTTCTACTGGCACAACTAAATTGCTGTTTGGCATACTATGTTTATCATGGTAAAATTAAGCCTGGAACAGTGCATATGTCTTGGCCAACAGGCCTTATCATATCTACAAGATTTTTCAGTTGACCTCTGAATTTTATGATATGTATGAAATGTCTGGCTGGGAACAGAAAAGTAAGAGAATATTGTTTTGGTGTTGCTAATGTAGTGACACTATCTTGTAAAGTGGTTGTTTTATTTTAAGCTAATGTCTTTAAGAAATTCTGGCAGTACATGCACAGCTGTACCTACAGTCATGCAAAGTTAAATCCATGGCTGGAGATAGCATGTTTCCACCACAAACCACACTCGAAAGTACAATGCTTTTCCCCGCTAGTTCTACTTCCACCAACGGCTGACTGTAAAAACAGGAATGAAAACAGTTTCTCAGGTCACAGCACAGTTTATGGCTTCTCAAATATAAAAAAGCCTACTAAGAGTAATCATTCATTTATTGATTAATTTATTTGAAATACAAAGATATGTAATTTACTCTTATCCATTTATTATAATGCCTACAGCATAAATCCAATAATCATAAATTTTATGGTTCTGACAAAAAACATGTTGCTCTGTCGCTAATCAACATAACTACAGAGGTTTAACCTTACTTTTCAACAAACTACTCTGCAAGCTAAACTTCCATAAAACAACAGCAGCAAGACTGCATTCTTCCGCATGTCAGTTGCTTCTCAGATCTCTTCTCTGCAACAGATCAGTGGAGCTCTTCTACCTCTCTCTTTTAACACTCCCACGCTTCTCCCTTGGGTCACCCTTGCATCTCACCACAGAGGCTCCTCCTTCAGTATGCCCCTCCCACCTTTTCTGCTCAGAATGGACTAACATTGGTTTGTTTATGAAGATGCTCACTGTGTCCTTAGTAACCTGCTGCTCTAAAAGTAATTTCAGCTTTGCTTGGCTTTGCTCTCTCTTCCCATTCAGTCCTCAGTTTATAGAAGCCATATCAATTCCCCATCACTGACCTTTTGGGAGCTTGTTCTGCTAGACGGATCTTGGAAACCTTGTAGGAGTGACAGGAATAGTTCTTACCTGGTTTAGACCTAACTAGACTGATGACTATCAGTCTGTGAATGTAAGTGGCAAATCATCTGTTTTAATAAAAATGATGGTGTTCCACAAGGCCCTGCTTCTATTATTTATATTATATATGCTACCACTGGGTGCTTTTATCAGCAAATATGGTATAACTTTCCTGCTATGCTGATGACATACAATTGTATTTAGTATCTAAACCAGATGATACATTTCAATTTAATAAGATAAGAAATGGTGTAAAAGAATGAGAGTCTGTGGTGACATTCTGCTGATCTCAGGTGCTCATTCAGGTTTTTTGATAGTGGAGCGCTGACA
This sequence comes from Megaleporinus macrocephalus, assembly GCA_021613375.1. Classification (NCBI taxonomy): domain Eukaryota; kingdom Metazoa; phylum Chordata; class Actinopteri; order Characiformes; family Anostomidae; genus Megaleporinus; species Megaleporinus macrocephalus. The sequence continues at coordinate 34,043,157 of CM038709.1, read as the reverse complement.
TCCCAGGGAGCCTCATGTCTTTTTTTGTAGCTCTTCCTTTTAGTTAGGCTGTAATTGCTCGACCTGCCGAAGCCACTGCTGCACACTGTTAACACTATACTCCTAACAGAACTGTCCTAACAGATGTGTTTTTGCCCAGCAGAACAACTGCTCATTCTGATGCTGTTGCTTCATCTTTATTTTCAAGCAAATCATTGTCATTCACTATCATAACTGAACAACCATTTTGCTGCCAACAAGACACTCCATGACTAACTACCTTCTGCAGTGACAAGAACATCATCTATCTACCTACACCTATCATCACACCTATCCCCAGCTCTCATATGCAGTCACTACCCTCTAACAGCTTTGCTCTACATCTGTTTCATTCAGGAAGTTATACTCAGCTTACTTTCATCTGCCCCTGCCAAACTTTGGTGTTGACCACAGGAAGATGGGTTCCTTGATGAGTCCTGGTTCCTCTTAAGGTTTCTCCACCTGACAGTTTTTCCTTGCCACTGCCGTCATTACTTTAAAAAGTTCAGACATGGATGTCCGTTTAGCACATGATCTGTTACTCCTTTCCTCTCATTTTACAACCTTAAAAGCAACCATGGTGTCATACCAAAGTTCGACTTAAGTTAGCCTAGCCTAAACACCTTAAAACCACAAGAACCTGAGACTTCGTCTAAATACCCAAATGCTCCGCCATCTGAGCAGCCCCTTGTTTTGAATCCAGGTCCTCCATATCCCATTGGCATACACTCATACTAAGTTCTCATATCACCGCTTCAGCATCTGCTCTACTGGACCACCATCCCCATACATTCCCATACATACTTTCCTTTACTTGTGATGATGCAATCCACCATCACCCCATCTCCTCAAAGAAAGGGCCTTCCACCCAGACTTTTGCGATACTGTTAAAAGGGGAATCTACAAGTTATTGAACTCAAGGGCTCACTTACATCCTTTCTAGTCTGCACTCTAGATGTTAATCAGCATGTTCAATAAAAAGGTAAAAAGTAGAACTGCGTGTTTAGTAATGTAGTTAGGTTGTCTTTGTCTATAATTGTGATCTTTTTTTTATTTGTTAGTAATCAATACCGAAATCCAGGTATAAAGGGTTATTTCACCCCCTTATTATGTACTGTGCTACAAAGGGGAAGTGTGAATTCAGACACGCACCATCTACATGTAAATAAATCACCATTAGGCACCAGCCTGAAGCCTCTTATTTATAGCTGTAGAAACATGCACTGACAAAGACTTAATGTTAATATGGGCTTTCTTTCCTCTCTCCTACTTGAGATGGAGAACATTAGATTCATTGTGCACAAGAATTTAATTTACTTGGAGAGTATACATATTAGGGGTGTAATAAAAATACTACTGAACTTGTGTATAGCTGTACAATATTTTGTAATACTGTATCTGAAACAGTACATTTAGAGAGGTAGCACAATAAAAAGTGTATTGACTGTCAGTACCTTAAACTGTCTCAAGGTAGAATAAAGAGGAACAGAACATTCATCACAGTAAATGTATGCATATGTCCTAGTTCTTATGTATAACAGGTATTTTATGAAAGCCAGGATGAACAGAAAAATGAGCATGAACTAGGCTTAAGATTAAGGTTTATGTATAGCAATGAAGAGAATGTCAGTGTGACATAATATAAAAAATAATGTGACTGTACTACAGGAAAGCAGAGATGGCAAACTGAATTTATTCAAATAACACTGAGCCTGACTTATTACAGTGAAAACAAAGCTTGCTTTTCTTTTAAAGTGAAAATGCTTGAACTTCAAATTTGCATGTGAACGCATCACTGCCACTTTTTTTCAGAGGAAGTCAGGGTGAATCCACAACACAGTGATACGAGTACAAAATGATTCAAATAATTAAAGGGCTCTTTGTGAAGGATGTTACTCAAAGGGAAGACGGATAAGGGAGGGGAATAGTGTAAGTAACTATCTAGGCCGGCACAATTCCTGGCAAACTCAAGACTGACTCATCCAACAGGAAAACACTTGCACACATACACAATTTTCACCCTATCACCTACCTAATCATGCATACCCCTCCCCCATCACACTCAATCAGAGTGAAGTCATTGATGCTTCCTCACACTTCACCCTTTTGGTTGACTCAAATTCCACACAATAGGGTCCACATTTTTGTGTACATCACGTTGGTATTAATAGGATATGGTCAATTTTAAGACAAGTTGAATTATTTTATTTGACAGTAGCTGTCAAAGGCCAACTAAAAGCTATGCTGTTATCCTGACCCACACAGCTCTTATGGAACTGAAGCATCTACAAAATTACAGGTTATATGCAGTCTCAGTTCCAGTTGTCATGACTTCCCTGCAGGTTTCTGGATGCCAAGCCATTTTACTATGCAAAAAAGTGGACTTAAATCACAGGCCAAGCGCTATACATGAACAGTGCAATCATGGTGTCCAGGACGCTAAAGGCTATCATGCAATGGCAGCCTTCTCAGACAACACTTACTGCAGCAGTAACATGACGATAAATACAGCAAATATGAAAGAAACTACAATTTCCAAATTTGCACTCAACCCAGACACCAGTAACATGTATGTATGTGCACGTAAAACACTCAGATAGTAAATGATCCATTTTAACACTCCGACATGGCATGACCGCATCTGTGGTGTTTTCTGGCCTTAAAGATGCATTTAGAGATGCATTCAGAGTGGTTTACAATGCCTACTTTGCCATTTAATTTGTTGCGCAAAACGATTAATAAACCTACATGTATAAAGTTCCTACGTTATAACAGTGGTAAAACAATGATAAATCTTTATGCCTTACAATGCCTTGGGCCTCTCCATGAATGTACTTTGTAAATATATAAAACTCATAACTACTGTAAAATAAGACTTATCCACCAAGACATGACAAAGAACACGTCTTTCAAAACGGTGTCTTATCCTTTCATCGTCCTCAACCAGCCGCCACCACTCCCAAAAAATGACGCTCCTGATAAGTTTATCAGCTAGCTGCTTTTCAGTTTGTCCGTATTTCAGATCAATTAGAGCATGATACAAAGTTTTAATCCCAATGTTTTTGTTAAAATATCTTCACAACAATGCCTTGAGTTTCCAAAGCATAACATATCAAAACAGCACAATGTTAATAAACATGGCGTCTAATTACAAATAACTATGCCAAAGGGGTGACAACTTCATTTTATTTGGCACCACAGCCTCAGCAAGTGTTGTCTCTGTTCACTTTCTGTACAGACTAATCAGCGTTTACTCATCAGTTTAGTTGGTGGTACCAATAAGAGCTATGAACAGGGCAGAGAAACAGCCAAAGACAACACGACACTCCATCCAAGGTTTCAAAATCTGTTCAATGTAAACGTTGGCTCTATTAGAACATTTCATTGAACAGTAACACACAACCTCTTAAACAGATGTATCTAGAGGTTGAAAAAAAGTGTTTTGCTTATGTCTTTCACTCCGATTGGCATCTGAACACTGGTGAACTGTTAGAGTCAGCGTGAATCTAAAATGTATGTTCGTGCACATTGATGTTGTGCTTGTTTAAAGAACTTGGGCATGTTTGAATGTAAGCATTGAGAAGTCTTGTTGCTGCTTTATGCTATTCCTTGGGCTTGCTGGACTTCACGTCCACCGAGGGCTCACTCCCTTGGGCAGTCTTGGGACGCTTGGATTCAGGAGGCTTGCACACTGGGTCACTGGGAGGAGAAGGTCTCTCTACAACAGAAAATAAATATTATTATTACAACACAATAAGATATGCTCATCCAGTAATTTCTTGTCTATAGTGTGGGATTTGTTACATCACAAAAAAATGCAAACACTACAAATATCATACTGAGTCTAAGCTACTGTTTTGTGACTATAAGCAGGCTTAAATCACTAACCATGTTTGGCTTTCTCAGTGGAGGATGGAGTGACAAAGGTTTGAGAAGATTTGGGGAGAACCGGAGTCAGAGAAATTCTCCTGTAAGAAACAAAATCAGTTTAAATTAACTGTAATACAAATAACCACAAATCCTTCATTTAGCCTCTGCCCAACTCCTAAAAACATCAAAAGGTTAATAGTCATCTCCAATTCCATTGCCCAAGATGCACCTAAAGACATTGTGGCTTCCACCTATAGCATCCTTTGCTACAATTTAAACAATGCTTTAATAACCGAGACTGCATCAACTACAAACAATTCAGAAACGCTAAGAATCTAATCCTGACAGCAGCAGTCAGTGTAAAGCATTCCGACAACAAAATGTAACCTGCATAAAAACAAGTCTTTACTCAAGCAGTACAGACACAACACAGAAGTAACGAGAATTGGGCAATTAAAAATGAGCTTTGATTTTAAAAAACAGGAACTGTGTAACTGTGCATAAAGCCTGCCTAAATTACATTAACAGCACAGGCTTCATTGCAGTGAACCAACCAGACACCTTTACAAAGAGAAAAAAAACAAGTTTAACATGAGGACTAGAGGTGGCGCCAATATGCTAACATCTTGTCAATCCAGCTGCTTTACATATGAAAGAATATAAAATTGTGTGAAACTCTTTCAAATCAATAAATTTATTTGACAAATTATTATATTTGACAAACTAAACTCCAATTGCAATAAATAATATGCAATAATCTATGCTTTTGGCTATATTTTGATAAAGGTGGCCATGACAACAACACCATGCATCTTGCTTGCTTATTTTGGGCAGCTGAATTGAGTTTGCATATCATTGGTATCATTTATTAGCTGCAATTTCATGACAATACAACATTGCAAAGACTGATATCACTTGATAACTGATTAACAACAACAAACAACTCCTCGCTAGTGTTAGGCAGTCACAATGAGGTTGTAATAAATTTAACAATGGTAAATATTAAATGACAAACAGGTATGTCTTTTACAGGGTATGTTTAATTTATTTAAGATTATTGAAATCAAAGTGAGATCTCTGTGTCCTTAAGGCCTTTACATGCTGGTTCTGGGTAAAAGCGTGATCTATCAAGCACATACTAGGCTGTAGTTGCTGCAACAATCAAATAGTGGTGCGTTTTACAAACAAATCACACACAAATCTGTCTGCAACCCAGTCTTATTTTTGGATTACGTCACTCAGGAATGAGGGCAGATTCCACATTTAACTCATGCTGTACATTAAAAACTGAGCGGTTTTTCCAACATCAACAGTTTTCAGGCTGACTAACTGTTGCAGGCTTAATGCTAAACGTCAACATTTTACGATTTGCTCTCCTACCTGGGAGTGGGTCCTTTTGGAGTTGGGGTGTTTTTGGCATTGATTGGTCCCAGGGGGGTGCTAGAGGCAGTTTTGGGTGTGGTAGGTCCCAGACTAGATGTAGGGGTGGAGGGTGCAGACTTGGGCATAACAGGGCTGCTGGAAGGTGCTGCTGTGGGGGTTGCTGGAGATTTGGGAGTGCTGGGTTTGCTCCAGCCCTCCAGAGTATTAAGTGTAATTCGTCTGGGCTGAGTTTTGGCCTTGAGCCCTAGCGGAGTACGCTTCTCCTCCTGGACAGGGGTTCCAACAGTTTTTGATGGGGCAGAGGCTGGTGACAACTCTTTCTCCTTCTCCTGGGTGACAGACGTGGAGCTGGGGCGAGGCACAGGGGAGGAGGTCCGACCGCTAGCTGGGGTTCTCTTGCCCTTCTTCTCACTGGCACTGACAGGAGTGATGATATCTAGCGGAGGACGCTCCTTTAGAGGAGTACCAAGCTCCAGCTCCTCAAAAGACACAAATGAGCAGTAGCCATCTGTGGACGATACAGCCAGGAAAGAGCCATCACGAGACCTGAGAAAGAAACAAGAGAGATCAGACATTAGTACTTTTAGAAATTTGTAGCAGGAAAATAACATGGATATTACAGAAAAGCACCTATCTGGAATACTTGGACAACTGGCCATGACTGTTTTCAAACATTGTTTGTTGCCAGTGCATAAACACCTTGAATCTTTCTGTTGGTAGTCACTTCCACATAAAATATATGCATGGTTTCTTTAACCAATAACATATTTCTGCTCTCTCTAAAGCAGACCAACACCGAAACAGTCTAAGTTGAACTGCTAATGAATTACTGTGTTTTATAATGTGCCATTGTTCTGCCAAAGGAATCATGATCTTTAACCCGCACCTAGCTTTAGGTTTAAAATGGCTTGGTAATCAGATTTTTTATTACTTAAAGGCCTCCAGTATCCAATAACTAGTTTGCATTGCCAAATTCTATTTGTGTTTAACCCATCCACAGAACATCCTAGATGCATGAATTCTCTAGATAGATCTTTGTGTTTAAATAGCTCTCTGCCATTTAAACCATTGTGAACTGTGGAAACAGAGGTCATCCCAGACAGCTTTCTTGTCTCCTCCAGAAGGAGAATGACATTAAGGATCAAAGCTAATAGCAATTCTAAATTCCAAAGACGGTCTAGTTTCTTTAATTAAACTGATTTGGTTGGCTTAAAGGCATATTAACCATGCTCTAATCTATTTCTAAAACATACCAAACAAATGTACGTACACATACACACGTACACACACACACAGCTTTTTTTGTATAGAGGATTTTGAAAGTTGACCAGATCTGTGTGTTTGTACCAGCTGAGGTCACTGAGGGTGTGATAGTGGATATTGGACACATAACCAAACGGCAGCATCTGCTGGGTGTCATAGAAAAAGATGGAGTCTTCAGATGCCACAGCAAACACCAGCCTGTAAGGCAACTGGAATGTGTTGGGCAGCGGCTGCAGTGATCCATCTAAAGTAAGAAATTATAGACAGAGAGAGGGGAGTGGTATGGTTTAATGCATACTTAAAAAACATGAGAAACAATAAAGGACAATGTGGTTGTGAGTCTCACCTTCTTCTTTCTTGGTCCTGAGCTCAAAGTAGACAGGGCAGCAACGCACAGCTAGAGTGGCCTTAGCAGGGCATGGCAAATGCGCTATGGGTCTGTTGGTATGGCACACACAAAAAAGTGCCAAGTAAACCACTGAATAAAATAAACTTCTCTATAACAATCAAATATAAAAAACAAAGATCACCAAGAAATTAGCAGATCCTAAGGAACACTGGAATGCAACCTTAAATGCTACACTGCTGGGTGGAACACATTATTAGGGAGGGTATCTGAATTAGCTGAGCTTTTTGTATGTTGAGTAACATGCAGAACATATCACTTTTCCTTACCTACCAGTGCATGGTGATGTAATAAACAACAGGAAGATACAAAACACAAGCAAAAATGTCACATCACTTAAAGCAAAAATTTTGTTTCAATTTTCCATTCCACCTTAAATGGAACAACAGCTACATTTTGGTATAAACACTATGAGGGAAATGCCATTTAAGGTGGAACAGGAAAGAAGAAGCAAACTTTAGTTTTGTCAAATTCCTCAAAACATTTTCTCAAAAATGTTGCTCACGCCCACTGCATGCAAACTTATGGCCGTGTGGGTCACAATATATTACAGGTTTTCCTTTAAATAAATAAAAGTAAATTTTAAGTCAATAAATTAAAATAAAAAGGCTGCTCGACTCCCACTCTGCACTATTTACATGTCTGCTAGAATTATACTGTCTCTGCTATAATGTAGAAAACTATATTCATTACTTTCCTAGAGACCTGAGGTAATTAATTAATGTATTTTAAGGAGAGTTGAGGATTTATAGCACTTTTGAAAGACTAACGCTGTCTCAAAGGCTACATGCACCCAGTTAGGTCTTCTATCAGTTGGGTAGACATTGCTAAACCCAAATGACCACACAAATTTATTTCTGCAGACTTAAAAACATAGATTACTTCATATGCAACAAACTAGACAGTGGGAGGCAAACGAGGGTCTGCAAATATCTGTGACTCAGCCACTCAGCTTAAGAGACTAACCATAGTGTGGTTTGCACTGTTGCAATATCATATTATCAGCGCTTATTTGTATCATACTGACATAACATATCTTTTGAATCAGGTTACCAGATGTTTATTGCGCACTGCTATTAAAGACATGAATTAGGTAAAAGGTAAAAGGGTTTTCTTTCATGCTGGCATGACTACAGTACCTTTTAAAGCTTTTCCTGGAAAAAACATAGGTGGTGTTGGTGACATTTTCTCCTGCCTCCACACACCCAGCTGAAATACAAACAAAACTGCATTACAACAAGACCCTGGCTCTCCAATCTCACCTACAATCAACTCAAGAGTTCTCAAATAAACACCTTCCTTCACGTCAATGCAGCAATAAAAGCATACCAGGCGCAAGAAGGAAAGATCCATCAGGTGTAAAAGTGAGACGCCTGAAGAACGATCTCATACTGTCATCATGGAACATCCTGTAGTTTTTCACCTGTAAAAGTGTTAAGAAAACAATGCAGGTGTGCTCTTTCATCACACAACACTAGGGTTGTCAACATATAATCAAAATATTTCCTGAATTGAACTTCAGTTCTTATGCTTTTACTCTAGCAGCCACTCTGTTTTAAGCTGCAATGACAATATCAGATCACTGGTGTGAAAGATTACTGGCAATCATTCTCAACAGCTACATTCACACAGCAGGGAAAAGTGTCCTACACTTGATATTCCCAATACATCTGATTTTCTTGTTAGGCTGTTCACAATCATTTTTAAATGTGACCTATATCTGACATTAGTCAGAACAGCTCAGCTCCTAAACTGACTTGCACAAGCAAAAAAAACAGAGTGCTTCATGAGGCACGTTCAGCCAGAAGCAAACAATCATGATTGTTGACTGCTGATGGATGCAGGTCAGCTCTCAGAAGTTTCAGTTTCACCTTCACCAGCATCACAGGACTGATCAAAAAGTTTCAATGGCTCATCACCCAGAACGCGCTTGAGCTTGCTTTAAAACGTGCACGTTATTCAGACACTTGTTTGGTTTGATTCCTTCCATTCATCCAAGTTTTAAGATTAACTTAACTGGTAGAGAAAGAGAGTTTAGTGTAATGCGTTCTCCATATAAGAATCATCAAGACGTTTTTTAGGGGAAATCCAGCCCTGAATCATAGATGTCTGCCAGCATGGCTGGGAGTTGATCCCAAAAATAATTGATCGGTTGGTTTCAAGAGTTGAGGAATAAAGAATAGATTTTGAAGCTTTAGACTCAATTATACAGCATTCGGAATCAGAATTCAAACGGACCACAGCATTTCTGGCATCAAAAAGCCTGGAACACTTGATGGCAAACATTGTAGGATATACAGACAGTGACACTGACCTCTCCTTCTGTAGCAGAGCCTGAGGTCATCTTACTCACACTGTAGGCCTTCTTTTTGGCGTGTGTGCTGTACACACGCATTACCCTGGAAAGAGGGGGAAAAAATCCACAATAAAGACCAATACCAGAATCCGACACTCAGTTTGAGTTAAGTCAAACATTAATGTCACATACACATTACCTATCACAGCTTAATGTACTGATGTACTGGCCAAGTGGGTCCCAGGCCACACCCTGCACATAGCTCTTATGGTCATTAAAGATGCACATCTTTTGACCTGTATAACAACAGCACAACACCACAGTTAAAGCACTTAAACCTTGCCAGAAGACCACAAATAAAAGCACTTATAAAAACATTATGGTTCACACCTTTCTGGACATCCCACATGACGGCAGTGTTGTCCACTGAACCAGAAACAAGAAAATTTCCATCGCTAGTCCATGAAATGTCATAGACATCCTCAATGTGTCCTCTGCAAATGACAAACAAGACTTTTACAAATAAAATAATAAAAAAAAAGGCCTGTAAAAGTGTTAGAGAAATAAAAGAAGAGATAACCTGAGAGTCTTCACCACATTCCAGCTTTCCTTGTTAAGCTGAGCATCCTCATCCTCCTGGAAAGTTGGGGCCTGTTCAGGCTCTTTACTGTCATTCAGTTTCCACAGTAAGATAGCTGCATCTGAATAAACACAAACAGTGTAAAGTGTTAGTATCAGTATTGCTAGTCTCCTCAATAAACGCTTAAAAGAATTATAATGTATTCTTATTAGTAAACTTAATCTATAGACATTCATTAATTACTGTTATTATTAAGATTCTTTATTCTGTTTCAATCATGGATCATAAGTGGGCACTCACCATCTCCCCCTGAGGCCAGGAGCTCTGAGGTAGGCGAGAAGCGAACCACATTTACTGCTTTTGTGTGTCTGGCCAAATTTGACAGGAACTCCACAACAGCCTTTCCGTCTGGCCCTCTGTCCACACGCCACATCTAGCAAAGCAGAGAATTAAACTCACAGTACAAAGCAGCACTTAAATTACAAAGCACGTTGTAATGATACAGGTCCATTACAAGGCATATATACAAAAATACGCCAGACAAGCTCACTCACCCGCACAGTGGTGTCCACTCCAGCAGTGGCCAAACGGTTAATCTTACCCTCTGCGTTCTGTTGGAAATCCAGACTGTAAACTGGCTCCTTGTTGTGCCAGGCAATCTCACACGTTATTACCTTCATCCTGATACTAAGAGACAATACAAAACTGTGAATAGCAATGAACAGAAACAGTTTTCTAACATGGAGGGGTAGAAAGCCTTACTTGGGCTGAAACACGGACAATAGGAATAATCCCTCAGTAGTATGAACAGTACATCAGCTCACATGCCGGATCACAGACGGCTACATTTCTTACTTGGAAAAAAAGCAGTAATACTCAGTACCCAGCTACATGAAATAACAGTCCAGGACCCAGCCTTCCCAAAAGCAGTGTAAAAAGTCATAAACTGTGTTGAATCTGACGCTCGCTGAACCATTAAAGATTTTGGTCCTAGACACTTTTTGGGAAAAGTTTGAAGGTTACTTTCTTTACTCACTGACATTACAATCACACCAAACGCTACTACAGCTGTAATAGGGACCCGGTATTGAACGTAAACCTGAAGCAAGCTAAAGTTAGCTTCTTATTCGAATGGAATATTCTTATTCGAAGGAAGTGGCTGAAGGTTCAAATTTCCCGTACCAGCTTAAATAGTGCAGAAGTTACAGGCGCCTAAATGCAATTGCTGCACCATTTAATGTGGAACTCGTAATTCGAACAAGAAGCCTAACTACATTTACTTCAGGTTTTGCTGCACCATTTAAGGTGGAACGGGTCATTCCAATAAATAACTAACATCAGGAAGCAACCTGTTGAGCTTTCTCAGCTGATAGCGAGTCCGAGTTTTACTATAACCCACTGTAATACGTTGCCCGCGATGGTCCAAGTTAAGGACATGTTTTAAGGCCTACATACTACTTCACATTTGTAAAAAATGAGTCATGTCACTGCAAATCCGCTATCGTAGGTAACGTTAGCTAAGCATTCATTTAAGAAAGCACAGGAAACAGCAGCTTTAGCTTTAGCGGGTAGACGGTTTCTCCGTTGCTTATAATTACTAAACTACTTTTCTGCAATTCAGTCGCGCTGCACAGCACTTAAAAACAACACAAATGTGTGTTTTACTTAAAGGAATAAACTACAACGTACCTCAAAACAAAACCAATAAAGCCCCCTTAGCGAAAGACCCGCTTTCTCTGCACTCTTCCACCTAAACACCTTTTCCCGCGCTGGTTTTAGACTCAGGAGTTCCGGCTTCCTTGGGTTGCCAGATTGGCAAACAAACTACATACAAGGTTTGTATTTTCAGTAATGCCTGGAAATATACTTTTTAAAATTACTTTTAGACTTTTAGATATCACACGTTGATCCGAAGTTGATTTACAGTATAATGTAATAGTTTCCTGCAGCATGTAATGTTTTGTTATTCTAGCTATAAAGAAAATTTAAATTTAAAATGTACGTAAATTATTTCGCAAATAAATAAAAGTCTGATTAAATAAACATCGCGACTCTGGAGGATAAGCAGTGTGGATGGTGAGGTGGGTAAGTGATTAAATAAACAACAAATATTAAGTAGGATGTTTTTGAACAACAAAGGAATTGTCTGTTGACTATTCTATGACTGTACGTCGATATTCTTTGGGCACGTATGAAAGCCAGTTCCACCACATACGATTTTTTTTAATTACTACGCGAATAGTTATTGTCATTATTTTGAGATGTCAGGTCATAATTTTAGACAATTTATTGCTATTTTAGGGCACTAAATCATTATTAGATTTAACATATCCCTCTTTGACGGGGGATTTATTTTTATTGATCTGGCAATCTTCGTAAACGTAACGGCTTCTAAGACGACGGCAGAGGGTGCAAAGTTGTTATTTAGCAGATGTAGACCTTGCTGCAACACTGGGAGCAGAACACGTTGACTTAAATATCATAAATTAATTCTTCAAAAATGTCTTTAGAAGTGCTAAATAGTTTTGCTCGACGCTCATTATTTTGCTTACCCCTAGGACGCGGCAGAACTAGGAGGGAAGAAGGGAAACCACAGAAACCTCCATAAGGGCGGTGTGGCTATAGTAGAATCAGAGCTTATTGTCGTTGGTAGAATCAGACTTTCTTTTTTTTTTTTTTAGCTTTTTTTATTGATTCTGCCTGATTTGACTAAGTACAAACCTCAGGTCCCAGAAATGGAACAGATTGAGACTGTGTTACACCACCTGTACGTTTAACAGCACTTCATAATTTAAGGCATCAACTAATCCAGCTTTAATATAAGTCTTTTAACTGCACGACCGTACAGTGCCTTTGTTGTGTTTTGTGCTTTCTCAGAGACACGTCTGGACAGCAGACGGGTCAGTGCAGCACCTCTTCCTTTGATAATACATCCCTGCAGTGGTGTTTTCATGATTTCATGAAATCCACTACAGGGCAGCATTAGTTGCTTCAAACTGTGTAAATGTCTTTTTATTGTTAATGATTAACACCATAGTGTTAATAGATTGGTCATGACAGTCAGAACTGTCTGAAAATTATCCGTATGGCCCTTTATCTTTTTTCCTTACAAACACGTTTATGTTCTGACAACCTTGAAATGTAACTCTTTAGAATGTCGCGACAGCCTAGTGGCAATGTTGTGACAATTAGATCTGCATAACTCAATTTTGCTTAATTGAGAACAGGTAGAAATAGTACCATAAACGTTTTTTAGTAGTGACGTTGTGACAACATTGTGACAACTACATAAAGGATACATAGACTACATAAAAAGCACCAACTTTTGACAATGTTGTAGCAATGTTGTGAGAAAGTAGAAAACATTGTGACTTTATGCGTTTTCTGGGTCGGCACAGAGAATTCAATGTTTATTTGCTTAAGCAATCTGAAAGTTTAATCAGACCACAATCTCAGCCTAACTCAGATGAGCTTAGAGAAGTCATGATGTTTCTGAACGTAATTAATATATAGTTTTTGCTGCGCATAGTTCAGTCTTGTATTTGTGGATGCATCAAACAACAGCATTTATTGACAGCTGTTTGTCAAAGTAGTTGTGAGCTCATCTGGTGATATCCTTCACATAAACCATGCATTGAGGTTTTTGGCCTTGCCCTTCACTCACAATCACTCTGGATTCACAGAATCCTTTGATCATTTTATGCAACATAGAGTATGAAATACTCCAAATCCCTCTAATGTGCTTGTGCTTTTCTAGGTTGTTGTAAAGAGTTTTCAAAGATGACATCTTCCCCATTCAGATATAACTGCTGGTAATAATGTTGCAATGCACATCTCTCACACAGACTCACACTAATACAGTCTAACATAGTAACATACAGTAATAACATAGTAATGGTAGTACTAACAGAAAAAAAAACAGTAATTAGACAAATACATACACAAATTCACACATACTCATCAATGCCCTGCATAAATCTTTTTGGACAGTTTTTGGACACAAAGTTTTTGCTCTTGTATCATTACACACACATGCCAAACACTTTGCATACCCCACATAACTTACACCAAATGTTTTTGGATACTGCTCTTACATCTTTACCATACACCACACACATGGTCAGTTGACGTTCTGTAGCCAAAAATGCTTGGAGACAACACTCATCACGGTCTCACATACTCAATGCATGACAAACTCTACACATCTTGTACACACATTCTACACACCACAGTCTAAACACCACACACACACCTGAGCAACCATTTTAACGTTTTAAGATGATTAAATGGCTTTTTCAGATGTAACATAACTGAAAAATGAATCCATTATATGATGTACTTTATAATGTACTGGCAAGTTTAAAGAATATTGTGCACAAGCTTATAACGCAGAACATTTCAACCTTTAATGCAGAGGGGTAGTTAGAAAAATGCAGTTCCCCTTTGTAGATCAACCATTAAAAAAAGACAGATCTGAAAGCATGGCATTTTGTGCAATGTTTTCTCACAGATGAATTAAAACATAAACTAGTCTAAATAAGAATACTTACCCCAAATTGTGTGGACAACAAAACATTACAAGTATGTGAAAAAGTTTTATACAATATTAAAATATATCTTTAAAAGGTCTCTTTAAAAGTAATATATTACTTTATTACTTATATATTATTAGGCCATAAGAAAATGCAATATAACTATTTCCATGATCTTTGCACACTTACATATCATTGCTGTTCAAAGAAAAACATGTATCTCTTTTGAACACAGCATCTGCCCTTCCTATTCTGTGAAAGTTGTCAAACTCCATTCATGATGAATAGATCAACAGAAATGCTCCAAAATTCCTTGGAATAAATCCTCTTTACGTTAACTTACATGGAAAGTTAGGGCCTCTTTTGTGAAGTTACTATTTTGGAGATACGTGTTTTTTTAGGCAGCAATGATAAAATAAGAAAATGTAAGACACAGCTTTAGTACAGAACAAACATATTTACAGACGGTAAATCAGAACACCACACAATATAGTCTTAATACTGTAGAAAACATATGAAGTGTACACAGAAAACATTCAATGCAAGAAAGATTAATCAAAATAAGTTTGTCTTTTTGGTGCTCTACCACATGACTCAACTCATCAGGTACAAGGTCAAACCCAGCTGAGTCAAATCACTTAGAGCACCGAAAACCAAACCAATTCAAAACCAATGATATCCCCATCAAACTATATTAGAAAAAAAGAAATTGTAACTCTTTGAAAAGACAATGAACAGTACCATGGCACAAGGTATTGGAAATTTTAACACATAACAAGTTAGTAAATCTAAGATAAAAAATAAAAAATAACAGCATACATTTGCATACCAAAGGTATTAATGCATATACACAATTACACACACTTAATACGAATAACATGCTCCTAATACAAGAATCCTAAAACTCAGCTTTATTCCACTGACTTCCAGTCTGCTCAACACAGTGAGCACTTTCCTGGTTTACCAGTGCATAAACCTGGTTGAACAATAGGAATGACCAAGTTATTGCTTAAATCAATGACTCACTGAAAACCTGTAAGACAAAAACATCAGTAAATAATAGATGCCAGACATAAATGGAGCAAAATTGTCCCACGGACATTCAGGATTGTTGTACAAGTATATGAAACATACATTCACTGGTCATTTTTAAACAATCTGGAAAAATTAAACAATAAAGCAAGGTAAAAGTACATGAAATAATCTCAAGTCCTATCTATATGTACCTTACCAGAAGGACATAACACAAAAGATTAGTGGCAGAATTATTTTGGGTTTGGCATAAGACAGTGTTGAGTTCAGCTTAACAACATTACACTTCAATAAAATATTATCTTAAATTAAACCTACTAGTTCACTAACAAGTGAACCACGCCTTGCAGTATATCCTCTGTGCAGTTTTGCTTTCGTTTTTGTCTCAAATTAGCAACATTCAGTCATAAGGTAAGATAATAAGAACCTGTGCTTCTAAGCAATGAATATGCTTAAGGAGATCTGTGCTGGAAACAAATGTTCTATGATGAGGGTGCCTGGGGAAGCGAGATTTCATCTATAACCTGACCAAGAATCTCATCTATGACCTCACAATCGTAGTTCACCTGCTCAAGGTCCAGAGCAGGGATGATCTTGACCAGAAGACGACCAACACTTTGTCTAAGTTCCCTTAACCTAAGGGTGAAAAGGAGAAAGAGTCAGTCTATATTATTCCACTACATATTACAGTGTAAGTAAAGAGACAGATAATATACACTGAGAGGCCAAAACATCAGAGGTGATACAAATAGCACTAATTATCTTGTAACAAAAGTGAATGTAAAGGTTGGGGATATATTAGGCATTTATTTCTTGTAGCCAACATTCTGGACATAGGAAAAATATGCAGGCGGTAAGACCTAAGAGTGCTGGCCAAATGAATGGGTGGGAGCATCTTTGATACACCAAGGCTTGTGGGATGCTCCGTGTCACCAGTGGTGAGTATCTAGCGACAATGGTACCAAGGACAAGGACAAACCACAAACTAGTGGGTGGGTGTTGGGTGCCCAAGGCTTAATGATGTGCAAGAGCAATGATGGCTATCCTGTCTGATGAGAACTGAGAAAGGCTTCTCTAGCACAAGTCAGAGAAATTTACAAATATGGAAGAAGGTCCCCTTGTCCAATAAGTCCCTTTTTATTTTACATCTTGTGGATGGCAGGGGACATGTGCACAATTTATTTGGGGGAAGCAACAGCATCTGGACATACTGTTGAAAAGGACAAGCCAGTGGAGAGAGTATGATGCTTGGAGCAATATTCTGCTAGGAAATCCTGGGTCTGTGTATTCATTTGAACATAAGTTTGGCATGCGCCACCAAACCACTGACACTAGTATTCCCTAATGAAGATGGCCTCTTCTTGGAGCATAATGCATTCTTGCCACTCTGCACATATTGTTTTGGAATGGTCTAAGGAACAGGACGAGGTGTACAAGGTGTCACCCTGTCTTCCAAATCCCCTAGATCTCAATACAATCAAGCTTCTGTCTCATCTGTTGCAGCTCTACCTCACAACTTACAGAGCTTAAGGCATCTGCTGCTAATGTCTCTGTGCCAGATCCTAGGTGGGCTCAAGCAGTTTTGCTGAAAGGCAGAAGACCAACAGCAATACAACATGGCTCATCAATGCCTTGTGTGCTGTTTTGTCTTTTGCCTGTCAGTTAAACTGCTCCAGCCCACCTAGGAATCGTCGCATATGTATTAAACTGCCAGGTAAATTATCTGAACAATATCACCATTCAGAAATATCACACAGTCTCTCTTGCTACTATGTGTCACTTGCACTAGGCTCAGAAACATATCAGATATTACCTGCAAGTCAGTGTGTCCGTGTCTTCTTGTGCCCCCTCTCTCTCTGGTCTTCCCTGGCTGTCATCTTGATTGGTATCAGAAGTTAAGACCCTTCCTGGGTTGGAGGATCCTGCTAAACCTGCTTCACTCTGTGGATTAGGGCATTCTGTCTGTATCCTTTGCTCTTCTACGCTTACCCCCTTCTCTTCGCTTTCTTTCTTTATGTCCTTTTTTAGGTTTTCACAGTAATTCAGTAATGTGTTCTTCTCATCCTCCAGACTGTCCAGCTGTGTGAGGAAGTACAAAGAAGGAAGGACAAGATAGAATTTGTATATTGTCGCTGTTAAAAGAAAAATTAGCATAGAATTTGCAAATTGCAGATATGGGCTTAAGATTAATACGTATTTATAGGACATACAATGGGCAGTCTTTAAATACACCTCCTTGTATCTACACTCTTTGTCCATTTTATCAGAGCACTTTGTAGTTCTACAACTACTGCATACCTGTGGTGGTACTGACCATTTAATAACAGGCTAAAAGGGGGCAACAAAGTATGCAGAGAAACTATTTTTGCACTAATAAAATGAGATTCATAACTGCTTGTACAGATATAAAATGTTTATGTTGCCTTAATTATACAAGATTTATTTGGATCTATTAAGATCCGTTGGATTTTTACATACATTCTATTTTTCAACTCAAGCTACCTATTTAATTAACATGGCTAGGGACAATACATGTGTAAGTTTTTAGACATGGTATTTGACATCAGCCACTCACCTTGTTCCTCAGCTCTTCTCGCTCTTTGTTTTTTTCATCCAGTTCTCTCAGTAGAAGGTCAATCTGAGAAGCCAGCTCATCATCCACACTGTCAAACATGTCCTTCTTTGCTAGACCTTCCTTGCTTTGAACTCGGTTATCTGCAGCACTCTGGCCTTCTTCTATCCTGTCCACCTCTGCATGGCCCCCGCTCTCTGCTTTCTCTCTCTTCAGTTGGGCCAGCTCACGTTGGAGCTGCTCAGTCTCCTCCAAGGCCTGCAGATAGAGTGCCTTGTAGTCCTCTTCTACATCTGCTGCGGACGTCTGCGTGGCCTGCTGGCACTGCTCCCTCTTCAGCATTTTCTCAGTGATCTCCAGCAGCGTGCTCTGGAGCTCTTCCACCTTGGAGGTCAGGAGCTGCACTTGCGACAGGCTTTCATCCCGCTCCCGGGAGGCAACTTCCAGGAGTTCCAGCAGGTTGTCCTGCTGCTGCTGGACCTCGAGCACTGAGAGATGCTGTACGTCTAGCGGGGCCAGAGGGAGGTCGTTAAATGCCACTGGCCTCGTCCCTGTTTCCACTTCTGACCTTTTGCTGATTTCCCTTTCATTTGGCTCAGCCTCTGACTTTACAGACACCTGCTCAGTTGCAGTACACTTACTTTCACTTTTGTTGCTTTCATTTGTTGCACTCTTTACATGGGCGCTTAGTGACCCCTGAATGCACTCTGTTTCCTCTGGTTCTTGACTGGATCTCTGCTGCATAAGCCATTGCCCATTCTCCGCCTTTTTGTTTCGATCTCTCTCCACAGCTGGAAGACCTTGATCTGTTTCTAATTCGTTGCTATCTCTCCCTTCTCCCTTACTCTTCTCTCCTTCTTTATTCCCTCTTGAATCATCCTGTTCCTCTTTCACACTTTGTATTTTGTCAGTCTGGGTTGTGATACTGACTTGTTCGGTGGGTGCAGACGTAGCCGCAGCAGTACTTTCCATGGCCTTGTCATCATTATACTCTGTGTGTGGTTTTGGCATGTCTACACTTAATCTGTGCTCTGACTTTACCTTAGAGAGGTCAAATGTTGACAGATTTGGCCTAGGTGTGCTGCAGCTCTCAAGGATGACAATGTCATCGTCGTCATCATGCTTTGGCACTTCTTCGTTATTGTTCTCTTCTTTACCATCGTCGTTATCAGAAATGTCAATGTTCGGTGAGGAGCAGGTTTTTGGTGAGGCTGTGCTTGTTAAAGGGCTGTTTGGTGTGCTGCTGCATAAGCCGTTGCCCATTCGCCGCCTTTTTGTTTCGATCTCTCTGCTTTGGCCCAAGCCTCTCTTCATCCTTAGAGAAGAATACATCACGAAGCATTTTAGACATAGCACAAAAGCTTATTACTCAAGGGTCATAGTGACAAGCTACTGTGAGTAAGGGTCTCACAGTAGCTTGTCACTATGAAAAAAGGCAGTACATTAAAATGAATGCAAATTTCAGTTCAAGAAAAAGAATGGTCTACCTTGTTGGAGTAGTGGAGAGAGAGATAACATTAGAGATGACAGGCATGTTATTAGAAGGTCTGGAGCCTGTAGAGAGTAGAGAAAATGGAGTATAAAACATGGCAGTGTGTCAACAATGGGAGGTACAGACACACCCAGGTTAGAGGTCTGCACAAGTATGAAATTAAAGCCTGAAAATGACTCCTAATCGCTTTGCTTTGAGACCTGACCAGGCCCGTACTGCTTAATCCGAAACATGAATTCGAACCCACATAAACAGTTAACAGTGCTTTGCTTTGTTATGCTCAAGCACTCAAGTTTAGTGACAGAAAAATGCTGTGAAAAAATGGCATTTTGTACAACTTAAATAATATATAAACAGCATTTCTTATCAGTACTGTATTTTTTGTCATCCCTGGCAGAGAACAGAGTGGTTTTATGCATAATTCTTCCTTCTCCAGAAACTTACTGAATGTCTTTATCAAGACCAAGAGCTAATGTCTGAACTATTTATCTGTGCTTCTAGCCTAGAAAACAGCTATAAGTGCCTTACTCATGGGCATAGTGGCATATGTCCTGTTGGTTCAGGTGATGGAACCAGTGACCTTCCGACGTTCAGCCCTTGACTGCCCTATGATGACGCTGATCCTATCCACCATTTAAATAGTAATGTTACATATGCTCCTGTGCTGCTGTTTCATAGCGCCTCAAACTCTCGCCAAAACTTTTGGAAAACATTTTTATTAACAATTAAATTTCAATTTATGCAAAAAATAACAAAATATTTAGCACCTCTCCTTTGAATGGACTTTAAACATAATATTTTAAGGCATTCGGCAAAGTATTCATAGCAAATCCTTGTAATAACTTTCCGTCAGTGAACTTTCAGAAGCATTCCACTCCTCAGACATCTGGTTCCTATCACCATCACTATTATCAATTAATTGAATTTTTCTCTAGAATGGAAAAATGCTGTTTTAACAGCAAAACTGCAGTCAAGTGAGGCCTAAAAGCCTGACTGCCTTTTTCTGTGTACATTTTAATTGACATTATCATAGCTTTCTGTGGTCTCCATGTAGCTTAAATTCAACATGGGAGAACAGATCACTGATTGCCAGTATCTTATCGCTTCAGACTTAAGAATTGTTGAACATTCTATTGTTATACTAATATTGTTATGGCAGAAAAGCATTCAGTCCAGCTAGTGCTGTGCCAATTACAATGCTTGATATGGCATAAAAACTACTATCCACACTCAATGCTGCAAGAGTGAAAAATCTGCCTAAAATCTGGCTGGGCTTTATCAGGCTGCCGACATCTAGCAAGGACACACAAACACATACACACATAAAAAAACAGGACCTCACCTGCACGTGTGGGAAGACTAGCATTACAGGTGGAACTGGGAGTGGCTTGTGCAGGTGATTTGGGTGAAGAAGGAGACTGTTGAGAAGAGAGAGAGATGAGGCTACATGGCTACATGAGCAGTTCCCAGAATGTGGTGCACATCTTTTGTTTTTTATATCGGGGATGCATGATACATTTATTGCAACAAAAAATTCTGCAACCTGTTTTCATGCTTGCATATGTTTGTACATGTGTAGTCACCAGTGGTGTTCACTTTCTCTGTTCTAGACCCCACAGCTGCCTGCTAGACACTTTGAGTTTCACTGTAACAACAGCTGACGGCCACTGAAGTGTAACTTACTGAGGTGAAATAATTACAATTTTGGGGTTTCGTAATTTCAAAGTTAGGTCTATTAAAATTAATAGACCCGAATTAAACACAAACTTAGAAAATCTCAATCAGCTTGTTTAAATAACTTAGTTAATATAAGAATATTAGATCCAGTGTCTAGCTGCAGTGTTTCTGAACTAAGTTTTGGTTTATTTAATATAAGATCACTGAACTCTAAGGCTGTCATTGTAAATGATACAATAACATATCATAAAATTTTTGTGTTATGTCTCATAGAAACATGGATTAAACCTGAGGAATTTTTGGCATTAAATGAAGCCACTCCCATAGGCTATAAGTATGTACACAGCCCCAGACTGTCAGGTAAAGGAGGGGGTATATGTGTCATTCATAAAAATTAATTAGACATGAGTCAGAAACACAATCTCACTTTCAATTCTTTTGAAATTCTTTTCATAAACATCACCAATCCGATGACTAACAGAAGTGTACTCACCCTAGTCAGCATTTATAGAGCACCAGGACCTTATTCTGAATTCTTAAAAGAATTCAGTGACTTTGTTACAGATCTAGCAGTGAGCACTGAGAAACTAATAATTGCAGGAGATTTTAATATTTACTTTGAGAACTCAGCAGATCCATTAAAAAAGGCTTTCTCATCCATCTTAGACTCTGTAGGTCTCACTCAGAATGTAATAGGGCCTACACATTCCTGTAATCACACACTAGATCTAGTTTTGACCTTAGGTGTTGATATACATAATCTTACTGTTCTTCCACAGACTTCAGTAGTTTCACTACCTAATTTCATATGAATTGACTCTTAGTAAAAATGTATGTACATCACCCAGTTATTGCATGAAACGTTCAATAATGCCAAATACATCTCAGCACTTTATTGAAATCCTTCCAGATTTATCAACCATAATATTTCCATCATCAGACCCAACACAGCTAGACAGACTAACTGACTCCGTAGAAAATACACTCCGATTAACTTTAGACAATGTTGTACCTATAAAAATTAAAAGGTGCAACAGAAAAAGCTTGCTCCGTGGTACAACAATAAAATTCGCACCTTAAAACAGACAGTACGGAAATTAGAGCGCAAATGGAGAGTGACCAAGCTGGAGGTATTTCACTCTGCTTGGAAAGACAGCCTTAGCAGTTACAGAAAGGCACTTATCAACACACGCTCAGCATACCTGTCCATACTCATTGAACACAACAATCCTAGAGTTTTATTTAGCACCATCGCAAAACTTGGCAAAAACCAGGCAGGAACTGAACCTCAAATACCCGCCAACTTTCATGGACTTTTTCAATAGCAAAATCGAGAATATTAGACAAAAAGTTCTACCAATACGAGTAAGCTATCCTTCATCTGGTTTGGCTGAGACAGCACGAAATGTGGTTATAGAAGAAAGACTAGAAACATTTTGTCCACTCCAGCAGACAGAACTAGAAAAACTTATCTCTTCTTCAAATTCTGCTACATGCACACTCAATATAATTCCAACAAGCCTATTGAAACAAGTATTACCAGCTATTATTAAACCTCTCTTAACTATCATTAACTATTCTCTTAGTCTGGGCCATGTACTTAAGTCTTTTAAAATAGCTGTGATAAAACCCTTGATAAAGAAGCCAAATCTTGACCCCACAGAACTGTCCAGTTATAGACCGATTTCCAACTTACCATTTACCTCTAAGATTTTAGAAAAGGCTGTAGCTCGACAACTCTTTTCTCATCTACATAAGAACAACATATATGAAAAATTCCAATCTGGTTTTAGGCCACAGCACAGAGACAGCTTTAGTTAAGATAACAAATGATCTTCTTCTTGCCTCTGATCAGGGCCACGTATCTCTGCTGGTACTACTCGATCTAAGTGCAGCTTTTGACACTATAGATCACACTATTCTCTTGGATAGATTAGAAAATATAGTTGGAATCACAGGAACAGCGTTATCCTGGTTCACATCTTACCTTAGTGATCGTTTTTAGTTTGTAAAGATAAACAATATATTATCTAATTATACCAGAGTGAAATATGGAGTTCCACAAGGTTCTGTTTTAGGTCCTCTGTTATTTACACTATATATGTTACCATTAGGCTCAGTTGTAAATAGACATGGAATTAGTTTCCACTGTTATGCCGAAGATACACAGCTGTACATATCAGCCAAACCAGATGATAAATCCAGGTTAAATAAGATAGAAGATTGTGTAAGAGATATTAAACTTTGGATGCTACAGAACTTCCTTCTTTTGAACCCTGACAAAACGGAAGTTCTCCTCCTCGGCCCAAAGGCTGCTTGGATTAAATGTTCAGATTTTGTTGCTAAATCTTGCTGACTTCTCTGTAGTTCCTGGTTCAGTAGACAAAATTCTTGGTGTAACAATTGACTCAGATCTGACATTTA
The DNA here is from genome assembly GCA_021613375.1 of Megaleporinus macrocephalus. NCBI lineage: Eukaryota > Metazoa > Chordata > Actinopteri > Characiformes > Anostomidae > Megaleporinus > Megaleporinus macrocephalus. The sequence continues at coordinate 34,019,612 of CM038709.1, read as the reverse complement.
ATCAACACATAGGTAATATTACAAGGACAGCGTTTCTTCACCTGCAAAACATTTCAAAGTTAAGAAATGCATTATCTATGTCTGATGCTGAAAAGTTAGTGCATGCCTTTATAACCTCAAGGCTAGATTACTGTAATGCATTATTGTCAGGATGCTCCAGCAGGAACCTGAATAAACTTCAGTTAGTTCAGAACGCTGCAGCTAGAGTACTAACTAAAACCAGGAAATTCGATCACATCAGTCCAGTTTTATCAGCGCTACACTGTTTTCCTGTTAAATTCCGTATCGACTATAAAATTGTTTTATTGATGTATAAAGCCCTGTATAGTCTCGCACCGGAGTACCTCACTCAGATCACAGTTCACTCAGATCACAGGATGCTGGTTTTCTAATAGTTCCAAAAATTCAGAAGACTTCAAGAAGACTTCAAGAAGACTTTTTTTACAAAGTTACCTTCTGGTTCTCTCCTTTTAGTTTAGGCTGTTATAGTTAGATCTGCCGGAGTCACCAGCCGCACTCTAAAATTCTGAATATTCATATTCTCCACAGTCATACTCCTGAGCCGAACTAACTTCCTCTCTTTACTCTTCCTGAGGTAATGACTGTCCTCCTGTCTGTTGAACGCTGTTGAAGGACTGATCATCAGGGCCTCCACCCCACCCATCACCAGCTCACCTGTCCATCTGTGTCTACTGCTACACCCTCAGTTACATCACTGTGCCATCCAGATGGACCAGCATTGAGATAGGATGGGACTGTTTCAGCTCACGCCCACTTTACATAAAGACTCAGCCAGAGACTGCCTCAGTCATACACTGCCTCTATCTGTGCAGCTTCTAAAGCTTTGCTATCCAGATTTCAAACAGAGGCTCTTTTCTTTGGTATTTAGTTTAAACTGTAAATACTGTTTGACCAGAGGAGGATGGGTCTCCCCTTGTGAGTCTGGTTCCTCCCAAGGTTTCTTCCTCCAGTCTGAGGGAGTTTTTCCTTGCCACTGGCTTGCTCACTGGGGGGATATATGTTGTAACTGTCTGTTTTCAAAACTCTGTAAAGCTGCTTTGAGACAACATCTTTGTAAAAAGCGCTATATAAATAAACTTGACTTGACTTGACTAAAATTACTACATAAACACCTAGTCACAAATATTTCAGATGATCTCTATTTTGTACAACAATTAATTGCCATTAATTGTGACTGTTAAGACAAGCAAAATGTAAATAGGGTGCAGTGGGTAAAGCAGGTCCATTTAAATAAAGGGAAGTAGTTTATGCATTCACTGAGACATCATGGGGCTAATGCTGTGTATTTATTAGCTATGCAGTTAAATAATGTGCATGTCTCCTAGCTGTATGAGTGCTTCTGCTATTGTAAGTTTGCTTGACTTGATACATAATTCTGTAAACACCTGTATGACAATTTGGATGCACACACAACAGTGTAGTACATCATTTCAACAGTACAACTAGTATTAGTTAAAAATTAAACGGAGCAAGCTGCCTAATCCATTCATTTAATGAATTACATAAACAAGAAAAGACAATAAATTGTCTGTTAAAATTTGATGATCGTGACAGCCCTAGTTCTTGTTAGTTAAGCTAATTTATTAAACTTTGAAGGCAATTTCATGTTCTACTACCAATTTACAGCCGTCAAAGCTCATTGCATATTACGAGCTAACACAAACCTTGTTCAGGACTGATGGCTCAGCAAGGAGTTTCAATACAGATGATAACTTTGTCTCATACAAATCAGCCACACTTATCCACCTTATTTCTGTGTCCAGTTTTATCTTAATTAGGCTGTGGTGAATTAAGAGTGACTGACAATGCTCTCAAACTTTACTATAAAAGTTGTTGAGCAGTCAACAGCCAAACAAATGAACTTGCAGGGGGCTATTTCCCTTTTCCCTGTCTACATGTTTTTATTGTACTGGTATTTTCCCTTCTTTTAATAAACATATTGCTGTGTAAAATCATAGTTAGAAGGGGGGGTTTAGCATAGTATCATGTTCATCATTGGGTAATAATAGTTTTTGTTTTCAGTTAATTTCACATTAAACACCATTTTTAAATCATTAACTGTTGTATATGAGAATCATATTGCTCTACTTCTAAATGCATAACATTTGTTGATATTGCAAAATAGTGGTTTCACTGGTGAGCATGATGTTTTTTTTAAATCTGCAGTTAAAAAATATCCAGACACAGAACTCATGTTCTTTACCATTCCTTCTTATTACCTGTGTGTGTTTGTCAATGAATACTTCTTTGAAAAACAATACAGCTATGGTGGTGAATAATAAGCAGACCGTTTGGATGTACTGAAGTAGACTATTATTTTGAAGTGCTATTGCTCACTGAGAATCTGAGCTGGCGTTCCAAGTCTTGTTGTTTCCTCATCAGTGCGGCATTCTGCTCTTTCAGTGCTGCAATCTTCTTCTCCTCTGCCTTCTTCTTCTCCTCCTCTGCCCTCTTCTTTTCCTCCTCTATCTAGGGTTAGGGTTAGGGTTAGGGTTAGAGATACTGGCATTCACTTATTATTAAACAAATCAGTTACAGCTGTTCCAATAAACAAAAAACATCCAACAAGAAGTCAACCACATTCAATATTCTCTGAGATGATAGAAAAGATAATAAGCTAATAACATATAAAATAACTTCATCAACGTCAAAGACAGAATGTTACCTGCTGTCTGTTCCTCTCTTGCTGCAACCTTTTATTTCTTTCACTGTGTCAAAACACACAAATATATGCATATATTCATAAGGGCTATCAACCTTTTTAAAATAATCACTTGCAATTAATACAATCTTTTGTATAGTTCATCATTTGTTTATTTAAACAAGATTTTAACCTTAGGAGCGTTTTTTGGTAAAGCTACATGTAATAACAAAATAAGCTTCATCAAAATGTCCTTTCAGAAATCCCGAAACATTATTTTCATATGAACCTGAAAAAGAAAATCACATGATCATTAGCTGAATGCAATTGTCTACTTTTAATCACAGACACAGAGGTAATTTTAATTGGCTATGAACTCTTTACACTTCTAGTTCCTATCGCCCCTGCTGTAAAGTTTCTTCAGAATGGCACATTTCATGTCACACTAATGTGAATGAGTGCTTTCATCTTAACATCTTAAGTGAGAAAACCAATAAAATGTGCAGGGCAGGAGCTTTTGTATAAACCGTTCTAGAGTTTGTTTTATACTGTATTGCAGGGCTTTTTTGCTGTTTTTAAGATTTCTGGCTGCAGTACATAACCAACCACTGAATGTTTGGTTAGGCTGAAATACAAGTACATACACATGCTCATGCTTGTATAGAAAGAAAGTATTTAATGCATACATTAGTCAAATATGGTCTGGTCAGCATATATCCAATGAAAACATAACATCTCCATTTTTGACGATTTCTATTTTTCTATATTAATAATTGCAGCAGTTGCCGTTTACATGTGTGTTAGTGTTATTGTGAATGGACCAATAGAAATGCTCCAAAATAGCTTGGAAAAAAATCTGGTTCCATAGACTTCCATTGAAACTGAAGACAGTTTTTGGCCTCTCCTGTAAAGTTGCCACTTTGGAGGTACCTGTTTTTCTTTATTATATATATTGATCAGTCATAACATTAAAACCACTCAATGTTTTACAATTAATGGCTGTAGTCCAACTGTTTCTCTGGCTACTGGTTATACACTGTCAGTGGTCAGGCCCCTTACAGGATCATTACAGAGCAAGTATTAGCTAGAAGGCGAATCATTCTCAGCGCTGCAGTGACACACCTGTGCTACTAAAGGTTTTAAACACCTCAGTGTCACTGCTGCACTGCAAATAGTTCAAAGAGTCCAATAAAGCAGACAGTAAGTGGATACAGTGTTTATAAACTTAAGCAGCACTGCTGAAACAGATGGACTGCTGTCTGCAATTGTGGAACTATTGCTTCTACATGATAAATGAAGCTGACTAAATTGACAGATATGGAAGAAATAAAGAGATGTCTTCATGTTTTAGCTGGTTCATTGTTTTAACACAATTAACCAACATATTTTACAAAAACCCATTGAATAGTTTAAAACAATACAGAACATTTCTCTTTGTCTCCTCCAGCATTAATGCACTGCTTAATTCTCCAGTCTCCAACTCCCAGCATGCACCAGCCAATCACATGATCTCCCACTCTTTGTTAGCTGACTACCCCTATTTTGTGTTTTTTCGATATCGATTTTCGGCTAGCCCTCTTGTACTGATTGCTATGTGTTTTTGCTTTTTGACCTCCTGCCCATGTTATGTTTTTTCCTTTGTTGCCTAGCCCTTCTCTCCTCGCTCCTTTTTGACCTTTGTCTGTTTTTCGACCTTGCTTTTGGATTATAAACGCTCAAACCATAGTTTTAGCTGCACAAGTCTGTTCCTTTTTTGATTTTTTGCGGACTCTTAAGTATGTAGACATTTATACCTGTACCTGGTTTAGCTATCTGAAAGGAGGACTAAACTGATTAAAGGGTGATGATTTAGCAGATGTCTCAAGAAAATGTTAACCTTTAAAATTAGGTAATTTAATATTAAAAGTTATTTGTTGTTTGTTAATTGTCATGTAATTTCATATTGCACTGAATCTTATGTGCATTTTAGTACTGTTTTTTTTTACACCTCTTAAACTTAATTTTTCCCCAAAAATTTGCAGAAATTTGGTTTCTCACTTGTTCAAATTAGTTTCAGACTGCAATGACTATTATGATGATGATGATTATTATTATCATCATCATCGTCATTATCATCTAATTGTGAGTGTCCTAGATATGAGCAGTAAATTGTAACAACATAGTCAATAAATTTATAGCTGTAATGGCTTTGTTATAGGTAATTTTAGTTTTATTGTTTACTAGTATTATGGTGGTATATGAAATGGAGAACAGTGTTTTAAGCGGTAAGAGGAAGAGCATTCGGAAACGCATGCTGCAGCGCCAGTATTGCAGTATTTGGAGGAGGTGAGTGCGGGTGTCCGGCAGTCCGTAATTTTCGATGGAAAATAATTATTTGTTTTAGAGCGTGGCTGGCCGTGTTCTGAAGCTGTGACACCTGTTAAACACAGCCGTAAATTTCTGTATGTATATATATATGTGTGTATATATATGTGTGTGTGTGTGTGTGTGCGTGTGTGTGCTGCAAAACAAGAAATTCATAGAAATGAGCTCAGAAGACACATTTATTTACTCACTGCTGTTTGTATGTCTTTTGGTATCTGGGTTGTTCGTCTTCAGAGTCTTCAGCCTCCTCCTGAGCTGTGCAACTCCTAAGAAACCAAATGTTATGTTTGACCTGCATTCAATTTAAAATGGTACAAAAAACAACATGTAAGTTTTTACTTTATAACCCTTCAAATTTGCTTCCTGCAACATGTTAACAAAAGCTGAGACAGGAGCAGGTGTTATACCACCTTTCCTTTTAACAAACAATTATTGGTCGGGCTCTGAAGACACAAAGTGTTTTAAAGGCAACATTTTTGGCCATTCTTCTGTTATAACAGTTTTTTAGCTGTGCACCCGTACAGGGCCTTCATTGTCGTATTCTGAGATTAATAAGACACATATGTTCAATGGCTGTCAGTTTTGTAAAGCAGACAGGCCAGTCTAGCATCTGCACTCTCTCATTATGCAAACATGCTGATCAAGACATGCAGATCGTGGCTTGTAGTTGTTATGTGATGAAACCGGTGAAACTTTTGCTCATATGCAATGTAGAGGTTGAAATACCTAAAATCTTTGCAATCCTCTGAGTAATGCTATTTTATCTGTTGGATTTTCTTGAGATGACCTCCCTCAGAGGACCAGGCCTTTCCATGCATGAATATAGTTTCATTTACAATCAGATAACCAGATAACCCCTTTTGAGAACTTGTCTTATTGGATTTTCACAACCATATTAATCCTGAGATATACAGACAGGCACAGACAGAGTGGCGTACATAAGCCCACTCAAGAGGTACACAAAAAGATACCTGAACTGGGGATCAGGATTCAAGTGGCAGAACCATTTCTCAGGGAGCTTTTCAGTAACTATGCCATCTGGAAGTTTCCGCCACTTCAGACAGCTGTCACACTGCACCCAGTTTTGGTCTGGTCGCTTCCTGCAGTGACACACACAAACACAAATTTAACTAAACAGTAATGACAAGAAAAATCATACATTTCTTTGGTCAGGCAGAGCTCAGTAGTGGGCATTATGGGATGGTTACAGAGGACTTTCTCATTTTAGAATAGAAGAGGTAACTACATAGCTTCTGCCCCATATTACACTAGTTGCCCTGTGAGGCTTATGTAGGCCTATAGTAGAGTTTTCTTGTATGTGCTTTTCAAATAGTTAATAGCTGCACATTTAGTCATATTTTGTTACATTGGTTCAATAGGTAGATTTTGACTCTCTGTAGACCTTACAGACTACACAGTATATATACTGTTATTTGCTAAAATTGAAGAAGTTCATATTATCAGAAAAAAATGTAGAAATGTATTAATTAAAACATAAAAAAACATAAAATATCACAAGGTCATAAGTATTCAGATCCTTTGCTCAGTATTGAGTAGAAGCACTTTTTTGGGCCAGTACAGCTATGATTATTCTTGGCAATGATGCAACAAGTTTTTTTTACACCTGGATTTGGGGATCTTCTGCCATTCGTACTTGCAGATCCTCTCCAGTTCCGTCAGGTTCGATGGTGAACATTGCTGGACAGCCATTTTCAGGTCTTTCCGGAGATGCTCAACTGGGTTTAGGTCAGGGCTCTGGCTGGGCCAGTCAAGAATGGTCACAGAGAGGGCTCTGTACTTGGCCGCATTCATCTTTCCCTTAATTGCAACTAGTCGTCCTGTCCCTGCAGCTGAAAACACCCCCATAGCATGATGCTGCCACCACCATGTTTCACTGTTGGGATTGTATTGGGCAGGTGATAAGCAGTGTCCAGTTTTCTCCACACATAACCCTTAGAATTAACGCCAAAAAGTTTAATCTTCGTCTCATCAGACCAGAGAATCTTATTTCTCATAGTCTGGGAGTCTTTCATGTGTTTTTTGGCAAACTCTATACAGGCTTTCATATGTCTGAGGAGAGGCTTCCGTCAGGCTACTCTGCCATAAAGCCCCGACTAGTGGAGGGCTGCAGTGATAGTTGATTTTTTTTTCTCCCATTTTTCTCCCATCTCCCTACTTCATCTCTGGAGCTCAGCCACAGTGATCTTTGGGTTCTTCTTTACCTCTGTCATCAAGGCTCTTCTCCCACGATTGCTCAGTTTGGCTGGACGGCCAATTCTAGGAAGAGTTCTGGTCATCCCAAACTTCTTCCATTTAAGGATTATTGAGGCCACTGTGCTCTTCGCAACCTTGAGTGCTGCAGAAATTCTTTTGTAACCTTGACCAGATCTGTGCCTTGCCACAATTCTGTCTCTGAGCTCCTTGGGCAGTTCCTTCAACCTCATGATTTTCATTTGCTCTGACATGCACTGTGAGCTGTGAGGTCTTATATAGACAGGCGTGTGCCTTTCCTAATTAAGTCCAATCAGTTTAATTAAACACAGCAGGACTCCAATAAAGGAGCAGAACTGTCTCAAGGAGGATCAGAAGAAATGGACAGCATGTGAGTTAAATATGAGTGTCACAGCAAAGTCTCTGAATCCTTATGACCATGTGATATTTAAGTTTTTAAATAAATTTGCAAAAATTTCTACATATCTGTTTTTTTTCTGTCAGGATGGGGTGCTAAGTGTACATTAATGAGAAATAAAATGAACTTTTTTATTTTAGCAAATGGCAGCAATGAAACAAAGATTTAAAGGGGTCTGAATACTTTCCGTACCCACATATATGTATACAAAACAATGCCCATTTACTGTTCAATGAATGTTTCTGTAGCATAACAGTGAAAAAATTATCCACTATTGTGGGAAACTAGAAAAAGATGTTGTCTAAAAAAAAAAAAACAACAACATTTTTTTCATGTATCACAATTTTCCTGTTGACCCTCCTAAAATTCTTCATCATCACTATTACAACCCCAATTGCAAAAAATTGATTAGCAAATCTCACAGGCCCATATTTTATTCACAATTGAACACAGGACAGACGAGGTAATATATTAACAGAGACATAATGTTCTAGATAGTTCTAGGTGATATTGCTACAGAACTACAGTCACATGAATGCTATTCGTCTGTGACTTGAACGTCTGTAAGATTAACTTGATGGTGAAAGTAATGCAAAGCCTTTCTTGCCACGGCATGTTGTTTGGAAGAGGGGGCAGGGTCAGCAGTGGCTCACTATAATATAAAAGAACAGACACTCAAACCGACCATTCAAAACAGGGCTAGTAGGAAAAGTGGGGAAAAGTGGTGCATCATCCTTAATGCATTTAGACAAAATGTCACAGACGTTTATTAAGACCCCATGAAACTGTGTTAACTTCTGAAATGGACAGTGTTATTAATAGGTATTTATGACAGAAAAACTTTTTTTTTTCATTTAATTATAAAGATAAAGGCCTGGAGTTCACTAGATGCTACTCCCACATGGTGGGTTTAGTGTTTTGACAATTCAAACAGAAACTGAAGCTACTTTATAAAACAGCATTTGCTTATTTTTTAAACAATGTCTAATCATCTTATGTGCATTATGTATGTGTGTCTTTTGACATTTGAAACTTTAAACTCACACAATATCCTCAACGGGGACAGTGCTCTTGAGTCTATGACGGACTTCTTTCCAGTATTCTTCAAGCTTAACACCTACATTGTACATGGTTTTCCTGCACAGACAAAAATAACACACATCCATATATACACAGTGAAAGATTACAGAGCTCATTAAACCTTTATTTATAGCTAATGGATCAATACAGAATAAAACCTCGAAGCATCCACCAACCTATCCCAAACATACCTGTACTCATCTGTGGAATCGAAGTCTTGTTTATTGTGTGTTGGCTTGAGAAAGTCACACACAATCACACCAATGACTCCCACCCCAATGCTGTTGGCCTAATATTACAAGACAAAAAAACATATGGCTTCAAATTTAAAGTTTTTGAAGCTGCTTAAACTGAGATAAGGTTAAAGGGAATTGCATTTATGTTGATGTCATAAAACTGAGATCTACTCAACTGAATATGGATATGTCATTTTTGTTAATTTAAAGTAAATTAACTTGGAGAGTCGTGCTCTGGTTCAACAGTGGACAAAGGTCCATTCTCATATTTAAAATCCATATTAAAAAACAGGAGACAGACAGTTCTTGTTTGTGGCTTATTCATGTATAATTATAAAGTAATAACTAATAACAAACAATAAAGTTAGGCATTTTTATATAGGTATGTGCATTTGTACTTGATTTTTTTTACTTGACTCTGCTACAGACTACAGAGTACAACTATTAAGATGTTAAGAGATCTTTCTCTGGCTTTGGAAAACTATAGCTAGGGTTCCAATACATCAATTAAGAAAGTTAAATACAATGCAAACTGCATAACACTCACCTTTAGCTGGCAGCCAACACGCTCATAGGCTTTGATGAGACGGTTTTTATGGTACATCATGATGCCATACTGATCTTTACTCTTGGTGTTGTAGCCAAATGTGATTGGAATAGACTTCTGAAACAAAACTTAAGGAAAAAACTAAATATTTAAACCATGTCTGACACCTAGTACTTTATTCACTAAACACCAATTATTAATCTTTTTATTTTATTTTGTATTCGGTAGAAGGATACAGGTAAATGTTTGGGTTTGTAAGAGTCTTTGACAATGTGTGCTAGATTTTTGGAGACAAGCTGAGTTTTGACCTTCTGTCCTCGAATGATTATCTGCATTCTGGGCTTCAGGTAGAGGATACTGCAGTAAGCCTGAAATAAGAAAAATAAACACATACGCTCTTATTTTTGCACTTGCTAATACTAATATCTGAAATCAGGCAATAAATTTAGCAAAACATAAAATTGCAACATTCAATACGAAAAAGCTCACTCGTAAAGAGCAGGTACTCTCTGGCGTCGACTGTATGCCATATTCTAGCCGCTTGTTTTGCTCACTGGTGGTTTCATATACTTCGGCTGGAATCCTGATATCATATCTGTCCCGCTCAAAGTCAAATTCTGACATTCCTAATGATGTTCTGTAGGGAAAAACATAACGGTCAAATCTACACTGCAGATTTGTGTTTCTTTTTCTAAAACCAACTTGACTGCAGATACAAACATAAAACAGTCATTTGTAAGAAGCCATAAATAGAAGATTTTTTTAAATTTTTAAAACAGATTAGCATGATGTATATGATTATATATATGATACTAACAGAAAAGCTGTACATCAAGTTACAACCAAGTTTTAGTGAAACCAGCAGAATGGCTAGGCTAATGTATTTACAGTACTTAAATGTTCATTGTATAAAAATCAATAGATTAATGTAAGGTGATTCCAAACTTTAGGAATGCATGCTCACTTGCGGAGGTTCCAAATTATAATGCGGGTTCCTGTGGAGCCTGCAGAGCAGCCCTCAATGGTTTTGAGCTCAGAATGAAGCTCATCGTCAGTCTGAAATGGAGAGTGGTGCAAGATATCCTGCAGACTCTGCCTGTGCTCCGGCTCAGGACAGAGTGAGAAGCAAAGTCAAGGGCCAAAAGGTTGTAAACTGACAAACTGCACAGTGAAATTGTATTTTTTTAAACCATCTCTCTTAGTGACGAACACTGATCTTAATCCATTTATCCGTCTATTTCTACTTAAGGATATTGGTCTGGCCAACAGACCTGAATGTGACAATAGGCACTATGACATTCTCTGCTTTTATTTTGTTCAGGTAGGTCTGTGACAGCATCCCGACACACATGCTGCCTCCTTTCTTCGAGAACACAATGGCATCCTTCCCCAAGCGCATAGAACCAGACTTAAAACCATTACCATAGAGACCCACAGGAACATGGCCATTTATCGTCTGCTTATCACTGAAGCCAAAACTGAGAGATAGACAGAGAGAGAGAAACAGATCTGAGAGCATAACTATATTGGGATCTTGCAAACTCCTAACATTACAGTTGCGAGTTGCACTGGATAAAAGTATTTTCAAATATGTAGATGTTTACAAAAGCCATCATGTAAATTTAATCAATTATTTATCTATTTAGCCAGTTTCATTCTCTTATGCATACCACACAATAATCAGTACATGTTTACTGCTAATAATCCCATATTGATGCATCCCTAATCATAATAAGTATAAAAAGGTATAGACTGTGGAAGAGTCTCAATAAATAAACAACAGCACACATGTGAACATACTGGGCTTGCAGATACACTAGACAATGATTTGAGCTGTCTACATTTCCCCTAACAGCCACGAAAATCTCTACCAATACTTCACCTACCTGAGCATTTTGTGCATTTTCTCATACTCCATGCCAGCTCCATTATCCATGAAGATGAGGCAGTCATGTTCTTTCACCCTTGTTTTATCAATCCAGAACTGTCTGGCCTTGACATCTGGGTCATAAGCATTGTCTGATAAACAGAAACATCAAAGAACAACTGATACAGTCCGGTGTCAGAGGCTTGACCTATTAAATATGTTTCCTGCAGTGTTCGGGATGCTATGGAGTTTGGAAAAAACACATGAAATGCAAGAAAATCATGGCCCAAATGAGTCTTGGAAAGCCTTTGTAAACAGCATATGATGATAATAAAAGATATTTAGTTAACTAAAACCATTTAGTTTGAATACTGTCAACATGTAATCTGGAAATGTAAACTGCATTTATGTCAAGGGACTGTGAGCTGCACTGCAACAACTTAATTTCTGTTACAACTGAAAGACATGGTAAGAACATTTCTGAGTCTGCTAAAGGCATTCTAGTTCTGGCTCACCACCTGCAAGAATCAGGATGCGTATATATATATATATATATATATATATATATATATATATATACACACTGCTCAAATCTACACAAATACATCAAGGAACAGCATTAAGCGAACAAATTTTTTGTGCCTATCAGCGACACTTTTGTGCCACACTAAACGGGTAAATTCTTTGACCCTGGTGCATCTAGGCGTCCAAGTTGTCTCTCAACTCCTGCTCAACTACGAAATGAGCTAAGCATAAGCTTGTAAGCATACTGCTCAGCGCCACCAGAGGTTTCAGTCCCCAGAGTACTAGGTGCTGATTAGTCAGTAATAAAACAAGTTCCTAGACAAATGGTGCTGCTGCTATCAGTATTTAAGTAGCATTTATTTGTTCTAACATAGTTAGTATCTTTATAATGGTTGGGGCTAGTTTTGGTATCAAGTGGGAGGGGTGCTCTGCGTTGGCGTGACGAAAGTGTTTGCATGCCACTGGCCAGCTATTTCTAACCTTAAACATTTTGAGCCATCTTTCAAAAAACACATGTTTAAAATTAATAATAAATCTGAATTTCAGGTATTATCTTCACAAAGTTAATTTAGGGGTTAGGGTTTTGGACATCCATCTTGGGTTTAAATACAGCATTATATAATCATGACATAAGACAAAACTTTTTTTGAGCAAATTCAGTAGAACGGTCCATAAATAAGACTTTAAGAACTCATTCAAATGTTCCTGAACGAAGACCAGAAATCAGTACTTGTATGTAGGCCTAATGAACAAAGCAGTAAAACAAGCAGAAGGTGTGCTAACTCACCAATCAGTTCAGCGACAGCACTGAAGGGCCATGTGTGACTGGTTGAGTTTGTGTGCAGGAACTTTGGACAAAGCTTTAAGAGAGACACATAACAGAAGAACAAATAGGTGTTATTTAAACATCCTTCAGCAGTGTTTCTTAATTTTGCTCCAGGCAACCCACATCACTGCATGGTTTCAAGCTTTTCCTGCCCCATCACACCTAGGCCAGCTTATCAACTAATTATGTAGTCCTTTATCCCTATATCCTGTGTGCTGAGGAAGGGAAGAGTTTCAGGGACGCAGGAATGCTCCCTAATCTCCAAGACACTTTATTTGATGACATTTCTAAGGAACATCTTTATACCCCGGGTCCAGTATTACATCTCACTTTGGAAGGTCTGATATTCCCCCTACTTAAGCTCTACAAAAGGCCTGTTCACACACTGCTTTAACACCTGTTTTGTGTTTATGTGTTTAACTGCAAACAAATTAGTGCATTTTCATTCATGAGTTTGGTTTTTCTTGCTGTCAAAGCTGAAAACCAGTACTTTACATGTACAGCTATACCAATAGGAGCAAGACTCCTGACACTATAATCTGCATTCGTTTTACATCTCCTATAAATGTAAAACAGTTGTACAATACCTGCTGTAACCTTACAGCTTATATATAAATGACAGGAAACTTGTTTTAAAGTGTTACAATAAAGGGAATTTTTAAAATATATTTATTTAAGGGGACATTTCTAAATTACACTGTAGTTTATTTTAAATGTTGCAGCAAGTGTACAGTGGTACTGTATGAAAATGAAAGGGAAAGCAGTTCTTTTAACCACATGCAAGAATTATTTGTTTTCACAATTAACAATTTGTTTTCTGATTTTACTTTAATGGTGTATGTTTATATATATATATATATATATATATATATATATATATATATATATATATATATATATATATAATTTACTGTGTGTTTTCTTTTACATATTTACTGTAAACAAATAACAGAATAAGTTGAAATACGCATGATCATGTTCATTTATCTAGGGGCTATTTAGAGTAATATATAACGTAGATAGAAAGTAGATCAGAAAACACTGTAAGCAAGCGAGAAAACATCGCTCTTTCACTCACGATCGAAACGGGCCTGCCTAAATAAACAGAAGCACAAAAGTACGCGACCACGCAGTTCGCTTTGACTCGCACCCAGATCTAGTCTCGCTTCGCATGCCCAACCAGAGTGAAACGAAACTGAAAGTTATCCATCTATATTTCAACCTAAGCGGGAAAACCGCCCTTTGAATCGCTCCAGCAAAAACAACTTTATTCATAGCTTCTGTCTAAAAGTTTGTTATGTGAATAACTTGCTGATGCGCTACAAACAACGCTTCATTTAGATCTACACCACTGACAAGTAGCACTAATATTAGCTAATGAGACTCTAAATTAGCGGACACAGCAAAAACAGCAGATATTCTTCATTTTTCAATATTTTGTAAAGTAACATAACTCTTTATAAATACATGATCAGTTTCGCGTGGTCTATCTGTCCACAAAAAACACAGTAAAGTTGACTAAATCAGCTACGCACCGCACTTAGAGGAATTCCTCTGTCTGTTTGGGTCGCCATCTTTGTAAAGCAGCGGAGGGACGAGCATGCGCAGTAGGGCCATTGACGGTCACCAAAGATATTTTAAAGGAGACGAGATGGTTCACATCGCGGAAGCGTGTTTAAGGGAAGGCGCCGCAGCCAATGCTACGTTAAAAATAGTCGAAAGCAATAGCCTATATAGGACAACATGGCTTTATATCAATAGTAGCGACACTATTGGTATCTGGTTTATGTATTTCTTTGTGTTTTTTAATGGTCGTCTACCTGATTGTCTGCAAGTATCTTCTAAAAGGTAACTTCAGAACAAGAGGCCAAAGCGTTCCTAGGTTTTATTGTAAGCTCATGTTAGTATATGTTGTTCCACACACAATGTAAATAGATACATTGTGTGCATGTATTTTAAAAAAGAAGATACTTGTTTTGTGCTGTTTTTGATACTGATATGCCGTGACTGTACTGGGTGACCATCTAAACCAGCATTAGACCAGAACAACCCTACAACAACTTGATACCAGAATAAAATTCCTGGAAGTCTTTTGTTTTGGCTGGGATGGCATTGTCCCAACACAATAGTTTGATAATCTTGTCATTGTGTTGTTATTTTAATAGAGCTATGCCTGAAATACGTTTCTTCTAAATTGTTATAACTACCTAAGAGAAAATATGAGGCTTATTTTGTGGTTTTGACCAGTTTTGTCCGATTCTGAAATGTCAAATGTATTTGTCAAATATAAATCCCAATTCTAAAAAGGCTTATATGTTTTGTAAAATGCAGTAAAAAAAAACAGAATTCAGTGATTTTGAGCAACACACTTAAAAAATTGTAAAAAGTTACACTGTTTTAAAACGTTCCACAATAAGCAGGCCAGAAAACATATGCTTCAATAAGGATGATGATTTTTTCCAGGAAATCAATGGTTATTTTAGCCAGGCCTTACTTTGCACACACATGATCTGTCCAGATCTGTCTCCTGCTGAAAATGAATGTAGCATTGTGAAGAGGACAATCAGACACCTGGCAAGCTTTTCCATGTTAACAAAATATTCTTTCCATCTTGATCCCCACAGAT
The DNA here is from genome assembly GCA_021613375.1 of Megaleporinus macrocephalus. Classification (NCBI taxonomy): domain Eukaryota; kingdom Metazoa; phylum Chordata; class Actinopteri; order Characiformes; family Anostomidae; genus Megaleporinus; species Megaleporinus macrocephalus. Next base: position 34,004,250 of record CM038709.1, on the reverse strand, counting down.
CCACCGCTGAGCAGGTACTACTTAGATGGTGTATTATTCTCAGCTCTATGAAACTGACAGTAATGACATGATAGTAACTGCTGTGTCGGTACATGGTAGATTTGGTGGAAACACCAAATGTACACTTACTGCACACTTTATTAAACACAGCTACTTTGTTGGTTATGAATTTATAGATGCTTTGTATTGGGTGTCTTATTTCTTCATTAGTGAACATCTAATTGTGCCTATGCTGGTTTAGTGTTGGTCTGACTGGTTTAGCTTGTCACCCAGGATAGTCATGCTATTTAAAAACTCAACTCAAAGGCTAACAAATAAGAAATAGGTAGACTACAGTACAACTGTGAAGAAGTGTCATTACTGCTGAGGTTAATTCCAGACAATATTGAAAAAGGCTAACAGGTTGCCAGAGTAGTATTCACAGATAGACATGTAACATTTGTCATCAAGAGTGAAAAAATAGTGCTAGATTGGCACAAACACCACTGCAATTTTCGATAGAGGCACATGTGGTGGTTTGCATTATGCTAGTTTTTAAATAGCTCTTTAGTAAATTAGGACAGCTTATGCTGGGATTCCTCATCCACAATAGCACTCCGGTAAGAGAGTTGACACAGAGACAGAGAATGCAGGTTTTTTCACTCTGTATATAATCAGCAGCTCAGCAGGAGTGTACAGAGTTACAGAAGTATGTGTGGTTATTTCTTCACGAATGCATGAGCTGAGGAGGGAAACAGAGGAGCATTTTTTAGCTAGCTGCTGCACCTACAAACCTTGTGCTAAGGCCCCCTCGGAGCTGTCCAACACCGGCCTGAAAACACTCCTTAGAGCTGTCCTACACCTCCCTGCGAGTGCCTCCTAGTGGCGCCAGAGTAAAAGTCATATATAACTCAAGGGAATTTGCGACAGCTGCCCCATAATAGTCTGGCTACTAAGAATTTCCTGAAAAGTCAGCAGATGTCAGATCGTCGTCCTAAATAGCTGGCAGCCGAACTAGGTGTGCCACTGGACGCATGTAGATCTTGTCCTTCACTTTGATTTCAGCTGACCTGATGTTTCTATTGAAACTAACATTCAGCTTGGCTACTCAGAGGAACATCTTCATCCTTAATCAGGAGTTGGGTTGAGGACTACTGGGTGGAAGTCTGATAGGTCAGGATTCTTCATACAACGAAGATGACATCCAACTCTGATGAGACCGGTTTCCGCATCCCATTCAGGAGAGAGTGTGCTTAATTGGCTGTTGGATGAAACTAGCTTTCATGCTTTAAACAGCTGTACATCCTCTGGAAAACTGTCAGTTTGGCAGGTTCTCAAGATATGTGCTTCAGCATCATGCAGATCCAATGTAAGTGAAGCCAGATCGAATTCTGCCGCCCCTTGTAAGGGCATGCGGTGAACTGTGTGGCGTCAGGCATTGTCGTAGCTGAAGTCACTGCTGTGAGACCACAGAAAGCACTCTGCCATAACTCGACCAAGTTCTCCAGGTTGCTTGAGATGGGAACTTGAGGCCATTTGTCAGGTGGCTCATAAAGGAATGAAGGTCCCTTGATCCAGCAACACTGAGATCTGCTAAGGGCTTGCCCCGTGTAATGTCATCTGCTGGGTTGTTGTCTGAGTCTACATATCTCCATTTCTGGTGCTGAGTAAGCTCATGAATCCTAGATTTTAGCCAGCTGAGCACCATGGTAGAATCTGACCAGAGAAATGTCTGAATGATATTCAGGGTCAGCTCACAGTGAATAAGTGTAAACAGTTGGGCTCCTGTAAGTGCAGCACACAGTTCAAGCCTTGGCATTGAGAGCTGGCATTTGGGTGCCACCCTGGACCCGGCCATTACAAAGGAAGTGAACGCTTGACCATCTTGCTCTGTGGTCAGATATGCCACTGATCTATAAGCTTGTTCAGAGGAGTCACAGAAAATATTCATTGTGTACTCTGAGACCTGGGAGCCCATGGGTAGAGTAGCGAACACACAAGGTAAGAATATGTCTTTCAGTTTGGGTAGTTTTCTCTCCCAGGTTGTCCATGCCTCTACAAGCTCTGCTGTAGGGTTTGGATCATCCCAGCTTCATTGCTTTGCCCACAATCACCAAGGGATCATATTGACTGGCGAGAGCTCTGTAAATAGTTCTCATGGTGGGGAGTTGTGGTTCCAGAGGTCTCACCTTGTACCCAAACTGATCAGTGATTCAATGCCAGCTCAATCCCAATGCAGGTTCTTGTGGGTATGCGTGCTTCTCCATGAGCCATAATTCAGTGCTCTCTGACCTCACAGATGAAGGGAGATGGCTGATTGCCTCAGGGTCATTGCTCGCCCACTGTCTAATCTCGAACCCTAGGTTCGAACACAGAGGTATGTGTGGTTATCTGTTTACAAACACGTAAACTGAGGAGGGAAACAGAGGAGCTTCTAGCTAGCTGCTGCAGCTACACACCATGTGCTAAGGACTCCTCAGAGCTGTCCAGAGCTTTATTTTCTCAGATGGTAAAGCTGCCCAAAGCTGCCATTCTTCTTGACAAAATGCCTCCAGTTCCTGTAAATTCTTGGGCTTTCTTGAATGAACTGCATGTTTGAGATCTCCCCAAAGTGACACAATGATACTGAGGTCAGAAGACTGAGATGGCCACTTCAAATCTTCACTTTTTTCTGCTGTAGCCAATGACAGGTTGACTTGGCCTTGTGTTTTGGATCATTGTCATGTTGGAACATCCAAGTGCGTTCTATGCACAGCTTCCAGGTTGATGAGTGTAAATTTTCCTCCAGTATTTTCTGATAAAATGCTGTATTCATCCTGCCATCAATTGAACAAGTTCCCTGTACCTGTGTAGCTCACACATCCCCAAAACATCAGTGATCCACTTCCGTGTTTTACAGTAGGGATGGTGTATCACCAATTTTGGTCTCATCACTCCAAATAACTTTGTTCCAGAAATCTTGAAGCTTGTCTCTGTGCCGTTTGGAATATAGTAAGCAGGCTGCTTTTTCTTCAAGTGTCTACTTGTCTACTGTGCATCTTGAAACAGCCACACCACTTTTTCACAGAGTCTTGTATGTCAGCTGCCGTTATTTGTAGATTATTCTTTGCATCCCGAACCATTTTCCTGGCAGTTGTAGCTGAAATTTTTGTTGGTCTACCTAACCTTGGCTTGGTTTCAACAGAATCCCTCTTTTTCCTTTAAACACTGCTGATTGGCATTCTCAATTCCTTGAATATCTCTTTATATCCTTTTCAATTATCTTCTCCTGCAGATCCTTTAATAATTCTTTTGCTTTCTCCATGTCTCGTAATCCAACAACGTCAGTGGCACCACCGAATGAAACATGCAGGGAGGCCAGTAACTTACTGACTCTTTATACACACACTAATTTACAAGGAAACAGATCACAGGTAAGGTTGATTACGTTTAGTAGCAATTCAAACCAGTGTGTGTCAACTTGTGTATATGTTATCTAAAACATCCAGGGTATATAAACTTTTGATCAGGGTCATTTGTGTAGTTTCTGTTGTAATTATGATTTAAAAAAGGGCAAAAACAATTATTTGATGATAAATGGCTTGACCCAACCACTGACCATGAATAAAAGAAAAGTTGTTATATTATCATTAATATTCTCTGAAAAAAATATTTAAAAATCTGTTGTAAACTTATGAACACAACTGTACATATACAACAGCAGATCTTGCTGTTTGCACCTATTTAAAAAGGTAATGACATGACCACACGAGTTTATTTATTATATTTTTGCAGTCAGCAAACCACAGACACTACATTCTTCACGGGTTCATGTATGCTGAAATTAGTTCACTCCCGCATTATGATTTATGAATATTTAAACACACTCCTCACCTCAGTCTTACTGCACACAACACATCTGTTGAAAATTCTAATGATGTTGTGTGAAATATTTGCCCCTGGACTGGCACTTTTGGCTGGCAGGAGATAAATATATTAAGGTACTAATATTTTTTGTTGTTGTTAAAAACGGAAAGTAGCATTAATAAGACAGTAGAGGAAAACAATGTAAAACCATGACGTCCTTACTCTGTCACAAAACATCCTGCTAGGCCGCATTCATTGATAAGCTGATTACTTTAATAGCTGGTATTAATGACACTGGATGATAGTGGACCACACCTACAACTAATTCTAAACACAAAATATATGTTACAAGATTCAAATGTCTTTTATTCACGCTAGAGCTGGGGTGGCCAAACTTTTTCAAAGTGGGCCAGATTGGACAATCAAAATATCTAAGGTCTCTTTCCAAAAGTACTATACATAAGTTATATATATATATCACTGTATTCTAGTATCTTCACTGTATTAAGTATCTTCAGTTTCTCTCATCTAGACTGTATATTACTTAGTTGTATTACCAAACTTATTGAACAGCAAGTCTTATATTTCTTAAGTCAATATATACAGAATGGAAAATTGTCTCTGATGTTGAGTTTCTCCACACTGACACAGACTTGGTGGTGGTGTGTTAGTTTGTGTTGTGCTAGTGTGAGTGGATCAGACACAGCAGTGCTGTTAGAGGGTTTAAACACCTCAGTGTCACTGCTTAGCATTAGCATATAAATCCCTCCATGTGCACTGAAGAACAGTTGCTGCTGTGAGAACAGGTTTCTCTGTCCTCTCATCCCCTGAGTATTTACTATAATGTCCATGCTTTGTTTCATAATGTCTTTTCATATTTAACTCCTCCATTACCATAGTTGTCTGTTGGTATAAGAGACACACACATTTGAAGTGTCTCTATACTTAAAAAATATTCTGACGTCCATCTCTCTTCAAAAAATTCTCACATTTAGGAGCCCAGTCAGAAAAATAACGGCTCTTAAATATACATAACCTCGATTGCTAACACAGCGGTGAAATATACTGTACATAAATGTACTGCTGCCACAGACAGTTAAAAGAAAAAAGTACCGACGGGCCACCAAAAATGTATTCTTATGAGTGATGCCACAGGCCAATAAAAATCTGTCTGCGGGCTGCATTTTGGACACCCTTGCGCTAGAGCTTCTTTAAATGTGAATATTCACCACCATGTTAACATAGCACTAGATTACCATTTTTGTAGCGGTAACTGGACAACTAAAGATTAATAAAGGTTAAGCTGATAGTTGTGCATATTTTTATCTAGCAACGTTTAAACTTAAAAGACAGGTAAAAGACTATATCCAGCCTTTGTTTTTCATCTGATTACTTTTCCACGGGCACTGAATACTGCACAACTGCTGATTTATATTTTTTATGTTTATATTAAAAATATGCTTTTTTTCTTTGTTCTCATGACCAGCATACATGATCAACCATAACATTAAACCCACCTCCTGGTATCTCCACTTACCATATAGATAAACTCTACAATTACAGACTCTTGTCCATCTGCTTCCTAATGGTCAGGACCCCCACAAGACCACCACAGAGCAGGTATTATTTTGGTGATGGACCAAGTGCTGCTGGAGTTTCTAAACACTGTGTCCACTAATTGTCCACTCTATTAGACACTCCTAGCTCATTGGTCCACCTTATAAATGTCAAGTCAGAGATGGTAGTTCATCTGTTGCCAACCAGTTTGTGTTGGTCGTCTTCTAGTCCTTCACAAGTGTTCCCAGGACGCCTCCACAGAACTGTTGGCTGGATGTTGGGGGACTACTCTCAGTCCAGCAGTGACGCTGAGGTGTTTAAAAAGTCCAGCACCACTCTTTAGGGGCCCTGATATAGAAAAAAAAGGACGAAGAGGGTAACAAAGTATGGGGAGGAAAAAAAATGGTAAATGGCAGTGTTGTCATTCACATTTTAACAGATGATTGAGTGGTGACTTAGAATCAGCAGATTAGAATTAAAACTAGAAAATTTAATTTCTAATGAGAATGGAGGACCATAATCCAACCATGTATCTTTTAGCCCCTTTATGTATTAATTTAAAATAGCACCAAGTGTAACAAGTGAGAAGCAAGTTGGCATCGGTTTTGAATTAGACTTTATTATATGTTGTACAACTGCTGCATAAGACTGAAATGAATGACAATGTAAAGGTGCCCTTGACTGATTTTTGACATATGATTTCCTGTAACAGAAACACAGATCAAAACATTCCCTTATGTGCAAAAAAGGTGCCTTATTTTTTTCTTTGCTGTACATATGCATTCGCTTTGTAGATAAATGTAAAACATTCAGTATTTAATGTTTACGTTAAGCACAGTAACAGGGGATTGGAGAGAGAGAGAGAGAGAGAGAGAGAGAGAGAGTGGGAATAGCATGAAAAGCCATTCTTTGAAAACAATTACACAGAAAAAGTGACAATAAATAAAATGGTAACGTTAGGTATGGCAGAGACACCAGTACTGCACTATGAATCTGCTACCAGAGATATTACATAACCAAGTGTTTCCATGAATCTGCAAATCATGGTGCACAGCTTTTACAATTTAGAGTAATGTAGAATAGTGTAGCAGTAACTCTGGATTTTATGATGGCATTAACTTTGTGCTGAAATGTGGATGTTCATAAAATAAATAAATAAAAACATGGGCATCAAGATGAAATGTACTCTGCTTTCAATTCTGGCAGGTATACCTGTTTAAATTCAATAAGGTAGCAAAATTGTGGAAAAGAAAAAAGCAAGAGTAAAGGTTACATTCATGCTTTAAATGCTCAATGTTGCTTGTTGCGCAAAATATAGCACTGTCATCAAATGCACTGAATTTGTCAAGTCTTGTCTTTTTAACTTGTCTAAGACTGAACTTGGAATTTAGGGGAAATTTGAGCTGAAATTAAACTTGAATTGTGCATAACATTAAACCTATAGAATTTTAATCTTTATTAAATTAAACAGTTTTCACATTAAAAACAATTATTCATTCTTTACAACAACAAAATTATGCTTAAATTATGCAAAAGTTTTATGCCTACAAAAATAAGCAAACGCCACTGCACGATGTGTGACATACGATCATGCTACAACATTCTGGACGTGCTTCGCTCTTAATCGAGTAATTAAGATGAAGGAACAGCTGAATTAAAACATCAAGCGGTAAAACAGCACCAATTCCAGGAGTTTTTAAAGGGGAAATCTGAGCTGTCCCTATGAGTCCAAACCATCCAGAAACTCTCCCTCAGTGATGAGCTCCAGCTGCTGCAGCACTCTGCTGGAGCTGCGCGGGGGGTAATCTGCGGGGAGCTGAGAGGAGTTGACTGAACCGCTGAAGGAGCAGCAGAGAGTCTGGAAGAAGGGCACCAGCTGAATGATGGACGAGAGCGAACGCAGAGTGAGCAGTGGGAACTCCATGCAATCCGATATGGATTCGCCCACCGATCCATTTAGCTCCTAAAACGTGCAATACAGAACAATATTTTATATGAATTCTGATTTCCACTCACTTCAAAGAAGTACAAAGAATGCATTAGGTGGGAAATGTAAATACTGTAAATTGCCGCAAGAAAGAAATTTAGAATCGGTAAGCCTTTTTGACAGCATATATATAATATATAAATTATATATACTACTATTTGAAAGTTTCCATGCCATATAAAATCCTTAAAAAAACCTTCACAACAAAAGGTATTAATGCATGTTTGTATTTTAGAGAACAATAAAAAATTCTGTCATAAACTATTTTATGTAATTATCCATTAAGAGCTATTTTTTATAAAATGTTATTAATATTATAGAGATTTATCAGTATACAGATACAGGTTTATACAAATCTACCACTGGCTTTCGTCTTGTTTCAGATTCTCTCTTGTGAAGCCTCTTAAGCTACACAGTACTAGCAAAAACTGTATACATTTTACTGTAAGCAAATGGGTGTTGTTTTGTAAAAACATTGTTTCCAAACTGTTAAAATGAAGACTAAACTGACGCAACCATTTTTGTTCACATTTTTTTTTTTGCAATTTGTTCTCCTTTTTTTTTTTAACTGCAACATATGCAAAAAGCAATTGCAACAGGCTCCCTGGCTCTCAGTAAAAGCACGAGACCTATAGTGCTGCAGTAAAAAGCCTTTTTGATTAAAAAAAAACATTCAAGCATACTATACAATGTATAAGATGCAACTTGAGTTAAATAAAGAAACAGCGCCAGACTGTATGGATATTCCACACTTTATACTCACTAAAACACTCAATTGCAGTATGCACGTAAACAATACAGATACATTGTTAAGCACTTCATTGCTGCATTATGATGACATTTTACGGGAAACCAGCAATGCTGTATTTTCCTTTCTTCATTTACTTGCAATATAAGATGTTTTTAAAAGGCCTATTTGTGTTTACCCCATATCGGTGATGAAGTCCATCCAGTATTCTGACCACATGAGGTTTACACTCCTGTTCTTCCTCCAACAGAGTGGTCCCTGGTCCCTCATAACTCTCCACATCTACTTCAGGAACAAATGCCCAGCGATACCTACAGCAAGACATACACAGACATACACAACTCAGAGGGACTAGCCATTAAATCACACAGTGGTAGTGTTATGACTTTGTTGTCGCTCACATTTGGAAAAGAGGCATGCGCTCAGGGGGGAACGACACTGCAGTGTCTAGGAACTTGCTGGCAGAGAGATACATGTCCAGCTCTGCCTGTGGAAACACCAAAAGACCATTCTTCTCTTGACTGCCTCTTTTATTTCTGAGAGGCACAGAGAGAGACAGAAAATTAATGAGAGAGAGAAAGATATATATAAATTGATGGAACCCATTCTGAAGCACAAATCACAAGTTAACAAGTTTTTAAATTTTTTGAGAATGTTTTTTTGAAGTTGCTTTCAAAGAGTGACCAAAATAAGACACAATATAACCATGTCAGGTTATTTTCTCTGAAGTTGCTGCTGACATTCACTTGTTCACAACTCACTTCAAAGTTTCTTTGTCCTCCAGCAGAGTCTTTTCAAGCCTAGCAAAAATACGAATCTATAAGAGGCAAAAACAAAAATCATCAGTATTTCCTATACTTCTATAAGTGACTATGAGGCATACACAAAACATTGTATGGATTGATCAAATAACCAAGTAAATAAAACCAAATTGTCATGGCAAATGATAAACAAATACAGGAAAGGACATCATAATCTGACATCACAGAGTATAGAACAGGGATATTTTAGAATTAGGTTTGGGTCTTTATTGGACAACATCTGGGTCCAGACCTGGACCATGGTCTGCCTATTAGGGACCTTTGTTATAGAAGATGTGAGCCACTCACCAGTTCAGTGACCATGATTGGCCACAGGGAGGTGAGGTGCTGTGGGGAAATCCTCAGCAGCAGAACACGGAACATCAGGAACATCTGGGCCACCATTGCTGGAGTCTGCCCCACCCGCAGATTCTCAGTCAGCCGCTCTGATGTGTGTGTATGTGTGTGTGTGTTTGTGTGTGGTATGCGTGTTAGTGTGTGGTGGGATGAGAGAATTTTGATTAAACTTGATAAACTTTAAAATTGATGTCCATATACTCACACACTCTCACATGCTCAGTTTTAAACTACAGCCACTGGTCATCATGAAACAATATAAAGGGAAGTTTTCAGGAGGTGACCAAGCTTAAAGCTAACAGCAGGAGAAAAGGACCTAGACCATTAAAGAGCAACATTAAGGAGAACCAAGACTCAAAATGAGAACCCATCCTCCTCTGTATAGTGCCACATAGTGGAGTCAATATAGAAAAAACAAATAAATTTTTAGACTACAAGAATATAAGTGTGATTAAAAAAGATTAACAGACCTCACACGAACACAGTAAAGATTCCAGACATTAAAATAATGATAATAGAATAATTGAAGCAGAAATCTAGCAGTAAAACTATCGGATAATGAAGCTACCAGTTGTGTTTGACAGACATCCTGGCAGGCAAGTGCAAAAGGAGTAAGTAGTCAGTGTGAAAGTAATAATACGTGAAATACACTTGCAATAGAAACCTACACTAACAAGAACTCTCCTGGAACAAATCCTCACAGTAGTACCTTGTATAAGAGGCAGATAGAGGTGGTACTGGTCTGTCTCTCCACTGAACATGGCAAAGGCCTGGCGCTTCAGTAACATGGGCTTCTGCTCAGCACTGTTAAACAGCTTCAGAGAACTGCTCTGCATGCCTGTAGAAATACAGAATTAGGTACATGTAAGAATACAGGGATGCAAACAGTCAGATGGAATTAGTTCATATAAACATGGCACTCACTCATCAGATCCTTGAACATGGTCTTCTCATGAGTAAGCAGGTGATCTATAATGGATTTCCAGCTAAAAAGGTAAGCATAAAAATCTCATAAGCTGCAGTACTCCTCAGAGTTCATAAAATGTATAATTAATATCTTAAACTGAAGGCTTACCATGGTGATATTAATCATAAGGGTTATTATTCAGTTATGTAATGCACAGTAATATGACATTTAGCAACTGTTGTGAATATAACATGTAATGTACATAGTTATCTGTCTATGGCCATTACCCTCAACAAGCTATTTGTGACCTATGCAATGGCCATAAGCTGCTCTGATGACTGTCTGAAAGAAAATAAGTGTGGCGTACTGGCAGGCGCAAGACGGCTCCATGGTGAAGAACAGAGGGTCCATAAACAGCTCCAGCACTTCTTTCTTCCAGGCACGTTTAGTGTACGCATATCCACTAAGACTGCTCAATAGCTGTGCTCCGGCACTGAAACTGGGCATGTTATAGGCACTGAGAGTCAAGGGTAGACAAAAAGAGAGAGAGAGAAGAAAATTTAGCTTCACTTTTGTTTCAGATCTGAAAAAAATCCAAGTGTTTGTGTCCATCCTTCCATTGTGAGAGACCACTCTTTCCTATTAAATGGATGTATAGCTGTAAATAAATTGTTACTGAGTAATGTAAAAAAAAGAAGAAGAAGAAAAAGAGAACAGCACTAGAGCCCTAAAACTGCATGGGATTTAGGGTTTTTGGACTGATTAGTCTAAATTTGTAATTGAAACTACATTTTTGTTTGTGAGATTACTTTCTAGCATATTGCATTGCAAGTTCTCCACAGTAACAGTTACCTGTGGTTTTTCAGGTATGGGAAGACATAATACATGAGGCGAGAGATGAGAGGCACAGCTTTTTCCTTCTCATCACTTCGATACACCATATCCAGCAAAGGAGCCAGGACCTGGAGCAGGACAAACAAAAGTGCCGTTTGTCTGTATCTGGTGGGTGTTTGTGCTTGCATTTCACATATGTGTGAGTGTGTCTGTGTGTGTGTGTGCGCACATTGGGCTCCTACCTCTGCTAGCAGAGCTAGAGCTTGTACACTAAAGACAGATGGAGCTGAGGATGACACCATGGCACTGCCCTGACCAACAGACTCTGAAAGGAAATGAGGCAGAGTTAGAAAGACAGCATTCACAGAATGAGGTAGAAGAAGTATGTAACACGTTTTTGTTATGTAATATACTTCCAATGCATATATATTTACTTTAAATAGACACATAAAGGGCCAAATTCATAAAACTCTGTATCATCAGCATTATAGCATAGTAAATATAAGCCATTTATAATACCATGGCTGCTTTAGCTGTGATTTCATATTTACTTCAATATCAGGAATTTGATAAGCACATGTAAAAAGTAAATATTATATATCAATGCTGATCTAAAATCCATCTCAAGCAAGCTTAAAATCCATGTACATGTAGCTTGCTTAGCTGTACCTATTTAGAAAGACAAACATCTCTTTAAACTCTTTGGTTTAATCCAAAATTTAACACTGATATACAGTGAGGAAAATAAGTATTTGAACACCCTGCAACTTTTCCCACTTAAAATTCATGGAGGCGTCTGAAATTTTCATCTCCATGCATGTCCACTGTGAGAGACATAACTAAAAAAACAAAACAAAATAAAACGGAAATCACAATGTATGAATTTTTTTTATAATGTATTTGTGTGTTACTGCTGCAAATAAGTATTTGAACACCTGTGTTACCAATGTTAATATTTGGTACAGTAGCCTTTGTTTGTAATTACAGAGGTCAAACGTTTCCTGTAGTTTTCTACCAGGTTTGCACTGCAGCAGGGATTTTGGCCCATTCCTCCACACAGATCTTCTCCAGATCATCCAGGTTTCTGGGCTGTCGCAGAGAAACACCGAGTATGAGCTCCCTCTAAAGATTTTTTTATAGGGTTTAGGTCTGGAGACTGGCCACTCCTTGGTTATCCTGGCTGTGTGCTTTGGGTCATTGTCATGTTGAAAGACCCAGTCACGACCCATATTCAGTGCTCTTACTGAGGGAAGGAGGTTGTTCCCCAAAATCTCACAATACTTGGCCCCGGTCATCCTCTTCTTAATACAGTGCAGTTGTCCTGTCCCATTTGCAGAAAAAAACCCCCAAAGCATGATGCTTCCACCCCCATGCTTCACAGGGATTGTGTTTTTGGGATGGTACTCATCATTCTTTGTCCTCCAAACACGGCGAGTGGAATTAAGACCAAAAAGTTCTAATTTGGTCTTATCTGACCACAGAACTTTCTCCCATGACTCCTCTGGATCATCCAAATGGTCATGGGCAAACTTAAGACAGGCCTGGGCGTATGCTGATTTAAGCAGTGGAACCTTCCGTGCCATGCATGACTTGAAAATATGACGTCTTAGTGTTTTACCCACAGTAACCTTGGAAACAGTGGTGCCAGCTCTCCTCAGGTCATTGACCAGCTCCCCCTGTGTAGTTCTGGGCTGATTCCTCACCTTTCTTAGGAACATTGATACGCCACGAGGTGAGATCTTGTATAAAGCCCCAGTCCGAGGGAGACTGACACTCATGTTTAGCTTCTTCCATTTTCTAATAATTGCTTCAACAGAACAATTATTTTTCTTCACCAAGCAGCTTGGCAATTGCCCCGTAGCCCTTTCCAGCCTTGTGGAGGTCTACAATTTTGTCTCTGGTGTCTTTGGACAGCCCTTTGGTGTTAGCCATGTTAGTAGTTGGAGTCTTACTGATTGTGTGGGGTGGACAGGTGTCTTTATGCAGCTAACGACCTCAAACAGGTGCTTCTAATTTAGAATAATGAGTGGAGTGGAGGTGGACTTTATAGAAGTGGACTAACAGGTCTTTGAGGGCCAGAATTATTGCTGATTGTCAGGTGTTCAAATACTTATTTGCAGCAGTAACAAACAAAAACATTATAAAAAAATCATACATTGTGATTTCCGGATTTTTTTTATATTATGTTTCTCACAGTGGACATGCACCTAGAGGAAAATTTTAGACCCCTCCATGTTTTCTAAGTGGGAGAACTTGCAAAGTCGCAGGGTGTTCAAATACTTATTTTCCTCACTGTACATGCAGAGATTAAATACAGTCTAACTGAAAAACTAAAAATTCCCAGAAATGACCAGGCCTTTCCTGAGGGCCTAGAAAGCACCATAGTTTGGGAAGATGTCATACTGAAACTGGAGCTTTCTACAGAGCCACAGAAAAAAAGCATAAACATCACTGTCAGTTCAATCCAGTCGAGAATATACTGTTGAAAAGTTCATCGAGCCACAACTAATTGACAATTGTCAGATGATTTTGCAACATGTACTCTGACTACTAATAAGAGAATATAAGAGAGAAGCCCAGAGTCATATAAAGGGGCTTCAAGAGGACCGGAAAGCAGCAGGAACAACAGTTACACAGAAAACAGAAAGCAATGAGCTGCAGTGCAATCATCTCCATTCCTACATTCCACAAAAACTCCTCTGCTAAAAACAGGCACAGAGATCTGCAGTAAACAGCTTGTTACTTCAAAGTTGTAAATGCCAACTTCAATTTTACAGTCAAGTGTTCATGATTTTTGGGAGGTCTGAATACTTTTTCCCCCGGATCAGTTTTGGTGTTTAAACATGTGTTTATACTTACAAATACACAATTTTGGTTCATATACAAGAACACAAAGTCATAATGTCTAAATTTGAAGTCGATATACAATACAATCCTTTTTACAAAACAAGTCACACCATCACAGCACTTTTTACCAAGTGAAAAAAATAAGCACATGAGCAGAAAGTGCTTCAATGAGGTCATCAGGGCAGATGAACATAATCTGTACAGTATTCATGTATGTGCATTTATACCATAGAAGTCGTTGCTCTCAGGTTCTTCTTCCTCTTGCGGGCAAACCTGAGGCTGAGCTTTCACTTCCAGGTTACGGCTCAGCCAGCTGGTCTGCTCTAGAGATGAGCCAGCCACACCCCCCACTGCCTCCAGGATACGCTGGGTCACTTCCTGTTTTGGGCAAATTGCAATGGAAATAAGCATTCTGAAGATTATTAGCATTTTTATAATGTAAACAATGCATTTATAGTCGTCTTGAAAAATGTTTGTAGTAATGAGGTATTAATAATAGTATCTCTCAATATGAACATTACCTGCAGGTCTCTAGAATCTCTTTTGTTGTCCATATTGGGGAATCTGTTAACAAAGTCATTTAGAATTCTGTGTGGAGAAAAAATAAAGAGGTCCGAATTCAGCGGCTGCAAAATGCCTGTAATTATTTTTCTTGGTTGCTAATCTTAAACCAATAAAAAAAACAATAATAAAAAAAGAATTGTTGCAATGCAAACACTGGTTTACCATCAGGCTGCGTTAAATTAATTATAACATGCTACAATCCATGGCTGCACCAGCAGACAACACCAGCAGAAGACGCTTTCACTGAGAGCAAATATACTACATTGTTACACATACCGGCATACAGTACTGTGCATATGACAGAGACCATTTAACTTTCTGGTTATAAAGTTTAACTTTAGTACAATCTGAAAACTAATATTAACAGGAAATTACACAGACAAACTAAATATAGTATAATTTTCCAGTATTCAGTGTGTTCACATTTTGCCTTTATTTTAGCTTCCACTTTCCTCAGGCTTTCAGAAATCTTGACAGCTACACATCACTCCGGACTACACATTCTTCAGACTCAAAGATTTCTTATTTCTTAGTTTTAAGTACTGTTTATCTGTTTGTGGCAGTTTTGGTGGTCTACCAGGACTTGCATGGTTGAATCCCATTTATTAATCACTTCATTTTGTTTTGTCTTTCTTATTCCTTGAACAAGTCATCTTATATCTGATTTTCTCACAAATATCTACTGAGAAACATAAATGGCTTGTGTGTAAAATGAGATACACCAATTCAAACAGCTAGCTTTTGACACGTTAATCAGTCAATATGCAGCCTCACCCCAGTAGCAAGAAGTGCCCAGGTGGGGAGAGGTTGAGCTGCACAGACTCTTTGAGCAGACAGAGGAAAGGCATGATGTTCTCCTGAAGAGCCTGAGCAGGAAGACTACAGACAGAGCAAAGAGGACAACATTACATAAACAATACTGAGAAGAATGCTACCAGCTAGGACATGAATCCTAAAGTAAGCAAGTACAGTCAAGTAGATCACATGACAGTTATGACTGTCAAGCTGCCTAAAATTATTTGAAAGAGAGTAATGGATGGAAGAGGGTTGGGCGGGTGTTACCTCTGAACATAAGCATAGCAGAACTGCAGCATTGGAACATCCACTAAAGTTGGTTTTTGCTGAAAGGAGATGAAAAAGAACATTAGAATTTGTATTGATGGTTTGTGTTTGTATACAGATGAATCACAAATTTAAGGAAAACCACAAATAAATAAATGGAGGATATTTGCTTCTAGACAGGTATACTGCAGATATACTGCATATAAGCAATTGACATCCTACTACTCCTGTGGTATATAAATAGTATAGTATCTATAGTATAGTATAGTAGTCTCTGTTCATTTTGATTTTTGGCATGGTAACATCTGCATTTAGATAGGAAGAACCACAAGTAAGTACAGTTTGAAACTGCACATTCATAAGTTACAATATTAACCCACAAACTATGAAATAAGATGACCCAGTCAGTTTTTGTGGGCTGCTCGGATCAGAAAACATGGGGTTCAACTAGACTTTCAGATTTGGCTCCGCTTTCTACATCAAGTGGATGCACTTTGCTGTCAGCAGCAACTGAGGGAATCAAGTTTATTCGTGATGGCAGTGTCCAGCTACAGTCAGCAACCACGTTCAAAGCAAAGCTGAAGTCAGCATCTTAACTGACAGCTTCTCATTCGAATGATTCGGATTCCATCTAAAATGGTGCAACATTCTAGAACCTGGACAGTCTACTTGCTTTTCTCGCTCTAACTCAAATGGCACAGCCATTTACATTCCTGTGCATCAGGCAGCTGATGTTAACTGTTGCACCAAGGTGGAACGAAAAAATTGGAATAAGAAGTTGCTAAATAAGAAGCCTGTCAGACATCTCTTTCCAATCTGGATCAGTAAAATGCAACCTTCTATATGAATGTGTGATTGTATACCTGGTCTCCTTTGATCTGGTGGGGTTTTTTCACCACTTCCTTAATAAGCTGTAAAATGGCGTCAGTATGCAGGGTGTTCAGAGACTTTACCAAGTCCACAATGGTCATCTGGGAATCACTGGTAACTGGCAGGATCTGTCCATATCCGGAAACATAGCCACAAAAAACCTATTCACTTCAGTCTCAGCTGCAGAAAGCTTGGAATAAACCTCAGTCTAAAACTCATTAAACTCTTTTAGGTAGGATCTCAATAGACCACTTAATTCATGTTATCATTCTGTAGTATTCAGGTACAAATATCCCAATTATACCAACAAGCTCTGGACATACATTCATGCAATGTCATGTCAATGCACAAGACAGGTAGCCTGGTATTAACACACATGGCACTGTTTATTTTTTATCTTACATTTCATAATTGAGGGGATTCAGTGACATTTAGGGAAAACATGTAGAACATATGTGGAAGATTTTGTGTACCAAAGGGTGTGATAATGGTAGCTGTTGATAATCACATTCATTTTTGCCATAGAGAAAATCAGCTCAGTTGCTAATGTAGGCACAACGAGGTCTATAGGCATGTAAGTTTTCGATTCAGTCCCAGTATATAGTTTTTCACCTTGTTTTTTAAGTGTCTCTTTCGGGTTCGCCTGCTTGTCCACACTGCTGCTACAGAGGCCATAACCTGCGACCCATACTGCTGAGTCAGTGGCATCAGAAACCCCAAAACCTTCTGCCTCAGGATCTACATGGCAAAAAACACATGGTAAGCAAGTTGCAGTAATGTTTTTCAAACTGCAAATACAGTATTAAAACCTGGAGCAATTTAAAGCTGCAACTTGCTTACAAATTATTATTAAAAGTACTTTGTAGGACAAACAGAAGAACTTGGAAAACTGAACTTGCCTTTGTGCTTTTGAAATACACAGAAGTGGGTGAAGATCTGCTGCTGTGGCTGGAGTCCGCACCCTTCACCACACCCCACAGCATGGCCATGGTGTTGATCATATGTGGGAACTTCTCCAGAACTGCATTGCATGCATTGCGTATGTCTGTAGCATCACAGCCTGCAGACTATAAAAAGTGAGACCACTCAGCTTTTTTATTAAAATGTAATTACCCTCATGATTAGAGTTGTATAGTCCAATGAACAAAAAAGCATTGTCTTGTTGGTATATGTAGGGCATCTTAGGAAAATATGTCATGTTAATGGCAGCATATACCCGAAAGTCCCTATATATTTTGTTGCATTATTACTGGCATCACAGAAGTGTTCGGCACCATTCTAAACAACAAAAAATGGCTCTATCTGACTGGCTTGTTCATAGCACAAGGTTCCAGAAATCCTGCTTCTTGTCTATTTACTTATTAGTAGACTTTAGTCTTGCTGTGGTGTTTTTTAGCAAAGGCTTACTCTTGGTGCATTCCCATGTAGGTACATTTTGGGCAGTCTTGTTTTAATGGTAGATGCATGTACTTTGACATCACCCGTGGCCAAAGCTACCTTGCGAATCTTGAGATTAATTTTTGGGGTTCTCAAAGAATTCTTGTAGCTTATTATGGGCTGCTCTTAGGTTAATCCCTTCCCAGACTTCTAGGCATCTACAACTTTCTTTTAAAAGGCTGAGAGAGCTCCTTGAATGGAATGTCCCACTCAAATAACAGTCTGCTAAAATACATTCTCTAACGGTTTTGTAAAGTATTGACTACCTATACCTGATCAGGTGCACTTAATATCAATGTTTGAAGAAGTGATATAGAAGTTAAAAAAACTGATAAATATAGAAGTGTACCTACTAACTTGTAAAGTAGGTGTACTTGCTTCTTCACATGACTGTAAAATAAAGACTATGACTATTTTTAAATATTATTGAATTAATAGGTTAGCCTACTGGTTTTGTTATGTAGTAAATACATTTGAGCATGTGAGCATGAAATGTTCTGAAAAGATCATTTGTTTAAAACAATGCACCTACATTCCACACAGCAACACTGGATGCAGCCAGTTCTGTAATTTACTTCAACAAATAAAGATTATAATTGGACTGTGACTACTGTCTCCTCTTTTTACACTGCTTGACATTAGTATTGCAGCTAAAAAACGTGACAGCCATACATACTGTGTAAAACGTTTTTAGCTGACCTGCTGTGGAACTTTCACTGTTAACAAAAAAATTACTACTTTGCTGTGCAAATAATAAAGATGATTGTTTAATGATAAAGAGATCATGTATCTGTTTAGCTTTCACAGTTATATGGACATTTTTTACACATAAACCTACAAAAAGAAAAGTCTCTGTAGCACAACATGTTTAACAATGACCATAAATTACATTATTTGTAAAATATTTAAGCATGTAGTGTATGTAGTGTAGAATATATGTCATAAGAATGATTTAAATGAAGCAGATATGTTGCGGGTTTACTCTGATGTGTGAGTGAGGAGTGGAAAATAGAAAGTGAAGTTTGAGTGTAATGGTTACAGAACCTTTTGAGCAAGAAGCAGAAATGTCTGCCCCTCCAATCCACTTGCATGATATCAGTATATAATGTTTTAAAATGTAGTTCTCTTTGCGCTACCAGACTTTAGTCCGTTAACAGAATCTGCTACGGAATTTGAACATCAGTAGCTACTAAAACATGCATAGTTTACCTTCTTATGTTCCAGGAGGCAGTAATGTGTGATAGTGGTGAGCCCCTCTAGTACAGTGAGTGGATAGTCGGGTGCAATATTCTCTCTTTTCAGGTTACTGCTGCGCACACACAATCAACATAGACTTTTAAAACAAGTTTTTAAAACTGGAGTCACCAACCCTATGAAAAAGATTACTTTCAGTTTTAACATACAATACGCCAAATCCAGAAAATGAAGATTTCAATTTCATAACAGGTAAAAGGCAAATGAATAAATAATGACATTGTTAGAACCCCTGTTGTAATTTTTGGCAGCGCTGCTGTTTGCGTGTTTTCATCCTGTCCTGTTGTTCCAGGTGTAGCCTGTCAGCGTGTGATTGCCTCTGACGGCTCCCTGTTCCTGATTAGTTGCCTGGTTCTCAGCGTTCTTTTAAAATCGCAATTCAAGTTTAGCGGTTCCCCAGACTGCTGTCTCGATTCTCGTATTATTGTGATTTTCTACCTTTAATTGTTATTAGTGTGCCCGACCATAGCTTGTTCTTTGCCTACGTTTGTGTATTGCCCCTTTTGCCGTTTGCTGAGTGTAAATAAACAGTAAATATACATTACTTCTTGTACATATTGTGGGTAGCGTGTAGTGAGTGTTATTTGGGTTTGTGTGTTCACTTTTTCTCATGGTTATCACTAGTAAGGGAGTAAGGGAAGATCTTTTTGTTTCACTTTGTTTTGGGAAGGTAAGGTAGTCTCTTTCTCTCAGCTAGTGTTGGCCTTGTCAACTCCCGAAATTTAAACACACTGCTCAATAAAAAGAACTTGTAACTTAGTGGCAAATTTTTACTCCAGCTGTTTTTTTATTTGTAGCACTTATTTTTCCAGCCTTTCTTTGCCCTGGTCTGAACTTATGAGATTAGTTACTGCCATTATGTTCTAAATGCCTTAAAACATTTTCATGAAATACTAAGATGTTTCACATTCTACATCTGTTATGTGTTCAGTGTTCTACTGCGAATAAAATATCTATGAGTCTATGAGATTTGCAAATCACTGCATTCAATTTTCATGTTCTAACTTTTTTGGAATTGAGGTTGTATTTATGCACCTGGCCAAAAAAAGTGGACACTGTAATATTTTGTTGGACTGCCAATAGCTTTGAGTACGACATGCATTCACTGTGGCATTGGTTCAATGACTATTTTCAACTGTGTGGAATTAATTCTCTGCCAAAATCTTGTTTGGACTATAGAAAAGTCAAACCACTATATAAATGCTTCTTCAGCACATCCCAAAGACTTTCAACAGAATTAAGGTCAGGATTCTATAGTGACATAATCTGATCATTCAGTACATCCAGAGAAGGTTCCAATTTAGGTCCCTGCTTGATACAGGTAAAGAATTTGAGGAATGAAAAGGTATTCACTCCATCAGTTAAGTTATTTAATCAAACACTCTTAAATATTCATTTATTTAAATCTAAACAGTAACTTTATTTGCCCAGGCAGTATATTTTTGTCTTTGATTTATATAATTTAAGACGTGTGTGCCTTGTTTAGTTCTTACATTATTATGAAATTTTACAAGCGACAAGTGACATAGTCAACAAAGCATTGTCCTACTAACACCTGTCCCTGATAGCAGTTTTAACATAATGAACAAAATATTTTTTAAGTATCATCATTTTGGATTTTATAAATTATTATCTTAACTAGTGTAATTTAAAATTATGTTCATCATAAAAATAACAATTTGCCATTCGTTTTCAGTACCTGTGAGTGCCTTTAATACCATCATGCTCGTGCTGCTTAACCAGCTCATCCAGGTTCCTGCAGATCTGAGCAATGATAGGGGCCACAATGATGGCCAGTGAGCGCCCCAGGAAAGGCAGCACCTCGCAGAGCAGTGCAACCCAAGCTGGGTGCATGGCGAAGCCGTACTGCGGACACAGGGCTCGGGCTGCCGCTGACACAAACATGCCCTGTGCTGTAATGGGCTGGTTGGCCACAAAGCGAACAGCTTTGATGGACTGCTGGAACATCATGGCAGTCTGCCACTCTCGTGTCAGTGCTGAAGATGGGGCGTCCCCCCTGGACTGGAGGATGTGGTTGTTGTCCCCCTGGGCTTTGGACAATGGAGGAGATGCACAGTGCTCCAGCACAATGAGAACTTTGAGGAGCTTCAGCAGGGAAATCTGGAGCGGGTGTTCAGCCCAGCTTCCGTCTTTACCGAAGTGGACTAGGCTTTCTTCTGAGATTTCCCCATCATCGCCCTGCTCTTCTTCACGGACTGCGTTGTGGTCAGGCATGTCTGCACGCTGGCATGTGTACATTGAGGCAGAGAGTGAGAGGAGGACATACTGCTGCACCTTACAGCCCCAAAGAAGGTTCCGGATGGCCTCTAGACTGCCTGTGCCACCTGCTTCACCAGCCTGGGTCTGCTGAGCCACCGTTACCAGCTGGGTCACCAGTGCAGTCATCACCTCTACACTCTTCACCTTCAGGTGGAGCAAAAACACTGCATTGTGGTATTTGAAGGGATTTACACGAAACATGAAATATATCATACATCCCTTGACAGACTAGGAGTACTAGGGTACATACATCAATATGGCAATTCTAGGAGCCAAAAAAAGGGTTTGCCTTTATTGTATATTTTGTTTGTTATTTGATTTTTTTTGCCGTTTCGTTGTTTACTGTAGTTATGGTACAGTTGTATACGGTCTCTTTAAGAAAATCGTTAAGAATATTCTGGATCTTTTTTGCTCACTGGGGGGGAGATTCAGAGCAGACAGATTTTGGGGGAAAAATGGAGCACACGGTTTTTGATCATAGCATATGTTAGAAGTTTACCTTTAGTGGACATTCAGATTTATTGTTGTAAGGCAAAACTTTTTCGTATTAAACATTTTTTAATACCTAGATGTGGTCAGTGGGAAGAATGCTATGTGTCAGCCACACTAAAGCAGCGGAAGTCAACTGCCTACACCAATATTCTATACTTTCTACATGCTTTCAAAAAAATTTGTCACCAAAAATCTGGTTATGATATTGGTCAAATCTAAAAACTTCTAAAAACTTAAAATCTAAAAAGTTCTACACTTAAATAAATAAAAATTCCAAATACTAATCTTTTTTTAAACACTTGCTTTCGGTGATAACAATATTACTGTGCATCCCCAACAAGTACAATGGTTGTTTAATTCAATGTTATTTAATTTTTGTTAATAATACTGTCATAAATGGCATTGATAATGGCATAAATAAACTCCTTTGACATCTTAAACACTACCTCAGCTTTTGCAGAAAAGCAAAATAAATGTTGGCATGTCCATTTTACTTCTATCACAAACAGTTACTGTGCATCACTTCACTTCTATTAGATGCTTGACAAAGGACAGACTGTATGCAGTAACAAGTGAGATAATTTATCACAATAATAATAACCCTGTCATATTGCCCACTAGGGCTGTTAACTGGGCTAAGAAATTAAATTCAGACCTACTACTAGTACAACTAACTGGCCTGGAATATACAAGGACATTAAATAGACATTTTCTATGTTAGACTGTGCATTGTTCTAATTAAATGTGAGAAAAAATGAAATGTTATTTCATTGAATGTTATTTTGACAGCATACTGCCACCCTTACTCTACCTGCACCTCTCGGTTCCCCTGTAGTTGACGAGCATTTATGGTAGCATAAGATGGGAAGTGAGATCGTAGGAAGCGGAGGCAAAGGGATGTGAGGAGCTCAAGGAGGTACATGGTGGGAGAAGAGAAGGAGGTGGAGGGGGGTGAAGAAAGAGGAGAGGTGGGTTGCTGGTCTGGGCTGGTAGTCTTAGGTTCTGGAGGAGTGGAGTTTTGGAGAGGGCCGTAGAACCCGCTGCCCTCCTGAGCCTGCCGGTGCCTCTGCAGAAGATTCTGGATGAGGTTGAGGTGGGCAGTGGAGCTGCAGTCCAGAGCCGTGCTGGACAGTGCCTCCACAAATGGTGTAGAGCCACTCCTGACCAGCGTCTCCACCACAGAGAAAGCGTACAGGACTCTGCTGAATTCATACGGCTGTCGGTAGAGCAGGACATGACGGAACAATGAATCAATCGCTTCTTGTCTCTCACGTTGTCGCTTTATGAGGCGGGACTTGGCCAGTGCTTCCAGCTGTCCATCGTCCTCATCACTGGATAATGAATCGGAGGCCTGAGTGCGGTCTGAGTCGACCCTCAGCAAGCCATTGCCTACACCTAGCTCCCCTATGCAGCCGTTGACAGTGCCAACCTGTAGGTAGGGGGCAGAGCCTGAGCTGGAATTTTCCGTTGAGTTCTGTGCACCGCTGGCATCGGCTGACTCAGTGTGCTCGCTGTCTTCTTCCTCGGTCACGTCTGGTTCCTCGTCCTCTCCTTCTGTCTCCTCACTCTCACTGCGAGACATGGAGGGGGAGTTTGACGATGTTTCACGATGTTCTGGATCACGCTCTAGGTCGAGCCACATAGCTTCACGGTCTACGATGATGAAGTGATTCAGCAGGCTGACCTCTGGCACTGCCATGCCATCTCTACTGCTCTTTGGGCCAGACCGGTCTTTGCAACTTAAGGCATTAAAATTGCCTGTGAAAACAATGATACAGTGTTAATTACGCAAAGCATCAATTTAGTGCTTTATATGCATGTGATCATCTCCACAACTGAATCTCATTGTATCTAATTTACCAACTGAGAGGTTGTGCTTGACACTTTGAATGGCTGTTCTTTGAGTCTTAGGGTCCAGCAGCAGCAGCAGAATGGGTTCCAGTATGCGAACTACATCACTGAGAGAGAGTGCCCGCACCAGCCAGCTCTGCCCTGCTGCACTTACACTGCCATCCTGACTGTTTAGACTGTCTAACACAACAAAGAGAGACCTGGCAGAGACAGAAGAATGTTAATTAGCCGTTATCACAATTATTAAAACAAGCCATAGTATTAAATAGTAAAGTTTTATAACATTGCAACTCACCTGGACCAGACACAGCACAGACTAAATACAATTTACTCTACAGTATCCTAATGGCTTATTAATGCTCTATAACAACTTATTTCACAATCCTTAATTAGTAAATTAAACGGGACCTGTCTATATATATAGATATATATCTATCACTGTCCAATAAAAAACAAATATCTCCAAATGGCAACTTCACAGGAGAGAACAAAGAAGATGCATGTTTTTCTTGGGACACTGACGATATGCAAGTAGTCACATTAGGACACTGACGATATGCATATTTTTTGTGTAAAGCCAGAGCCTCAGAATTAGGAAAGCACTGCTCTTCAGTGTTTGCTTGTGGCAGATTAGTTAATACAGTGTAAGGCACTGACTTATCCCTGGTTTAAAGCACACGTTTGAAAGAACAAGTCTGACCTGTCAAAAGAGCGGTTCAGAGAAGTGCTACGATTCGTCTGGACTTCTCGTGTCAGGTGCCACAAAACTGAGAATCTGTGGAGAGCTTCCAGACGCACAACCTGTGGATAACATGTATACACATATGCATGGTGAAGCATAATGACATTGCGTTTTGTTTTTGTGTTCTGTGTCAGAACTGTGTCACTACTGCACCTTGTCTCTGCTAAGTAAAGCCATGCAGATGATGTCCTCACAAATGGTCGCAGACGGAGCCAGACAGTGCAGCCGATAGAAGAGCTCCACACAGGAGATGTGGTGTTCTCTGCGCTCAGTGTCTAACTGACCCCACAGCACCTGAGCTACACGCTGAGAGAGAGAGTGAGAGAGAGAGAGAGAGAGAGAGAGAGAGAGAGAGAGAGAGAGAGAGAGAGAGAGAAGAAAAAAATTTATTGCATTCTCGGCCAAGTCTATGTTAGGTACACCCATACATTTTTTTTAAATCTCAACTTTGTCAAAACTACATTTTATGTTTACTACTTCCCTAATTTGTTAACTCTAATTCATGCAAGACATTTGAATCTGATTAACTGAGAAACAGACCAAACTATACAGAATTTTATAGTATAGAGTAAGAATCTCTTACTCCAAGCTCACCTGGTAGAAGTCTGTGCGCAGCTCCACAGTTTTTAACACTGATGGGTAGATAGGGGGCAGAGTGACCATCTGCAGCTGTCCACTCAGAGGGTTGGCCTCAGAGCTCTTATAGCGTTGGTTCTTGTCTTGGATGACCAGTGCTAGAGACTGAGAATGGTTTATCAGCTCAAGCAGGGAGGAAATTGCCACATGCTGAACCTGCAAATGCACAACAGCAAGAACGCTAACATCAATAAGCATTTTGACAATGTTAATCACATAATCACATAATCACATGTACAGCAGAATTAAATAATTTTGCCATAAATTTGCAAAATAAATCATTGGGATTGTGATTTAATGTAACCTATTTATAGTAGAGGTGATATGAATGTGATGTCCCAACTGTTTAATGCCTCTAAACACTATGTCACATTAAGCCATTACAAGAAATTTAACTCTGAGCTGTGGCTAATATGTTTTTTTTTTGTTTGTTTATTATGGTGCAGTGGTACATACAAGGCATTGTAAGGCAAAATAGTCTCAAATAGTCTAAGTTTTTAATTTTACCCTTTCCAACTAAAAATGCAACTACTAGTTACTAGTCATTTTTGACAGTTCTAAATAAATAGAAAATAGCCATATTTTGTTGCATTTAACCTTAACATTTAACCAAACTGGCAGATGGAACTGGTGACCTTCTAATGACAAGGCTAGTTCCCTAACCTTCACCCTACAACAATAGAACAAAAAAAAATAGAAACAATATTTGTTCAGCAGATATTGTAAACCTTGGTTTCCATATGACTGCAGTAAAGAAATTAGAAATCATGTCTGTACATTTCTCTACAAAGAACCACCTTACATCAGTACATAACAGTTTGCAGTGTACATACTACTATCTTCCACAAACCTGGAAAACGGTAATTAAAATTAAAACAATTCTCTTCACTGTTGTAAATTTGCTTATACTAATGTGATCAACCCTACTCAATTAGGTGTGGTGTACCTGGTAGTCTTTAGAAATGCAACATAACGTCATTAAGGACCTCAGCCACTCAGGGAGGGAGCTTTCTTCATTGTCTAAAAGGAAAAACAGAAAATCCCCTCAGTTCAACTTCCATCATTTTAAATTTAGTTAACAAATACACAGAACAATGTATTACACGGTTCTATAAAATGCACAACTCTATACGCTTTTGGTGTTTTGTATTAATTAATAATAAATAAAGGACTGATCAAGTTAAATTAAAAAAAAAAATTAAATGGCAAAAGTTGTATGTTTCTTAAGTTGAATATGTACTTGTGGTGCTGTTGAACATGCTGTTGTGGAGACTCTGGCTTTCCTCCTCTGTGTAGTAGACGGGAAAAGTGGTGCACTCCAGTAGTAAATGGCATGTGGTTGTAAAGGCTTGTCGACAGGCCTCAGTAATCTCCGCTTTTCCTTGAGACTGAAACCCTGCGAACCACTGCAGACTTGCAGCCCATCTCCCCTCAACCTCCACACATTCATGGGACTGCGCTCGGAGCTTAGTAGGGGTGAAAAACTCGGCTAGTCTGTCTTTAATCAGGCCTAGCTCTCGGCTGCCCTTGCCCCCAGATGGAAAGCGCTTCCTGCCCTGCGGAGACGCATGCTGCTCAGGCTGAGTGGCCTCCTCCTGCCCTTTCTCCTTCTCTGGATCAATCACCATCAACAGGTGCCTAAAAAAAGGAAAGTGGTTTAAGTGTTAAGTGTCTACAGGATATGCTGTACAAATAGTAGTGGAACATAATGAAAAAAACATTTAACATTTAAAGTCATAAGTCATTCATACAGTTCAGATTACTGTTGACCTACTTCTTACACTGCAAAATCCTTTGCATCCTGGTATACTGAAAGTTTCTTTAAATATGACTCATTTTAGTTTCACAACTAACATCTTTCAATGTAATGCATACACACTATATGGCCAAATGTACATAAACACCTCATTATTTATATGAGCTTGTTGGACATTCCATTTCAAACTAAGTACAAAGTTTTTCCTCTTTCTGTGACTATAAAAGTCTTTACCATTCTGGGGAAAAATAATTTGTTCCTATTTAGTCAAAAGATAAGACCATTCAGTGCCTCTTCATTCGAACCTTACAGCGAAACCCTACAGATGCTCTTTTGACTGAATGAGCACACATTCCTGTTGGTTCTGATGCCTGGCTCACAATAAGTGTTCCAGTTTGCACAGTGCTTGGCATTGCCCAGTGACTTTTAGTTTGTGTGCAGCTGCTCAGTCATGGAAACCTATTACAGTACTTTGCTGATGTTGCTTCCAGAAACAGTTTGAAACTGTGTAGTGAATAACACAACAGAGGATAAAGAATAAGAGGCTTCGCTTTTTGAGTCTGTGTGGTCTCCCTGGTTGTTGCTCCAAAATGCTTACTATTTCACAAAATCACTTTCAGATGACTGGCCAAATATAGCAGCAGAATTTCTAGAACTACCTTGTGGCAAAGGAGACATGCATGCTATAACATTGCCACGTTTGAAGTAACAAATTTTGGTCTGTAGAGACTGCATGGCTATGTGCTTGATTTTATTCACTTCATGGCAATGGTTGCATCTAAAACCAGGATTTTATAACTAAGAGGTGTCCACATTCTTTTGGTCCTAGAGTGCAGCCTTTAAGCATTTTTTTTAAGAATTTGGAGATGGCATCAATTTGATATCAATCCATTAACAGCAGACAATGCTGGATCAGATTTTTGGTTGTATACATTTGCATGCAAAAGTCTGACTTTTTGGGGAAAATATATAATTAATTATAATATATAATTGTGATTAAATAAGACTGTATGTGAAAGGGTAAGTAAGATTACACCTTGTGATGAGAGATGCCAGTATGCTCTGTACGCATTTGGACATGTTTTCCACACTCCCTCCTTTCCTCCAGACGTTCTCTGCCTCTGTGCACACGCCTGAAGCAGGACTTGATGAATTTTGGACAAGAAGGAGCTGTTGTTCTGAGGGTGAGGCGCTAAGTCCTAATCCACTGTCTTCAGAGCGCAGAGGTGGAAACACAGCCGGTTCAGGTCCATCTTCTGCAGCCTGTCTGTTCATATTCACTTCCTGTTCTGCCAGTCTATCTTCATTATTAACGTTGGCCAGCTCAGTAGCATCCTCTTTTTTGTTGTCTGCCATCACCTAATAGGACAGAATTATTATGCAGCAGGTAAACAAGTATTCAAGCGAAGTATAGTAGAGAAAACAGCAGTACAATAAATTTAACTAATTGTTAAAAAACATTTTTTTAATGTAGTCTATGAACGCATTTAACATTGGATATAAAAAGAACCACTGCCGTCCTGAAGTTATATATTATTGTATTGGATTTTTCAATCGTTTTTATTGTTATTATTAACCTTTTTGCTTCTTAGAGTTTTGTTTAAAGGGTCCATATGTTAAATTTTTGTATTTTATTTTTTCCTTTTGAGGGCCACTTAAGGTGCTTTTTAATGGAAAACTGTAATGTAATGGCAGACTATGTGGAGAAATATACAGGTTAGTTTTAATGCAGTGCAGTCTGAGTAACTTAATGTCTTAGCCCGTTACCCATGTACATTTCTCTGGATTCCTTAAAGCTTAAAAGGTGAGCTCTGACCCATGTTTGCTTATACAGGACTCAGCTTTTGCTGGATGTTTATTTTATAGCTGAACACTGCATAGCAGATGTTTTGGAATATTTTCCAACATTTCTAGTTTTAAATCACCTCTCAACATCTCAACTTTTCAGAGCGTGTTGCAGGCTTTTAGAAACTCTATTTACAAAAAGAAAATCTGTTTAAAGAACAAAATTGGTCATTGCTTTTTTCTGTTTGCATTTAAATAAACTTCTACTTGAATTTAGAAAAAATATGTGCTTTCCTGTTCTCATTTGTATTTGACCTACTGTGGAATTGAAATTGGGTTTGTAGTAGCAGTGGAATTAGTAGTTTAAAAAAAAAAAAATGTACCTCTGTTTTCTCCATGTTGGGACTCTGTGACTCTGCCTCCATGTCCATATATGTGACAGGCATCTGGATCTTACTGAGGACTTTAAAACACGTCCTCAGAGCCTGTGTGAGCTCAGGCAGGCTAAGAAAGGTAATGTGAGCACTTATAGACTGCAGCATCCTACCGAGCATCTGCGGTAGGTACAGTGTCTGGATCTCAGCATAAAGCTCCTTTTGGATAAAGGATGGAAAAATGGATACAACAAAACAAAAATACACACAACAAAATCAATATGGCAGCAAAGCAAAAAAGCAGAAGGAACTGCTTTGCACTTAATGATGATTAAATGAGAGCATATTACAAAGAATGAGTCATGCACACAGAATAGTAATTACCAAAGGAATAACATCCAGGAGAAAAATTATGAGGGTGGAGAGCTCAGTTACAGATGGAGAAGGACTCCAGGCTTTAGAGGAAGGCGCCCCTGCTGGTTCATTTAATACACTGAAAAATAGGAGATAAGGTTCATTATTTTCATTATCTTTTACCACAAATTCAACATCTGCCCCAAGATACCCTTCAAACCATATGTTGGTGTATGTTGGTGAATAATGACACTGCACTACTACTGCTGCTGCTACTATTACTACTCAACAACAACAACAACAACTACTACTACTACCACCTCGGTTACTGCTGCTACTACCTCCGCTGTTGTTAGTACAGATAGCTCTGCTGCTCTAACTACTCTTACTGGTGCCACTTCTACTACTGCTACTACTACATGTAAGTTCTAGACTCTTTTTAAAGGATTTTTTTTTATTCAGAATGCTGTGAAGTCCAGGACTAGGCTTGATCCCTGTCTTGAAAACCAGTGTTTTTGTGTGTGAAGGTACCTTAGGCATGTCTGAAAGTGTTTGGTCACATAGTCCCACAGGTATTCACTGCTTATGGCCCCCACCAACATGTTGACTGTCTTTATGATTTCGGAAGCGTTTTTATTCTCTTTGATTTTACTGCATAAACAAAGACATAGAGGATAATAAGACACAACACAATCATTAATGTGAGTATTTTACACCGAACGCACGCTTTCATTTACACAGAGACACTCATCACTGTTTTTATAATATAAACCATTTGCCTATCATTCACTCTCATTATCTGAGTCTGACCTGCTAAGCTGGTTGCCGGAGAGACTAGAGTTAAGAGAGTCCTCCCCTAGCATCTCTCTGCAGTAACTATAAAAGGACCTAATCACCTCCAGCAGCACATCAGACAGCACCAACGGGCCTGAGAGAGAGCGAAAGAGAGAGAGAGAGTTGGCAATGGCACACTGGCAATTATTTGTGTATGTGTAAACATGGATGTGGTTTTACCAATCTCTGACTTGTCCAGTAAACTCATGATGATGCGGAATGGTCTGAGGTAGTCTGTGACATTTTCTGGATCTTTCTCAACATCTTTCTGCTGCAGGATATTCACAAGTGCCTGTACGGAGACCGTCAAGACTGCAGACTGAACTAAAGTTATACTACCATGATAGAATTTGGTAGAACACAAAAATAATATAGTATAGTAGACATAATAATACAGTTTGACATGATCCAGACAGACAGAGATGTGGGAAGGAAACAGAGACAGAGAGAAAGTGTACCTGCACCAGTAGTTCTCTGGAGTGTGTGTTGAAGTAGTATTCTGTATGCTCCTCTACTGTCGTATACAGGCTCATATCTGGAGCCACCATGCCCCCTTTAATATCTAGGCCTGACAAGATACACAAAGGACTGTGAAAAGGACTATAACTTGTACTTAATGGACATTGACTAGAAACAAAATAAACGAAGAGCAATCTCAGACTTTTGTTGAAGAACTTATCAGCGAGAAATAAATTTGCTGAATATGGCCAACATGTTATATAGCTTATTACTGTAGAAGTATACAGGAAGCAGCTTCCAAATACAGTTTTAAAGCCCCAAATGGGCATGATAAGGCATGTAATAACCTGATCTGCAAAGATACACACTAGACATTTTCCCAGTTCATTATTGTGTATTATACCAGACACAGTGCAAAGGCCTGACTGTCATGGAGCAAGTTGCTGTGAGGGCAGAACCACCACCATCTTGAGTGAAACAGAGGTCATCCATAAACCCGTATTCCATTAAACAAGCTTTATTTATATATTTTTATTATTTATAGAGTTATGCACTGATCAGCCATAACATTGAAACCATCTCCTTGTATCCACATTCAATGCCTATTTTATCAGCTCTATTTACAATACAAGTGCACTTTGTAGTTTAACACTTACAGACTGTAGTGCATCTGTTTCTCCACATACCCTGTTCTTCTATGATCAGGACG
The DNA here is from genome assembly GCA_021613375.1 of Megaleporinus macrocephalus. Lineage (NCBI taxonomy): Eukaryota > Metazoa > Chordata > Actinopteri > Characiformes > Anostomidae > Megaleporinus > Megaleporinus macrocephalus. Next base: position 33,972,929 of record CM038709.1, on the reverse strand, counting down.
CCCAAAGGACCACCACAGAGCAGACATTATTTGGGTGCTGGATCATTCTTAGCACGGCACTGATGGTAATGTTAGTGTATGTTGTGCTGGTACGAGTGCATAAGACACAGCAGTGCTCTGCCCACAAGACACTGTCGGCTGGACGTTGCTGGTTGGTGGACTATTCTCAATCCAGCAGAGACAGGGAGGTGGTTAACAACCTCAGCAGCACTGCTGTGTCTGATCCACTCATACCAGCACAACTCCCTAACACACTACCATCATGTCAGTGTCACTGCGGTGCTGAGAATGATCCACTTGCCTAATAGTTCCTGCTCTGTGGTGGTCCTGTGGGTGTCCTGACCATTAAAGAAGAGGGAGAAAGGGGATAAACAATGTATGCAGTGAATCAGATCTCAGTCTGTAGTTGTTAAACAACAAAGTGATTCTATAAGTGGAGCTGATAAAATGAAAAATGTGTGTAAATATAAGAAGGCGGTTTTAATGTTATGACTGTTCTTGTGTACATTTTAAGGCCTATAAAACTACAATTCAAGTTATGCAAACGTGAAATACTACACCAACCTGTTAAGGGCAGTTAAAGCATTTAAATCAATGCATTTAAATGAGGCATTACCTAACAGCCATGCATAGAGGCGCCGGTTAAGTGACATGTCTCTTCTGAGCAGAGTGAGAGAGGCAGCAGACACCACTGTGATCATCTCCTCTCGTTTCACAGGGATAGCACTCTTCTCAGGATCCTGCAAGAACAACAAGTAACAGAAATAATCAACACCCCTATTTAAAGTTGTACGGAAGGTGCAAACACAAAGCCTCTTCAGCACCCACATCTTTTAGAAGATTGCCGACAACTTGAATTCAAAGATATTAGTTTTCTATGCCACAACCCCAACATCAATCTGTAAGTAGCAGCGAAGCATTGTGACTTTATCCTCATTAAGACGTTTGTCAACTGAAATCACATAACTTCTAAGTAGACACTGAAAGAACAATTAAAATGCTGAACAATGGCACCTTTTAACATGCAAATCTCCTGCAGCAAGGAAACCTTGGTATTACTGTGATAAGGCTATACACCTATGTAGTGGTGCATCAGCCTCCCTGAGACTGAATAAAGAACAGGAATAGTACTGGGAAGCAGGACCTTATGTGGATAATAATGTTGTTTTGTATTTATATTAAACATGTAATACATTTGTAAATTTAATAATTTTTCTAATTTTTCTAATGGTTCCTTTTTTAGATTTGCATTGATGTTACTAGCTAAAGTAGTTAGTGGGGCTGGTAGTTCACAAGTACTTGGTTAGCATTCTGGATACGGCATATTAAACCACACGTCATGCCTCCAACACTCAAACAAGTTAGTAGGACAAGGAGGGTCTTAAGGAAAGAAGAGGAGAACCAGAGATAGAATGAGATGTACTGACCAGACATGTAGCAAAGGGAAAGAAGTAGAGAAGAATCTCCAACATATTCCTCTGTACCAATACATTAGTGTCCTGCAAAGATAGGCACATTGCCTTCACCTAAAACAGAGATGGATAGAGATATTACACCAAAAGTCTGTAACAGACACAAATATTAGGGTCAGCAATACACCCAGCACCCCCCCTCCCAAAAAAACACTACATGTCATTAAGTATGCAAACTTGCTTGGTAATTAATGAATTAAGCTTATTTTAAGATGCAGTCATTAGGAGGAGTTCAAGTGTGCAGCTTGTTTAATCTCATTAGAAAAGCAGGGCCAATATACTGAGATGCTCTGTTACAGCTGAACATAAGCTGTTCTTAGGTCACAATGCTTAATTCCAAGGTTTCTAGGTGTGGTGTGATGTACAATAATACAGCAAAACACAAATGAACTCACAGTTAGTCTGTGGTCAGTGCCCAGCATGTATTTCTGCTCGCAGCTGGAGGCCATGCGGTCGAAGTGTGTGACGATGAAGAGAGAAGCTGGGAGCCGCACCAGTGGAGACACGAGCACAGACCCCCACAGACCCCCATAAAACACTGACTGACCCACTAACACAGACAACTTTAATAACAGAGCGTCCGTCCTAAGAGAAAGAGAGAGAGAGAATTAAGTGATTCAGGAGTGTTAGTCTTAAACTGCGTTGTTCATGTTTTAGATTTAAAACACAAGATCATACAAACCTGTGGTACTTGTAGCTTTTAGACCTTAACAGTAATAATTCCTTTGGACATAACCTTTTGCAACTGGCTGAACTAAAGAATAGTAGGCATGCTAAAATCAACCTCAGGCTAAAAAGGTTATTGATATACAAAGCCATATGGCTATGTGTTAATGCACGTATGACTACAAAGTTTCAATCATCTGTGTCTTAGAGATTACAGATTATATTTACTGTATAACACAGACGCTCAAACTCTTACATCAATGACACCTCACCTGGTAAAACTAATCAATATTTAATAGAGCTTTAGTACTACAGAGTACTGCAGAGTACTTTAGTACTGTTCTACACCTTTGACCACTTTCATAATAATTCTTTAGAATTTGAACGTGTACCTGTCGTAGACCTCCAGGCCCTCCTCCAGGCCGGGAAGCAAACCTGTGATGAAGGCCTGCAGGCTGGGCAGCAGAGCTTTCTGTAGGGGCAGGAAGTAACGCTCGTACAGGGTCAACAAAGCTGGCTTCACTGACATGGCTGCATGAGCCAGCAGAGGGAACAGTCCTGAACTGTACATGTAAACATATACAGACAGAAGTTATTATAGGAGACCACACAAGCAAGATGAAAGATCTGTATGCACATCATACATCTAGTGTATTGATGTGTCAAGTTCTTAAAGACACTATACCATATAAAAGTTTGGAATCACATGTAATGTAAAAAATTGTTTCTTAATTTTGACTTAAAGTGAACTCTTGAACTGTAAGGCTTGAAGAAAAGCAGGTGAAATCGCAGTAATGCCCTGCCTCTCTCTGCACTGGCTTACTGTATGGTAAGATAATGATTTCACAAAGTCGCATGAGATAAAAGTATAGTCAGATGCACCCTGGTCATCTGTCTTTTAATCCACACCAACCTGTAGATAAAGAGGTCCTTGGCCAGCCATTTTGTACCAATGATTTTGAAGATGACCTCATAGGTCTCCAGTGCTTTAAGATGGACGCCGCTGGGAAGGGCAGGGTGCAGGCACTGAGCCAAACGCTTCCCAATGATTAGCCGCCGAGGCAGCAAAGAGTACTTCAGATTACTCTGGAGAGCCTGAGATAGAGGTAGGGGTGAAACGATAACAAGATATATAAACCAGATAGAAAAGAACAAACACAATCTCCATTCAGATGTACATTTTAGCCACAACCTTTTTAGCAAACACAAACACAGTTTTGTAGGTCAGATCTGTGTTGTTTCATTAAGTCAACCAGAAAATCAGCATATATATATATATATAGAGAGAGAGAGAGAGAGAGAGAGAGAGAGAGAGAGAGAGGGAGAGATAAGGGCAGGGGTGTCAGCCTTTTGAATGTAAAAATAAATAACTTTAAAATCATCAAAAGTGAAAATTACATTGTGTTCATTGCATTTCACTTCTACTGTAGGAACTGTAAGCTGAGCACACTTCCTCCTGCAAAAGTATCATAAACTAACACCACACAGGAATGAAAGTAGTATCATTCACCAAATTTGGTCTCTAAAAGAATATAGCCATAAAGAGATGTTCACAGAGGCAAGTTAGACACAGCCTTCTACCTCCTGTTCTCTTACAGTAGATATAAAAAGGAACAAAAAGGTAAAAGCATTGTTTGGGGTCTCATCCAAAGTGACAGACACAAAGAATAAAGCATGAAGAGCAAAGAATAAAGAAGTAAAACATCAGTAACGGAAACCTTCCATTTAGACATTTCATTAAAGCAAAGGAGGTGAAACACAAAAACAATGCTTTTAGTACACTAATGGCTTCACTCATTGGCCATTTGGTACACATACTTTATAGGTGCGTTTTGTAGTAGCTGCGTTACAATATGCATATTATTATTAATTTGTTTAATACAGAAGCCCCATGGATAGGAATTTGTGCCGAATTAAATTATTGTCTTTAATGGAGTTGTGACATTTATATATGGAACAGTCACAGTTCACTACTACCTACAAGTTTCTAACAAGGGTAAGTCGGTCAAAAATAGTCATTGTATGTTTATAGGCCAAAAGTGGAGCATTTTACTCTAGCTTCTACAATAAGAAACCATCTGTGACTCATGACCATTGACTAATGATACCTTATTGAGTTTTCCGAGAGAGGAGATAAGGTCGGCCCACTCGCTTGAAGACTCAAAGTTGCGCAATGCCTTTTCAATGACTGCTGCATAACTACGATAACGGTAGTCATTCTGGAGCTCAGCCTCCTCAGGATCCATCATGTCTCAGTCCTTTCCCAGCATACTCAGTGTCAGTTCTGGTAAGAAGACAGCGGACACTGATTAGTTTCTGTTCTTTAACAAATAATGCTAGCAGAGAGCACACCAACCATAAATCAAGTTGATTAACTGATCTTAAGTGATTTCTCTCAGTTGAACTATGCCATTTTGTCTTCAATAACATTTTTGATTTAGTTGAAAATGTATTTGACTAACAAAACAAGATGCTAGTTGTTTCTCTTCGTTGGTGAGCACTGAAGTCAACGTTTTTATTGTGTTTAAATGTTATATTTGTTATGGCAGTGTTACACTTAGCAGGGGTCATCATTCCTCCCCATTCAACACAATTGCTTGCTGGCAATACAAACAAAGTTTCACACACAGACTAAACAGAGTCCTAGTTAAAATATCTTCACAGTGGCACTGTAATCAGTTTATTTGATTAGAATAATTAAAAATATGTGATTCAATAATTTTCCGCACAAAAGGACCCATGAAAGTGGTTCAAGAAACATGGCAATTTATGATACTTTACCTAGTAAACACAGTATTAGGGAGAGTTTCTGAGCTAGTTGAGCATTTGTGCTCTGTGAAAGGTGTGTGTGTGTGTAGGGGGCACAAGATATTGTGCCGTCAGCATAGAAGAAGATGCAGTAAACATTGTGCTTTAGCTTAATAGTCTCTTATTGAACCCAGCAGGAGAACCACTGCGAGTGCTTGCTGATATAGCTGGGAAACAGATATCTTGGGCACCTAAACTCATTGTTTCAAATACTTTATCTTAGCAATAAGTGTATTTTCAGAATGTAAATAAGCATAAATACATACAAAGTACCATTATTATCTTATTTTGAAAGAAATAGATACTATCTTGAGCTCCAGTTTGAAGGAAAAAAAAACAGATTGTATGAATTAATTCAATTCCTTCACCAGCAATGCTAATTTAGTTGAATGAAGTTCTAAATAGTCAAATCAGGTATAAGATGATAAATGCAAATAATACTGGGTTGCCGCAAGGAAAAGCTTAAAAGAGGTTAGATCGACACACCGACATGTAAAACCACTACTTACTGTATAAATACTATTTAAATATTATTAAACTAAAGTGTTGTGCTAAGCAAATAAAGGCTCCTGTCTAGAAAAAAGGCTTTTTAAACAAAATGATGTCCCCAAGAGCCTAAAACTTGTATGTCATTAAATGAACTTTAAAGCAGTAAGAAAATAAAAATGAGAGTGACAATAAGAGAGAGAGAGAAAAAGTGCAAGACTGATAGCCTAATGATAGACTATCAGCACACTATTTGCATGCTATTTTAAGGTTCATGCTCAATATGAACCTTTACATGTGTATGTGCTGTTACTACTGTACAGCTGACTTTATTAACTTTAAGACACAGAAACATAATCTCCACTGCAAGAGGCACTGCAAAATGATCGATAAAGTAAACGCTATAACAAGAACTATCATCAACCATATTACTGATACAGCTCATTCAGTGTACTGTTCACTGTGTTTTACATTCAACTACATTCATTATCTAATCACAAGGCTAATCATTTCACAGCTACCAAGACATCTAATACATGTGTTCACCAGCAGCAAAAAGAATGTGAACTGTGAAGTTCTAGCTTCCGCCTGCTGCTACAACACGTTTACAGGCCAGTGGTGAGTAATGTTTGTTGTGCTGTTTCTGGGATCTAATAAGTATCGACAGCTTTAAAGCAGGACAGCCACTTTAAGTGATGGTTGCACTGAACATGAGTAACACTTGCCAGGCAAAAAGACAAAGCGAATCTGCATTTGGTAGATTAAATTAACAAAAATTACAAGACGGTGACAAGTCTGTTGATGTTAAACTGCAGGCGTCTTATTGAGAAAGATACTCCCACCAAGCTTACGCTCACACAAACCCAGAGCTGATGAAAGGCACGTGACTATACTATAGTTCAAGACAGACAAACAGACAGGCTCCACAGAGATTAGAGTGCAGTGTGATTAAGCAGTCATTACCCCCACCAACCAGGACACGCATGTGCACGCACACGCACACACAGTCAGCATGAACAAAGATTAGTGTTTGCTTAGGAAACTGGACATCTGCTCAGTTACTGTGATAAAAGCCACAAGGAAGTCCACCCTCTCTCACACTCATATACTCATGCTCCCCACATGCACAAACTCTGATGTGAGCCAAAAATGCACATCTACAGATTTAGAGGACTTAGCACCAGTAAACTCAAAAACACGTGCCATCCAAACTGACCAAGCACAACATAGCCCAACAGCAACACATAACTCACAGCTTAGAAAACCCTTCGAAATCACAGTCATCACCAGTGCTCGCAAATGTGTGGTGTCATTTTATACTAACCATTTATAGTGCTGGTGACAGAAACCATATATATGTAGTCTTTGACGCAGCATCACTGAAAGCTTGTCTATGAAATTGTGAAAATGTCTTGTACGACACCTGATGCATTCAAAGGGCCACTCTTTTACCCTCATTAACACTGCTTCTAAAAATACAAGGGTAGGTTCACTGGTGGTTTTGGGTAGCAAATGCTCCTAATCAGTGACGTTTTTTTCCCCTGCTCTCATACTTATCAGTCCTTCTCCTACTTTACAAAATACTAAGCCGACATGACTTCAACAGTTTTCTCCTTTTCGTCTTTATATTAACTTATACATATCAACTCTGCTATCCAGTGGCGACCAGAGGAGGATGAGTTCCACATTTTAAGTCATCATGGTTCCAATTACTACCACTGTGGTACAGTGTTTTATTAATACGTTTCTATCCACCATGTGGCTACAAAAATGCAGACATGCCAGTATGGAAGCACACTGTATGGTACAATGGTAAAATGTATGCCTCTGCATTTATTACTGGGATAAAATGTGTAATTCTATAACAATATTTAAATGGGACAGAGATTTACAAAACATCTTACATACCAGTTGACCACTTATAAAAAAAACTACAAACAAAATTCCTTTGATTTGAGTATTGTGAGTTTCCAGAATCAATGGTGTCCTACATACAATTTATCAATTATCAAACAAGTATGGCAAACTGTTGCAAAGCCAGCCTCTGTTGCAAAGCTGTTTTAATTAATGAAAAGTATTTTACCTATTTGTAATTTGTGAGTGTGAGAGATTGAGAATGAGACAAAAGCAGTGTCTCAAACACAAGGATGCAGGCGATGAAGTCTGCATTTCTCAGCCGTTACATCACGAAGGCCATCTCATTTAGTAGGATCCTACAAATGTGTACGAGAAATGCTTCCTTTTTTCAGAGAAATCAAAGGACCCAGCTGTTGTATTTTTTGGGTCCTTCAGTCACTAACAATCCTTCATGTACAAAAATGTAAAAAAAGCCCTGACCAAAGTGTGTACTGAAGTAGCCTAATGGAGACATACATGGCAACCATGAAAACAAATTAAAAGTGATTTGAACCAATTCAACACTGTACCAGAGCAGAGATCAAAGTAATGCACTCATCAACAAGCCTGCCTTTAGTCTACATTTGCAAGTTAGCAGGGCTGAAAAGACCCCCAAAACTCCAATGAAGTATATAGATGCGCCACATGTCCAGAGAACATACATCGTAAATATAAACATTACATAGCTTGTATAAGGGGAAATACTGCTCTGTTAAACTAGACTATACGTTAGCTTTAGAAGAGATCGCTTGGCAAGTAATACAAGTTGACAATGAGTATCGAACAGCCATATGTGGCCTCAGAGTTGTGAACATAAGTGAGCAACGTGATGTGGAAAGAACTGGCAGCTAAAACTAAACGTTCTTCCTGTTGCAAAACAAACCATGAGATTTCTTCTTCTAAATTATTGTATTTGGAGAAGTATTTTCAGTGGTTTCACTGAATTGATTTATGCATTCAGCACACTAACAGAAAGGGGTGGGTTAATCTTTAACATAGACATGTTACCATATCTGATAAAATCTACACTGTGTGTTAAGGAAAGGCAGTAAGCCAACAAGAAATTTTTGGGGCTTGACATATTTATTATTGCAGCTCCAAAGACCAACCAGCAGCCTCATTACATACATTACTTACAAATGGTAATGTTCTGAAGTAATGTGCACTTATTAACTTTATACTGGGAACTGATATTTTCTTTTGAAACGTGAAGGCTAAAATATAGCCAATCACTTTATAACAGGAATGGGATCTATTCAGTATCGACAGCTTTACAGACTTTAAGTCATTACACTGAACGCGAGTAACACTTGCCAGGAAAAAAGACAAAACCAATTTGCATTTGTTTGGATCAACAAAAACTACATGATGCTGACAGACCTAAATCAATCATCAATGTTTGTAGGTGGTGACCGAGAAGATAGACCCCTGCAAAACAATGTTTATCTCAGTTTAGCTTTTCGGCGTGTTGAAGTTATACTGCTGGCCAGTGTTAATTTCGTCATAGTTTTCGTCAACGAACCTTTTTTTCATGATGAAAACGATAACTAAATAAAATCTACAGAAAGGATTAAAAACTATGACGAAATTGATTGACACTTAAGTCAACGAGTAAAAACGAGACGAACATGTTTGGACGACATCCAATCAGAACTGATTTAGTTTTGTGAAAGGCAGGGACAAGTTGGGAAAACATTCAATCATAACTACTTCGGCGTATATGGAGAGGCGGGACAAGCCAAGTAGCCATCAATCAAACGCACACCTACACAAATTTGGTCTAAACACGGGAAGAGCAGACGAGTCTCTGTGAACTGTTGCTACTCATGATGGAACTAAGTTATCTAGACAATGTCAGCGGAGAGATAGAGAGTTTAGCGTTTGTGTTTAGAGAAAATCACCACACCGCGCTGGACATCAGCCCCCCAGCACCACCGTTACCTAGCTTTACCGCTGCTAACGCTAGCTTAGCCTTGCTTAATTCTAGTCCTGAAAGCACACTGCCCTGTACAGTTTAGAGCGTGTCCTGCTGTAAGCGCTGTATTAACTCAGTAAGGTGGTGTTAATGGTCAGATTAGTTGGATCAGGTATGTGGGAAGCAGGTGAAACACTATATGTGCAGAGCCAGAGTCGGGGGACTAGCTAGCTAACTCCAACCGTCTGCGTTTGATGATCATGTCCCAAATCTCTCCCTACACACTAAAAAGATTAGGTGGTTTTATTTACAATTTATTAGTGCACGTAATGTGCAGTGTGTGTCTCTAGTAAACACTGTGACCTAGAGATGTGGCAGTTTTTCATTCATTGATTTACTGCTATGCTAAAATTTATTTGAATTGCACAATTTAAAATATTTTCATAGCAAAAAGTGATAAATGCAATTAATGTAGATTAGTTAACCACAGAGCATGTAATTTAATTAGATTGACAGCACTAGTAACAATTATCAAATAAATAAGAGATAAATAAAAATCTGTTTGTGTGTGTATTGGTCTTTCAAACATGAATTATATTCCATAACTGGTTAATAAATGTTTCATTTCGTGTAAGTATATATAATGACTTAAATAATTCAAGGGAACTGAAGAAAAAGCATTAGATTTTACACCCTTTATATTTTAGACGACTGAATCGACTGTAGATTTAGTCAACTATATTCTTACGATAATTAGTTGACTAAAACTAGACTAAAACTAAAAACAATTCAGATGACTAAATTATGACTAAAACTAAGTGACATTTTAGTCAAAAGACTACGACTAAGACTAAATCAAAATTTGCTGTCAAAATTAACACTGCCGCTGGCATCTTATACTTCTTTTTTTCACTTAATAATAGGAACTGCTATTTTCTTATGAACAGGGAATCACTTTAGGTTAGGAATGAAGTAAAAGCATGAGAATAAGCAGAAGCTGCCATCTACCTAAAGATAAACCAATAAAAAATAAACACCTATTCACATGAAACATACAGTTAATATCAGACAAACTCATAGAAATATGGCTTTAACCTACATTAGTTTTATTTGGATAAATGTGTTGTAGTTGTAATATTAAAATAAATAATGCTTAAATCAAGACAAATTACCCTTCTACTATATAAAAAGACTTCTCAACATGAGAAATATTACAGCTATATATGGCCTCATACAGAGACGTTTCTGCAAATGTGTTCAGAAACATGTTTAATTTTAGTTTTTGCTCTATTTAACCATGTTCACTTTGCATTGATTTTTTGTTATATAATAAGTGAAACAGGAAGTGGCCAGGCTCTCCTTAAACTGGCTTTGCTTATACTGTACTAACTCGGCTAACCATCACAAAGCACAGGCCCAGTTATAAGTTACGCACTATTTGCACTTGGCTAAGCTAGTGTTACAGTTTACATATAATTTGCACAGTAAACGTACTCAGGACTGTAAATGTTGCACAGCCCACATTCTTATACTCTTATCTTTCTTACACAGAATGTGAGACTGTACTGCCCGTGAAGGCACACTATGTGTAGTCTATTCCTCTGCAACTCATACAGTTAAAACCAGCCCTTCAGAGTCACACAGAAGTCCTAAAGGAACCTTGTTTTGTCCTCAATATTTACAGTTGCATGAAAAAGTAAGTGAACTGTTAGGAATTACCTGGATTTCTGCATTGACTACTAATAAAATGAAGTCACAATTATAGACAAACACAAGCCATCTAAATTAATAACACAAACTGTTATACTTTTCATGTCTTTAGGTGAGCAGATTCAGTAACATCCACAGTGCAGGTTAGAAAAAGTGTACCCTTGAATTTAATAGCAGATCCTTTTTTAGCTGCATCTCCTTTACCAAATATTTTCTGCAGCTGCTAATAAGATTTACACACTGTTAAGCAGACTAAGTGTGCAGCCATTATTTAATAATCAAAGCATGTGTGAAACACACACTTCCAATCTCATCTTGCAGAGGATCACTTACTTTTTCTAGTCTGCACTGTGGATGCTACTCACCATTCCTTCGTGTGGGACACAGACTGAGCTGTTCAACATGCATATCCACAGTTCATCTTTAAAAGGCCTATTGATCTGTGCATTACATTGGAGTTCATTATAGAAAAAGTCAATTAACAAAACTGCACAGGTCCACAGAAGCTGACATTTCGGTAACAAATTTGTCTGGAGAAAACATATCGTCGCTGTCCAATGAAATACAAGTATCTCCAAAATGACAACTTTACAGATGAGGGAAGAAACCACTTTCAACGTAAGTCAATGGAACCAGAATTTTTTTTCAAGCTATTTTGTAGCATTTATATTAGTCCATTCATCACAAATCTTTCCCACAATGTAAACAGTAGCTGCTGCCTTTAATTAATGTTAAAAAAAACCCAGAAATCATCAAAAATGGAGATACAGGTTTTTCATTGGACAGCAATGATATTAGAATGCTGTGCAGATACTGTAAAATATGTATCACCATACAGTGGTAAACAATTTAATACACCTGCGATTTCACAGGAACACCTCCTTTTCTAAAAAGATAACATACAAACATACATTTTTAGAGAAGCCAAGACAATTAAAAGAAAACATACACAACTTTTACAGCATATCCAGACTCAAGAGATGATTAGAAAAACAAAAAAGTATTTCTCTTTAAAACCATAAACTGGTCATGAGATTACCTGTCTGGGTCAATGTTCAGTGTTAAAATGCCCTTATCCTGTATTTGTCTTGTATTTTACCTTAACCTTAAGACTGACATAGGTAAATGACACTATGTACTGATTTGCTGCCCTTTATTGTGCCTCATTCTGACTTCAGTGAAAATGATTGAGGCTAAACAGGTGAATAACAAGAAAAGTTGTTGTCTTTCATAACATTGCAAAAACAATTAATTGAAAATATTAGATCAGTCTTCACTGATGGCCTGTACTGACCAGGGAGTGGCAAAATGTGCTAAAACGCACAATGTTTGCAAGCTTTTCATTTAAAAAAAGCAAGGGAAATACAGTTTTCCATGACATGGTCTATTTAACATGTCCATTCAGGTAGGGTAATCCCAGGTAAGTATAAATGTCAACACTCCTTTCCTTACACTAATGTGTAAGATAAAGGGTGTTGCTGGAGAATTTGGACTGCAACCAACCAGCACATAAACAACAAACAATCTCGAGATTAATTTTAACACACATTAGTTTGAGAGGAGTCACGATTTCAGTTCCATTGCTACTCAATTTGTGACACGTTTGGGTTAATAACCCACCCATATGAATTTGCATTCAGATGGTCTTGACATCCAACGGCTCACGGACATAAAAACATTCTAACGTGTTATCCCATTATGGCAAGTTACTGACAAAACAGCAGTAGTCATGCTTGTGTATGAAGCTGAAGTTAACGTCTGGAGTTAACGTCAGCTATTATGTATCTGGTATACACTGTTGTGAAAACATGTCAATCCATACTGTCAGACTCACCCAGCGCAGGAAAAACAGGACAGTGAGCCCCGATCGATCACAGCAGGGCAGACTCCAAAATATTTCAGATGAACAAAGGAGATAAAAAAAACTTGAAAAACATGAAATTCGTGCTGTAATAACAGTAACATTAGCAGCGAGCGGGGATCATGATGAGCAGGAATCTGCACTCAGCTGATCTCCGCCAACAGCGCTGATGTATATAAACTTCCTGGTGGGCGGCGGAGGGACGAACCAACCTGAGACAGCAGGGGGGTTACAACTTGTCTTCTTTGTTATGTAGCATTTTATTGGGCTTTGCAGACATCTGTGCTGCTAATGAAGCCTTGAGAAAGAACTACAGACAAAAACAGGTGATTGGATCCGTAGGGGTCCAAGTTGTTCTGCGATTTTAGCCCCGCTGTTTGGTTTCGTCCAGGATGTTGCGTTTGTATAGCTCTCACCAGGCTGTCACATTACTGCAGCTCCTCCGCAACGCCAGCGCCATTCTTAACCTGCACTACGCTCATCACCGTCCATTCTCCGGCCTGCCTTAGTTCACATACTGCCCGCTTCCAAAACAACAGATCGCCCCTGTCCAAAGAAAAACATGCATTTCCAAAGTGGCAGCTTTACAGGAGAGATCAGAAATGTTCTTTGCTTTCAATGTAAGTTAATGGAAACATAATTGTAGTTATTTTGGAGCATTTCTATTAATCCATTCATCATGAAATGTTTACTAAATGTAAACGGCAGCTGCTGCATTCTGCAAATGGAGATTCATGTTTTATATTTACAGGTCATGTAAAACAAAACATCCTGACTTTTATTAAAGAACAGGGTAAACATTAGAGAAACAGATGGACAACATTATGTTACTAACTATGTTACTATGGATAGATAAATCAAGTGGCTAGTTAGTGTATGGGGTGACACAAACTAGTGTCATGACTAACCAGCAGTAAAACGACTAAATTACTTTGGAGTGAACCTCCTTTTTAAACACGATAAAGAAGATTTGCAACCCAGTTCAATAGGTGTGACCTGATTCAATTCTCTATAGAAAACTTATGAATTAAATTGGCTTCTGTGGGGATGGAATAAATCTACAAAGTAGCCATGGTCTACAACGAAATTCTTTTATCCAGTTATGGTGGGCACTTTTTTAGGCATAATACTAGGAACATATATCACTGAATTGTATGGAGATATTTTTGCATAGTGCAGTGAAAAGCTTTTGAAATAAATGTGCTGATGCAATTTTTAAATTCAGAATAGAAACATCTCATTTGTGACTTGTCTGGTGTCAAAGGCTATTGCTTATCTCTGGAGGGTCGTTTTGACCCAGTTTACAGTGATTGTTAGTTTGCCTTCTGGCAAGCACCTAATCTGTTCAGTGTTCAGATCTAATTGATCTGTTGAAAAAAACTAAATGTCCTACTGAAATTGCTACTTGAAACTGTTGTATTTTCTCTACCAGCAGGCATATAGTTGTATACCCAAAACTCAAAACATGTTTTTGTGGTGAACAAAACTCACTTACTTTTTGGGTGAATTTTATTTTTTTATAACAAGGACCACAAAATAACATGGTAAAAAAAAACATTTATTTTGATTTTAACTTATTCCTTTGCTGTTCAGAATTCCGGGTTCGTTTTTAAGAAAGACTAAGGTAGTGGTCCAAAGAAATCCATGCGTTTGCGTAACGTTGCACTGCAAAGTTTGGACTGTGACCTCTGTATCAGAACAATACACAGGCTACAGGTCACTGTCCCCTGGTCCTTCTTGAGTTCGGGGTTTTGTTGCATTTTTTTTGGTTGGACTTCCAACAATACAGGACTGTGGCATCACTAGGAATCCATGATCTTCTTAGGATTTATAGTTCGTATGTAGCTTTACGTTTTGTAGTTCCAGTAGCTGCAATATGAAACACTTATATGAACTCCAGACCTTTTTTCTGTCATTTTAAAGGGTTGACTGAGGTAATTTACCCACAAAGTGAATTTTGATAATGGTTTGTTGGCTGAGGTAATTTATGTTAACCTTATTTGGCTAACCTGCCCTTGTTCATTTTAGCTCACGTCTTGGTTGCCCAACTGTTGTACCGATAGAACAATTAGGTCAGTGGATTCACCTCAGCTTGTTAGTAATTTACCTACCTAGGTGACATTAGGGTAAATACATGTAATTTGTGGTTAATGTGTCTAAATCCAACTCTGTGTCACATTAGTCATCAATTTTAAAGCTAACATTACCTTTTAATATTGCAGAGACCCGGGTATGAAGATTTGATATGAAGACACCAGGGAGCTGATCCAGTGGAGAGTGGCCAAGGAGCCCCCCTTTTACCAGAAGAGGACATGCAGCTGTTCGAGGTTTTGAGTAAGTTATTGTTTGGTTAAAGTTGAGCTACTATTAACTGCCAGGGACTACTCAGAACTAAGAACATAACAAGAACCGATAACTGTCAGTGTTATGCAAAATCTGTATTACATGTAATGTGTACTATTAATCTGATGAGGCAATAGGTGGTAGTCCATCAACTAGCCCACCTAACCTTATTGCCTCATCCAGCCAGGGTCCTGCTGAAACTCCTTCACCCTCTATTAGGTCAGATGGCATGGACACCCCAGCCAAAAAAAAACAAGGGACGGATTTGGTTATGGATGAGGTACAGATTTGGAGGGAGATGGTGGAAACAGAAAATGAGAGAGAGAGAAAGAGAGAGAGAGGCAGTAGAAAAGGAGGAGAGAAGATGGAGAGGGACTCTGAGAAGCGGGGGAAAGAAGACAAAGGGAAAGAAGAGAATGAGAGGAGAGGAGGGAGACGAGAGCAGGAAGCAAGAGAAAGGGATGAAAAGAGAGACAGGGAGGCAAGAAAGAGGGAAGAAAGATTCCATTGCCATTATTGTATTTTGAGAAAGTGCATATAAACAAAAATTGTATACATATTTATTTGAGTACATTCTCCTAGTTGTAAAGGTCATTTGAATTTTCTGATATATGCTCACCCCAGTCTTTCCAAATTAATTAGAAAATCCAGGGTGGAGTTTTCAATTGTATCTGCAAAGGATAGGTGACTGTAGGTTTTTATTTTAAGCAAGCTTGAGCAAATCTTCACTGGTTTCATGGTAAATAATATCCTTTGTAATACACTATTTTGCACTCTACAGGAGCAAGTGTGCTTTAGGGTGATGTACAGAGTTCAAAATGTTTATATCTTAAAGTTTTGTAGTAAAGTAAAAAATGGCTTATTAATTAGACTTTTATACAAACTTGGTGGGTATCCTAAAAGTGCTACATAAAGATTACTGTTGGTGTAAATATTACAAAAACAGAAAACAGCTTGGCCTTTTTACATATAAAATATGTAAGCAATATGTAACAATGAATAACTAGTGACAGTAATTAACACCACACAGCATGCCACGACCTCTTGTGCGAAGACAGGGCTCACCTCAAGGGCCTTGGGAAAAAAAAGGATCGCTAGTGTGTCTTCAGCATTCCAAATGCCCTTTCAATAATGGTCCTGGCCCGAGAGAGATTGCTGTTGAAACGATAGGGGTTCATGAATTGGATGGGTGCAGTGATGCACAGATAACCCCCATCCCCAAGAATGCACCTTCCTGCAAGTGGGAGTGGGTATAAGCCCTCTTTGTATACTGGGCTGTTTTTTAAAACTCTGGCATCATGCACAGACCCAGGATACCCAACAAAAATATCAAGGAACTTTCCTTTGTTGTTGCAGATGGCTTGCAGCTGGATGGAATAGAAAAGTTTCTCGTTCAGGTAGCACTGGCATTGGCAGATAGGGGTTTTGGACGGATGTGGCATCCGTCAATGGCAGAAACTGCCACTTTGAAAGATGGAGATCCAGCCAAGTGAGCAAGCCCTTCTCCCAACACCTCCAATTAATTTGCAGTAGGGAAAGTGATAACCCTCCTAACAATTACACTGACAGCCCTACTCACTTTGTGCACAATGTCATGCACAGATGACTTGGGGATGGCAAACGCGCTCGAGACAACAATGTAGGACGCTCCAAAGTTCAATCTTCCTCAGGAGCTGATGGTGCAGTTCTACACAGCCATCATAGAGTCTGTTATTACCATGTCCATTACAGTGCTGGGCAGCTCAGCCACCTAGCACGACACCCAGAGACTGCAGAGCATTATCAGGTCTGCAGAGAAGATCATTGGTGTCAAGCTCCCCACACTGCTGGACCTGAATGCTTCAAGAACCACTAAGCGCACAGAGAAAATCTCCACTGATCCATCACACCCCTCCCACCACCTGTTCTAGCTCCTTCCCTCAGGCCGACACTTCAGCCAGATGAGGATCAGGACATCCAGACTACAAAAAAGTTTCTTTCTAGTCGCCATCACCTTCATGAACTCAATGTTACTTCTATATCGCTCAAATTCTGCACTGCACTTTTACAATTTATTTTGTGATTTATTTTACTTCTTGTCTTGTTTACATCACTCAACTCTTCATCCTCTGTATTTGCAGACTACAGTTTCTTTAGTATCAAATTTATCATGCCTTAATGTATACATATGCTTCATGTATTTTATTTCTTTTTCTCCCTTGCCACTGCATCCCTAAACTGCTGCTGCAACTTTAATACTTTGCACCTGGAATTACTGTGTGTGTGTGTGTGTGTGTGAGAGAGAGAGAGAGAGAGAGAGAGAGAGAGAGAGTGTGTGTTTGATTGAAAGTCTAATTAGAATTCAGTGTGATTAGAATTCATGTCTTTATATTTATGCTTAATGTTGTCAGTACTGTGGTACTGAGGTAGCAGCATGTGCCAGCCAGTACAGGAACACCAACACCTCAATGTCCCTGCTCCACTCGTGGTCAGCCTCACCCATCAGTGCAGCAGCAAGTGAAGCAATGGTGTCTCGCGAGAGTCATCCCTGAGATCTTCACCACTGAAATACAGCTGCAACATGGGCACAGCTGTGTTCAGGTGACAGTATGATGTCAGGTTCCCACACAGTGAATACTTGTACAAGTACTTGTACATATATGTTTAGCGATAAGTAGAGATTCTGCCTACAGCAGTTGGATCAAAGTGTGGAGAAGACGCGGAGAACGCTATGCTGATCGCTGCACTGATAGCCTAACATCTTTTTGTGAAGGCAGTGTGATCGTGTGGGGCAGCATCTCCCAAGGCTTGTCATCATTGGAGGCAATCTCAGTGCAGAAATAGAGACCACCAAATGATTCCATGGCAGAATAAGCTGTTTGACATTGGCAGAGAGGATTTAGCTCATTTTTTTCATGGGCGCAATCTACATACTCAGCCCTAGTGCTCATTCCACAAATCCATGTTCCTTACAAATGTGGCACCATTTAAAAGGGAAATTAACAGGCTTTGCAAAGGTATAAGATTTATTGCCAAGAAGCGTTGTTACAACTAAGAAATAATCTGCCAAACACAAATAGTAACCGTTATTGAATATAACTGAAAGGTATTAACCAGTATCTTTCACCTGCTCATCTGCACTTTATTGAATAGGCTGATCCAAGATCACAAGAGCCAGTTTAGTATTCATATTTTATCATTAGAATATAAACCAGGGGCCACAATTATTGTTTCTTAACTATTGGAAATGATACATAAACCACCTCCAGTCAGTCAGAGGAAAACAGCAATTGCTGAAAGGACAAGCCACTTACGCATAAATCCTATTTATGTACTACATACCCAAAAAATACTTCACTGTTTTCTGATTCTTCTGACCGTGCATCCCAAAAAGCAAACCAGATTTAATGCAAAGCAGGCAAACAAGATTTAATGTTAATATTTATTATTATCATCATCATCATCATCATCAACAACACAAGAGGACAGAATACCACAGTTGGAAGTAGGGCAGTAGTATCTCCATCTACCCTTTTAAATGGTGTGATTGGTCAGTCCACAGGTCTTAAGTCTCCCTGATTAGCTTGGTGAGCTTCTGGATCTTTGATTTGGTGGACATGTCCACATACTTATCACCGATACTGACGATCATACCGCCGAGGATGGAGGGATCAGTCTGTAAACAGAAAACAGCAAGTGGGGAAAAAGCTCATCATATGTTGCTGAAAGATGTTTCATTCATATTATGTTAATCCATATTTAATTGACCCTACAAATAATTTGTCATTTTGTCATCTAAGCATGTTTTTGTTGCCCATCCACAACGACAGCATCATGCCTAGTATCAGTACAGTGGCGCAGCAGATATTTTTGTTTCGTGTTTCTGCAATCACTCCGCTCCAGCACTAGTTTGGGTTTTCTATTTCTTGCTCCTCACTCTCTGCTCCAAAAAATTCTCTATATGAGCCTCTTATAATATCAAACAAACAAAAACAAAACATGCATGTGCTTTTAACACACTCTTCTTTATCATTTTCAGAGCAAAAAAGATAAGATAAGAAAAACTTATACAAACGAGAATAATAATAAAAAAAGAAAAACAGTCTGGTTTGCGGGATGGGGAGATTATGATGCTCCTATTTTCTGAAAAGTTGCTCTCTGAGCAAAAAACACAGCTATAATATTACAGTTCCCCTGCTGTAATGTACAAAACTATATTTATTACTTGGTGGATGTAAACTGATGACCAGTTAGGTACACAATGCAAGTTTTTATTGTGAGATGCCTCAAGTTGCTTGGTCAACCAAACTCACCATCATTAGGAGACAAATACAGAAGTAGTGCCTCCCTTTTACATTATGTCAATGTGGCTTATTGGCAACCTTATCATTTGCTCTTCTCTAACCAAGCAATGTAAAACAGAGGCCCAATTACACTTATTTGATTTTACAACGGTTTTTCAGGGAGAGCCCCCTTGTACTGGGCTGTTTTGGACCTTTGTTATTTAATGCATACATAAATTACCCAGAACGTACTTGTGTAGAGATATGTCAGATATGTGCTGATGAAACTAGTCATGAAGCTAGTAAATGTTTAGTCTGAAACTTTGGTAAATGGGCTAAAGATAAAAAAAAATTACACATGATTTAACAAACTGATTAGTATAGGATATACTTTTTCTTTAATTTCTTTAAACAGTCAAATTCTGTGGGTAAACTTGCAATCGTTTACAGAAAAGTAGTGAATATTGCTCCACTTAGAACTTAATGGTATTTTGTTGCACCAAAGTGAACAATGATTTCCTCTATTTTTTTAAATACTGCATGCCCTTAGTCTCAGGCTTAAATTATTTTATAAACAAGCCATAAAATAAATAAATAAAAATAACAAAATCATGATATCGCCAGTGTCAAAAACTCTTCAAATACAATATGTTGAATTTTAGTCTTATGTATAAGATTACCATAATGTTGTAACCCATAGCTGAAGACCTTTGTTTAGCTTTGCTCTGAGCACAAGTGTCGAGGTCTACCTTCAGGGGGCAGTGTAGTATTTAACACAGTATACCTTTTATAATCTTCCTTTTTATACAAAGCCATTAAATGGTGGAACGCATTACCTACAAATTTAAACAATTATTTGGGTCTTCTGACTTTTTCCTCATGAAACAAAGAAAGCACTTATTATAGTTAGTTATGACTTATTTATTAGGATGGCAAACACTGTATAGGTGGCTGATGATATATGATCTCACTCATATGTTTACCTGGCCAGGGGCTGCAGATTAAAAAAGAGCATCTTTTTTTTTTTTATGACATTACTGTACTTTGTACACGGCCAATGACATAAACATACTAAACATAGCATTTGTAATGTCTATAAACCAACCTTGGTCTCCAGCTTAATGGTTTCTCCCTTTGCCAAAAACCCATTCAGTGCTACCTTTAGCTCTGCAAGATTTGCCTCATCCAGGGCCTGTATTCACCACACACAGTATCAAAAAATGTAAGATGCTGGAAGCAAGCAGTTTATAATGGATAAATACAAATAACAATAGCAAATTTGGACAGGTGAGTTTACCTGAGCAGTGGTGACTGAGCAGGTGACTTCTCCCCTGTGGGCGCTCATCATTTTGCCAAAAGCGGTAATGACATCAGGGGTCAAGGTTAGCCTGCCATTATCAGCCAGCACATCTGTAATGGAAAAAATCCAAATTAAGACAGCAAAACGTAATTATAAATCATTTTAATGTTAATGTTTACTGTGAAATATATATTTTGTGCACAATTACAAACATTTATCAACCCAATGTCATACAATCACACTGGGCTTGCCAGTGGCACATTGAAATCATGCAGGTGTAAAACCTAACATTTTGGGCTAATTTCATGATACTCACTGATGAGGTTGACTGTGATTGGGGACAGCTTGGCCTTGCTCAAAGCATCATTAAAGGTCTTCTGTTTTATGCTTCGCTTGACATGAGGGTTCATCACAATGCTTGACAATTTAGGGTCCTTAATAAGACTCTGCAAACAAAAGTTATGCAAAAAATACCCAGATGAACACAAAATATCATGAGGGTGAGAAGCCCCAAGAGAAGAGAGCAAATTCGTGATATGGAGAAGTGGATGCAAAGAGATCAACTTACAGCCACACGCCCCAGCTCCTGCTCCACCTTGTCCAAACTCTTTTGCTTGCTGGCAGCAGAAAACAGAGCAGTGGCATAACGGCCTTCTACTCCATACACCTGGATTGGGGGCTGAGGACACAGAATTGGAGTTAAGCCTTTAAAAAATGAACCCAGTGTTAAGCCACATAAACTCAGTGGTAGGTGGGGCTGTAGTGTGGGAACTCCACCAATGCATTCTTGTACACTAATTAATATATAGCCAAAGTAAATAAACTTTTTAAAAAGCATCCTAAAATGGTGTGAAATGCAGAAGACTGACCAAGAAAGTTCACTAAAAGAACCCGGCAGCAGAAAATATTATTAAATTCAACCAAACCTCTTTTACGTCAGGGATACGCTTTGGGGTAAAATTATGGATAAAATTCACTGTTCTAAAATAAACAACCAAACAAAAAAGAAACCTAGATAAAACAGAGGCGATTATAATAATCTGAGCAGATAAATTTAGATTAACTGGGGTTTCCTTGAGAGGTCTTAACTTGCATGCATAGGTTAAATCAAGAGTTAAAGACCTCTGATTTAACCTATGCTAATCTGCAGACATTACAGTGTGAACACTTAACTCAATAGCAGAGCTTTTCATTCTATACTACCTTAATCAGCTTTGCTGCTGGTCGGACAACCGACGTGCTGAACTGACGCACCTGAGAGGGAAAGAGAGAGCAAGAAGAGAGAGAGAGAAGTGGATTAGGTAGGTTGATCAGATGTCCCGATTTTGCTGTGACTGTCCCAATTTTTTAAGCTTTGTGTCCTAGAAACATGTTCATAATAGTAAAACACAGATTTTCAGTGTCTTGTAAAAAGAGAGGACAATGTTTTCTGATGTGTGTCAAAGATAACTATGAAGCTCGTTGATGCCCATCTTTTCAATTCTAAGGTCTACCTATTTCCTGCATTAACCCAGCATTTATGAACTTCTTTATAACTTAAGTTATAGGTTTTTAGAACTTTGTTTAAGCTCTCATCCACTAACCTGTTGAAGAGGGCTAAGCAATATACTTGATATACTATGCCACAATACACTGTGACAACACATGTCACAGTACATCATGTTGTTATTGCTGTAAAGTGCATAACCTGTTTTAAAATGCTGATGTAAATTTCCATGCAATGTTAAGATCCAGGATATTTGGCAAGATTACAGAGAAATCTTATCCAAAGAAACTGGTAGTCAAATTATACACTTATAATACATAATCTCTTCTGGTAAAACTAATGCCGTGTGTGCTCATGAGTTGATTACTGGGAGCATGGGGAGAAACAGCGGTACAGCGGGTACTGAACCAGGGTCGGGAACGTGAGGGTTCTATGGCCTAACCTTAAACAGTGTGGTGAAGAAGGCGTGCGAAGACTGTGGCAATTCAGTAGACATTCTGCTTTAATGTAGACATGCTGTAGCTATTTTATCTTTTCTCTACTACTCCTAGATTCTGTTACACGCGTAAACCGTTAGCCAGTCAGCTAACGCGCAATGTAACCTTCAAGTCACAAAGCGCCTCGCCATACTGTCATCAGAGAGCTAGCACAGCTGTCACAACACGCATATTCTAGATATGTCCTTAAAGAAAGCACAATATAAGCGTTAATACGAGTGAAACACATTTAAAATTGTTATTACTGGAGCCCAGGCGGACATGTGTTGCTACGTGGTTAATCGACAGAAATCTGGCCAACCGGCTAGCCACCCGGATAGACAGGCCAAGCCTTATCTTAACCTTCTTTTAATGTTATACCCTTTCTGGCCGCTCGCGGATCCATATCGTTGAAACTGCAGGAACACGTTGCTTTATTGGAAAGAAACATCACGCTCACATTACTCATAATTTAAACAGAAAATATAAGGTTTTCAGAATGCCATACCTGCAGCCCCAGTCCTACCGCTGCCATTTTCTCCTGCCTCTGTGTAGGTCACAACAGCTGCGCATGTGTGAGAGAGGCGCATGAAAAACATACGCGCCGTCGCAATGCACTGTGGGTAACGTAGTTGTTAGTCCTATTTGTAGTTCGTGGAAATTTACTGACGGCGATCTCAAGGACAGGTTAGACAGACTAAACGTGTACAAACCATTTACAAACTTCTTCCAGGTTTCTCTTTTTATAGAATTTGGTCTGTTTTTGTCTTTCTTTTAGAGTTAAATGGCAAATCTCAGCGCTGGCTTTAGTACTGCATGATTTATTCAACCAGACGTTAATAAATACAGTAGACCACATCTTTTAGCATTAGAATATACCCTGTCTAAAATGAAGACATTTACAATTAAGAGCTTAGTTTTAGCTGTTGTTTGTGTTATTAACGCTACAGCTCTGGGTTCTTAATTTTGTCCTACAGCAACAGTGTCACTAAACACAGCTGAGACTTGATTTACAGCTTGTAAAGTATTCTGCACACAGACTGAAAGCCAATTTCAGCTAGATAGAACTCAGTGACCTTCTTTAGTGTAGTACATGTTACAGGATTAGAGCAATTATACTGACATGAGACAATAAAGTACAGTGCAAGTCTTGTTTGAGGGAACAAGACTTTTTTTTACTTAAAACTATAACACATTTGTCCTCTGTTTATCGATACATTTCGAGTTTTGGTAGAGGTTGACTTGGAACAGTTGTATATTTAAGGAGTCACAAGAACTGATACAATGGAGCTGGACAAGCACAGCGGCTGTATCTGTATCCTCCCTTGTTTTGACTGTGAGAACACGTGCAAACGCCTGATGTCATAGTGAGGCATTGTATGGACAAAAAAGCATTAGAAAATACTCTTCAATCACAAAAACATTCTGAGAATGTGACTAAAAGTCATATGTGGCTAAAAGTCATATGTGGCTTAGAAACTATTGCTGTTATTTCGACTCCATGTAAGTAGGTGAAAATAGGACCAATATTTAATTTCTGTATTATAACATACTCCCTCAATCTCATCAGTTTGACAGAATTTATGTTTTCATCCGTCAATATTGTCTCACTACAACAGCCAACAAGCATCAGGCAAATGAGTCATACCATTATTATCTAAGGTTGTTAGAAGACAGATTTTTGCGGTTCTCACCGTCAACAAGTTTGGCAAAAGAAATTTTGCTTCACCAGCATAATTAACAGCGCACTTATATAAATGTGTATACAAGTTTGCTCTGAGCTATTTCTATGAGTATATGTTTGCAATAGGCAAACAATTCCTTCAGAACAGGTCATTTTTAGAGCCACATGTCTCTCGACCTGTCAGTGAGTTGCCACAGTTTATGCTGTGTTAATGGAATGTCACATCGACAAGCTAAATTAGCACATGAAGTGCAGGCCTATTGTTCAGTTATTCAACATACAGCTTGTTATTTTGCAGTGACTACAAATAATTCTTTAATTCTGTTGGTGTAGTTTGAGGCTGTAGGTTTAATTAATCCCCCACCAGTTTATTTAGGCAGCTGTGAATCACAGGACAAATACCGTTAGCTGGTGGCTTTATATATATATATTATAGCATTGGTGGAAAAACCCTAAACCGTGGTTAAGTTCCAGATTGTTATTTTAGTTACTGCAAAGTTTAAGAAGCTTAGAATTAGCGACCAAAAAGGCTTTTCCTTATCCCAGCAGCATGTTTCCAGCATGTTCTGACACCATAATATACTGCTGAGAGGAAGTCACAAAAAGGTTGTAAAAATAGAAATTAGATGAAGAAGTATAGTAAATTAAAATACATGCTTTGTCTGTTCAGTGAGTTTAAACAGTCTGGATGAAGGGATTGCACAGACACGGGACCTTGATGTGACTCTGCCTTCCCTCCACATTTACCAGCCACACGTCAGAGGCGGAGCCACAAAGGATTCGTGTCTTTAAGAGGCTCCGGAGCACAGCGATTTACTATTACTCCGACAGGAGGAAGACGACAAAGAAAGAAAGAAGACGGTATATCCGACCGATAGCTGTTTACAATCCAAGTACTGATAAATATTCGTCACGTCTTTGATCAGCTGGGCGCTGACGGCATCTAAGAAGAAGTGGCCAAGTGGGCTCTAGCTGTAGAAGTAGAACCCACATCCATGGCCCTTCCGGACTCGTTAATTCATTCAGTGGGCTCGCTCAGATAGCAACGGTTTTTTTTCAGTCGTACCCATAAAATGGTAAGTTGTCCCTCACGGTTGTCATTTAATTTGACATGCAGTGAGCGAAAGATGTGCAGTCTGTTGGAGATAAACGATCCGATATTAGGCTTTGGATCTGGCTCGACGGGAGTTGTGTTCGTCTGTTTTTGTGTGTATTTTTTTATATCGAGCCATCTTGGTTAAGCTAACTTAACGTCAAGGTGCTGTTTAGTGACTAAATCGTGGTTTGTTAGCGTGCTGCTGGCTAGGTGTACAACGGCTGTTCTCTTAAACACAGAACAAAAATGTCTTTGTGTTGGGTTGATGTTGTGTCGGTGGCCATTGTTTGTAAGCGATGGCAGCGAGATGTATTAAATTTTGAGATCTGTGCCCTCGCGCAAATTCTAGAAAATTCCACGCGCTGGATTCACGTTGATCATGCTCGTGCTCTACTTGTGTTCATCTGTCTGGTGACGTTGCAGAAGCTGCCACACCCCCTCATCTTTCCTAGTCTGCTGTTTTTGTCTCCCGAAAAAAATACATACATTTTACATGGAGTAAGTCTCCATATACCAATAATTAATATAATTAATTAGTACTTAATTAATAAATAAGTATAATAATTTTGGGTCAGCCACAGCCAGTTAGAATTGGACTGGGTTGGTAGCTTTTGTAAGTCTTAATTGTTTATAATGATTCATAATGGAACAAGGTCCGGAGTGCATCGAAAAGGCAGATGTGTCATTGTCACTTCTTATTGCTTGAATGTGAGGCAGCTGATCTGTTGCCAGGGGTTACCAGAGCACCAAGAGATGCATAGACCGTGGCAGTAGGATCCAGTATCATGCAGTGGGGCGAGCTGCATGCAAGAGGAGTAAGATAAGAGTTGGCTGGCATCCTTACCTCCTTTTTGTCTGACAGTGAATGCAGTGCAAAGAGATTAACCCAGTCAGTCTGCCTGTGCTCCCTAACCTTAATGGAACTGAGAATTACTTGCTTTCAGACCTGACCTCATTACCATGATCTGCTGAGGAATAGATTGTCTGATAACCAAACTGCTTGCAAGTAAAGGCTGACTGGAAAGATAGTGTAAGTTAATATCAAGGTTCAGGGTCATGTAGTGTTTTGTGGGAGTCTTGCGTGTGTAGTAGAGGATGTAAGCTATGTGCACTGAGCAACTTACTGAGCATTGAGAGGGAAAATACTGTATTTTTAGTTGCTTTGCAGGTTTGCAGGTATGAGAGAAATTAGAAGTGGATGGTCAATGTAGATGGTAAAAGTGTGCTGTCTAATATCCTGCTTAAAAGCAGAACGGTTGGAATTATGCATGCCATATGAGCATGAGCACCAAGAGAGGGCAGCAGTACAGATGTTTTCTGATATGACTGGCAAGACTATGCATTTCAGTAGATTCTCTGTCTAGCTTTTGTGAAACACCAGGTTGTGGCATTATGTATTGATGTGGCATATATTATGTTTTGTTATAATAGCTTCTGTCAGCTATATTCCTTATATATATATATATATATATATATATATATATATATATATATATATATATATATATATATATATATATATATATATATATATATAATATTAATAGGGGCGGGGGGCAATTGTGTTCCGAGGTTAGGACAAAATTGAAATAAACATTAACCAATCATGCATCTGCTTTTTGTAAAAAGCTGAACTGTGATTCTCAGGGATTTATATTCCTGAGTAAGCGTGTGAGGTCTGAAATGGTGGTGCACTGGAGGGAAGCGAAGCAGCAGATTTGCATGAATTTAATTTATGCAAACATAGAAGCATGTAAATGATGAGTAGTGTGAAGTCAGGCAGCTCAGACTCCATAGAAAGGTCACTTTCAGCATTTCTTTAGCATCCATGCGTTACTTAAACCTCTTTATTTATTATTTGTTGAATGTTGAATAGTTTAATTGTCTTACTATTCATTTTAAATGAAAGATTAAATGAATCAAATTTAATGGAAATATTTAAAGCCAGTTGAAGCCAATTTAAATAATCACGCATTCCCCAACAAAGCTGGAAGTATACTTCAAACAATAAAATAATAATAATAAAATTGTACTACTGCCGAACACTTTTACTAATGTACTACAGTTGTGCTACTGCAAACAGAATTCTTTCTGAAACTCAGTGCAGTGCAGTGACGTGAGCAGTTATGTGACATTTGTACAAAAAAACATTATTTTGCTTTAATGTGGTTTTTTCCATTTGAAGTATACTGCTGGCTTAAGTACTTTATATTTTAAATATAATAGTATGAAATGAAAAAAGAACAGTAGGAACCTGACTTAGCTTTCCAAAATGGTCCAACTGATTAACAAGTGTGCAGCTCTTATTTGTACATATTTTTTTGTATACGAAAACTTTTGTTATGAGAATTGTAAAACATGGTTCTAGGAGCACATTTATATGTAACCTGTACCTTTTGTCACTTAAAAACCCTACATAGTTCACAGTGTTATATTAACATCAGTGTTAAAAATATATTTCTTTGCTGTCTGTGGACAGTGGGTACACATGGTGAACATTGCTGCAAGTGAAAACAATTAAGCCATTGCTAGTATAACTGTCTACATAGCACTTTGATCTAATGCATGCCCCTCTCTCTTTCTCACTCCCTCTGTGTGTGTGTCTCTCTCTCTCTTTCTCTCTCTCTCCCTCTTTGCTGTCTTGCAGGAATGTAAACTCTAGCCTTTACTAGACCAGAGGCCTGAGACATCTTCCCCCAAAATACCCCCCTGTGCTTCACGAGAGCACCGTTGGATTATCTAAAACTAAATGCACAAGCCAAATACAAATTCACCTGACAGATGGTGGATGCATTTGTTTCCTTCCAGAAAGACAGCAAACCAAAGGATTAAAAGATTTTTATTTTTTGCACAACTTCGCACCTTTGTTCAAATAAACACCACCGTCTTCTTAATTATACTTGTAATCGTGTGAACTCTACCCGCAAGCATTTAAACATGGGCCCATCAATGGAGATAGCAGACATTGCAGTCGTTGCACTGTACTTTGTACTTGTGCTTGGCATTGGATTTTTTGCCATGTGGAAGGCTAACCGAAGCACTGTAAGTGGCTACTTTCTGGCCGGACGAACTATGAACTGGGTGGTGATTGGAGCGTCACTGTTTGTCAGCAATATTGGCAGCGAGCACTTCATAGGCCTAGCTGGCTCAGGCGCAGCAAGTGGTTTTGCTGTTGGGGCCTGGGAGTTTAATGCCCTCCTTCTTCTTCAGCTCCTAGGCTGGGTGTTCATCCCAGTCTACATCCATTCTGGTGTTTACACAATGCCAGAGTACCTTTCCAAGCGCTACGGGGGGAAAAGGCTAAAAGTTTATTTTGCTGGTCTCTCACTTTTGCTGTACATCTTCACCAAACTCTCAGTGGACTTGTATGCAGGAGCACTCTTTATTCAAGAGTCCTTAGGCTGGAATCTCTACCTGTCAGTCATTCTGCTCATCACTATGACAGCTCTGCTGACAGTTACAGGTGGTCTGGTTGCTGTGATCTATACTGACACTCTTCAGGCAGTACTCATGATCGGTGGAGCTTTGAGCCTCACAGTCATCAGCCTGGTCAAGGTAGGTGGGCTGAATGGTGTTCGAGAAAAATACATGGAAGCCATTCCAAATGTCACTGCCATCCGTACCAGCCACAACTATAGCTTTCCCTACACAAATTCCTGCCGCATACATCCAAAGCCGGATTCCCTCAGACTCCTAAGAGGTCCCCTTGATGAGGACATCCCCTGGCCAGGGTTCCTGTTAGGCCAGACTCCTGCGTCCATCTGGTACTGGTGTGCCGACCAGGTCATAGTTCAGAGGGTACTAGCTGCTAAGAATATTGCACATGCCAAGGGCTCCACCCTTATGGCAGGAATGCTGAAAATTCTGCCCATGTTCCTTATCGTTATTCCAGGAATGATCTCCCGCATAATGTTTCCAGATGAGCTTGCCTGTATTGGTCCAGAGCACTGCATGGCTGTGTGTGGCAGTCAGGCTGGCTGTTCTAACATTGCCTATCCTCGACTGGTTATGAGTGTAATGCCAGTGGGTCTGCGGGGACTGATGATGGCTGTTATGATCGCTGCACTTATGAGTGACCTAGACTCAATATTTAACAGTGCCAGCACCATCTTCACCCTGGACATCTACAAGATGGTACGGACATGTGCCTCCTCCCGTGAGCTGGTTGTAGTGGGCCGACTCTTTGTGATCTTCATGGTGACCATCAGCATTGCTTGGGTGCCTGTTATCATTGAGATGCAAGGTGGTCAGATGTACTTGTACATCCAGGAAATGGCGGGATATCTGACACCACCCATTGCCGCTCTCTTTCTTCTCGGGGTCTTCTGGAAGCGCTGCAATGAGACCGGTGCCTTCTGGGGTGGCATGACTGGCTTTATTCTGGGTACCACACGTCTTATTCTTGGTTTTATCTATCGCGAGCCTAGATGCAACCAGGTAGATGAAAGGCCAGCTTTCATCACGCATGTCCACTACATGTACATAGCAGCTGGGCTCTTCTGGGCCTCTGGGCTGGTGGCTGTAGTGGTCAGTCTTTGCACCCCTCCCCCAGACAAGGAGAGGGTCCAGCGCACCACTGTGTGGGGACTACGCAATGTGGAAAAGCTACCAGTGTCAGAACGGGAGGAGACATACAAGTTGACCAGTAGGAGTCCTGTCCACTGCAATGGCATCGGCATCCTCCAGAAAGACCCACCTCTGGATGTCCAGAAAGAGCGATGTCTTGATGGGGCCGATCTAAAACTCCTCATGCCTTCCCCTTGTGACCAGGATCCTGTGACTCCTAGCACAAATGCACCCACCCCAGTGGAGGTGTATAGCAACGGGCATGCTGAGCTAGTGGGGCGTAAGGATGATGGAAGCAGGCAGTTTAAGAAGGGGCTGTGTCTGCGCCTCTTTGATTGGATCTGTGGGTACAAGGAACAAGCTGCAACTCCTGCACCTAAAGCCTTTGAAGAAGAGGAACGAGTTGTTGTGGAGATGCTTTATGAGCCCCCCAAAATCAAACTTCTGTTAAACTTTGGGCTGATAGTAGTCTGTTCTTTGGGTGTCTTCATGTTTGTCTACTTCTCCCTGTAACCTGTTTCTTATCAAATCCATTGGGCAGTGTGAAGAGCAGTACATGTGTATGAACTTTTTGTTATTACATAAGCTATATGCGTTCTGTAAAATATTTTTGTAGCCCTCATAAGATGGGCCCGCTGGACACTCCTCATTCTGCTCCAAATGTCTCCATATCAAATCACCAAATTCTTAAATATGTTGCATATTGTGCATATCGTGGTGACCATAACAAAACTGAAACAGCGGGCCTATATAATTTTAGATAAAGATATGTAATAGCTGTACACATGTGTGAATTCTGGCTTATTTAGCACTCCCTTGGCTGGTTTTCTGCCTCAAGCATTTATCCTTTAAGGATCATTTGTATTAATAGTAAATACAGGGTGGGGGCTATATGTCATATATGCATTTATATTTGTTATTATTCCATAAAGACCTACCATATTCTAAAGTTTGACAATAGTGGTAAATTTTCCACCTATATTATTAAAATAGGCAGATATTTGTATGTCACTGGCAAATGCTGATGTCATTTTTGCTAAATTAAAATTGAGGAAAGCAGTAAGGTGAAAAATTGCCATGTGTCAGTGTTTTTTGAACAATCGTAATTATTTTTTTGCAGTGCTGTATGCCATAACATGTATTGTAAAGTCTGTTTAAACGTACATGCTATCATTATCTTAACAATATCCTTCTGTGTGAGTGTTCAGTCAGTCATTGTCAGTGCCCTTCTGGTTATGTATTTTGCTGTATCACTTTGAAAGTACTTCTGTCATCACCTAGTAAGAGCAATGTTTAGTGCACAAACATGATTTTAGAACTTGCCAAAATGCCTTCTCTTCAAATTGAGAGACTCGAAAAACATCTTCAGTTTCCCCATTTCAGGGATTTAAATGGAGTGGTAGGTAAAATCCTGGTGACCAGTGTCTTAGAATTCATGTAGTAAACACTGAAACACAAACGATACAAGCACAGCCCGTTTTCCTGAGGATGTCAAGTGGGTTGGCCTCCATGGGACATACAACAGCCAGAAAACATCAGTGAAATCACAGTGATGTCTGAATTTGTGTAATATGTGAAAGCATATGATGCTATCCCGAAACGGGTCAACTAAGACTGGGATGTCCAGTTTTGATTGCTGTGCAAAATTGTATTTAGTTCTTCTAGAGGAAGAATTTCATTTGTGGTTGCAGGAAAAGGCATTGTCTGTTGTACTGCCTTTGAATGCTCTGTTTGTTTAGTGAAAGAGGAAGTTGGTGGCTTGGCTTCAGGTAGAAGCAGACATAAAGGGTTGTTCACCAAAGATGACTGTTTTGAAGTCAGAATTTGGTATCATCTCACTCACTGGCCTTTGCAGACCTTTTGCCCAGTAGCTTATGTAGCTTATGAGGATAAAATAACCATGGCTAGTAATAGTGCATACCAGGAAGGTTAAGAGGTAGTGTTGTTTAGAAAGTAAACATGAAGGCTTAAGGTTCTACTGGGAATAAAATGGGTTTGTAAACTGGTTTTGCAATGGGTGTGCTTTCTTTAGTATTTTGCATCAGCTACAATGAGCTATGGTAGTAACCAAAATACTAATCCTGAAGGTCTGCCTGGTTAATTGAGGGTTCAGAGTAGATTTGTTTGTTGGTTGTCATCCGCCAGAAGGATTTATGTTAGTGAATTATAAAAAAGTGTCTGTATATATTTATATACCTTATATTAATGACTTCAACATATAAAAAACAGAAAATAAAAAATAACAAATGTAATTATTCTCTTGTGTTGTTGTCATTGTGCAGTGCTTTAAAGCAGTTGTTTATTCAGTTGGTCTCAGTCTTCTCAGTCTTATTTGATTAGTTGAAGTGTGCTGCTGATTGATTGGGATGAAAACCTTTTAATGAGAATGAAGGCCTTTGGGAATAAGATTTTGCTCTCCCCAATTAACCAAAAAGGGCGCTTTAATTTATGAAAATGTTAAAAAAAAAACTGCTCAAGTTGACTCAGTTTGGGTTTCAACAAGACCGAAACCAGGTTGAGGTATATGCTGCAATAGAATACATAGGCTATGTTTAGGTACTATTTTCACGTTGAAAACTTGTCACAGTAGTTACTACTATAATACATGTTGCCTTGTTTTGTTTTAGGGAGTTCAACATATCTTTTTCAAACAAGTTTTTAGACTATATTTTAAGATATTAGGTTATGGTTTTAATAAAGGAGTGACTGTTTATATGTCAGTTTGATTTGCTGTTACCTCAGTAGTCCTAGTTTGCTGTTTGTATTTTAAATATTTCAAACATTTTGTTTATTTATTTTGATGATTTAAAATAAATAATGTCTAGAACTTGAAACATTTGTAGACTTACCAAAATCTACTCTTAAGATTTAAGAATAAGGATCACAGAGGGTAGAAGCATTAGTTGGGTCTGTGGGAACATATGTTACAGATGTAAAGGATTGAAAGAGTGAAAAACAAACAACTATTTGACAGCACAGCTATTTGTTCTGGTTAATGCAGGGCTCGAATGGAGTAGTTTTGTGCATGACAGGATAGTTTGACTTTATATCTGCAAAGCAGGTTTGTGCTATCATAGAGGTTGTAAGTAAGTGTCAGATATTTTTGGTGTGACATTGGCACCTTCTAGTTTTGGAAGATCCCTTAAGAAAAAGCTTTTGAGTGCAATGGGTGATGTTTGGTGCTGTACTGAATTTTTTCCTTGACTTGGTCAGGTATTTGAATGTGTTGAGGTCTTTGCAGTTCTAGAAGCATAGAGTGTGCAGGTGATGGAAACTTACAGCCTGCATTGAAAGTGCACAGCAGAGTTTGGTGTGCATTGTGTGAGTGTTTGCTTTGTACATGTCAGGGTTCAGAACATGTCAACCATGTATTTTTTAAACGTGTTTTCATGTCATATAATGCACTCACTGTTCACTCATTGTCACTGTCTAAATTTAATGGAAGCAATGGATCCACCAGTTAGTCATAATTTACAAAAAAAAGATGACCAAGTGCTTTTATTACCATTTATTGTGTTTTTTTTGCATTTGTGTATTTTTCCCCTTTGTTGTTTTTAAACTACTGAAATGTGTGTTTTCATTGTGTTGGGTGACTTCACCAAACATCTATAAACCTCTCCTTACCAAAGGTGTCTTACAATCCAGAGTGATGAACAAGCAATTACCAATGTTGATATGCCCTATAAGTAGCTTTGTACTAAGTGATCTCGCTGAACACAGTTGCTGTATTGAAGAAGAACAAGGGTTTCATACAGCTGTAAATTATACAGGCTTTGTGCTTTACAGTCCTGTGCATTTGAAACACCCCATGTGTTGCTGTAATCCGGAACTGGAAAAGCTGTTCAATGCTTGTTGCTTTAAATCAATTTGTTCAGCAGTAAACAAACTGATGTATTGTAAATATTTGCTACTTTTTTTTTTTTTTTACAAAAACAAATAAAATGAAACTTGTTTTAAAATGACAGTTTGCTGAAGGGCTTGCTTATTTCACTTCAGTTTCCGTGTGTTCCCATGTTATTAAAATTACTGAAATATGAATTGTTTTGACTTGGACAAGACTGGCCTACAACATATTGAATCTAGAATTTAGTGGTGAAGTTTTGTTAGGTTAGCCAAGACCTTGTAATGTGCTAAAGCACAGAATTCCTGTAGCAGCTGCTGTAGCCTAAGAATGAGGCTGTACCGTTGTGTACAACAACCAAAGACTGAGCCAAGATAAAGAGCCAAAACCCCCAAGCACGGTTACCGAAAAAAAGATGGTTTGTTTTTATTTAATGCCACAGAAGAACACTTTGCCTCTCTCACAAATCTTCCAGTGGATTGTTCCTTAAAGGACTTGTGTTTTTCTAACCCAAACTTTGTCTGTCTCGTCTGGTTACTACTTGACTTCTGGTCTAAATATATTTTGCACAGGTTTCCTGTTCTGTTCTAAAGTGTATAAATAAATGAATACATGTCTTTGGTAATTATGCACTACAGAAAAAAGGTAAAGTATTCCTTTAAGGGATAATACACTAAGACTAAATTCTAAAAGTCACAAAGAGTCATAAATAGTAACGTTTTTTTCTATTATAGATCAAACACCGGGGTTCAGAGCTAGCTGAGTATTGTTGTATAATGGCATGTGGGGTGATGGGAAGGATAGTTGTAATGAAATAGCATGAATCAATATTATTCTTTCTCACACTTGTACTGTGATATCATCAAAAGTCATAAAGTGTATTATAGCAAATGTTACTGTTTCATTTCCAGCATTTTCATGTGAAGTTTAAACAGCTGCGTTAAGGCCAGTTATACCATTTGTACTTCAAGATGAAAACTAATAGGGTCCCATCTTACACTCATCTACCAGGGAGTGCATTTTGGAAACCTGAATTTAGTAAAAAGGCAAGCCGTTGCTTTAGTGTCCAGGAAAACTTAGCTGGAAGTGGATAAGTGTCATTATGTTCTGCTGAAAGAAAATGCTTAACATCAAAACCATTCTGTAGCAAGGTAAAATGTAGTAAAATATTGCTGAGAAATATATAAATATGCATAGCCACTTAAGAAACAGCATCAACAGTGCTGCTCCGGAGAGCCAATAAAGTGTTTGTTAACAGTATATTGGACATCCTGATGCACATGCACAGAGCTCTGCCGTTCTGCCATTAATTACTCTGACATATTAGAACATTAAAAACTACATGCCAGCCTGATCGAGCCCTTATGTTAAGTGAAAGCACTATATCATGCAGGACATTGTTTGTCTTCTTTTTTGCAACATCACAGTCTTGTCTTTCTTCAGTCTAGTTTGGTGTCCTGCTCAAATCAGATACTGAATAGGTGCGATTGCGCAGAAAAACCTGAAGCTCTGAGATGATGAGACTTGGCATATAGGCTGAAAGGCCAAAATAATACATCATAGTGGTGAAGTATGTCAGTATGGTTTCCAAGGCCAGATATAATATCTATAGCTTGGTGTACCCAATTCTGGTCCAAGAAGTCCAAAGTCAGGCACAGTATAGGCGATTCCACTGCCCTACCACACCTATTAAGACTGGCATATAAAAGATTTGAATCAGGTATGTCTGAACAGGAAATTCACCCTATAAGAGCACAGTTGGGTACCTCAGATCTAGGATTAGGGTTAGGGCAAGCAAAATGTAGCAATAATTCAAAAGAAGAGGGCTTTTTCAAAAATGTCTTTCTACTTTTTACCACTCATTTTTTGTCCGTCTCATGCAATAATGATGTGTAGGTTTACATGACCCCTCGGGTTGAGCAGGTATGAGGTGACAAGCATTAGTTCAGGTTCAGTGGGTGTAGGTTAATGTATGACCAATGGAAAACCTTAATGAAATGTGCTATCGAGCATTGTTGCAGGTTAAGTTAAGGTCATTTTATACTAAACTAGTTTAGGCAGCTTGTCCATTTCTCACCTCTGGGTGTGGGTAAATAAAGGCGACCACACAGCTTTCCCAAAACATACACATACTCAGTGCTGTTGACAAACAGGGTTCATTTCAGGACAGCAAATGCTCTTACTGTTCTTAGAGTGTAAATCATATTAGAGAGCTTACCACTTTCTAATTATCTACTTCATACATTCCACCTTTCTGTTTCAGCTCATATCTTCCTGCACATTTTTTGTGCCACACCCACTCTTCTTCTCACTCTCTTCCTTTGTTGCTCTCCGCCTGTCAATCTCGCTCACTCTCCCCAGTACTTTTCCACTGAAAGCTTGCATATGACTCTATGATAAAAGAGGACAGGCCGAGATAGAGTAGAGAGGAAGGCTTTGTTTCAAAAGCTTCTAGTAATATTCATAATATTATTGCTCATGGGGTCTGCTTTGTAAGCAGTCTCGATTGAGTTAAGGGTTTGACTGGTATGGGTTTCATGGTTTGTGCCATCTTAAAATACACGTGACAGGAAGGTTTATGTAGTCATTCCACAGAACATTTTGGTTTCCCAAAACAATTCCACCGTTTTTTGTTACTAGTAAAAAATAATAGCCATATTGGTTTCTTAAAAAATTGTAGCCCTTGGCTCCTATTACCAATGCTGTCAGTCAATATCAAACCACTCTAAAGAGCTTTGCTTACATCTCAATGGTTGAAACGTGGACATTTTTCTAAATAAAAAAACCCCTCTAGTGGCTATTAAACTGAGGGATGTGGACATTCACATTTCCAGTATTTCGTTTAATTTAATTAAACTAAACATTTTTTACATTTGTGTTTTTAGATTTGCTAGAGCACTGCTCACTCTCTGTGCATAAAACATTGTGCCTCTAAAATGTTGGTGTGCTGGAAAGCAATGATAAGTGAAAGAAAATGGACAGGCCTGGTGCCAGAACAGAAACATAAGTGGAGCAAACAAAATTCAGGAGCAACTGGAGGAGGATGCGGCATATACACAAGCCACAAAAAAAGAATAGTAAGAAAAAACAAGTCAGCTAAGGAAGATACAAGGTGAGAAATGTAGAGCAGATCTGTTTAAAGTAGTGACAAGATCTAGGAGAGAATCCAGAGGAGAGTAACATTCACAGCAACTCACCAAACCCTACTGTTTTAATCAATTTAGCCTTTTATATGGCTGTGGTGCTTCCAGCATCTGTAATAAAAATTTGTTTTCACTTAGTTTTTTTTGCGGCTATAGAGGCATGTATAAAAAGTAGTGGGGTAATGGGACACAATAATTGGTTGGTGAGTCACATTTAGATTCATCACTCACTCACTATGTTGAGATTATTTCATGGCAGTGTGTGGGCCACATGAAGTGCACAATTATCAAAAATCTTGACACACTTGTTTTAAGTGATTTTAATAAGACAATTTATGTCACTATACTATCAGACAATTTTAAGAAATATGCTTGGAACAAGACAAATTATCTGCCAATATATAATAGATAATTTGGCTTGCTAAAAAACTTTAAACAATGTAGAAAAACTAAAATAAGTGAAATGATCTTAAATTCTTAAATTCTTAATCTTAAAATCAGAATAGATTTAAGATGGCATTTTCTGCAGTCTATGGGCCAGACTGGGGCATGACCCAGTTGGTACTAGGATGCCACAATACAACATAGCATTTTTAATAAAATATTTTTTTTTTACATATTGACTTGCTTTCTGTATTACAAAGATGGAAATTCTGTTTGCTTCTGGTTTTGTAAACCGTACACATTTTGTTCAAAATACATTGCATCCATCTAATTCAAGTTCTATCTAATTTGAGTTCTATCCAAATGTGGTTCTTCATGCACTTTGCTCCATAAAACCCACATTGACACCTTTAGTTTTAAGAATGTGGCACAGAGTTATTATCCATCCATGAAAAATTCAGAGAAAATGGTGTGTGTTTCTTTGAAAAGAGGCAGAATGAGTCATAAGTGTTCCAAGAATCCATGAATGAGATATAGAGCATGTGCTGTGTGTTACTGTGAGGCGTGTAACTTGAAGCACAGTCCAAAAGTGGTGCCCAAAACAAACAGACAAGCAAAGCCAGAGACCACTAAGGGGATATTTGTGCAACCTCTGCATTTTATTTGAGAAGACAGCTTGAATAATCCTATTGTGCACAACATGTAAACGGTAGTCCAAGGGAAAAGGTGTTTAGTTTTTAGGTATTTAAGTCAACATAAATTCTTGGGTAATCACACAGGATTTAGTGTGGTTTGTGCAATAATAATCTCATGCCAGGTAACTTAGCATACACATGTTATATTTATGGTTTGAGCTTCCTAGAAAAGAACTTTGAGTCTAGAAAGTGCAATAATTTATTAATTCATGATTCATTCCTCTGGTATAACAATAAATAAAGGTTTCTTATCAGAGACTTCAGCCAATGGACTGCAGTTTCCAGAGGTGTGAGCGTTCAGATACTTATAAATACATGTTTTGAGTTTCTGACAAAAAAAAAATAATTAAAAGTAAACATTGACTCAATTAAATGTGCTGATAAACAACCAAAACCATGATGCTAGCTTATGTGCCAGGTGCCAACCTTCTGTTGGTAACATAAACCCTAAATTGGCTTAGAGTTTGCAGTGGTTATTTTAATTGCTTTTAAGTCCTTTAATAGCGTTCAGGTCAGCAGCACCTCATCAGATAGACGGCTAGTATTGTTTCCTGTAATTCTATATTGAGCTCAGATGCAGTTTTACTTATTGCATATTGTTCTGTCAAATTTATTTTTTTACTTAGTTCAGGTTTCTCTGACTTCTTCTTCTTCAGGTTTCTCTCTCTCTTCTGCTGCTCTCACTCTCTCTGCGTGTTCATGGGTGGGTGCTGCTATTTCAGACAGTGGAAAATTACTGGCAGTTAGAATGATGCAGTGGGCTGCCCTTTGTTCATTGTGGCCTCAGCACTCCACAGCAAGCAATGCTAACAGCTCTGTTTCAACACATAGCATTCATTTATGTGAACCAAATACAATCCAGCTGTCTTTTTTATTTTACATTCTTAATTTTTATTTAACTCCCTGTTATGTTATGACATAATCAGCACTAAAATTGACTAAGGCATTTCAATTAAAATCACAGAGCAAGTCATCTCTGGATAATAGTGGAGGGATTCCTGTATAATAATTAACACCAAATTGCTAATTTGCTAATTCGTAAATGATTCTCTTAAATTCTTGGTACCCATTAAGTAGTCAGCTTGCAAATCAACATCAGCACACATTACAAGTTACACGTTTTTTTAAAGAAAAGGTATATATCATAGTCAAATAGTGTTCAAATCTCCCACAAAAACCTTTGCTGCTCCCAATCAGTAACTTTACAGGTGAAGAATTAAATATTCCACCGTAGTAAAGTACTTTTAGACTACTTTGGTCAGTTCATCATGGCATTTTTTATGGTTTTAAATAAAAAAATAAGACAAAATTTGTTTGTGCTGCAATAATGATACAGAGTGGAACACTTTCCATCAAATTACATGCTTTGTTGATTCTCTGTGAAAAATGTCAACACATCTTTGCAAGTGGTGAAAATACCATTTATTAACACCTGAACATTTTTTTGGAGGGCCCCTGAAGTTGAACTTATTATGACATTATGCTATGCATTTGGGTAAAACAGATGCTCAAATTCAAATTGTGCAATTACAGATTAGTTAAAAACTAAATGTTGAACATCTGTTTTCGATATTCTTAACTAAGTAGCACTGATCTACCTCGGAATGTTGCTATATTAAACTGTGTCTTTGGTCTTCCGGAGCCAAGCAACTGTAACTATGCCTATGAAAAGATTTAGAGTGTGTTTCAACATACTTTAAAATCTAAATAAAAGTTAATGGATGGGTATAATCTCAGTTAATCTATGGAAGACCTCAATTAGAAAAAAACATTTCCATTAGAATAACCTACATTTTAGCACCACCACTTGCGTAGGAACTTCAGAAACAGGTAGATTTGTCCCACCCAACCACAGAAAAAGCGGACACTTAAAAAAAAAAAAAACTTTTGGCAGCCTTCGCAATTCATGCACTGTGTTAGTTGTTAGCAACTGGCTCTGATTGTTAGGAGGCCTGGGTCTTTCACTTTGTTAAGGCTTGTGTTGAGATGCCAGTTCAGAAATATCCTGCAGTCAGCAGCATCTTGTCTAGTCAGGAAACCCCAATATGTATTTTTTTTGTCATTTCATTTCAGCATTATGCCACCAAAGAAAATAATATTTTTTTGGTTATATTTGTGTATAATCCAGACATTGCATGTATAATTTAAAGGTTTTCTCACAGCAGTACCATGTAATATGGAGTATCTTGTTTAGTTTGTAAAGTTACCTTTAATTGGATTTACCTAATAATAAACAGAAGTACAGATAATGTTGTATTTTGTTTATTTGCAGTTTACACACACACAAACACACCGCCACCACTTTAGTGTCGCTGCAGTGTTGAGAATGACCTAAATTGTAAGTATATACACACAAATAATTCTAATTCAGAAAGCAACATTTTTATGTATGTCAATGTATACACTATTTACAAATCTCAACTTAAAGCAGCCCAATGGTGATTGTATTTATCCTACAGAACTGCATAAAGGTAAATCAGGTGTGCTCACAATGGATTTGAACATACCTTTTTACTGTGATTCTTCTTTTTGACCAGATTGAAGTTTCTTTGAACTTATTCTGATTTGTCAAGCACCCATAGTGCCCAAATTAATGGTTTTAATGAGTTTGCTTAGATGGCTAAGATTGATTGCCATTATTTCTGCATGGTAGGTCCTCTGAGAACTGTGCACATTGCTTTCAACAGAAGCAGTGTGCATCGCGGTTTTCCACACGGATTCATGTCAGAGGAGAGACATTTGAACTTAAAGACCTCGTTGCCTGCTAAGGAATTGAAGAGACAAAAAAAACAAATATCCAACTGTCATTCAGCTTTGTCCAGACATGTTACCCTTCTGAACCACTGCATTATGTAACTTTGCACCATTAAGGATGCCATTGACATTAAACAGTAGTTGTCAAAACCTGGTCTATACTGTCAAAACAGCTGAGTCATTGTCAACAGTGTTTATGCTAAGAGCACAATGCATACTTTACGTCAAAACTGTCAGCAACTGTTCAATTTTCAATCAACTTTAACTGACTGGTATACCTCCAATTAGGGCTGGGCGATATGGGAAAAAATCTTATCACGATAATTTTTTTCATATCAGTCGATATTGATATATATCACAATATAAATCAAATCACTATTTCCTTTTTACTTTAAGTGAGATATGAAGCTATCAAAATTGAATTGTTTTTTATTTTCAGACAAATAGACAAATGTACTATAGAACATTACACAACTGTATTAACCACACACACACACACACACACACACACACACACACACAATATATATATGTATGTATGTGTGTGTGTAATACAGTTGTGTAATGTTGTGTATATGGGGCAGCATTAGTAAGAACAGTATTCACACACAGACACTGTGTTAAGCAGGCTGTTGCTGGTCCTTTAAGGGCTGAGGAAATGACTCGTAGCGGTGAGTCGACTCCCTATCGGCTCAAATAGTGAGTTCGTTTAGCGATTCTGTTTCGGTAGAATAAAAAGTTTCCCTGCTCGAGTTTTTGGATTATAAAGTCAACTTTGCCTCAGCGTTCTCACTCGAACTCACATAGTATACATGTTTATGTTTAATGATTACGAAATTACGTCGATTAGCATAACATGCGTCGATGCGCCGTAAAGGAGGCCGCGCACACTGTAAGCATGGATTTATCCGGAGCGCAAGCTGCAGCTACAAACAATCGCTTACCTACATCTAAAGTTGTGGCAGTATTTCACACAGAAACACAACAGTGGGGTGCTCTGTCAGCTCTGCACAACACAACTGTACAGCTGCTACACACCAGCACTTAAAGCTCAAACACCCCGTAGATCTTAATCAACACAGCAGCAAGACACCACCTGTTTACTAGTTGTTCTTATTTTAGCAGATTATTTTAAGATTACTGGCACGTGTAACATGTTTCTTTCAGTAGTAGTTCACGTTTTCTGTCGTTGTTTTCTGTCGACTGTGGTGTCTACAGTAACTTTTTACTAGCGCGTGGGTTAAGCTGTCCCTACGCCTACACTCTGTGCTATGTGTTCACTCAAACACGAAGTGGCTGGAACTCCAGTTCAGCCACCTGATTGGCTGGGGGCGGCGCTATTCTCAATCTCATTGGCTGTTCGGAACTTAATTCTATCGACTTTCTATCGACTACGTCTTAAAGTTCTATCGAGGAAATGTTATTTCGCGATAATTATCGTTATCGTTTTATCGCCCAGCCCTACCTCCAATTTACATTATGTGTTCAAAGGTTTTGTAGACACGCTGATCAAGGAGTTAGTGTCCCCTTTCCTGTACTCCTCAGGCTTTATGCTAGAACATAGGTGGAACATAGGTGTGGACAATGGTATTGGATGGAGCTCCATCACTCCAGAGAACGTAGTTTCATTGCTCCACATTCCTAATGCTGAGGGGAATCTCTAGCACACCTCTAGCTCATGCTTGGTATTGGTGTCTTGGTGTTTATTGGTGCTGAACCATGACTATTAGAGCTAGGCCTTAATGCAAAACTTAGTCAAAACAAAATCATACAACATAATTACTGGTGTTTCTAAATTAAACATGAAGCTCCTTCATTTGAAGTGTTAAATGTACCACAAGACATTTTCAGATAGTGCTGAATTAGTGTTTATTTAAATACTATACAAAGAGATGAGTCTTCAGTTGGTGCCACAGTAAAGCATCTGGTTTGCAGTACTTCCTGGCTACCTTGATGGAGATTAGTTGATCTTCTTCCATCCACAGATAATGCAGACTATCCTCAAATGCTTAATCAGTGGTGAGTATTTGACTACAGAACAGTTTCTAG
This sequence comes from Megaleporinus macrocephalus, assembly GCA_021613375.1. Lineage (NCBI taxonomy): Eukaryota > Metazoa > Chordata > Actinopteri > Characiformes > Anostomidae > Megaleporinus > Megaleporinus macrocephalus. The sequence goes on along the minus strand of CM038709.1, from coordinate 33,930,036 downwards.
TTGGATTTTTTCAGTTGTTAAAGTTTTTGTGCTGGATACCGGGTATGTGAGGTTATGTCCCCTCTCTAAAATGTCCTGTAATTTCGTGCATTTTTAGTGAGCTAACCAGTGAATTGTTATGGTTAGCTTACGGAACTGCAAGGGATATTTTTTATTTTTGCAGTACATAATGTGCCATTAATGTGAAGCACTGCTCTGATAAAACCCCAAATACTATTTGAGTTCTAATAACCCCTTGTGGAGATTCTTAAGCCTGCTAAACATGAACAAACGTTTTCACACAAACTACCTGAAAATTATTCACCGTCCTTTAAACATGATCTTCTCTATGAGTTTACATATTAAGGGTATAATGATGCACAATTCTCACAATACGAATTTTAACTTTTTTTTACTTTTAAAATGATTTTTGACTGTTTAATGGGATAAAATATTAAGTAAATAATTAGTAAATGGTAAACTTAATACATTATCTTACATGTCTTAATCAAATAGTTTTAGACCATTTTATACTATTTAAATTGTGTTGTATAACATTTCATGATGAATGGACTAGCAGAAATAGACCAAAATGTATTTCAATTAAAGCTTATTATATTAACATACATTAGCATGAATGTTTTTTGATATACAAGCATTTGTTATGACAGCAGTAATATTTAAAGACCACAAACCACCTACCGCTTGTCCAGTAGTCATTGGTTAATCATGAAGTAATGTAAACCTGTCAGATCCAGGCACACTTGAGTGCAGAGATGGCAGCAAAACAGCAGGGCTGGTGAACCCACCCTATTGGTCACATACACTGATTTACACTACTGGCCCTACCAATTATGCCCTGCCCAAAGAACCCAAACATGGATTCCACTCATTCCCAGAATTCCGTATGGGCGGCTGACCGACGGGCCATTCCCGTCCTAATGGAATCATTCCACGGAAAAGAATCTGAATGGGAAAAGGAAATATTTACAAGCTTTGGGAGAATAGAGTAGGCTTGGAGATGTGTTTAGGATGAAATCTTAGTGACAGTGGAGTTAGGTAAAGCGGTGGAGTGGTGCTGTTTTGAACCTGCTAAGGTCACTGTCAGGGCTGTAATGTTGCCCTAGTGCATCAATTGCAATTCAAACAGTCTGAGTTTGCCAAAGTGCACGTGTACAGTGTAAGTGCTATATGGTCAAGTGAATAGAATTTATTATATAGGTTCTTAAATGTGTTTCCTCTCACAATGTGCCGTGTAGGGACTGCTGGTATAAATCGCATTAAACAATTAGTTTGGTATACAGTTTTGCTATTTTGTAACTTGTTTTGTTGGCTTTCAAATGTGTTTTCAGGCAGAGACTGGGTTTGCTTTATTATCTGTTTATATGAGAACTGAAGACAGCACTCGATTCGCGTTGCCTTTTGAGATACAAAGTACTACTATAAGACAGAATGGCCTGGACTAGCTTAATTTTAAAATGCTTAAACTGAATATCTTACATATTGATTACATCATTATACATATTGCTCTGTTATGGTGCAAATACATTTATGTGACAGACTTACCTTCCTAACTTACTTTATGGCATTTATTTAAAAGAAACAGTTAGTACCTTGTGTTGTTAGACACAGTGGACATTATAGTACTTATATGACGGATGTCACCTATCTTAACCTTATAGTACAAAACTATATCAAACAATACTGTTACTCCAACTGAAGTCTTCTGCAGTGTACTTGACTAATTGACTGAATGAATGAACCGAACCTAATGCTTTATGGTGACTTTCAATCTCACAGTCCTGCTGGTAATCTGATGGGACTACACTGTACTAGCATCTACTCCTAAACTTATCTCCAAAGCCAGCATATATCCAAAGCCAGTACTATTCCCCCAACATTTATCCAAATACTGAACAATGTGGTGATAGATCTGGTGATTTGTTTTAGCTGTCAGACAAAATGTGTCCCTGTGAGTAACAATTGTATATGAGCTCATCTTCTCATTTTTAAATAGATTTTGCCCAAAGAGTCATTATTCCGCTGGTCTGATATCATAAATATCAAAAGAAGAAGCATTTGACATTTAATAACTTTCCTTGTCCTCTCAGCAAATGACTTTAGGGTTATCGAAGAACCATTTGGCATTCTTCAGTAGCAAGCAGTACAAAAAATTATCTAAAATCTATTTAAGCACAGAAGGGCTTTTCCCCCTTCCTTGCAGATTCATTTTTGCCAACATCAATATCTTGACTCATCTTCAGCCACAAGAAATCAGTTATCAGTTTAGTCATGAAAATTTAAATAGTGAGATTGTTGCCGGACATGAGAAAAACAGCAGACATCACAATACCTATGGGTTAGAGAATCACACTCTTTTGCGCATGACTGGTCATTATGTGGCTGGAAAGATACTAGAAAACAGTATAGCCACAACACTGCTGTCTTATCTCCTGGGTCAGGAGGGTAGAATAGGCAGAAAGGTAGAGAGAGAGAGAGAAAGAGAGAGAGAGAGTGAGTGAGAGAGAGAGAGAGAGAGAGAGAGAGAGGAAATATGGGAAAGTGTTTGGTGGAAAAATACTACATGAGCATGTTAAGCAACAGCAACAGCAACAACAACAAACCAACAAGACTAGACAGGTAATCCCTGAGAAACATATACATTCAATATAAGAGTAATTAGTGCCTTAAACAATACATTATGAAACATGTAAGAACAAGTGGCATCTTAACTGCTAAGCATTCTAAGAGCATTAGGGAAGAAGCTGTTTTTGAATTATTGAATTAAGTTGACGGCTGTGTGTTATCCTAATAGTTTACCTGAGGGCAGAAACTACAATAAATGATGTGCAGGGTGTGACACCCTAATCCTGTTGGTATGTTGTATGATATGATGAAAGTTGAGAGATTGAGGGGACTGAAGGGAGAGCGCCGCCAGTATCTTTGAAGTCTTTGTTATAATACATTACTGACATGGAAGAGGTCAGGATGCTTGCCACAGTGATGTGTAATGCCGGGCTTGTGTCTGAAGTCTGATTTGTTACTTATGTGGCTTCCTGATCAGAACAAGAATCTATGTATTATACTTTATCAAATGCTTTGTCAAGTGTATTGTTTTGAAGTTAAACTCCTTGTTTTCAGAATGCAAGTCTTTTGTTTTGAGATGACTCCAGCCATATCCTCCACCTGTTGTCTCTATGTCACCTGCTGGTCAGCACTCGGCAGATGGATTTCCCCTCACAGAATTGCACATGGATAATGAAAGTGCATTCCATTTACACTTGTGTTGAATGTGGTCAGGATCCATCTCTAACCATCACTGGAATCCGATCTGATTGTAATCTGCTCACAGTGCATTGTGAGGGGGCTGACACTTTTCATGCATTTAGTTAAAAACCTGTTGTTCTGATCACCGCAAATGTATGTTTATGCAAGAAGCTGTAAACATGCCCTAAAAATAAGTATGTATGGGAGTCCTACTGAGTCCTAGATGGGCTGCAGATGTGAGGAGTAGAGGAGCAGAGTAAATGGGCAGAGTCAGGGAGAGTCCTAGTGGAGTTTCTCAGGTGGGGAGAGACATTGTGACAAACATTAAAGTTTTATAAATAGTTATGCGTGGGAATTTTTTGCAATACGGTTGCTTTAAAGTAAAAATATATGTTTATTAGTAGTGAGTAAATGAGTTTTTAATGTCACTGGGAGCTATTATCTTGGCAACTTGGTAATACTGTCACCAGATGCATGCTTAGACAACCATCAAAAAATGTTGCTTCCAAAAAAAATTATTAATGTATTAAACATTAAGGTGACCAAGCGTGACAACACTTTTTGATGTTTAATACCCTCCAAATAATATAAAACCTCAGGGTTCGGAGGGTTGGAATTCTGTATGTGCCTGAAGTTCATAGTTTTTGGTGTGTTAAGATGTAACTGTAACTGTTCTGTCATCTTTTAGAATACAGACTTTTTTTAAAAAAAATTGTCTTTTAATGTTATGCCCATTTTATTACATACAATGTTAAGAGGGTTATTTGTATTGTGTCTGAAGCTGAAGTCTATGGACTGGGTATGTGTACAGATGTTTGATTGATGGCACTAATGTATAATGAAGATACTAGCACAGACAACAACACAAAAAATAAGCATAATCCTAGAATATCCTGTCAAATGCCTCCCTGATTGCTTTCGTGATTTACACATATGACATAAAGTTTAGCATGGGACCCTGACAAGTTATGAGTTCTGAGAGCACTGTGAGTCAAATAAAACTGTATGAGCATTATACAGCACAACCATGTGTATGAGGAGTGCATAATGAATGTATCCACACCTGTGTAGTGCCAAAGCTACTGAAAAGATGTTGCATGCCCAACATTTGCCCACTTTAGATATGCGTGTTGTTTCACATTACATTTTTATTACCTGGTACATTAAATGAAGAGGCTGTCATTAATATGTTCAAACAACATTATAATTTGTAACAAACATATCTACACTTTGAATGCATTGTTTTAAATGGGTATTCTGGCTTAGAATTAATATTAATATGTACAGCATTAAAAATTACAATATTTCAAATAGCTCACCTTCATCAGCCTCAAAACCTATAGTTCCTCAAAAGTTTCTTCTAATTTCAGTATACATTATTAGAAAAGGGATGTGGCCTTGTTTTTTAAAGAAACCTTTTCCCTACTTTTGTTTCTTGCAGTTAAATGCTCTTGAATTACACTTCTTTAGGTATCTGCAGGTGCAGTAAATGGTTTTCCATGCATCTTTCTCACACATCAACCCTGAGGATACTGGATACTAACCTGGGGAAAGGCATTATTTAAAAACTCTTAATACAATTCAAGATTTTGATAGACCAACTTGGGATGAAACCAAAACTACTTGAAAGCAGAACCTGGAAGAAGAAATACTTGTGTTGATAGGCAGTATAGCATTGAACTGATTCTTCACCTTGTATATGGCGTAGTTTAATACAATATTAAACTGTGCCACATACATATATTAATAATATATTAATGCAACTAAGTATTGCATTAATTGCCCAGGATCTAAATATCTAAAATATATCCTACTTTTTATGCTCTAGATGTAACGTTTGCATATATGGTCTGGTTTTGTCAGGCCTATTCTATAGAAAAACATCAACAAAAGGAATAGTAGTACTGAAGAACTAAGTAAACAAAAGTGGGGCACTGTCCTTAGATGCCACAAACCATTTCATAAAATTTCTATACTGCTTGCTCTGCCTTGGTCAAGAAAATGCTATAATTAAAAAATGCTAGCATCTAGAATCAACAACAGCACAGCCACAAAACAGTAAACCCTGCAAATGCACTAAGCCAAGCCACCGAGTTCCAATGTGTAAAAATCGCCCTGTACTCACTACAGAGTTGCAAACTGCATCTAGAAAAAACTACTAGAAGAAAAGACACATGTTCTCTGAAGCAATTAATCATGCTTCGCTATTTGGCTGTCACATGAATGAATCTTGGTTTTTGGGGGCTGCCAGGAGTTTGGGTTTGGCCCCTTAGTTCCAGTGAAGAGTAATGTTATTGCCACAGCTTAAAAAGACTTTTACACAATTATATGCTTCCAAATTTGTAGCAACAGTTTGGTTTAAGCCCTTTCCTCTTTCAGCATGACTAGTGAACTTCAGTGGTATAAACAGGGCCCTGACCTCAACTGTACAGCACACCATTGAGATGAACTGAAACACTGATTCTGAGCCAGATCTGTGCCTGACCCCACAAATGTACTTTTAAAAGAAGGATGCACTTATTTTTTTCTTTTTGGAAAACCTTTTCAGATGTGTAGAGGCTATCCTAGTCAAAAATAGGCCCAATTCCATGTTTTTGGAATAGGATGTCATATGTCATATGGGTCATGGAGGTCTGATGGTTAGGTGTAGTACTGAGTGCTTTCGAATTGGTTAAAGTTAGTTAAGCACTACAAGGACCCTGTGAAAAGTTTCCATTTTACTAAATATGCACATAATATAACCTTAACTTCAGAACTGCAGTAGTATATGGGTTTTAAGATTTGTTTGGCCTCTAAATATAATGATTATATAATGAAATATAATGACACCTAGGCAAGTGATACTTTTTTTCTTTCTTCCTCCCTTACTTTCTAATGTGTATTTATTTTTGTATGTTTTATATATTTAAAAAAATATATAATATATACATGCAAACATGTCCACCTTTTTAAAAATGTGTTAAGTTATTTTGGTTGTGTGTTTGGGGTCATTGTCTTGTTGAAATGTTTATCTTCCCCCCAGATTCAGCTACTTTAGCTATTCTCCTCAAATATATCCTAGTACATCTCTTTGTTTATAACTCCTTCAATTATGTATAATACTCCAGTACCATCTAGAGAAAAATTTAAAAGAGGACTTTCGTGTTGAATGTAGGAGTGGAGATGATTGTGCTTGTTGTTCTCTGTCTAATGGTTGTTCCTGCTGCCTTCAGGTTGTCCTGCAAAGCTTTACATGTGACGGCACACCTGTCTGGAGTCGATAAGCCCTGGTTCCACTTGCACATTATCAAAGCAATGTACATAAAAAATTTCAATTAGGGCTTTGTAGCTTTTTCTATTAAAATGAATCAATGAAGTACAAATTATCATTAAGACTAGTCTGCTGGCATTCCGGCAGGCCTCCTTATATGTGTGTTTGAAGTGGCAATATAAAAGAAAGAATAAGAGCGAGAAATAGAGAAGGTTTTGAGAGAAAGTAAACCAAATTCAGGTTCACTAATGTTAGTAACATGAACAGACACATGCCATTTAAACACCTACTAATGAATTCAGACACAAACGCACATGCATGTATGCACAAGCGCATGTTGTTATGTAAGTGCTCTGATTCATACAGTTCTTGTATCCCTTTAAACCACAAAACTAAATAACCTCATTAAACAGGTCGGTTTATGCCTGGTTCCAAGAATGCTGTCCAAAGCTATTTGCATTCTTTCCCTGAGATTCTCTTCACTGACCAACTGGAAACATCTCAGGTGTGCTAAAGTAAGTCAAAAGAACGAATATGCATAAGTGTATCCATGTGTGTTACATCATTTGTATATCTGCATGTGCTCTTTGCATAACCGATGATGCTCACTCCTATGATGTCCACTCATTTGCGTAATACACCCTTAAGCGTGCATCTGCCATGTTACTCATGTGGGAATGCTGGTGCGTTTTTATTTTTTAATTTATGCTTCCCTCAGGTCACTCCTTAACTATCTTCTTGACTTTGATAGTTGAGTAGAACTGAGAGCTAGCCAAATTTAAAGCTTTTGTTATGCGGTATTGCTGTGTGCTGGTGTTCTCTTCCAGGCCACAGCGTGCGTTATATAATGACACACATACATTGCTAAGGGTTCTCAAACAGGTGCTTTTGACTTGACTTTAAAGAGTGTGAGAGAGAGAGGTGGGGGGAGAAGTGTAGCGGGAAAGGTTATCTTAGTTTTGCTGTGAAATTACCTCAGCTAACCTTCATGTGTCAGTGGAAAATTCCATCCTCTCTTATTGGTTTATGTATTTAACAAACATGTGAGAGTGAAAGAGACTGAAAACATAGGAGTAATGAGAGTGTCCACAGTAGCATGTGTCACCTTGGTTGAGAGAGATACAGAAGAAGGCCCTCAGTATCTCAGTTGGTTAATAATGAATAAATCTTCTTTTCCTGGAACCTCACAAATCTGTTCAGCTTGTTTGAACACGTACACTGTTCAACCATAAAAACCTCAGGAGTTTGTTCTGTGGGAGGTAGCCGTATATTAAGAGCTTGAATTTCAAGATTATAGGCCCTCTGAAGTTCCTTATGAGAGATGATCTTTGCCAAAAGAAACAAGTGTTTTAGGCTGTGGCATGGATCCTGAGCCTAACTGTACAAAAACAGATACAGCAAAAACATTGTTTTATAAAAACCGACATTATTAGACATTATTAGACATTATTAAATATTTGAACAGTATTCATATATTAATACTGTAAGTAGCGGTTTTACATGCCAGTGTGTTTATTTAACAATTTCCAATTTTTTCTTGTGGCAACCCAGTATATCAGGAAGTAAACTTTGTTCTTTAATGTCTGCAACACTGACTTTGAACCAATTTGGTAAAATGACCCATAAACAAAAAAATCTTTTAAAATGTATTATAACAAAAATGAAAACATTCTTTTGTGATTTAGGGGTTAGGGTTTGGGACAAAAGAAAAAAAACCCTATGAATTATTATGTTGAATAAAAAGCTTATTAATATCTCAATTAGTATTAACCATATTTAAAATGTTAATAGATTATTAATTATATTATTATATATTAGATTTGTATTGAATTTGCTGATCCACCCCTTTCTTAACAGCTATAACATGTTATTATTTTAATCAGATAGTGCTCATTATTTTCTTCAAACACACCTTAGGTGACTGTGGCTAAAGAGTTACATTTTACTTTAACATTCCAGAACATTTCCACATAGCCTCAGGCTTATCTAGATGCTGTCTGCATACTTTACATGCTGACTTTAGTGATAAAATCACATGTAGAGTTAGTTTCCTTTTGATGACATCATGTTTGTTCCCACCACTCCTATGTCAGCTAAACTTTTCTGCAGGTCAGCCCCTTATGTTAGCCCCTTTTAACCAGTTCTTCGATGGTCAGGACCACCATAGGACAACTCCCAAGAGCAGATGTTATTTGTATGGTGGGTCAGTCTGAGCACTGCAGTGACTCTGATATGTTGGTGATGTGTTCGTGTGTGTTAGTACTAGGATGAGGCGATCAGAGTTTGAAACACCTCAGTGTTATTGATATTAATTCCCTTTCAAAATAAAGAACATTTTGCTCTTTCCTTTAGTTACCATTTGGTAAACAACTGTTTTTCTTTGAGGAGCAATGATATAAACACTTGTTTTTTTAGCACCCCAGTATCACTGCTGGAATAACGCTAACCCAAAACTTGCAGCGGTCCTGTGCTTGGAAATTTATGAGGGATTAAGGGTTAAAAAACGATGAAACGCTACCATAATTACCACTATAGTATCACACTCTACTCCAACAAGGCGTACCAACATGGAAGCTAGGTGTGGGTAAGAAAAAGGCTGGTAAGTGTACTCTGCAAAAGTCAGAGACCACCCTTCTGTTTATAAAATTTCCAGTCAAAGCATTCATTTTCTAGAGCAGGAAACATTTCTGGACTGGAACAAAACAAAAACATTATTACTAACAAAAATTGAGTCAAATTATTTGTTATAAATTAAACTGATGGTTTAATTTGCTATTTTACTCAGCATTAATCAGTATGACAATATAAATATCAATATTAAAGATACATAATGGTTGTAAAATAATATGCACCTTTAAATATATGTTTGGATTTGTTACAGGTTTATGTGCAAGCATATTTAACGGATCTGCTTCATACATACAGATATCTACATAGGACATAAAAAATGAAGTAAATTAAACCTCTATCAGTAGCAAATAAATACACTCTTGTTCTCTTATTTATATGGTCAACTTTAGCATGTCCACTTAGACCACATTGGTACTGGAACATAACTGACTCAGTCATGTTTATTTCATATTATGCAAAAAATGAAATGTTTGCATAAATATACAATATACAAATGACTTAATAATTCTACTGGAACATCCATCTAGCTCCTGTTCTTTGGTTAAAACCAAGTCACGAAGAGGGGGGCAATAATGGCTGAGATGTATGTTAATTAAGTTCCAGTAGTGAAGTTGTCAATAACCTAAGACTGTAGCTTTTATGGCAGCTAGAAAGCATAGAGTATACCTAACCGTAGTTTGTTATGAATGCTAATTGGCACTGATTGTTTGAACTTTGTACAGAAAGATACCATGCTGGAGAATCATCAGGTGTGTATTTGTGGCCATGATGTCATGATGTGTTTATGGAGAAATATGTTTATGTCAGAAGGAACTCTGACCCCAGAGTGTGAGAAGTCATCATGACATCTTTATGGTAAGTCTTTATAATTACAGGCCTGTATTAATGGTAACTTAAAAGCGGTTTGTTAATGATAGCTACAAATGCTGTTACTCGTACATTAATTAGTGCTTAAAGGTAGAGGCAGGCCAGTCTTCTACACCAAACTGATCCAACCAGCCTTTATGGTCCTTGCTTTGTGCACTGGGACACAGTCATGTGGAACAGAAAAGAATCTTCCTCAAACAAAGTTAAAAGTATATAATTGTCCAGAATGTTTTGATGTTTCCTTTCACTGGAAGTAAGGCGTATCAGCCAACCCCTGAAAAAAAATTCTATAGCATTAACCCTCTTCACTGAACTTTACAGTCAGCACAATGCAATCAGGCTGGTAACGTCTCCTGGCATTTGCCAAACTCGCCCAACAGATTGCTAGATATAAAAGTGTGAGTCCAGTGGCGGGGCTATACACCACTCCATTTAACACTTGCCATTGTGCTTTGTAATGTGAGGCTTGCATGCAGTTGCTTGGCCATGAAGCTCCCTGCGCACATCTTTTGTGCTCATATTGATGCCAGAGGAGGTTCAGAACTCTGCAGTTACTGTGTTAGCAGAGTGTTGCTGGCTGTTTTCACCATGTGCCTTAACATTCTGCTCTGTAACTTTATGTGGTCTGACACTTTCTGGCTCAGTTGCTGTGGTTCCTAAACACTTCCACTGGTCAATAGTACCACTCACAGTGGATCATGAAATAATTGGAGGTGAGGGTACCATATTGTCGCTGTTCAATGAAAAACATGTATCTCCATTTTTGTTGACTTTGAGTTCTCTACATCATTTGAGAACACCAATCATTTACGTTGTGTGAAAATTTCATGACAAGTGGACCAATATCAATGCTCCTAAATAGCTTGGAAAACATTCTGGTTCCATTGACTTACATTGAAAGTAAAGTTTTTGGTGTCTCCTGTAAAGTTGCAATTTTGGAAATACTTGTTTTTCATTGGACAGTGATGATATTCAAATGCAGTAATGCTCAAATGCTCTTTAGAATGACTTTTATCAATGTTTGTAAAGGCAGTCTGGATGACTCTGTGCTTGATTTTATACACATGTGGCAATGGGACTTGATGAAACTTCTTAATTCAATATGTGTGTCCCAATGACTTTGTCTCTTTAATATTCATGTAATATGTAAATATTATTCATAAATCAATTACATTTTAGTGTTATTAGTAATACAATCCTAAATATATACATATGAATATATTATAAAGCCATTACTATGTAGAGGACTGATTAATGAAACTAATGTGTAAAAAACTATATTAACCACTTGATGATTTCAATGAACAATGATTTCATAAGTATTAAGAAAAGATTTATGCACCAGCACTGTTCATTAATTATTATTATGAATTGTTTTATGCACCTAAATAAACGCAATAAATAAATTTTGTTATAAATAACTAAATAACTTTGTAAACTGGCTGAATTCTAGATAGTACAGTTTGTTAAAACATACTCCCCAAACTAACAATCTGTTCTGTACATTCTGTGTTTTTCTGCTATTTTAGTGCAAAATGTCTGTTTATGTAAGGATTCAGACTCAAAAGGTGTTATACGATCTATTTCCAAGGTTTATTTACTCAGAGCAGTCAAAAATAAGCAACAAAAACAATCCAGAGGCTCGCTAGCGTGAATAGTCCAGGAGTATGAGAGCAGTGGGCCTGGTGCAGGCTGAGATGCGGTCCTAGGAGCAGGCTGGGTGGAAAACAGGACAGTGGGTGTCAAGTCAAGTTTATTTATATAGCGCTTTTTACAACGATGTTGTCTCAAAGCAGCTTTACAGTTGTCAACTCTTTGCCTCACTGGGTCACCAGTGGGTCTCCAGGTTGTGCACAGGGAACCAGAGCAGTACCTCGTGTCCTGCAGAGAGGAGAGAGAGGAACCAGCCCAGTGTGGACAGTTCGAACAGTGATTAATAACTCCTCGCTGTGGTCTCAGAGCTCCTCCGGTGGCTGCCTTGAACACAGAAATTCCAGTGTCAGGCTAACTAAAAACAGTCATTAATGGGACAAAAGGGGTGTGTGTGTGTGCCCAGAGCTACCTAAAACTCCGGAGACAACGACCTCTCGAGTCGGAGGGCTTACCGTTGATTTATAGAGTTTTACATATTACATTATGTTGTTTTAAACATATATTAATAATGATAATACCTGAACTGTAAAGTGTGTCATATATTTTGCACTTTTTCACAGTGTTTTGCCAAAATGTTTAATCCAGCAAATAAACAATAACTGATAATAAACAAATTATAATAATAAACAAAATGAAAATAAATAAGAATGTGCAGAAGTGTGCTCCCTGTAGAAGATGTGTTTTTAATTTTACTTAGAAAATTACCAATTTTGCACACTCTATGCAACTAATATAGTTCTTAACAGTCACTAACAAACAATCTATAACTTTTAGTTGTGCATTATACATTATAGCTGTTTTTAGCATACATATATACACACACACACTTTTTGTGTTGTGCCTGCAAGAAAATGAATGCTTTACCTTTAGATGCAAAGCATGCTGTGGAACAGGCCATTAAATAAACACTGTATTGAAAGCATGCTGGAGTGTACTGTTGATTTGAAAAGTTGGTTGAGGAAAGGTCACTCAGTCAAAGAGCAAAGCCTTGACTTATTGAGTAATTTTAGCAGCTTCTTGAAGGTCCCATCTCCCATGGCAACGTTTCAACGACTTCTCCAACAGACAATCTCTGGTACAGATACTGTAATATAGTAGTGAAGTTTGTAGTGAAGTTTGTATTTAATGCTGCACCCTAAATCTGTTTTGTAATGTTGTTCAGTTTGTATCTTTAAAAAGTCAGAAAAGGAAGAAACAAGTACATATCACAGGGCCAGTTATTAAATCCTATCCAGTTTTGCAGAACATCTGACACATCCTCCTTTATATGGTTTACACTGGAGGTTGATGTTTTTGGTAAGTGCCTTGTGTGACCTAGCTGGCTGTAAACAACTCCACATCCACCATGGGAATAAGTGGGTTAAACTCTGGACTTTTCCTATTCTTCATTATAGCTGTTCAATCATCAAAACCTTGATAAAATATAAACACAGTAACAGCAATGTTCTCTTTTGTACAATTTAAACAGAATGTTTTTTTCTGTTTTAGCACCCTACTGTAATTTATCCTATGTCTAACCACATGTCGCACATTGTGTAGTTAAACCTTAAACCCTAAATAAGTGTGCTGTAGTTTGAGAGAAGATCTTGCTACTCTTTAGCTTTTGTAATGGTGCACATATATTGTTAATAATGTGTAACTTCATGATAGCCTTTTGCTATTGATTTAGACATAAATGTGTTACGCTCCAAAAATGTTAATTTGCTATCATGTTAGACATAATAGTGAATACTGTATATGTGACTGAACATTTCATAAAACATGATTGACTTCTTAAATGGCTTTGCTGAATGGTACATACTAAAAATATGTTTCCATTTTACCGCAAAATGTACTTAATCAGCAGTTTAATTGGTTTCACTGAAAACATTAATAAAGAAATGTATCAAAGTGAAGCAAAGCAACCAAACAGTCTAGATCAACAAATGCTTTTTTTTTTACATAAATCCAAGTCTCATAACCATTAGCGGAAATAAAAAAAACACTGCCATTTACAGTTCATCACTGTGAACATGGTGCAGCTGATGCCTTCAGGCTACCGTTGAGAAAGGCCAACTGGATAATCCCCTAATTCATGGAGTCATGTAACAGCATGTGATATTATTTGACCCTTACATGCTAAGCAAATAAATTCACATTACTAGTTAAAATCATATATAGTCTTGTGTGTCTGATGTTAAATAAGTAAACACATCCTCTACAGAGAACAAATGTAGATATGGCATTTTCTACTTTTTAGCACAGAATTTCTGTTTAGTTATTAATCTGAGACCAAAGCTTATTTTCTCTAGTGTTTCTGTATTTGGTGTTTGTGTAGGTATGATAAGTGATGACCAGAGTAGTTAAAGTGCTGTTTTAAAGGATCAATGCCATGGAAAATCTATTGATTTGTTTCATCTGAAGTAATTGTTAGGGTCAATAAATAAACAGTATGTTAGGTTCAGTAAATAAACAGTTTGTTTGCATAAAAAGTGCGTTCTTTGTAGAGGATGTGATGACTTGTACCCTATAGCCACAAATGTTTTGAAGATTATGTTGTATTATCATATGGTTATATTTCCATAGTGGGCTTTAGAGTAAAATATGCATGCATCCCAGTGTAGCATTTTTTCATTTTTTCCACTGTGTTAGAAAGGGCCTAAACCACTAAGCTCATTTTATCTGTAATGGTGTAATGTGTGCTGCATATACAGAGTGACTCATGTTTAGTTCGGTGAAAATTTAAAGGTTGTATATAAACCTGTCAAACCTGCTGACACACCTTATATGTTTATATGTTGTTTTCCATACTGTATGGTTGGTTTTACACTGTAAACTTCAAATCGTTACATGTTATGAGCTGCCTTGACACAAATACACAAAATATTCAAAACAGTGGCATGTAAAACATTCAGTTACTCCACAACTAGCCAAAGACGCAGCTCGAATTTTTTTATTAAGTCCACGGTGAGATGTAACTTACATGTTAGCAGCATTGTTAAAATCATTGTATGATGACTATAAATTCTTGTTCTTTTTCATCTATATATCAGCCTTTGATATATCTATCTAGTTTTCTATTCTATATGTTTGAGGTTTTAATCTGTTGTTTGCGTTAATTAATAGCTTATATTTAAGATGTCATTTTGGGTATGGCCTATTTGATGTCTCAGGCATCCCAGAAGCACAAGAAGTTAATTGAGCACTGCGAGAATCTTGGTTTCCATATCTGTCATAATTGTTGTTGTTTAGATCCCACATAGATCTGTGTAAAATTAGGGGGCATATAAATCCTAATAACAACAAAAACTGACAAAGAACAACAGTTGGTGTAAAAAGCTGCCATTTAAACCTATGTTATTGTTAGCTGACAAGTTGTTACAGCTGGTTACAGAAATGAGCTTTAAGAAAATGAAAAATCTGCCAACCATAGGACAGTCAGCTTTTTTCCCACCCAATAAATAAACATCTTTTTTATTTTATTCCTCACTAATCCAATTAAATCAGTGGGTTTGAATGCAGTACATGTACCCACTGCAGGGTGTATTATACATATATATATATATATATATATATATATATATATATATATATATATATATATATATATATATATATATATATGTGCACCTATATATGGTTATATGTATAAAACAAGTCCATCTCCCAATCACTCTTTATCCCTTAGAGGAAAGCAGGTTCTTTGTGGCACTGTACCTTTAAACAATTTACATATATGTCTTCAAAGGCTGATATATAGATGAAAAAAGACAAGAATTTACAGTCATCATACAATGATGTTAACAATGCTGCTCATATGTAAGTTACATCTCGCCGTGGTCTTAATAAAAAAATTGAGCTACCTCTTTGGCTAGTTGTGGAGTAACTGAATGTTTACATGCAACTGTTCTGAATATTTTGAGTGTTTGTGTATTCGTGTAACGGCAACTCATAACATGTAACAAATTTGCACTAAAGTTTACAGTGTAAAACCAACCATACAGTATGGAAAACAATATATAAGCGTAGAAGGTGTGTCAGCAGGTTTGACAGGTTTATATACAACTTTTAAAAGATCTGAATGAGCTCTAATTGGCTCCAAACTGCAGTCTGGACTGAAAGACTCCTTATGCACTTTCTGACTCCTTATGCACTTTCTGACTTCACAAAAACATAATTCTTGCAACTTGAACTATGAACTGGGAATGAATATTACTTTCTGAAACAATGTTTATGTACTACTTCCCAGGGGCATAGACACTGCTAGGGCTGTGCCTTCCCCAAATAATGCTTATTAGGCATTATTAAATAATTACGCAGTCTGTCAAGTTTTGCCACCTTTTTTCAATCCCACCAATCATTGTATAGCAACAGTTGTTATCTGCCATTGCTTCAAACTGTTAATTTGTTATGAGTGCTACAGTGTTTAAATTAAAATTATCAGGTGTGGTTAAATGACATCATGGTAAAAAGTGAGATTCTGTCTTGTACAGTATGTTGTTTATGTCGTAGGTATGCATCCAAAGCCAAAAATAAACATTGTCAATTATCTCTAAACTTGTACTTGCAATGTTCTTTTACTACAAAAACTAGGCTTTGTGTACATTGTCAAAGCAAGCACCCAACAATACTTCAATGTGTTGAGCTGGAATCAGAAATTATATACTTAACCACTTAACGCGAATCAAAAATAAATATATTTAAGGATATATCTGAAGATCTACAGTACCACCAAAGACAACCAAGGTACCATATGAAAGCTTAGAATCGGTCGTTTTGCCATTTTTTCTTTATTGTCATTCAGAAAATAAATATTTTGGTCAAAAACTAGCGTTAGTATGACAAAATATTAGGTACACTACGAACATTTTTATTTTTCGTAAAGCCATCTTTTGGCCAATCTGGACATATTACACATCAAACGAACGGGGAGACCCTCAGGATTACGATGGTGTAAGCTATTATACTCTGAAATGTAGCAGTATTTTAATAAAAAATAAAGAATAGCTTTTCCGAACAGTAACACGCCCCCTAGCGCCGCCACTACTTCTGCGTTTTTCCGACGCGTAAAGGCTCTCAGCCGCCACAGGGACACACCACCGAAACCACAACAGACCAGTCACATACCTGAGACTTTCAGCTTTAAAACGAGACCAAACTTGTGTTTTTCCATCAATCCGATCGTTAATAATCCGCCATTTTGTGGAAGGAGTACTCCGGAGATTCGACAGGTCCGAACAAAAGCCTTCGAATTAAAAAATTATTAAAATATCTTACAGTTCGAAATCCGCATTTTCCACTTCCCCTTATAGTCCCGCCCTTCCTCTTTCCAAAAACGTGTCAACCAGGTGCGGAGATATCTGGACGAGTAACCGAGAAGGTGGGTGGGTTAGAAAAACGGGTGGGTTTTTGAGACTCAGCGCGCATTCAGTGCGCAGAGCGCAGAGGGAAAACGCGCCACGTAGGACGCACACAGGCACAAAACAACGATCAAAACATTAACTATGAACCCTAAACAAAGTCCCAAACCAAAGAAAACGATATTTTATGATGTTTAAGAGTGATTAGTAAAGCTCAAAAGGAAGAGTAGCGGCGGCGATCTACTGAAATCGGGCAGCAGAGGAAGTTTTACACCAGATAAACAGCTCCAAACGATACCAAAATAAAAGCACAACATGAGTATATAAACTGACTGAGTTTTTTCCAAGAAGATAATTTAGTTATGGACTTATAATAAACATGTAAAATATGGTAAAAATGGCCTAAAAATCATACATGACATTATTTTGTCAAGGAAAGTGAATAAACACATTTTTAGATGTGGGAGTTATAAGAATATAACATATACACATATATACATTTTTTTTTGCAGTAAAATCAGCTGTTTTCATTTTGGGGAGGTTGGGGGACCTTGGACACCCCAATAGACCAGTGGGGGGGACCCCCTGTTCACTCTCTACTCCAGCTTGAATAACTTCAAATCAGTAAAAGAAATCAACTCCAATTTTTTTCTGGTGACTTTAGACACATGCAGAAACACTTTTCTAAAGGAAAAAGTCTGGGGACACATAAACTCTATTTTTGGTAGGCACTAAAATTTAAATTTTAAAATAAAAATTAGAAAAGCGCCTGTTTTTTTTTTTTTGTTTTCAGCGTATTTGGAGCATTGCAGATTAATTTCAATGCCTATTAGTGCTTCTAGTACAAATTTGAGGGCTTTTCAGGAACATTACATCTTGAAAATTACACTAATTTATGCAGTGTTTCAGTGAAAAGCTTCAAGATTTGGGTATGTATTTTCAGGCGGAAATTGGTAAAAAGGGGGGTACGGTTAAGAGGTTAACTCACCCTCTATTTTCACAGGCCTATCCAAAAAGTATTCCTATATTCATTACTGCTACATACTGCAAACTCTTTAATTTGAAAGAGTTGTAAGGTAAATGGTTTTTCTATGATATGCACCCTTGAAAACAGTAGTGACAATTTCTGTACTGCATCAGGACTACAGACCTGTCTTGTTTTAGGTCCTCTCTGGTCATCACATCATACCTATACAAAAACTCAGACAGTTTAAAACACTACAGGAAATAAACTGTGCTCTTAGATTAGGTATTATTCACAGATTTGTGTTTGGGGATGATTTTTTGGACTAGACCCTGTGGACTCCAGAGAGGCTATCTACATTCCTGCCTGAGTATAAATAGATTTTTTGGAGCAGTCTGATTTCCCAGTGGGTTTTGTGGGCTGTAGTTTCATATTGCCCATGACTTCTTCTCTGTATCACAGAAAAACACATGTATTCCACACCAATACTATAGTAAACTGGGGGATCAAATAGTTGCAGGAAGGCTGATTTTTATATAGAAACTCTTATGTTAATTCTAAAATGAAAAATGCCTTCATTTTTGGTTGCATTTGCCATGAAGCTTTTGAAATGTGAGTCTTTGCAATAATGTCTAACAAAAGTCGTTAAAACATATATATTACACCCACCCAGAGTAGTTTCAAAAGGCAACATTTCTCAGTTAGCCAAATTATTTTTCTTTTTTTTCTTTTCTCTCTCTTTAAGAGAAGGGACATTCCTGATGGACAGTTTTGCTGTTTATATTTAGCCAGCTAGTTGACGGATCCTGCTCTGTCAAATCCTCTACTGGCCAGTTCTGAGTGTGAAGCCTCCAAAAGCCTACAGCTGCAGTAGCAAAAACAGTCCTCTAGGTTGCAGCAGTTTTTGGTCCACAAGGTCACTTCTATTACAAAACTGTATTGCAGAATTGTAACTATATGTAAAGTAAAAGTACCAATCTTATGTAGAGAACATACTGCATACTACTGCACTTTTTAAAGCAAAATTATTATTTATTATATGTAGAATTTAACATATTAGAGAAAACATAATGGCCTGTGCAAAATACATGTTGTGTTATTTTTTCCACCATATAAAGTAGGGTTTAGTTTAGTAAATTATGCTTTTACCTCTTTTTTTGGTTTAGAAAAACAATAAAACATGAATTTGACCAAAGGTAGTAAAAATCTGCATACCATTCTGTTTGTATGAATCAAGTTAGGACAAACTTGATCTGGATTTTGGACTAAAATTTTTTTTTTTTTAATGACTCTATACTGTAACTATTCTTATTTTATGAAATGAGTTTAACAGTTTAAATCATAATACTTGTCAATCATAGTGCCAACAGTACTGGTTAATTAAAAGGGTGATGTTTATGCAACAGAATACAGCAAAAATGTGATATTCTTCCAACTTTGTGGCACCTGTGTGGGGATGGGCCTTTCCTGCTCAAGCATGTTTCAACTGTGCCCCTTGGCACAAAGTCAGGTATATAAACACATTGTTGTATGAGTTTGGTGTGTAGAAACTTCATTGGCCTGCACAGATCCCTAATCTCACGCTTATAGAGCTCCTTTTTTGGTAACGGTAATTGACAGGTCTTACATGCTCTTTTGACTGAATGGCACAAGTTCCCTCAAAAATACTCCCAATCTTGTGAAAAGCCTTTGCAGTGCAAAATTCAATGCAAAATCAAATGCTATATTAATGCCATGGTTTAACATAGAATGGAATTAATTACATTCTCATGAGTCTTTGCTGTAAATATGGCACAAGTTTCGGGCAAGATTTCAGAACATGTGAACCAAAGGAGATTTAAAAGCTCAGATACTGTGAATAAACGCTATATATTTGTTGTGTTCTTATGCAAATGTATTATCTCTCTCTTAGCTTCTGTGAATAGAGGATAATTGTAGGAATGAGTAGGGCGACACCTGCTGGCCAAAATATAGCTGTCAGCCTTTTAACTTTGTCTAAACCTTTTTGTCTTTAAATACGTCAAAACGCTCAGATCACTTGATCACTCAAACACAGAGTATTTGACTTTGGACGTTCTTTATTGTAAAGATTATTGTGTCCTTTTAGAGCAAAAAATCGTGAGTTAGGTCTGATGTGTTCTGAGAACAAACACTAATGTCCTTGAAGAAATAGATTAGTTACACTGAAGCTTGAGATATGGAGAGTGGGAGTAACACACACACACACACACACACACACACACACACACACACACACACACACATACAGAGTTTAGATAAAAAGTGTTGGAGGAGAGAATTGCTGCCTGGTACTTCATTACGTTGCTCTGTTGGTTTAAACTTTCTTTTCTTTATGTGAACAGTATTGGAACCGAAACTAAAGTAAGTTTAACACCATTTTCTTTATAACTGTATTTGTGCTCTGTACTAATGCTTTAATATCTGTAGTGATACTGATCTGTGATCATGGTCGAGAATGTCCTTGCATTAATCTTTAGTAGTTAGAAAACAACCTGCTGAACTGCACCATTCAGACACAGAGTACAGACACCGTTACTGGGATGGAACTCTCAAGAGCACACCTTAGGTACGGCAGGGAACATAATTCTAACCATATTCTGTCGCAATTATAAATTTTAAGTTACATTTGACTACATTTGATC
The DNA here is from genome assembly GCA_021613375.1 of Megaleporinus macrocephalus. Classification (NCBI taxonomy): domain Eukaryota; kingdom Metazoa; phylum Chordata; class Actinopteri; order Characiformes; family Anostomidae; genus Megaleporinus; species Megaleporinus macrocephalus. The sequence continues at coordinate 33,909,423 of CM038709.1, read as the reverse complement.
TCGACTTTTAATTTAGTGCTTCTTAAAAAGTACAACTATGCACTTATCCTCTGGGAATCTGAATGCAAGTGAAACTTTTTAAGCTTATTTAATCAAGGTTTATGTTTTATGTTTAAGTTTTATACATTGTGTTTTACTGTAGAGGTTAATTTACACTGTAAAACTGTGGCTGTACCTTTTTTTCTGACAATGTAAAATATATATAAAATAGATCGCTTATATTTCTAACTATTTCTAGTTCTTACTATTAAAAAAATGTAGTTTAATGACTAACTCCTCCATGGCTATACTGACATTTGTATTAACGTGCAGATTTTACATTATTGCTTTAAAAACAGAATTTAGGTACTTCTGCGTTTAGGGAGATGCTTCACAGCAACCTAGTTTTACACGTTACAAATAAGCTTGAACCTGTCACTCAGTACACTAATGTATATATGTATAGGGGGGAGTGCAAGAGTGCAGATGAGAGCGGCGAGAAGTAGCATTTAGCCAGCACCCAAGCCCCAAGCTCTAGCATTAGCTCAGAGAAATCGCCTAAACAGTTGTACACACAATCAGGCTTATTCTAATGAAGTCTCACTGAAACAAGTTTAGGAAACAAAGACTGAAATCTGAGCTGGTAAACCTGTGTTTTTGAGTGTAAAGCTGTTAGCTCCTTTTAATTTAAATCCTTGTAGAAACAGAGGATTACATTAGATTAATGTGAAAAGGTTCAAATACAAGTAATTCCAGCTCACTGATGCTGCACTGAGGCAAGTTTAGAAGGTAAAGACTCAAAACTGGGTAATTGAAGTTTAGCGTTTAGTGTTGCAGATTTTAGCAGATTTTTTCCTGATTATTAATGCTACAGTGGGAGCTTAATTTCATTTCTGCTCTGGCCATCTCCAGCTGTTCAGTCTGTAATATAGATAGAGGCAAAGTGCAGGGTAGTGGGGGCTGGGTTTAAAGAAATGCGAAACAAGAGGGTGTTTTGCACAGGTTTCTGTGCCCTTTTTGGTAGTTGTAGTTGAGTAGTAGTAGAATTTAGTAGTATTAGTAATAGTAATAGTAGTGGTAATAGTAGTGGTAGTAATAGTACCTTGATTTGCCCTAATGCAGCAGGATTAAACTAGAAAGAAGGTAAGAACATCAGATTTTCAAAAATACAATATGCATCACAGCAGACAAGCCTGGAGCAAGCAATACAAGAATAGTGCCCCACCACTATCTCAGCTAACCTTCCTGGAAGTGCTTAATTTCAGATTCTTAGCCAGCTACTTACAAGGCCCCATGGTTGAGTGTTAGCACAAGGTTTAAAGCGTAAGAGAATTCATTATGCTCTGGAATTACCATCAATTTCATATTTTTCTTTGTCTAAGCAGTCCTAACATTACCGTTAAGGTTACCATGAGTTAAGTTGGTTCGGAAGATTTACACATGGAAACCCACCCTTTTCCACAAACCACAGCTAATAAAATTTTGATATACTTTGCTGCAGAGGTTAAATTTACTTCTTTTCATTCAAAATATATAAATTGATCGAAGTTGAATACAGCAATATAACCTGTTTACATGTAGCAGGGGACAGTAGAGTAAGGCAACCAAGTTATTATGTAAGTTTTACTTATATGCCTATTTCAGTATTGACAAATCAAACCACTGACTTTTTCAAGTGTAATGATGTATTCTATAATTCTATATATTTTTTTTATATTTTAATGCTTGTACTGAAAATTTAAAAATGTAAAAAATGGAAATAGAATACAGTTATCTATGTTATAAGTGCCTGCACACACTGGACTGGGACAAGAAATTGACCCTGGTGTATTTGACTTACGAAGCCCATCTTGCCTTTCTCTTAATACTTTTTAGCACTTAGTAGTAGGTACATATATTTAAGTGCGCTGAACTTGTGTACCAGTGCAAGTGGACCACCATACAAGGCTGAAAATGAAATAAAGACTACTTTCTTGTCTGTTGTTGGAAATCAATGATTAAATATGATGGTGGCTGCAAGACATCTTGTAAGTAGTACATAAATCTGCACCTTGTGACTGTATTTTGAAACAAGGCTAATTTGGAGGTGAAGTTGCAATCTTGCCAACTCTGATTACATCATTTGCCACAAAAAAGGAGAATGAAGGGTTATGGGTGGGACCTAGTAAGAGATGTGATTGAGCCAACTAAGTGTCAGTATAGAAAATAAACCAGTGGGCTGTTGCACCTGCTTTTTTGGCTGTTTTTTTTTTTTGGGTTTTTGGGTTTTTTTTGGGTTAGCCCAAAGGTGCAACCACCCTTTACCTTTACAATATAACCAACAATATCAGTTGTATTTAAATTTTAGTTTATACACCAGAGATGTGAAATGATATGATGTTGTGATATGGTATGATGATTATTTGATAATCCCTATCTATTTTTTTCCTACAGCCTTTAACTTTAACATTTCGTTGTAAAAATGCATACTTTCCCATATGCTTCTCTACATGTCAAATGCTTCCTGAATATATGGTCAGATGGCAAATATTGTGCACAGGTCTCTAGATACAGGGTGTCAAATTACCCCCTGGGCCATCTTACCCCAATATCCCTAGCTGATGCCTCATCTAATATGTTATATAGAAGGTAAAACAGTGACTAACATCAATAGTTAGAATGTAGTTCATCAGCTAAGATGTGTTTGGTGTCTGAAGTTATCTCACAGATGTTCTTTTCTAATCCTGTATATTCCCTACCAACTAGATGATAGTGCCATCATATTGGTCCAACCTGACCTTGCACCTGCAAGATTCATTAACGAGTGCTATAGGTGACTATCTGGAGCAATGGCAAAAGAACGCTACCCAGGCTGAACATACACTAGACGCACAGCTGGCTGAGGAAAACTTCCGCAATGTCATCTGGTACCTGGTAGTGATGATCGGCATGTTTGCCTTCATCGTGGTGGCCATTCTAGTGAGCACGGTGAAGTCCAAACGGAGAGAGCACTCCAATGACCCATACCATAAATACATAGAAGGCGACTGGAGCACCCAACCTCAGCTCCAAGCATACAACCAGAGCTATGTCATCTCTAATCCTGGCATCAGGACCTTTGATGGTCCTGGCTCACCCTGAGTTGCCGTGCTCTGATATAAAATGTGATTTTACTCCTTATTAGACAAAAGGAAAATGCAATTCTACAAAAAGTACTTGTGCTGTTCTGATATATCAGCTGTGATTTTAATTTGTTTCTGCCTGTGCTTGGAATTCAAACATTAAACCCAATTTGACGATCATGAGTCATGTTATGTACTTTCTTGGTCTAACAAGGGAGATTTGTTATTTTGATAACTGTGTCTAACAGTGTCGCATAAAACAGGAAGCTGTGCATCCCAAAAACCTTTGGTGGAACTTACTGCACTTCAGAGAAACAATACATAAAACAGTATTCATACTTTCATAATAAAAACTTCATACTCATGTTCATGTTTTTTAATCCAGTGTTTCCTTTTCTTAAAACATTAAATTGTTATTTCAAATGTCTAATAACATGTCTAATACATTAAATGCATTATTGTGTTTTAGAGATGTTAAATAGTTTATATATTGTATTTACATTTATTTAATAACAATACATAAATCAGTTCATTTCGAGCTGATTTAGTACTGATTTACTGAATCAGTACTGAATTAACTCTAACTGAACTGATTTACTTACAGAGCAGTTCAATGGGATGATCTTTAGAGAAGAATCAGCAGCAAAGACTGGCAGAACCTTCTCAGTGAATGTGCATGTAAATGTGTGTATGTGTGTCTCAGTTTTCCTTTGTTCCAGTCGAGCTGCACTCTGACGGTCTGGGTTTTATGTCCTACAGAGATGAAAAAGCATGTCTGTGGTGTGGACCCCGCTCCATAATCCTTATTACTGTAAACCACATACCACACTCCATTTCTGGATAATATGTCCCCTTTCCTCTGAGCAGACTCTGTCATCACACCAAGTAACCACTTTGTATTGTCTCCAACTTCTACATCCCAGCAGTGAGTTCCTGAGTTAAAGCCCTTAGATGCCAGAACACATTCAGATTTATCAAATCTCTCTGGATTATCAGGAAGCTGCTGTTGCGTGCCACTGAGTCTCACACTAGTCACATCATCAGACAGGATGAATACAGGATACGCAGTGTTGGGGTCCATAGTTACAGGAGCTGAAGAGAAATGAGATTTTTTATGAGAATGTTTTTATTAATTAAATCTTTAAGATGTAAACACCATTGCGAGGTTAAATGTGAAATGTTCAGTCACAGAGAAACATTGTTTACAGTGGTGGTGGTTTTAGACATTAGAAGCTTCTAAAACCTCTAAGAGCAACATGACCAAACATTATTAAATAAAATGCTTAGAAAAAAGCTAATGTTGTTGTTTTAGAACAGCTTTAAGAAGATTCTAGATCAAAGTGGAATGTTTAAAATCCCCTCCTGGTACATGCTGTAAAGCAACGTAGAAACAAAAACAAAATGCATTTTCATTTCTGCAAGTTATATATGTGTGTTAAATGAAGATAAAGTATGTACATACACCGCAAAGCAGAAGAAGGCAAGGTAAATCAAATCGTGATTTCTTATTAGATTTCCCAGCAAATTTCACAGTCCTCATATGATTTGAAGGAATATAAATATATAAAATTACAAACAAAATTATAAACAATTACAAAATAATCTATATAACAATTAAGGTTGAAATCATTACAGACTTAAATCCACAGATCATAAACTATAGTTCATACCTTCACTAAAAGGTCTAAGAAAGTTCAGTTCACACACACACACACACACACACACACACACACACACACACACACACACACACACAATGAGAATTACACTTACTAAAGAACATTCAGGAGTCAGAGCTGCTGAGACTTCGAATTCAGAACCACAGAAAAAAGAGAGAAAGAAAAACACTCACCTGTTCCTAGTGGAGTAGTTCTAGGAAACAGTGAGGGTAACATCAGTAAATGTGTTCATTTTTTATAAAAAATAATATATATAATAATTTTACTATTGATGTAAAAACATTCTCACTCAGTACAAATACTGACTAAACAGTCCTTGCCTGTAAGAATGTGACATCTTCAGCTCCCATCTGCTCTTCTACAGCTCTAATTGTGTCTGAAAGTGTTGCTATGCCCCTGCTCAGCTTCTTAATCTTCTCCTTCATCATCTGACTTTTTTGCTCCTCTTCCTTCCTCAGTGCAGCTAACCTGGCTGCCTCTTCATCTCGTAAAAACTGATGAAGCTTCTCAAACTCCTCCTTAATCTGCCTTTCTGTGCTGTGAGCCTGAGTCTGGAGTCAAAGAGTAAATGAAATATGAATGATGATGTAAAGATTTAAAGTTTACAATCATGATCTCTAACCTTTATATGTTCTGCAGTCTGATCCCAGTTCAGTTTCAACTCTTTAAACAGCTGCAGTTTCTCCTGTAGAGGCTTCAGTGCAGACTGGAGTTCCTCCTGAAATAAATCAACACACTGGATAAAATGTCTGAGTTACAGCTCTTATTTTACACCTCAACAGCAGTAAATCCCTGAACACTGAGAAAAGTTAATTCTACAATGTTCATCTGAAATATACAATCATTATACGCTCATTTATTACACTTAGAGTGTCCTAACATTCTAGTAGCAAACCGATCAAATACTTTTAGATAAACAAGTATTTAAATATATTAGAATGTGAATTAGAATTAGAAAAAAAAACAAATTAATTTGCAGTATGTAACTAAATTTGTAGTCTAGTGTAAACTTAAATTACTCAGTTTGTTTAAACTAAGTATTCTTTTCAGAAAGAAACAAATTAAAATAAATACATAAACATATATATATATATATATATTTTTTTTCCTAGACGTAAAATTCAAATTCGAATGTATTAACATTGTGCAACAGCCACATGTAAAATAAACATCAGCAAACAGATCTGATCAATTATTCAAATAGACAAGCAATAAAACATTTCATATTATAGTAGGCCAACAACCTGACATTAACCTGGCATTCTACTTCTTTTCTTCACTTATCTTTCAGTTTTTTCTAAATACTGCTGTTTCCACTGTTCAGCAACATCTCACCTGACACTGTAGCACCTCTACCTTTCAGCACTGCTCTATGGTGGCTAGAACTTTGTAGAAATCAAAAAAATAAAATAATTAAAAATAAAAAAATGTCTAATAACCTATTTTAAATACATAATTTAAACAAAGATAAATATAAGTTAAATATATTTAATAATTCCATCCAGGTAGTTGCTTCAACATTACCATGCTTGCAAGTCGGTTATCTGGTGGCAATAAAAGATTAAAAATGGCATTTAATATTCTGGAAAACAAGATAATATATCTTATATATATATATATATATATGCATGGGAGACAGGAGGATGTTAGCCAAGCTGGCAATCATGCTGGAGAATGACTTGAATGTCTTATGAATGACCCCATGCATAAGACTTTACCTGCACTGGACAGCTCCTCCAGCGACAGGCTGCTTCACCCCAAGTTTGTGAAGGAGCGGTATCGCAGGTCCTTTCTTTTTGCTGCTGTTAGAATCTACAACCAGCACTGCTCCTAGCTGACCACATATACAAAGAAGACTACATACACACACTTAAACTCTACACACTTACAGTTTTTTTTCAAATGTAGCATAACAATGTGAAATATTTTCTAATCCCCCCTGTGCAGTAAAGTCAATATGCTCTTATCTGTAAATATAATTCTCCTTCTTCAGAGATTTTGACTTTTATTATTCATATTGGATATTCTGTACTATTTATTTATCTATTTTTTGTACTGAGTGCCTTGCTGTCCCTTTGTTGCTGTAACACTGTGGGACTAATAAAGGATTATCTTAAACACGTAGATTATGCTAAATTATACCTACACATTAAATTGTACTATATATAATCAATTGTCCCTTATTAGGGAACCGCAGGATCTGCAACTTTGTTAGTGCAGCGCAACCCTGTTACTTAATACAGTAAATCCATGCTACTGTTAGTTTCTCAGAAATAGATGCTAATGGTGGAATCTAATGTTACTGTAATGTTAATCGAGAGCTTAGTTACATAAACAAGTAAGTATTAAATCTTTAAAATAAAATTGTCTTATTCTGATAATATGAATAACAGGGTTGCACTAGTTTAACTGACACACACACAATCAAGGCTGAACATACTGGAAAAATATGAAAAATTGAACAGAGGGCTTATCTTTGTTCTTCCCATGGTGAAAATGTTTAGACTTTTCTCAAGTGTTGTGTGGATGTTGTGGGACACAACTTCAGTGTATAATTACTATTCTTAAAAATATGTTGATGAGGAAACAAATTTTTGTAATAATAATAAGAGCTACATATCAATAAAACTCACTTTAGCTTTTATATTTGATGGGAAAGGTGGTAATCAAGACAGTGGGATAAAATGCCATTGTAGGCGTGCTTGAGAGCTACTATAGTTACATTATGTCTCTGGACAAGTATCATTTACACCAAAAGTTCATGTTTTCTAATTTAAACCAAAAATATATATTTTGCTCTCATCTGTCCAGAAAACATTATCAATATTTTTTTGGAGAGCAGTGTTTGACCTTGTAATGCTGTCATCCACACCCTGGTTTGGTTAGTGTTCTCCTGGTGGTGGAATATTAGCATTAGCCAATGTGAGAGAGGCCTTTAGTTGCTTAGAAGTTGCTTTGGGTTTCTTTGTGACCTCACAGACTATTACATGCTTTGCTCTTGGCCTAATCTTTTTTGATGGACCACTCCTGGGGAGGGTAACAATGGTCAATTTTGTAGTCTATTGAATTTTCTCAATTTGTACAAAATCTGCCTAACTGCAGAGTCCAAACTCTTTAGAGATGGTTTTGTAGCCTTTTCCAGTCTGATGAGCATCAGTAATTCTTTTTCTAAAGTCCTAGGAAATTTCCTTTGTTCATCTCATGATACACCTCAATCAGATAATTCAAAAACCCCCTCAGAGCAAGAGAAAGAAACCTCAAAAGGAAGCAAAAAGGGGAACCCATCCTCCTCTCGTCGCCACCAAAGTTGTGTAATGCCTTAATGATCATTATGCATTATGCAAATAAACTTTATTTTAACAGGATGTCATGTATTTTATTACAGTTGTTGACCCAGAGAATGTGTAGTGTGCCTCTTAGCAGTGACCTCACGATTTGGGACACCTTTCATTTTAAACTCACTCAGAAGAGCTGCCCTAAAGTGCTTGACAAATCGTGAGGTCACTGCTAAGAGGCACACTACACATTCTCTGGGTCAACAACTGTAATAAAATACATGACATCCTGTTAAAATAAAGTTTATTTACCTTACAGTCCACTGTACAGCAGAAGAACAGAATCTTTGAAGATATCACAGCACACAGGACAAGAGAAATCCTCCTCTGAGAAAGATTTAGCAGCCGTTTTCTTTAACTGCTGTTCCTTCCAGTCAGAATGCTCCCACTTTCACTTTCAGTTCTGTCTAAATAATTCCGCTCTGATTTCAGGCTAGTTTGAAGTTAAACAGGTGATTTTGTAGATGCAGTTAGTGATCAGTTTCTTTCAGAGTGCTGTAACTATACCTCCAGAAATTTTTCTACAACAGGTGAGTCTAGCCTTTAAAGTTTTTTGAGGGCGGGAGGTTCCTCACCCTCAGCACTTCCTTAGTAGGAGGAGTTTGTGACTGATTTGATCTTGGTAATAACCCTGTGTAGCCACTATGTCGCCATCTGGTGTCTATTTAGGGCATTGGAGCGTACTTCACTATAAATCAAAACGCTAGAAAAAAAACAATAAAATTAATGAATAATTAGATTTTTATTTTGCTATAAATGAATGAGTCTGTATGGCTGTGTATAGGCATAAGGGGCCTAATGCCAAAGACCAATGTTTTTTAACCCTGGTACTGGAGGCACTGTGTGCTGTTCTGTACTCATTACCTGTATTAATTGCACCTGTTTGAACTTGTTACCTGTATAAAACCTGCCACCTGCTCACACACTCAATCACACTCCAACCTCTTCACCATGGCCAATACCAAAGCACTCTGTAAGGACACCAGGAACAAAATTGTAGAAGTGGCATGTGGTCAGATGAGACCAAAATAGAGCTTTTTGGTATCAACTCCACTTGCTGTGTTTGGAGGAAGAAGAAAGATGAGTCCCAAAGAACACCGTCCCCACTGTAAAGCATGGAGGTTGAAACATCATTTTTTGGGGGTACTTTTCAAAGGGGACAAGACGACTGCACTGTATTAAAGGGAGGATGGATGGGGTCATGTATTTAAAGATTTTGGCCAACAACCTCCTTCCATCAGTAAAAACACTGAAGATGGTTCATGGCTGGGTCTTTCAGCATGAGGAATGGCTCAGTAAGAAGCATTTCAAGGTTCTGGAGTGGCATAGACCCTATAAGTCTAGGGGTCTAAGGATAGCAACATAAACATAAACAGACCAGCAAGACAAAGTCTTGACATATACAATGTGTGTGTGTATGTTTTATATATATATATATATATATATATATATATATATATATATATATATATATATATATATATATATATATATTGCTACAAAAACTATATATATATATATATATATATATATATATATATATATATATATATATATATATAGTTTTTGTAGCAAAAATACAATTTTGTTTGCAGTACTGTGTGCAGTAATCTGAAATATTACAATATTGAGACTATATTGTCTATAATATTTACCAGACAATGAACTCAAGTAGTATGCAGTATGTGAACCATATGGGCCTGTCTAATAAGCCAAAGAGAAATAAAACTCTGGCCAAATTTTGTAGTTATGTTGCTTTAGCACATTAGAGAATATTAGAGTGAGAATATTAGAGTAATTCATGTAATAGTAATTAATATAAAGAAGCCTGTGACCACATATTTATAAAGAGGCTTTGTTAGCCTGTTAGCTAGCCTGGTAGCAGACAGTCTCATATTTAGTTAAGGAAATAAATGAATAAAGTCTAATACTTTATATTGGCAAACATTAACATCATAGCATACAATAAGTAAAATCAGAGACAAATGCAACTAGTTATTTAGCTAAGTAACTATGATGATATGATTTAATACCATTGCTAGATTTAATATTTTTATTCTTCCTCAATGCAGAACTAAATTCACCCATGACCGTTTAAAGCATTTTTCTCAGTTGGACTGATGAACCATCTTTACAGTGTAACATTATACAAACTCTTTTTACATGTCAAAAATCAGTAGTGGTGATGTGAGCAATGGTCAGAAAACTAAACCCTGCAAAAGAAGTTCTGCTACAGGGTCTCTATAGTATGCTTTATTGAGTTGCAGCTGTCTGACCTCAAGGAACTAATCTCAGTTCAGAAGGGCACCAGGTTTCTCCAGGCTTGGAGGGTCATATACAGGCGTCAGGACAGCAGGCTGCTGGGGGAATAACTGTATCTGTACCTCCTCCATTTACGCCTCTCAGTAAAGGAGCTAATTGGCCAGCTGTCCCCTGAAAATGGCTATTTATAGAGAGCTCAGATGATTGCTTTGTCTCTCCACACGGACACACATACCTGCGTAAACAAAGCTGGACTCCCTGTGATATTTTATTCAAACAGTGTTGAAATGTAACTGTCAGAGTGAGGCCTTCAGTTTGCACCATAAATGCAAAACTTTTGAGAAAAAAATCCACCTCTATGATAATACCAACGTCTGCTAGTGTCATATTTGGATTTTAGTAGTTTGTTTGGCATATGTTTGGCAGTTATAGACACAAACATTTAAAGCTTTTGGAAGTCCTTTTATGTTTTAATTAAAACTTGTGACAGACATATTAGCGTAGCGGTAGCAGTTTCACACTGACTCTTTCAGTAGAGAGGTCTGCTATAGAGCTGCTGTGTATTACATCCAACTGATTAGGTTGGAACTTGTATTCATAGTTACTCATAGGAAGTTTGGATCTATTGAAAGATTGAAAATTGGATGATTTTTCTGTCACTTTATCATTTTGCTGATAGTCTAATCTAATCTATTAGGCCTTCTCTTCAGCTCTTGAAATTCTGCCCAAAGGAAAGCTTGCTTAGTTATGTCTGCCTAGATACCACAGAGGAAAACCATTCTCTTAAGATGATGCCCAGCCAAAAGCCACAGTGCCCCTTCCTTGCCCCCTGCCAGTGTCTGGTTACAGTACAGTATGCTTGGGTACATAATGGCTTTCTCAATCCACACACACACACACACACACACCCACACACACACACACACACACACAGACACACACACACGTTATGCCAGGCCCTGGGATCACACAAATGCCCTATATTAGGGTTGTTTTCTAAGCTTAATTCTAAATGTAGTTGTTCAGAAAATAATCAATTGTTCACAATTTTCTTATTACCTCATATGTAGTCAGTCCGTTTGGTGTTCTTCTGTAGTTAAGTGTTGTAACTATAAAGCTAATGGTAACAAACACTAGAAGCCAATGTTACCCAAATCCTTTCTGTAACTACATCCCAATACTTGAACTGACTCAGTCCACGACCAGGTCTTTATTAAAGTCGACATTTTTGATGTGATCTAGATATAACTTACTGTGGTACAGCCCTTTTTTAAAAATTTTTGTTTATAAATATTCACAAATTTACGATAGGCTTAAAGTTAAGCTTAGAAAACTCTTTATAAACCCTTAAAAAAAAGAAAAACATGGATATATATGATGCCAGAACATTGCATTGAATCAAATTTGTATGCAAGTGTCTGCAGTGCATGCACCCTTAAGTATGTAAGTATAATGAGAAAGCCTTTCAATGTCACTAACAAAAAACTGTTTTGCCTTTTAAGATTTAAACCTTTTTGTCTAGCTTTTGTAAAAGCTGTTGTTGGTCTAGACAAGGTTGGTAACTTCCATACTTGTCTGTTTTAGACATATTCAAGATGCATAACGTCTTAACAAGTCCAAAAACAGACTCACACACACACACACACACACACACACACACACACACACACACACACACACACACACACACACACACACACACACACACGCACACACACACAAAACCTGGTGCAACTAAACAACTTTATCCTAGAACTGTGTGTACTTTCCAGTAATACTACATGGGACATTAAAACCCAGAACACTGGGAACTTCATCTTGTTGCCCTAATGATAAAATATAATTTGTACAGGCATTTGTTCAGTCCTCCTCACTGTTCCGGCCCCCTTGCTGTTCAACTAGAGTATTTTTAGCCCTGAAACAACTGGGCTCCTAAAAAAGGCCCACAGAGACAGACAGAAGGCCACTGCTATGTAAGGTATCCCCTCTCTCTCCCTCATCCTAACCCTGCACTAGCCCTGGGCTTTGTCTCCAACAAGCAGCAAGAGAAAGGGGACAAGAGACACAAGCTAAGAGTGAGAGTGAGATTTTCCATTGGAAAGGTGCATGGAAACAGGAGGACACAAGCATTTGTCCTCCTCAATTATATATATATATATATATATATAATTTTTTTTTTTTATCTCTGTGCTTACATTTTGGAGCATTTCGTCCAGGGCTGGACTCACAGACCTGGTTGGAGCTCCATAGAAGAGTGTCTGGAGACAGGCCCGAGTGTGTGTGAATTTTGTGTGAGTGCGTGCTTGTGTCACTGGTTGGAGCCATGAGGACCTCCTGGTTCCTGGTGCTATTATGTCTGAGTTTAACAGCTCTGGCATGGGCAAAGAAAGGCCTGGAGTTCCCCCGCTATGATGGCAAGGACCGTGTGCTGGACATCAATGGCAAGAACTACCGCAAAGCATTGAAGAGTCACCGCATGCTGTGTCTGCTCTACCACGCGCCTGCACCGGCCAGCAAAGAGCTGGAGAAACAGTTCCAAATGACTGAGCTGGTGCTGGAGGTGAGAGGGAGGGAGAGAGAGAGAGCAAAATACTAGTATATCGTCATCATCAGTAACATATCAGAAATAATCAAAAACATTTTTTATACCACACACTACCAGCTAAGTTCAGTTTTATTACATAGCCTTTATCTTTTCAAAATAAAAATAAACACAGACAATCCAGCTTTTGATTCCCTAAAAACCTTTCGACCATTCAGCTGTAATTAGAGAACCAGTTGTGCAAATAAAGAACCCTAAGGTTATGATTCCTTATTATGGGATTGGGATGTTTTTGTGAGAAAATGAGAAAATGTATAAACATTTTTTAAAGTTTAGTCAGACTTTCACCTTTCTGGGAGCTAAAAGTGATTCTTCTGTTTTATGTTTACCTTTCAAAATGAATATTCTGGTAAATGAGATGTTTAAATGTAACGAATATTTTTAAAGGTTAACGAACATTTGTATATGTCTAGGTTGTTGAAAGAACCCTTAAACTGGTTGAGACACTTTCCATTAAAAACGGGTCTTTAAACCTTCACAAGGTTCTTTACATTTACAGATTAAAATGATAACAATGGTTAATTAATTGAAGGTCACTTTTATTTTATTATTTATTTGAGTTGTACATTGAAAAAAAAAATTATAATTTCTCCAGAATGCAAAGTTTCTAAACAGAAACCTTAAATTCTCATAAGACCTTTACATTCTTTGAAAGGTTCTTCACACACAAATTTCTTTTGCAGCCTCTTTAGAGAACTAAATGTGTATATTTTATAAAATTATTGCACATAATTATATTATCACATTATATATATATATAATAAAAGGTTTTATTATGACAATATTGTCTAAGCTGAGGGGACTTAATAATATTTGATATAATTTTGTATTGTGTTCTAAGTGCTCGACATTATTGGAAAATAAAGCTGAATTTAGTTTAGGATTTATATTCAGAAGTGTCAGTCTAAGGTAATTCTATGTTTGTGCTTATGTTTGTAACAGTCCAGTCCTGTAGGCTTGCGCTTACAGTAATGCAGCATCTCATCCACTATGACAATAGTTTACACTCAGTTCAGTTGTTACACTGTAGATCTCTATGCCTGCTTTCATTAAAATGAATAAACACAATAAACCATTTAATCTATAAAATCCCAAAGCAATATAGACACTCTCTGTATGCTTTGCTCCTTTCCTCTATAAGACAGTATAAGAATCTTTAAGTTAATTCCATTGGAGAGATTTGGAGGCTTTAAATAACTTAAGTTTCAGTAACGTCTTGGTCACAATTGTATTTTGTGAGCTAGGTACAGTTGCAATGAGTGTGCAAGCTAAAACTAACTGCCAGTTGCATACATCAGTCAGTTTCCAAAGTCCAAAGATTTTGAAAAAGTCATTTATCTTCGACCTACAAAATGGTCTACATACATGGTTCTCTTCTATTCTTAATTGGTATTTCAGTCAGGCACTGTAATGGACACTTGATTTTATTCTTAGGACCTGCTGAAAAGTTATCTAAAGATGTTTCTGATGGCAGAGACTGTACCTACATTGTGTTTCTTCTGTCAAGCATATTCTTTTAGTAGGGATTCTGCAGTGGATTCTGCTAAATTAAATATACCACCTAACTTTGATATGGTGTGTTTGTTGACAGGCCTCCCTGAGTTACTTATCATCTAATGTTCATCGCTTAAACAAACAGCAATGTCATTTTTGATTTTAACTCTTTAACCATGCTAAAAAAAATTGTTTTTTAATTAAAAAAAAAAACAAAACAATGAAAATGCAAGAACCAGAGAATTGCTTTCTTTGCATTGGCATTAACGTTTTTATGGTGTGTTCATATGTAGTTGGCAGCTCAAGTTCTCGAGGAGAAGGACATTGGTTTTGGAATGGTGGACTCTGAGAAGGATGCAAAAGTTGCAACTAAACTAGGTAAGAACCACAGAGCTTCATACACCCACATGTTTATAATATTAATATTACTGCGGGTATGAAGACTTCTAAGAGTCTGATTTGAAGCAATATTCTACTGTTTTCATCCTTATTTCAATCTTTATTGTATGTTTGATTATTATTTTTCTGAACTTAATTAAAACCACAAAACTAAATGCACTTGTTTTCAGGTCTACACGAGGAGGGCAGTGTTTACGTTTTTAAGGATGACCGTGTGATTGAGTTTGATGGGCTACTTTCTGCAGACACGCTTGTGGAGTTTCTGCTGGACGTATGAATTTACTTTCTTACTCATAGTCCCCAACCCCCGCCACATACATTGTTGTATGAATGTACTCTTTTTGTGGTGTATGTAATCTACAGAAGCACTCTGTCTTCTTTGTAGTTGTTGGAGGATCCAGTTGAGGTGCTTGACAATGCTCTGGAGCTGCAAGCCTTTGACCGCATGGAAGAGGACATTAGACTTGTTGGCTACTTTAAGAGTCCAGAGTCGGAATGTGAGTTTGTATAAAAGTCATTAAAGCAGTTGAACTGAGCTTTAAGAATATAAGTTTTTAAAGAGGTTTCATGCAAACAGCAGTTTGTGCTAAACGTTTGTGGAAATCGTTCCAGGTTGTTTTAAGGCACAACTTTTTCCAGGCTTTATAAAGTAGGAGTTATCAAAGCATTGTGATGTCATGCCTTTGACGTGTTTGGACATATGAGCAATGGAACGGGGTAGAGGTCAAACATTTACGTCTGTTCTCTGTTTGATTGTAAACTGTATTAAAGAGCCTGTTGTGGCAAACAGAATTGATTTAACTCTTTTAAAATAAGATTTTGATAAAACATGAAAACATTGTTAACATTTTAAAATGTGCTGTCTACCAGTCAATAAAGCCTTAATATGTATACTATGCTGCAAAAACAGCACAATTTGAATTTGAGCTCACCAGCTGGTTTTAAGTAGAAATGTCTTCCTAAAATCCACTTACTCAGTTTTCATGATGATTCTAACATTTTCTCATATGGGATTTGTTAAAAAAACAGACACTCAAGATCACAAACACGCAAACAGTTCTGTGGTTTAAACATTTTCTTAGGGCTTTTCTCAAGAACAAATCTTTTAATGTGATGTCACAAGAACTTGTTTGAATGAGGAACAAAAGTGAAAAACAATAACCTAAAAGTTATTTTGGTGTGACTGTAATGATATAGTGAGTTTCAATTCCAATTATTTTTTCTGAAAAGTTAAGAAAAGGATCTTAAACTGATCTGTACTGAATCCAAACTGAACACTTTAACACCTCTTCTCTTCTCTTCTCTTCTCTTCTCTTCTCTTCTCTTCTCTTCTCTTCTCTTCTCTTCTCCTCTCCTCTCTTCTCTTCTCTTCTCAGATTTCTTGGCTTTCCAAGAAGCAGCTGAGCAGTTTCAGCCATTTATCAATTTTTTTGCCACCTTTGAAAAATCTGTAAGTCCTGCATCATACTATAAGGGTGCAAATATATCATACTATAAGGGTGCAAATATTTTAGCAAATATTCTGTGATTATACAGGAAAAACTATAATGTATTACTAAGTTACAGAACTGAAGCTTGGAAGTCTAGACCTGCTGTATGTGAAAATCAAATTTCATATGACTGAATTTCTTATAACTCCAAAGTTACTCTACAATTTCTTAACAATGCGATTCCCTATAGAGATGTCTTAATAGTGGTCAACGTTTTCTCCATTGTAACGTCTTGGTGCCATTTTCGTTAAAACCGCTTATTGTACTATATATTGTCACTTAATTAAAAATATGACAGGTAAGTCTCAAGTTCTAATTAGAGCAACAATTCTGTGTTTTAAATTAATCATATCATATTTTGCTTGGTGATGTTTTAGGTTGCTAAGGAGTTAACTCTGAAGATGAATGAGGTTGACTTCTATGAGCCCTTCATGGAAGAACCAGTCACCATTCCAGACAAGCCCCATACCGAGGAGGAGCTTGTGGCTTTTATCACCGAACACAGGAGGTAAATTGTGGAAGGATGGATAGACAAATAGATGTTTGCTGGTCAGGAAATATATTTAAATAGATTTGCAGAAAACAGATGCAGTGTTTACCTGTATGATGATTATCTTCTCTTGTATTGTGTTTTATCACTTTAGACCAACACTGAGAAAACTAAGGGCCGAAGACATGTTTGAAACTTGGGTAAGAACAATTGAAATGTTTCTCCAGTTATTTTTTAACTTTCCCAGCAATATATATTGTTCCCTAGTGTTGCATAAAAGAAGAACATTAGTCTATCACTTGCGATTTCAACACATTAGACGTAATGCAAACACGTTTTATAGTCTGTCAGATCCCTACAGCATGTCAGTAGCTGACCTTAGCAATTTAGCATCTGTTTCACTTATGGGATGGAGTAAAATGAAAAGGAGAACCTCATTACCCTGACATGTTTGTTTGACATCCTTCTAGCATTAGTTAAGTGAATCCAATTTAATAATTTGAAAAATGCTGCTCAAAAACACATTTGATTGGCCAAAAGATTTGCTAACTCATGGCTACGCAGCTGGGATGCATTTGAACAGGGCCACACAAATGGGGGTAGGGGAGTTTTCAGGGACCATGGGCCCAAAAGACCAAGTATTGTGCTCAAAAAACAAGACAGTAGAAAATAAAGCTTATGAAGTTTATCACTCACCAAAGAGAAGACATTAGAAATGTTCATGTTGGTATCCTGATTCTGATGTCGATCCTGGAATATTTTTAACAGGTTTTGGTTAAGCCTGATCCAATTTTGACCATGTTTCGTCAATTCTTCTATAAACATTTTTTTTACTTTAGGTACAGCAAAGCAGACCATTCACTATCTGTTACAAATCTAACTGTAAATTTTGTTTATGTAAATAGAATGTAAATTTACTCTTATGGCACATCTGGCAATGACTGCAGGTGAAGTAATAGGCCAAAATATTTTTCTTTCCTCTTTGCTCACGAAGCCCTACAGTAATCACCTTGGAAAACCCCTCTCATAAGTAATATTACACTGAAAGAAATCTGCAAAACTAAAATCCCGTATGTTCTTCATTTTTACTAATTCAAAATATTCACTCGCCCAACTAGCTATTCTGCTGTACAGCAATATTAATGACATTACCATATTAATAGCATTAATAACAACAAAATAAGAAAGGTGATTTTTTTTCCCTGCAAATCAACAAAATACAGTATATATGTGGTTAATTCACATGCATTTACCTTTTAAAAGAAATTGTACTTTGACAGTAAATAAAAACCAGACTGATGGACTGTAAAATCACTGTAATGTTCTGTTCTCCAGGAGGATGACCTGAATGGGATTCACATTGTTGCTTTTGCTGAAGAGGAGGATCCAGGTACATTTAAGGCTTACAATCTTTAGAAATTTCAGTCAGTTTTTTTGCCAAAACCGTCTCTGTTGCTTTCAGATGGCTTTGAGTTTTTAGAGATTCTGAAAGAAGTAGCCAGGGACAACACTGAGAACCCTGAGCTGAGTATTGTCTGGATTGATCCTGATGACTTTCCTCTGGTAAGTTCATGAATAAGAACAATGACAGCTTACTCATTTTACAATTCTACAATGATTGTAACTGAATTGGATTAATTTTTGTTTTCCTCTCTCAGCTTATTCCTTACTGGGAGAAGACCTTTAAGGTTGATCTCTTCAGGCCTCAGATTGGAATAGTTAACGTCACAGACGTAAGTGGAGCAACAGAATTTTGAAGCCTACATTTACATTTTAGACTGTTGAAATATTTGATTGGTGTTTCAAATAAGATCATAGACCAAAGCATTTTTATGAGCCTGTATTGCTGATGTTCATAAGATCAATATCATTTTTATATCTGATAGCAGAATAAAGACTCTTCCACAGTGGCTGGCCTAGTATTTATTCTTGGTTTTGAATCTAGAAGGGAGGACCAAAATGAAAAAGTTTCTTTGGAGCTTTGATACACAATTGTTATTTTATAAGTGATAAAACATTTTTCAACAGAAAAATGCCCTTGTACTTTCACAACAGGACATTTTTACCGCTGGCATATTTTTGAGTTGTAGGACTTTATAATGAAGTCCTATATTCATAGCATTGGTTTAAGATGCTTTACTGATCAAAAACTGATCAGCTCAACAATCAAACAGTACTCAGTAGCAATAACGCATTACTAGCAACAATTGTCAAAAATTCTGGTACATCTTCTTTCATTTTTTTCGTTCGTTTTTTACAACCTTCCACTTTCCCAAATAAGAAAGAGGGTCCTACGTAAATGGCTAGTAGCATATTTTTACCATTTTGGCTTTAGTTAGCACCACTCACTGAGGACTCACTTGCAGGCACCCTCTAGTGTTTTTACAGTCATGTTTCGGTATAACTGGCAGAACTAGAAGTGGCCAGTGCTCTGGTAGAACATGGTTTTGACCTGGATCTTTTAATAGGCAGACAGTGTGTGGCTGGACATGGATGATGATGAGGATTTGCCCTCTGCTGAGGAGCTGGAGGACTGGGTAGAGGATGTGCTCTCTGGAAAGGTCAACACTGAGGATGATGATGACGACGATGATGATGACGACGATGATGATGACGATGATGACGATGACGATGATGATGATGATGACAATGACGACGACGACGACGACGATGATGATGATGATGATGATGATGATGATGAGTAATTCATATTTATGAGTTATTTAAAAAACAAACCTTTAAAGGTGTTTACTGGTTCAGGGGCAGCTGGATCCTGAATGTGCTCCTTCATGCTAAAATCATTTTGTACTTTTTTTGTACATCATCTCTGATAAATGAACTTTCACACTATTAAATGCTACATAACTGCTAATAAAAATACACTATTTTATTTCACACTGCTTAATCCAAACTGTATGAACATTGTGGAAAGTATTTCAAATTAAACAGTATATTTCAGAATTCCTTCAGTGCATTTTTATTTTTTATTTTTTTACTTTTTTATATTGCGCTGTTGAATGTGAAGTTTGAATAGCCCTGGTCAAATTACATGTCTTGTTGATTTGAGCGAAAAAAAGTTAACATCAACAAAGCATTTTGTCTACAGGTGCTCAAACATTTGCATATGACAGTCAGCAAATCAAAAATCTTGTGGAGTAGAAAGAGGAGTACAGGTATTATTTGATATTTCACATATTTTGGATGTTTATATGGCCATTTACTGTAAAATAAAATATGCAGCTTTTAAAATAATAAAAGTAAGTAATCGGGTTAAATAATAAAAAATGTAAAACATGGATTATTTATCTGGTAACTTAGTATTTCAAGTTTAATTAAGTCAAAATTTCAAGTTAACTAATTTACTTGCTTTTTTAAGTTTAAAAGCTTTTTTTATAGTGTTATTTTTTATAGGGTTTAATTTTTTTTCAATTATTAGAACATCTTATGTATGGTACACTACATTATCATTTATATTAATGTTGTAGTATTAATTATCACTGCTTCTAGAAAATAAATAGCATAATGTTGTAGTAAAATTGACAAAAAACCCACACAGTCATTACAGAATTCTGGAGTATCTGAGTGTGAACATGAATCAGATCCTTTACTGTTTGGTTAGCATGGCCACAGTGACAATATCCAGCACCCTGACCTTTCTGTTTATACTCATTCTGTCTTTTTAGATTTTTGCTCTTCCTGCTAGTCCTGCTAATGGTGGGCATGTTCCCTTCGGTCTCACTTTACATTTGCAGCATTTGGCAGACGCCCTTGTGCCAGATTTACAAAAGTGCTTTGTGTTCAGCCAAAGAATGGATGTCTAGCTAGTACAAACAGAAACTTTACTGTAGAACAGTGTGAATAAGGCATCACTTACATTAGCTTATCATGACAACTATTATTAACCATATAAACATTACAGGCTTGTTCCAATAGCACTCATCTATCATAAAGACTGCTTTATGTCACTGTTGATGTCCAACTGTTAAGAATGCTTTTTTTACATTGTGTTGTGTCCCAGCACTTTTTGGGGGGTAATAACATAACAACCATAGAAGCATTTAAACTGCTATTTTTGAGTGGTACGACTTTATAATAATGTCCGATGTATATTCGGGGTAGAGTGTTGAATGCTTTACTCAGTTAAACAGCCAAACAACCAAATAGCACCCAGTAGCAATAAAACATTACTGGCAAAAATCTCCTTGGTGGAGAAAAACTGAAAGATTCTGGTATGTTTTCTTTCATTTTTTTCTTAATTTTTTTTTTTACAATCTTTTTACAAACTTCCTCAAATGAAAAAAGAGTCTCATGTAAATGGCTAAAAGTATTTTTATTGTTTTGGTTTTAGCTGATAAGCTCTATTTATTTTGTTCAGTGTATATAACAGTGACTTAAAGCTGGAGAAATGACTGCCTAAATCTATGCCATATCATAATGTCCTATGTCAAAGGTAAAATTAAACTAAAATTTCTGAAGATCCACCTAAAAAAATTATAATAAAATAAAAATTTGTGTCAGCTGACAACTGTTATGTCAGTTAGGCATCAAAACCTGCCAATGTAACTTTGGTAAAACTTGTCTAATCAATTGTTAACGCATAAAATCTTATAGGAGTTTGTAAGTTGTCAGTTATAGGTAAACTATACTGTGTTAAAGCCTGCTCCAATGAAATGAGGTTTCAAGTTGAAAAAGTGTACTGAAGGATTTACTGAAACAAACAAAGTAAAGCAAACTTCAAATGTCAAAGGTTAAACCAGTGGTGTCATTGGTCGTATGTGGGAAAGTCAATATGCACCACTGTTGCTTGGCATTACTATAACACTACATATCCATGCCAGTGGAAATTAGCATTACTGTAGCGTAGTGTCATAATGCATAAGTTTAGCAAAATGTTATCAATTTTTTTATAAAAGTTTAAAGCCATGTTCATGACACCTTAGGAATGCATTACAGCATGCTATATGTTTATAGGTAGAAAGTTAATAAATCAGACAAATAGTTCAAAAACTGAGAAATGTCAGTCTTAACAGTGCCTTAACTCAGCTGATAGTAAATGATAGTAAAGTCTAAAATAACAATTTCCTCCACACTTGTCTAATATGCAATTTATTATAAGTGAATTCATTTCAGCACTTTTCAGCAAATGCATATACAGATCAGGGAATGCCATTGCAGGGGACTTCATATTAATGACTTCAAATAAAAATACAAGGCAGGCCTACATTAACATAGAAAAACTCAGTAATACCATTATATAAATATATACAGACAGAGGTATACAAAATGTTTGTACACAAACTCATAAATTAAATATATACACATCCGTATGTACAGATCCAAATATTAATGTAAAAAAATACAAAACATACTGTCACTGTTTAGTAGCTTCACAAATGTCTAATTTACAAAAACAAAGCGCATCTATTGTTATAAAAAATGCAAAAACAAGAGATGATGACCTGCATGTTCAAAGAAAATGAGCAATTCAGTTATACAACGGGATAGGGAAGAGGACAAAGAGCAAAATGAGCAGTACAAAACAAAATACAAAACTCACCATTTATTAGAAAATAATGTGTGAAACAGTGTGTGTTTGTGAGCAATGACTAAAAAATTCTGCTAAGTATTGTCGTCTATACGACCGGTTTCATGAACACTTTTGGTGAAAGTTTAAAGCCCTGTAAAAAACAAGAACTGCTAAAGGACACAGTTTATCAGAAGGGTTTAGGCAGCATCCCTGGGCTTGTATTTTCACACTTAGTTTGCAGTTTTACTACAATGATGAAATCACAAAAATCAGGAGTTGGTGCACAATGAAAGCAATATGGAGCAACATGTGTGTACAAATATATATGTTTAAAGCTTTTCAAATAAAGTATAGAAAAAGGAATCTAAAGTGATGTCAAAACTTTATGACCACCAGCCTAATAGGCTTCCCATGCTATCAAGACAGCTTCCAGCTGCCAAAGATTGGGCTTCCACCACATCCCCACAGATGCTTGATTGGACTGTGGAATTTGGAGGCCTTGATGTCTTTGTCTCATTATTTTGCTACAAGAGGCCACTACCATCAGGGAACACCATAGCCATGAAGGCATGTACCTGGCCTGCCACAATGTTTAGATAGGTGGCACTGCAAATTGGACGTCCACATGAATCCTCAGGGTTTCCCTGCAGAACATTGCCCAGAACATAACAATCCCTTAAGGAGCATTTCTTCCTCCCCCTGGGCATGCTGGTGCCATCCTTTCTTCAGTTAAATTCCCCACACATACCCAAAGAAAACGTCTTTAATTACTTCAAGGTCCAGGACGGATGTTATTAACTTAATCTGTGAGTGGTCATAAATGTTTTGGCACCCTAATGTATGTCTACCATGAACAATAGATACAAATGATTTAGAATACCCACTGAAACAAAACACACTCACGAGAGAAGCCACTGGATATTTTCTAAATTTCATCAGAAAATGTTCAAAGTCTCTGTGTGATCTAGCATTGACACCAGAAAATCACAGACAGTTGAAGTGCAGAATTTCTCTGTACTTTTCTAAGAACTGCACATTAAAATTAGCCATCAGAATTACTGTCCACGGTAGATGATCTGATCCAGATAAAAACTCCCAGAATTGATTATTTTAATGTATTTTTCTTTGATTGGCAAGCATTTTAAGTTGCATGTAACACAACACGTCCTATTTATTATAATCTCATCTTGACACAATTTTTTTCCCCTCACTCCTAATATACAGTAAGCATGTTTTTTTTCTTAAACACTGTGTGACTCTCACAAACACACACATACTGACACTTACACACATATGCACACTCGCGCTTTCAAACACTAGGCATATCTTTCCTATACATTAACAATTTTCCCAATTCAGTTCCACAAAAAAGACACTGTTGCGTATCAAAATATGTCTGATGTGTAAAATGTGATTTGTAAAAATTGGAAAGTTGAAAAAAATGGGGTAAAATTATTAAAAACAGAAAAAGCACTGTTCCAAAGTTCATTGTATAGAAATGTGAACGAATGGAGCAGAGAGTCCTCTGCTGTCAGACGGATGTCTCTGACTGCAGCAGCAGGACAAATTTGTGTGATTTGGGGTGGACGTACTCCTCGCTGATTTTGAGGTGGGGTATGGCCTTGCTGCTGACCACCAGGCTGAAGTCAGGGTTTTTCAGTTGGAACTCAGTGCCATCCCGCAGGGGACTGGTGACCGCAGCCTCGCTGACCAGAATCCACTGCAGCGCCTGCCAGCTCTCCTTTCCATACTGCAGGGTGGGCCCTGGGTTCAGGTAACTTTCAAGAAACGCCTGAGAAAGAAAAATTCGTACAACTCTGTTTACTGACAAGTCAGAAAATAGAAAAAGAGATCTTTACAAGGAAGCCAATTTCCACTAGTATGGAATTTTAATACTAACAAACTAGGTAAGAAGTTACTTGTAAGACCTTCTGTTGATCTGCTGAAGGCTTAACAAGTGAGAGAGTTAGCTTGGCTGTATCTACCTAGATATTACATAGAAAAAAATCAGATTGGTTAATTTTTGGTTGGGCATTTCAAACAGAAACTGGTAGAAAGAGGCCAGGTGGAGCTGAAAAGGCCAGGGTAAAAAAATAGAAAGGTGCTGCCAAATGTGCGAAATGAACAGACCTATTTTCCGGAGGACAGACCCCAGCTGATGTTGGTAAACAGAGATATGGAAATAAGTCTGTATTGTTAGTGTAAGGCAACGTTTGCAATGGCAGCTTAGCGCAGTTTATTTTGTGGAGCCCAATACACAGCATTAATCATAACAATAATATAACGACGTAAATATAACAATAGAACACCTCTCTGTTGGGAATAAAAATGTAATTTCAATTTCAAATAATTTTACAAATGTAAATACGTTTTTAATCTTTATCACATTTTTCACCTTTTATATCTTTATCTGAATCAAACATATTTAAGTGAAGTGTTTTCTGTTAACTTATCAACATATACCTGAACTTACACCCAATAAAAAGGCGCTGTAATAGCTAGCTGCTGTTTCATTTATTCAAATTCCTCCTCCATGAAAAAAGTGGGCCGGATTTGGGCATGAAACTCCCGGGCTGAAAAAGGAAACCACTCCGGCCCTGGGCATCATTTTTAGGAACTACTATCTATGAAACTAGTATCTAAATTATTGAGCCATGAGAGGCAGGAACTGAAACGCTGGCTGACATACAGACTTATACAACAGCAAAGATGGCTTGTATGTGTTTATGTTGCGTCAACCTTTGGAGTCATGTTGTTGGTGATGCAGAAGGCCAAGTGACTTTGTATGCTATCCATGCTGTGGCAGTGTTGCTGGCGGGTGGTGCGCAGGTACTTCTGCAGTGCACGGGCCATTGAGGGGAAAATGGCCTGTGCTGCCTCACGAGGGTCCATCACGTCACCTGGAGGCTTCTTCTTCTCCTCTTCCTGCAGTCGCCGCACATGCGTGAATGCCTCCTCTACAGCCACCACAAGCCTGGGAGCAGGAATGAGGATTTAAAGCAATAAATCTAAATGACATTATTTTCCAGTCAGTCTGCAAAGTTTTCACTGGAGCTACAAGACTAAAGTATGGAAACTTACACTCCCCCAATTAGCACTGTGTAAACTGCACACTTTAAGCATAACTATAAAGACTATTGCGAGTCCATTACTTGTTTAGCCTTGTAGCAAACAAACTTCAGACACAGTGTACGTCTTGGCTGATCATCTACATTTAGTCTTGTAAAAACTGGGTAAATTAGGTTTAGATCAATTCTTCATTTTATTTCAGGAATTTCTTATTGTGAGCTATGATGTATGTGATTTTAACAATGCAGACTGTTACTTTGCTTCTCTCTCTCTTTTGTTGTCATACCGTGCTCTGCGTTTACGGACCCTCCTCTCATGGTCAGCCTCCTCGTAGTAAAGCTCACTATGGCTGGTGTCTTTGTGTCGGGCAGCCGCTGCCATTTTGGCTCTAGACTGACTCGCTGCACCATCACTGCTGGGGCCTGAAAGCAAGACACATGGCTTCATGGGCCAACTACAGAAGTGCATACCAACTCAAATAAGCTTCTTCATGGATGACCCTAATAAAAATTTGAGTGATTCCCTAGGTGTCGTTGAAACTATGACCCATCTTATAAAACTTCTTATAATCGCTACTAAGCTCTCTGCTTTAACTCTTCTACTTTAACTCAGGAACGGCTTGATAATTAGCTGATTTGCTGAGTCAGATGCGCTAGACCAGGCAAAGAATAAAATCTGCACATAATGGGTACTCCAGAACTGGAAAGAGATGCAATGCAATAGCGATACAGTATTGTACAGTACTGTGCAAAAGTCAGAAAGTGCCATTCTTTCATTTAATTTAGAATCAAAATACTCATTATACATTTTTAGCATCAGGCAGAAAGCATGACCAACTCATTCTATATTAGATGTTTGACTATTTCCTGAGTTGTCTTCTCACAGTGGAAGGATGAACAGAAACAATTGTGGATTGTCTGAGATCTAAAGAAAAGAGTGGAGCCTGATGTTCTCCTCTCTCTCAAAGATCAAAGCAGTTTATTCGATGCAGGCTGCTTTGGTGGTCTACCACTTCAGTTATCCCCTTTCTTCTGCAAGTAAATGATTATAATTGTCTCCTGAGGTCTTGTATTAGGTCTCGTCTCTGACTTTTGCCCAATTCTGTGCAATATCCAGCAGATGCAGCAATAGTCTTTCCATTCAGCACTCAGTCAGCCCCCAGGGTGTGACCCTGCAGGCGAAGGCAGGTCATGTCTGCAGCAATAAGCACCTTTGCTGAGTTCAAAAAAGCAGCAATCATTATGCACCCACAGGTCAATATAATCATCTGTAATAAGATGCATATTAGTTCTGTATGCATATTTAGGATCTGGGACCAGAGGGAACAGAGCGTGTTATAAATATTAATTTATGTTCAGGTGGCGGATATGTTTAATAATGCATATTTATGGTAAAGCGGGGATGGTTCTCTGTGGAAGGTCAGGGCTACCCAAACTAGTCTCCAGCTGCAACCACTTAACTTATAGCGGGGTTAGATGAGGTCAACTCTACTGCAGCTGGACCAATGAAATCATACAACTGCTCTAGTGCTGACCACGAAAGCTGATAGAGCACAACGCAAAAAACTTTTTCCCCCTTAACAAAATTAGTATACTACATGAGTAAAGCATGTGGACACATATTTTATTTAATAATTTTGGCCACAGTCATTAGTGACAGATGTAAAAATAAAAATAAAACAATTAACAAAAAAAATAAAAATAAGATAAAATCAACCATCCACTCATACATTTTCCTTCAATGAACAATTGTAGAATGGGTCATAATAAAGAGCTGCCCTGACCAATAATTAGTTTTGCGCAGTTGAAATGCCCACAAACCCACACAAGCTCACAGAATGGGCAACTTAAAAATGGCCTGTGAACAGTAGCTCACCTGATACTACTCAGTCTTTAAATAACTGATCATGTGATCTCCTGCTTTGTTGGAATCAAAACCTGCAGCCACACCAGCCCTTATAGATAAGATCAAACACCCCAGTGACATACAGTATCCTTGAACTGCCACTAATTATTTAACATATTAAGACCTTTACATTTGATTCCAGTTTTTACTAGGTTTGAGTTGAGACCATCACATATTTTATATATTTATAAATAAATAGAATAATAATACAATTAACAATTTTTAGTGGCTGTAGTAATCTATTTTAGAAAGTATTTTGGAAACTTCACTCCACTGTTATTGTTAGAATTAACATATTAACATCTCCCTAGTGCACTTCCCTAGTAAACTTAAGGCAGATTTTAAAGCCCATTCAACGACACAAACACATGAGGGCACCACAGGTTTCCATGCTACTAGAGAACAGTGCATAATTCCTTGCCTGACAGAAGCATCCTCTAAAGATATTAAAATAGTCCCCAAAACAGATGGCAGCCTAGATGTGCCATATAAGTGGAATCTATGAGCAAATTCAAGTTTATATAAAATGCTGGTTCAGTCTGGTTTTAAGTTGTCTCTTTCTTCAAATAAACATACTGCATTTGCAAAAGAGGGCAGTAAAACGGGGCATCCTGAAATCTTATACTGTTCTGTAACTGAATTACATTTACATCCCCAAATTTTACATATGACAACAAAACAACAGCAATAAAAATACTGAATGAATGAATTTTGTGGTACCTTTAAACAAAAACAGTACACACACACACACAAAATCACACACACACACACACACACACACACACACACACACACACACACACACACACACACACACACACACACAGCTCCTTCTTGCAATAATAGTATCAAACTCAAAATGTAAACATTGTAAAAAGTAGTGTGTGTGTGTGTGTGTGTGTGTGTAAAGGGAGGCTGAATATTTCAGAGAAAATACTATTTCAGGGCATCTGTTTACAGATGATTAGTTATTTATCATCTAAAAGTCCTCTCTCACTGGTGTGGTGTAAAATTTTCAGATTGTTGGGAATGCTGCACTACTCCAGGTGCTGTCTGGTCCCTGGTGTGTATCACTGGGTCATGCTAAGGTTACATACCCTCTGGCTAAGAGTGCGTCACAGTGATGATGGAGCACACAGAAGTGTTTCAAAAGGGGGGGGGGAGGATGAGTGAAACATGGTTAGTGCCGGTGAAAGGAGTGCATTGGTGTAACACGTTACAGTAAGTGCAGACAGAGAGGCCAGGAATATTCTTTTAACTGCCCAATCCTGTATATTTGTGCAGTGAGATTCAGTATCTGTTTATAGTGAGTGAGTGTGTATGTGTGTGTATATGTGTGTAAAAGGCCCAGAGGACTGTTTCAAAAAGCAGAATTGTTTAGCTGTATAACCCAAGCTCAGTCATGTTTGCCCAACTAGATTATCCCTTAGATGATTAGAGTGACTACATACAGTATATGCACAAATTTGTCATATATTTAAATTATTTTCAGATTTAGGAAAGGCAGAAAATATATATATGTTTAACAGTAAATTAAACAGAAGTTTTAACAGTTATATATAAAGAAATCTACAGGGCTATTTTCCCCATCTCAACAGTTCAGTCTTAGAAGTTGGTTTTCACCATTAACACATTAAATGCAGCACAATGTTGTAGAAACACCAGCAGTTTTTTTATTTGCTCATTTTCTTCCTTTTTCTCTTCTTCGCAGCTACACATTCTTTCAGACCCATAATAATGAGCCCTGTAACAGAAACACCTGTTATGTTAATAGATAAAAGCCTCAAGTATGGATTTTGTGATGGAGACAGATTTGTTGGTCTACCAGGTCTTGCATCATTGTTAGAATCTCATCTTCTCAGTTTTCCTCAGGAAACTTATGAAAAAGCATTTTCCTCCTAATTTGTGACATTCAAATATTTTAGATCATACAACTACATATTAATATTTAATAAAGACAACATGTGTAAACACAAATTGCAGGTTTTAAATGATCATGCCATAAAGATTTATTCCACACCTATATCACCCATGTGAAAAAGTAATTGCCCTTAACTGCACTTAAACATCTGCATCTTTTACTACATCAATTAAATCTTTTACATGACTGTGGAGGAATTTTGGTGACTCTTCTTTGCAGAATAGCTTTAATGCAGCTATGTTGCAGTGTTTTCCAGCATGAACTGGCCATTTAAGTATTGCCGCAGTATCATATTGAGTTGTTGTCTTTGAGCCATTCAGAGGTGGTCTTGCTTGTGTGCTTCAGATTTGTGTGCTTCATTTTCTTGCTGCATAACCCAACTACACTTGAGCTTTACGTCAAGATATGATGGAAGAACATTCTTCTCAAGAATTTTCAAATAGAGAGCAGAATTTATAGTTCTATCACTTATGACAAGTCATCAAAGTGGCATCATGTACTAACTTTTGAGACCTTCTAGCAGTAATCATGTAATCATGGGTGTGATAGTGAAGATGAACACAATAGTAAACTGAATTTGGTTAGGTGGTTGCTTTAGTATTTAAGGGGTAATTACTTTTTCACACCGGACAAAAAGAATGGAACAGCATTTTTTCTTTACTAAATAAAATTATTATTTAAAAACAGCATTTTGTGTTTAGTTGGGTTTATTGTCTAATATTGTTGAAAGGACTAAACTGTAATTCATTGTTTTAAAATCAGAAGGATAGAACAATTAAAGTAACAGTAGAGGCACAACATGCAGAAAAATAAATACTGATAGATTTTTATTTTATGTGATTTTGTGACACTAAAAAAATATATATATTTGTATAGTATAAGTTCTGGTAGTTAATTTTAAAATGTGCAAATTATGTGTTTTAATTTAGACCGACAGCACTGTAGATAACTAGAAAAATGGCAAGATAATTGCAGACTACCATTAACTAATAAAGTGTTGATGCTAAACAGTTACAATATTTATTACTAAAACTGCTTTTGTGGCTTAAGTTCACTAACTGAAAACTCTTGCTTGCTGAAATTTCCTCCAGGGCGGTGCAGGGGTCAGTGGGTGCTGACTGCATTCCATGGTTTTAACTTACAGTCAAGCAGGTAAGTTTTCAGTTTAGCTTTAAACGCTGCAGAGAGAAAAAAATAAGAGGAAAAACACAATCTACAAGATATCAAATGTCTGGATAATAGCCCTCGTATTCAGCAATATTTAAACCACAGGAATGGAGAGCATGCACATGTGCGGTTCTGTTGTTACAATACAGTATATGAAAGGAATTTTTTTATTGCTCTTATTAGTGTCAACAAAATTAATGCTGATATAAATCAATATAAGCCACTATAAAAATACATTATCAAGGCATAATCACCACTCTGAAATACAAATCCGAAGCTAAGCTGATTGAAAACATTATACAGTACAAAAATATGTTCTCTGTGTATTATGACAAAAAAGACCATACTGAATTTAGAATGGCTTTGTTTTCATTTGAATAGTGCTCTTAAAATGTGAAAGAACACATTTTATATGCAATTCAAAACATAAAACCCATTAGCGTTATATATAGAGCACTTTTTACCATTCTTACCAAAGTTTAAATTTGACTGCTATGTCTTGCCAAGGCAGTGAATTCTGATCTGACAACTTTACCGTGCACTTTAAGCTTGAACCAATCTTAAAATTCAAAGCCAATTTTAATTTTGCTGTTGTCAAAACATAAATGGGGGATAATTTTAGCCTCTAGATTCCACAACTGCTGACTAAATACTCTTTTCACAGAAAAAATGTCCCTAACCAAAAATGATCTAACAAAACATATTGGTTCACAATACTTACAAGAATACTTGGGTATTAATGATATACTATTTGTCCACAGGTTTCCAGACATCTTTTGTAATTAGCAAATTCAGCTACTTTAAGTTCCACTCGTGGCAGATACAAGTGTTTACTTGCACACATAGCTCATATAACAGAAAAGTGCTCTTAATAGATTGTGGTGTTTTGTATCAGCCGCACATGAGCCTAAGGTCAACTTGCCTAATGTCAAGCTTTGACAAGAGGGGTCTAAAGAAACCAAGTGCTTGCTAGGCTGTGGGGAAGTGAAACTGCATTCTCTGAATGGAACTTCATCTTACACCATTGGAAGAATTGGAGTGGCATATATGATTGACATGTGTGATCCAACACTAATTATCAAGGATCAGTTTCTGATCAGATCAGTCTTGTGGATGAAAACAATCAAATCCTCACAGCAATGTTCCAACATCTTGTGAAAAGCTATCTGAGATGAGTAGAGGCTGTTACTGCAGCAAAGGTTGACAAAACTCCCTATTAATATCAGAGAAGAGACTCTGGATGAGCAGATTTCTACAATATTTGGACATTTTTGTGGCTTAAAAAATACTTCTTAAATATGGAAGTAAGTTTAAAATATTTTTAAAGAATTTCAGATGAAACCATCATATTTTAGTCAAATACGGGCACATATGTGGCAATATTGGACCTTCTTATGGCCTGTGTGTGAATAACTGTACCAGGTAAAAAGGCTGCTTTGTAAATAAAATAACTGGAACTTTCATAATACAAAAAAGGCAAAAAGACAGAAAAGTGCCCAACTCACCATCCACATTGTATACTTTCAGAGCTGCCAGATGCTTGGCTGTCCTAGACTTAGCAGCAGTCAGCAGAGCAGCATTATGGACAGAGAAATCCTTATAATAATGCTCCAGGACCACCAGAGCTGCCCGCTGTATACTACAAAGGGAAAAAGAGCGAGTGATGTTACTGTTTGGGAAGACTAGGGATGGGGCAGTTTCTATTTGCATAATGTACCATGGAAAAAAAACAATAATGATCATGCTGTATCACAGTGTTAATTTCGTTGACTAACTATTTTCTTCATAGTTTTCGTCAATAAACATTTTTTTCATGATGAAAACAAGTCGATAACTAAATAAAAACTACGTAACGTGATAAAAACTATGATGAAATTGACTGACACTTTCGTTCATGAATAAAAACGAGACGGAAATGTTTGGCAGGGACAACATCCAATCACAACTGACTTAGTTTTGTGAAAGGCAGGGACAAATTAGGAAAACATCCAATAACAACTACTTTGGCGTACGTGAAGCAGTGGGACAAGCCGGGTAGCCATCAATCAAATGCACACTCGCACAAATTCGGTTTAAACCCGGGAAGACCATACGAGCCTGTGAACTTACTCCTGATGGAACTAAGTTATCTATACAGTGTCAGCAGAGAGAAAGAGAGATTAGCTGGACATCAGTCCTGCAGCACCACCGTTATCTAGCATTACAGCTGCTTAGACTTTCCTAGTCCTGAAAGAACACTGCCCTGTACATTTTAGTGTGTGTCTTGCTGTATAGTCGGGAAACTAGCTAGCTAACTCCAGGCAGCTGCGTTTGATTAACATTCCCCCAAATGACTCTGTACACCCTAGAAAGTGCACGAAATAGATCAGGTATTTACATAATGTCCAATAGGGTAATGTGCAGTGTGTGTCTCTAGTTAACACTGTGACCTAGAGATGACTGGTTTTTATGTGTCTGAAATAAAGAGATGTGGAATTGAGATGTGGAATGAAAGTTATTGCCAGTTATTCATTAATTGATTTACTGCTATGCTAAAATTTATTTGAAATGCACAATTAAAAATACTTTCATAGCAAAAAGTGATAAATGTAATTAACGCAGATTAGTTAATCACAGAGCATGTAATTTAATTAGATCAACAGCACTTGACAGCACGAGTAACAATTATTGAATAAATAAGAGATAAAAAATAAAAAGGTGATACAAGAAGGCAGACAGAGGCAGACAGACAGAAAGAAACAGGTCAATGGACAGAGAGACAGAGGGCGAGAAAGAGACAAAGCAACATAAAGAAAATGTGAGTGAAGTAGAAAGACAACAGCACCATATTCTTCTACAATTACACCATACAGTCCATCTGTTTCTCTGCATACTTTGCTAGCCCACGTTTCACACTGTTCTTTAATGGTCAGAACCATAGAGCAGGGGTTATTTGGGTGGTGGATCGTTACTGTCACCGAGGTGGTGGTGATGTCTTAATATCACATGGATGCCTCAGAGAAGACAACAGGTGAGTAGGCTGGTGATTTGGGTATGTATCTCTGGTTACCTGAAGACTAGTGATGCAATTCAGAAAGGGCATGTCATACTGCACTGATCTGCGGGCTTGGCCTTGTTCTAACACTTCTCAGTCGATCAACAGTACTTCAGATATTAGATTATTAATTACGTCTTTACTTCCAGTTTTCTAAATAACACCCTATATAGCCATAATAGCCATAGTGCCTTTAAGTCACATAAAAATGTGTGAGTTTCCGATGTCCCTGTGGGCTAGCAATGTAACCCAGGGTTCGTTAGAAATGGCATGGTCTGCTGAGCTTATTTATTTATTTTCATTCAATAAATACACATGCTTTGGCAATACACGTGTATCAGTATGTGTCTGGCCAAAAAAAAAACTTGAATTGAAATTGATTTGAGTGAAGAAGATGGGGAAGTAGTTGGGGAAAAGCAAAACCAGAGAGAGAAACAATAAGAGAGAGAGAAAGACAGAGAAAGAGAGAGAGGGAGAACATGATTTATGTATAAAACAATAAACAGACACAGCAGCTCTGAATCACATCAAGACAAAACAATAACTTCAATAACACTAAAAAACAGCAGAGTAGTCGTAGGAAAAACCATATGATAAAAGTAAAAAAATGTAATTAGACATTTTATTTTATGGCTCTGCTACTGTATACTTCTCTGTCCACCACATACACACATGCATATACATACACCCCCTTCCCACACACAAACATGCACACACACAGTATGGTTTACCTGAGCTGTCCCAGGTTGTAGTGTCGCGTTTCTCCATCAGTGGAGCGGATCACACACAGGCTAAAACACGGCTGTAGCTGCCGAACCTCCAGCAGCACCACTGCCAGATAGTGTGTGAACAGCAGAGCATCCACCAGCGACACAGCAAACTGGACTATACCCTGATAATTCTCATCCTGTTTCATAAACACACACATACACATACATTACACACATGTTCACTCCCACTATTCATAGATTAAAATATATTTTAGGCAAATTTTTCTGTCAGTGTTTTTTGGGGTATTAAACTAATCCCAACAGGTTCTTATGGCTTATACTGTGAGTTTCTCTAGAACAAAACATTTCACAGAAAGTCACTCTGAATTAATCTTAAACATTCATTTTTACAAGAATTAAAAACATGCTTAGGTTTCTGGCACTACGTAACCAACTGTTCTCTACAGGCATGGACAAAATATGCTGCATTTAAAGCCTGACTTATGTATATCAGCTTCCTTTACCAATAGCCTTTATCTATTTCTTCTACTTGTTATTATATTTTACATTTATTTTTTTGTCTTTTGGTTTAGTTCGCTGTGCATGCTAGCAAGCAAGTTTAAGCTCTGCTTTCTAGTTGTTTTTCTCTAATTCTGTAGTTTCCTAATTCTAAGTTCTAGGTATTCAGTTTTGGTGCTGTGCTCTGTTTTTTTTCTTATCCTATCTGTTTGTTTGTATTATGCTTATGGATACGTCTTGGACTACCTTGTCTGCCTCTCCTCTGACCTCTGCTGTGGGACTGTGATAATGATTTATGGGTTTGCCCTTAAGACAATAAATACTCACACTTACATCCTGCATCCAGCTTGATTTGATAAACAGATGTGTCAAAAACCAGCCATCAGCTTTGTCTCATTTATTGGCTGTGAACTTCGAAGGTCACATTTGTTTGCTGCATGCATCATAAACACAGTCTCAATTCGAAAGAGCACAAAAGGTTATTGAAATGCAGATCCAGGCCTTCCTCACAACTGTGAGGAAAACGGAGCCACTTCGAAAAGATCTGAGGAGAATTTGAATGAGTGTACTTTCATTAAATTTACACTAATGTTGTCTTCAAAATCATATGTATATATGTGCTGCATTTTATTATCTTTGTATTATCTTTCTGTCACCGTTGTTCATCTCTTCATGTATTATCTATCTATCTATCTATCTATCTATCTATCTATCTATCTATCTATCTAGGGTTCTTTATAAACTATAAACTTTTATCTGTGTATACTAAGTTACGATTTATGTATTTATGTGATTCTTACTCATCTTAGAAGGTCTCCTTTTTAACTGGCCAATAAACCTTAACTTGAATCATGAGATGTGTTATTGCCACTCTGATTAGCTGTTTTATAAAACTTTTGCATCTGAGTTTTAAATGTGTTGCAGGGTGCTTTACATGCAACTAAAAACTACAAAAAAGCCACCCCCCCCCAAAAAAAAAATCATGATGTTTAAATACTTTGAAACAAACTGCCAGCTCCTTTATAAAAGAAACCTATTTTATTGAATTCCATAAAATATATAATTATTTTAAAAAAAGTATATAATTAAAGTATTAATTTTAACACTTATCCTGCAACAACAATAGATTACCCTAAAGTTATACTCTAAAGTTGTAGTTCTGAGAATGAGGACCTGAAGCATGGGCCCAAACAGCCCCTTTAAAGTCAGCATGCATCTACACTATGACATTTTAAACAATCACAGATAATAAAGACTTCTGTAATTTGCATGATCAATGACATTATTAACATGTCCAGACACATGAACTAACTAGATAAAGAAGTCTGTTTTGATTTCAGATTATCTGTAAGGGGTTAAGTAAAATAAAACATTTCAGCATGTTCATTATTCACACCTGTGAGTCTAGGATGCGGACTCCGAAGAAGAGCCAGTAGGATAGCAGAAGCAGCAGTGTAAGGAGGGCCAGGAGGGCTTTGAAGACGGCCAGCCGGGGTAATGTGGTTCGCGGTTGACGCAGAAACACCGCCCAACCTGCCAACAGCAGGATCAGAAGCTTAAAGGCCAGAGAGAGGAAGAGGCCCTCACAGGCTGTCCCACATGCCTGCAGGCGCTCGGCCCACAGCAACTGGGGAAGCAGCAGGAAGGCCAGTGGAGTGACCAGCACCAGCACGCCCAGCAGCAGCGTGAGAGCCAGAGGCAGGAAGGCCAGCCAACTCTGTTTTAGCACAGTAACTTCAGAGTCTTTACCAAAACCAGCCAGGTCCTCCTGAGACAGGCTGTGGTCAGATGTGCCTGTGACTGCTGTGGTGGTCTCAGCCCAGTTATCATCCTGGAAAGAAAGATAGACAGAGCACAAGAGAGAGAGAGAATAGAAAAAGTGCAAGTGAGACCAATTACTTGTCCTAAGAACCTCACCTACTCTGCCTGCTCAGCCAACAGCTCACTGAGCTGCAGCATCTGCACTCTTCTTCCTCCTCCACAAGCCGCAGCAAACTAATCGGCACATAGAATAAGATCTGGTGAAGTTAATTAAATCAGCAAGTACAATAAAAAAAATGATTAGCCTTTTAACTTAACAGCCAAATTATCACCTTATCTAAACATTAATAAAGTACAAGAAGGAAAAATAATAGACTGATATAATATATAAGTGAACACAAGTGCCAGCAGTCTGTGCAGAAACATACTGTTCCAGATAGTGAAGGTGGTGTTGACACTTTTCATATCCTATCCAAGGAACCCAACTCTCAGTGGGTATTGTCGATGTTCGTCTTTAAACTTCTTTACAATTGGTTTCATATTTGTTAGCTTCTTCATTAAATGTTTCAATCACTTTTGGTGATTCTCTGTAAGGATCCTCTAAGGTGCCTCCAGCTCTAATGCACAAAGACAGCACACAGGATGAGAAAGTCGTCCTTATCAGCATTTACTAATGATAGCGCTCACGTGCATATATCTGCATAAAAATGGGGCTAGTATACTTCCTCACAGCCAATCAGAGCAATGACGTGCTAATACCACAGCACAGCGTTCACAGAAGACTGGGTGCTTGGATTACACCAAACCAAGGAAATTGATTTTTTCCCTCTTTCTCTTCAGCTATCTTACTTATTTATTAGTTTATTTGTTCACATGCTGCCATTTCAGGGCTAAAGTTTAGTCTTTCTTTCTTCTGGAAAGACAAAAGCTGCTCTTATTTTACACAAATAGCAGATGCAATACAACCATAACAATAACAATGTTCAAAAGCTTCCAGACATGAGAGAGAGAGAGAGAGAGAGAGAGAGAGAGAGAGAGAGAGAAAAAGAAAAAGACAAAGTCAAAAGTAGGTGATGGGTGAAATAATGGAGACACAGATGAAAGTGAAAATGTGGAAATATAAAAAGTTTAAGGCTGCTCACTCTGCCCTGGGCTCTACATCACTGTGTACTAAAGCAGCAAAGAAAATGAAAATTAAAAATTTATTTTGGTCTCTACGCCACAAGTGGAAAAGAGCATATTTATTTATATATTTATATATTTTAAATATATATTTATATTAGTGTTTTGCAGAGAGAGAGAGAGATAAAGAGAGAGAGAGAGAAAGAAAGAAAGAAAGAAAGAAAGAAAGAAAGAAAGAAAGAGAGAGATGCAAATGGAGGTATCCGAGGACTGAACTGCAGCAGAAGTCCTGGATAGGGGCCTATACAATAAATAGAACTACTAGTTTAACTAGGCTGACATTTTACTTAATATCTACATCTAAATATGTGGTTTGCAAAATTAGAGGACACTGCAATTAGCTCCAATACCATTTGTCAATGTAATAACTAAAATACATTTTGTACATAGTAGAAATATTGTCTAGCACTTTACTGTAGGCCAGCTTCTTAAGGCTAACAGTTACATTTGTATGATCTACTCCAGCAGCAGCAGCATGGATCTTTACAAAAAAACAGCAAGAAAGCTCATAATTTGAAGGAACTGCACAGGCTACCTTTATCTTTTAGAACAGATTTTTACTAGTTTTTAAGAAATAGCACCCTCCTACGTCAAAGAATGCCTCTCTGTATTTATGTGATCTGCAGATGCTGATCTTATACAAATGTCCTGTCTTAAAATACAGAAAATGTGAAAATGCCCTTTTCCGTCATTATGCTTCTAAACTCTGGAACTCAATTCCACCTTTTATGACACAGTCAAGTTCAGTGCACACTTTAAGAAACATTTTTAACTGTATAACTTTAATTTAGCATGTGCATTTTACCCTTGAGCTTTATCACCTGTCTGAATGAAAAGTATTTCAGAAATGAACTTGCTATAGAATTATTATTATTAATATTATTATTATGTTTAGTAGTGGCAGTAGTAGTAGTACTTTGGAGCAACATATGCTGCCTTTTAGATACCATCTTTTTCAGTAATGTCCATGCTTTTTTCAACACGACAATGCCGAATCACATTGTGTATGTGTGAGAACAGCAGTACTATTTTATCAGACATCGTGGAATACTAGACAGGCCTATCTGTCTGTCTTGTCTATTAGTCTGTCACCCATAAGCCCTGGACAAAAAGATGCCACTGACCACTGCTTGATGACACAGTTGACTGACTCTCTGCTTTCCACCCTCTATCCCTCTTCCTCACATTCTTTCCACAATCATGCACTGTGTAATACACTGTGACTAGGGGTTCACCTTTCAGCCAGGACGCTGAATATATATCAGCTGCTTTACTCAGAACATGTTTGTATATAATATTATTGTGACACATATTCAAACTGAGCTCTGTCCACTATTTTTCAATTACTCCAAGTGCCTAAATCCATCAGATTAACACTAATCTCTTGTGTGTGTATGTGTGTGCATGCAGGGATGATGAGAAAATGCATACAAATACATAATGATATAAAATAAAAAGCAAATAAGTATCTTGCTACTGAACTGATTCAAAGAGTTGATAAAACTTCATCAGACTTTGAGTTTTGCTTTAAAACTTCATCAGACTCTGGGACACATTTAATGCAAATGATCTACCCATCTATCTACAGGATGTGAACTGAAGGTGATTAATAGTTTTATTCGGGAACACCGTACAAAGGTTTTGAATCACCCATAAACTGTCTGAAAACCTTGTGCTGCTCTCTTCACAGGGAACTACAAAGGTGCCGGTAATACACTCAATGTTTTTGGTTGACGTTTTATTTTTATTAAAAAAGGTTAATTACATTAACATTAAAAAAAATTATAATACAAAACATTTGCGGTCTGAGTTTGGGACAGCCACCTTGTAATGGAATATACCCTATAAATGACTATGTATATATTTAGCTTATTACTATCTATCAATAAATGCCCTAATAAATATATCATAACATAATAAGTGTACATGTAGTTTAAACTAATCCATAAAATTTGTATATTTATAACTGACTAAAACAACCATTTTTTAACAACATTTATACATTTTAGACAACAATCAATGTAAGTGACATTTTAGTTTTTTGAATCTCTTCCTAATTTAAGTCATGTTTTATTTCCTCCCACTGGTTAGTTCTTACCCAGCTTCAACTTATCAAGATGGACATATTAAACAGCTGGACTGAAGGAGATCTTCAGTTAGGTTAGTTAACAGATGCCCACATTGGCTAGCACAGCATCCACCCAGAGAGGGCAAGGTCAATAGTGCTCTCTTTGACTCCGAGGCGCAGATGGCTGTTCTATCCACATGCCCAACACATAAAACAAATTTACTCTAATGTGTGAGTGAGGATTAAACTAAGATCGTGCAACAATAACCCAATAACCCAACAATGCCCCCCCACTACACTCACACACAAAGGGGGCCAAATCATTGTCCTTTTTATAGGTAAATGATTTATGGCTCCTCTGGACATGAGGCAAATTTCATAATACATTTGACATACCACTCATACTCACTATGTGTGAGAAAAAGAGAAAGAGAGAGAGTATGTGTGTCATGTGTATGAGGCTTAAACACCTGCCAGCTCACCTTTATAGGTGTCAAGTGAGTTGCATGTAGTTTAGTAGTACTACTGCCCAGTGGAACAACAGGGAATAAACCTCTCTCACTCTCTCACACACACACTCCTTCTCTTTCTCTCTCTCTGTCTCTCTCTCTCTCACACTATTATAATAAGTATAAAAGAAAAGGGTCTTGCTGGGAGCACTGAGCAGATGTGCTGCAAAGCCTTCTGGGATGTGTAGTTCTAGACTTAAGAACAGCATGTGTTCACTTTCTCTCTAGAGAGGCTGTGTTTAAAATATAATTTTGACACATATCTCTCTCACTCTCTCTCTTTCTCTCTCTCTCACACACACACACACACACACACACACACACACACACACACACACACACACACACACACACACACACACACACAGACACACACACAAACACACACACAGCTTACTGTGACAGCATAAGCACATGGCTACACTTGAATAATTGAATTGAATTTATGATGCATGAGACTGCGGTGTAAATATTTACTCATGCACCCAGGAGCTTCTGCAACAGCAACTGAACAATCCCTCCAACACAACTTCAACCAAAACTCTGCACTATGTCTTTCACACTTTAAAGGCCAAATGAGGAGCAACGAGGAAAAGTGAGTTTTAGGCCAGTTCTGTTCTGAACAAAGCAGTCTACTATTATTTCTAAACTTAAAAAATCATTTAAGGCATTAATTACATGCTTATCAACCATAACCTCTCAACTGTGCATTTTTAGGGTTAAATCTCAGTGTGTGTACGTGGGCGTGACACAACCAGTTACAGAACCATTACAGAACAACAATCTGATCTCAGCATATTTGTATAAAGTTCGTTTAGAATGGGAAAGCAAATGGAAAAGCATTTTGCATGACATGCACAATTTTTGTAACCGCTTCCTGTGTTCCAGCGCTAACACACAGAAAGTACCACTTTCATATAATGATTCATTTTACTATGGCCAATGTGGACATGCATGGATCATCTGGCAGGGGGTTTTC
Source organism: Megaleporinus macrocephalus (assembly GCA_021613375.1). NCBI lineage: Eukaryota > Metazoa > Chordata > Actinopteri > Characiformes > Anostomidae > Megaleporinus > Megaleporinus macrocephalus. The sequence continues at coordinate 33,868,241 of CM038709.1, read as the reverse complement.
ACACATGGCTTGGTACAGGCCATGTCAAGTATCGAGTTTCTGGGGTGACAGTCGGTGTTGATTTTTACCTTTAGTTTAATCTTGTTAAAAGCTTTAGGCGTTTTATGATACAGAAGTAAACCCCTACTACATTACTACATTACTTTCAGTATTAAAACTTGGCAACAGCCCTGTGCAGTTATTTGCTGACATACAAGACAAGACTATTATCTCTTTCAATACGGAGAGACCCCAACCATAAACCAAATGAATGTCTTAAAAAAACAGATGTGAGGTCACTGGAAAAAAAAAACAACATAAAAAAGCAGTATAAACAGCTTTAAGTATATATATTTTTAGCTTGTTCTGGCTACTGCACATCTCCACATAAAGGGGGACTATTCCCACTTTACTAAAATGTGGGCCCCGTTAACAGACACCATGTTGAGTATTACATGTTTTCTCGTTCATTATTTTAACCAGTATACTGTCTACTCATTATAATGCAAGTTCTCTTTAATGTTCCGATAACAACCTGGATTAACCTTAACTGTGAGTGACAGTTTAACAGAAGGTGAGCAATTACTGTGGCCCAATCATTCAGGAGGTTCCTGTTAGCATGTCCAAAGCTGTGTATCTGCTTTATTTGTGTTAAACCAGTCAAATGAATGCCTTAGGATGACTTCCAACAGGTATATTATGAAATATGTACTGCAAAGCTATTATGCAGCACTCAGGAACACACATGCACATCAGAAATTCTTTTAAGGTGTTTGTCATATGCACTGGGTTCCAATCATTTATACCAATACTGTGACTGTGAAATTTTATTTATATTAATACAATTTTTATCAAAAAAGAATGCTAAATGAAATGTATATATAAGTAGGAATGTCTTGTTAGGATTAGCTTGGTGATGCCATGTCACTTCAATCAATTATCTCACTCTACTTCAATAAATTGAATCGTTGAGCTCTCCACCAGTGTGCAATGTCCACATTACCTATTTTACCCATATTTTCTCCACTAAGGCAGCCATTCATGGTAGTAGTAATTAATATACAAAGTCAACACCCAGACAATGACACATCATACACATCATACATCATTTTTGTGTTCCTCATGACTTTTAAGACACGGAAAATGAAGGTAAGGCAGGACTTCAATGTAATTTAAAATCCTAAGACCTACTCATTAAATTGCTTACATATAATAATAATAAACTGTATAACAGGACTAACTGAAGGTCACCCATATAAGAGCATGCTGTGTAAAAAGGCCAATGTCACAGAAAGATTACTTTCAGTCTGAATCATTATATTGGCACAAAGTACAAAGAAAACATGGAGAACAGGCTTAGCTGCACCCCATAATCTTCTTATTCGGGGCATGAACAAAGAATATAGAGGACAGAATTGAAGCCATCCCTCATGCATGTATAGTAAGTGGAAACAAGTACTCATGTATTCATGTATTTATACTCATAAATAAAGCTATGTGTAAAAAAAATTAAACTGATAGAAAAAACATTTTCAGACAACACAAAATAATGCCATTAGAGACATATGGCAAAGCCACTGCTAGCAATACCTGCTTCGTCTCTAATTCCGCTACACCTTTTCACTTTCACTTTCTTCTTCAGAAACCAGTCCTGAGTTATTTTGGCTATGTTTGTGATAATGCTGGCCGTGTCAATCGTCTCAGCTAGATTTTATTTTATATAGGTCTGTTTTAGTTATTTATAAAATTATTTTTAAAGAAGGTTTTGTAAATCTTTTGGTGGTTGATTGTTCTGCGTCGGTCAAACTGCCGCTACCTCTCAGTGTAGCCGTTTCTTGGCCATGCTACAGAACTTAAGTTATCAAAAGCAAATATACTGCTCCACTGTGGTCTTTTTTCGACTATTACACTGCAAGAACACACAATAACACACATGGAATTAGACTTTTTTAATTGCTGGTGTGCTCTCGACCCCTCTGTAGCTGTCAGCAACAGGAGTGTGTGGTTACAAAAAGGGATCAAACAGATCATCTTCCAGCCCAGAGGCATCCTATATACTTAGCCCTGAGGAGTGATCTGAGTGGAGAGTACTAGGTTTGAGACACACACACACATACACACATGCACACACACACACATACACACACACGCACACGCACACACACACACACACACCCACACACACACACACACACACACACACACACACACACACACACTACATGTAAGAGTAAAGGAAAAGCAGTCTAGTTTACACCCTCATCCTGTGTATCAGTCAGTCATCTGCCTGATCCAGCTGTGGGGTGGGAAACAGAATAATCAGTATAAGCTCTTTTAAGCACTAAAATATAACACACTAAAGACATGGTTTGTGTTAATCTCAGAATGTGTTGTATATTTATCCCAAATATATTGTAGTACTTCTATATAAGCTGCTATGTCTACTGCCATTGTTAGAGTCGCTCAACTGCATGTCTTTTTTTGGTTAATTCCACCCCTGAATGATGGGGGGAACAAGTGACTATCTACCCAGAAAGAAAAAGAGAATCCAAGTATGCCAATTATGCTCATTTGGACTTCCAGCTAAGGATGGCTGTGGCATCCCCGGGAACTGACCTGATGCCCAGACAGTTTGCCACTCATGATGCATTAACAACATGCCTTCTTAATGCAAATTTATGGCTGGCGTTAAAAAGTGGAGGACGATCAAAGCAAAACCTGCTGTTGCAAGCTGCACATTTTTTGCAATACTTACTCAAATGCATTATTTTATAAGTTACCATGCACAGGCCTAAAAAACACTTTCCTACATAATCTGTGGGCGGAATGTATGTAATGTATGCATCAGAGAAAGGTACCTCCATCTGTTTATATATATATATATATATATATATATATATATATATATATATATATATATATATATATATATATATATATATATATATATGTTAACTTTAAAGTTAGGTTGAGGGTTAGGATTAGTTTTTAAGTTAAGGTTAAGGTTAGGCAGGGGGTTAGCTTTTGGGTAAGGACAGGTTTTGCTTAATAGAAGAAATATATTAAAACTAGTTAGTTAAACATTACAATAATACATTTACTTAGTGTAATATTGTATCAACAATACATCTTCAAAATATTTACTTGAATACTTAGATACTTCACTACTGCTACTTAACTGATATGTTGATGTATTAATACACCTATAAAGAACCTCTCAAAATCAAGTGTTATCAAAAATAATTACAATCCATCATGTTCATTAAAATGATTTAGATTTAATATGTCTTGTATAGCACAACATATTATTAATACAAGTCTCTGGAATTAATGTTTCACACATCTTTTGGAACTATATTAACACAAGCCCAATCTAACATGCAATCACAATGTTTTAAAATGGTAGACGTTTCTCAATATTTTGTTATGCTTATTTTACTAAATACAAATACATTCATTTCTGGACGTATAAATATGCTGAACAAAATCCATGCTGTTCGAAAGCATTCCTCCCTCCGTCTACAGTTTCCTCATTGTAGATCAAATTTCACACACAGTCACACTGGATGATAATAAAGGACATCTCAGCCAACATAGCTGCATTACATGCTGAAGAATAGATCTCCAAGCAAACATGACAACCAGTCAGGGATTAGCATTAGCCTGCTAGCACTGCCAGGGGCTTTTCTTTTTATGCACCCAACATGTAAATGAGACACAGAAACTGAGTCTTCTGGTAACCTTGAAGATAAATCTAAGGATCAACATGACTATAAAAATCATGGCATATCCAGGAAACTTTAGCTAAATTAGTTTGTAAAAAATCCCACGATTTAGCAGTTCACAACAAACTCTTCTTAGGTTTTAGGAACTGAATCGTGGGTTGGGACCCTTGTTTTTTTGAATAATATGAAAGCATGTGGTTTTTCATTCAGGGCAGATTTTGCAGTACAAGGACTAACAAACCAAGAAAACAATAAAAATGGTTAAAATGTCCTTGTGTGTGAGGTCAATAAAAAAATGATTGAAACTAAATTGATTAAAAATATCATAGTGTGGCTAACTATTTCTGGAAATATGTAATTTAGGGTAGTTTGGAGAACATTCAAGTACTAGTCCAGAAAACAACATTTAAGGCCTGTAAAATGCTGTTTGGGCCAGTTATTTTAGCCTTGGTTAACAGTCTTCTCTAACTGAAGTGGAGAATGTTGTTATGATCTATCTTGATTTGGATGATTGTGCATGAGTACAAACGATTTATCAAACAATTCCAAAACATCCTCATGAAGAGATTATAAATATATATAAATATAAATATAAGTGTACAACATACATAAACAGGACAACATATCAAAATAACTTATAATTGTGATTATGAGTCACATGCTACAGATAGAGCAGACAGAAGTAAAGTTGCTGAATGCTGTAATATTCTTTTAATGCATATAGTAAACATACTGCAGTGTAGCCTAAGGGCTTACTACATGTATTATAGACTTTTTTTCTGCACTGACCAATGTAATATAACGCAAACTGTGCACATGCACTAATGAAATCTGAGAGACATGAGGAACTGTAAAAACTGTGTGGCATCTACCACTGAGAAAAAGCCAAGTAGGTCACAAAGACTGAGGTTTGGTATGAGGCCTAGGGCAGCAGCTCTCTCTCTCTGTATCTATCGCCATGACATGTCATTCCCATTTCTACTGCCATTGTAACATATCCGTCTTCCTCTCCTCGCCCACTTTATTTACTTTATAACTATTATTTCTTAATAAAGTCATTCAAAGAAAGTACAATTCCCAATATTTTAACTATGACTATGTAGGCTATGGTTTTTGTACAGTGTGTTTCTCCACACATGCAACTTTCAGAGTCACTCTCATTTGTTTTGAATAATGGATTTGCTATCCACATAAATTATGCACATTTAATTTTCTATTTTGGACGGGGTGGGGAAAAAGATCTAGTGTAGTTACTTTTAGGAGTTTGTTTTGCTTTTTAGTTTTTAGGTATTCTATTTTAGCCTTTGCTTTGCTTGCTTCTTCTTGACTGTTATTTTTTTCAAACATGGACACTAATAAATTTCCTCAGCTCACACTTCCTCACACATTCTGATTCTTTGACTCCTCCTCCTCTACAAACGTTACAGTCTTATGTTAAAACTGGACTGAAGATGCTCACCCTGTCTGCAGAACATTCAGAAAGTAAGTCACTGCAAAAGGGGCGCCCAGATCTTATGGGTCTACTTTGTGATCGTAACCTACTACTTTGAAAGAAATGTTCTACTGTAGCACACTTTTATAGACAGCTCTGTATATAAACCTCTAGGTAAGATGATTTGACAGCATGAATTTTACTATCAAAAAACAATTCCAGAAACTACAAAGTTGTCTTCTTTTTCACCATCTTCTTGTTACAAATTTTCCACACCACCTTAAATGCTGCAGCAGTTATTTTACCGCCTATAGGCACCAGAACACAACTACTGCACAATTAAAGGTGGTACTGGAATAGGTAGTTGGAACCTATAATCGTGACACATTCTGTGTGACCCAGAACTGATATCACTACATTTTATTAATCTGGCCCAATATCTTTTGTTTGTAAATAAGCTACTTTTATAGACAGTTTAGTGTCCTGAAAAAATCTTTGGCAGATGTACCAAGAGTATACACACTATAAAAGCCTGTATTCTAGGACTGCTGTCAGGCAGGACTGCTGCAGACTGATGGTGACTACAGAAATAACCAAAAGATATGTGCTAGAAGTTACCATAATGCTCCGATTGACAAATCATCATTTATACAATTCATTTATAGTTCACAACTACACACACACATATTTAAACACCAGGATCTTTAAACACCCATGTACTTTAAAGAACATTATTTATTTACTTTTAAATTTAAGTTTAGTTTTATGACATACATTGTATTATATAGTGTACCACATAGTGTTGTTTTTCTTTTTACCTTTCTTTATCTTTCCAACTCTCACTTTCTCTTTCCCTCTCTCTCTCTTTCTCTATCTCTCACTGCCCAGCCTCTCTTTTGCCTGCTTAAAATCTTAGCAGGCCTCAGCTTCAATCTGCTCTGACTCTACAGCTAAGTGGATTTTGCTCTATTTTACAGCACATGCAAAACCCACACTACTCTACACAAATCCCAAAATACACATATGTGCAGACAGGCTGGTGTGCAGATATTATTGGCGTGGAGGGGCCCAAGGGGAAAAAACTTTACCTTTAAATATTATAATCAATTAATTATATATGTAACTGTATATGTTAACAGTTTTCCCAAAGGCAGCCGAAAGCACTGATGTCAGTACCTATACTGGGATCTGAACCCCAGTTGTCAGCATACAAAGTTGTAGTATTACTCACTACACTACAAAATCACTAAATAGTCTATATTTAGATCAGCCATAACATAAAAAAACATCTCCTTGTATCTACACTAACTTTATCAACTCCATTACCATGTAAGAGCTTTCTTTTTCTCTGTATACTTTGTTAAAAGTCATGTAAATAGCTGCTGTATGGTTATTGGAGCTGATAAAATGGACAATGAAGGTAGAAACAAGGAGGTGGTTTTTATGCAATGGGTGACTGGTGTATCGAGAGGTTGGAAAACATGGAAAAATGATTTGAGGGCTGTTTAAAAGTGGTCATCGGGTGAAACATTTAGGAAGGGGACCCTTTAATAAGACACCTTTTCAACAGCAGTGTTTTCTTCCTACTCACGCTCGTTCTCACAAACAAACCTGGACGTGTGTATATAGCTCAGTAACGACAGAGTGCAGGTGTACTATAGCCGAGTGTGTATCATGTACTGACCTGTGGCTCTGTGGTGGGTGGGGTGTGCTCTGCTCCTGCTGAGGGTGCGGACGCGGTGCTGATGGTGACGTTTTTGTCGGAGCGGTTGCTGCCGTCACGGCTGCGTGGTTTGTGTCGCTCCCTACTGCGCTCGCTGCACGACATAGACACACACAGAGACGGAGGAGAAGGAAACGCCGCCGCCATCACACACACACAAACACACACACAGTTAACAGTCAGTCAGAGCTGCCAGTCCTCCTCCTTCCACCTCCTTTTCTTTGTCCTCTTGGAGCACATTTTTTCTCTTGATCTCTGACTCTCTTTCTCTCTCTCTCGTCTGCACTGAAGCAGCTGGTGTAAACTGGGTTAGGTTCAGTCAGCTGTGACGGCCCTAATCCTTACAGGGCTTATTTACCCTCTCTCTCTCTCTCTCTCTCTCTCTCTCACACACACACTCCTTCTGTTCTACTCTATCGCAATCTCTTACTTAATTTCTCTCTCTCTGTTGCTGCTGCTTTCGGCCTTTCTTTCTGTCTTTCTTTTTCTTCATCTGTCAGTCTATCTCCAATTATTTTTGAGAGTATTTTTGAAAGTATTTTTGTACTCCTCCTCTTGTACTGTGCCACTGGCTTTCTCTCTCTCTCTCTCTCTCTCTCTCTTTATATATATATATATTTATATATTTATATATATATATATATATATATATATATATATATATATATATAAAGAGAGATAGGGAGAGAGAGAGAGAGAGAGAGAGACAAACACAAATTTAGAAAGACTATCAAATGTGAAATGTTCTTTGTAAGTAATTCTTTTTACCAATCTCAATGATTTTCAGGAATTCTGTCAGGAGGTGCATCTCTGTTTCTGTTTTATTTGGTTTGTGCTGCTGGATGTTTCTTTTTTCCTGAGGCATCCAGGATCTCCTTTGCCTGCTGCTCGTTGTATAGCCAAACTGTGCTGAGACAGTAGCTCTCTCAGTCTCTCTCTGCCTCATAATTAAGCACATCCACACACACAAACATTTGTCCTTTTGTATTTTTGAGGTCCTTCATAGGTTTCCATTGATCTTTGTATTGTAAGCTAAATAACACTATACCTACACTAAAACCTGATCATAACCTTAACCTAGGTATCTATTTTTTACACACACACACACACACACACACACACACACACACACACACACACACACACGTGTCTGTGGTATCAGAGGGCAGCAGACTGAAAGCGAGTCCCCTGATGTCTGGCTGAGGGTAATTCTCTGGATCACTGCCTTCCTTTCAGTATAACATACAGATTAAACTCGTTTAACAACAGCCATTTTTCAAAGCACAGTAATCCATCAGGAATGCAGGACTGCATGCAAAGATTTCAGCTGTGTTTTCCAAAAATATGATCCACGGATGCTTAAAGTGTGGAAAAAAGGGTTCTTGAAATCTAACACAGACACTGAAAAGAAGAAAAAGACAGCAAATGTTCTGTAACCCACTTCGGCTTGCTAAGTTTTCAGTAAATGGAGCAGTGTGTGTCCTGTGGCACTGTTTTTAGTGAAGCTGTTAAAATGAGCACACTGGCACAAACTTTTCTTCTGTGGTTTAAACAGCTCTGTGTGGTTTAGCAGAGCAATGTGCTGCTCTAAGAGTCTCCAAACACACATGCAGACACAAGGAGTGATGCATTTAACTAATGCTGGGTGGGACTGGCAAAATTCAACATCACAGACATCCAAATGCTTTTTTATATTTACTTTAACAAAGTTAATGAAGTCATGCTTCCTGAAAACTTGTCCCCTAAACCAAAAAAAACCTTCACAAAGCTTGTTTTATTAGGCTGTTTGTTCTGTTTTCTTCTATTAAAATGACACAAAAGAGAATTTTACACAGCATTGTAACCAGACAATTCCAGAAGTGGAATTTAATTGGATTTTACGAGTGAACAGCACTTGTACTGGTAGTAATATCATCTGATGTTCTGTGTTTTGGAGTGAAATTTGATCCAAATACGTTGATCAGTGAATTCCTAATAATTTCACTTAATCACATCATTTCATATGGACCATTCTAAAAAATTATCAACAAACAAAAACAAAACAAAAAATGACTAAATTATTAATAAAACATCTAAGTTATTAGTTGGATGTTTATAATTCTTGGATGTTTTTAAGAATTATGTTATGCACTATTTTAACCCAAGACATTGTGAGCTAAATATATACAGAATCTTTATATATAGGGTACTTTCTTTCATGAGGTGTCGGTCACAAACCCTAACTCCTCCATTTCAACACTAACAATATTTTAATGTTGTTATTTAAAAGATATTTGTGATTTAAGTAAAGTTTTGAATTTAACATAAGTTTAATGTTTAAATAAAAAGAAACAACTTCATTAAGGTAAAAAATGCCCAGATGCAGATGTACACATACTTTAACACTATGTTTGGTCTTTGTTTTGAAACATGCTGCTTTGTCTGTTACGGTGAATATTTTGATGAGCTAGGCTCTTACTGGCTTGTTTAGAAGCAAACATGTCTAAACAGACACAAAGAGAAAATAAAATAAACCTTAATATCAACACAAAGTAATTAGGGTTGTTACTCGCAATGAAATTTAAGATGATCCGCTTTTTGCTGCCGTTTTTATCTCTTTCCTTCTCAAAGCCTTAATCTTGTCTAAGATTTAAGAAACTGTCTGTGGTGAAATACTAATGTGCAGAGCAAACTAACATCTTGGAAATAAAGTTGTCCATAATATTCTTAAAGATCTGGGAGCTGAAGCTGACTTCCTGTTCACCAGCTTGTTTTGAAAATTTTGTAAATGATGAAAAAAAGGCTAAAAAAGTAAGTACAGCATGGCGTCGCAGACGAAGAGCCCGGATGTTCACTCAAATCTGAATGATTTTAGTTTAAAGCCCAAGATATTGTCATCAGTTACTCCCAGAAAGACTGGAGGTTATTTAACTAAAATCACACTACTTAAACATTATTACTCAATGGCATAGTTAATTACACAATAACATAATGAATGCATATGTATAACACACACACACACATATATATATATATATATATATATATATATATATATATATATATATATATATATATATATATATATATATATATATATATAATAATAAAACCTGTACGAGAATGTTTATTTTAAGCGCAGTGCATTTTACTACCGAGACTACTTGCATCTTTCATCTTCATTTTGGTTCATTTGCAAAAGCTGTCAAGTCATTAGACATCAGCATCTGCTGACAGATCTTCAATTTCTTTTTAATTACTATGTCAATTATAATTTAACTATCTTTCAAGCCCTCCCTCTGTGAGATATTTGCTGCTGGTCTGAGCCTAATGTGAAGAAGCATAAGCAAAGCCTGGTTTCAGCTTTTTGATTCACAAATCAAACCTACATGCAGACCTACAACTATGCATTAGATTTAATTTTAGGGTTTTATAAAGTGTAAGCATATTAATGATTTTAATTTCTGTCCTTGAGGGCCACATGCCAGTGCAGATTTCTGATCTAATACACATGAGAGTACGTAATTAGTAGATTAGTAATCAATTTTCTTCAGAACACTAATTTACCTCTGCTGTGTTGTCTAGACATTGATGTGTGGTCGATGAACAGAACAGCACATTATGATATTTTGTATCTCGACTGGTATGTAGGAGGTTATAAAAAGGAATGTGTTTATTAAATATGTCCATTGTTTGAATACTCTATAAGAAAAAGAAAAGATTAAAAAAAAGAATAACAACAACTAATATTATTATTGTAATAGCAGTAGTAGTAATAGGAGTAGTACGATGTTAGCCTATAATAATTTAATATTTTAACTTGCTTTTTAGTACTCTTCTCTAAATTATAATGTAATGAGCAAAAACACCACTGACAAATAACTAATTTGATAGCAAGTAGCATCAAATCTGTGTGATAATGTCTAACTTGGCAACCCCCTGGAGACGGCTAACATTGTTTGAATGTGTTAATAACAATTCTATATGCTAAAGGTTTTTAAGCAAATGCTAAACTTCACTGTGTGCAGTCTGAATCCATTCCCTGTCCCTCTCTAACTGACCTTCTCTTATTTTCTCTCAATACTTACAAATGTGCTTATTAGCTATACAAATTAGCTATCAAGCCGGAACAGCAGGAAGCCTATATTTATTATTATTGTTATTTAAATGGTTTCACTGTTTTCAATATCACAATTACAGAGTTTAACTTCATGTAAATAATAGTACTCTTCCTAGATATCACATTTTTGGTATGCTTTTTTTTGCTTTATTGACAAAAAGCACTCAAGATTTTACAAGTCTTGACAAAATATCTGATCAGTAGATGAAATTCACCTGAGAATCATATGATCACATGCTTCAGAGGAAGAGATAAAACTTAAAAAAAATATTACAAAGGCTTTGACATGATCAGGGTAGAATTTTTTCTGTAATTTAATCAATGTCAAAATAAGAAATATTAAATATATATCCTGCGTTAAGATACTTTCTCTTGCACAAGAATGAAAAAAGAAAAGCAAAACACATAATATTTCCTGAGGAAGAAAAGGACAGAAAAACAGAAACGGAGGAAGGGCTTATAACGGCAAATTTATTATTACAGTGCTCAACCCATAGAAGCCTTGAGTTATTGTTACTGCCTCACCTAACATTTGATTTACATCACTGTTTATAGGTAATTACATAATAATGTGTTTACCTTCATTTAAATTGCACTCTATGGCAACAAGTTTCAGTCTGCATGTGTGTCTGTTTTGATATTTAAAATTAATAAGGCAAACAATAAGGCAAATTGTAAAGGACTTTCTCTCCACAAGACAAGACTGCACAGCAATAATCTTTCTTTAAATCCATAATGAAACATATTCTCTTCTATACAGGAACATAAACATGGCATCAGTTGAAAGTTCAGAGTCTACACCTTCTTCAGAATGTCTCTGCTTGTTTTAAAGAGCTCATTGTGGTGGGTTTAAAAGGGTTAAACTGCTGCTGTGCCTAAATTCCACAGCTCTACTGGGACTTTTTGGTGGAGTGGCGACAGGAAAGCCAGCAACAATAGAGGGCAAAATATAGCTCCCTGCCTGCAGTGGGTCAGGTAGAGTCAGGAGGGTGGGTCAACACCAGCAATGCAGATAGAGAGTGAAAGAAAAAAAGAAAGAGAGAGACAGAGAGTGTGTCTGTGTGAAAGAATTAAATTACTATGGTTAAATAAGAGCCCCAGATGAGTAAAGACACACATTACACTATACACTTACACTACACACACAAAGACACACACTTACTTTCAAACAACGTCAGTGGCCATATATACATATATCTATATAATATCTTAAATATTATATATCTGTAACTAAGTTAATATGTACATACAGTTAGTAATTTATTTCTAATTAAAACAGCAATCCCTAACACACTCAGTGCGGACGAGGTCTGGACTGTGGGCTGGTCCGTTCATTGTTCTGAGAAACCCAGCAGCTTCCTTGTTTAAAGTGCAGATTTTCTGCTTTTCTGATTTTTCTCAGTAACAGCATCTTGACAGCTACATTTTAGACAATGTCTGTGTAATCGAGAGAGCTGGTAAAATTCCCAGTCCCCCTCCCAGCACCAAATAACCTCCTCCCCACCCAGTACATTATTTAGCACAAGATCCATATCTGCAGAAACGTACTCATGGAGAACGCATTTGGATGGAGCACAAATTTGCAAATTTTCTGTCCCACGCAGCAATCAGATTACAGTCCAACTAACTGGAGACGCTTAGAGTACCAAGCGTGAATGCATGCAGCTTATCAGGATACAATCCAGATATTTGTCACAAGAAGTTACCAGGTGTAAACGGGGTTTAAGAATTCACTAAGTTTATTGAACTAATGAGTTAACTCTGTGGTATGCACACAATGGGCATTTACACACAACATCTAACCCTAGACCTACAAATTTCTCACCGATCACAGAATGGTTCTACATGTATTTAACAGCGTCAGACTCATGTTGTACATTTTGCTGTGCAAATGCTGAAGAAGAGCTTATTTAAAACAAGTGAGTTTGTTTACCCACTAAAGTCTTCCAGCCTGTGATTGGGCCGTCACTTCAAACCTATACTTTCTGAAAACAGTTTAACTCAATTTATTGTTTAATAATGTTGATTAATTACATTACTAGCGTTTCCTCTGATGTGTGAGCAAGGGGCGAGTGTGGCGCAGGGAAACCGAAAACCCAGAGCCGAGCTGGAGTGATTACAGAAAACTTTTTTGAGCAAGAAGTAGAAATGTCTGACGCTCCCGACCATTCACATGCTCTGACACAGACATTTACAGAGGACAGACACACATACATAAGTAAAACATATTGAGGAACACGTATACACAGAGCAGGAGACAATCAGACACAGATCATTTGAGTCACAGTACAAGGTTACATGGCCATACGCTCTTATTTGAGATTTTTTCAAACTTTCAAATGAGATATTAATATCCACATCATATAACCAGCTCCAAACCACGTTACATGCAGCCTTGGCATGTTCAGACCCTCAATATCCAGATGAAACATTTTTCATTAATTACTAGAATAAACTCCCTAAAATTCCTCTCCCCTTAATAGATCTCCATTTACAGTCAAGCTCATTAATTATGTGCATAAAATCATTCCTCATTAAATGCTTAGTGTCCTAATTAGATTTAACTGGAATTAATAGTTGAAATTAAAAGTCTTTATAAATTAATTAAGCTCATTTTCTTCTCGGGTAAGTACATTGTGAAGTGTGAATGAAAGATTTCTATGTAAACGTAAAAAGCGGCTTGAACACACTGCTGTCTCTACAAAAAAGCAGAACGTCAAAGCTGTGAGCATGTGTAGCTTTTTCAACACATTTTACCTGTGTCTGTTTGACCCTCGTGAGTGGTGGGAGTGGCCTGAGTGGACAGAGTCTGTGTCCATTATGATGCTCTATGTGCCCAATGGTAGGTGAATAGCTCTGAGGGGTGCAGCCAGAGAGGAGCTGTTGATCACGTAACGACGAGTGATGTCAGTCTGTTATCAGATATCAACCTGAAAAAGAGAGAGGAAGAAAGAAATAGAGAATAAATATACAGCACGTATTACGGAAGTGCATTCAGACTAATTTTGATGTTTAAGTAGCTAAAAGTGAACAAATGTTTGGTTATAATGTTGATGCTTAACGTAGAAATGAGAGTAAAACAAGTTTGATGATGATGTTGACGATGATGTTGATTATTATTATTGTAGCAATACAAATAATTGAGTGTCTTCTGTTTAAAGGTTTTGCTGATATTTAATAATTACAATAAGAAAAGCTTATTACTAATTAAAATAAGTAGGGGCATCAGACTGTGTTGTGGTGGACCTGACTAACCAGGGCCCTAACTGAAATGGGGCCCTTCAAGAGCACCACATATAAATTGATTTTGGAATCTAATTTTGATTCTCTGTTAATATACAAATAAACACACAGTCAAGACCACCGGCATATATCCAGAGCAACTGCTGCGTGCAGCATGGATAGCAGCTAGATAGAAACACTACGATCAATGTGGTCCCACAAGTGCTTGGGTTCAAGTCTGGGGAATTAGGGGGTCGAGGGAAGTACTTGAAAGTCTTGGCCATGGTCTTCTAACCAATGTCTGCCATTTCTAGCTGTATGATGTGTTGCTCTGTCTTGCTGAAATATCCCATCCACCCCAGAATTTATGGGTGTGATCTGCAAGGATGGATTCCTGTTCAAATCAGTCGAGAGTGCCTTCAACATGGATGAGTGGGCCCAGAGAATGCCACGAAAAGCCCAGACCATAACACTGCCACTGCCGACGTTGAAAGTAGGAACAGCTCTTAGGACAGCTAGAAAAACCATTGGGCTCTCTTCCCTCCATCATGGGCATATACACCGCACACTGCATCTACAAAGCCATTAGCATTATAGATGACACGACACATCTCACACAAATTGTTCTCTCTTCTGCTGTCTGGAAGAAGGTACTATGGCATTTGGGTCTAGCTCCCAAAGACTAAACAGACATATACCTTCAGACACACAGACAATTACACTTGCTCTCTGTGTTTTGCAGGAGGGATAATAATCTGGAGCTGTTTTTCAGAGTTTGGCCCCTTACAATAAAGACTGATGTTAATACTACAGCATACAAAGACATTTTAGACTTTATATACTTTCAAGATTGTGGCAACAGTTCTCCCTCTCTTGTTTCAGCATGACTGTGTCCCTGTGCACAGAGCAAGGTTCATAAAGACATGGTTTGCTGAGTGTGGTGTGGAGGACCTCCGGTGGCCTACAGTGAGCCCTGACCTCAACCACACTGAACACCCTCAGGATGTACTGGAATGCTGGAATGTCCAACATCTGTTCTCCAAAATCCTCTTTTGCCTGACTGGGCACAAGTTCCCACAAATGTTGTGGAAAGCCTTCCTTGAAGAATGGAGGTTGCTCTAGCGACAAAGACAGGCTCGACTCCCATGATTTTGGAATTGGATGTCCAACAAGCTGATATAGGTGCGATGGTGAGGTGGCCTTACACATTTGACCAGCAGCAGTTTTCTCTATAATTATTTGGGTTTAATTGTTGTCTGACATACCATTTGGAATTGTGTAAATTGATATGCAGTTTATTTTCATGCTAGATTCTGGAATTTAGCATAGCATTTTTCTAACACTGAATTGAGAAGCAAATTAAAAACATGTGTAAACTCTCGGGATCACTGGATTTAAACTGGACTGTTTATGGTTTGGCCCAAACTGAGCTTGTTAATGCTTGTTAATAACAATACAAATATGTAAGCACAAACGATTATATCATAACTTAAAAGACAAGCTACTAATTTTTGTAATTACTGATGGTAGTATTGTGGCTTTTGCCTGCCTTCTGATTTTGGGTTATAAATCATCATGAATAATGTCGTTTTCTCTCACCCACCCCCGTGCACTGCTCCAGATTTGATCAACTTTGAACAAAGCCACCTTGAGCATGGCACTGGAAGTAGTGAAAACTGTGTTCTCTGGAGTGATGGAGCTCCATCCAATGTCTCTGTGATGATCTAGAGATATGCAGAACTAATCATCCAGCATCAATAGCTGACCTCACAAATGCTCAATCAATCAAATCTAGTGTAAAGCCTTCAGAGGATGTTACTAAAGCAAAGAGAGGAATGCTAACTAGCCACTTTCAGAACAAATCTTGGACGAGCAGCTGCCAACAAACTTTTGGGCATATTGTCCAAAACTCTCAGTAAGCTATAATAGGCTTTCACAAAGATCAGTAATATTGTAAAGCACATGAACGCAGGAAGGTGTGCGTTGGTCAAAGTTTGTGGACTGGGTCCCATAAGAAAAGAAAACTGGGTCCTGAAAAGACAGCAAAATGACACAAAAAAAACCATGTTGACAAATTCTGGAATAAATAAGACTGATGAAAGATCATACGACAGCTGCATGGATAAGGGGATGAGAATTTAGGCCACAGTGATTTATGAAGATGCTCTAGTCTCACCTGACATCACACAGGAAACAAATATACATTCACGAATATGCATAAAGTGCTAGATACAAGACCACCCCACAGAAAAGTCTGTCTTTCCACAAAGCCAGACACAGCTCACATGAAACTCACATGAGCTAAAGATAATGATGTTATGTTAATAATATGGTAATAAGATTAATAACACTATACACATATACTCACTACCACATGTGCATTTATTTTTTATGACTGTGAAACTCTAATACTCTGCACTCATTTTTGTTTTTTTATTGCCCTCCACTAAAACCAGTTAAACATGATTAATTATGCTCTCTCGCTGTAATGTGTCAGTCAATTGGTCTAATGACACAAATAATATGTACAAAATGAGCATTTTGTAAAACATTGTAACAACATTTATTGTGATAATAATAAATGCCATAATGCCCACCCTTACATGTCAGTAAATGTTCCATCATATTCTGTGGATAAGGTTTTTTTCTTAAGTATAGTAATTCTTAAATATGGCTTATGTGGCCTAAATTAAGACAATATGTACAGTCTTACCTGGAGTATAAGACAAAGATTTGATGTTCTTACTTGTAAGCAACTAAAAGTATTGGAACATTTCTGTTATGAAAGTAATGTGTAATTCGAGTAGTCACTCCATTCTCTGTAAATTATGCAAGTACATTACAGATATGAAATAAATTAAAGACATATATAATCTAAAAATTCTACATTTATGGGTAAATCTCTGATTCCAGTTCAGTGCTGCAAAATCAAGGCTAAACTGCACATTGACCCATATACCAGCAGTAATATGTCAAACATAACCTAATTACATGTATGTTTTCAAGCTTAAGATCCAGTTTGTTAGGGCTGTCATCCAGGACAGCTGCTTAATAAATCCAGATGTTCTGCATCCTCATCAACTGTGTTTCAAAACAGGCCCTAATCTGCACTTGTCAGAAGATCAATGCAGTTATCTGACCACACACACACACCTCTCCCAGGCACATTCCAAAACACCTACTTTAAGCAGCTACACAGCAGAGTCCTGCACAATTAAGAGTACTGTTCACATTTTTACTGTGACATTTCTATACACAGTAGGCAGTGTGAGTGGTGGGTGAAGCTTAAAGGAATAGTTCATGCCCAGTTGCAAAGGAGTGCAAAAGCATCCACCACCCCCACAGTTTGAATTTTGTTGAGCTTTGAGGAAAATGCAGCATAATATCCTTCCTAACTCCTGCAGACCAGTTCAATTTTTAGGTATGCTGGACGACCCTAATCTGATTTCTTCTGTGTGCTTTGGATCAATGTCCTGTTCCAACTCTATTTGAGCTTGGAGTCATGAACTGATGGGTGCAAACTCTGGGTCAGAATTTTTGGATTAGAGCAGGTTTCATGGTTTCATCAGTTATGACAAGACATCCAGATCCTCCAGAAGCAAAGCAGCCCCAGACCATTATACTACCACCATTACGTTTCACTCTGGGTATGATGTTTTTACGGTGGAATGCAGTGTTGGCTTTGCACCAGATGTAACAAAATCTAAGCCTTTTAAAAGTCCCTTTGTCTCATCAGTGCAATTGTATCCCATAAGTCTTGGAGGCCATCTAGATGTTTTTGGGCAAATGCGAGAAAAGCCTTAGTGTTATTTTTGGTCAGCAGTGGTTTGAGCCTTGCAACTCTCTTATGCATGTCTTTTTCGCTTAGTGTCTTTCTCATTGTGGAGTCGTGAACATTGACCTTAACTGAGGCCAGTAAGTTTGTTGGTGACCTCATAAATGAGTCGGCAATGCACTCTTGAAATCAGTCACACTCTAGATCATTTTTTACCCTTTACAGTGTAAAAATGTTTTTCTTCTCCTGTAAAGTTGCCTTTTAGAATTTTATTCTGCGAGTGACAATATCTGGTTTAATACTGCAGATAATAGTACCATGTCAGAGAAAAACACTGATCTAAAGGTATTTCTAGTGATATATAATAATGAAAACCTTAAATCCTTATCCTGATTAGATCCCCTCCCTCATACAAACAGTCCATCTGTCCTTCACGCACTCTCATTCTCTACTGATAGTGCCTGCAGTCACAGACATCAATATATGAAATCTGAGCTGGGAGACACATACACACACACATTCCTCTGGGATTGCCACATGATACAGTGAAACACACACACACACACCCACACACACACCCACACACATTGATATACACAAAGAATTCCTCTGGGGTTACTTCACATATGCTCAGAACACACAAACAGTGTATGGCAGCATATGTAGCCTGTCACAAGTGTCTTTCCAGTTCTCCACCTCTGTGTTTTCTTGTCATTTTGTCAGTAATTTGTCTTTCCAGTGCTCATTATGTGAACAGTTAGCTGTTGCTAGGGCTTATTAGGTGGAAATGACCCCATAAATCTCTTGTTCTATGCCAAAGGCTATGCAGGAATGTGTGGATTTCAGATGTGGGAGCCAAAGAACTGTAACCTGAGCACAAAGTAGTAATTATGAAAAACTATATATCCATGTTTGTAAATAAACAACAAGCATTTGATCACTGCTATTAATTTACAGACATAGAATAACTTCATAACATGTAGGAGGTACTTATATATATATATATATAATTATGATAAGTTATGATAATTTTGACAGGGGAACGCTACTGAAATACAAAAAGACAGAAGTTTGGTGGAAGGAGGATAATGGTCTGGGGCTGATATCTGGGTTTAAGCTCAGTTGCTTAGTTCAAGAAAATGGTAACATTAATGCTACAAGATATAAAGGCATAATAGACAATTATATGCTTTCAATTTTGTGGCAACAGTTTGGGGAAAGCCTTCCCAGAAGAGTGGAGGCTGTTATAGCCATAGCAGTTTTCAAATGGGATGTTTAACAAGCACATACAGTTGTGGTGGTCAGTCCCCCACTTACTTCAGGCCATATAGTGTGCTTTTGAGTACAAAGGTTTTCTGTTCTTCTCCCAAATACAGCTAAAAGTCCAAATTATGATTGGTGGTAAATCCAAAGCACTCTTTTATATTTAGGCACTAATTTGTGCATTCAAAATGTACCGAGAAGCATAGCGTTTTTAGAAATGTAAGGTCATTAATTGTTCTTCAACATTAACAAGAGTGTCAATAATTCTGTTTTTTTTTCAAGAACCTCTCATTTTTGAACCAGAGCAATGCATAAGCAAGTCCTTCCAGTGTGCCAAATTCTTAACAGCATAAACAACATGGCACAGTGATGCCAGATAAAGTACATCTAGAAAAGCAAAGCTTGGAAAGGTTGATACAGTGATACAGTGAAGCTAAGGAGGTCATGGCAAGCGGTTTATGATACTGGAATAATGAGTACAGTAGTGTAGTGTAATAGGAACTGGAGCAAGAAAAGAGAGCCTGCAGGCATTTACATTTAGCTTTCAAAACTCAGCATTGTACAGCTATTACACCTATAGAGACACACACACACACACACACGCACTACTGGGCTGAAAGGTGCTCTCGAGCATGAGAAATTTGGACGTACGTTCAAAGAACCAAATAGGGTATTAAATCTCCCCTGCACATTCCCCCACACTCTCTTGAGGTTGGCATTTTATCCAGCGGCAACAGAGAATGATCAAAGACAAGAAACAATGGCATCTCTTCTCCCACTGGCGAAACACAAGGCAGAAGGACATGAGAACGAATGACAGAAAGGCACAGAGATGAGATGAAGGCACTATAGTGCGGTCAATATGAGCACACATGACTCATGGCCAGGCTACCATGCTCAGACGTCTAGTATTGTGCACAAGTCTTAGGTAGGCACATCACTTAAAGTGAAACACACACACACACACACACACACACACACAAATCCACATAATTAAATAGTTTAAATATCAAGGAAATCATTCATACTGGTCTGGTGTAAAACACTTCTAGAGAAAACACTTCTAGGGCTGGGTGTTATTTTTATTTTTGCTCCTGAGTGAAAACAAATGGTTAATTAAGGTTTTAAACTATTTGTTATGGTTAGAACATGAGTATGTCAACCAAACAGCCAAACATTTTACAAAGCTGTCATGCGAGAGTCAGGGAAAGCCAGATTCCCTGGTTGCTGCTTTTCCAGCTGAACAGAAAACAGATTGATTTAGCTGTTTGGTTACGAGTGCTAGGCCACCAAGTTGGTTTCTCAGCAACTTTAGCTTAGTGGGAACAGCAAACATTAGCTGGCTTGGTATATCAGTGATAGATCATACCTCTATTCTCCTATCACTTCACTTCACAATATATTGTAGTATTCAAACACAGGCTAGCAGAGGTTTGGTTGTTTCTGTTCTGTCCTAGTAGTTTGAGGGCTGAAAGAAACTGTAGCATATCTGATGCTGACTGTGTAAAAATCCTCAGTGGCATTAACAACATCTTCCTTTCGGGTGTGTTTGAACTAGAATGAATGCTTTTAGTCTTGTTTGATCACTATAGTTTATTTCTCCTAGTATCATCCGTCCACTTTTGTTCAGATCAGTTCTGTAGCTAGCATAAAGTCACTTCTTCCTTTCACTTTTGAAGCTTGGGAATGCACTAATACTAAAATATGACTGTCTGGGAGTAACACAAAGGGCACTTGGATGTAGTTGTGTGGTGCAGAAGAGAAGAGATTGGTTGCAAGAGAACAGATCAACAATCATACCACTTAAACAGAGATTGCTCCACTCAAACCACTTTAAGTGTGAGCTGGTGTTGCTTTTCTTAGCACTGCTTTTTCAGCGCTGAGAGGGGAGGAGATCCACAATTCCACTTTAACTACCATCACAATTCCAACAGCAACCTTTAAGCAGCAGCCATGCTGTATGATTTTATCACTGTTGCCAGTATTAAACTACAGGTTTACAGTGAGTAACATCTTTTAATTACTTTATGTCAATATGGCAGTTCATCATTTTCTCATGTCTATTCAAGCATGTTGCTTCTAAAGCAGCTCATCCAAATATTCTTGAGTACACTATATTATGCAAAACAGCTCATTTAATTCTAGAAGCATTATACAGACGTATATGCATGTATACGGACGTGCAAAACCGCAGCTTGACATTTTCAACCCCCAACCAAAGGCACATGCCTTCTGTGTAGAACATCAGAGAACAGTATCAGAGAAAACGAATCACTGCTGAAGTGGTTCTTTTATGGTGTCGCTCAAAAGAATGCTTTTTGGTGTTTTGGTGGTCTGAGAGTGTTTGAGGAGACTAACACAAGATTTAGATATGAGTTAAACTAGAGAGAGAGAGAAAGAGAGAGAGAGAGAGAGAGAGAGAGAGAGAGCGAGAGGAGAGAGAGGGAGACAGAGAGAGAGAGAGAGAGAGAGAGTGTGTAACAAAAAACTGAGAAAAAGAAAAAAATTAAAGATGAGAAAGAGAAAGAAAGAATTAGAGATAAAGACAGAGAGAAAGAGAGAGAGTAAGCAAGAGAAAGATTGTGTGTGAGAGAGAAACTGTGAGGGACAGAGAGAGAGACAGAAAGAGAAGGGAGAGAGAAGGAGAGACGGAGAAAGAGAGACAGAAAGAGGAACACATGGAAGAAGGAGATAAGAAGAGGGACAATATATTGGAAGAAGAGACAGAAAAATAGAGAGAATAAGTAAAAGAAAGAGAAAGAAAGAGGCAGAAATATACAAATGTGTATCATTTCAACGTGAAAAAAATATTCCACAACATTTCCCTTAATTTTGTTTACTTTATAAACCTTCTCCTGCGTTTAATATCCAGGACTTTCTACCGACAGTCTTTTTAAACCGCATGCAACACAGCAAGCACACCTCATCTACTATCAGCCACTACGAAGATGAGATGCACACCTTCCGCAAAGATCAAGCATCAAAATACTTCATCATAAGAGACTGCTTCTCCCAGCAGACACTGAAGTGAACTATCAGTATGTATTAAAATTCCATGCCAATATTAGATGATTGTCTCTAGCACAGTTCTTCTTCTCTATGTCTGTCTCCCAATTTGGGGGCTTTTTATAGTTATACAACTTCAAAGGGCTCATACTCTACATATATTCTTTATTTAAGCAGACTGTTATGTAAATATTTCCTTTGGGACTGCTTTAGGGACTGGTATGTTATGGGTTCACCATTAAATGCTCTTTTTGTTGCTTTTTAGTACAAATATAATCTTTGATGTCTTGCTAGTACACTTTATTTGTTTTTGACTGCAGTATTTTGTGGTGGAAATCCACAACAATTCCATGTGCTTAATCCTATAAAAGTTTCCCTCGTGCATCCCAGAGCTGGAATGGCCAAAACCTCAAAACACTGCCTTTTGTTTATGCAGACGGCTTCCTTCTACAAAGCTTGAGAGTTCAGGATCTTGAACTGGGTTGGTCCTACTTGGCCAAAATTCAGTTAACTGACTATTCTACTGTACCAAATATAATCAATCAGTCAGTGTTTGGTGTCTAATGTTTGCTTCTTTAGTTTTGACAGAATCTTTAAAGCTAATGTAACAACAAGCCTAGATCATCACACACTAACACAGCACTGGAGGTTTTCAATTAGATTTGCTTTTGCGATCAGTGTATAACATACTGTTACTTTTAAAACTGTATTGTATTCATTGAATAGTAGTTGCAGTCCTTTTGGCCATGCATTTTGTCTAGCGTTATAGAGTATAAAGTGTATCTACAAACAACAACTATGTAGAGTTCAGTGCTAGAGAGATATCAGCACTTGTTCTCCAAAACTGTACACACCATCTTTAAAAATGAGAGTGGATTCTACTTGAGTTCATTTGGGTAGACACTAGGAGTCAGTAGCCACCCAAATCTTATCCAAGAAATGATCCCAAAACTGCTCCCAACCCACCGGAACCACATCCACTTTATTAAGGCCTAAACATGTACGCAGATATGGGATGTGGAATTCAGCACAACACACATACTATAAATTGATGGTAATTTTTTTTTATTGTTATAGTTCACAGAATGCTGTCCTCATAGACAAGTCTATGCAACATGAAGACCAGGATGCGGTTTGAGTAGACTGGGGGATACTTTGGGAATGTATTTAAGGAAACTGGCCTGTAAACATCAATTACATTTTGTCGTAATTGTGTATATTTTTAGCCACACCACAGTTTTAAATAAAGCAAGACTGAGGGAGGCAGATGATGTTAGGAGAAGAACTTTTACAACTGTAGCTTATCATTATGTACCAAGTGAATACACTGGCTTGTCCACAACTTACAGCAAGATATCCTGTAAGAATTAGCATGAACTGATGAGGGTACATACGAAGCCTGAAACTAACATTTATCTGTCCTGCTAATTTGGTAATAACATAAGAATTAAAATGCTAGTACCCATTAAAGTAGTTATAACATTAACCAGAGCCATCACACATGATATCTGGTCCGCATATGTTGGCTAAGGACCAACAGAACAGATGTGAGCACAGTATTTATGGAGGGTGTGGCTGAGTGAACCACAGTGCTGCCCTTCATGTGGTTGGCGTTTCTCAAAGTGTTATGCAACACAGAAAAAGGACAGTGGTGACAGCTATAATTATTTTTCCAAATTTTCAAAGGAGCCTAATAATTAGTTATCATTCAAAAGTCAAAGCCCACCCTTTATGCATTTATTAAAATAGATATTTTTATATCATTAAAACATGCAGAGAAAATGTGACTTGTAGCAGCTGTACAAGACATTACAGACCAGCAAAACCAACAGACCAACAAAAAAATCAAGCTCTTCTTTTTCTTCAGGTCTAAAACAATTCACAGGTGTTGCAGCCCTGAAACCAAGCATCCTATAAAGAATGGAAACTGGAGTAAAACTAAAATATGATGTTCACTTACATGTATAGCTCTCTGTTGAATATACTTATTCAGATTTTTTTTCTTGATGCTGATAAATATGTTAATAGCCATTTTGACTAAAGAGGAAATAAGTGGAAAGGTGTTCTCTGACATTTACACAGCAGAAGAAAGTAGTGAGGAATGTTTCACGTCACTGGAGAACTGTTATCCTCCAAATCTCTGGCTTCTTAAAGTAACGATAAGTGTTATGTCAGCACTGTGTGAGAGTGCAGGAAGAAAAAATTATTCATGATTTCTGACAGAAAGGAGCTACAGAGTGCGTGCCTGACAGCTTCACGCTCAGTTGCGGGTGTGCTCTGCAGAACAGTTGCTGCTTATTATTTCACAACAAAGCAAATCGCATTGTTAGTCCAGTAGTCAAACACATACCCCCATTATCTGACAGGTATTAAACACTCTCTGTCTCTCACATAAGCAAGCAGCCTGCCTTTAGTTGTCACTCAAAGGCTCTAAACACTACAGACAACCTTAACGATAATATGTTCCTGTTAAGGCAAAAGAAACAAAAATGATATCAGCGTGTGATTTCTATGCCTACAGGGCAAAACAGCAAGTCAACAGTAGTGTTTTACCAGCTAGTTCAGATGCTAGATAATATTGTATTTTAGTCAAATTATTGTATCACTCTGATAAGGATAGGAAAAAGGAAACACTGTTAATGACTATTATTGCAATAACGTCATAACCTCAGAAAGCATGAATACATTGTTTTATTGTGCAAAGTACAGCATGTACTTCAACACAGAAACTCAACTGAATTTACTGTATACACCATGGATGATATTGTTCTGTTTATAAAGCTACACTGTTGAACAGTGACCTCATGCCTGTACAAAAACACCTTTATGGTATGGTCAAGACTTTTGTTTACCCTCACACAACAGGATCAGCTTTCAGATTGAGAATCGATGTTTCTGGTTAAGACACAGGAGTAAAAACATGTTTCGGTTCATCTGCTCATTTCAAACAGTCTGAAGCAAAACAGCTTTAGAGTAGAAATCACGCTTAGTGGCCTCAAAATCTCAGCATATGATACTCACTTTACCAGTTAAGATGATCTTAACTATAAGGTTCTTTTACAAAACTTAGCCGTTTAGTTTAAAGGCTAGTGCAGAAAACTACTTTAGCCATCTAAAGTCTACTGCACA
Organism: Megaleporinus macrocephalus; assembly: GCA_021613375.1. Classification (NCBI taxonomy): domain Eukaryota; kingdom Metazoa; phylum Chordata; class Actinopteri; order Characiformes; family Anostomidae; genus Megaleporinus; species Megaleporinus macrocephalus. Next base: position 33,842,888 of record CM038709.1, on the reverse strand, counting down.
CCAGACAGCTACAGAAGACAGAATTCCCTTTTAAGTGTTTCTGCCACTGAGTTATGCAACTGTGTTAGCCTGTCTATCTCTTTATGCCTGTAAGTCTATGTGATTAGGAAGAGTGTAGAAGTAAAGCCAGTCTGTACTTCTGGGAAATCCTCCCAAAATGTAGGCTACATCACAGCACGGTCAGTTGGTAGGGAAAGTTCAGCAGCGTTATTCAGAGCTCCAGAGATGCTGGAAAAAGGTCATTCCCTGGGGATGATTATTTAGGTCACACTGTTATGTTTTGTGTTACTCTCCAGTCTCAGGGTGACTGTGAACGCATGACACCCTACTGCCAATTACTTTCACAGCATTCACTGTGAAGGATGCGGTGCATGAAGGCTTATCCTCTCCATAAACTCTACAGGTGAATGAATTAGAAATTAGACATTAACAACTAAAGCAGTGTGTAAAGTAGTGGTGAGCAATAAGAAAAAAACACGTGCACGATGCATGACATGTCAATCACCACCAAAAAAGCACCAGTGCTGCCAAAAAAACTGAACCTCATATGCACTCTTTGTGTGTGATATTATACATTTAAAACACAGGTCTAAGGTATTGATGCTACAAGATTAAACACTGGCCTGCACTTAAAACAAAATAAAACTAAAACAAAAAAATAAATAAAACAAAATTCATGTAGTACACTTGATTCAAATGTGCATAGCATTTTTCCACAAGTCATGCAAAGTCACAATTATCTAAAAAGTATCATCAGAATGTGAAGAAACATTTGCTGTCAACTGGTAAATAAAAGACATCTATTTATTGTGTTACAGAAATAACTACTTAAGTTAGCATCCTAAACAGCTAGCCTAACAAGTTGATCCATACTGTCTTGTAATATAAATTTTACACACGCAACACACATCTATGTTGCATTGGAGTTATTTTGTGTAGCCTGTCAGAGAAGTGCATTTTCACTGACATCATTTAGAGCAATAAAGCTCTAGTGCTCTGAAGAATTGTCCAACCTTGCCCTATCGTAGTGTGTATTTATGAGTACCTCTCAGGACTGCAACATGCAGGTAGTACTGATCCTGTGATTTAATCACCTTATCAGAGGGCAAGTATGTGAAATTGAAATGAGGCTGAAGTAATTAAAAACACTAAATCGTCTGAGGAGAGTGGGCTTTGTGTGTTCCTTGTAGGTGTCAAAAAGCATTTGCCTATACACGCAATTTGTTCTGCATCTTATTAGGATTTTTTTCTTTGTCTTTCAGTGATAAAAAAAAACAACGCCTAAAGAGTCATTTCCGTATTCAAATGTTGCCACACTGAAAAGGTTCACAGAGCACTCCCAAACACCCACAATGCATGTTGTGGGTACTTGGGAGTGCAAATATTGTGTGCAGACTTCACTTCTTTCTTCTGTTGGACAGATGCTACTAAATACCAATGTACACTAAATCCCATGAAAAAATACATCTGGTAATGACAGAGGCAATGAAGAGTTAAACTGATCATCACCATTCATTTAGCTAGCAGGCATATGGTTATGCACAGCTGTGTGTTTATGTGTGTTTAGGGGAAAGTGATTAGTCCAGTACTGCAGTAACATAAGGTACGTTGTCCTCCAAATACCCTCACTCCAAATACCCTTCACACCAGTGAGAAATTACTGCCTTAACTTAAGTGCATCATCAGCCTCGATTGAGAAGTTGGTTTAAATTCAAGGGTTATTTTTTCCAATAAACCATATACTACTCAGGTGTGACTCGAGATGGGAGAGTAGAGCCACTAGAAAATTCTGTGCATCTGTGCACTGTGAGTGGAAGCAATGAGATTACATGCCACTTCATTTGAAGGTGAACTTGCACTGAAGCCAGGTGACTGCAGAACCCCTGGAATTGCTAACACCCTCAACAAGACCATTATCAGGGGTTTAATTTATCTCTCTCTCTGTCTGTCGCTCTTACTGCTTTAGGCTAAATTATTAACACAACTGCATTGATAGCAAATGACGCCTCTGCAATCTGTCAAGTACGAGGCTCATTTAGTTCAGAGAGATTTAAAAATGATACTGCACGCATGCACATTCCATTGTTACAGCTTCACAGTGAGACCTATAAAACTTGCCTTTTATTCCAAACCATATGCAAAGTCTGCGCTGCTAAATGTAAATGACGGAATGAATATGTCTAGTGATCTGGATTTTGCTATACAGTGGATAATGCGATAAGGTCATAAAATAGTGAACTACAAACAGCCCTGCCCTTGAGGCAAAATAAACAAGCTTCAAAAACCAAAATGATTCTTTTACAGTTCACAAAAGAACAATTTAGACAATAAGAGGTAACTGCACCACGGAGCGCCACTTCAATATTCTCTAACTTTCACCAGGGCAGCCTTTGATATCTGCAAAACGCTGGCCCTGCCATGGTTTGCTAATGAGAACTTTTGTTACCCTTTTTTGGACTAAACAGATATAATTTTACCTCTTATGTGCAACAACGGTAAATCAGCCATCGACCATCCAACAAGCTGGATACCGCAAATACTGTGAAATAGAATGTTCTTTTGTTCGTTTCAACAAACAGTGAAATATCTTTTTAGACAGCACTGAGAAAAGGCTAAGTAGTACTAAACATAAATGAGGATGTAAAAAAGCAAAGAGTCTATATAAGACAATGACAAAGAACTGGTTTCATAAAAGGAAAGTGAATAAACTGCTAGAATGCCTGTTAACGTTTAGACAAAAAAAGTTATTGAGTTTTAAAATATGTGACTGTGTTTAGTTTTATTAAGTTAAGAAAGAATATATATGCAAATATATATATGCTTCTATTTTCGATATATGTGCTTCTATTGTTCCACCACTATTACAGTAGTTCAGAATTTCAGCTGGCACAATCAAATGTGTATCTTGTGCACGCATGCACTTTAAATCCTAATCATGCATTAGTTAAATACAGTGTTCGACTAAGTCTTGTATTTTTTTTTTGTATGTGACTTGCAAATTGTGATTTTTTTATAACAACTACAGCAAAAAAAACGACGATAACGTATTTCCACACTCACAGAGACGTGCTGCTTCCCTCGATCATCTTACCTGCCAACCATTCCCTTATGAATCACAGGCGAATGAAACTGGTGTTAAGTTTAGCATGAAGAACTTCCTTTCTGGCTGGACATAAATGAACGTCTACTGAGTGGCATGTGCCTTGCAGAAGAGCTTCAAAGGAACAGCAGGAGCAGGTTATGGATCCGCATAGCTGTACTGAGAGACGACAGCGGCGGCCCAATACAGGAATGCTAAGCATGTGGCTCTCTAGAGGCGTTTCTGCCACTACAGCCCTCATGTAGATCCATTTCTCACGTCTAAATCCATAAAGCGCTCCTGCTACACCCTGCCGTCTGTTCCGCTGGTGAGAAACCGGAGATGCGAAGAAACAGCGAGATTAGCCGACAAGAGCGGTCGGCGGGGATACAATGTCGCTGCTGGCCGCGCTGGTAGACGCTGAGGCGGACTGTAATTTCCAGCTGTATGACTGTGAGATTCAAGTTGCGATTCAGATCTAGACAGATGCTCTACGTGCCCCTGAAAAGCTAAACCCAGAAGGTTTACAGGGATGCCTGTGGTTCATATTACAGACAGCATCACGTCTACAAACTTTATTAGCAGCATTAGCCAGTAAAAGTACACACGAAGAGCAAGTATACCGAGCACCCCCACTGCCTCCCTGAGCCAGAGGTGATTACAGCCTGTTCCTCTGACCAACCCCGGAGGCACAATGCACAATAGGAGAGAAACGTTTTAGAAAGACAAACGTACCGTATCACGTCGAGAACACACCCATGAGAACGTTCCTGGAATGTGTATAGTGGCTTAAAATCCTCTGCTAACGCACACCCATCCACCCAGCTTCAGAGATAACACCCTTATCCTTTCACCTTTTCCAGACAGCAGCGGCTGCTGGACTCATGCCTGATCGATGGGCGGTGTAATTACCTTACGCGGCGCTAGGGGGAGCTATAATAACTAATAACCGCATCTAATAAGTGCTGAAATGGATATTCTCATTTAGCTGCCAGCTTTTGCGTGTTGATAGACCGGATCAGACGTAATCCTTTGTCTCATTTAGCAGTTTGGTGTTTTTTGCTGAACACTGAAGTAAATACTGCAGCAAGCGTCCAGAGCACACCAGTGCTTCTTCCACTGCTCTGACAGGCCAGATGAAACTTAACCTGAAGGGTGAACTGCAGATATAATAAGATCAGAGAAGGGAAGAGCCTGGAGGTGAAAAAAAAGAATTGGTCCACCACATGCAGCCAAAATACCTTCATTGTGCCTCAGCATATATTCTGGTATAGAAGTCTCTGAAACTTTCCTGGGCGAGTGGACCACCATCATTTTAAAAGATTAGTGTTTTGATGACTGTCAAATAAGCAGATCTAACACAGTCTGAATTCTACCATAAGTGTTCAGCTGGGTTGAGAGCTGGTCACTGTGAAGTCCATAACAATTATTTAAAACTCACCAAATTATTTAGTCACCCCTTGTGCCTTGCGGTTGCCGCCACTATTGTCCGGGAGAAGACCACTCACTTCATAATAGAAATGTTTCATCATAAAATGAAAGTTAGCTGTCAGAGTAACATTGAACTGATTTGCACACCTTCCACTAAAGAGACAAATAAAATCAGACCATGCCAAAAATGCAGCACAACAGAGACACTGCAACCCCTCACTGTTTTCTTGGTGTACACCACACAGGTGCTTGTGGAGGAATGGTGAACAATATCTGACCATATCACTCTTTTCCACATGTCTGTAGACTAGTGTCTATGTTTCCTAGACCATTGACCTTTTTGTTGTGCAACCATACTACAAATGAAGTTTGGGAGAAGGTTCATGGCCAAACTCCACCTCACACTCATTACATGCCTCATTATGCCCTCACCTTCTCGTGATGAAATTTTCACCCCACCACCACCCGACTCCTCCCTATCTTCCAACTCTTACTCACTCTTCAATGAGGCAAAAGGGGGGGGCTGGCTTCAAGCCTCAGCAGACAGACTGTTCTCGCCGACAGTCTAATTACCCTCTACACAGATATTCACAATCACAGGTTATTCTTCTGTTCTTTCTTATATATTGCACTAGTGCAGCAGAATCATAGTTATTGAATGTCATCTAAATGCAGTTAGTTTGGGCACTGTTTCTGTTGAAACACTTGTCAGTTGAGCCTTTGTGACTGAGATTCATGCCACCTATATATCTTGGTACAAAAATGGTCAACTGGGCCTTGCTTAGCATTTTTTTAGACGCCACAGAACATGGCAGGATGTTAAGGGAATTTTCCATATCTGTTATGTATATCAGTGACTAGTAGTAAATTTGATTCACGATACTGGGTTCACAGTTTCTTGATGCTGCACGTTTATTGTACAGACACTGCAGTTGCATTTAATGGCATAATTAATTAATAGCATGTCCATTCTTCATGATACTCTGTCACATCACCATGATGCACACACTCACTTTTGTATTGCAATGTGCATCACTCCACCTCTAGTAATTAAAGTCATATGTAAAAGTTTTGTTGTGTCTAGTTCATCTTCTGTTGATTTTAAAAATTTTATTGTTATGCATATATTATGTAAACAAAAAGGAATTGTGCACTAAAATCAGTGCCATTTAATCTGTATATATAGGATGTACCAGTTATTTTCATCCAGAAGAAGACCACTTACCCATAAAATGTAAGTGAATGGTCAGAGAAACATTGAACAGATTTTCACTCCTTCCTCTTAAAGAAAATAAACAAAAACATGCCAAAGAATTATGAAATGAAACAATAAGCCCTTATAAACATCTGTTGGTGGCCCACTGGTTCAATCTAAGCATATCAATAAACTAATTTGTTATGACTGGATATTCATATTTTGCAAGTGTAGTTGTCATTGGAGCTCTACTCATTCTCTTTACAGTCTGCAACATCTGCAATTTCTTCTCTCTCTCTCGCTCTCTCTCTTTCTCAATCTATTTTATGAGGTTGGAGGAAAGGTTAATGGCAGTGTGCTCTAATTCTACAGCTTGGCTGAAATGCTTGAATGCAATTAGTTGTAAACAGGGTGCTGTTAGGGAGCAACGCCTACTACTTACTGCTATATACAACAAAGGCTTTCTGAAAACTAATTGACTAACTACCCTATCCAATCATTAATAAACTGGTAAACAGCTTTGCAGAACATGTGCAGGGTTGATAAATATCAACATGCATACATTCAGTTTGATATACGTCAGTGAGGAACTCTCTTTTTTGTTTATATTTGTTTTATATATCCTTCTAACTTGGATTTAACCTCTTCAAGTATTGTACGAAATCTGGTATTTTATTGTTAATGTTTGAATAGGAACAAAGGCATTAGATTCTGTTAACATCTAATGGATGCGGCAGCTGTGTCAGGGCTTTTAAAAAGTCACTAAGAAACAAGTAAAAAGTAAATAAATGTTAATATGACTATTGAAAAAAAGCATGGAATGTCATTTGCAGCTGCAAATGTCTGATTTCAGTCTAGTACATGTTCATGTGAATTGCTTTTAGCTTAGTGCCAACATACTACTAAAATCATACAAGCTTGCTAACAGAAATCAGCCTTATCAGGTGTTATTTTTTTAGGTTTTTGACAGTCATGCACCAAACTGTCCTGGTTCACCACTAACATAGTTAAGCCCTGACAAGGGACACCATCACAATCACCCACTGAAAGCATGATATATTTATAATAATCAGTGATGGCCTTCACAATCGAGTGCTAAGAAACCTGCTTGATTGGACTGTAATCACCTCTCTCTCTCTCTCTCTCTCTCTCTCTCTGGGTGTGATATTATTTTTGAACATATTGACCTTGAATACACGTATTGCTGCTCTTGGGTCGACTCATAGCAGTGGTTTTAGTTACATGCTAAAATGATATGGATGTTTAAAATCCCCTTCAAATCCTCTCAAATCCCTTGCATTATATTTTCATTATAAAGGAATTTCAAATTTCATCCAAACTAGTAGTGCCATATATATATATATATATATATATATATATATATATATATATATATATATATATATATATATATATATATATATATATATATATATATATACACATATATGAATATATATGATGAATATAATGAATATTATACATTAAAAATATTGAATTGTTAGGCAAAAAGTGTTTGAGGTTTAGAGGTTCATCAACAGTTTTGATTGTAGCTTATGACTCACCGGCCTTCGGTCCTGTATTCTGTTCTTCTCTCATCTGTTATAGCCTGCACTTTAACTCCCAGAATCCTCTGGGGATCATGTGACTCTGCTTTCCTGTGACTCGCAACTTAAAGACCACCTCTCCAGCTCACCTGATTACTGTTTTCTATGGCTTGTTAATTCTATATATGCCGTTAGTTTTCTAAGAGAGATTTTTTTAAATCCTAAATCTTAGAATACATGTATTACATTTTCAAATACATTTTAATAAAGTTGACCTTTGTTTGCCTGTTTTTTGTTTTTTTTCTATTTCTGGATTGTCCTAGCATTTTATCTTTTCTGCTATTTTGTGTGATTGACCTCTTTTGTGTTGTTCTACCTGGTTATTGTTTGCTGTACTCTGGCATCCCTTTGGATTTCCCTTTTTGTGTTTAAGTCTTTAACCTAGTTTTCAGTTCTTCCAACCTGTGTGGGACATTTCTAGCTGTGTGACGTTTTGCATTGTGTTGCTGGAAGATCCTATCTGCTCCAAGGAAGACAATTAGCATGTATGGATATATGTGATCTCCAAGGATGGATTCATAACCACATTAGTTGATAGTCTTCCACATGGATGAATGATCCCTGAGAATGCCACACAAACATTCCCCATACCGTAACACTATCACTCACTCACTGCCGCCATATATTATTATAAACGATGCCTACTGAAAGATAGAAGATGGCTGATACATTGTCCAGTAAAAGGTGGGTTTGATCCTGAGGTTTACCTGTATGAAAGGCTTATTTAATGTAAAATTAAATGTATTGTGTGTTGACATATTTAACAGTAAATACCTGTAATTAAAAAAACTACAAATGTATTGTTTGTAGTAGCTATTTATATACATTTAAGACAGCCAGATTGAATGTTAGTCTGAGAATAAGTCATTTATTACTGTTTATCTTTTCTGTATCATGTGAACTTGGAGGACCTTCAGTAAAATATGCCCAAAAAAGAGGGACAATGGAATTGTTATGCAGGTCAATACATATATTTCTAGACTTTATGGACTTAATGTGCCAGGCAGCTGAAGAATACCTTTCATGGAGCTGGATATTGTAAGACACCAAAAGTTAGCAGCTGCTCCAGCCTAAATTGCCAGCTTGTGTTTTTAGTGTTAGCTTTGAAGTGGTGTTTTACAGTCTGTGCGGCACAAGTTTGTGCAAGTTATACCAGTTTACTGTAATTTAAACTCTTTTATGTAATTTAATATGTACTGGATAAAGCCTAATATTTAATCTATTAGGCTTTATCCAGATAGTCCAGATAGCACAGTGAGATGAGATAGTTTTGGTGACACTGATTAGCTGTGAAATGCAAAAATTCTAGTATCTCAAGTATTTTAGTTTGTATTGTTTATAATTGAAAGGAGACTAATTGAATGTATTGAGTATCTTTAAACAAACTGTATCATATATAATCATTATATACATTAATGATTTAACTCAATTATGTGTTGTATAGTTAACATAATTTAATAGGACTATTTATTTAGTACTATTAGTACAAACTCTATTCTATTATGTATCTTTTAATTAATTGTTTCATTTCATGTTTTGTATTGACTCATACTAAATGCATATATTTTTAAACAGAACTAACCCTATAATATTGACTTACTATTGCCTGTGGTCTTTTGCCCAAATTTATTGAAGAAATAGTGTTTTTACACTGCAGGACTCTAGAATGAACACACTTCTACTGATCTTATGCAGCAAAGTTATGGCATAGTTTATATTTCAAGCGCACAAAAGACTTGCATTGAAATGCCAGATTGTCTAAGGTTAAGTCTTTTTAGTATAGTTAAGAAAATGGGTTATTTTCACTTAAAAAAATCAACAAAACATGTCATTTGACCAGAGGTGTTCAAACTGTTGCACACGACTGTAGTTCAGGGCTCAGAACAAGAGACTGCTGTTCTATTGCTGACCAAAAGAGGGCATCACATACCGCGCTATAATTCTTATATCCTTACCTCACCAATAGAGGGCGCCATTTCCTAATATTGTGTCTCCAGTTGCACTTGGCTCACAGCCCAATCGATTACAGTCTCGATAAAACTTCTTTCACTCCATAATCCCGATTCATAATGTTCATCATTCTTATCCAGCGTTTATCTCTTTTACACTTATTATCCACCTTGACAATTATGACCTGGCACGTTTGCAGGGTGTAGGGCTCAGTCCAGATAATTTGTTTTCATGATAGGAATTTAAATGACTGTGTGAATAGTATTAAACTACTGACCACCTGCTTACATTTATCCCTCATACTCTAAATGTAACTAATCAGCCACGACATATTTTAGGCCTAAAGATTGCTTCTTTACTTGTGCACTGGAGCTACAATACTTATATGTATAGCTAACAAATGGTAGCATATTACTCGTCACTTAACATCTTGGGTAGTACACTTCTAAAGCATCATGTACGAAACCTCATGTAAAGTGAGAACATGAAAAAGCTGATACATGTGCCACCTGGATACTTTGAAGGCCTGAATTATAAATGACCTAAATCCAGCAGTTTAATTCTTTAGTTTTGAGTTGCAGGGCTAATATGGTTTGCCTCTTAGAAAAAGCAGCAATAAACATGAACAAACCTCCGTATACTTTTTTGAGGGCCGGACTGAACTGCGTGACCTTCCCATCTCTTTGTGATTGGTAAACACTTGTGCAGTTCAAACCTCGTTCAGGATCCCAAGAGGGTTTTTGCAACACTACATGCTGAGATGTTGCTGAGTGGCACAGTCTCTGTCACAGAAAATACCAGGTGTAATACAAAACAGTATCATTGTGCACTTCTATCTTATTGTCCAAAGAATGAAGGTAATGCTAATGAAGGTAATGGGCTCAACTTTTGGGATGGCTGGGAGATTTACAAGCTGACATTCCAGCACGACGCGCATCACCCTTGTACATCCTTGTGATTAGCTTTTTTGGACAAACAACTGGGTGGTCACCTAATGTGTCACACCGCACTCTATTGCAATTCTAGGGCAATTCTTGGTTCAAGCAGTTGATTATTCTTTTCACTATATTTCTTTGCAGGCCCCATCCTTTAGCTAGTCCCTTAAACTAACACTACTGCATGCCAACAACTTCCATGTGGTGACACTGGTCCTAGAAATGCCTTGGATACCCACATTGCTAACACACCTGCCCAATAACTACATGATTTGAGTGTAATCCAGGGTGAACTGTGACCATTATAGCCAGGCCTTCGATTGGGTGCCTCAAGAGTTCCAACACCTGCCTCTGTTCATAATTATCAAAATATTTCTACAAGATTTTGTTTTCCGCATAGTAAGCAACAAATGTTAACAAATAATGTAAATTCCCAGGAAAGCAGTATAGTTTTTTTTTTATGTCTATGGTATTTGCATGCCACGATCACTAAATTCAATAATTATACTGTGACTCGTTTTTTTGTATTTTTGTATCAGAGCTTTAGTCTTTTTTCTGATAAATCACTACTTTATTTAAATAGGGAACTGTGCATTAATTTCTTAAACTGTCTCCTTTTTCACTGCTCATGAGTATACATGTCTAAAAAAACATACTGGACAAAACTGCCATCTTCTGTTTCTTTTTTTAATATACAATCTCAAAAAGGCAAACAACCAGAAAGTACTGGAAAATACTTTGTAATGGAATACATTTTTGAAGGCTCCCAATAATGCTAATATACGTATAATTACACACAGGGAAGAATCCATAGGTCCTTCTTATCTAAACAATTTCTGGGGAATAAAAAAATTACATGTCTGTAAAGTTTTACTTAATTTTGATTCATTACAATTGTACTTGCAGAATGTTTTTTTTTCTATGTGCTATGTAAATAGGTATAGCTAAGTCAATTTTGAAGTTCCAATAGGTCAAACCAACTTCGTGAGAATAAACATCATGCTAGGCTTTCTGGAACTTGTCCATATTTACTAACTTGATATGAATGGCAGTGGGAGCAGGTGTATACAAGACAGAACGAGTCACTGTAAAACTGCTACAAGATATGTGCTTGTAATTCTTAATGCTAACAAACTATTAAAATCTCAACAAGATGCTTGAAGAAATTAGCTTTGTTGTAGAGGTGTTGTCCTTATGTTTTGACAAAGTTTTGACAATCATGGCTCCCAACAGAGGGCCTGGCTATAATAGTCACAGTTTACCACAGCTTGCACTTAAAAAAGTGTAGTTATTAAAAAAGGACTGAATAATGCCTTTACTAATATTTACTCCATTTTTAGAGTATCTACAGTTTAATTTAATCACAGTATTCTCACTTAATTGCTGTACAACTGTAAAACTGGCTGATTTTCCCAAATATGCTTAAATGGAGTTGAGGTGTAAATTATTTCTCAATTCTAAATACTATTTTCTAAACTTTCTAATGAGTGGCCCATTAAATAATACAAGAGGGAGACTGGGAGGAAGATACAAAAAGAAATGCTGTAACTGTAGACATTTTAGGCAAATTTCTCAATAGAATTCCCTTTAAATGTACTTGGATGACCTTTACCTTTGTTTGCTGCTCATTCTAAAGTTGAAAACAGAAGTTCCTTCACTTATTTTCTAGTATCAGACTGATTCTTGCCCGCTGTCCTTTTAAATAGATTTCTTTTTTTTCCCCTCTGTTCCTCCTGGGTCCATCTACATCTGTCTGTAGACAAAAAGTGGACCCTTCTGGTGAAGCAGGTCATGTTGTAGTCCAATAAAGTGGAACAGAAAAAGAGAGAAATATTATGTAATATAAAAAGATATGAGTGAACATATAGCTGTTCATCTTTCGGTAACTGGCAGAGACTGGCTGTTTGCAGGATGGGTCAGGCTAACTGCTACCTGTGTGTGCTAAAGAAGCAGAGGGCTAATAGATTCAGCACAACTCCTCTCACACACTCACACACACACACACACACACACACACAGAGGCAAATGGTGTTACAGTGGGCCACTGAGCGACATAATCCTCAGACAGGTCTACACAGTTACGCTTTGTTTCTCTCTCTCTCTCTATCTCTCTCTCTCTATCTCTCTTGCTGGTCTTATTGCTTAATGAGGCACACTCACACACTCATTCTGTCTTTTTATGGATATTTTAGACTGCATGTATATTAGCCTATGGGTGACAAAACTCAAATGAGGAGAAAGCGAGAGAGATATAGACTGCCTGCCAGACAGTCTTCAGACAGAATGATAAATAGACAGAAGGGAGCTGCCAGGATGGACCTTGAGCAGGTCACAAAAACACCTATCATAACATACTTTAAAATATCTCTCTATCTCTTTCTCCTTCTCTCTCCCTCTCTCTCCCTCTCTCTCTGTATGCTCTTGGTCCTACTTTGGCATCCTTATTTTCTTTCACACATTGTTTAATTGTGTTCTCTGACAATTTAGTCCACATTTATCATTTAAACCCCCCCCCTTGTGGAGTGTATTCTGTGATTTGATAGACCCTCAGCCCCTCTGGTCTGCTGATGTCCCGCGGGAGGCAGCAGACGGGCCCTGATTTGCTTGCCTTGGCTCGTCTGCAGAAACACCTGTCCGGCCTCAAGGGATCTACAGAGCAGAGCGTAAGAAAGGGGAGACAATTAAACCCAGAAAGTGCCCAGTGTGTGGTCCAATAGTTGACCACAGCCTGATTTCTGTAAACACTCTGTATTTTAATGTTTTTTAGCATTTTATGTAAATAATATCTTATAAAATCATAGTGCTTGTCCGCAGTGTTTTTAATTTCAACTACAACTTCTAAAGCAAATTACAAACCCAAGAAAAGATTTTAAGTAAGTAAAAAAAAGTAAAAGTAAAACATCCACAATCCACCGTCCTGATACATTTTGAAGCAACATATGATGCCATCTAGACGACAAAAAAAAAAAAGATGAGACAATTTGTTTTAAAAGGTGATTTAAACGTGTGTCATAACTGTGTCAACTTGTTTTGGAACATGCTGCAGTCCTCAAATTTAGGCATGTACACACAAACACACACACACACACACACACACACACACACACACAAATACATGTATATACAGCATCTATATACAAAATGTCCAAAACAAGATTGTTTAATATCTTTTCTTTGTACTGTGTTCAGTTAAATAAAGATTTAATTATTAAAAGGGTCCCAACCTTTTAGTGTGTAACTACACAAAAGAAATTATGTAACATTTGTGTAGTTAAATGTGTTTTTGAATTCCTGAAATCTGCTCAGCGGATTTCCTGCCATTCATCAATGACCAAACATTCAGATGAATTTTTTTTTAGCTTTTTAATTAGTATCTTACCCTTAAACATATGACATCCTACATTTTCACGATACAAAATGACGCATAGCCCAGAAATGCCAGGGTATCTTTGGATATAAAGTACTTTTAGTTTGCAATTCAAGAGTTTACAGTTTTACTGTCCAAAATGCACAGTGTACAAAATTCTGCTCCTAGACTGATAAACTATGCAAAGCAAAACCCCCACATTAGTGCCAAGAACCTACAGAATGATTTTACTGGTACTGAAGAAATAACGCACTGGTCCACTGTGCTGTGTTGTTGAACAAATATTACACACAAGGAACAGTCAGAATCTAACTTTAACTGTGATCTTGCAACGACATCTGGATAAACCATGGATAAAAATGGACTGGCAACCTGTCCAGGATGTTTCTTGCCTTCCGCCCAATGAATGCTGCACCGTTCCTCTACAACGGCCCCGCAACGCAGAAAGATAAACTGCTTAGAAGATGAATGAATGAACAAATGAAGACACATGTGGAGGGTGAGACCTCAGCCAAAGTACTGACTGAAAAGGTATCCAAATTTATAGAAATGTCATATTTGTTTTTTTTATGTTTTAGATCCCCCCGCCGCCCAATACCTCGGCATAAATTACGTAAATTATGTGGAGGGTGAGACCTCAGCCAAAGTACTGACTGAAAAGGTGTCCAAATTTATAGAAATGTCATATTTGTTTTTTTTATGTTTTAGATCCCCCCGCCGCCCAATACCTCGGCATAAATTACGCAAATCGTAATAATAATTTAATTGTTAATTAAAAACATGCTAAAGTGTTGTTATTTTTCTTTCCACTTAGAAAATCAAGAAAATGAGTCATATTACCCAGGGTGTCCAAACATTCTTTTACAACTGTATATTGTACATAGTGGGACAATGTTCAAATACAATATATACAGTATATAGTTTTAAATATTGCATCATATTGTTTGTAATCAACGGGAAATCCATCATTATGTCTGAACCTGTGTCCAGGATTGCTTAATGGTCAAAGGTAGCTGAGGCTCTTTGTAAGCTCTTGGTAAATCTTGGTAAAACTGTCATCAGCCTCCATACTCATTCTGTCCAAGAAGAGCTAACACATCATCAGCACTGCACACATGAGAACTAGACATCTGAGGTGTTAATACTTCTAATCCTGCATGTTAAAGGTCAACAGCAACAGCAAATATATTTAATGTATAAACAACTGTACAATACATAGGTACATATTTAAAAGTTGGTATGCACCAATATATATATATATATATATATATATATATATATATATATATATATATATATATATATATATATATATATATATATATATATATACTAACAGAAATAATAATTTAAGAAAATTCAAATAATCCTTGTAATAAATTACTATATAAATGCAATAAATAAATAAATAAAGTTAAAAGTCAAACAGTACAATTGTGCTGGTGTAGATGACATTGCAAGTAATGCATAAATAACATTATTATTGTTGAATTTGCTTGATCCAAATGTGTATATATTTTCCACACCAATTTTACTACACCAACACAACTATTACCAAACTTTGGTAAATTAATAGACATTACTGTGCTTATGTACACACTTCAATGTGGCTGTTTTGTAAAAGTACCATATGTAATAGTCATATACAAAAGTTTGAGCACCCCTCAAACCTCAAAATAACCCTACAGGGAATTACTGCTGAATTAATTATTTTGGACAAGACTAATCAGATTGTGTTTTGTGCAAAAGTTATGGCACATTTTATGTTTTTTTTCAGCATGTAAAATGCAAGTAAGCAAGTAAGCAAATTAGAAATAATGCACTAAAATTTGCAGAAAATGTTCTACAAAACTATTTCAGTTTCTTCCCTTCTGAAAATCAACAGAACATAGGTGCTAAAACTTTTGCATATGACTGCAAGCAAACCCATGACTTCTTAGAGAATTATATGAATATAAATAGCTTTTTTGCAGGGTCTATTACAGGACAACTTTTCTATGTGGTTATTGGTTCTACTGGTTTATATAGCACCAAAAAAGATTCTATTGATACAGATCATAGACTCTTTTTCCTGGTACTATTATAACCAATAAGGCCCTTTGGGCATGGTTAGCTGTACATGGGTTCCTGGGTTAATTTCCTCTATTACAGGGACTCCTCAGTGATTTTATTTTCGCCTGGATAAGACATAATTGTTTTTCTCCCTCCTCCCTTGAGAAATTTTGACTTTTTTACTTATGCCAAAGTCCTCTAAGAAATTAACAGCTTTTGCTGTAGCAGAAAGAACACCAATCATCATATGACCTCATTTGACACAATCTTTGTAGAAAATACAATCCACTACAAACTCACTCATCTGGCAATGAACTATATTTCTGTCTGGAGTGTTATTACCATAGAAATGCACTACTAATAAAACTTTAGAGGGGAATTCCATCTATTTTTTAAAAATACTGCACAACACAATCTTGACAATTACATAAATTCATTCAGATTGATATGATGCAAAACGCTACATCCCACTCAATTTGTAACAGTGCTGGTAACAGAGACAACGTCTACATCACAAATATTGTAGCCATTTGTTACCATCCAAAATGACCACTGGAACTAACTGTGTTCTCACGAGTTTTTATATGTAATATTTGTTACTGAGCTATAGCGTTAAATCTAAAACAATGTGTTTACTTTTTGCTACCCTCCATGTACTTCTTCATGAACATCAAACAATCCGTCTGTATCAAGCTGTGTATTTCTAACTATATTATGTAATAAATAATATAGTAAAGAAGCTTTTAGATGCATTAAAACTTTTAGAGGTCTGGCTCCTGTCACCACTAACAATTCTGAACAATTCTGTTTTGGTATCGGTTTCTCTATGGACAGAGTGTTTTACATCAGACCACTCCAAATGACTTCATTAACATCACAGCAATAGAGTATGCAGAAATTTTTAAACATCGGTGGAACTCCTCTTTATGCTAGTAATATATTTACTTATTTGAATCAAGCAAAGTCAGTACATCACTTGTTTTCAGTCTTGGTTATTTTTGATAATTTAAGGTTGGTAAATCTCAGGGTTTCCTGATAAAGACCTGTTGTGCACATCCATTTGAGAGTAACGCTGTGAAGCACATACTGTACTGCAGTGTCTGTCCGGGTGAGCCCAGCTTATTCTTAGAGGCTGTATATCCAGTCCATTCACTCTCCCTCATAGCGGGCTTCTCTCAGGGTCCTGACAGGTTTCTCGTCAATATTTGATGTCTTTCTTCTCTCCTATTGGTCTGAATATTCTGCTCGGGATTTAAACGTCTAGCACGTGGTTCAGGTAGGATATGTAACATATGGCGAGCCGCAGGATCTCAATCTTGGAGAGCTTCTTGTCTGGTGGAAGGGTGGGCAGCAGCTTTCGGAGCTCTGCGAACGCCACGTTGAAGGCCTCGACACGTATGCGCTCGCGAGTTGCGTGGGCCATCCGGTATTTGGCGGTCGCGCGTCGTCGCCGCCGTTTCTCCTCGCGTGTCAAAGGGGGCGCTAATGAGCGCGAGCTGGACTTACTGTCCGTGTCCGGTTCCAGCGGCTCGCCCGCCACGCGCTCCACTTTGATGACGTTGAGCAGCGTTTCCGGTTCAGACTGTGGCCACAGCAGGTCAGAATCCGAGTGATCCGGACTGAGCATCATCTAGAGCGAGCGAGCGAGAGAGAGAGAGAGAGAGAGAGAGAGAGAGAGAGAGAGAGAGAGAGATATGTTAGGTAAGGGGTTGGTTATGCTTCGCAAGAAGGACAGGCGGGAAAGAGATGGAAAAACAAAAATGAAAAAATAAAGAAATAAATATAAAAAAATAGCGAAAGTGATAATGAAATAAGTCCAGAGAACTACAGTAGGAGAGGGAGGAAGAGGGAGATAAGAAAGGAAAGAAGAAAGAAAGATAATAGAAAGAAAGAAAATAAGAAGGAAAGAAATTGAGAGAGGAATTGGGAGTTAAACAAAATAAAAGGTCATGAAAGTTATCATGAAATCTGAACTTTTGGTGTAGTGCAAACTAACAACCAAAGCCGAATTAATTGTTCATAATTTATTATATTTAACTTCTACCTATTTTTGCAAGACCCCTCCACCACCACAACCCCAGAGAAATGTGAGTTGATATTTTAAGTATTAGTGATCAAATAAACTGTGTTCAGCTGCTAGTGAGCAATGAAGGGTGAAAGGACAGGACAGGGGACATTCACACCCTAACTATAACCCAGATAAAACAGGCAGCATTTGCCTGCTCACACACGAAGATGAAATTCACTTAAGTTCTGGTTTTCCATTAAATCTGAACCTGCAAACAAACCTGCAAAAACTGTGAACGGTAAAACCTACACTTCACACAGTGCTTCACAATGACACAGAGAGAGAGAGCGTGAAAGGAAAGAAAGAAAGAAAGAAAGAAAGAAAGATCTGTATATTTTTCTATACATTATTTGACTGACCAAATAAAAGAATTATAAAATGTCTGAAAAGATATTTTTAACTTGATTTGATAATTATATGGTTTTGGGAACCATATTAATCAGCTGGTTTATTAACCTGAACACCCCCCTCTCTCTCTTAATTCCACGTAAACAGGCTGAGGTTAAGAGTGGTGAGGTATTTAACTAATTACATGTAATAACAGTGTGTTTTACACATAACTGCACTTCAGGTTTATCCTCATTAATACAATTTCACGCTCACAGCTTCAGTACTTTAACACTTACGGAGGCTATATTATTAATAACTCATATCTCACCTACTACAGCTAAAGACTAATCTGTTTAGTGAAGAGACTGAAGTTGGACCCTTACGACTGAACTGCACCCAGACTTCAGCTTCGTGCTTAAGTTCTTCAGTTTCGCTTCACTTTCCTCTCAACGTTAACAACTCACTCATATTAACTTACATATCATATTAACTCCCATACCAGTTATAAATCGCCTATTTGAGCGCTGCAGGTGCTTTTAATATTCATTTCAAGTGCTTTAAACTATCTAAAATAACAAGAGGTGTTTACTTTCACAACTACGACATACAGTTACAAACCTGTAATAACTCTCTGTTTATTTGTGTGTTTATTTGATTTCTTAGTTACTTACTATAAAATAATCGCAAATAATACAATCAGCGTCATATTTTATGTACTAGATATAAATGTGTACATCATTTCTACATTAATAAAACATATCAGATAAACAGAGTTACTGTGAGTAGCGAGAGGAATACAGAATGCTGAATTATAAATGTACACGAATTAAACACGAGCAGTAACGCGCAGCTTTAACTACCGGAGTAGAAACTTACCTTTTTTCTCCTCAGACTGAAGTGATGTGAAGCTGAGTGTGTGTGAGAGAGACAGAGTAAGTGAGTTGTGGTGTGTTCAATGTGTTTTCAGTGAAGTGTCCTCAGCGCTCCCTCCATTCTTTTCTCTGTTAGTCTGGATTTTATCGTTCGTTCAGTGTCATTTTTTATCGATCAGATCTTCGTCTCTGTCTTCGCTCACAGTCTCTCTCTCTCTTTCTCCGCTCATAGTCTTTCTCTCCGCTCGCAAATCAATGTAAAATCCGCTGTGGCTGAAAACTGAACTGCTTCTCAACACGAGGCCATCAATACAACCGAGAGAGAAGAAATGACAGACGACTCCTCTCTCTCTCTCTCTCTCTCTCTCTCTCTCTCTCTCTCTCTCTCTCTCTCTCTCAGTATTGTGCTGATTTAGAATGATCATTGTCTGACCTGCAGACACAATGTGGAAGGTAGGCTGTAATGGGCTGGATAAAGTCTTGAGTATTGTTAGAAGCAGGTTATATCACCGCAAACAGTTCATTAGTGTAGTGTAGCTTTTGGAGCATCTATCAACATATGTTTGAAACTTTTCTTTAGCTTTCAGTTTAAATTAATACTAAATTTAATTAAAATGAAGTAAGAAAATATATTTGCAACTATGCCCATTATATTCAGTCAGCTAGCAAAAACTCTCTTTTTGAGACTGAACCAATCTCTAATCAGTCAGTATATGTGAATAATGTAGATTTAGGAGAGGGGACATAGGAGAGGGGACATAGCATCACTTGACTTCAGTAATTTTGTCTGATCTGTGTCTGTAATAAGCGAATTTAATGCAGACGAAGGTGACTTTATTGCCTTATGTGACTTTGGCTCCCTTCAGTTTCACTTGAAATAGACAGTCCAGAGCGCTGACCAATCGGCTGAAAAGATGTATGTCAACGGTGATACACAGGTATTTGTCCTTTTCTGTTAGCTGTGCTACATTGAACCCAACACTAACCTTAACCATAAGAAACAGATACGCACCACTAATTTGTCCAGCCTGCAGTAGAATTTAGATTGCTGTCTTTTTAGCTGCACTTTAGGATGAGGCACTTTGTATTGGTTTTATGAGACCTCAGTAAACTGGTCTAGTAAATTTTGCAGAAACATGTAAAGAGTTCAGATGTGCTGGCCTATTTTAGCACTACAGTCAGCATTCGGCAGTTTAAACAGAACCTCCATCAGTGATATATATATATATAAAGTGCATGTGTGTGTGTGGGGAGGGGGGTACCCAACAAGGTAGGCGTGTCTAATAGAGTGTACAGAGCGTAGACATAGTGTTCAAAAACTTCAGCAGCACTGCTGTGTCTGATCCACTCATACCAACACAACACACACTAATACACTACCACCATGTCAGTGTTACTGCTGTACTGAGAGTAAACCACCAACAAAAAACCTGCTCTGTGGTGGTCCTGTGGGGGTTCTGACAATTGCAGAACAAAAGTGGGAAAAGTATAAATAAATATACTAACAATTGTGTGTGTACAAGATGAGAGGATTTAAGTGGACCTGGGTGTGTTGATGAAAAGTAGGACTTTAATAGGACTAAACCTCGTAAAGAGCAAAGGATGAGAAGAGGGGTTGTAAAATAGAGAGACCGTGTCCACTGTGTGTTTCCCTCTCTCATAAAATGCCAGTATAGAGGTGGGTCTGCTATTACTTTCACTTTAACAAGCACTACACGGCCAAGTACAGCCTGTCTGGATAGAAAATGCTTACAAGAAGTATAAATAATGCTTTTGAATACATTTGGTTGCATGTTTTACTCTGCACGAAGCCTTGTATGAGTGATGTCATCCTTGAATTATTAATTAACATAAATGATCATAATTGACCCTAAATGGGAAAAGAGTGAGATTGGATGTATTGAAATGTGATAAAAATATGACCATAAGTGAAGAAAAGTGAGTGAGGGCAAAATCAGGAAAATGCTTTCTCTTTATGGAAACATTTCACTAGCATACACTTTACTGTGCATTCTGTTCTACTCCCCACCCTCCCCCAATGTGATATACACACATGTAGAAGTCAGATGTGAGAAAGGGGCAGATGGTGTCCAGCCTAACAACCCCCCCGCCACACTTCATTGCTACATAAGGGGCAGTACTGTGGGAAAGGAGCTGAGATTTAAGATTTCACTGACAGAACGGTCTAGACCTCTCCGTGTCTGTGTGTGCATGTGTTCTTTTCCTCATAAACAAGACAGTATGTGGGGGTTAATTAAATGTTACAGTGTTTTTTTTAGACTTGGCAACTCCTGTGCAACAGTAGTTCTTTAACTGCTAAAAGGTTTATTAAGGGAACCAGAACTGTTATTTGAATGGCGTGGTACCTTTATTTTTAATAAATAAAACTAATAAGCATCTAATACAAAGGTTAAAAATGTGTGTGTGTATGTGTCTATGTGTGTGCCTGTCAGAGTCAGAGAGAGAAAATGATGAAAAAGAGAAGGACAGCAGAACCTATAAGCTGGTCAGAAGTGGACAACAATATGGTTCCACACCAAATAGTACAGTGAAATCATTTCTTTTTGGAAAAAAACCAAAAAAAACTATTAAGGTTACATATGTATGTATTATATAAATACATTACAGGTCTAGTCATTGTATTCTAAGCTTCTTATGTTTGTCACTTTTTACATTTATTTATACAGTTGTATACTATTTTTTATTTATGTACAATAGCACTGTGTATTACTTGGAGTAATCAAAATATTCTCTGTATCTGGACCATGATGTATTATTTCCAGTACTTTTTATGTGTTATTTCTTTTTTGACCAATAGCTTAAATATTTATTTATTTATTCAGTGGACAAAAGTGCTCTGAAAGTATTTTCCAGAAACATAAAAACCATGTTTTAGACTGAATACGTGTACTTCGTATCTGAGATGGACAGTGAGTGTAGATACATGAAGGTAGTTTTAATATTGCTGCAGATCGGTGTAAATAAGGGTCAAATGTATGACCACATCTGTGTGTGTGTGTGTGTGTGTGTGCATGCATGTATGTGTGTTTTGATAATGTGATGTGTGTGTTTAGATGAAAGCCTGCTTGGATCATGTTTATTGATCTGTGTTGTGACAGATTGATTGATGGAAAACCCTTTCACAGCTTAATTCAACTTAAGTAGTAAATCAATAAAAAAATACCTCCTGCCACGCTAGACCATAACACATGGCCTTTTAACAAATACAAATGCACACACGCGCATACACACACACACACACGCAAACAAACACACATGCACAGATGTTTAACATATGGCACCCACAACATGGTGTGTATGTGGCCTTCTCATTCTCCAGATTTTACATGAATATTTAATAGCTTGGCATTTCCAGCTTTCCCAACTGGTGGCACAAGTTTTTTCATTGTTTTTATTTGGTAAAGCAAACTAGTGACCACCCAAACCCCCCTGTCCCAACCCTAAACCTCATCTGTTTATCTTATTCAACATAAAAAGACAGCATTTGGTAGTCATAGTCTTTAAGGAGACATAGAATGCATTTATTAGGCTTTTTTAATTGGTCTGTGATGTTTACATAGAAAGTATGTGATATTGGTCGAGGTGATAAATGCCTAGGGGCAATTTTTTCTGTCGCTTTATTATCCTTTGGACCTTGAATGAAACAAGCTGTTATGCCTTTTTGGTGGACTCGTAAATAATGTGATGTGTTCTGCTTTGATTTGCTGGTTTACAGTAAGACACCTCATCAGTTACTTAGCGCTAACATTACATATACTAGCTGGTTGCTTTGGATCTAAACAGTAGCAAAGTAAGTAAAGTTATTGCTCACTTTGAAACTTTAAGTTTAAGATGATCTGCTTCAACTGGCAACAAGTGGGGGAAAACACAGCATGTCTGCTACTTGCAGGTCAAGTGGGTTTTATTGTCATTTCAACTACATACAGAGTACACAGTGAAACATTCCTCCAGGACCATGGTGCAACATAGACATTGCATAGTTTATTAGCAACAAATTTCACTGTCTGGAGTGAAATTTGCAGAGTGAACTAAGAACATTGTTCAGGATCTTGTTAAATAAGGGTGCTGAAGTTGGCTTCCTGTTCACCAACTTTTTTTGTGAGTTTTCACTTCCAGCTTAAATGGTTCCACTGTTACAAACTGGTGTCTGTACAAAAGGTAGCATTTAAGGCTAAACATCATATATATATATATATATATATATATATATATATATATATATATATATATATATATGTGTGTGTGTTGTGCTGGTGTGAGTAGATCAAACACAGACAAACTAATAACTGAAAAGTTATTAAATTTAAATAACTTGACAAGAAATGACAATAAATAGAGAACCACAGTAGAATTACTACTGTAATATACAATTGCATTTTTAACTGATTGCTCCCAAACTTTTTGAAACACAGTATGGTGCAGAACTTTATTGTCAACATGGCCATTAAGTACAAATTTAAACTTGATTAAAAGATACAAGGAAAATGGGCCCCATAACAACTGTGCAAGTTCGGGTATATCACCAAAACTTTACATAAAGCTATCATAGTTGGGAACATAACAAGCTCTTGCTTCAGATCCCAAAATAAGATTTGTGTTCGCTTAATAATTTTCACACCTCTTACCTTCCTTCCGGTCCTTAGATTATATCAGTCCTTCATTAAATGAAATCGCATGGACCAAATCAGGGACCAGGGACCAAATGTGCATTCTTTTTGTGAGTTCTTTGTGTGTTCATCTAACCAATATAGTGACTTTAGTGACAAATAACACATTCCTTTCTACTTTTTGTTTATTTTTGTTTATTCTGATGTTATATTGCAAACCAAAAAGTTCTTCTAGCGTAAACTCGTTGGGGTGGCATTGGGGTGTTGGGGTGGCATGCATTAGGAGCATCAACTCATTTAAGACATTATAACAAAAAGCCATGCAAATTACATTGACTTTTTTGTATTAATTGAAAGTAATTTTTGTATGGCGTTAATGGTTTGTACACTGGGGCCGGTAAGATCCTAGTTATAGCACTGCTGTGCATCCACACAGTTAGAAGTCAGCTCAATGCTATGGGTCTAAAAAGATGTGTAGCTGAGAAAGGAAATCAAACAAAGAATATCAGATTTTGATGTCTAATTTAGGATATTTCAATTAACAATGTATGCTTTAACTGTACACCATCATGTGTCACACAATTTACAATTGTAAGACTGCAAAAGACATGAATGTGGCCCTCACACATCATTAGCCGTTCTGACCAGTTTGAAATGGGCCTGCTCTCTCTGTTGGTGTGGGTATACAGAAACGGTTTGGCCACAGCTGGACAACTGTGATCCCAGTGCTGGACAGCGGCACCATTACTGCCCCTGAGAGAGCCAGCTGCATCTCATCAGTTGAACACACCTGAGCTCAGTCCTGCTGGACACTTACTCACACACTCATACTTGTACACACTTATACTCGAGTATGTACAGGCTGTGCACATATATACCAATCAGCCAGAACCTTAAAACCACCTTCCTGTTTTCATCAGCTCTACTTACCAAATAGTTGCACTCTGTAGTTCTACCATTACAGACTAAAGCACATCTGCTGCATACCTTCCCAGCTTCCTTTAACCCTGTTCTTCAATGGCCATTACCCCCACAGGACTACCCCAGAGCAGGTATTTAGGTGGTGGATCTTTCTCAGCACTGCAGTGTCACTAACATGGTGGTGGTTGTTTTTTATTGTATGTTGTGCTGGTACGAGTGGATCAGACACAGCAGTGCTGCTGTAGTTTTTAATCACTGTTTCCACACTCTGTCCACTCATTTAGACACTCCTGCCTGGTCAGTCTTGTAGATGTAAATTCAGAGATTATAGCTCTTATGTTGTTGCACAGTTTGTGTTAGTTATTCTTCAGTCCTTTATTAGTGGTCACTGGCTGCTGTCCACAGGACGCTGTTGGCTGGACGTTGGGATAAGTATGCAGAGAAACAAATAAACTACATCGTGCACCTATATAATAAGTGGCACTGATATAATGGGCAGACATTGTTGAAATAAGAAGGTGAGATAGATATTTATTTCATTCTCTGTCTTTCTTTTGTATAGGGTGAGTTGTGGTCTGAGCGCCCCAAAAACACACACACACACACTGTGGTGGGCTCAGGTGGACATCAGCTGAGCCAAGGGGGCGTGTGTATTTGTGTGAGATGGTGATGATGAGCGCCAGTATAAGGTTCTGTGCCAGGGGCCAATGAAGCACCTGTGAGAGACCCCAAGAGTCTTTCTCTCAATGTGT
This sequence comes from Megaleporinus macrocephalus, assembly GCA_021613375.1. Lineage (NCBI taxonomy): Eukaryota > Metazoa > Chordata > Actinopteri > Characiformes > Anostomidae > Megaleporinus > Megaleporinus macrocephalus. Next base: position 33,817,701 of record CM038709.1, on the reverse strand, counting down.
GTGTGTGTGTTTGAGTTTGGGTCATGCCCGTATCTGTATTTTAAGTTAACTATGTACACGGTAATACTGAAATAATATGGCAATAAAAAAATTCTGCCTCTCAAAAAGAGAAACAAAACAGCATCCAACTATTTTATTTTTCAAAACATTCTGATTGTACTGATGATTTTCTCAACACATACTGAATTTCCCTTAATTGCCCCTCATTAGACTATGGGTAAAATTAACTGGACTCTCTTTATATCGCTGTATCTAATCCGTAGCTAATAAAAGTCATTCAGGTGGAACCACTGCTGTGTCCTGTATTTCCAACTCTGGGGTCTGTAATGCTTAAAATAAAGCAGAGTTAAGAAATGACTAAAGTGTATTACTAAATGAATGAGTTGGATGCAGGTTTGTTCAGATGCACTGCTGAAGCGCTGGCACGATGTTACTACTTTCTTTGGAATTCTTCTTGGAATTCTTTCTCATCTGTTTATTTTTCCTGCTTGTTTACTGCAGGAGAATTCCAATTTGTGCTTCATTAGGTGCCTGAATAGAATAGAATGGGTAAGGTAAGGTTACTTTCAGGTTAGGAGTAGTTCTGGTTGAGGTAAGGGTCATGTTAGTTTTAAGTTTAGGTTAACATTAAGGGAAAGGTTAGGGGAAAGTTAGGGTTAGGGTTAGGCTAATAGTTCTGGTTGAGGTAAGGGTTAGGGTAAGGTTAAGCTTGTAGTAGTTCTGGTCAGGCTACTTGTAATTCTGGTTGAGGTTGGGGTAAAAGTCACATTGGGGTTAAGGTTAGGGCAAGTGTATGGTTCAGATTAAGGTATGGGCAAGGTTAGGTTTAGAGTTAAACTAGTAGTAGTTCTGGATAGTGTTAGGGTTAGGCTAGTAGTAGTTCTAGTTAAGATAAAAAATAGGGATGCGGGTAAGGTTACAGTTAGGCTGGCAGTCGCTCTGGTTAGGATTAGGAGGGTATTGGTCAGGTTAATGTTAAGAAACAAACAGGTGTGTGTGTGTTTGTGTATGTGCTTATAATTTGGTGATGGGGTAATAGTCAGTCTACCATAAACAACATTTAAGGTGTAAATAACCATGACAAAAAGAAAGCTAGCATCTCTCTTTCTCTCTCACTTTTTCTCCCTCAGTAACAAGGCACTGGAAGTAATGTGCATGTGTTTGTATCTGTGTGATAAGCTTACTGATATTTTTGCATCAATTGTATTCTCCTTCTTTCTCTGTCTCTCTCTCTCTTTCTCCCACACACACACACACACACACATCTGAGGTGTAAATTGTGGTTCTATGCTCTTTTTTTTCTTTCCCTTGGGGTCTCTGTTGAGTTTAAAGCCCATCTGTTTTGCTTTAACAAGCTTTCTGTCTCCTCCTTTACTATTCACTTCATCTTTCCACTTTTCTAAAAGGGCACTTCCTCACTTTTGTGGCGAGGTGTTGAAGTTCTTCAATACTTTATTTGCTTATGGTTAAATTAAGAATCATGGCTGTTGTGTCTGCACAACGTGCTTTAGGCATGATCAGATGATGATGAGTTTCCACTTTCAGGACATCCAGAATGGATTCCATTTGTTGAGCAAATTAGTAAAATCAGTTATTGATGACAATGTTGTGTAAAGGACTTTAGAAGAATGACACCAGCAAGTTCATTTTAGGTGTTAAACATAAATAAATAAATAAAACGAGTCACTATATGTCTGTTTGTTTCTCAAAAACTTTGTTTTTAATGTAGCACAGAAGTTGGGAAAATAGGCAGTGCTTAATATAAAACTCATGGGTTAGAAGCCTTTCAAACTTTACCTTGTATAGCCACTGCATTTTAGCCCTACTCAATGACTGCAAACATAATTTTAGTGATGATCTCGTTAGCTCAGGAGAAAAGGTTAATGAGGACAAGTCAGCTGACATTACTCTGTCATGCGGATTCGAAGAACAGACTGGCTGCTTTAAAGGGGTAGTGGTGCTAAAATGTTTTCTTCTGTTAACCATGGTTACCTCCAAGGAAACATGTGCAATCATCATGGCATTGTATTAAAATGGTTTCACAGGCAAGGACATCGCTTCTTGTAGGATAGCACCCTAAACAACCATTTATCCAATCCTATCCAAGAGCTTCAAGGAGAGTTGTTCAGTTGCAGTGAAGAAGGCTTCAGGGTGCTCAAGAAAGTCAAGCAAGCATCAGGACCATCTCCTAAAGAGAATGCAGCTATGAGATTGGGTCAGAGCTTGCTCATGAATGGCAGAGGGCAGATGTGAGTGCATCTGAACGCACAGCGAGATGAAGGCTTTTGGAGGATGACTTGGTGTTAAAAAGGGCAGAAAAGAAGCCACTCTTCTCCAAGAAAAACATCAAGGACAGACTTACATTCTGCAGGAAGTATAGGGATTGGAGTGCAGAGGACTGGGGTGAAGTTATTTTCTCTAATGAAGCCCCCTTCAGACTGGAAAAAAGATTGTCTGGAGAAGAAAAGGTGAGCCCTACCATGGGTCCTGTATCATGCCAACTGAGACCATTCATGTGTGGGGCTGCTTCTCATCCAGGGGGAGTGGGTTTGCTTAATGTTTTGCCTAAGAACACTGCCATGAATACGGAATGGATCCAGGAGCAATTTGGAGATGAATAATGCTTTTACCAGCATGATGGAGCACCATGTCACAAGGCAAAAGTGATAACCAAGTGGCTTGATGAAAAAAACATTGGCCAGTCCATGGCCAGGAAACTCCCCAGATCTTAATCCCATTGAGAACCTGTGGTCAATCCTCATAAAGGACAAACAAAAACCCAGAAACTGTGATCAACTCAGAGCACTGATTAGGCAAGAATGGGTTGCCTTTATTCAAGATTTTGCCCAGAAGCTGATGAGATGAATTGCAGAAGTCTTAAAGAAGAAGGGTCAACACTGTAAATAAGTCTTTGCTTAAAAAAAATTAACACACAAATGAAACATGTATAATTGTACTTCTTTATACCATATCTGACAAAAGATTTTAAAAGGCATCATTGGTTTGTGAAAAACAAAATTTGTGCCATTCTACAAACTTTTGGCCAAGAATGTACACAGACACAGAACTGCATCAACTTCAGGACCTTGGACAGCACTGTGGAAACCCTTAAACAGACTTGTAGTTCACAGGAATCATTTGAATATTTGTGAAATTAGATGATCTAGAATAAACATGAAGCTATAATGTATCAAAGCTACACAAAATTCTTACCAACAGAACTGAAAGGCAGCAGAAGTGTTTGTGTAACATATTTTATTAATATGCAATTGACTGACATTAGGATGATTAAAGCTAACAGCCCTATTTCCCCAACACAGGGATTAAATAAATGGCAATTAAAGTGATTACTTCAAAACCGTCTATTACTTAGTATAGTCATTCATTTATTAATTTCTTACAATAATTTGTGGGCTTCGGTTTTCACCTGTTCTTTGTGTTCTTAGAGTTGCCCTATGGTCTACTCTATCAGCCCCACTCCTTGACTGTAATTCACATCATACATCATTTTCATCACATCTGTCACCCCTGTGTGTGTGTGTGTGTGTGTGTGTGTGTGTGTGTGTGTGTGTGTGTGTGTGTGTGTGTGTGTGTGTGTGTGTTTTCGTGTGTGTGAAATGAGTGAAATGGACACACGAGTATGAGGGTCTGGTGTTTGGCCTGAGGAGGATTGTGACTGTTACACAGCTGACAATAACACCTATCTCTCTCCCCGTCTCTCTCTTTCTTTCTCTTTTTTTCTTTCCCTCTTGCTAACTCACTTTCTCACTGTGTCTGTCTTTTTAATCCAACCTTCTCTTCTTCATGTGTCTCCCTCTTTCCCATTTTCTACCTCTCTTTCTCTCTCTCTTTCAGTGTCCCCTCTTTCTTTTTTATGCTCTCTCCCTTTCGTCCTTTATTTTCTTCCTTAAACAATTGTCCCCCTGAAGTCTCCCAGAGCTCCATAGCGAAAAGTGACAGAACCCATGATCGGATTCTCCCCTAAATGAGCTTCTCTTTTCCTCTTTTGTATAACTTCTTTTGACCCAATCATGAAACTGTCACAAATTGTAAACAGCGGATCATGTTCAAATAATGCAAAAAGAAAAATCACCAAAAATACATATTTGAGTATGTGAGCTACTGGTTTTTTTTGTCATTGTATTCTCACTGTGTCACAGTGTTGAGATGCACTCGGCTTCCGTTTTTGTTTAATGAGCATGCAGGCTAATTCGGAGTGCAGTTTATATCAGTAAGCTTATTATTATTGGTTTGTGCACTCAGAGTAACTGCTGTGTGAGCTTTCTTCCTTATCATTTGTTTACTTATTCCAAAAAAAGGCTTATGTAAGTAAAAATCTAAGAATTATCAGCTTTGTAAGATCATATTTTCTGCATATAAAAATAAACAGTGGTACGGTTAAATAGTTTGATCCTGTCAAACCTGTCCATTAAAAAAAGGTCATTAACCCATTATATGGCCACGGACTCTCCAAATGCTACTACAGTTTGGGGCTAAATAAAGATTTTAGATTTGTTAATCTAGGCTTTATTTATAAATCAAGTTGTGTTGTACCACTTCATTTTAAACAAGGATTAACAAAACTGTAACATGCTATGATTATTGTCCCTGAGGATGAATTTGGAAGTACAAACAAACAGCAATAACATTACTCTCCACACTAATCACCGTCTATATGTTATTTTTTTCGTCTTGAATGAAAACTAGCACACGCCTGCACCAAAACATCTATCCATGGGCGTGTTCCAGGTGTAGCCTGTCAGCGTGTGATTACCTGTGAGGTCTCCCTGTTCCTGATTGGTTTCCTGGTTCTCAGCATTCTTTTAAAAGCGAATTCAAGTTTAGTGGTTCCCCAGACTGCTGTCTCGATTCTCTATTGTGATTTTTTGCCCTTGATTGTTATTAGTGTCCCCGACCGTAGCTCGTTCTTTGACTATGTTTGTGTATTGCCCCTTTTGCCCTGTTTGCTGAGTGTAAATAAACTGAAAATATACATTACTTTTTGTACATATTGTGGGTAGCGTGTAGTAGGGTGTTTGATGTCATTTGAGTTTGTGTGTTTTTCTCCTGCTTAACACTAGTAAGGGAGTTAGGGAAGATCTGTGTCTTTTTGTTTTACTTTTATTTGGAAAAGTAAGGTCTCTCTCTCTCTCTCTCTCTCTCTCTCTCTCTCTCTCTCCCTCTCCCTCTCCCTCTCCCTCTCTCAGCTAGTGATTCTTTGTCTGACCCTAGTCCCAGCCGTAACACAAGGATGCACACAAAAGCTACTTTTGTGCCTCCTTGTGAGGACTTACAAGCAGGTTTTCTGTTTTGTGAACTGCAGAGGACACTTTAGTGTAAAGACATTTTGTAACTTGAAACCACAAAAATTTGAAGTATGAATTGAATCACTAAATGAGGTTTAAATCGGAGGAACGGTGCAACAGGAATAAATTTACTCTAGATTTTATGTAAAAGTAAACCAGAATTTAACTGATGATTTTGATGGAATCCTAGTTATTTTTAAACTAGGTTTAAAGTATGGCCATAATGAATGTTAATAAATTGTGTTGAAATAGATTCAGTTGTAAATCTCTAAGTTCTGAAAACCTCCAAAACTGTGGATCAATATTTAAATCAAATCTGGAAACTCTAGAAAAACTGTCAATTTGTTTGAGCATTTATTTAAGCTTTTCTAGGTGGGCTTCTAAAGTTTCCTTCTTGGTTACTGGATTTTAAATGTTACATTTTCCCCTACATTGCCTGAAGCATTATTCTGTAGTTTTTTGGGGTCAAATCATGCTTTTTCTTTTTTTTCGTATAACATAAAAACGCCAGTTGCTCTTTCCATTGTCTGTAAATTGCATAATGGGCAGACCAAAAGAAATAACTTGAAATAAAGCCTGTTTTTATTGACTTCATTTAAAAGTAACGTATGTTTATCCTTATCTTGCAAAGTTATCATTTTAAAGGGTTTGTTCAGCCAGCAGATAAACCTACAAAAACAACAGATCTTGGACACTTGCACTGTTTGTTTTCTTTATCGAACATATTTCCAGCAAATTTGACTCATTTTGCTTCTAAATGTCTTCTTTAGCTGCACTTGGAAAAGCTATCTCTGAGACTATGTTTAAATGACTAGATGCATATCATATAGATAAGAAGACAGATGAGGCCTTTTCTTTCTCTCAGTGAATTATAAAATGAGAGAACGTAGTCAGGCCGATTTAATTCCAGCAAAGCAGAAGACCAAATCTTTTTTCCTCTTGAAAAGTCCTGGGGGAAGCACCTTAGCATCTCCAAAACATATGCTGCAATCTATCGTGTGTGCATGTGTTTTTCACTCATTTGTTTTCTGGTCTCCGAAGCGTTGGGAAGGCCAGGTCACCGTGGTGATAATTCCTAGGATAATACCTAGGGAGAGGGGTGACGTGTAAATTAGCTGATCATAGAATATAGAGTAAATCCTGGCGTGAGGCAGAAATTTGAGAGAGAGAGAGAGAGAGAGAGAGAGAGAGAGAGAAAGAGGGAGAGAGAGCTGCACTACAGCATGTTGGGGCATGAAAATGCCTCATGTCTCACGAGGATATGAATACATGCTCACTGTCCATTGAAAAACAACAACATGCTCTAATGCACGCACACTTACTCACTCCTTCAAACACAAACACACAGTCACAGAAACACACCTCATGCTGTAAAATGTTGAGAAGGTTCAGCATGCCTGTCCAACTATAAGTTCTTATTTTTGTGAAGTGCACTGAAGATTCTAGTGCTAGTGCTAGCCGTTAGTGCTAAGTCTCACTGACTGTGGTCTTTGAATGTGTAGATACTCTTGTTAGAAGCATACAAATAACTATCATTTAAGAGAATATGAAAAGCAGAGAACCCATGAACAAAGTACTGCGCTTCAACTAATTATAACTGATCAGAGGTTAGTAGCGCCAGGTATACATAAGATAATTTTAGCGGGCGGCACCACACAAACTAGTTCTAACTAGTAGTTACTAAACATCTGTTTGTTACTGATGGGCATCTTTATATGGAAGGAAGGAACCTTATTAAGTGTATCTGGGGTATTAAACATTGTGATACCTGTTACCTATTGCATAGGGGCTTACAATGAAACTAAAATACTTACACTACCTGTCAAAAGGTTTCAGTACACTACCGGTCAAAAGTTTTAGAACAGTTCTAAAACTTTTGGCTGGTAGCGTACTAAAACGTGGGCTGGTAGTGAACTAAAACTTTTGACCGGTAGTGTACATATACTTTTTATGATTTTAAATGTTTTATTTAACACATATAGGATCCGCACAAACTACAATGTTTGCTTGCTCAATCTCACAAGCAAGTTAGCTACCTTAGTAAGCAATACGAGCAATACTCTGTATCATTTCAAATTTGCCGCAATCAAATATCTTCTCTCCAAATTCTCTCTGTCAAAAAACAGATATTTTCATTATAAAGTTAGGAAAGAGAGACAAAGTTTCCTCTCTGTACTACCAGAAACAGTTAAAATTGGCCTTTGCCATTCATGATGAAGACCAATCTACTGTCTGATTGGCTAAACGTAATGTGGCAGCTGCACTTATTTACATTTACAAGTTGAAACCTGCTAAAGTTTGTTTGCCATGTGTACAGCAAGGAGAATTTGCAAGTGAACATGCAACCTTGCAGACATACAAGACCATGTATACCCTGTTAGGGTCACCCCTTCGAAATGGACACCCCTAACATGATGCATTATAAAGTTCCTTGACAGTGACAATAAAACAGAGGTCTTTCAGATGGAACAGAAGGTTCATTGCATAAAAAACATTAACTGCATGGACCACAAATCATTGAAAGCTTGGTTTAGTCAATGATGTAAAGAATTAGACTGGTAAACAAAGTGAACTTGGGTACTTTCCTGGTACGAGGTACATGTGACTAATGAGCGTATATCCATGCGGACATTCTAGCCAAAACCTGTGCCTGGGCTCAGGTGGACATATCGGTATTATAATGACCCCAAACTCACCACAAAATAAACATTATTGTGTGGTTATTTTTAGATGATTATCCAGAAAGGGCATTGGCAGATTAATAGGATTTCTTAAAAGCCTTAATCGTGTTAAATTCAATTACATGGTTAAAAGTCAAAAAAGTCCTCCAAAGTGGTTTGATGTGAAAAGCTTTGTTCTAGGAACCAGACATGCAATTGATTATCCCCTCTGAAAGCTACCTCACATAAACTGTTAAGGTGGATATATTATGCAATGTTTACTCATTTTCCTTTAGTGTGTTGGAGATTTTTGTACATGTAAAAAATCACCAAAGTTATAAAACCCAAGAACATGCCGAAGGGAGAAACTCTCTCCGACAGGAATCACTTTACTCAGCTGCCTAAAAACGCCTTGCTGAAATTCCACCACTTTCCTCTGTTACAGGGTGATGTAATTTCATAACACAGTCCTTATAGTCACCTACCAGCAAGATTGGCACACGCTTACACAGAATGTCAGAATAGTCACAGCAGTGGAGCCTGTAGCAGGATTCCGTTGATTCTTTGAAGAAATTAATACAGTTACGAATACAGTTAGCTGAGACATTTTGTTAGTCTGATAATTTTATTATTATCAGACTAACAATTTTAATAATTTTAAGAAGTTTTGACTTACTAACTATATTTTTTAAAACCCAAGTCAAAAGTTCACATACATAGTCATTCATGGTACAACTAGCAGTGACAACTGCCTGATAATTAATATCTGAGATATTAATAAATAAACAAACATAAAAAGTTAAAAATGTATTCTGAAAAATATAATATTTAAAGAATCAAATACACTAATATGCATAAATATACAATATAGAAAAAGGAAATAGAAGTGTTCTGTGGGGATGGAAAATGTATGACAGTGGAAAACTGAAATGAATAACCAAATTGAATGAATTTGCAACCAGTGCTGTGCAACTGAGCAGCAGTCCTATGTATGAAGTGTGAGGTGGTCCTCATTGTTGCTCATCCTCTACACCTCTGTAGCCAAATAAAACTTTCCCTGTATGTGTTGTTTTTTAATGTAGGTTTGTTTTTGTATTGTTAGACGCACATGGTGTTATTATGCACGCTATAAAATATGTACATGTTGTCATTGTACATTATAAAAACATAAATCGACTTATTTCACCTTTTTAAATGATTTGTTTTATAGTGTATAACAACTCACTGGAGGGTTCCCTTGCCTTTTTTTAGTAGTAAATAAAATACATTGTGATAAACATCACAGCTTCTGGTTAATTTCAGTTGGAAAGTTTTTCTACAGTGCACCACTTCACACTAAACCACTCTGAAAGCCTTTGTTTACATCTAAACCACTGAATTATGCTAACAGTTTAAAAATCAGTAGAATTCCACATTAATGCCCCAGGGAGCCCAAATCTGAATTTTCTTCCAAATTACTTTAAATCTTGTTCCTCTGGGTGACAATATAAATGTACAGAGTATATATTATGAATATTTTCTGTAAGTCTTGCAAATGTCTTTTACCATACTTCTCTCTGCCCCATGCAAAATGGGTGGGTCATAATCCTGGGTACTGTTTTCATAAACATTTACTAACCAATTAGAATGTCTCTTTCCATACATAATGATTTTAGTTTTGCATGATGGGGTGAAGTTGGCTGGAATTGTTGAACTGTGGAGCTGTCAATCAAGCTGCACATTAGCCACGCCCACACAGTTCTCTGATAGGTCTGATCAGCATATTAAAGTCAGCAGTCTGGTTTTATCCTATTTTATCCTATGTTTTTCATTAAAGCTTTGCTGTATGTTTTATATCATACTCACGTTTAGTATCACACAAACATTTTTAATATTTTGCTTTGTCCTCCAAGATCTGAAACAATATAGTGTTCTCTAAAGTGTACAGAATTTCCCAGCTGTGATGTACTGAGTAAATAAAGTAGTAACACTGTGTTGTATGATTCCTTCAAATGTCATCTTCAATTCTTCATAATACATTTCACTTTACTCCTTGGTCTATGACACTGCATGTAAATAGGTAATCTCTCTCTCTCTCTCTCTACTCTAGGTTTGACCTGTTGCTAGGTAACCTTGGGTCACATCTGGGAACTAAATCACATTCTCCCTCTCTCCTTCTCTCTCACTTTCTCATGTTCTCTCTCCACCCTCCCCATTTTTGGAGAGATATACTGTAATTTATTAGTTTGATACAAAAGCGAACAGCATTATACAGAGCAGGGGCTTGTTTGGAATTCACACCCGATCCTATTTCCGGTGCATTCCTCTTGCCATTTCCGAAGCATTCTTCTTTAAATTGACAATCTGAGGCTCCACATGCACCACCTGAGCCAGCGCTTAGCGTATTCATTTGGGAGCAAAGACATGGCAAGCACAAATATCTCACCCAATCTTGCAAGCACCAGGAACACAGCCATGCCACTTCATCCAAAATCTGTCAAGATAGATCTCGGCTTTTGTGATTTAAGAGGGCTTTAGCTGCTCTCATAGAAATACACCAATAGGCATCAGCAGCTACATAGAACAGAAGTTGCTTCCTCCAGAAAATCTACCTGCCACTCAACCAACTGAGTGTAATCATGACATTTTTTATCTTAATAGGCATATGTCGGTTGGTGATATAAGACTCCTACTTAACATCTTCTTCAATAATATAATTTTACCAGACCTTATGCAGTATAGCCAGCTTCCACTCTCACTGCATTTACACACATCTACACACATTTATACACACAAGTGCACTTGTTTATTTTTTATGCAATGGAAGGACACAAAGTCATACAAACGCTGCTGTTCCAAAAGTTTAGAACCCAAAACCTGGAATAAATGTGTGTAATAACAAGAAACTGCTTTGGTTTAAGTAATAAATATTAAATATATCAACCTTATTAAGGTATAGGTTCGCTCAAAGCAAAAGGATTGTGATCTAAAGTCCAAGTCAGTTAAAAGTCAAAAGTTTTTTAACTCTTTGAAAGAGTTTGATAAAATGTAATAACTTAAATCCCAGAAATTTTAAATAAAACATCTATAGGTGTCTGGTTTACCTACACTGTAAGATGTTACTGTATATAAAACAACAAAACATAATGTAACATTATGACAATAAGTGATTCCAAACTTCTGAAAGTTAGCATAAATCTTAAACAAACAGAAAAATTTTTCTTTGCAGTAAGTACAAAACACTACATAACATCATAACTGTGGAAAGAAAAAAAAACATGTATCATGTATTACCATTTTTGTTGATTTTTTATTTTCTATTAAAGCACAAAAGCATCTGTATGTGTGTGATATATATATATATATATATATATATATATATATATATATATATATATATATATATATATATATATATATATATAGTCACTGTCTAATGAAAAACAAGTATCTCAAGAGTTTGTAGAGTTTAATTGTAAAATGACTACATTTGACTTTACATGTGACTTTACATTTAAGCAGTAACATGGACAGCAAATAATGGCGAGAAACAGTTGGACCACAGTTTGTAATTGTTGAAGTACAAAGTGAACCTATATGGTAAACGGAACTAATAAAATGGATAATGAGTGAACATATAGTTTAGGTGTACCTAATAAACTAATCACTAACTGCACATCATCGATGTGAAAAGAAAACAAGGGAGTACAAACTAGTTCTTAACTTATAATGGAAGTAAAGAGGTTTTATTCCAAGTTACTTGGTTGCCTGTTTTTCATCACACAATTTTCACTCAGTGTAATAAACAGCTTCTTTGTTTAGTTCATGTAGAAAAAAAGGATCATCAAAAATGGAGATGCATTTTTTCTTTGGACAGTGACAATATTTTACTTCTGTCTTGTCCTGATAAGGTACAAAAACACATACAGCATTGCATAGCACAAGAATAGAAGTGCAATATGAACATAATTTCATTTATAAATATACAATTCTGAGCAGATGGGCTTTCCTCCTGATTGCTGTGTGTATATGTGTGTGTGTATGAGAGAGAGACAGGCCACAGCTTATATTAGAGAATTGCCACACCTGCCCCGTTTGCACTCGGATCTCAGTTTAAGTCGCAATCACAATAGAATATTTATAGATGTTTCCTATTCCAATTTCCGGTGATATTTGATTCATCCATCACAGGTGCTGCTGAAATAGAAGGACTTCTTAGCTTTCTAAGGAAGCTTACAAGCATGTCTTTCTGTCAGTGTAACCTTCTAATGCTTTCCTGCACTCACAGATCACAAATTGTAGGCAGTTTCTAAAGCCAGGTTCTGAAATTAAGCCATGTTCTCCTTATCACAAGAGCACTGTACTGTTGGCTGTACATAATATATAATAATCCAATGTGGTTGAATGTTGGATGTACATAAAGCCTTTTGTCCACAGACTGACACATTTTGTTTAGTATCTATTGTGCACTGCAATCATACCATTAAATTGAAATATGCCCTATGCCATTATTTAATCCTTACATTCAGTATTTGGAACCATGCAAATCTGTAAATGTAGCAACAACATTAAAATTGAACCTTTATGAATCTGTGCATTTAATGTAAATGATAAACAAATCACTATAAGCTAATGTTCTTTTATTAATAATATAACTGGATTTAGGCACCAACACTGTACTACTACCTTACAATCTAGCACAGAGTAGTGTGTAAACACACTAATACAGTCCATACAACAATTTACTCTCTTACTGTGAGCTTGGCACTTCCACAAGCCAGTAGCAAGATGCTACGGAATACAAGCATAAGTACATCACGTTTTAGGATGTCAGACATCAGTTTCAGAAAGAGTGTAGATTTCTTAATTACTGCTTTCTGTCTATATTTACATTTTACCTGTAGCCCTGACTTTTTTTGGAACTATGGTGTTTGTCTGATTGTCTGCACTGTATTGTGCCTCAATCAATTCAGGTTGCAACTTATAACTATAGTTTCAATTGGTGGAACTAAGCTGCTGTAGGCTAAAATTGACTCATCTACAGTATCTAAAAATACACCTTCAACCCTACCATTTTATCAGCTTCACTTACCATATATGTGTATTTTGTAGTTTTACAATTACCTCTGTTTCTCTGTATATTTTACTCTCTTCTTTGATGATTAAGATGTTATTTGGGTGGCGGATCATTCTCACCACTGCAGTGAGACTGACATAGTGGTGGTGTGTTACACAAAAACATTTGGTTTTCATCAAAGAAATTCAGCAGTTAAAAGTAACACAAACTCATTCTCATTAAAAAAGCACAAAAAACAAACATATAAAGCTGTAGTTGACCTACTAAGTATATGAATATTGTTTATGTACACAATGCTTATGACACTCAAATATCTATGGACATATTTTGAGAAGGTTTCATGAGTATGGTTCATATATAGACTGTATGGGGACTCATATAGATGTGGACTGGTAAATAGCATTGTACCCATGTTTAATACAACTTTTATTTTAAAAAGACAGTAAAAATACAGTTCACAGTGGTTCACTAAAGTATTCACACAATACTGTATGTGTTAATACAACAGTAAAGGTGTTAATAAAACACCAAAGGTTTTAAAGGTAACCCCAGCTGTAAACACTTGTCAGCCTTAATACGGTGTAATGACTCTAAATTGTTAAGACAAATTTATTTATAAATTAGCGCTTTTATTCTAAATGTTTGACATATGGACACAGCCATTATTCCTGACGCAATGCCTGTAGGGTAGATGACGTCACATGATTACAGTGGGCTAAACTTGACTGCAGTTGGAAAGAGTGAATGATAGTTAGTTAACCGAAATTAAAGAAAACCATGCTTCATTGTGTTGCCGTTGGATGTTATTTCCAGTAGAAAGGCAGTGGGAAGACTGATATTAGTCTTCACAGCTTTCCCAAAGATAAAAAGGAGAATAGTTTGTGAAGTAGCGTGTGGGCGAACACAGCTACCGAAAGACCCGCAGCTCTGCTCTGTCACTTTAGTCCCGATGCGTTTGAGTCATTTAGTAGACCACAAGTGGTGAGAGACTTGACGGGTGCTGTTGATTTTAAGCGCTGGCCAAAATACAACCGCGCGAAGAAACGTGAACGTGAACATGCGCTGGACTCTCTTCTGGCGTCCGGCCAACAACGTTTACCCTTAGCCGCAGGTGCTTTTCCTTCGTTTGCGGATCCTGAACGTGAAAGTACATCCTTAGTAGTCAACATACTACTTTCCTAATAAACAACTTTCGAAGCTATGGTAAACTCACGTTCAGTTTATCTAGCTGTATATTGACCGTGAATGTTTTCTGCTAGAAAGCGGATTTCCTTGCTCACCACATTCTCCTCTTCAGTCAACACTGATGCACAGTTTCACAACACCAGGCACTGTGTCCCACTCTCGCCTCCACGGCTCTATGTTCGTCATCATTTTGTCTCACGTGCAGGTTTGCCAGGTCCTACAAAAATATCCAGCCCAAAGTCAGTCTAAAACCTGCTTAAACTAGCCCAAAATATATGTCTGTGTCACACATTTAAAGCAAATGGCAAAATAACTATGAGTCTAAGACTTAGTGTTTTGTTTATGAGGGATTTATTATCAGTATTGCTATTTAAATTAAAGTCATTAATAATATTGTAACATTAGTGTTTTATTAGTACTTTTATATCAGTTTTATATCCCAGTGTCAAACGCTGCCCGTGTCAAACAATGTTCTGGCATTTGAGAATGGAGCAGCATTCCTTTTGTGTTTTTCTGTGGCAACATGGGCAATCAGGTCACTGTGATGAGCTCTTATTTCACATTTGCAGTATTTGCAATATGCCTTTTTCCTCGTCATTAGGGACACTTTTAATCCATTACATCAAACTTTTTTCTTTTTCCCAGTCCTTGCAATACCGCCTCCCGTATTTCCCCCATTTACCTGGCATATTAGCTAGCGACTGCTGTTTTCACACAAAAACGCACCCCGCCACCCCTGAATTTTCACCCGCGACAGGATTTTCAAACAAGCCCAATTTGGGGTGAAAACCGCCGAACGAACGAATCCTTTCAGTGAACGTACTGAATCGAATCACTTCCTCAGCTGATTCGTTCCTTTCTCAGTTCAGTAGTTGAGCTCAGCAGCGACCGTGCAGGCCGGCAGGGGAACTGCTGTGTGGTCTGTGAATCACTGAATCACCCGCGAATCTGGTGGCGGAGACTCTCATTGCGAGGGAACTGTGCTTGCTCAGTGATTTATTCACTGAACTGAGGGCTCCCGTTCACTCACTGATTCGTTCACTGAACGTACTGACACTGAACTGTTGCTGAGGACGTGATTCACGTTTGCGCTGCCACTCACTCACATGGAGTCAAGCCATATAAACATACAACACACAACTCCCCCTTGTTTTAACAGATTTAGTTTCTAGAAACAAACTTAAAATGTCATGTAACAAGTACTGTATAAAACAAGTAGCAATAGAAATAAACATGTGAGTGATCAACGGCATGATTTATATTTCCTATAATAAACCCAACATTTAGTTGCATACTTGAATATTTTTTATTTATTAATTTTTTACAACAATCTCGTCTCCTGGTCCCGGAAGCCGTGAACTAAACGGAAACATGAACCGTTCAGCCGTGTATCAGTTAGGTGTGTCAGAGTCGCAGGCTCCTCCTGCCAAGCACTGAACGATTCGGTGAACGAATCTTTTGAATAAATCTTTTTAGTGAACTGATTCTAATGATTTAGTTCATCTAAAAGAGCTGCTGTGCCCATCACTACTCACGTGGTGTGTGTTGTCGTTGCCGATGCCAAAAATGTTGCGTTCTGGCTTGAACTGCATTGGCTGAACAGTAGCCATGTCTACTAGCTATGCTAAAGCGCGGCGGCCGGGTACTGCAACTATTTGACGTCACCACCCACTGCGCACGTCAGTAGTTACAACAATGGCGACCTACCTGCAGCGGCATTTTACAGAAAATCAAATAAATCTGTTACTTTGTTTACAACGTGTCCTACTAATTTAGAGTCATTACCATATTAAGTGTTACCAGCCGGGGTTCCCTTTAATACAACAATATATGTGTTAATACAACAGCAGGTGTTAAAATGACATGTATGTATTAATAGACCACCTACAGGATCATATTAGGTGTTAGGTAGGTGTTAATATTACATGTAGATGTTAAAACAACACTGAGGGCAATATATGCCTGCATTTTCTTTACAAATATGCAATTCAAACCAGATGATCTATCATCTACTGGATAATTCTCACACCTGTGTTTATTCAGCGCTGCAGGATTTTGCTGTATACACTGTTGTAGTGATTCTGTCCAAAACTGTGCTCACATATTGCTTGTTGGGCTCATTGAGTGATACTGTGATTAAAGCAGAAGATAAATGAAAACACACTGGGGGCTGTAGGGAGGCGTAAAATGGACTCCCTGTTAACCTTACGGCAATTAGGAGCCATCTGCTCCTCCTCCTCCTTCTCCTCCTCCACTCTATTTCTCTGACCGCTGCTGCTGAATTATGGTGCCTTAAATTGACGTAATCCATGGCAGATTGTGATTGACAGGCGAAAAATTAATCAAATGAGTGTAGACGATGGGCCCATCCCTCTGAGGATTGAAGCTGAGCAGTTGCCTTGGGACGGCCTCGCTCAGGCCTACCGCTCAATGAAGAAAAATGTACCTCTGAGGTTTGGTGAAAAATAGAGATGTCAATAACCACCTTTTTGTTTTTCACTTTTAGTGCATATCACAAATTCCCCCTCTTTCTGCGACAGATGAGAACATCCTGTCAGATCCAGAAAAACACAGACATGTTTTAATCTGTATTAACAGATTTATATCAACAGCCTACAAAATTACATCTCTGCAAATTTGGTCTGGCTTTGAAAATTTGTTTAAATGAATCTAAGAAATGTGTGTCCCTAGAATATTGCAGTTTAAATAATGCGTCTAATGTAGCATTAGCTTAGAAGAAACAAAACTGATGAACTGACAACATGATGTTCAAAGGCAAACAAAGATGTGGCAATACATAAAGATTAACTGACTAGTTAATTGATGCATTATTATTTTGCTTATTTCATTAATCAAATATATTGTCTCTTGTTTGCCATACAGGAGATTCTTGCAGACTGGTTATATATAGTATAATGCTTTGGCATTGGTGCACACAAACACTTCAGTCTTTTGTCATTTCCAGTCAAACTGTCCACTATGTGTAAGGTATTCATTTATTGAAGCTCCACTCTCACTTCAGATCTGAAGAAAAACCCTCAGGTTTTTCTGTACATCTTTCCACTGTGCGAAGACAACTCAAGGATATATAAAAGGATATATGTAGCTGCCTAGAATCCCCTACTAGGAAAAAGAAACAAAAAAGAGACAAAAAGAAGAACTTTTGCAGATCCAACAAAGAAGTACAGCAATGGACTGACAACCCAAAAGTTCTGTTCATACCTCAACATCGTTGAATGTGTTTGAGAATACTTTGATTTGAAATGACAGTAAATCCTAAAAGAATTTGGGAGGTGTGGAAAAATATGGCTGTAGATTTCTTTGTGAAACTGTAGATTTCTTTGTGAAATTCCTGTAGATTTCTTTGTGAAACTGTAGATTTCTTTGTGAAATTCCTGTAGATTTCTTTGTGAAATTCCTGTAGATTTCTTTGTGAAACTGTAGATTTCTTTGTGAAACTGTAGATTTCTTTGTGAAATCCCTATAGATTTCTTTGAGAAACTGAACGCAAGTCTACTTAAAGAAAGTTCACACAATGAGAGACAGGCTGAAAAACCTCTGAATAATTACTGACTAAGCTGCTTTCTGCACATTTTAAACCTTCTGTGATCTGCTGGAGGTTCTCTGTTTAATCCAATAGTAAAACTGGCACAGACTTCTACTTCTGTCCTTTTTACTCTTTCTTCATGTTGTGTACATTTTATGATAATATACTGATTAAGTCTCGAACAGTAAGATTTTCTTTACATCTCTGATTGCATTGTTTTTTTATCAGCCACATTTGCTTAACTCTAACTACTTAATTAATTAAGTACTTTAGGTTTTTTTTTTTAAGATATTGTAGATCATTTAATTTTTGTCTTCAGTATCTAAGTCATGCTTGCTATGCATTTTAGCTAGATGAAATGAACGAAATGAAATGGTACAAAGTTATAAAACCATACACAAATCTAAACATAAAGAACAGATGAGGTATATCGGTTATCGGTATAAATAATCATTTTACCCAAACAGTACTGAATGGATTGTTTATTCAACACGTGGATTCGAAGACATAATCGATACTTTCTTTCTTTCAAACGGTAATGTATAATGTAATGTCGTTTGTATACATGAGGGGATGTTTACTGCCACCTAGTGTCCAGTTGAGGTTATTGTATTGCTACTTAACAAGCACTGCAGCTGCACTACTGCTGTTCACTAATGCTTTCTCTGTGACCAGTAAAACTCAGGTATAAACCAGTAAAACACAATTTCTTTACGGTGTGATATCATCACCATGCAAAAGTGCACCTAATGAGTGAATCCATGTGATATCTGGGCAGTGAAATATGAAATATACAGCCTTTCAAAAGTTTGAAATCCCACTTAAAACATTAGCCTCAATGTTTATATATGATGGTTATGTATAAATATATGTTTACAAGTTTATATGTTAGTCCTGCACAATTTCTCAGGTTTTAAATAATGGGCCGAAAGCGCGGTTCAACAGAACAAAACGGAATATTTGCTGCCGCCTAGTGTCCAACGGAGGTTATTGCACTGCTATTGCGTCACAGTGTCATTTTCTATGCAAAATGCCCACAACCTCCGACTTTGATGTTCCTATAATTCTCTAATATTCTGTATATAATAGTTTTCATAATACTCATACTGTATAGATATCCATATGTATGAGTAGAGATATTCACTTATTTCTTCTGTCTATGACTCTGAATTCTGTCTATAACTTGTGGTTCTTTATTCAATTCCTTGTATTTTAATTTTAATGTATTTTAAAAGAAAGTCATATATGTAAACTCTCACCAAGACAAATTCCTTGGTGAAATAAAGTGATCCTGATAAACAGTTTTGTTAACTACCATTGATTATAAAATATAAAATGTGCTGGGTTTTCTCTATGGTAAACTGACATATAATTTGAAGTAGTAGAGCCTTAATAATCCAGAATGAGAAACACATAGACATATAGACATATTGTAGACATATCTATATAACTACTATATTAAATGTCTCTCTCTCTCTCTCTCTCTCTCTCTCTCTCTCTCTCTCTCTATATATATATATATATATATATATATATATATATATATATATATATATATATATATATATATATATATATCACTCTATATTATATTTTGTAAAATTATTGTTATGGCAAAAAATATATAATCTCATTAGATAACCACATATATTTAAAGCAGTGGTCATTTGTTTAAAAAATAACTATTTGTTTCTCTTTCGTTACATGGCCTGTTTATCTAGCTCCATCACTTTTTCTCTTTTATCACTTTCCCTTCTCCCTCCTCTTCCTCTCCTCCATCCCCCTCTCCCCTCTCCCCCTCTGGCTCCTCCTCCTTTTCTCCCTCTCCATCCCCAACCTCTCTCTCCCTCTCTCCATCCTCTTCTGTTTCGCTCCAGGCTCCTTCAGCTACTATGCCCTCCCATCCCTCTGTCTGCAGCTCTAGGTGCTCCACACGTCTCATCATCTTTCTGGCACTGGACTCCAGCTCTGCCATTAGTCGGGCCAGTTTGGTCTGTAGGGCCTCCAGGCTGCCCTCCAAACGTGTCACCTTGTCCTCTGTCTTCTCCTTCTCCTCTTCACCTTCATCTGTCTTCTCTAGCATGCCCATCTTGGTCAGGATCTGACGGCCCTTCTCCTCCAGCAAACGTTTGGCAGCGGGAAACTCAGACAGTGTGTCTGTCAGGTCCTCTTTGGACAAGCTGAACAGGTCAGAGTGACCGATGCTGCGGATGTTGGCTGTACGCCGGTTGCCGGATTTGTTGCCTGGGAGATGTCAGGGAAGAATGTGGTCAGGTGCAATAGGAATGATCAATACCAATTTCTTGTTTCAATATGAATAATATAAAGGATCAACATTCCTGCAGAGTTTAGGTCAGAGCTGTTAACTCCAGTGCATTTAATCTGAAGACGTTAAGTAGCTGGCAGATGCCACAGTTTTCCAGGATCATCATCAGGTCTTATAAAAAGGCTGACCACCAACTTCCTTAGCTAATAGAAGAACATGGATTTTTATACAACACCTTTTTTGTACTCTCTTATTTGAAACGTATATAATGTTCGTGTATATATATATAACTTTCAATAGGTACTTTTAGGTGTACTTCAATACAGTAACAATACTTATGTAGGGCATTTGAGTTATCTACACACTACGCAACTGATTTTTTACTTTTCTGGTGACAGAAAAACAACTTTTTACATTACCATAGTTGTAACACATGTAAGGCCTAAACTAGCATAGTTAGCACCACTGTAATTTCTGAAGGATGTCATGTCGAAACATTGCGGAAGCTACCCAGTCAACAGAGACTTGTTCTCAGCTAACCTCAGAACTGCTGTGGTCATATTTCTAACTATGTTTACCTTCATTTTACATCTGGAGACATGCAGGTATGGAACACGCACACTATAGGATATCATATAATTTAGCTATGATATAAATGTAAGTGTGTATGAGTGCACTTAATAAGTTATTCTTGTAAGATGTAAAACCCAAATATTTTTTTTAATTTAGAGAGGGATTGAAAGGAGAATCAGAACAAGGAGAAGGAGTGGAAGGAGAATCAGAAGAAGGAATGGCAAGAGAATCATAACAGGAAGAAGAAGAAGAAGAAGAAGAAGAAGAAGAAAAAGAACAAGAACAAGAACAAGTAGAAGAAGAATAAGAAGAAGGAGTAAATATGTGGCCCACCCCTTAATTCTCTAAGCACCCCAGTATGACCAGCTGTGTAGAAACTCCCTTGGTGACAACACTGAAGGCTTCATAATCTACAGACAATAGTTCTCACCCAGCACAGACTCATGAGTGTGAATCTTTGTCATTAGGTGTCAGTGTAATGTAACTTCAAATTTAACATAAACTGACATACTGTACAATTCTACCTTTGATGTTTAGGATGCTGATCTCTCCAAAAAAGTTCCCGTCACCCAGCACAGCGTACTGAGTGACACCATCATCTGCCACAACAGCCAGCTTTCCCTCTTTAATGATGTACATCTCATGGCCCACATCTCCTTTCCTACACACATACTCTCCTGGGCTGTAGACCTACAGAGAGGACCACAGAGACATTGTAACGTGACATGCCATGACGTAAGCCTTTTGATCTCTGATCACTTGACCCCTGCTCTCTGACCTGTGGTGTAAGTTTGAGCACCAGTTCCTCCAAAAGGCTGCTCTCGCAGTTCTGGAAGATGGTAACTTTGGAAAGCGTCGGCAGGTGCACACTCACTGCGATGGCTGTCTGCAGTGTGACAGGCAGCTGCCGGAGGATTTCATTCTCCCTGGTGATCTTTCTGTTCCAGAGAAGAAATCAGTGGTTACTAAAGCATTACAGCTCCACAGAGCAACACACCTACACTAAGATACTGTGCACAATATGTTAACTCCAGCACTTAAGACACAGTTTGACATCTTTTCCCAGAATACATGTAGTTAGCCGTTTTCAGACTGTTGACAATGTTGTTTTTGTAAAATTAATTTTTAATTTTTTTAATTAAATGTGCTAAATGGCTTTTAGGAGGGCATAGAGATGCACACAGTAAGCACAATAAAATGCTCTAGTGATATTAGGCCTAAAAATAGTCCAACTATACTGTGTGCTTGAGTAATTGTGTAAGTCAATGTAAAAAAATAATAATACTGGCTGTGGATACCTGTGGATACCTGTGTTTCTCAATGCTTCTTGGAAGTATCTTTATACCTGTGAAAATTCCTTTTCCACAGGACATGATGGAATATATATAGTAACATGGCAATTTGCACGGGATCAGTATGACTCTAAACTTTGTTTTATAGCAAATGAAAGTCCCTACGATCTTTACGGATGTGGCAGCATGCCGTCCATAAAACTGCTGATGTGGAGGATTCGGGTGAGGTTAAAACCACGGAGAAATGAAAGTAATAACTACATCCTTCTACCTGCCCCTGTAAAACCAATCGTGTTTGAATAGTACTCAAATGAGTCAGACTGGAGCTGCTGTTTCAGTTGGGGATGAGGTAACATAAAAAAATAGACCATGCATGTCATGCTTCTTGAGAGCCTTTGTCATTGGGCCCTTTTCCCTCTTTTTCCTAACTGTACTATTTCCCTCCAAAATTCTATCATGACACAGCAGAATGTGATGTTAATCTTGATGGTTCTTCTTGAAAAAATTAAGAAACTGAATTGAGAAAACACACTTGTTGATGTGTAGATGTTGGTACCAGCCGTTAACACGACCCCGCAGCTCTTTGCTGATTCTCCGACTTTGCAGGTATCCCTTCACCAGCTCGTGATTAGGGAAAAACACATTGTCTCTGTTTTGCAGGTTCATGATCACACTGCTCACATTCCCCACGACAGAGGCAAATACCAGCACTGCTATCAGCAGGTCGGCGATCATGAACAGGTACTCCTCCTCACGATTTGGCTGAGGGGTGTCCCCCACTGTAGTGAGGATCAGAGTGGAGAACCAAAAGGAGTAGAAGTACTGACGTCTCATAGAAGCAAATTCAGGGTTTGAGATGTTGGGGTACACCCATTCGTCAGCACCAAAGCCGATGTAGTTGGAAAGTGAGAAGTAGATGCACGCGTTCCAGTGGATGAGGATAAAAATGAGGATCATGAGTTTGGCGATGCGGAAGACATTAGGGTAGGCTGTCCGAGTCTCCATACGGTCCAAAGCCTCTGACAGACGGGGTGACCTCAGGAAACGGTTTACCCTCACCAAAGGCGTGTGGATGCCCAGCTGCAGGTAGAGCAGGTCAGTGGGCAGCAAGGAGGCCATGTCCCACAGAAAACGAGAAGATCGTAGGTAGCGTTTTTTCAGACGTGACTGATCGCGCACAAGACTGCCCTGTTCCAGGAACCCTGTTGAGCACAAAACAGAGCAGTACTGCAAATTACAACACAACTGTGCCGTGCATGTGAATGTAATACCATATACGGCCCAAATTATGTGGACACCCCTACCAATTACTGAGATATGATAATGTTTCAATTAATATTGTTTCAGTACACTCTTTGCTAACAGATGTATAATATAACTATGCATACTCTATAGACAAACATGGGCAGCAGAATGGGTCATACTCAAGAGTTCAGTGACATTAATGCACCACTGTCACAGGATCCCACCTTTGCCACAATCAGTTTACGAAGTGTAGACCACTTTTATTGTGAGCTAGAGCAAGAAAGGAGAACTCTGACTGGAGTTCTGGTAAGCTTCAGCTGATGTGACTTGGCCAGACCACCCTTTGCTGAGTAAAGATTAGGTATGAGTTGGAGGAGAAGGAGGAGTGGGTGGGGCATGACATTTTGTCACAAGAAGGTGTTGGGGGAGATAAGTGGTAAGCAATGTGATGATGAATACGAGAAATTTGGGTGTGGTCCTTTTTCTAAACCCAATTTCATAACTCATTTTCATAAAATTACTGCTCTGCTAGATCTGCTCCAGTCAAGTGCTAGTGCCATTATTGTGAAATGTATGTATCCAGGATACACATCTCAGTTACAAAGAAAGTTCCATAAAGACATGTCTTGATGAGGTTATGCCTGTGCAGAACCCTGATCCCGACCCCATTAAAAAGCTTTTGGGATAAACTGGTATATTGATTGTGAACCAGACTTTGAAAATCCTCTTTTGATTTAATGGGCACAAATTCTCACAGAAATACTGAAAAAATATTGTGGAAAGACTTTCCAGATATGATTGTTTTAATTATTAATTATTAAAACACCATATTACTGCCCATGGTTTTGGAATAAGATGTCCAACAATCTCATAGAGGTGTAATGGTCACATGTCCACAACATGTCCCAGGTAATGTCACATCAACGAACAGTAAATGTAGGAAACTGATACTGATAATTGAATTAAAAATCTTAACTGGTCCAGAGACTAGTTGCTGGATTACTCAGTCACATGCATTATGATTTAATCACATTGTTTTTGTCCCATTAAAGGAATGGTCCAGCAGAAAATCACACTTATACCAGGTACAGATGATTAGTTGAGAAATGTTTGGAGTCAAGTTTAAGCTTCTTACTAAAAGGGTGAAACTAACATTGCTTACAAACACTAGAACTTAACAGTTACTTAAATAGCCCAAATTGTTTCTATAAGTACCCAAGTACTTATTAAGGATGTGTAGATTGTTGATGCGGTTAAGTTCACTGTTATAGTTCCCAGTTATAAGTTATAACAGAGCTCTAAACCACACCAGTAAATCCACATGACCTTAATGTGATCTGAGCCGGTTGAGAGACATTTCAGTTTATGTATAAACCCTGTAATAATATTCAACAACAGATGCATTTGCTGCACTTACCTGTATGGACTTTGATAACAATGTCAGCTACATAGACTAGGTCAGAGACGTAGTCTAAGATTAGCCAAACTGCCAGATATGTGTTCTCAACGTCATAAAAACAGGCCCTTTACAGAGATAACAAGAATTTTGTTAATTGCACACACATTAAATTGAGCTTTTGCTCACATTTGTAAAAGATGTCTGCTGCAATTGAAATTCACATTGAGTGAATTTAGTTATCTGATCTGGTCTCTCTTTAAAAGCAAAAATCACACAAATCAATCTCTCCCACCTGAGGATAATAACAACCCAGTTGTAGATGACAGGAAAGATCATAACGTGCAACCAGCCATAGTAAAACTCTCCAGAGGGATCAATCACCCACTCCCTCCAACTGGATGAGGGAGAAAGAGAGCACACAGATTTAGAGCTTTTAATGTCCATAAAAGTGCAATAAATCTGTTAGTTGCCTGAAATCAGATCCACATTTGGAAAGATAAATGTCCAGAATTATTTCAGCACTTAAGTACTCTTTCATAACTTTATATTACTTTTGCTCTAGTTTTTGCAAGCTTAGTTTTTTTAGAGTAACAATACTTTACACACATTAGCAAAAGCCTTGAAAGGCAACAGTTATTGCTAATATAGGGAACTTTAACATTAAAAATAAATAAATTGTTTTTCAAATGTGGCCTATTACAACTATAGACAAACACATTGTAACTTAACTAATACCACACAAACAGTTATATTTTGAGTGAACATCAACTAAACAGAGAGGGGTACTAGCTGAAATGCCTGCATTGTGGTCCTTCTCATAATCAGATAAGGCTGTAGCTCCAAAATCTTTCACCCCACGCTTTGCTCGTCTGTAACTGAGCTTCATTTGGCCTGCGCCTTGCCCTTACTGCTGCTGTGCATTATAGGAAAATGGCAAACCAGGCACGTCAAATAAATTAAAAAACAAAAGCAACTAACTAAAACTAAAAATGTGACGGTGGTAGGTAAAACGGACAGGTAAAAATACTAGTTAAAGCTGTATTTGAACAGGAGGGCTACAAGTGTGGCTTCTGTAACAGCACACATGGCACAAGCAGCTGGGTTTCAGCCTGACTATTAACACATTGTTGCCACCTATTGGAGATATTTTGGACTGCAGTAAAGAACATGTTTCAGTAATATTATTGTTTGTTAGGGTGATTTTAAGAATGTGTATTTGATTACTTGTTTAACATTTTAAAGCCTGTAAAATGCTGTATAAATTTCTTTAATTTGTGGCGCTTATTACTCTGTAAATATCCTACATGGACAGCGGTGGAAACCAGCTGAGAAATGAGAAATTTGAAGCCTGGACCTGTCGGTTTCTTTATATGCCTAGTTTAAAATAAAATGTAACATGATGCCATCTTAGAGACACTTACTTCACTTTTTCCTTCTTCTCTTTCTTCTTCTCTTCTTCCTGTCCTTGTGCTTTGTCTTCTTGCACTTCAGCATCCTTCTGCATACGATGCCTGTTAATGAGTTGAGTCCAACGATTCATTCTAACTTACAGCAGCGTGTCAATACCAATCAGTATGAGCAGACATGATTGAGAAGAATGATTCTAGAAAATAAGCTATATTCCTCCATCTAAAGCATGTGTGTGTGTTTTCTCCTAACTAGAGACTCAACATACTCATTGTTTAGCCTCATAAGTCCCTCTACATAAAACAGGCAGGCTCGCTGGGGGCAGCGCAGGGTAGGGTTGGTTGCCGTAGCATTAATTCCCCAATGAGTCCACAGGTAAGCTGTTTCCTCAAACTGACTCAGCATGTGAACCAGTAAGAACAGTACAAACCCCATGAGAGGCAATCAGAGCAGCGCAGATGGCATCATCAACTCACCAATCCACCATCAGACATTTTTACTATGTATACTTGCCTCCTATTTAAAAGAAGTCTGTAATACTCCAGCACCAAAAGAACATGGTGATGTGTGTTGCTAGGTCTCTTTTATTATTATTATTATTATTATAATTATTATTATTATTAACAACAACAATAAAAATGTTGTTGTTATTGTTGTTTTACTCTGTTGTTTTCTTTTGTGTTTTTTGGTCCATAAAGATGTCATGGGGCCATCAGCGGTGTTTTACAGCCAAGAATTGTGTCCTGACTAGAAAGTCAGATTAGATAACACATTAGGTTTCCCAGGAACTTCCCAAAGATACACAATGTTCTAAGGATCACTGCCTTCTATATTGTTTACAAGGGATGGTGTTTCAGAAGGGGCTGCTCCATGAAGCACTTAGATCTTTAGAGGTGAGCCAAAGATGGTTGGAGATTACAACAGGAACTACCTCAATTGACAGTAGATCCCGAATGTCTCATAGCTTCATAGCTGAGAATGATCCACTACCCAAACTATATCTGCTCTTTGGTGGTCCTGTGGGAGTCCTTATCAGTGAAAGGGGGCTAAAGTGTACAGAGATGCAGAAGTACTAATAAAGCGACCAGTTAGTGTATAGTACCTTTAAAGAAAAGTTGTGTTTTACCTGCTGTCCTTGCAAAAGCACTAAGTGAGCAACCACCAATTTTGTGTTCAAAATCACTTAGACTTATAACTATAAAATGCTGTAGGCTGAATTACATTTCGAATGTCAACCACATGGACTGGGTAGTGCATGGTTAGTTTTGAAACTCATGTTTACATACTACTTCAATGTGCTTTTTTTTTTAAAAAAAAAGGAGAGAGAGAGTTTTGCAATATAAGCACATTAAAGGGGCAATATGCAAGATTATGCAATCTATAAAAATCTTGTGAATTCATATGCCACACAGCCCCTCCTCCTCCCCGTCCCCTTTAACTTACCAATCTTAGAAGTCATCAATTTCAGCCTCAAACGCCAAGAGTGCCTCCAGCGGTGGACAGCAACACCAATGTTAACTGTTGCTGTTGTTTTTGTCACTTGTTTCCTTTGTTTCTACTTGTTTCTCCCTTTTAAACATGTTTTCATGCTGGGAACAGGCATGCCTCTTCCTTATTTACTCATGTGGGGGCTGCAGGCAGACTCAACGCTACAGTGATCCACTTCGTCTCTTCGGCTACAAAGTGGTATTACAAGACAGGGCAGGCTGGGGGTAGCTGGTTAACTTCAGTAGATAGCTCTGCAACACAATATACAGATGTCTTTGACATAACATCACGACTGTTAATTCTTCCCATTTTGATAATAATGTATTAATAATATCAGTAAGGTGGCCAATACCATTTATATTGATTGCGTCATCTTACAATATATCACCCCCTTTAAATGCTTTGGATGTGTGGTTCCTATTACCACAGAACAGAACTAATTGCTTAAAATTCCTAGTGACTTTAATTTAGAAATGACTAATTATTTCATTCTAAATAATTATTATGAATTTAATAATTGAATATTAAATATCTTGACATTTTGAATATCGGTGAAATTCGCCTTTTTAATAGGTTTCTCGTGCCGGACTGCTGTTTGTATTTTCCTCCGCCAGGCGGCAGTGCGCGTCCTGCGCCGCGCTCCAAGACGTCAGCACGTCCCCTGCGTGTGGGTGTGTGCCTGAGAGAAGATGGCTGCGAAACGGGAGAGTGAGAAACCTCAGATTTGATGGTGGAGGACAGCCTGGGCACAGCAGTAACTCATAGGGGAAAACCACGGCTTGAGTTGTGTCAGAGCTCGGCCGAGTCATCTGTGGATGTTTGTGTCCTCCCTCCTGCGCGCTGGTCCTGGACTGACACTGGAGCACTGACCCAGTTTGGCTGCACGGCTGTCCGCTAGCCTAGCGCTTATTATTCCTGGGACATCACTGCACCTCCATCCAGCCAGAGGCTCGGGCAGAACAACGCCGAGGGGAAAACATTACAAGTTAGCTGACCGCTCAGTCACTGGGGTGAGTGTCGCACTGAAAGGAATTGTGTTCTCTGGTCGTTTAAGCGAAGTTGATGCTGAACGGCCAGACTGACTGTACCGATTGCACAGTTTGACCTAAGAGACTTGTTAACGGTCACGGCGGCTGCGATTCGCTTTAAGAAGCTGAAGTTAGCTTCTTGCTGGGATTTTCCGTTCCACCTTAAAAGCATGGAACAGAATGTAACTGTAACCGTAACTGAAAATTCAAATTAGAGGCTGACGAACATCGAAAACAACTTCGGCCTCTTGTTTCAGTTCAGTGTTTTTCTGACCTGAAACAACAGCGAACTCTGCACTGCAAGACATGGTGATTAATGTAACTCGTGCTTCCTTGAACGAAAATGTTTACTTACTGACGCTGCTGAGCTGTTTCACTTGAAGTGAGCAGGAAGCTAAGCTGTTTGTTTACCTCCTTTAAGGTGGATATGAATCGGCCCAGTTCAGTTCAGTGTGGGGTTATTCCGTCACCGGCTAGCCAGATGCAGTTATATATCGTTAACAGTTAGTAGCAAGGTAGCCTAGCTAACTGGTCCTTTAGCTAATAGCTAACTGTCTACTGGATACAACTCAACTAGTGTTTACGCTGTTTGCCTCAGTTAGCTAGTTATTTACTAGCCACAGGTAACTTATGTGTTTACTCTATTTGGCTATAACCATATAAATAGCTAAAGCGAGCTTGCTTTAAAGGGAGGCATATTTCTTGACTAAAGCTGCAGTTCAAATTTATTTTTTGTTTGAATGTGCATTCGTACATGTCTCCGCTCTGTATCACTTCAGTTTCCTAACTTCAGTCAGGCTTATCTTGCTTAACATTGCTCATCTGCAGCTCGGTGTACTCGAGCTGTGGCAAGAGCAACAACATAACTGCACATAACACATCCACATATTAGGAAGAGCACAGAACATCGGTAGAATTTAAAAGAAACTGACACACTATAAAGA
Source organism: Megaleporinus macrocephalus (assembly GCA_021613375.1). Classification (NCBI taxonomy): domain Eukaryota; kingdom Metazoa; phylum Chordata; class Actinopteri; order Characiformes; family Anostomidae; genus Megaleporinus; species Megaleporinus macrocephalus. Next base: position 33,788,305 of record CM038709.1, on the reverse strand, counting down.
CTTAAACGCAGACTGTAGTTCATCTAATTCATTAAATACATTGTTTATCGCCTTTTACCCTGTTCTTTAATGGCCAGGACCATCACAGAGCAAGTACTATTAGTGAGGTGTTGCTGAAGTGTTTAAACACCTCAGTGTCACTGCTGGACTGAGAATATTCCACCAGCCAGCACCATCTAGCCACAGTGTCCTGGTGGCAGCATCCTGTCACCACTAATGAAGGACTAGAGGATTAACTACACAAACTTTGCAGTAAGAGATGAGCTATTGTCTCTAACTTCACATCTACAAGGCGTATCTAATGAAGTTGACAGTGATGGGGCCCAGTGTTTAAAAACATCTGATTCACTTGTACCAGCACAACACACACTAACAAACCACCACAACGTCAGTGTCACGGCAGTGCTGAGAATGATCCACCACCCAAATAACCCTAATAATGTCTGCTCTGTGGTGGTCCTGATCATTGAAGAACTGGGTGAAGGGAGGCTAACAAAGCATACAGAGAAACAAATGGACTACAGTCGGTAAATGTTGTTGCTCATATATGGTCAGTGTGTGTAGGTTTTTATGTTATGGCTGATCAATATATTTATTTATCAATATTTATGTTATGGCTGATCAATATATTTACAATGTCTAAGCATTTCATTGGTCCTCTAATTACTATACAGCAAATTGGAAATCTGGATTATAGAAAACATAATTCATGATGGTAGTACACAGTTTCAGACACAGTGGATTCTGTTGCACAACCACTATACAATGTCATGCCACCAGTCCAGTAAAAGTCCAGTCTGCCTGCACCCATGAGAAAAGTTACTCACATTTGTAACAGGTCTGAGGAGCGCTTTGTGGAGACGCTGCGATCATGTCTGGGCTCGATAATCACAGTGTGATTGCAGCTGAATCTTCAAACCAAACACAACAGTGCAAGATGGGTATCCCCTGTCCTAGGATACACTAGGATACATCGGTTGTACACTAATTACTGCAGTGTATTGTGAATTGTTTGAGTGCATCAGTTCTTCTGCACTTTATTTTTACAACACCACTACAGAATGTCGCATCCCAAAAATAGTGCACCATATAGTAAATAGGGTCTGTTTTCAGACAAGCTATGGTCTATGCCAGTTTACCAGACATGGATTACACCTTGTACTAGATTGACTGTAACTTGTGAACAGAATAAGATTAATACACTCAGTGTTTTGAAGTTGTTTGAGGAGTCTCTATTGCTGTGCTCTGCAAATAGGGCACTGCTGTTCACTCGTGTTTATGTAGATCCAACCTGTTTGCAAACCAATTTTGTCTTCCTGTTGGGAAGGTCAAGCCTCGACATGAGTTCCTCTCAGTGGGTAAGGAGTAATAAAAGAGGGTGGATGGATGCTTTTTTCTCCTTGTAGTTCAGCTTTGTCATTAACTTGACAGATCATGATAGTGCCTTAGGGTAAAGCAGTCAACTTTGTAACTCTGCATATCGTTTTCTCTTTCTGTTTTGTCTGTCTTTCTCTCTCTCTCTCTCTCTCTCTCTCTCTCTCTCTCTCTCTCTCTCTCTCTCTCTCTCTCTACTGATGATTCACCTTGCATTTTGTCTCACATGTGCATTTAGGCTTGTATTAATTGCAAAAAATGTTGATAGAATTCAGTATCATGATACTTTCCCAGTACATCACATTATCGCATTATGTGAAGTTATTTGGTTCTCTGCTCTCATGTACTTTTCTGTAAACTACCGTCAATAATCAAAACTAACCAATCAGCTTTATCATATCAGTACATTTGATGGGGAACAGATTTTTTTTCCCTCTTATGTTCTTTTGACACACAGACTCTTAAATGGCTAGGCTTTTTACTGGTGCGTATGAATTGTAAAGGTTGTGAATTTGGTTTGTTTTGTTCGAGGGTGTCACCGCAGGCATTGGCCAAGCCAAGTTGTGCAGAGTAAAATCGAATCATATAAAAAAATCTCAGAATATCATATAAAATACCTTAGAATCAAAAATCATATCAAACCACTTCTTGCACTTCTGTCCTGTGTCATAGATTAATCAAATTATGTAGCAAAACCCACAATACGTGTCATATTCTGAAGCTGAGTTTTTTTGATGGTGCTTTCTGAATAATATTCTGCTCTCGTTATTCTCAGTTATTAATGCATCTTAGAAAGTCCTCAGCTTGCAAACAATGCAGAGAAGTAGGAAACCTCATTAAATTGAACCTGAAGTTAAAACTGATTGTGTCACCTTGAAATCACAATCTCCATTGTGCATAGCTGGCAACTACATGTTACTGGTGACAAGTTTTAGCTTCATGAACAAAAATTGGTTTGCCCACAGAAGTGCTGGGGTAGTAAACATGTCAGTTATTTGAATCACTTTTCAGTGTGTTAATTATTAAATTTGGTTGCTATGTTTACTATTTATATAAAAAACCACTGTCAACACAGTGTCAAGTTGTGCGCGTCTGTAGCTTTTTTCATTTATTTAATGTGCAGAACTCTGAAATACATGTGACTACTTGTTTGTGTCTGTGTATCTGGTAATTTAAGGTTGATTTGCAATTCATGGTAATTTATAATTGGGGTTGCTTTACTTATTCATTAAATTCTAGTACTGAGACATCAGGACTTTTAGATGAGGCATCACTTTAACTACAAGTATTAACTAATTCTGATGTGGTGAAAAACTGGCAAAACTCTGCATGATCAGGATCGTGTTGATGGTGGCATAGCCTTAGCAAGCATTTTTCTGGCTTTGTTTAGTTTTGTGACACACTGTATTTTGCAGAATATGCATGCTCATGACATTGACTTCTGTGCTTCCGTTCGTATGTCTACTGTGTTGGGGCAGTGTGATTGTGTGTGTGTGGTTATTAGTGGATCTTTGCAATCTGCTGCAACGGTGAGACAAGCAACCAAAATTCCTGAAATGTGCTTGTGTCAGAAATGTGCTTGATCAGCGCTTACTTGGGGAGATAATCGCTTCCCACTGACATTACATGTCAAACGATGGTCGAAGAAGCTGGTATTCAGCTTGATCATGAAATTTAATTGGGTTCAGGCAAATCTGGCACTAATTTATGGAATATTTTGAAAAAACTGCTTTTGTAAATTGGGGTTGTTGTTTTGAGCTCTTCATTAGTTTTAATTATTATTTTAGTCAATTGGTCTTAATTAATAGTTTTAGTTACATTTTTATTTAGTTTTACTTGGTGTCAGTATTTGATAGAGGCAGAATAAAATTAAAACAGTAGACGGAGTTCAGCTCAGCTTTAGCTTTCCTGCCAAATGCAGAAGGGATCCTGATGAACTGGGGAAATTCTTTTTAGATACTTATGTGGATAGCATGGTGGTGATCCGATGAACCCAGCAGAAAAGCAACATATGGCCCAGGTTTTTGATATTTCTGACATTTCAGTACTGCTTCTACTCAAAATGTGTGATTGTGTGTCGTAAAACCAAGCACAAACCAAAACCTTGGAGTGAAACACTGGCTACTGTAGATCCACCTATCATTAACCTTAACACACACTCATGCACACACCCGAATGCAGAGACCAGTGGGTCATTTTCTCCTTTTGGAACTGTGCGGTCTTGCTGAACTCATTTCAGTGTCATGCTGACTGAACTTTGACCATTTGCTGCTGACTCAAGGAATGTGACCTGCAAACACAATGTCTGTCTCTCTCTTTGTCTCTTTTGTCTCACTCTGTCCTTCTTGTAACTCAAACCTATGATGTTCACAACAAGCATCTTCTTTTACAGGAGAAATTCATCCTTTTCTTTTCCTCTATTCATTTTGCCCTGTTCCGTACAATTTTGCTCCCATTTTCCATAATTATGGGGTCAGTCGCTGTGAGCGACTAGGAGTTGATTATATGATGTTTACTGAGCGGGACAAAAAAGTGAAGTCATAAGGAAGTGGCTGTTTGATGTGAACTAGGCTGTTGCTTCTTCACAGCCTGCCGCTATGCAGTGTCCTAAAAGCAGGCCACTTGCAGAAAATAGCCTAACCCTTCTTGACAGGCTGCAACCTCCTAGGACTCCTAGGATTGTTGCTGTGACCTTTCCTAAAAAGAGCTTGGGAGCCAATAGATCACACTGTAAGTGCTGTTGGGCGCTAGCTTGTTGTGGATGACTCACAGCGTACTTTGACCTACTATTATCAGTGAGCATGTTTGTAGTCACCTGGCTAAATGGCTAATGATTCTTTGTGCCCTGAGGGCAGAAATGACTTTCTGAGGAAAATAATTTCTTGTTTTCTATATCTGGAAGTTAGATGCAGGTTTGCTGCAAGCTTCATATCTGTGATTATTCACTCTTGACTTTTGCTTACTACTATTGTTTACAGAAGTGTCATTTTACTGCTTGTTTGGCAAGTAGAATTCCCGGTTTGAGAAAACCAAAGGTTTGTTTTTAGTGTAAAACATGTGCATAAGGAACTGGTTATGTACTTCAAAAACCTGACCATACGTTTGTTTTCTTCAGTTGTAGTTTCTGTCCCACTAACCCTAACGCTAACCCTGTTCCGATCTGTTTATATAAATAGCATGCAAACAGTGCTAGTAGCACATTTTCCACAATCTTACCACTGATAAAGCAACTCTGGTGTTTGTACCATTTTTAGAAGGGTTTTTGTTATGTAAACAAAGCTAAAATGGAAAATATTACTAGTGTATTATGGACTTAGCAAAGTCTACTCAATTTGAAACGGTCACCTTTCATTGTGCATTTATTAGCATAAGGTGTGCAAGAATGTCTTGAAAATTGATCCACAATTGACATTTCAACCTGCTGAACAAACCATATAGTACCTTTTTTTTGTCCAATTAAATTTTCTCAATTAAATCTAATTAAATAATTTAACATTTACAACCTCTTCTCTCTCGTGGTATTGTGCTATATATGATGAAACTTATTTTGTTTACTAAATAACTATAAAAAACAAACAAAATGTAAATAAATTCAGACATATTTTCATAGTTTGTCAACATTCACCAGTTGCATAAACAAACAAACATGTCCTTGCTGGTTGCCTGGGTTAATACCCAAGTGTCCTACCACTCTGATTCACAAAGTGAACCCCCAAAACAAATCTTTCTTTAGAAGAAAAGCACTTTTCTGCAGGTACGCCCTCTCTGTGTGTTTCCGTGAGGAGTGGCAAACTCTGTAAGACACTTCATCCTGAATAATTCAGTGTCTATGTCAAATCACGATACTTCATGCAGCACTGAGCAGTGGTGACCAGTGCACATCTCATAGAACGGTTAAAAGCAGACTCACTCCATCCAGTATTACAAGGTGAGTTCTGCCCACCGATTATTTCAACAGATGTTCAGAGTCATAGAGTTGGTTGTGCAGCAGAGTGGATCACTACAAGTTGGTGTGATTTTTCCAAACAACCTAAAATAACCCTGATCAAAACATCATTAATTTCAAATGATGGTGCAAGATTGTAGCATGAGGGTGGGAACATATATTCTAAATCGTTGTTTAATAGTGTTTTGACGAACTTGAGGATAAAGGAGTTGAGTCAAATAAAGCTTAATTTAGCAGTTAGTCTTGGTTTAAAAAAATGAAAAACAGTGTTATTTCTGTCACCTGGTTTTGTTATTATATTACATTACTATTAAATGTTTAGTCAAAAAGGACTGGTGTTATTGAGGAAGCTCAGGGTTTGGTGAATGAATTGGATTGAATTAAAGATAATTTGCACTACCTCCACACATAAAACAAATCCAGCTTGAATAGGGCGTGATTATCCATGTGGGAGGACCATAACATAAATTCTGTAGCTCGATATATTTTAGAGTTTTAGACCTTTTGCTTACTGAACTTGTGCCAAAAAGCTCAGCAGCCACTGAAAGTGTTTTTTGCTTTCTTTTTTGCTGAAGTAAGAATTGCATTCAATATGTGGGCTGTTAACACATTCAATGCTAAATTCAGTGTAGCAGTGGTTGTGATTCCTTTCCATTTGTAGATATGGTAGTTTAATGATTGTAACAATTTAAAGGAGACCTAATAAACTGTGTTTTAAAGACAAAAAGGTGATGTGATTAAACAAAAGAAATCCATTCATCCAGTCTTCATACTGCGCTATCTCCAACCGTCATCAACCGTCTTGCGCCTTTCCTTCATCTACTTCTCCCATCACTGCTCACCAACCATTTAACTATCTATTAACTTGGTCAAAGTGTTTTTTAGTTCTTAGCACATTTTGTGTGTGTGTGTGTGTGTGTATATATATATATATATATATATATATATATATATATATATATATATATATATATATATATATATATATATATATATATATATATCTCTCGTGTGAATGGACTTTCAATTTGAAGCTCCAGATATTCCAAAAAATGTTTCTGAGGTTTCTGTAAAAGTGAGGTATCTGATGTTACGTGTCAGCAGAAGTCATTGTCAGCAGTGATCTGTGAACTGTGTGCCTCTGTGCATAAAGTCATTGTGGGTAAGATATAAAAGAAAGATAATTTATGCTACTGCCCAGCCCTCATGAAACCTGCTATGATATCTTAAATATTCTTGACTTTGACGTTATCCTAGAAATTGACTTTATCTTTATCGGTAGCAAGATGGGTAAACAAACTCTGCTTACAAACATAATTACAAAGTTTGTGTTAAATATGGCTGTGCAATAACAAGCTGCACTTTATGATGCTTATGGGATGTATTATGTTGTGTGTGTGTATATATAGCGCGAGGAAAACGCATGGCCATTCTAGACTTTATGTATTAAAAAGTGCCTTAAATGCATGTGATCTATAAATGGTTAAAAAGACTAAAAGTCTCGCCTCCACTTAAGAGGCACAAATGACACGTAGCCTCACACACAAGAAATCTGACTGTTTGTGGACTGTATATGTTGCAGTGACCCATTTGAAAACTAGCTATGTGTGTTTTAAAGCTCCTGCTGTATCGAGAACAGCCTTGGGTCTCTACGCTGGATGATTAAGAAACGGTTAGCAATGCGACTTTTCAGGCGACACTACTGAAAGAAACATGTTACGTGTGTTAATCTTAAGATTCTAAGATGCTAAGATAAGAAAAACAAGTAAACCGGTGCTGTCTTGTTGCTGTGTTGACAAAGCTCTACGGGATGTTTGCGCTTCAAGTGTTTGTGTGTTGTAGTTGTACTGTTGTGATCATCTTCACTGTGCAGAGCTGACAGAGCACCACACTGTTGCGTTTCTGTGTGAAACACTCCCACAACTTTAGAGTCTAATCGACAATTTTGTAATTGATTATGTCAATGCGTCGCCCCAGCTCTAGGCCTTCATTTACCTGAAAGAATGTTCTGTACTGTGTTTCGCTGCTGCCTTTGTTGACCAGTCCAACACAGAGCAGTGACTGTCCCTGGACCCGGAGCAGTTGACATGCAGAGAATTAACTCTCTAAAAATTACCTAATCTTTGCAGAGGAGAAAACTAAAAGGGCATTTGGTTGGTATTTTTCACAGTTGTCATTCGTTGACCGCAAATGAAAAACAAATTTGTCTCCTTGTAAGAATTTGCCATCCAACACGACAGAATTCTCTGGGAATCACTTTCTTTTCCTAAACTATGAGGCATCTGTCAGAAGTGAAATAGGTGCACTAGTTTGACTAAACACATTTTACTCTGGGTAAGCTAAGTGTTTGTGTGTGTTTGTAAGTATGTAAATGTAGCAGTTTGAATTATGAGGCACAGATGTTGTCTTTCTGTGTTTTATTTTGGCTATTTGGTTTAATAAAGAAATCCTTGTTTCTAAGTGAAGGAGTCAAATGTTCTGCTGTTTGTAACCGAAGACTCTCCAGCCTACTAAAACATTAATAATGACTCTGTTCATAGTACAATCAAGCAACCCCTGTATTTGTTTAAGCTGCTGGCTTATTTTAAGTTTGTGGGGGGAAAAAGCGCTGCCAAGCAATAGCTAGTGGTAAAAAAACACATGAATAATGGTGATGCTTTCACAGACCAGTGTTTCACAGATCAGTATCTCACTGCCACAAGCCCTGAAGTAAACAAGAGATCTAGTGAATCAATATTAGGACAAGGTTTCTGTTGAAATCATAGTGAGGATAATGGTAATTCTGGTGATAATTTATTAGTATTGATTATTAAATAGTATTTTTTGGGTGAGGTTTTATCGTGTTGCGGTTTTATAACATAAATAACGTAAGGCAGGTATATACTTGCTTAATGCTGATGTTACTATGCTGCTGCTGTTGATGTAACAAATCATTAATCTGTATTGATTTAATGATAACCTAGCAAAATCCCGGTGTTATCGATGTGATGCATAAACACTGATTTGTTAGTTAATCCAGGTTGTATATAATGGCATAAACATGCATGTCTTTACTGTTTCCCCCTAGAACCTGCTAGCACGCCACATGCCAGATAAAAAACTTACCTGTGTGCTTATGTTGACTGACAGGCGTGGCCTTTGCCCTTTGCAGACAATGCAGGCACACAAGTTCTGCTTTTTTAATGCATTGCTTTTAATGCCAGGCAAAAAGTAAGATATTCACATCATATAATGCCAGACAAGCTTTTTCTGTGGTTTTGTGGGTGCTCAGCATAACTGTCTAGCATCCTCTAAACCTGAGGGCTGATAGTCAGGTGTAGAACTATATATTTGATAATATAGTTATGAGATAAACCTGCTACCCTGTTGTATTTATTAGCTAAATCAGACAGTAACTGCCTGAGTGAAGGAATGGACGCCCAGCTGGTGTGTGGCTGCGGGGTGCAATATTGCTGACAGTAGCTAACCCATCAACTTAGTTCCATCAACTTAATTTGCTTCCTTAAGTGTCTCAGTAGTTTGTTGTCATTAACTTATCATGTTGTAAAATGTCTACAATTAAACTACTGTCTATCTAAAGATGATCCTTCATTTACTTCATATTTCTTCTGTTTAAACAAGCATATTTCTTCTGCTTGTTTTAATCAGTAGGCATTGTCATTTTGTTAATGTCTAAAGAGGTCAGTAGAAAGGGATTAAAAATATTTTGTTTAAAGGTGGAAAGATCGATCGGCTATGTATCGGTATCGGCCGATACAAAATATTCTCCAATTTAGCCGATCCCAAGAGCCGATCGATGGCATTAAACAAATTAGCTTAATTTCTGTATTTCCAGCTAGCGTTTTGCTGAAACCCCCTCCGGCCAGGTACTTGCAATTCCTATCTGAACCGCTAGGTGGAAACACATACCCTTTCATTTTCCACAGACTGACTGAAGCGGCTCGCCTCGCAAGAACAGTTTGCGTTCACGGCATGTGCGGATAAAAAACATCGTCTGTCTGGCAGTTTGTTGCTGTATGTGACGCAGTACAGCAGCAACAATTCAATATTCTACATTTAATAATTGCAGTTTTTTGTTTCAAATAACCAGAGTCTGCGTTTAATGACTGCAGTTTTGACTGAATTTATTTAATTAGCTTTTTTCGTTTTAAATAAATAATTACAGTATTGGGGATATTTGTTTGATTTACTTTGTTTATTTACTGTTAATTTTGTGAAAAATATTATGCTGTTTCACATGGGCTCGTTAAAAATGGTAATAAAACCAGTTTCTACCATGTTTCATGACTTGCTTGTGCTAATAACTACTTGTAACCCTGCCATGGCATATAGCCTGAAAGGAGATCGGCGATCCGAATCGGCCTCAAAAACACTGATTGGTCCATCTCTAATTTTGTTATTTATTGTCAGAAATGACTTATTGTTCCACGTGTTCAGTAAACTTCATGTGTGGTAATGTTGCTAAACCCTAGTCTAGGACCAAAAGTAACTTTTGCCCAGCGATGGGGCATTTTCTATATTCACATGTTCAGTATTGAATTTTCACTTTCAGGTTTTACAACAAATGAAGAAAAAATCTGGAAAGCCACTAAAAGAGCATGTTCTACCACTGTTTACTAGAAATCAATCGATAGAATGACTTGCTGAAGAAAGATGTCAGGAATGGTCTTTAGTAGAGCTGTAGCGTCATTCCACAAGAAGATATTTTAGAAGGAACGCAAGTACATCAGGCTTGCTGCAGATTTGGACAAAAGCTGCCTCTCTTGTTCAGTACAAGAAGACCAATAACAACTTGTTTCTGACAAATTCCTTGAATCATGCAGAAGATTCAGTGAATGTACAAAATAACTTATTTTTTGTTACTTCTAGAAAATAGCCTTATTGTTCTTTTCTTGCCAGGCTGTGAATGAGAAGAGTACAAGGTGGGAAGAGCATGGTTTGAGAGACAACCTGAGAAATACACACTGTCTCCAGGACCTTCTACAGCAGATCTCTCTCTGTCTTAAAAAAAGATGCTTTAGCTTTGTAAGCTGCACAGTGCTACAGGTAAGACATTTTACGCCTTTCGTTCATCACATGCATGAAAATGAGCATTTGTGTTAAATTTCAGAACACTTGTGTTTATTATCACCACAGTTTTAACATATTTTGATAAGAATTAAGAATTAATAACATTGTGTTCTTTGTTGTTTTTTAGGTCTATCACTATCCTGACATTTTAGTTGAAAGTTTATTGTCATTTAAATATTGTAATTGCATTGTTGCTTCATCGTAGGACGCTGTTAAAGTTAAAAACGTACAAGTGGCTTAATTAGATAATTAGCTATCTTGCTTCGCAGAAGTGTTTTCTTAATAGATAAAGTTTGTTGTACTGAATCAGTCATACAAAGCTGCATGAAACATAACATTGGGAAAATTATTGCAGTCAGTTTATATAGTTGCGATTATTTCGCAACTACTTATATTGTGATTAGACACATGTGCTAAATGTAGAAGACCGTGGTCATCAAACAATGTACAGTGAATGTCGGACAATATAACTGGTTTGTCTTGCTCTCTCTGGGTGGGTAGGATAGGCCTGAATTGGCAGTTAGTGTTCTTCAAGTACGAGGAGCTGTCCAGTGACTTGGAAACGATGGCTATAACCACACTTACTTGAAAGCAAACAACAATTTGCTGTTTTTAACTTTAAACTCAGTTACATGTAAAACTGTGCTTTCTTATTTTCATTCAAGTAATTTAAATGAGGAGCACAGACGTCAACTGATTGGTAAAGAATTATTTTGCTTATCACAATTTATTGCTAGCCTTCACTAGCCTTTGGTGGCATCATGTGATGGAGTCCTGGCTATTAAGTGGAATTGACAGTGGCTGCACTGGGAAGACATTTGGGAAGCAGAACAATGGAAAATATCTGCTAATTGTTCTCAACTGACAGCTTTACCAAATGTCTTGGCTTCTTTTTTTAAATATGTAGTCAGGTGATGGGCTAAAGCTTTAGATTGGCTGTAAGATTAAGTTATTCTTACTGCTAAACATTCCACTGTGGTTTAGACCCCAAATCTGTTTAGTGTTAAAAGTGAATTCAGAGAAATCATCTGATCACACTTTCTGGAAAGATTGTTTAGTTCCAACCTATGTTTACTGCTGTTATTGAGCTCAGTCATATGCAGGTACAACCTAAAACAGAAATTCAAGTGCTGTGGGTTCAAAGATCAGAAACTAACTTGTTCCAGGAAGTCGCTCTTTGTTCAGTATGACTGTGCATATAATATAGAACACTAGAGCATTTTGTTATGCTTTGGCCTTCTGTGTGTTCCACAGAAGACTGGCTGGCTCATTCTATGTTTAGATTTTTTGAAATTAGAAAAGATTAGCCATTATGCATTTCTATGTTCGAAATGTAATAATGTTTAAATGTATTGCATATTTTCTTAATAATATTTGTTTATTATGTTTTGGTTATAAGAAAACACATAGTAAATGCACTTTTAAAACAGAGAACAGTGTACTTATAAAACAGTGATTTGTTAGTTTTGTCTTAGCAACAAAGTTTACACACAAAAAAGAGCAGGTGACACGTTCCTGCAGAGGTGGGACAGTAATAATTTAAGATTAGCATTGTTGTTACCTATTAGAAAAAACAGTGACGTAATCGTGGCTCAGTATAAAAGTAGCATTCTGGAAAGGCCTAGTCCTTTATGATCAAGATTGAGTTGAGACAAATAATCCAGCTGTTTTAGAACAGTGTTTGCAAGAATTTTAGGTGTTTCACCCTGTATAGTTCATAATAACATAAACAAATTCAGAGAAACTGAAAAAAAAAATTTATTCTGAAAAAGCACCAACATCTTTCTGTGGTAAATATTACTGTATGTGCTCAGGATTGTTTGATAATGCATTATTATTAACCATTGTTTGTTGCTGCATCTAGAAGTGCCAGTTAAGACTGTACAGTGCACAGTGGAAATCATATATCAGCAGTGTCAAGAAACTGATGTGCTAATACTTAGTGGAAACTGGCAAGGCAACCTTTTAGATTGTTACACAGGTTACAGAGCTAAGAAAAAAAAATCTAAACTGGATTAGTTTGTTTTTAGTCCCCAAAGAATGAATGTCCTTAAAAGGAAATGTGACAAACACTGTGGTTAACATGCTGCTGTCCCAATTGGAATATGTTGCAGACATCACATTTAATGTCCAGTTACAAGAAAACAAAGTAAAACATAAACAAAAACATATTGTTTTTTTGTCTAACTAAATTTACTAATGACTGCCATTTGTTTTTATTGGCATTTCATCTTTCACTCCTGACTTTTGGAATTGGGTTTGTAGATGGTAAGCAATTCAGTGAGACAAAATTGGAAGTTCAAACATCAACAGTAGACTGTAATTGGATATTTACACTTTCCCTCTACATTTCCCTCTACAGAGTTCAGTTGTCAGTGTGCATAGATTTAGGTTTAAATCTAAGACAGAATGAAAAGAAGGAATCGCGTCTCATTAAGCCCAGTTTCTGTCAGGCCAAGTTATATGTTTATATATTTTTATATATTTTATTTGTACATTCGCTCAATTTTTGCTTAAAAGGGTTTAATAACCTATTCATGTGTGTTACCTAGCTAATTTCGATTTTATTGATGCCTAAAGTAGATATATAGATATGTAACATTCTGATATGAGAGTAGAATTAAGAAGTGTATCATTGTACCTCTTACTAAATAGCTTACATAGCAGAATTATAAAGTGAGATATAACCAGCACTCACTCTTTACATTTACGTTTACGGCAATTATTAGACACTTTTTATTTTGCTCACTAAAACAAGAAGCATGTTTGATTTTATTTTAACTCACATGGAACGGAATGCAGAAGTGCTGATTAGTTGCACTCAATGAGTCATCCACATTTTTACCAATCTTGTAAAGCTGTGGGAAGTGTTTTTTTTTTCATGAAACGAGATGATAACTAAATAAAATCTACAGAAAGGATTAAAAACTATGACGAAATTGATTGACACTTTAGTCAACGAATAAAAACGAGACGAACATGTTTGACAGGGACGACATCCAATCAGAACTGATTTAGTTTTGTGAAAGGCAGGGACAAGTTAGGAAAACATTCAATCATAACTACTTCGACGTATATGGAAAGGCGGGACAAGCCGAGTAGCCATCAATCAAACGCACACTTACACAAATTTGGTCTAAACCTGGGAAGACCTGTTGCTACTCATGATGAAACTAAGTTATCTAGACAATGTCAGCAGAGAGAAAGAGAGTTTAGCGTTTGTGTTTAGAGAAAATCACCAAACCACGCTGGACATCAGCCCTCCAGCACCATCATTATCTAGCTTTACCGCTGCTAACGCTAGCTTAGCCTTGCTTAAACATAGTGCTGAAGGCACACTGCCCTGTACAGTTTAGAGCGTGTCCTGCTGTAAACGCTGTATTAACTCAGTAAGGTGGTGTTAATGGTCAGATTAGTTGGATCAGGTAAGTGGGAAGCAGGTGAAACGCTAAGCCAGAGTTGGGAGACTTGCTAGCTAACTCCAACCATCTGCGTTTGATGATCATGTCCCAAATCTCTCCCTACACACTAGAAAGTGCACAAAACAGATTAGGTAGTTTTATTTACAATTTATTGGTGCACGTAATGTGCAGTGTGTGTCTCTAGTAAACACTGTGACCTAGAGATGTGGCAGTTTTTCATTCATTGATTTACTGTTATGCTAAAATTTATTTGAATTGCACAATTAAAAATATTTTTATAGCAAAAGTGATAAATGCAATTAATGTAGATTACTTAACCACAGAGCATGTAATTGAATTAGATTAACAGCACTAGTAACAACTATTAAATAAATAAGAGATAAATAAATAAAAAGGTGATACAAGGATAACATTTTTCTCTTATTCACTTTGCAGTTACGGAAGACCTCAGATGTTGTTTGTTAAATCTGTTTAAATGTGTATTGGTCTTTCAAACATGAATAATATTCCATAACTGGTTAATAAATGTTTCATTTCGTGTAAGTATATATAATGACTTAAATAATTCAAGGGAACTGAAGAAAAAGCATTACATTTTATTCTTACGATAATTAGTCGACTAAAACTAGACTAAATCTAAAAACAATTTAGATGACTAAATTATGACTAAATCTAAGTCACATTTTATGCAAAAGACTGGCCCAATGTGGATAGGACATTGGGCCAGAGTACAGAAGTGTGATATATTAATTGCGCCTCAGATATACGTATAAATAACAAGGTGCTTTATTGGCCAGAAATCAAGCTAGTCTGATTCTGATAAGCAAAAAAAGTTTGGCTCCAATTCGATAATCAGTTGACCCATATTAAACAGATGCATTCTGAATGTCATTAGGTATATACAAGTCTTACAGAGTACAACAGGATAAACTGTCATTAAAAATAGAAAGACAAAACTGTCCACATAATGATGTATTATTACAATATTTGCAGTTAAACTTGGAGTTGAGAACTTTGCCAAAGAGCACAGAAACCTGTATAGAACATAATACTAGTAACTGTACTGTTCTAGCATTGAATTGTCCTATACTGCATTTTGAATCATCCTGTGCTCAATATATGTTCAAAAACTCCTGCAATGTACAATCTTTTTTCTTCCCTGTTCTGTACATAAATGATCAGGGTCTACACATAACTGTGTATAAACAAAGCTTATAACATGTGTCCAGGTCATCTGCATACTTTGTGTGCTGTAGTTACAGTATGTAGTGATTCAGTTAATATTAACTTAATGCTAACCTGCTAAACTTGCTTGTTAGCTCATAAGCAATCTGCCACTCTGCTTAGGTTAAGATTGAAATGCTTTTGCACCTTTTAACTTGTGTACACAAACTTTTCTACAGAGCCCTAATGGTAACATATGGATTATTTTTAATAAGACATGGCTGCAAATTAATATCCTGAGGCCACAACATTTAATATATTCATTTGTGGCCTCAAGAGGTAAATTTGCTTCTTCTCAGTACATTATTATGTCACTATGCCTTATTTTGTAATCCCTGCCATGTCACTTTGCGGGCTCGTTGTCCTTCTGCCATGCGGTGGCTGCTGTGGACTGGATCATGTGTGTAGAAGTTTATGAATGAAGGGCAGCTCGGTATGTCGGAGACTGCCAGACTGCCAGTCTGGCAGTTAATGTGCCAGACTGCCAGTAATGTGTGGTTATGTGCACAGCGAGGTTTGGTTCTCACTAAAAACTTGCGCCAGCATTTTTTTTTTTTTTAAATACAGTTTTTGCAAATTGAATAATTTATTTTATTTTATTATTTTTTTTTGCAATCTTGAATTGGTTATTTGATATAAAAAGATGAAGCTTTCAGCCTTAGCATGCTATACCAAACACCAGCAGGTGTCTGCAGAGCTTATTTTAATGTTTGAAAGTCTGTGGATCTGCATAAGTTAAATGGTTTGTATGTTGGCGTGTTAGTTATTCAGGGAGTTAAGGTGAGTTCAGTAGTGAAAGTAATGAACTGTCCATAACCAGTGTTTCCACAACCTGATTTATGTAATTTTATAAATTAGAGCTTATATATAATTGTGTTGTCAGTTTGCTTAACTCAGTCTTTAGCCCTAAGTTTTTTGTAAATTCAGAGGATATTCTATCAGTAAAGATCTGATCTTTGTGGCATTTGTTGAAACATGGCCTTGTTTAGCTGCAGTATTTGTAGTGATGAACAATAATTAGTTTCTTTTTCACCTGCTGTTCAGAGATGATTAAAAGTGAGGTGAAGGAATATACTTATTACTATTCCCAGTAATTGTATTTAGTGTTATTACAAATTATTTTATTATGAATAATGCAAAATAATAATAATACAATTGTTTTGTTAGGTAACCAAATGATCTGTTTCAGGCCTTTCTGATGTCACTCTGATGATTCCTGCAGCCTGTAGCCACTAAAAAAATGACAGAAGAAATAACTGTTGGCGTTGTATCAGTATGAATATTTTCATGGCAAATGTTTTGCAATATTTTGTTAGGAAAATGTTATTATTTTTCTTGAAGTGTTTCACACACACAGACTACATTTGGGTTATATTAAGAAGCTCAGTCATTCTGACCCATTCAAATTGTTTATTTTGTGAACAGAATGTAGAAGGTGTTAGTTTAGCCGCATAGGCTACAACACAAGTACAACAAACCAAAAGTCTGTACAACTGATAAAAGGTTGCTACTTCTGATTCTGAAGTAGCAACCTTCTATCAGTTGTTCAGACTTATGCTTTCACTACAGTCTGTGTGCTCGTGCTTTCAGCCCGGTCACTCTATTTGCTTATAGAAACTATAGGATTAGAACTGCAACTAATAATCATTTCATTCACATATGTGTACTGTATGCCGTTTTAGGCATTGTGAAAGTCGCAATACAAATATGAAAGAACAATTAACAATCAGCCATGTCAGGCACACAGGGAAAGCGTATTCACAACACGTGCACATGGTGTCAAAGTTTTTAAACGATCTGTTCACAGAAAAGTGAATTTTTTGATATCTCCACTCTAAAGAGCATTTTCCAAAAGTTCTTTATACCATGACTTAAAACACAAAGAAAGGAAGTATGAAAAGTGTCCATGTCCATATTGACACATATGTCTAGCAACTAATAAGTATAATTTAGCCATGCAATTTAGATAAGACTGCAGATTAGATAAGTATGCAGTTCATTCGCTTAGCTGACAGTGTTTATTTTGCTAAACTAAAACAGCTTGATAACTAAACAGTAATACGATTTGTTATTAAGTTTTTTCTTTTACTTCTTAAAATGTACCTTCAAAAGATATCTCTGGAAAGGCTAGTGTGTTTTTTTCTATTGGTAAAAGATATGCAATGTTCTTATAAGCTACTGGATAAATTATGCTGAGTGCCTCCTGGTGGATGTAGGACACATTTCACTGAATCTCCTGTTCACTGATATTTGTTTTCTTACTTATTTTCTTTGCTAAACAATGTATGATTTTGAGAGACAAAGAAGGGAAAAATTCACATTTCCAATCCCATCTGACAGCCTTATTGGCAATGCTGATCTCACATCGCTTTCACTATATACATGGTGATGGTAAACAAAATTAAGATGAAGTTAAATGTTTGTACATTTCCGCTCCCATCTCTGTAGATTAAACCAAGATTTTTTTTAATACTGTGTGAATCAGTCCTAAAGATTACAGATGTTGTGTGTTAAGGTTACACTACCCCATGTCTTCAAACTAACCTGTTCTCACTGCAACTTTTGGAATGTTAAATCATGTGGGAATTGAGACTGATCTTAGCTCTTGCTGCTTCCTTCGTGACTTCACATTGTTGAAGTCTTCAAAAGTTTAGTAATTCCTTCCAGGAAAGCTCCATGTTATTTTGATGTGCCTCGCTCCAATTAGAGAACGCAGGATTGCCCAAACTGCAAGCTCTGCCCATACCAGAATAATTCTGTTTCATCTGCCAAACATCATTTGCCTTGACATTGTCAATGATAATGCCAGCTCCATTAAGTAATGCCAGATGATGGTTTTCCCAGTATTTGGTGACTCCTGGCCCAGCCCTCTGTAGCACCACAGCTTTATAGCATAATGTCACTGGAATTTCTTACCCTCCTTTTTGAGACAAGCGAGCTGTTTTTGGGAAGAAAGCCATCTTGTCATGTGACGTTCCAGTAAGTTTTTGGAATGGCAGGGTGGAGTGCTCGGAAAGCTGCTCTCCTTCTCAGAACATTTTAAATGGGTAGGAGTACAAATTCTGTTTCGTGCAAGACTCTTTGGATTCTTAACTTAAGATTTGTCTCACTTTATATTTCATCAGGCTGAAATGTCAGTTTTTACTTTGTGGAACTACAGACAGGCATGGATTAGATAAGATTACTGTAAATTCTTAGACTGGCCGAAATACATTTTGGATACACTTAAGAGGTCACAGTCAGTGAAGCTGCATTTGTCCACTACCTATGGTAAAGCCAAGATATCTGTAAGTCTGTGCTGACACACTGCGTTGAGTGACAATAAAGTAGGTATTAACTAGAAATGTGTAGTTGTGTTCAACACCCAGGTCACATTACATGCATTGCTGATGTTCCAAGTGAAAGTAAGTTAACACATCCTCTATAGAGAACATATAGTTTAATGTACATTTTTCAGTTTTTTCAGAGTTAATTTTTTTAAAGCTTTTATGCTAAACTCTTCTTTAACATAGTGAATGAATTTTTTTTTCAAATTCTTAAAATATCCCAAAATAAATAACCCAGATCATTGTGCAGACCACTTCTGATCGTATCTAAAAAGTTCAATATAGTAATCTAATATAGTAGTGTTTAATGTCTGCAGTTTTGACTGCATGTATTTATTTAGCTTTTTTGTTTTAAATTGTGGATCTTAATTTAATGATTGTGGTATTGGCAATATTTGTTTGACTTTGTTTATTTAATGGTAATTTTGTTAAAATATTATGCTGTTTTACATAAGCTTGTAAAAAATTTTAATAACCATGTTTCATGACTTCATGACATGTTTCATGGCTGAAGATGGACTGCTATGTAGTGGTCAGTTAGGGTTTAAACACAACACTAAATAAACCTCTGTCTGCACCAATCTCTGTATGTAAACTATTACATTAAAAGTTGTTTTTGCTAATTGATATGGTATACAGGAATGAAGATGTGTGGAGTCAAAAGTCGGAAAAGGAGGATTACATAGGGTAGAATTGGGCCTTTAGTCATATTCCAGTGGGCAGCAGTGCCTTTCGAAGATGAAGGCATGGAAGACTGCAGAAGGGCTTTGATCAGCAGATAGAGTGGACCTTACGTGTGTGTGTGTGCGCATGCACATCCCTCTTCTGTTTATTTCTCTTTTGCTGTTTTGTCTGAGGCTCTCTCTCTCTCTCTCTCTCTCTCTCTCTCTCTCTCTCTCTCTCTCTCTCTCTCTCTCTCTCTCTCTCTCTCTCTCTCTCTCTCTCTCTCTCTCTCTCTCTCTCTCTCGCTCTCTAGGTGTGTGAGTGTGTATGTGTCTCGGTATGGAGTGGTGCTGGCTACAGACTGGATGACATTGCTGAACAGCCTTAATCCCACATCCTGACCACCCTGTTACCGTGACGACCCCAAACGCTGCTGCGGGATTCAGTCCTTTTGATGCTTTCTCTTCTCCTTTACTCTGGCACACCTTTAGACTCTGTCTCTTTGGTTCTTCTCTTCTGCCCCTCATTTTCCCTTCCTTTCCCTCTTTCCCCTCTCTTCTCCTCTTCCTCCTCCTCCTTTTTTCTTCCCTTTCTCTGATCCTCCCTCTTTCCTCTGTCAGCTCCCCGTTTTGATCTTTGGCCCCCGCTACTCTAAAGATGAGTTGGCTAAGCCGTATAACACCCAGGGGTGCTGGTGGAAGGTCCGATCGGAATGCACCCCCTTCCAGCCCTTGTACTGCTGACCCTGAGACATGCTTGATGGTGTTTGAGAATCACTGGAGACAAGTGAGAACACACAACACAAACAAACAAACACACACACACTGTTATTGGCTAGTTTGCTGAATGCTAAATAGCTTGCAACGGGACAGTGAAATCAATACACCCTCACACAGTATTTGAAAAGCTACAGATCAATGCATGGGGGGGGGGGGGGTAGTGAATAGTGAAGAGCATGTATTTTTAGCCTAATGCCAAATTGGCTTGCTAAACTTAAGCCGGTTTAATTTTGCCCAGGGAGGTGCTGTAATTTTAGTGATTAATGAGGAGATCTATGATTTTAAGACAGTTTATCTTATATTAAACATAGAATCTTTTGTATATTTTGTTCCTTGAAAAATGAATTGTATACAGCTGCCTCATTTGTTCAACTGTTTTTACCTTTAAATCATGATTCTTTAGGAAGTCTTAGTAAGTTTGTCATATATATCAAGAATTCAATAACCCAGACAGTTCTAAAATGCGTATATGTTTCTTTCAGAGTTAGTGATGCCCTTATAGATGAGCAGATTATTTATGCCAAATGTACTAATACACCCGCATACAAACTCTGGCTTTGGAAACTTATGCTGGTAACTATCTGGATCTTCTTTGGCCCAGAGAACATGACATCTGTTATTCAAGTAAACAGTCGGAAAGTTTGACTTATCTGATCAAAATAAACGTTTTCACTGTGCATCTGTCTATTTCAGATGAGCTTCAGATGAGATGGGCTCAGAGACCCTGATGCAGTGACAAACGGTGTTTGACAGATTTCTGTCCAAGTATTTCTGAGCATGTGCGGTGAAGTCTGCATTTAGATGGATTTGGTCCCTCACCCCTTCAAGTTTATCCAACAAACCTCACTTGAACTGAGACAGTAATGTAGTGGGGATATGACCAGGGCAAGTTGGTGAGGGTATTTTAAAACTGTGCTGAAACAGAGAACCAAAACCCATGCTCACACATTTGTGCACTTCCATTGACACACTAGTCATATATAAGAATATACAGATTGTTTTCTTTCTCCTGCACATACGCAGGTATCGTGGGTGTTGGAGCAGAGGGACTCTGCCTCTGGAGGAGCGGATGATTTGACTGCAGTGAGGAATCACACTGATCAGATGCTGTGTCTGCTGGCGGAGGAGAGACCAGCAGGGGGCGACAATGATCCACCAGGTTTAAATTAACTACCTTCTGTGTTAAGCCAAGTGATTCTTAGTGAGCACAAAAAAGAAGCTGTAAATGCTTAATGCATGCTGCTGCTGCTGAAAGACAGGATTTTCCTAATGCAAAGACATGGTGCTATTTTCCTGTAACCCGTTTCATGTGGTAAAGGCCAGTAAACTGGTGAAAAGAGACATGCTTGACGGGTTGCAGTACGCTTGTGGAAGAAGCAACTTTATCAGTTTAACTAGCATGCGAGCTGGTTTGTAAAAAGATCCACCTTGCATTGCTACAAAAATGTTCTGAAACCAAACAGCATATTTGGGCTAATACAGGACATGGACTAACATTACAAAAAATAAAAAATATGTAGCAAGACCTATGATTTTCTTTTGTGTATTTTAAAGGGTGACATGTTAAATGAATCAATATGCATATTTTTATTTTAAAACATTCAAAAATGAACTAAAAGAATGTGAAGATTAAACAGTTTTGAGGGTATGGCAAAGACATCTATATATTGTGTTGCAGAGATATCTACTGAAGCAAGCTAGTTAGGGAATAGCAAGTCTAGCATTGAGTCTGCCTTTGGTCCTCACATGAGTGGAAGAAGAAACACCCACACACTCAGCAAGTAGAAACATTCAAAAACCAAGAAAATAAATGCCCAAAAAAAACCAAGCGTTATAATTGCTGCTGCTTTCCTCTGATAGGAACAGCTCTTGGTGAGTAAAAGAATGAATTCTGATTCCAAACTAGTTCTAGCGTGACCAAAACATTAGGGCTGCACCTAATTAATTTCTTAACTAAATAAACTCACGATTCGATTAGTTGATTAATCTAATGACTAATTTTTCGATTACTCTAATGTGAGTGTGTTTGGAATTTTTTTTTATTATTATTTTGTTATGAATTTGTAAACGAATGAGTTTGTGCACATATATATAAATATATATATATATATATATATATATATATATATATATATATATATATATATATATATATATATATGTATATAGGGGGCTCAGGAAGCACAAGGAACATGCATTGCCATTCAAGACCTAATGTTTTAAAGGGTACTTTAAATGCACTTGATCTATAAATTATTAGAAGTCTACGCTCCGACTGGACTTTTAGAGGCACAAATGACACATAGCCTTCACACCTCATGGACAAGAAATCAGACAGTTTGTGTACTAGATGTTGGCAGAGAACCATTTGAGAACCAGCTACGTGTGCTTTGAAGCTTCCGTGGTATCAAGAACAGTCTTAGGTCTCTACACTGGACGCTTAATAAACGGTTAGCAATGCGACTTTTCAAGCGACTACTACTGAAAGACACGTTACGTGTATTAATCTTAAAACAATATGCTACGATAAGAAAAACAAGTAAACAGTTGCTGTCTTGCTGCTGTGTTGAAAAAGCGCTGCAGGATGTTTGTGCTTTAAGTGCTCATGCGTTGCAGTTGTACTGTTGTGATCATCTCCACTGTGCAGAGCTGACAAAGCCCTTCACTGTTGCGTTTCTGTGTGAAACACTCCCACAATTTTAGATGCACGCGCGCAATTGTTTGTAGCTGCAGGTTGCGCTCCAGATAAATCCATGCTTTCAGTAGGCTCTCCCCCTTCCAAGTGTGTGAAGTTTGTCATCTGTAAATTGTCTATAAACAGCTACAGATCTGCTAATGTCTAAAAGGTTAAATGTCTTTCTCTCAGCAATGGGTCCCATTCTGGAGTTGGTGGCATCTGAAAACATCCTGGAGCGGCTGGTGCAGTGGCATGTACGGCGAGGCCTGGATCCCGAGAGCCAAACAGCACTGCTGAAGCTGTTTGAGATGCTAATAGGCCAATCCCATCAGTCTTTGCTCCAACACAGCGCCGTACTCCAGCCGTTGCTCAGCCTGCTGGGAGCTTGTGTGGATCCCCAGCTGGGCTGTCCCTCCAGCCTGGAGGCAAGCCTCGTACTGCTGCTCAACCAGGTGTGTGTGTCCTCAATTAAGGGTTAATAAAATGACAAAACAACTAAACATGGCAGACTTTTATACAGTAAAGTGCTATTTTTCCTCTAAGCAGAATAAAACCGCATGGGTTGCTTTAAAGTGTGTGTTAAATGGGTCCACTAAAAAGGAAAATCTTCCCCAGTCCTTACTCTGTACATATATGAAAACTAAGCTGCAGAGTTGTTGCTGAGTTCTAGTGTTTTATTGGGTTGGAAGAATAAAGCTGTGTAATTTTAACATAATGCCAATAATGCCTTTTTTATGCATCTGTAGGTATGTGTTTCTATGGTGAGGCAGCCTGCAGTGCTGGAGCTGTTGTTCAGGTGTGGGGCGGTGCAGCAGGGTCCCACTAACCTGCTGATCTTCTCTCTGCTGGTACCATTTATCCATCGAGATGGAGCTCTGGGTCAGCAGGCCCGTGATGCCCTGCTGCTCGTCATGGCTACCTCTGCCAGCAACCACGCCGTGGCCTGCTACATTGCTGAGAACTCCTATTTCTGCCCGGTAAGCGTGTGTGTTAATGTGAGTGTAAGGTTGGCCTCTTTATGATGTATTCTGTATGTGTGTAAAATTCTTATACATACGAGTAAAGGTATAAACACCTGACATAGACTACTGCAGTGTCTATTAGGAACCTTTATTGAACCTTTATCTTCTACACTTTAGTACTTTATAAAATAGTCATTAGGATGATGCTATTATTCACTGATTTCCACTAGTGCCCTGATGGCGTGAGATATGAGTTATGTTAGTGCTAAATTCATGTTCAGTTTTCCACACTGGGTTTAATACTAAGCTCACTTAAAAATTGATATATATTCAAAAGTTGTTTTAATTGTGTGTATCAGTTTTGCAGTAAATCAGTAAATGTTTCAACTTAACCCTTAGGTTGTTGCCACAAAACTCCACAAAACAATCGCAATATCTCTGTCTCTGTCAGTCTCCTTTCTCTATCTCTCTTCTGCTCCTTTGATTGGTTTTCTCATATGACAAAATATGACAAAGATAACAAGATAAATGCTTGCCCCACTTCATTTTGCCTACCTCAATGCATGCATGATTTATATAGAAACTGTATGTCTCTTCATTTTTACATGGTCTATGCGCATCAAACAAAAACTAGCGTACTGCTGTAGCCTAGCGCTTTCAATGGAAGTTTCCAGCAATGCCCTACCTGACTTGTTTTTTACCTCCTTTGCAGTATTTTGCAGCATTATAATCAATTTGGTGTGATTGTCAGGTTAGATTTTTGGTGGTATTAGATTTTTTTTTCCTTACCACCATCCAGTCCTGTATTTTCTGCTAATATCAGCCCTACAGAATGATCCACCACCCAAATAATATATGCTCTGTGGTGGCCCTGACCACTGAAGAACAGAGTAAAAAGAAGATAACAAAGTATGCAGAGAAACAGATACACTGGTATATACCAGGAAGTGTACCTAAATGAAGTGCCTGGTAGTGGCCACAGTATTCATTGACATGATGGGTGGAATGTCTAGTGTACACAATTACCTCTGGGTAGGATTCACAGTTTCCACAGTGCTCCCAATTTATCATAAATACTTTTGAACATCATTTTAATGCAGGTTGAGAAAGCTTCTGTTCCAAAAATGACTGTAACCAGGTGTGAACCAAGAATTTTTATCTCCGTCACCTGCAGGTACTGGCGACGGGGCTGAGTGCACTCTACTCGTCTCTGCCGCGGAAGATTGAGGTGCGGGGCGATGATTGGCATGCCCTGCGCAGGGAGGACTGGATGGGGGTGCCATCTCTGGTGCTCTTCATGAACAGTCTGGAGTTTTGCAACGCCGTGGTGCAGGTGGCCCATCCGCTTGTCCGCTGCCAGCTCCTCGACTACCTCCACAATGGCTTTCTGGTGCCTGTAATGGGGCCTGCTTTGCACAAGGTGAGACCAGCAGAAAATGCTTTGGGAATAATGAAAAATTTATTACTCAAGAGTTGCATATCATGTGAAAGGTGTCGTCGGCATGTGCAGCTGATAAATGCTGCGTACATGAAGAATTTCTGCACATAATGAAAACAGAACAATAAAGAGTATGTTGATTTCTTAGGGATTTAAATTGCTGTAACCCAAGGTGCATTGCTGTCTGACATTAGTTTTTGTGTACAGTTAGTACCTCCTAGACTAGTAGTAAACATTCTGTTGTTATATAATGCAAATAAATCATATTATCAACATAACAATCAGCCATAATATATTTTTTTGAATACTGACAAAATCACCAAACCAAATGCCTTGGAATTTAAATCTGCATACCTACAAACGCATATCAGCTTACTCTTGTTTAATCGATGATGATTCCCCCTTATATAGTTCCCCCGAAAGTCTGTGCAATTTCTGGCCCGCTTTATCAAAATCACGTTTTGACCATGCCCTTAGCATGCAGTTCTCTCATGATCTCCGGGACCCCCGCAGAGTTTGTGGAGGCAAATGGTCACCTGACCCCTGCAGAGTGCGTTTGTATATGCCAGATGGCCTCCTAACCCCTTCAGAGAGCATGGTTGTGAGAACGCTACAATTTAAATTACAAAATATTTTCACAGTTCAAAACCACCTAAAATTCGTATAATACTACACACAGTAAACATGCATGTGTTTTTTTGAAAACAACAAAGCAACTGCAATAAAAAAACATATATAAAACTCCACCACACAATTTTTTTATTGTGTTCACAATAACATAAAACAAATATCAAATGTCATAAATGAGAAATTCTAACATTTCATCAAAAATTATTAACTCATTTTGAACTTGATAGCAGTGATGCATCTTAGAAAAGTTGGGACTGAGTCGTGTCTACCATTGTGTAGCATCCCCTCTTTTTTTTGCAGCTGTCTTTATACATCTGGTAAGTGAAGAGACCAATTGCTCGAGTTTTGGGAGAAGACTGTTGTCCCATTCTGGTCTGATGTAGGATTCTAACAGTCCTTGGTCTTCTTTGCTGGATCTTTTGTTTTATGCTGCGCCAAATATTTTTTTGGTAAAAGGTCTGGACTGCAGGCAGACCCAGACTCTTCTTCTGTGAAGCCATGCTGTGATGGATGCAGTACGTGGTTTAGCATTGTCTTGCTGAAGCATGCAAGGCCTTCCCTGAAAGAGTCGCTTTCTGGATATTATTCTAAAACCTCTTTATGGTGTTCAGCATTAATGATGCCTTTCAAGATGTGTAAGCTGCAGTATAGGCAATAAAGCAACCCCAAACCGTCAGACATGCAGGCTTTTGAACTGTGCGCTGATAGCATGCTGGATGGTCTCTTTCTCCTGAGTTCACAGGATATGGAGTCCATGCCTCAAAACAGCTTGGTTGACTACAGAACAGTTTCCCATATATCCAAATTCTTCACAGTTTTACATTGAGGAACATTTTTATGAAATTGTTACATCATTTTAGATGCTGTTTTTGCAGATTGGTGAGCCCCTGCCTATCTTTGCTTCAGAGGGAGTTATACCCCATCTGTTTTTATTAGTACCACTTACTTTACCAGCTTTTGGTTGCCCCTGTCCAAACTTTTTTTGAGATGCTTGGCTGCCACCAAGTTCTAAATAAGATGATTTTCATTAAATAGTAAAATGCCTCACTTTTAACATCTGATATGTGTTCTATGTTCAGTTGTGAGTAAAATGTGTGTCTATGAGATTAGCAAGTTATTGCATTCTGTTTTATTTAAATTTATGTACATTTTACACAGCATTCCAACTTTTTCAGGAACTGGAGTTGTACTTGTCATAACTTTTCTTTGTTTACATTTTTTCATAATTCTAAAAAAAATGTGTTGTTTATCTGCTGGATTATATGTAAACACTCATAGATGTTCTCAGACTTTTGGAGTCTATTGTAGCTTGTGGAAAGTACCAAAAAAAGATGCGTGGTAACCCCACATTTATTGTCCTTTGCTTGACCCTTAATAACTGAAGAAGGTCATGTGCTCTTGACTGTGCTTGCAGGACTGGTATAAAAGGATGCATTTATAACATGGGGGCGATTTGCGAGTAGCAGCAGTACAAAAGATCTTTGTTTAGCTTGCTCTCATAAAAAAACAAAACAAAAAAACAGAAACAAACTTCACTGATCCTCGTGACCCTTTCGTCCACACACTTTAAATATCACAGCTGTACGGAGTGTGTCATATTAACTCTCTTTGAATTCTGTTCTCTTTAAATCCCTCTCTCTTCTGTGTGCTTTCCACCTTCCACTCCAACCCTGTTTTACCCTCTATTTGGCTTCACTGCACTTTCATCCTTCTTTCCAGTCGTCTGTGGATGAGATGATTGCGAGCACAGCCTATCTGGACTTGTTTCTGCGCAATATAACAGAGACGTCCCTCCTCAAGACCTTCCTCCGTTTCATTCTGCTGCATCGGCACGACAACGACACAATCCTCGACACACTGCTCACACGCATAAGCAGCAACTCTCGGGTCAGTCTAAATAATGACACTGTAGAAATAAATTATTATGGAAATCTGAGTGATCCTGCTTAGATAACTTGTTATCCTTAGCTTCACTAGCTTCTTTATAGCGCTGTGTATTGGTTATAACCTGGTGATACAGTATGCATCATGATACAGCGGTCGTGATTCAATATATCGTGATATACTGCGATATTGCAAGCAAAGTGATGTATTGCGATTTTCAAATCCTACTATTAAAACACACTATAAAATTACAGGTTTACCAATGCTTACAACAGCATTGCACCTTTGTGCTGCTTGTTTGTGTTAAAGTAGAGCTAAAAATGGATTACAACACTGCAATCTAGTGGTCAGAGGTTTAAACACAACACACAATGATTCACTGTCTGCCAGGAATCTGTGTATTAATCCTGTGTTTTTGAGAATCGATACAGTATCACAAAACATAATATCCCGATATTCAATATTTCGATATTTTCTTACACCCCGAATTCTTTAGTGGTAAAAGCTACATTGCTCTCATTTTAAAATTAGATGTGAAAAGAATGTGTAATATATTGCCTCGCTTACAGTATCGCAATATAAACATACAATATTTTGAATCACATGTCCTGTAAAATGATATGCATCATTTCGCCAGCTCCTTGCCAGTGCACAGACGTACTTCTCACAGTGTAAGGATGGACAGAAACACCTGTGTGTTTTTTATATCAGCAGCAAGAGAAATTAAATAAATCATTCTCTGAAGTTTGCACACTGTATATACAGAATCATTTTAAAGACTTGTTTTATCTTTCTTTAATAAAGTGTCTATCCATGGTTTATTATTGTTCCGCTTTTAATAAATGTGGTCAACACAGTAGTCGCAGTAGTCAGTTGGTTGCTGAGGTGATACTTTAAGTCATAGTGACAGCTGTAATGGTATGTAGTTTTGAGACAGGATGAGTGTGTATGTTTAGTAACTTTCTTCGCTTGTATTGCTCTCTAGCTGTGCATGGTCTCTCTCAGTCTCTTCAAGACTTTGCTCTCCCTCAACTGTGAAGACCTCATGCTCCAGCTCATTCTCAGGTGTGTCTGTGGGTGTGTATGCGTGGGATAAATGGAATTTTGTGCTTTCCTCTTGGTCTCCGAATGCGCTTTATTGTGCAGTCTGTGCTTAAAGCTGCTGTTTCATGTGTAGGTATCTGCTGCCCTGTACACACGTGATGCTGAGTCAGCGGCGCGCAGTCAGAGAGACTGACCTCTACGGCAAATCAGCCGATAAGTTTCTGTCTCTTATCCCAGAATGTTGCCGAATCACCACAACCACCTCTAGTGAGAAGGATGAGGAACCTGCCTTCTGGGGCAAAGGTGAGTATAAACATGAGCTCATAAAAGACTCAAAGAGTATTTGTTATGTCAAGATGCTATGTGTGAGCACTAAATGTGTAAATATAAAATGCACACAGTTTAGCTTCGGTTATCATTACATCACTACATCACATCGGCCTGTAATATGTTACTGGGATATATAGGTTATAATTGGTACACAAACATAATCAGTACAGTGAACCATTATAAAGAAAAAAAACATTTTCTTTTTTGCATGTACAAACAGAGATGCCTTAATAAATTTCAATCATTTCATTTAATTTATTGAATTTGATGTTTTCAGTACTGTAACACAGTGAGGTTTAAACATATATCTGTATATATAATATACAGATATACAGTTTGTTGGAAAAAATGTAAATTGTGTGATGACACTCCACTATTACTTAAATCTGTCAGATCTTTTAATGTTTGGGATAGGGTGCCAAACTGCTTTTAGGATCACACTCTGCCCAATGACTCTCGACCAAAAAAAATGTTTAGTAGGCAAAATACACATTATCTTATCATTCTGAACTAAAATTATTGATTGAATAAAGATCACAGATTCGATGGCTAGACTGACATCTGATGCTGATGATATTTCATCTTTAACATTAGGTCAAGCCTCAAAAAATTCATACAAGTGTCTTCTAATAGAATGTTTTAATGGCAAATGTGAGTCCTTTACTGGCCTGTTTACTCTGACAGCCGATTTAGCTGTCAGCAGTCTGAGCAGCAAAGCTAAGAAAAGTTTTCCTAACATTGTCATCATAGCATGTCAAAATGATTGTGGGTAAATACAGTAACCCAGATAAAGTTTCACTTACCTTAAATTCTGTTAGAAGGTTTTGACATGAGCTGTCATGGTTTAGTCCTAAACCTTTTCAGCTTTTTCTGGAATAAAATAAAAATAGCGCACTGAATACGGAGTGCTTTTGCTAAAAAATTTTTTTGCTTGTCGAAGATGTATTGCTTAGAGACAGTGGACTGGTTAAGTTTTGTGTCAGTCATTTTTTATTTTTTTTTGGAAACTGTCAATTGCGGTCTACAAGAACATGGATTCTAAATTCATCTTGTGGACCAGGTAAGAACCATAATTAGGCTTGGCTGGGTTGGGGCTGAAGGTTGGATACCCATGATTTAGGGGCTGCATGTGTGAATGATGCAATGCCTGAACATAACTACTAGAAGTTTCCAGGTAACATCTCGGGTTTCAAATGTGAAAGGTGCTTCTGTCCGTGTGACCGACATTATTGGTGACTCATTGTTGCAACTTTATTTAAAACCTTTGAAGTTGCACGCTATCAACAACATATTGCTAATATTTTACTATGTGTTTGTAACCACTAGTTTTATATAATTAAGATCATTTTACTGTTTTAATGGCTGTAGCGCTTCACAGTCTCTGATCTTTCTGTTTTCTCTGTAGTGTTGGGCAGCCCCACTTCTGAGTCTCCAGTCCACCCTAAACCCAGCACTCCGTCCCGCTTGGCTCTTTTCATCCGGCAGCAAAGCTCTGGAGCTGCAGGAAACCCGTCCTCTGTCTCCGGTCCTGACAACACTCCTTCTTCTCCCCGTGGAAGTGTTCCCTCTCCCAACAGCCCCATGCACCAGCCACCGGATGCTTCAGATGCTGAGTCCGGCTACCTGGAGTACCTGCGTGATGCTCGGCGTGGCATTGAGCTGTGCTCCTGGGCTTGTAGGGACTGGTCGGCTCCCTATGATGGAGAAAACCCGTCCCCGAACTCGGCACCGCCTCCACCACCCCCTCCCACATCCAATCCGTCTCTAAGTATGGTGCCTGAGCACTTTTCCATGCAGCGTGGTGGACTTACAGATGCCACCCAGCAGAGGGCAGCGGTGGTGGCAGCAGCACGAGCGGAGTGGAGCAGCTCAGAGCGAAACAGTGGAGAATGGGACGTCACCATCACCAAAAACTGTATTAGCCTCACGCCTCGCAGCAAGAAACGCAGCTTACTGCCCAGCTCCATCCCTTTGCAAGTGTCGTCATCATCAGCCTCAGTGCCGGTTTCAGGGCCGACAGAACCCATAGGTACATATCCACACACTGTTCCTCATCGAGCTATTTATAACGGCACTGGACAGGTAGATGACTGTGTGGACAGTTCAGATGGTGGGATGGAGGTAAAGAAGGTAAAGCGAGATGCAGATGTCACTGATAGAGAATCAGACTTGAATGGAAGAGTGGATACGGTGTCTATCGAATCAAGTCTTACCTTACAGGGAGGCTACAGTGATTTACACATTAGTGCCACAGTGAAGAAACCAGCTTCATCTCAGGTGCAATCCAGTGCGCTTCCACAAACCCAACCAAGCCCACCTACCCGACAGCCCTCATCCCAGGAATGTAACTCCAGCGAAGGCCAAAGATCTGCTCCAGCACAAAGCTTGGCCGAAACTTCCCTTGTTACGTGCACCACCCACGACCTGGAGTCTGTGGAAAGCCTGATTGAGGAGCTACTGGAACAGGCACCATCTGAACCATTAGCTGGAGACTCTAATGGCCAGGGCATCAGCATTGAAGCATTCCATCAGGAGCTGAGGGAACTTGAAGAGCGAGTAAAAGCAAGAAAGGTTTACACACGAAGCTTTGAAGAACTCAGCCAGGAGCCCCTGTCTGCATCTACTGGTCCAAACCGGACAGACGAGGACTGTCCTCCACTGGAGTCAGAGCAGGGAGCTTCTGGGGAATCAAAGCCTGATTCCAGTACAGGAATGTTCAGCCCCGCAAGACCCCTCGGTCAACCTCTAGCACAACCATACATAGGTAATTCCGCCATTTGTTTATCACCTGTTTTATCATGTTAGGTAAATAACAAATTTAAAAACTAAAAGTTTCAAAACAGAAACAGAATTGGCACAGAAGATAAGTGCATAAACCTTTTCCCCAGAGACATTATAAAGCAAGACATTCATCACAGCGTGGAGCAGAAATAAAATGTATCTCACCAGCACATAGATAGAGGAGCTTTATGTTGTATTTTATCCCAAAGGTCAGAAAATAAACAGTAATAGTGTTTAAAAAAAACATGTAATTTGACTGTTGTACCCAAACCTTTGCATACAGCTGTGTATATAGCTGTGATTAAATTAAAACCTTTTTAAGAAACCTTTTAATCCAAAAAAAGCCAAAACAAAAGCCAAAGTCTGATTATGCCACAGTTCCTTTCTCGCTATGTGATTTGCTGCGAGGCATTCTGTGTACTCAGTTACTTGATTATTTAAAAAAACTGCAACTGCAAAATACATATTGCATCATACATTTTTTGTTGTTTCACCCCAATTACTTTTTACCACAGTGTAACTGAAAATAAAGAAATTATTATGCACATTCATAATGCTTACTCTTTATATAACATACAATTCAGGTCAGGTGATATGAAATGAGTAGAAGCCTAGAGAATATAAAGAAGAGAAGTAAAAGCTTGTAAAGATCTGGTGATTTTGCTGTATCCACTTGGTCTGCAGGTCCATTCATGACGGTGCTCTTTTCAAAGCTGGAGAGCATGATGCAGAATTCTTTGTACGTGAACATTCTGCTGACAGGCATAGTGTTTCAGCTGGCCTGCTACCCTCAGCCTCTCCTCCGCTCCTTTCTTTTAAACACAAACATGGTGTTTCAGCCCAGCGTCAAGTCTTTGATACAGGTAAGACTTCACATTGCACTAGAGGTAATGAAAAGAGCTGGTGCAGTCAAAAGTTGATGCAATAAGCTTAAACTCACACGCAAAGACATTTTGAGCTTGCACAGTGTTAAAAAAAAAATAAATAAATAAAATAAATAAAAGGTTGACGTGTGCCTGTGTAGTTCTATGGTTGAACTTGCTCTGAAGTGAAATATATTATTTTATTAAAAGAATTTAACAAACTAACTTCATAATTTACCCAAAAAATATATTACAAATACAAAGCTTCTTTAGGGACTGTTTACTTTTTGAATGGTGACCATCAATAATCATTTTTTGCTCTGAGAATTGCTGCAGTCATCTATCCAACAGCTCTACAACAAATTCTGTGGCACAAAGGAATCAGACAGCACTTATAAACATAGTTGTAAGCATAATTGGTTTTTTTGTGCAGCAAACTACCTCAGTCATTCAGCAGTGAAGTCGTTTAAAACAAGGTATATTATTTTCTGCTTATTAAATAATGTGAAAACATTTTGGCTTGTTAAGGTCTTGTTAGCATCTTCCTTATATGTGAGTGTGCATGTGTATGTGAGTGTATGTGTGTGAGAGAGAGATCTTCATGTTTTCAATAAGTGTAACATAAATAATGTTAAACTTAAAAAACTAACTATAGAAACTACATGGTAGTAAAGAAAAACATGTAATGATAACATATGTGGTTAATAGAAAAGAACAGAGCTCAAAATAAATAAAATAAACATACATACATTTACATTGAACAGACATTATAAATGGTTACAATATGTAGACTGCAGAATGTGCCACGCAGTCAGACATTCTTAACAGAGAAGACATTTTTAACACTGCGAAACTTTTTCTTTAAAAATGTTTCTGTGATTTAAACATGATTTGTTTTTTGTTAGTAGAGTTTAGAACAGATACAGATTAGGGTGACTGCATGGATTATATCACTGATAGTAACAATATTACCATTACTTTTAAAGAAAGCACTTTATTGGCAGTTTATTTAGTGAACAATGAGAAAGCTTTTTGACAGTCATTGTCATTGTTTTATTGTATTTGTTGCCTTCAAGTGGATTGTGCATTAGGTTTGTGAATCACTCATAACTTATTAAATCCCTCACTCATGTTTAGCCTGGGGGGTTTGGAAGAATGATATGTTGTTAGGTATGAATGATACGAATTATACGTCACACACACACACAACATCAGCAACAGCGTCTATTTAATTTGACACTTTTTAGGTGTTTCTGATGTGACATTTTGTTTGTTGTTGGTAACTTAAATCCTATGTTTCCGGCTCCTTGCTTTTCTTTGACTTTGCCATTCTTTTTTTTTTCCTTTATTCTTTTGCAGTCCTTTTATGTTTTGTATTGCTTGGAGTCATTAGCACATTATAACAAATTGCCCTTTGAACTGTTTGTGTGTGTGTGTGTGTGTGTGTGTATATATATATATATATATATATATATATATATATATATATATATATATATATATATATATATATATATATATATGGTATGATTTTTCAAGTCACAGTTCCAAGTGACATTTCAGCTTTTATTGTATGTTGAACTCTGCTTTCTACTTAAGTTTGAATTGTCACCTTTCTTTCTTTCTTTGACGCTTCCTCAGGTGCTTGGATCTGTAAAAAATCGAATAGAAGCGTTTGCTGCAGTGCATGAAGATTTTCCAGCCATGCTTAGGAAGGCTCGACGCTTCCTTGTGGCGCGAGGCAAATTGGATTGGACAGACTCACCTACGGCAGTGCCTCCTCTGCGCCGCTCGGACTCGCTAGGTTAGTGAAAGCTAGATAAACACACATATACACACATGTGAAAAACCCTTTCATCTGTGTCAGACTTGTCAGTTAGAGGGCAATGTATGCTTCATCATAATTTTCCCCTCAGGCTTCCATCATGGTCAGCATAGCTCCTGATCATAGCTCCCGCTAAGTGATGTTATTGAATTAGCTCAGCCCAGTGGTTCTTTCTGCTTAGTTTTAATGTGATGCATTTTTTGTTGTATACGAGCATTTAAAAGTTTAGAATGTCTTGGCATATTATTGAATAAATAATACACTGCTGTTCAGAGGTTTGACACATGAACATAGTAAAAATGCACTTACTGAATGTTGCAAACTGTGATGAGTCATTTTGTGTTTATGTAGAAGATTAAAAATCGCAAAGACTTTAAATACTTGACTTTCTTTGGACAGTGACTGTATATGAAATTATGTAATTATTTAGGAATTTGTACAGTTTCTTAACATTTATGTAGTCAACAAAATGGTACATAAACAGTTTCAAATACCTGGATCAGTTCATTT
This sequence comes from Megaleporinus macrocephalus, assembly GCA_021613375.1. Lineage (NCBI taxonomy): Eukaryota > Metazoa > Chordata > Actinopteri > Characiformes > Anostomidae > Megaleporinus > Megaleporinus macrocephalus. The sequence continues at coordinate 33,753,557 of CM038709.1, read as the reverse complement.
TCCACATCATTGCATCCCTGTTAATAACTACTGTGAACTATTTGAAGTAGGGCCATGAATTGAGGTCATAAACCTCTAGTATAATTACAGGCATTAAAGTTTTTAGAGACATTAAATGTTTTAATTATATGCGACAGATATATAAGTGTTTTTGACTTTGTAGGAGTTTCACTGTGACTCAGTAGAGATATTTTTAAGCTGAATGATATACAATATATATATATATATATATATATATATATATATATATATATAATGATTTCGTGATTGTATTATGTGGCACTATTATGCTGATGTTAATCTAATGTGCTTGGCCTTCTCTTTAGCTCTTGACATCCTAACCAACCGGACAGCTTGTTTAGCTATAAATACCTATATGCAAAAACAGATCTTAAGCAATATTTCTAAATGGATTTAATGTTTGTTTCCATTTAAACGTAATGAATGTAATCTATCCAGTTTACATACAGGCATGTTTCTATTGATTAAAAATGAACTAAACATTGCACCTGTATTTTTTATGTCTTGGAAATCAGTATGAGGTTCTGTAAGGCCATAAAGGTTTCCCTAAGTTAATTATGTATATAATAGGCATTCAAATATATACATTAAATGCCACAAACAGAAGCAACAGTATTTTATTAAATTATAAATAATATACCATTATTATATTTTTTGGTTGTTTAGGTTAGGTTCCCTGTCTTGGAATATTGTTATTGTGTGTTATTGTAACTTCATTCTCAAAGTTATACAGCTTTCTCAGTCATTTTAGAATCTATAGCTCAGTTTGGAACTTCACAACCACTTCCTACTAAATATTTAACTCTTGTCCAGCTGCACAGGACCAGCATGTTTGACTAATTACAGTATAAAAAACTTTGATTCTGAGCTTCTGAATGGTGATTGAACCTTGGCACAGTATTGTGTCTTATCATTGTGTATGTCTGTCTTTTTCACAGTGAAGAGTCGGAAACCATCTCTGGGTGATCTTATCTTAAGGCACACTAACAGTCCGACACGGGCACGACATGCGGCTCAGGCAGCACTGGCTCACGTGAGGGATGGCAGTCAGTCTCTGCACAGTGCCCTCTTTAGGGGTGTGGTGGCCGGAACAGGAGCGTCCGGTCTGGAGAAGCAGGCAGAGGCGCTTCGGGTGAAAAACACGGTTTACTGCGCAGTGATATTCTCTGAGTTCCTCAAAGAGCTGGCTGCTTTGGCACAGGAACATGCTGTGGCCATGCCATTTCCACCCAGCCAGGACACTGAAGAGTGAGAGCCACTGCCCCACCCACTGTTTCAGGCACATGACTATCTAACATATATACAGTGTGACTTTTTTTTTTTTTCCTTTTCTTTCTTTTTCATAGGAACCTTTGACTCATTTGTGGACAAACTGATGACCTTTTGTTTGTTTGTTTTTTTGTTGTTTTTTTACTGTATAGGATATGTAAGAGGATCATTGGTAAAGCTTTAGGAAATTGTGCATATAAATCTTGTAAATAGTCTATATAAAATATATGTGTATAATGTTTTTACACATTACACTCAGAGCAACCTGTATCCTTTAACTTGGAGGTTTGGCAGTACACAGGCACTCCCTAAAGGAAAGGTTCTGCTTTATTTAACTACATATCGATTTTCATGTTATGCTGCTGCGCACCTGGACTATTTTATAATTGAGGTTGTATTTGGTATTTTTTGCAATAGATCTGCCGATAAATGTAAACAAATTTGTGATACTTGCATTCAGATTTATATAGGTGGTTTTCCTAATGTCATATTCTTTTTTTGATGAGACTTGGGCCATAATAATTGTAAAGGGAGCCTCTTCTGAAGACCCCAAGTAAAGAACATTACCAAGTGCAGTCCTGGTCACTGAAGTGAAGCGTCATGGGTATATGACAACATTTATCCAATAGTGTGAATAGTCGATATTTAGTTTATGAGGCAGCACCTGTCCTTTAAGTGTGTCTTAGACCATTTTTAAGTCTTGCCCAAGTAGTTACAGTTTTTAAATCAAAAAAGAAAAAATCTCATTTTGCATAGAAAAATCTGTCCTAACGACCACAATTACAGATTGCGAAGCTTCTTTCAATCATAGAGTGGTTCTCACTTCAATATCTTGGGTGTTTGCTGTGTACCCTGCCACATTTTATGTTTACATGAGCACTAAGGATGAATCTTTTAAATCAAGTGCACAGGCAGCCTGAAGAAATTAATGATGGACATGTTGGTCTTGCCTTCTGTTTTAAACTGGTTCTGGTGGTTCACGTGGCATGTTTTTAAGTGCAGGGTCTCTACAATGTGGACCTTTAATGCGTCAGTGACTAAATTAGAGAAGAATAGAAAAAAGCTCACCAATCAAACCTAATTATCCCAAGATGAAATGTCAGTTACTGGACCAGTCACCTCAGAGGCCAATAACAGAGGCAAAGTTGAAGGGTAAAGAAGAGGTGGGGTATGACCTTTTACCCTATTTTCTCCACAAGAACAGCATGCCACATTCAGAAAGACTATATTAGGGATTTGCACTCTCCTTATTTTTAAGTTCCTTTTGTTAGTTTCATGTTTTTATTTTAGATGCGAAGCACCTCATGAACCTCATGTTAAGCTTACTCATTTATGTGGGGGCTTGCCACTCCATTTAAATAAAAAAGAAAATGTGCTCATTTAGACATTACCTCCCATTTCAGTGATTGGAGATTATGTAAAGATAGAAATTTGGTAAAAAAAAAAAAAAAACCAAAAAACAAACAAGTATAGTTGCTGTGAATGCAATATAACAGCAGAATATTGACCTGTATTTAAATATCTGTGCATAAATGAAATAGTTAATATCCGGAAATTAATTCCCTAGACCTTTGACCCCTTAAAAAAAAAACCAAGCATCTGTGATGGATAACACCAAATTGGGCTCTTCTTCATAAACTATCTGTAGAGTTTAGAATATACTATGCACAGTGGAAGTTCATGTCTGTAGCACCCAGAAACGTCAACTTTGGTGGACTCATCCGAAATACACAGTGAAATGTGTATTGTGGCCTGAGTGCTTTCATCACATTGAATATGGCAATAATGGACATTGTTTTCTTTGCCAAAAAAGAAAAGAACCACCTAAATTGATACCAACGTAAAGTTAGTAGGGGAACTGCACTTTTTAGACACTGTGTTTTGCAGAGACAGTCATGCTTATTTCAAGAAGACAACATAGTCACGTTGTGCATGTGTTACATTAGCTTTGCTTCAAAAGAAGTGTGGAAAGTGTGGGTGCTACACTAACCTGTTTGCACTCTAGACTTGTCTCACATTGAAAGTGTGTCTTGTTAAGGTTGTGTACAATAGGGAAAAATCTGCTTTCAAAACTGAACCAGTTGCAGGTGTCAAATTTGAAATTAGTGTAAATTTAGAACAAACAATGAAGATTATAATATAAACCATTAAATATTCCATGCTATTGCTTATTTGGAATTGGGTTTGCTGGTGTATTATATGGCATTTTATTATATATGCATATTGCCACTGTGGTAGCAGCACCTTGTATTGCTGAAATGGTTAGAAGAAAATAGATTCATAGGAGAGTATGAGGGTGGTGCTTCGCATCTATGACACCGTAAGACTTAAAAATATATATTTAGTATGGCACATCTTCCTGTAATGGAGATATTATGTGAAACATTAATGGAAACATGTAAAGGAAGAGATTTCCTCAAGATCATCGTAGATGCTCACCTGTGTTGTTGGAAAGCAATGAAACTTCACTGGTCTTCACTGGTGCTCCACCTCAGGCTCAGAATAAGTGCTCTGTTTGGGTTCTCTTGTGGCTGGTGGCAGGTTTTGTAGACGACAAAATGTTCTGATTTCAGAGAAGGTTCCTCCTGTGCAGAAGCCATCTCAATGTTGCAGGAGGCAGTAAGTGATGTTGCGTGAGATCAGTATGCTTGAAAAATGGGTTGAAGAAAAAAAAAAAAGCTGTGTTTCAGTTTAATGTTCGTTTTTTTAATTGCCAAGTCACTTTTGACACTTTAGTATCCATTGTGGAAGTGCTGCATGTTTGAGTGTATGCGCGAGTAAGGAGGTTCTTTTTAATATGTGTGCTGCATTTTAATTCTGAGAATGTTCTAGTTTGCAAAACCATTCAAGCCATAGAGACAATACCTCACCTTTTTTATTTCTAAAGGCTTGTTTTAGAGCAAAATACTCCCTACAGCCAAATCATATCATTATATAACTGTTCTGCTGAGTGAAAAGGTGGTTGTATTAGTCTGAGGAGAATTTGAAATTGCATTATGTTTTATATACACGTTTACCTATTAAATCAGTGTGACATTATAAAAGGAGAAAGCAATGTTGGTTTAATTGCTGTAGTTTGCAATATTAATATTAATTTGTCTAATCCATCCATTTCTCCACTGCCACCCATCCGCCCTACTTCTGTCCATTATTTGCAGGCTTTTTTTCCCCCCTTTACTGAGGGGAAAACTGTTCTTTTTGAGTGTGAGCATCAATGGAAGCATGTTGGCTTGTTTGAATAAGGCATGCCATGCTGGATTGTGTCAAATGGGATTTTTTTTTCTTTTCTTTTCATGGATTTGTTTCATTGCCAAAATGTCAGTTTGTTGTTTTGGTTATGCCGTATATATTGGTTGTGTATGGTGTTAATCCATGTTTAGTTAATGAAAAGGCTCAAAACTTGAACCAGTGTTGATTAGTATTGTGAAGACAGGATCTTTAAATAGCAGCAGTGTCAACTGTTGACTTTTGAGGAGGTGTCATCATTTTGTAGTTTTCTGTTAGCATCTGAAAGATCCCTGCGTCAAAACTGCAACAAATGAATTGAATTGTCATCAATCTGTGATTAATCCGGTTCCAAAGCCAATACTTTTTGCCTTTTGTGCACTACTGCTCTAAAGTTTGAAATTGAAATTGAAGTTTGAAAGTGAAATGTTCTTGTTTTCAATGGAGTAGCATTCCTTCTTTAACACAACAATGGACTGATGGGTCTCTAAAGAAAGTTGTTTCTTTCTACCCATTTTGTGTCTGTCAGCAAGCCATCAACTGCTGATGCTTCAGATACTAAACTAACCTAGAATGTTGTGCTCCCTTTTATGCTTATTTATTAGCAGAATGTTTTTCAGCTGTGCATCACAATTGAGCAAGGGTGTCCTAACAACCAATTAGCCCAATAACATCCTTAATTTGGATTGGCGGCCGTACCAGGAGATTTAGGCAGAGGACTGAGAATTGCTGATAATAGGACTATATGCAAAATAAGCCTCTATACAAAAATAGGCTTTAATACAAACATTTTTATTCTTTAAAAATCATCTGATACACTTAAATTAATTGTGAGATGGACAATATTGTTTGAGACTTGCATGAAAATTGCATAAATTGCATGAAATGAAATTCTAAAGTGATCCTAAACTTACATACTTAAGTACATTCTTTAAATACCACTGTGATTTGTACAAGGTAGTCAAAGTCCACCTGAAATTAATGTTATTCAACCATCTTGCTTTATGTCCCTGATCATAAAGCACAATTCATAGTATCATATTATCCAAGATAAAATAATTTTTCCATATATTTAATCACAATAGTGATTTGACCTGTCTTAAACAAAAATATTACCAAAGAAACTTCAGGATTCCCCTCCACCACTCCCAACATGTATTAAGAATTCTCAGCAAGCTCGGTGACTTTCTTAAACTTTGCTTGTTCTGAAAATATCTCACAATATGAAAGGTTCACATTGAAGTTGTTTTGGTTTTTTTGGTTAAAACTGAAAGAAGTAGCATTTTATCACACTAAAATATGGTGCATTTGTGCTGCTGCGAGAGACACATCACACACACAGACTCATTTACATTCTCAGAAGATACATCCTTCAGGTTTAGGGTGAGTTTCCTTTGCGTATTCTTTCAGAGCATCCAGGATAATCAGCTACATCAGTTCAAGGAAGGGATGAAAGCATTAGCACCATTGTGTGCAATTACAGATTTACAATATTACATAGTGTTTTCTTCACGTTGAGTTGTGTTCAAGCTGAATTGACATTTTAAAACTGGCAACTATCCTAAAATACCTCACACAAATCAGCAAACTGTCAAGTGGATCTGGTGGTAGTATGGCAGTAGTATGCTACAATGCATCTACCTGGTGTTTTGACATTAGCTTTACTTTCACTTGGGATAATATTCAGAGTGTTATTTTACATGTGATATCTGTGTAGCAATCTTCCTATTTGACTGTTAATTGACCGCAACATTTGGAGGACTAAGAACATTCATAGGACAAAACGTATTGGCTTTAAAACTTTCACACACAACTTACTAAAGCTTTTATTTATAGATCAAACCAGTTTACACCTGGAGTTGTTTATTTGGGTGTGACACTGACTTTAAAATGACCCACGTTCTCAGAGGTTTGTCCAGACACAACAGTTTTACACTATTTCTGGCTAAATTGAACAAAAACTATACAGCACTTTCTTCTTATTATTTTTTAATGCCGGCTTGTAGTGCACTTAAATATGGCAGTGTTTGTGTCTCTTCCACAGAGACAATAGTGCGTATGAATTAAGGAGAGAGTGGATCAGTTAGTGTAATATTCTAAAACTGTCATTTTGATATTTGAGCCGTTAAGCTTTGGATGGAGTTTGGGAAATGAACTGCTTGTTGATCATTGTTGGAAATTTGGGAATTTTGTGTGCATGCGCACGAGTTTGTAAATCCATGCAAACATGCGAAGGATTTTCAAGTATTTGATTTTTTTTGTTTAATTGTTGATTTTCTTATTTTATGTTTGTTTGTTTTTCCTTTCTTTGCTCAAATGAAGAGTTGATGTTGATATGTTTGTGGTGTGTTATCTATGCAAATCTGTCCTTCTGCATATAATGAAACAGTTCATCTTGTGTATACACACACAATACCGTTTAAACCCAACCCACCGTTTCTCTTCAGTAATCTCCGGGACTGTATGAAAACACATGCAAAATGATGAATGTTGGCAGAAATATTTTTCTATCTTTACAATCCTGTGGAGTACGGCTGATCTTAACTTTGGGGAGGGAGAAGAAAATCAGTGGTTAAATCCTTGGGTAAAATATGTAAAACACTAAAAGGGAATGTTTTTATTAATTTATAAATGTTTTACCTAGCAATACCTGTCACGCCTTTTGGTCTTCATTTAAGCATGTTTGTTTGTTTGGTCTTGCTCGCTGTTATTGACTTTTTCTCCTTTTTTTTTTTGTGGACACGCAATTGTGTTGTCCGTTGTACAAAAAGTGTCAACCTCCTTTACAACTTGAAATACAAATGAAACAATCAAGAGATTAGTGCCTGATGATGTATACCATATTTCTATGGAATACACCATACTCCTAATTATTTTCAGTCATATAATGAATGCAGCTGCAGTCTCATTTTCCATTACATCTGTCTGCTCATGATTTTTCTCATTTGCCTTTTATTCACTGTCACTTGCCTCCTTCCTCCTTTCATCTCTCAGCTGTACTCTTCGTCCAGTGGCAGCAGGGCCTCTTCTGAGTAGTCTTGTTCCTGTTTGTACTCTTTGGAACTTTGAGCTTCCTTCTGCTCCTCCTGACCTCTGGAAAAGCACACAGCTGGGCTGGGCAGAGACAGCATGGAGGGGTGACAAATGGAGAATGCTGCCAAAGAGAGGGAGAGGACAGTGGTGGAAAAGGTATCGAACTTAAGTAGACGCTCCAGAAAACGGCACTGTAATCCTGCCTTAGCACTTTCCCTCAAACAGCTGGTATGATATAGTCTGTGTGAATAGCAACTCTGAACTAGCAAACTAAAGATTAAAAGGAGAAAAAATTATATTTGCCTTTTGCCTGACCGCTGGTTCTGAATTTTACTCTATTGTTCTGCTGTCAGAGAAGTTCACAAAGAAATTAGTAATTTGCTTAAAATAATTTTAGCAGCAAGACCTAATCACACAGGCCCACCTATTGTTTTCATTTCCTGCTTTATTAGGTGACTAAATTTGGCTAATTCAGGTGAATGTTAGCCAGAACAGTGAGGTGGCCTGGATAATTAGATATAAGGAGCTGGTCATAAATTGTGTTACTAATGTGCAGTACTTTGCAAAAGTTTTACAATCCAAATGATTTTACAGTTTTTATAGTCCAAACAGCAATTAAGTGCGATGTTCAGTGTTGGTGTCGAGGGGTGTCTGTGCAGAAAGCATACACTGGTTGGTAAAGTATTTCAACACCTAATAGTCACACCTGTAGAAGCTTATAATTTTGTTGGACATCCCAACCCAGAACAGCCTCCACACAGATGTTGGATGAAATTCCATTCACTTGGCTCGAGGGTACGGACTCACTGACGTGAGTTTATGTATGCTTCTTTGTGCACAGGTACAGTCATGCTAAAGGGCCTGTTGCTACAAAGTGGCATATACTTGTGTAATTGGAACTGAAGGGCCGAGCCCAACCTGAAATCTCTCCTCCACCAAAGTGTTTTGTTGATACTATGCATAACATACTTTTTTCAAGGAATTCTGCAAGAATATTTTTCAACATCAAAGTTGGTTACTTTTTTTTTTTTTTTTTTTTTTTTTTTTTTTTTTTTTTTTTTTGCTTCTTTTTGTTCAAGAAATCCTAAACACTGTGAGTAATGTCTGGACTCAAGGGTGACCAGCCCATTTTCACCAACAGCATATTTTCATTTGCAAACAAGAGTGGAGCTTGTTTATTCTTTTTGATTTTCAGATCTCTATCAAAGTCCTGTTTATCTGACAGTTTTGGTGTATTTTGGGGTCTCCCAGCTCCTGCTAGGAGGCTAGATCTTTTAATAATATGTATTTATCTTTGACTTGCCCATTTCTTGTTAAAGTACATCATACATTTCATCACCTTAGAAACATAAAAAAATAAATGGGTGTTATCACTACTAAATAAATAAATGAATGAATGGTCTCTGACTTTTGCAGAGTACAGGAGATCTGAAGGTGGAACGTAGTAACACCTGCTGGAAGGTAAATGTCAGTGGTAATTTATGCTTTGTTGCTATGCTAAGAGGGACACAGAGTCGATAGATATTGAACTAATAGTGTTGTTTGCTGACGTGTACACAAAAGTCTGCCTTAGCACTTCTCAGACTGTCAAGGATAGTGTATTATAGTATGTTATAGTGTATGGAGTATAGTGTATTACTCCTGGTTCTGAGGTGTGTTTCAGTGAGGAAACCCAAAAAAATCAAGATGCATTTCTTTGAAATGTGGAATTTGCATACTTCGGTATTCGGTACAGGTCGCCAGTCCTTCGCATGGCCAACACACACTCATGCCTATGGGCGATTTAGAGTGACCGATCAGTCGATGTGTGTGTGGACTGTGGGATAAAACTGGAGTACCTGGGGAAACCCACTCAAGCGTGGGGAGAAAATGCAAACTTCACACAGAATGGCCTGGACTGGGAAACGAACACAGATGGTCTTGCTGTGAGGCAACACTCATGTTTAAGAGTGTGTGTACCTATTTATGTGATATTTCAACATCCCCCACCATGCCGGATGTTAAAATATCACATAAATAATTAGACACACTCTTAAAAATGAGTGTAGTTGTGCATCTATTTATGCTGCAAAAACAAATTGAGAAATAAGAAAACTGTCAGTGAAATTTTGGTAAGCAACTTTTATGCTCAGATTGCACCGTATGCAACTTCGAAGAATGAGGGCTGCTGTGCATCAAGTTAGCTGTGCAGTTCTTCATGTAGGGTAATAGATTAAATATAATGACCTACTTTTAGATACTTACCTTATGATCAGTCGATACTCAATCATATCAGAAAAGCAAAAGTAAAGAAAAGTGGTCTTAGTAATTAGTTGAATTAAATGAAATCATGGTCAAATGTGAGATTTCATGATGTGTTAAATTGTGTGGTTTTAAATTTACACTCCTACACTGTATTGCTCACCGAAGTGGGAAAACCGGCCCATGACTTTGAGCTAAGATGGAATGCCTGCCAGCAGCTGGTTGTAGTCAGCTGACCCAAAGCGTGCCCAGCGAGCACGGGTGTTCAAGGATTTGTTTTCCAATTCACAGTTCAGCTCAGCTTGGCCAGAGGGCGACACCGAGAGCCTCAGGCAGGCGAAGGCCAGTGGGGTGTTGGCTTCTAAATGCAGCTTCACCCTCTTCCCCACTCGCAGCAGCTGCAGGCTGCAGGTGGACGAGCAGAAGACTTCGGTGAGCAGGTAGAGCCTCTGCACAGAGCCCAACCATGACAGGCTATCCTTTAGAAACAGCACCTGCGGTGGGGTCATGGGGAACGCCAAAGACTCCTTATAGAAGTCTTTCACCTGGAGGAAGCATGGTGGAACATGGCTGACATACACTATATATCCAAGCATATCTGAATGTCTGTTTCAGTTCAGTTGGATTTTTGTTCATTTTGAAACGCTTACTTATCAACTTCCTCAAACTCTCTTTCATTTTTTTTCTTTTGCGCTAGGTCTATGAAACTTGCATGATCATACCCAAATAGGTTTCTTGTGCTTTTTTAACCAATTCAACTTTATTCCAGTGCCATTTGATGCACTCATTAACCAGATGTTTCAGAACACTCCTCTTACATCACCATCGTACAAGCGTGCAACTATGCTACCAACAACTTCGTAACCACCTGGGGTATCATAGCCATGGCCTAGCAACACTTTAGCTACCACCTGGGATAGCACAGTGTTCTGTAACAGATGTTGTCTCAGAGCAGCTTTACAGGATTCTAGGTGCAACCCCCTTATGAGCAAGCCAAGAGTCAGTAAAAAGCTCCTTAAGAATTACTCAGAAAACCAACAGAGATCCTTCCTCCTTTTGCAAATGAGATGTGCAGTAATAATAAACAAATTGATTAATTATGAAGACATAGTAAATAATATAAATATAACACAAACTATATATTTTTCCCCTTCATCCTTACTTTTATTCTTTAACTGACCCTGTACAGAACTGGAACTGCTTCTTTACTTTCTCAGTTAACCAAATTTAGTTGAGATTGCTAAACAAAGACACACCCAGGCTTGGTTACGGTTATAGATCATTTAAAATCTTTGACTTGTGTTACCTTTTATTTTCTTGTATAATTAACTTATATACACCTTATTATATCTTATATTACATATAGATGAATCTACTCTGCTGTCCTCTCACCTGCACTAGTACTCTCCCCACCCCATCCAGAAGCTCCTCATGAGAGAAGTTACAGTGCATTGCTTTCTCCCTCTGCAGGCTGCTACTGACAGCACAGCTCATAGCAGAGTATCTGGGGTCATCCTCGAGGTTAGAGAGCTGTCCTAGAGGGAAGAGAGTGCGGACATTTCCAGTGCACAGAGAACGCTCCACCCGTTTTCCAATCACACATAGTGGGCGGAACAGATGAGGGTCTTGGGGGTACGGGACAGCAGTCACACTGGGGCCGAAGAGTTTGAGGACCACCTGCAGAGAAAATTAAAAAACAGACAAGAAAATATAAATAAATCATTGTTTTGTACCTGAATGACTTGTGTTGCTGTGTTGTGTTTCAGCTGTGAAGCGGTCATTATAACAGAATGTACATATATTATCTTCAGAAAATATTTGGGCCTTTGTGCTACTGAAAAAAATAATTATATTAGCAAACAAAATGTCATTGGGTGTTCATTTTAAACAGACTGTACTCCAACTGTAATTTTCTTTTTGGCCTAGTATTTTTCTTTAAAGGCAGCTGGAATGTTAGAGCATTATCATTTCAGAAATTGCATCAGGTTTGCATCCAAAAATTATCCCACCAATGAAAACAATCCTAGACTTATATGTTTCCACTTCTGTACTTTACAGTGGGGTATTTATCTCTGGTGCTGGAGTCCCAGGGACAGACACAGTTAACTGGTCATTTGCAAAGTGAGGACTACTAAGGCAGGGCAAGGAAGGGGAACTCTGAAAAACTTTAGCTGCTGGGATTTAAAGCCAGCCCCCCTTGCTAAGCAAAAAGTGAGTACGATTTTGGAATAGAGGGAGCAGCTGAAGAAGTGGTGGGGTGCAAATTTCGTCATGAGAAGGTGAGGGCAGAGGAGTGGTTTATATAGAGCGTGTAATGATGGAGAGGAGGAGTTTGGGTGTGGTCCTTCTCCCAAACTTATTTCATAATTTCCTCTGGTCTAGTCAAACATGTCTGCTAAACATAGTAATTACCAGAAGCACTAAATCAAGTGTATTTTCAAGGACATTTTTACACTGTGCTGGACACTGGTGCTCAAGGGCTGGAGCTGAAGAACCCCACTTTACAGCAGCCCTAATGCAGCGTGGTTAAAATTCTTCTCCACACATGGGCACATGGAGGTCCTCACAGGCCATATTTATAAATCAGGCTATGCCACTGTTTTCCCTCGCAACTATTCTTAGTTCGCTTGCATCGGACTTTGCAAGTGAACACACACATTTGCGAGTGTGGGCAACGTAATTGCACTTTTCCCGCTGCATTTAAACAAAAACCTCATTTACAATTGATTGTTTCATTCATCTTAAGCATCAGGATTGTATCTGTATGGAGATTATCAATACACGTAAGTATGAGTGTTTTTAGGAGGTTGAGATATACGTTTTCCAAATAAATCTGTATGCATCTCTGTCAAAGCCACATTTGATAATTAAAACCCCTCCCAGTGCTGTGCTGGCTCCTTCCCCTGTTCTGCTTATGGGGAAAAACTTGAATTTGAGTTTAATGCAGTAACATTTATCAACCAGAGCTTTTTAAAGTGCCAGTTTAGGTAACCTCTAATTAGTTGTTATTTACCGTCTTGCTATGTTGTGGTTAAAATTGCAAAGTTACAGTCTAGATTCTATTATGACTGGACGAACAATATGTTAACATTAAACTTAACAGCATGGTTTCCTTCTATAACAATGTTACTACCATTTGTTTTTGTTACAACAGTTTTGATGATACACAGTACAAGCCTCACCTTTCTCCTGATGCATTGCCAAATCTCATCAGCTTTTTCTATTTTTTGGCTGTTTAGGTTGGCAGAGTTTGCAGTAGTCATGCCTAACAGCAGCTCTGCCTGGCACTGCACTCCACCAGCAGGGAAAGTCTGGCAGGGTTCAGTGTGCGTGTGAGTGAAATATGTGCAGGGAAGGAAAAGCGACTCTCCCTGCTCAGTGGGAGACAGAACCACAGATGTTAAGGTGCTGATGATGTCATAGAGACTGTTCCATGCTGTCCTGTTCCACTGAACTGAACTGGATTTAGAATTCACTGCAGCCAGAAACCATTTACCAACACGACCATACAGAGATTCACAGTGACTACCTGTTCACCTTTAACCATTTGTGTGCTCTTTAAGTTTATATAAGGTCATAAAGACAGCCAATTTGACAAGCCATCAAGCTTAAGTTAAACATGTCATGCTACATTTTTTTTGCTGCTTGATCCAAAAGATCCATCATATGGTTTCCTAGCTAATTAACAGGAGAGGTCTGATCAAATATTATTTACTCTAATAAAAGGGTTCTTGGATACATGGAGAAGTGTAGTCACAGTACTAACATGCTTTTGCATTCAACTCTTATAACATTAAAGTGCAAGCTTTTTTAAATTATTATTTTCTTTTCTTTGCAAATGCAATCTCTTACCTGTAGGCACAGCTCAAGTTTTCAAGCAGTTTCGTTTCCTAAATTTTGTCTATTACATTCCCAGTGGACATATTTAAAAAATGTATGATACTAAACCTGATACTAAATCTTTGCATGATACTAGCTTAAGCGTTATATGAAACATTCAGCGAAACCTGAACGCCAAGGAGAATGCATGATAAACAGAGCTTAGAAAATGCAGATCAGACCTGTGAAAAACTGTATGGGCATGGCTAATGAGTGGCTTGATTGACAGCGCTCTACACTCCAAGCCTGCTCCGTCACTAATACGGAACTAAATACATTATCCAGCTTTTATCTGATAATAACTGGACAGGAAAAAAAATCAGAGGCAAACAGAAAAATGTATAAATGGATGGACAAAAGAAACAAATCAATAGGCCATCCGGCAGCAGGAGGTCAAAACATTAATTAAGGAAATGTGAATAAGGAACAGTTGAATGAACATTGTTCAGAAACTGCTTTGTGTGGGCGGGGCAAAAGACGTCAACCCCTGTGATTGGTTAGAGCACGCGTACATCATGACATGCTGTTGAGCAAACGTTAGCAGTGCAGCATATTAAACTGCAGACTGAAGTTATGAAGCAAATAGAAAGAAAGAATGCTACAGTGTCTTGTTAGGTTGATGGGGGCAGTGTTCTGTAAAACTTGTGCAAACTGAGAGTAGCTTCAAAAGAACACTTGTGTGGGCAAAGCATGGATAGGTCCATTTATTTTCAGGGGGGTAAATTTTGTGATTTAAGGTTCCTATGTGAAAAAACAGGGAATATAGAACCCAGACATTATGAAGACGTTATGTTTATTATTATTATTTAAGCAGATAAACACCACAGCCATTCTGAACTGATTAATTCTTTCCAAATAGAACTGTTCCAGCCATCTGGTAAATATTTCTGTATTTTTTTCATAGTGAAATTGATATGACAAAAAATATCAGAATGTCAGAATGTTTTTTCTTGATTGTGCTTCTCTGGATGTTTTATTCTCCAGCTGCTGTTTTAAGGGTACATTTCCTTTTTTGAGTTTTGAGAATCAGGACTAGGCTGGCAGAGATAGCTTTACTGTATCCTAGTAACAGCCGGAAGCCCAGAAAGCTGTAGGAGAAAAGAACACTGCCATGGGAGAGAAAGCAGGGTAAGAGAGCTGCCTTACAGAAGGTGTCTGATGTGTGAGTCCTGCAAGCACAGGTAAGGTTTTCTCTGTCACTAAATTAACAGAATTATGTGCTTGATATTGTAAAATAAATGATCACTGAAACACTTGCACTTGAAATTACAGGTTTTTGAGTTTATTGACAACAATATGATGAGTAGACTCCCATGATGTTTGAGTGTAGTGATGTACATGTTGCAGCAAAGTAGCTGATATATATATATAGTAGAATGTTGTAGAATTTGCTAATAGCAGAAGTAATAACATTTAGTGTTGTTATTGGTAATTGTTGTTGTTATTGTTTTTTGTTATAAACATTGTTGGTTGGTTGCTCGTGCTGTCAGTTTGGGCTTGTATGATTTGTCCTAAAACCACATTATTGTAACTAAAGTGTAAAATAGTGTTATATGCTCAAAATCCTACTCTTCTAAGCTGAGACCTGTTTATATCTGTAGAAACACTAAACCCTCATGTATAATGTAGCATGTAAAGTGAGAGGATATCTAATCTCCTGATAGGACACTAGCACACACCCAGGTGATGTATATCAAATGGCCTGGAATCAGGCCTCAGAAATGCTCCCAGCCAAAACAATACATCAAAGAAAGATCCTACAGAATTACATCAGATGCATGATGTGTGCTGAAACCACAGAATTGTTCTTTGTGCTTTTGTGTATAGATTCTGTTCTTACCTAAAAACAAATGTTAAATTAGATACCATTGGTGAAATTTCATCTTAAAAACACAGTAGGTAAATAAGGCCCAATGTTTTAATGTTTTTGTTCTCATGTTTCCAACATAATATTTGTAAACAGGCTAGGACAGCATAGAAACAACAACCACTGTAAACAGGCTGGATATAATACACTAATTATATAGTGGAATAATTAAATAAAAAGCTTTTAGGCCATGGAGTTGTACTGCTAGTGAATCAGTGAGTTGCTCCTACTTATATCTTTTAAATTGCATAATAATTCACTGCAGGTTATTTTAAACAGCCCAAACACAATGTTACATATTGTCAGAAGGGTAACAATAGCAGTACAACTAAAATCTACACATAAATAAAATCACACAAGAAGTGATGTTGATCCAGAAACATTCCTGACATTTGAAACAGCCAATCAAAACAGGTCATTTACATGCATATCTTTTAAAGGTACAGCGACAAAATACAGCCTGATTAATAAAGAAAAGGATCAAGAAAGAATGGATAGTAGTCATTGTCTTTAAATTGTCTTTAAACTGTTTTTAAATTGTGTTTGGGTTATTTTTTTTTTACCTTCAATGTTGCTGTCTCTTGGAGCTGATGTGATTAAATTGAATAACCGGTTGAAGGAAATATGGTAACATTTCTGGTGATCTGCAAAATCTAACATGATATTGATCATCTACATGCCACATATCTCCAGCCTACATATGAAAAGAACTGTGACAACTTAAACCTAAAGTACACATTTTTAGTATTGTTTTTGTACAATTTTTCTTATAAAAGCTTTCTAAATATCTGGCCCCTGGTCTTTAAAATACCACTGTCTTGTACATTTTAGAGTTTCTCCAGCTTTCAACACCTGATCCAGCCATAGAACTCATGAACATGGGGGTGTTGGAGCAGGGAAAACTATAGCATGTTACAGTAGAGTGGTGTTTCAGGACCTAGGGTTAGGAGAACTGAGTACCACAGGCATAAAGTATGTCCCGAAGATTTCATATCCTAAGGATATAGATCACTTCTCCCTCTTGCCATCACTCATTTTTTACTCAGCTACTTTGTTCATAACCATGAATTAAATATTAGATCTCTGTGCTGATGGGTAACGTCACACTCAAGTGATAAGGGAACGTTGAGATGGGAAAAAGTGTGTGAAATTTTTGCAATGACGTTCTAGCTTTTAAGGCTGACTTTTCCTCCCACACACACATACATAGTCTCTCTCTCCTTCCCCGCTGCCTGTCTATGCATTTGAAATGCTAATAAAGTCAGTGCCAGTGCCAGAAATACTGTAGACTCCCCTCCATCTCTTATCTGTCTCCTCAGTCTCATTCTCTGTTTATGTTTCTCAGTCCCCTTTCCTTTTATCTCCCTCCTTAGATTTCACATAGCCATTGTGTTAAAGCTCATCGCTTTATTAGTCCACATCCACCACAGTTTGTGCCCTATGTCAATCAGCTAGCCATCTGTCAGTCCTTCATTTCTTTGACCTCTCAGTTGGGTGCAGTAACTAGCATATGTTCTCAACTGTATCAGATTCCAGGTTTCCCTTTCTCAGTTAGTGTTGCGTGTAGCAACAGCAAGAGATGCAGATAGATGACTTCTGCTGTGTTAGTTTCTCAAGTCAGCTTACTAGATGCACAAATATAGAATGCAGATATGATGCACCAGGCATCAGTTACTTATCTCTGGAGAGCAATAGTTTGAAGGAACTCAATATAGCTTAAAGTAGAAAGCTTTTTCTAAAGGGCAGAGATGCGAGTTTCAAGTGAGGTTCCCTTGGTCTAGATTAAAACATATTAATTGTTATTTATATATTATAAAAGAGGACATATTTATGTCCTCTTTTTCCAGTATGTATTCACTTTTTGTAACTTCACTTTTTGTAAATAATGAATCCAGACAGGATTTCTAAATTGCCTAAAATGTCTATGACTAGGCTTTGCTTTTATGTTGACATGTGCTTTCTGTCTCCCTCCTGCCCCTGGAGTCATGTTTTTTTTTTATCTAAAACAGTATATGATCAAAAGATGCACTGAATTACAACGTTATTAATCTGTACTGCAAAGTTGAATAATGATCATTCTCCTCAGTATATCCATTCCCTTCAAAAATAGAGCATTCTTGGATTCTGTCCTTTGGTGGGTTGAGACCCCCTCAACAACGAGCATTGATGTAGGAACCTAGCCCAAACAGCTATTTAGACATCTACACAGGCACTATGAACCCCCATCCCCTTCCTTATGACAAAAAAATGCTGATTTGAGAATTCAACTGATAATAAAATTCAGCGTTGTTTGTAGATTCAGAGATTCGGAGTTTGTAGGCAAACTTTCTTTCTTTGCAGTGGTGGTGATAGGAGCAGTGGTCATGTCCACATCATGGCCATTTTTAGTCACTGTCCAAAACCATCACTGAGTTGATGATGGTAAATAATTGCCATACAGCATCATCCATGTTCCCCTTAAAAAATTTAGAACTATTTGCCCTTTGTATTTGACCTCCGCATTGAACCCATCTATACAGTGAAACACCTACTTATGCACAATAGTGAACACATACACTAGGGGGCAGTGAGCACACTTGCCTGGAGAGGTGGGCAACCTTATCCAGCACCCATGGAGCAGTCGGGGGTTAAGTGGCTTGCTCAAGGGCACTTCAGCTGTGTCCTGTCTGTTCAGGGGATTGAACTGGTGCCCCTTAATAACAAAGCCTAACCTCCAGCCCATGATTACCCACTACTCTACTACCAATGGATTAAAAATACACTTTCCGTCATCCTTATCTCCAGATTCTCAATCAACAGTGTCTCAGCCACCAGGGAACATATCTGCATTTAATACCGTAATATTAGAGGCATTAATTGCTTTGGTCATCTGTTTCACCACTGTTATTATGTCACTGAATGACTTTGTTTTCATTTTGACCATATGACTGTGCAGAAATTTGAACTTGCATGCATATTGACAGATGCCCTACATATAAGGTGTTCTGCTCTTTACTGTGTTCCTGTGTGCTTTAAGATGAAGGAAAGTAGTTGATCTTGTTTGCTCTCTCCATGTCCTGCCACTGAGGATTTGTACACTTAGAGTGAACAGAATGTGGCAGTGCCATGTTTCAGATGTAAAACACTAATGCATGTGACAGCCATAGTCAGCCTTCCTCTGAAACTGCACACAAGAGCATGTCTGTTGTGTACTCTGTACCTGATGATGGCCAGGTAGCTTTCATCTTATAATGATAATCTTATAATTCTTAATACTCACATGTACCTTTTGTCTGTCACTGTCTGTATGATTGAACTAAAGTTGGACAAAATGAGAATGTGGACAGCAAGCACTGAAATTTAAAGAGCCAACTGATGTTGTCATCATTTGTCATCATGTGCCCGATAAATATCTTGCAAATAAGACTTTTTTGTTCATGCCACTTAATTTTTATGACCCCATTTGTAACTTGTTCCTTTTGGGGTTTTTTTCTATGCAGGTCCCTAGCAACAGGAGACCTCATCATTAGGAGCCGTCACAGCCTATTTCAGTCTCACAGCCCTCCTGTCCCTTCTAGCCTTCTTAATCCAGAGTGATGATGTTTCCTGGGTCTCCAGTAAGCAGCAAGGCTTCTTCTAGTTCCTCTCCACTGCCCTTGCTCAGCCCACTGGTACAGTCAGACACAGAAGGTACAGAGGAGCAAAAACAGTGTCCTGCGTTTGCCTTCTTTCCATTGCCTTGTTGGGCCACACAGGCACTCTGTGACTTGGCACGCAGTGAGACGGAGCTCAAACGGCTACAGGAGCAGCAAGTAGCTGAGGCCAAAGCAGTTGGCAGAGGTCTCGAGCGTGCTCTGTTGGGAGCACAAAGGGAAGAACGCCGCCTGCTGGAGAGAGTGGAGCAGGATCACCGTGACCTGCAGCGCAAACTGGAGCAGGTGCAGAGGGACAATGCAGCATCCTCCCGGGTTGGACAAGCATTGGTAGATCAGAGGCTGCACAAAATCTCTCAGTTACGAGAACAAATAAGTATAGGAAATGAAAGACATGCAGATTGTGACAAGGATGGACGTGAAGTGGACCAGAAGCGTGATCTGCTTCTTAAGGCTGTAGCTGAGCTGCAGCAACCATGGGAAATCTCACTTGCCTTCAAGCGTGTTTCTTTTAAACCCAGTGCCCAACCGAAAGCTGTGACCTTTGGTGTGGTCAAGGTGCAAGACCACAGTGTTAATTTCTCTGTTGGTGGCTGTGGGCCACAGGGACAGCTCTGTTCCCTTCATGCCAATGTGGAGCAGTGTGACAATCAGGCAGAACTAGGAAGAGAGGGTAGGAGCACCCCTGATGGAGCAGGCCCAGGACAAGGCCAAGTGCTTAGCCTGTCAAATAGTTTCAGGAACCAGAGGATTGTCCGAAAGATCAAACTTTCTGCCCGTAGTGATGAGGAATCTGGAGATGAGGTGACACCACTGTCACCAGTAATGCAACGCTGGCCTCTGAAGAAGGTCTTGAGTGAGCGTGATTCATCACAGGATGAAGAATGTGAGTCACCCACATCTGAATCCAAAGGAGATGAGCTTTTCTTGGCTGTACCAACATTGCTTAGCAACGGCGAGTCAGAAGGAGAAGATTTTGTGTATCGACGAAATGGACCAACTCAACCACTTGCCTCACAAGGAACAAGGAAACAGCGGGAGCTATCTCCATCTCCAGAACGAGGCTATAAGGAACAGAAGGGCCTATTCTCGCAAAATTTTGACTATGAAGAACCAAAGTCAGACTTGACTCCGTCTCGACAAAACACCTTCAAAAGACCATCCCAATTTAGGTCTGGTACAGTGCCATCTCCCCTCAGAGATCCTTTATCAAGTCACAGCTGTCAAGACCTTATGTCACAAGACATTTCTCACCTAAGCATGTCCTCAGATGATCATGCATACAATCGTGCATCATCTCCTGCTGAAAGCGTAGATTCTGCATACACGTTCATTGTCAGCTCTCCTAGGAACTACCCTTCCCCAAATCTTCGTCTCTCCAGGTCCAGTGCTGACCTTTCTCACCTTAGTCGACCCCTCATCAGCGTCAGAGAGCAGTCAAGCATGTGGAGGGTCACCAAAAATCCACAGTCTTCACACTCAAGTTGTTCCAGTTTAAAAAATCGTGCAGCGTCACAGACTGCATCCTGCCCCAGTACTAAAAATTGTCCAAAACGTTGTCCTTGTCCAAAACAACATGTAAGACATTCTTGGGGAGTATCTCGCTCATTGTCTATGTCTGTCATAGATGGGTCATTTCAAGATGGGTTAAGTCAAAAGGACGAGGATGGAGTTGGGATTCGAAGAAATAGAAGTGAATCAGTAATACCAGAACTGGAGAAGATGGCTGAGCCATTGGCTCCAGAAGAAGTGCGTCTTGTCCGGCAATTTGGTAAGCAGGGTTCAGGACGTGCTGACCTTACACTGCCAAGTGGTGTTCATGTTACACCTCAGGGTCAGCTCTTCTTGGTGGATTGTGGAAATGCCCGTGTCCAGGTGACTGATCAGTATGGCAATGTTCTTCAGCAGGTGACTTCACCAAATAAAGATGCTGGGGACTTGTCAAGACGTTGCCGCAATTACTTCGATGTGGCTGTTAATGCTAAAGGTCTTATTGCCCTCAGCTGTGCAGCTGAACGAGCCCTCCTTATATTTAGTAGGCATGGACGACTTCTTCAAACTTTTGGCGGGGGACCCTACATTGCAGGGGTGCCACGAGATGAGCTAGAAGCACCCAGAGGAGTTACAGTGACACAAAAAGATGAGTTCCTAGTTGCAGATATTCGGAAGGGCACCCTAACTGCCATGAGGCTTGAGCCCAGAACTGGTTCAAGGCTTGAGCGGACAGTGGTAACTGGCTTTAACAGACCCTTTCTGGTAACAGCCTGTCTTCATTCTGGTCTTGTCGCAGTGGCTGAGCGGGGAAGTGATACAGGTCGAGAGCCTTGTGTGAAAATTCTGGGCCCAGGCTGGAACGCTCTACGCATCCTGGGGGTTTGTTCCAGCATGGGGCCTGTCCTTACCAGCCCCTGGGGTCTATGTATTGACAAGAATGGAGCAGTCCTGGTAGCAGATTGGGCAGAGCAGCACCGGGTGGTGCTGTACTTGCCTGAGGGGACAGGCCGTTTAATGGTCACTGAGGGCCTAAGCAGCCCTCGGGGGCTTGCTCTGCTACCCAATGGATTATTAGTGGTGTCAGACAGCATGCACCACTGCATCAAGTTTTACCAATACAAATAATACTATAATAGACAATAAGTTGTGGCAGCTTTAAAAGATCAGCTGCTACCATTATGGCAGGTGTGTGCAAACCAAAGCATTACTTTTAGGAGTGGGCAGTACTTAGCATTAACATAAAAAGGACATCACATCATATTACATAACATAGAACAATGATGAATGTTTTACAAAGAGAACGTAATGGGGCCTGGCTTTATGGATTTAGTGTAGCACAATATGTGAAACTGTAAAGTCATTGCCCTCACAGTTTTCACAGTAAAATTTAAATATGGCTTTAATAAGTCTTTATATGCATGTTTTGCATATTGTGTTAGATTTGCCCTGTTGCCCATTTCTTATTATTCTATAAAATTTAGTACAATTATTTTAGCTCAGCACAGGGGCTATTAATAATTGTTCAGTTTATTTGTAGGTTCTTTATACTGGCTCCAAAACCCCTGATTTTTTTAATTATGAGGTTTATTTTTTTAGGTACTTCTTGAAATACTGTCTGCAGAAGACAAGACGAGATATTTTTTTATGCTTGCTCCTGGTTATTTGATGTGGCCTTTTGGAATGGTAAACAAATACAACAGCTTAAAGTGCAGTGAAACATAAACAATTCACCTCCTCAAAACACAGAAGCACGGTTTGCAATGGTGTAGCATATGAGCACTTTCAGCTCCAGCTTCTTACCACTTCTAAATGGCTCTGTTGTAAAATTTGAACAATGACAGGAATGTTTGTTAAGGATGAATCTAATCTGTAAAACAAGCTTCGATTGAATGTGGAATCTTGAGAAGTGCCTCTAAAAGCTCAGGCACCTTTAGGACGGCTCTGGAATTTTTTCCTGCTAACTATAGAATATTAAGAGTCAGGCTTCTGTAATGACTGTGAATGACTGAAAGTCCTCCACTGTGGGCAGTGAATGATGACTAACCAACAAATATACATGTGCATACATACAGCTGCTTGTCTGGGGCTTGCGTTTAAGCAAAACACTGTGTCTTGCCGGTTCCCAGAAAAAGTAGATGGATAGGCTTTAATCAGAATGACATGTTTGGCCTTTTTAGGTATATTCATGCACATACACAGAATGACTACCATTGACAGACCGGTAAGAATCATTTGCTTGTGACCTATTCATAGTATTTGCTTAGCCTTAAAATAAACCTCCACTCAATAGAAAAACCTCTTTTATTCTCTTACTCACTTTTTTCCTTCATAGTCTAAACACAAGTTTGCTGTTCTTTTGCCCCTTTTTATACTGTTGAAGCATGTCCTCTCTTTTATTGAAGAAAGAGACCCCTATGTAAAGTATGGGGGTCACTTTCTTCAAAAAAAGAACAAGTGTGCTTCAAGCCACACTTGATTTAACTATGTTTCCAACGCAAAGGTAATCCACACGTCCTTTCCTGCATGTGTACTGACCTTTAACAGAACAGTGGTTTCACACAGTCACCTTTTCCAGACAGATGGCAGGTTCAGTTTTCAGACCGTGTCAGAGATGGGGGGTGGGGTTTAAAAGTGTGAGAAAATATGGGCAGATGAATTTTCCACATATCGTTGTCAGCTAGCGGGCAAAGACTATGCAGGAACCTGCTCCACCTGTTCTACCTTTGAGCTGTTTTGGGAAGTCAAATATAAATAATGGTACATTTACATGGAATAAGTTGTTTATCCAACGACCTGATTGATTTGAAATAAATCTATTACAAAGTGCAAGTGAACTCCTGGAGGTATTAACGCTTTAACGACCTTCACAGTGTCTCTTCATCATCATCATCATCATCACACATCACAATGGCAAACATGAGATGTATTAATTAGAGCTGTGAACATAAACTGAAGCACAAACATTGAGGCGTAAACAGACACCATATAAAATACGAAAGATGTGCATCACCAAAAAGTTTACCTAATTTTCCATTTTCTGGACATGCTTGTTGTTCAAATATACCTTCTGTAGTTTAGCGCTGGAGCTCCAAGGATAATGTTTCCAACACAAGAATTTAAGTCTCCCAAATGTTTTCCATAAATACATCTCCAAAAATTCCATACAGTCTGTTCATAAAAAAAAGCAACAGAAATTCCAAGCATAATCATAAACAAGCATAAGCTTGTTTCTTGTGCTTCTAGTGGTTGTTAGTAGGGGTGCACGGATATTATACTTATTATCATAGTATTGGTCCAATATATGCCATATCATGTTATCAGATACCGTAAGAAAAAAGTATAATCTGACAATATACATTAACCTAAACTATTACATAAAGGAAAAACCTAATCTGCAAAAAGCTGCACTTTGCACTTTAATGTTGGACTTAAATGCATGTCTGATGGTGCTAACCAATCAAAATGCTGCTAAATATACTCATGTTTTTTTCTTTAGGGGAGTAGAACATTTATTTTACAGTGTGATGTTATTTAGGTGGATAGGTTGTTAAGCAAAGTCAATCCAGACCAACATATTATGAACATCTTAGGTGTCTGATTGTATTGGAAGATACTCAAGGTTGCGGTATCACACATAAAAAAATATTGAGACAACCCTGGTTGTTAGCAATGTTAGCCCCAGAGTTTCAGCTCTAAAATACAAAGAATTAAAATTAAGACACCAAACATGTCTTGGTGGACTGACTACATCTGGGGTGGAAAATTGTGAGCATTTGATTTCTCATTTCTTTAAGAAACCCTTGGGGCAGCAGCTACAGAGCAGAACAGCACTGTAAGTAGACCTAAAGCAAAGTATGACCATGTAGACGGCATCTTGAAATGATTTTGGGAGTGTTACCTTCCTTAACACTCATAAAATGCACCCAACTGAGGCTAGTGCAGGATTCTATTTTTTTTTTTAAGGGAAAAAAGATAAATTGTACACCCCATTGTGCAAGTTATACTTGATTATAGAGGAATTCTTGTAACCATGACTGCAGATTTTCTTCAGCTTTAAACCTCACCAGCCAATTAAAAACAAGTACTACTTGCCTCAGGATAAAACAAATTTTCATGCCATGGAACAACATGCCTTTTCTCATGAAGTTTGAACCCTAATAAAATCAAGAAGTGTCTGAAATGCATGCTTGGATTGAAGATGAAAGTGAAAATATTGCACTGCTTTTTATGGCAGTAGTAGTTTGCCCCAGTTTGTTCTAATGGTCTCCTATGAGTAAGCCTCGGTATGCGCTTATATATTTATATCAGAATTTTGCTGCTCTTTCCCTCTGCATGGTACTTAAGAAAATGAGATTATGAATGAGTAAGGATTATTAATGGAAAGCTGTTTCTGCCCTAAAGATACAGGTTTGGCACACTACATGAGATGGAGGGCATTTTCTACATGTGTGCTTGGTTGGAGTTATATTGTAAGAGCTTTGAGTTTAAGTGGGTTTTGTCTTCATGTAGATTGCATTGTATTTTGAAGCAGTGATTTGACTATATCTGCGTGTGAGTGAATGATGTGGGTGTGCTGTGATGCATTTAATGGCAATAATGTGTGCTGTTTAAAGGGTTTGTACAATGCATATATTTGTGGACATCTGTTTCTAAGCATGTCTTTGTGTGTGTCTGTGTGTGGGTAGATGGCTGTTTAGCTTGCTGGGCCCTGTTTGCTTTAGGGGATTTATTGAAGTAGCAAGCAAGCAAGCAATAAAAAACACTCTTCACTGGGAGTTGGGGATGTGTGCGTTTGTGAAAAAGAGAGAGTGAGAGAGCGCCACTGTGTCTACAAACAGAACAGCTCATGAAAAAATGTTTGACATTTTCACACATACTTAGAAAGAGAACAACACAGAGATAGAAAGGGAGAGCTAAGCAAACATCTAACATCTAAAACTCAGGTTTAATAGCTAAAGCTTATAGCTCCTTTCAGCTAAAAGCCACTGTAGAACATTAACAACCATCCGTTTCAGTGCTGGTTTTAACATGCCCTTGTCCACTTCGCCTCAGGGAAATCCCCAGCACAATCTTAAGGCCGTTCCATTACTGTATTAGCTCTAGGAAGTGTGTTAGATGAGCCCTTGGTGGTGTGAGGAACTGAGTGAACATGAGCATTGAATTTAGCAGCAGAGCTTGAATGGATAAAACTATGTAAGCTATAGCAGTAACCTACTTTAAAATGCTTAACACAGTAGCATTTTATTTGGTGATTGCAAGCTGCTCCATCTGTTAAACATGACTGACGAGACAACTTTAGTGTCTTGCTTGTTAGCATGCTAAAAGACACACAGCTAACAACAACTACGAAAAAGGCAATACACTACGTCTCTACACCAAAGTTTTTGATCAAAGAAAGCAATTATTCTCAAATCGTATGTATGTTATGTGCAAGTATGTTTCACTCCTCTCTGTCCCTTTTACTTGTGTTGTAAAGGCAACCACAGACGTAATGCATGTCCAAGCAGTGAGCCTAAGTTGCTAAGATCAAAAAATACATAAATAAAAAACCCAAAAACAGACACTCTTTCTAATTAGTGAATTCAGCTTCTTGATTTTGCATCTATGACACACAGTTTGTATAATCTCCATACAAAGCATTAGCAATACAATATATGATGATCTAGAACAGCCACTAATAACCTCATGAAGGTCACAATGCCAAACATCAGCTAGAGGGGGATAAATCCACCCAGAGTTGGGCTGTGGAATAGGGCACCGCAGTCTCTGGAGTGTTAATGCAAATAATATTCCAACATCAGTACTTGATCTCACTACAGGTCTTGTGACTGAAAGTAATCAAATTCCCACAGCACCACACAAACACCTGATGCAAAGCCATCCTAAAAGGCTGTTTTTGCTTCTGCTTCCCAGAAGAAACATCAGAGGATCAGGTATACAAGCTTCTGTACATGTACTGTTCATTCACAACCTTTTTTTTTGCATATAAGTGGGTGAACATGTTCACTGACCCACTTACACAGTATGTGTAACAGAAAGAGAGTGATGAAAATATTGTATCTGTCGAGCTCCAGGCAGATTTTCCACTATAAAGGTAATCACTTAACAATCATGAACATTATTATCCACTTCTCATTTACCAATCACAAGTAGAGTGAAAGATGTACTTTAATAAAAGAAATTCAATTAAGCTCTGGTATACAGAATGTTATAAACAATGTTAATTAACATTTTAAATCCTTTTTTCTTGAACTCTCTAACCTATCCAGCTTCTTTGCCCCTTTTTTATTGTTCTTCTACTTCAAATCTATTTTTCTGCTTTTTCATTCATGGAATAGAGCCTCTGGTTTTAGTATTGCAGACATTTACTGACTGGTCTGCTGATTCAGTGTTTAGGGGACAGTTTAGGGGAAAGAGAATATAAATCAGAATGTGTAAATAACTGATAAATAAATGCTGATGATCAATACAGCATCAATGCTGGCAGAACAGAAACAGAACATAAGAAAAGGGAACAGGTATCCTTAAAAATATCACTGATGACCAAAACAATTCCTAAAAGGAGTACAAAATCCTCTGAGGCCAGTTAAGAACGCTGTGTTTTTGGGGATGTGTTGATGCATGAGCCCTTTTTGGCAGCAGTCTTTCCGGCTCTGGGCACTGCAATGCTGGGGTGCATTTCAGAGATGATAAATGAAGGAGTGGTCCAAAACAGAAGAGACGCTGTTACTGTCACGCACATTGTCTCCTTATTCTGTGCCTGTCAATTTTCTCCAAAATTAAAAAAAAGCATCTCAAACAATGTGCTGAATACACAATGTATGTGTTTGTGTGCCAGCTAAACAAAATAAATTCAAAATAAAACTCTGCATAGCACCCTGCTGCATGTGTGCTTGCAAATTCTTTTATGACATATTATAGTCCTTTTCACTGTGTTCTGTAAGTTATTTTCCTGTACCACTGCAATTCCCCTGTGTGTTCCTCTGTAAGCATATTTTCCTGTGATTGTGTGTGTATATGTGTGTGACAGACAGCTGCTCTCCACTGAGACAGTATGCAAAAGAAAATGTTTGGAATGTACGCAGCATAAATCCTTTAAAGTCCTTTGGTTCCTCTTTGTTCTTTCTGTCAGAGGTCAGAGTGTGGTGGGATCTTATCTACCATTTCCCTCTACCCTGAGTGATTCACACGCTGCAATTATCCACACCACCATCCCCTCCTTGAGCTCCTAATCACCAAGGGTTGCCTACAAGAGACAAAGTTGTCATTAGCATTCCACTCATTTTCTTCCAGTAGACTGTAGAATAGACAATATTTCTTACTCTTCACTTAGTAATTACTCTTAACTTGTTGAATGTCAGACTCTGACTAAATAGCCTTTTTTATATGCTTAATATATTACCTTAGAGTGGCGTTTCTCTCTTGTAAAGTGCTGCACTGGTTGGTCCCTCAAACTGCAATTTGATTGCCTGTTTAAGGTTGAGCTGGGGGTCTGTTGTTGTGATGCTGAACACAGACTCCTCCAGTAAGGCACTATGTGGGGACACGGCTGAGAGGTCAAAAGCCGGGGAAAGGGATGTCTTTTGAAGGCCTGTCCAGTTATCTCTTTGTGAATGGGATTGGAGGTGAAGAGGAGGATACCCAAGGGGTGGGCTGTCTCTGCTTTTGGACTGTCTAATTGCCCCCTCTTGGTTAGGCGTCAACCCCAAGGACACCATTACTGAGTTCCATTTGCCTCCTCCACCTCCAACTTGCTGAGAGCTCTTTGCAAACTTATCCTCAATAAAATGAGGGGGTTGGGATTTCAATGGGTAGTCACCAGTTTCTAGAGACGCAAGCCCTTTAAGGGGCTCATCTAAGTCCTGTAGTCCCAGGAAGGTGCACTGTGCATGGGGAGGGTTCATTTTTGAAACAAGCTTTTGCTTGTTCCTGGCAGCACTTCCCTGAAGGCTGGCAGCGTTTGAGCCAGGGAGAGGGAGAGTGGATGGCCGGCTGCGACAACGGGGCAATGAGTGTTGCTGGATCTGCTGAGTAAAGCTCAGGGTGTCAGCAGGGACTGTCTGCACAGTAGCCAGTGAGTGGCATGTGGAAGAGGATGCCTGAGAGCCAGGCATTGAATGGAATCTTTCAGCTGTGGAGGCTGGGGAGCAAGAGGCTGACAAAGAAGTTGATGAGGTGGAAGAAGTTGTTGGGGCTCCATTGACACATACCTCTCCAGAACTGACAGATGTTTGAGTCTTGACCATGGATGAATGGGAGATAGAGCCTGGAGTCCCACATGGTGAGGGTGGTATGAGTCCAGGGAAAGGCTTCGCACCATAGCTCTCCAGGAGACGCACAATGTTAAAAAGACCTCTCTTTCCGGCAACTTTTACTGGGCTTCGGCCATAATGATCCACGTGGTCTGGATCTGCACCTTTTTCCAGTAGCATGGCCACAATATCACTGTGTCCCTCCTGAGAGGAGATGCTGAGTGCTGTGGCACCTTGCTTTTTGCAGGCTAGATCAACATCAACCTCTCTGGCTCTGAGGAGCAGTCTGCCTGCAGCGGTGTGACCTCTCCATGCCACAGAGTGCAGTGGAGGTCGACCTTCTGAGTCTAGTGCGTTTGGGTCTGCACCATGTCTTAGCAACAGGCCAATCCCATCAAGGTCACCTTGCCAAGCTGCTACATGCAGTGCTGTTCGCCCCTCAACATCTCTTGATTCCAGTGGGACCCCCCCTTTCTCTATGAGCAAGGTGGCAATATCCAAGCGACCTTCCAGAACCAGCAGATAAAGAAGAGGTCTTCCCTCTGCATCTCGGACGTCAGTGTCAGCTCCCCGTCTCAGCACCAGCTCCACCACTTCTGTATGCCCCTGCAGGGCAGAAGCACTGAGGGCAGAGTGTCCATCATACCCTCGATGATCAATGGGTGATTTGCGGTCAAGCAGGAGCCTTACTGTACTGCAGTGGCCCTCTTGTGCTGCTAGAATGAGGGCAGTTCGGCCTTCCACGTCCAGCTCACTCACCCTTGCCATGCTGCCCTGCTTGGTTAGCACAGCACAGACGCTTTTATGGCCCTCACAGGCAGCTGCATGCAGTGGCGTCCAGCCAAGATCATCTTTGTGATTCTCGTCTAGCCCCCGATCCAGCAGTGCTTGCACAACCTCAACACTGCCCTTAGCTGCAGCCAGGCAAAGCGCTGTACGACCTTCACCATCAATCCCATCTACTGCTGACCCCCAGAACAGCAAGCGATTCACTGTGCCTGAATGACCCATGGCTGCTGCTGCAAGAAGTGGTGTTACAGCAGAAGGGTAAGCTCCAGCATTCTCATCCACATCTGCCCCAGCTTCTAGGAGGAGCTCTACTACTTCCTCGTGGCCCTCATAAGAGGCCAACAGTAAAGGTGTCATCCCATCTCTGTCCTTATGCTCTGGATTAGCACCCCTTTCCAACAGCAGACTTACAACCTCTCCATGTCCCCTCCCTCCGGTTGCTGATGGCACACACAGGGCAGCCACTGAAAGAGCAGTGCGCCCATCCCCATCTGCAAGGTCCACTTCTGCACCTGCATCCAGTAGGATCTCTACTGTTTCTTTATGGCCCATGTAGGCAGCAGCAATGAGTGGAGTGCGCCCCTCATGGTCCACACGATCCACTTTAGCACCATGGTTTAGGAGGGTCATCAGTACCTCCTCATGGCCCCCCCAAGCAGCAGCTCGCAAAGCTGTGCGGCCATCCGGATCACAACCGTCCACCTCTGCTCCAGCCTCAAGAAGCATCTGTACAGCTTCTTTATGGCCACCCCATGCAGCTGAACGCAGCGCAGTCCAACCTTCGCTGTCAACATGCTCCAGCAGGGCTCGAACAGCTAGAGTGTCACATCCCTGGTCCTGAGCCCACTTCAGCAGAATTTGCAGCACACCAATGTGGCCCTGCCTGGCAGCAAGGGTTAGGGCTGTCTGACCCTGGTGGTCGCCTAGATACGGGTCTGCTCCACGACACAGCAGCAGTGCAGTAACATCCATAAGTCCTGCATGGGCTGCCGTAGACAGCAATGTCCGTCCATCGGATGGGTCTATACGATTCACGCTGACCCCACTGTCCAAAAGTGCTCGCACAGAGTCTTCCCTCTGCAGTGCCCGCCGTACTATCCTTCCTCCACCCACACAATGCACACCTATACTAGCACCACTGTCTGGGGAACAGCTGGGAGGACACACTCCGCTCTTCATCAGAAGCTGCAACACATCCTGTTGGATGAGTACTGGTGTGTGAAAGGGCTGAGTGATGCCAGTAGAACTGGTTGTTCCGAGAGTGGGAACACCAGTCCATATCATCCACAAAGCAAGAAGAGATGACTCCGCAGTATGGATCCCGCTACTGAGGAGATGGTGGGCCAGTTGGCATACTTCTTCTGTGACAAGACTTCGGGATCTCATTGACAGGGACATGGCAAGTGAAATGTGACCATCCTTCACACTGCACAAAAACTTCTGTGTGCAATACTTGACATCAGTTAACCATTCTGCAAAGCTTCTATGAAACAAAAGTTTACTGTCTTTAGGCCCATCTACAATCAGTGGAGCCAAAGCACGCATTAGTGACTGGAAATCTTCATGTCCTAGGCAGTTGTCCCTGGTATGTGCAGCATTGTAAAGCTTCTCAGGAGTAAGAGGTTGTAGAGAGGCCACCATAATGTTAAGCAAGGGTCTAACATGGACAAACAGCCTGCGGGGAAAAAGACGCTGACAGAGCCACAGGTAGAGACCGTTCAATGTGCCTGGAATGTCCCGGATCTCTCGCAGTCCGACCAGACCACATGCTACACCATCTAGCACTCGCTCCAGGAAAAGGAAGCAACCGCCGCTCTTGATGTGCAGTAGGTTAAGCATGTCGGCTGTCTCTGGCGTGAGCTGTCGACGCAGTGCCCCCTCCTGATCCAGCCTCCGCAGAATGTAATGCTGAACATCCTGGACAGCCGCAGGTTTCCGCAAGTCATCTAGACACAGCTTCCGAAACCCTGCAGAACAAAAGACAAGGGAGATCTTTTCCTGGTAAACTGATAAATGGGAAAACTCCATGTATTCTTTTTTTACACAACTGCACCTAAAACAGCCAAACGCCTAAAGGACAGTTAGGTGTACTTTACAATAGCCTTAAAAACAATCCTTATATATTTTTTCTAAAAATTAAAAAATACAGAACTAATTTCACTTAATTATGATCTAAAATTAAATCAACCCAATTAAATTAAATAATTAAAATAATGTGGGTAGCTGAGAACAAACTAGTAAAAGATGTGTGGAGAAAGAAATGGTATAAAAGAAGAAAATAAAAAACAAAGGATATAAAAGCAAGTTTAAACACACATAGCTCCCAGGACTGTATTTGTGGTAGTATACCTGAGAACATCTTGCAGACAGCTTTGTTCTGTCTGCGTGTAGAGCAGACCAGGAGAATCCAGGGAGGGAACAGCTGGAGGTGCCTGAGGAGAAGCTCTGCTATTGAAGTACTCTGAACCACTATGGCTCCTGTTGGCTGCCCCTCACCACTTCCAACACATCCACTGTAGCCAGAGTCCAGAGAGTCCACCACAATATAGACACTCCGAGTTGGAGAGGGTAAGGAGAGCAGGGGCTCGAGTACGGCTCTGAGAAAGATAAAAGAGAGGTGTTTTTCAAACGAAACTGTGTTATTTACACTTGATAATGAATATCAAATAGAGTTTTTGTTTTGAGCTGTTTAGGCTAGTTGGCTTTGCCACAGGAAGGAAGCAACATTGTCAGAGCAGCACTGATAAACAATTCCTGGATAATTAAGATCACAACGAAGATCATATGATTGAAATAAACATCTTCCAGCTTTAACAATACAGAGACCACCAGCTGCTAATAAATTGTACTACATTCTTGGCAGAAATCCTATTATGCACAGATATGGTCCTTTTATGAATCATGATTTCTAAATTGAGTAGTGCCAGTTTAGAAATATAATATAAAACATTTGATTTGAGAAGGGGGTGGGTGGCGAGGTGTGTAATAACAACGGAGACAATTGAGAGGAAGGAGGGGAGAGAGGAAGGGGGCTGTTTACAGAAGAAACTGAATAGGAAGTGTAAGCGACAAAGAAGAAGGGGGGGTGACAGAGAGGGAAATAAAGCAAGGGAGGGGGAGCGTTGTAAAGGACTACAGAAAGCAGAAAAAAAGATACCACAAAGCAGAGCAGGAACAAGGAAAATTCATTCATTTTGAAATTTAGAATGAAACCAGCCGTGCTTTCTCTTCAACAGCATTTATCACTCCTCCAACACCTCCTTCCTTCGCACTCACAATCTCGTCCCACTCGTCTCATCTTCCTTTTTCTGGCCTGAGGTGTGGCTGATGTGGTATGGTGAGTCAGTGCTATGGAAGCTCAGAGATTTCCTGTGCCTTCATGCATGCTGAGAGACAGCAAGATGTTGGCACAGCAGCAATGAGCATGCTGCTTCCTTATCAGACTCACTGCAAAAAGCGCCAAAGATAACAGCACTCTGATCGAAGCTTGGCATCCTTATACACAGCTGCCCTCTCGACAACACACTTCAACCTGTCACACTGAAACTACAGAATTATTGCACCTCAGTTGTACTTGAAGCTGCCTATCCTTACACTTATCTTTAGCTGAATTATCACAACCTACTTGATGACAGCACTTTACAACTGTGCTCCTGGTGCATAGTAATTAGAATTAATTCCTGTCATCGCAATTACAGATGAATCATGTTGGGTTTGATCTACTACATTTAAACTTTTCCTTTTATCTCAACCACACACTTGTTACTCATGATGGGCAGTCATTGTTAAATGAGGTCGGCATAAGCTTGGCAGCTTAGCTGCTAATAAATTATACAATAAACATTGTATATTACAATGTTTATTTACATTAATATAAGTAAACTTGAAGCCTTAAAAATAAAAGACACCAAGATTTTTCCATTTGTGTAAATAGGGATGAAGCATTATGCAAGAAACTTCACATAATGTAAAGGTTCAGGAATATCCTTAAAGTGTTAAACAACCCTTACATTATGTGGCATTCATTCCAATTTTTTATTTTAACATAATAATTTATGGCAATCAAAGCTGGTTCTACTCTTGTGTAGGGCTGGGCGATAAAACGATAACGATAATTATCGCGAAATAACATTTCCTCGATAGAACTTTAAGACGTAGTCGATAGAAAGTTCCGTCCGTGTTTTGAGAGGCAACACGAACAGCCAATGAGATTGAGAATAGCGCCGCCCCCAGCCAATCAGGTGGCTGAACTGGAGTTCCGGCCACTTCGTGTTTGGTTGAAGCACACAGCACAGAGTGTAGGCGTAGCGGCAGCTTAACCCGCGCGCTAGTAATAAGTTACTGCAGACACCACAAAAACAACGACAGAAAACGTTAATTACTACTGTAAGAAACATGTTACATGTGTCAGTAATCTTAAAATAATCTGCTAAGATAAGAACAACTAGTAAACAGGTGCTGTCTTGCTGCTGTGTTGATAAAGCGCTACGGGGTGTTTGAGCTTCAAGTGCTGGTGTGTAGCAGCTGTACAGTTGTGTTGTGCAGAGCTGACAGAGCACCAGACTGTTGTGTTTCTGTGTAAAATACTCCCACAACTTTAGATGTAGGTGAGCGATTGTTTGTAGCTGCAGCTTGCGCTCCGGATAAATCCATGCTTTCAGTGAGTGCGGCCACCTTTGCGACGCATCGACGCACGTTATGCTAATCGACGTAATTTCGTAATCGATAAACATAAATATGTATGCTGTATGAGTTCGAGTGAGAACTGTATAATCCAAAAACCCGAGCAGGGAAACAGAATCGCTAAACGAACTCATCGTTTGAGCCGATAGAGAGTCGACTCACCGCTACGAGTCCTTTCCTCAGCCCTTAAAGGACCAGAAACAGCCTGCTTAACACAGTGTCTGTGTGTGAATACTGTTCATACTAATACTGCCCCATATACAAAACATTACACAACTGTATTACACACACACACATACATATATATATATATATATATATATATATATGTGTGTGTGTGTGTGTGTGTGTGTGTGGTTAATACAGTTGTGTAATGTTCTATAGTACATTTGTCTATTTGTCTGAAAATAAAAAACAATTTAAGGAAAAAATTACATTTTAATACCTTCCTATCTCCCTTAAAGTAAAAAGGAAATAGTGATTTGATTTATATCGTGATATATATCGATATCGACTGATATGAAAAAAATTATCGTGATAAGATGTTTTCCCATATCGCCCAGCCCTACTCTGGTGTCTCACAAAAAAGTACTAAGAAGAGATTCACTTTAGACATATGTAAAGAAACAACCATAAACATAGTCAAAAACATAATAGTGAGGTTCAAACAGCTTGGCGACTTCTTATCTCTACAGCGAGTCCTTTCAGAATTGGAAAAGGAAGAACACATGCTACACATCCAGGTTAAGAAAACCCTATAATCTACTTCCTGTGTCGCTGTCTCCATATGTCCAACGTCACTGGACTGTGGGTGAACCCTGACACTGTGGGTGCACGGTCACTGGGTTGACTGCTTAAGGGTTATGACCTTTCAGCTTAATACTGGGGAGAGGGAAGCCTGAATATGCTGTGGTTCAAAGGCATAGTCAAAGTGATTTGCCTTGCATATTCCAGTTGGAGAGTAGAGCAGGTGAGGTGAATGAAAGAATCCAATTAAAAACTGTCACCCAAAGCACAAAAGGAATTTTATGAGATAGTACTGCCAAACCTCTCTACAAAGGACTTTTAACTTTAATAGTAAGTTTTAAGCTTTAATAAATTGAGATTTGACTGGAAAGAACAGTTAATGCAGACTGTATTAACAAATAAATACATACAAAAACATACAAACATAATGGCAGCAAAATTCATGACAACTAGTAGGCTTGCAGAATCATCAACAGCACACTTCAAATAGTCTGTAAAACATGTTATTTTTCAGTAAAAACAGTGCATCTATGCATATATGTAGTCTCCCATAAGTTTGGGACATCGTACTTATATCGGTACTGGACAATGAATGTTTTTTTTTTCCATTTTCATTGGGACGTTGATCAGATTAGATATTTCAAACCGTTATTTTATCATGTATTTTCATCACCTTTAAGTTTAGGTAAAACTGGCTGCATCACAGCTGCATGGGCTAAAATGTCTCCCACTGCGCACACAAGCAAAGTCTGCTGCTACTCAGCCGGTTGATCAGCTATTTCTGGCCTGAAAAAAAAAAGAAATCGACAAAACAGCCCAATAGCTACATCTATTACAGCAAAATTGTTGAGGAAAATATTGGGTTTTGAGGGCCATGTTACACCAAACACAGTCATTATTTTTCTAATGTAACACTAACAGAGCAACCACCGCCTCACCACAGATACTTGGACAGTCCTTTGAGCATTCACAGTTTAACCACGCAGTGCATAGACAACAAGTCTGAATTCGGCCATCCACATGTAAAGATCTCTACTGATCTGTAGTTTATTGAGAAGTAAAAAGGTACACTAGAAGTTACATGAAATTGGAGATAGAAGTATCTGAAATGTCAAACACTGCTCCTTTTTAAATGAAACCAAAACGTCTGCAATAACAAAATATTTTTGTGCAAAGTTTAATGAAAATAAGGTGCTTCCAAAAGTTAATTTAAATGTAGCTATTGATTTAAAACTTGCCTTAACAAAAATCTTTTATAAAAAAGACAGAAATGTTCTTTATTTTTCTAGAATCAGGAAAAAAAAAAATTAGTTCTCACTCCAGTTAAAGCTAACACAACCTGGCCTCATACCTAAATTTGCCAAGTAAGCAGTGAACTTGAGCTGTGCACATCAGACTTTGTTAGTACATAGAGGCCTAGGAAACAGAATTCAATGCAGCAGCAGTTCTCTTGATCCCTAGTTACACATTCATACACATTTTCTTGCTCGTACTGAGGAAAAAAAACATCCTAGCAGTTTGTCAGTTCATGTGTCAAGGGTGTGCGGAATGTGGGGCTATACCTCAGCTCTGTGATCAACAAACAGGGAAAGGTAGTGTTAACAACAAGCAAAGGCTTGCTATACAGAGCGAGAGAGAGAGAGAGAGAGAGAGAGAGAGAGAGAGAAGCGACAGATTTCTCAGACTGGCGACCTCACCAACTGGACCCAACCTAACATAGAAGGGGCACATTTTTTCAGTCATTTCCCCCTCCCGACTAAAAAGGGTCATAAATAGTATCTGCCATTCATGCTATTCAAAGCCTATTGTGATAGCTGTGAATAGGCTGCATTATTGGGTCGAGAGAGATAAATAAATAAATATAAAGTGCCAGGAAAGCCTAACAATCAGCCCTTTCCTGTCATTGAGATAGAGTGTCTTTCAGAGGGGTACCAGACAACGACTTGGTGTCAGAAAGAAGAGGAGGACAAAAGTGAATACAAATAAGGTTTAGCCAAGATGCACCACAAGAGAGGGTGGTGTGTTTCAGCACACTTAAGTGCAGACCAAACAGTTCAGATTTTGACATCCTGATGTAAAGATGAACACCAATCCTCTTATGTGGATCCCCGATGTAAAAACGCAAGAGGATTGCAGTGAGATATGACTGCTCTGATTTAAGATTAAGAAAAAAAACAAGCGCCTGAACTTGAATAGAACAGATTATGAAACAAAGCTTTTTTACCCAATATTTTGATCTTAATGGCAAAAATAAATAGTAGAATAGATTACAATCTGTTTTGGGGCTGTTTAGTAAAAAGTCTTCTTTTGACAACATGAGGGAAGTATAGTTTTACATGGGAATTGCAGAGAAAGAGTGTGCAAGCTGAAGCCAGAGTGTAACTGTGAAACATCAGGGCTTCTCACAGGAAAACAGAGCAAACATGAAACGTTGAGAGACCTTTCAAAGACAGAAACGAAAGAGTCCAGCAGGGATTTAGTGCGCTAACAACAGAAGCGCTGTATGAAAGACACTGATATGAAATAAGTTCAGGGAGAAATGCCATTGGAGGGAAAAGACTTAAAGGGTCAACATGTCTGCAAAGTACAAGCTTATTACAGAAATAATTGCTGCATTAGGTAAGAGACACATAAAGAAATGAGCATCAGTACATATGTTGTCTTCTATGTACAAACCTTATTTCTGGAAAACTTTTTTTGTAAGGTGCGAAATACAAGGGGTCCTTGGAGTTCAGGAACCCCTAATTAATCTCTTGGACCCCTGAAAGAAATTTTAATTCTGGGGGGGTCCCTGAAAATAAATGTGCAATAAAGTGTGAAATACTTTGACACAAATGAAAAACACACACACACACACACACAACTTACCAAAAATCAGGCAGGATCTGAACCTCAAATACCCGCCAACCACAGCAGCAATGATTTCATGAACTTTTTCAATAGCAAAATCGAGAATATTAGACAAAAAGTTCTACCAATACGAGTAACCTATCCTTCATCCGGTTTGGCTCAAACAGCACAAAATGTGGTTTTAGAAGAAAGACTAGAAACATTTTCTCCACTACAGCAGACAGAACTAGAAAAACGTATCTCTTCTTCAAATTCTGCTACATGCACACTCGATATGATTCCAACAAGCCTATTGAAACAAGTATTACCAGCTATTATTAAACCCATCTCAACTATCATCAACTCTTCTCTTAGTCTGGGTCATGTACCTAAGTCTTTTAAACTAGCTGTGATAAAACCCTTGATAAAGAAGCCAAATCTTGACCCCAAAGAACTGTCCAGTTATAGACCCATTTCCAATTTACCTTTTATCTCTAAGATTTTAGAAAAGGCTGTAGCTCGACAACTCTGTTCTCATCTACATAAGAACAACATACATGAAAAATTCCAATCTGGTTTTAGGCCACATCACAGCACAGAGACAGCTTTAGTTAAGATAACAAATGATCTTCTTCTTGCCTCTGATCAGGGCCACGTATCTCTACTGGTGTTACTCGATCTAAGTGCAGCTTTTGACACTATAGATCACACTATTCTCTTGGACAGGCTAGAAAATATAGCTGGAATCACAGGAACAGCGTTATCCTGGTTCACATCTTACCTTAGTGATCGCTTTCAGTTTGTAAAGATAAATAATGTATTGTCTAACACTACAAAAGTGAAATATGGAGTTCCACAAGGTTCTGTTTTAGGTCCTCTGTTATTTACACTATATATGCTACTATTAGGCTCAGTTATAAATAGACATGGAATTAGTTTCCACTGTTATGCCGATGATACACAACTGTACATATCAGCCAAACCAGATGATAAATCCAGGTTAAATAAGATAGAAGATTGTGTAAGAGATATTAGACTTTGGATGCTGCAGAACTTCCTTCTTTTGAACCCAGATAAAACGTAAGTTCTCCTCCTCGGCCCAAAGGCTGCTCGGACTAAATGTTCAGATTTAATGTTAAATCTTGGTGACTTCTCTGTAGTTCCTGTTTCAGTAGCCTTGGTGTAACAATTGACTCAGATCTGACATTTAATCAACACATAGGTAATATTTCAAGAACAGCGTTTCTTCACCTGCGAAACATTTCAAAGTTAAGAAATGTGTTATCTATGTCTGATGCTGAAAAGTTGATACATGCCTTTATAACCTCAAGGCTAGATTATTGCAATGCATTATTGTCAGGATGCTCCAGCAGGAACCTGAATAAACTACAGTTAGTTCAGAACGCTGCAGCTAGAGTACTAACTAAAACCAGGAAATTCGATCACATCAGTCCAGTTTTATCAGCGCTACACTGGCTTCCTGTTAAATTCCGTATCGACTATAAAATTCTATTACTGACGTATAAAGCCCTGCACGGTCTCGCACCGGAGTACCTGCAAGATCTAATTTCCTATTATGAACCGCCACGTTCACTCAGATCACAGGATGCTGGTTTTCTAATAGTTCCTAAAATTCAGAAGACTACAATGGGGGGAAGAGCTTTTTCCTACAAAGCCCCAAAATAGTGGAATAATCTCCCAGTTAATGTTCGGGACTCTGACACGGTCTCAATATTTAAGTCTAGACTGAAAACATACTTGTTTAGTGTAGCTTTTGGTAATTAATCTTCTCTTTTAGATAAAGGCAGGAGATCTGGGGGTTCTTGGACACAGAGGTTTATGGTAAACTGAGATGTTGGTGCTGTTGTTCCACCACTTCACGCGATCACACAGGTTTGTTGATGGTGGAGTGGGGGGACCCCAGTGTCTCAGGGTACTCTCATGTCCATGTTACCTTCTGGTTCTCTCCTTTCAGTTTAGGCTGTTATAGTTAGATCTGCCGGAGTCGCCAGCCACACTCTAAAATTCTGAAAATTCATATTCTCTACAGTCTTACTCCCGAGCCCAACTAACTCTCTCTCTTTACTCTTCCTGAGGAAATGACTGTCCTCCCGTCTGTTGAATGCTGTTGAAGGACTGATCATCGGGCCATCACCCCACCATCACCAGCCAGCTCACCTGTCCATTTACTGCTACACCCTCAGTTACATCACTGTGCCATCCAGATGCACCAGCACTGAGATAGGATGGGACTGTTTCAGCTCACGTCCACTTAACATAAAGACTCAGTCAGAGACTGCCTCAGCCAGAGACTGCCTCAGTCATACACTGCCTCTATCTGTGCAGCTTCTAAAGCTTTGCTATCCAGATTTCAAACAGAGGCTCCTTTCTTTGGTATTTAGTTCAAACTGTAAATAC
Source organism: Megaleporinus macrocephalus (assembly GCA_021613375.1). NCBI lineage: Eukaryota > Metazoa > Chordata > Actinopteri > Characiformes > Anostomidae > Megaleporinus > Megaleporinus macrocephalus. The sequence goes on along the minus strand of CM038709.1, from coordinate 33,713,178 downwards.
TGTTTGACCAGAGGAGGATGGGTCTCCCCTTGTGAGTCTGGTTCCTCCCAAGGTTTCTTCCTCCAGTAGAGGGAGTTTTTCCTTGCCACTGTTGCCTCTGGCTTGCTCACTGGGGGATATATGTTATAACTGTTTTCAAAACTCTGTAAAGCTGCTTTGAGACAACATCGTTGTAAAAAGCGCTATATAAATAAAATTGACTTGACATACATACATACATACATACATACACACATATATATATATATATATATATATATATATATATATATATATATATATATATATATATATGAAACATATTTGGAATTGATGCCTACAACACACTCAAAAGTTGGGAAAGAGTTATGTTCACCACTGTGCTACATCACTTTTCTTTTAATTACACTTTATCATTTGGGAACTGAGCATACTAATTGTTGCAGTTTTGCAAGTGTATTTTTCTAAATCTCACTTGATACAAGACTGATACAAGCTGCTCAACAGTCTGTTGTTCTCTGAGTCTCCTTTTTATGATGCGCCCTCACCTGTTACCAATTCACCTGCTTTTTGTAAAATGTTTAAACTTAAATATTCTATTAACTTTTTTAATTATTTTGCATATATCTCAACTTTAAATGTGCTGCAGGAAATATTTTCAATTATATTTCCCAAAAATAATTGGAGTTGGTTTGGCAAAAAAAGTTAAATAAAGGTTAGGGAATTAACAAATAACAGAGAACCTCCCAATTCTGGATATGGGGTTTATAAGGTGTATTAACACTTAAAACTTTCAGCTTGAATTATTCAGGACAACTTACAAAAGTGTTGGTGTTCTGTCCTTAAGGTGGTGTAAAGAGGTGAGAGTCTAATGACATTCTAATGAATGAAAAATATAACCATCGCTACATCAGTTGCATACATGCTCAAACTTCCTATAGCTGTGCTGTAGTAGTCTCCAGAGTGAAATTTTCTGATTTAAAAGTCACAAAGATCAGCCACTCTTGAAGTCAGGAGGAACTCTTGAAAACTACAGCTGCTTCAGGGTAGATTGTGTGGGTTGGTTTTTTGTTAGCTGGTGAATGCTTGTGTAAGCCAGATAATAATTTTTACTGCTAGGAAGTCAAATGTATTATTGCAGTCATAGTCATAAAACTGTAGTGGATGTCTTCAAATCCTCATTACAACTGAGAGAATGGACTATTAAAATAAATGAAATTACTCATCAGATGAGTAGGACAACAAACTAAAAGCTTGTTAACTGGGTAGCTACACAGCTATATAAAATGTTACCTGAGTTTGGCTTCTTTTTTCTTGTTAAAAGGGTAAGAAGCTTGTATACTGTGCCCATTTTTAGACAGACTGTGTGTGTGTGTGTGTGTGTACAAGGTGGATGCCACACTGACCAAAAATCTAATCATATACTCTTGGAAATTCTCCAGGAAATTAATATACATCTATGTAATGGCTCCACAATTGACAGAAACAAATTTGTGAGTGTGTTCTTGTAGTGGTATATTTGAGAACATGTGGTAATTGCTGTTTGATGTATTTGCATAATGTATGCTACTGTATTGAGAGAAAACTTGTGAATTCTATCAAACCACTGACGCTGCAGGATATAATGCTAAACCACAAATACTATATAACATTAAACTGAATTAAATTAGTCAAATTAATTGAATTAGTTTAATGCCAAAATGCCCCTTGAAGTGAGGAAAAACACAAATATGAACTACAACAGGTATAGACTCAAATACAGCAGAGCACTTTGAATCTGAACCCAATACAAGGCTGTCAAAATTTTATACAGAAAATAGGACCAACATTTAAATATACATTTAACAACACATCTAAAAAGTTTTTTTTGCCAAAAATGCAGATGGCATATGTGTTATGGGAACCTGAATGTAAAATTTAAATGTACAAACAGATGTACAAACCATGTCTTGACAGGCAAACATTTCAAGCTCTAATCTGAAGGACTCACCTTTTAAAAGTGTCATCCGGGTCTCGCTGGCAGTGAACGGGCTCCAGGCTGGCAGAGACAGAGGGGCTGTCTAACATGTGGCTGTAGCTGGATGCCAGCAGTGGACTGTCTCGTAACTGCTCAACAAGTCCGAGCACAAACCTCCAAACCTCCATACTGCTCGCATTCTCCTGCTGGCAGTAGTGCCAGGCCAGGCACCGAGATGCCAGACCTGTTACTCTACCCGCTTCTGACTGAGGCCACACCAGCTCCGTGCAGAAGGCTGTCTTTCCCGACCCTTGACCCCCAGTCACCAGAACCCCAGGTGGGCAATGGGCTGAGTCCAGTGTCCCTTTGGTGGCGTCCCGCGCCTCCAGGCATCTCTTCAACTTTTCCAGGGCCCATTCCCGACAGTGGAACCGCCGGCCCCGCAGCAGGCTGGAGCTGGAGCCCCTCATCTGGCCCAGAGGTGTGGAGTAATGATGGCCCTCGCGAATGATGGACCTTGCTCCATGCTACCACACGTGAGGAGTGTTGAACTCAAAAGGTCAATTTTTTCCCCGCTGTATAGGACCCAGGCATGTCCTAAAGTGATTCCTGGCTACAGGTTAATTTTGGTTTTGCTTTCATTAGGAGTCTGCCTCGTCATGTTGCCTGTTAAAAGAAGGCAATACACTTAAACCTTGAAGTCCACAGAGAGCATCCAGCTTGCAGCTTTAGCTGACACATTGTACAGTTAAACATACAGTGGCTCTGTATGGGAGTTTCTGTTTCTTTTATTCTTCAACATTGACAAATACATGAAATTACATATGGCAATGCTGTGGCACAGTCATGCAAATATAACTGGCAAGACTGAGTGTGTCTGTGTGTGTGTGTGAGAGAGTGAGAGAGAACGAAAGAAAAGCACAAGCTTTTGCTTTACCTCAGATACTGATCTCTTTGTCCCTCTTCCCTTCTTCCTTAACATGCTCCCAATGGCCTTCAATTTTTTTTCTTACAGCTTTCCTTCATATCTAGCTGTCCGTCCGTGTCCTTCTTCCCAGCAGGTCTCGCAGGTTAAGCTGACAGGATTGGAATCTCCTCCTTCTTTCACACACACACACACACACACACACACACACACACACACACACACACACTCTGCCTCTCACAGCTGCACACCGGTTTTTCTTGTTCTCCTTTATCTCCTCCCCTCCCGGTTCCTGACATGTCAGGACTTGAAACAGAGAGGAAGAATGAGAGAGAGAGAGAGAGAGAGAGAGAGTTTGACAAAGTTATGGAAGCTTGAGGTTTGTTTTGAGGTCAAAGTTTGTCTGTAGACAGGCACATTGTAACTTAGCGGCCAGCTCTCTTCCTCTTTCTCTCGCAAATCCCTCAGGAAGAGAGAAGGAGCAATGCTATAAATATACATCACATGCTTACAATTCACTAGAGGCCATAAACCAGAAGAGTGCCTCCACTGTACAGCCGGATGCCTCATTCATTCCAACCAGTGAGGGACTGCTGAAAACCTCCCTTACACAATCATGAGCGTTTCACATTATGCACACAACACAACACTCATATCCCAGTTACTACAGACAAGATCTGTATGTAATGCTACACTGTGGTTTAAGAGTTTGCGGTAGATGGGTTGTAGATGCTCAGGTGTGTGTTATGTGTATTAAATGCACCTGAAGTTTTGAGTCACTCATAACAGATTTAATTAATTCTAACCCTAATTCGAACGTTTAATTCCACCCAAAACCTGTACCTGATGCTAAACCTAACCCTGACACTGCTGATGGTCAGCTTGTTTGTTAATGATTTAGGATAACCTATAAAGAACTCACAAAATAAAGTTAGACCACAATTTATTCACAGGAAGCCACACCTGTAACATACAAACCCATTTCCACCAAAGCTTAAGTACAGCTTACCTGGACACAGACACACCTATGGGCAACCTAGCTAGTACACACCACGTGTAATGTGACCACGCCCGGCCTTTTAACTGTCACCCTCCCACCACGGACACATGTTTTACATTCTTTCTTTCATACTTGGTCTTTTGCCGAATACCCTGGAAAAATCTCACATCGGCACAAGGCATGCAAGACATTAACACCACACATAGACTTAGAGACCAAACAGCGAACAGACAAATAAAATGTGAACACGAGCTTTAGGCCTGATGTAACTGAACGTATATTACGGTGTGCGTTACTATAGAAAGATAAAAAGAGAGAGAGATTTAAAAGAAGAAGACACTCTGTGCCTGTGCTGTATACCGCCCCCTTTTTTTTTTTACCGGCTACTGATCCGTCCATCTCCGCGTCCGTTTCTAGTCGCGGTAAAAACGGCTAAAATGACTGGAAGTTGACTTCGTCAGGCAGGCTACAGGTGCCCCAGCTAGCACAACCATGAACAACCGCCACTACTGAGCGGAGGCTACGGTCAGTCCGACAAACGGCGGTGTTATTCACTCATACACACACACAGCAGACACACCGCTTCGTGTACGGATATCGTACCTGCTATCTCTCCTCCGCTGCTGCTCTTCCTCCACAGTCCATTCTGCCTCTGTCCTCACGAAGCTTTACGTTGTTGCTGTTGTTGTTGTTGTTGTTGCTGCTGCTGTTAGCCGAAACGAGGCGTGGTGTCATTTTTAGCCTCATTAGCTTTCACATTAACTCCAGCGAGCATTGTGGTGGCGCGGCTCGGTCGAGGTTCATTGCAGCAGAGCTCTGAAGAAGCACAAAGTTTTTTTTCTAATTCCACCACCATGGACAATGCCTGCGTCGGTGCCGTGCTCCTACAGCGAGTTTTAACGCCACCACACAGCCTCTCCTATTAATCTCTACACCAAGTCCAGCTGCGCCCACAGCCTGAGCCAATATTAATATTTAGATTCTGTATCGAGTCATTTCAACAAACCAGACATGGTTATTACATTTTATGTTAAGTTTTGTTTGTTTTATTTGTTGCACTTTAATTCAATATTGCTATTATCAAAAAAGTTTAGTGCCAAGTAACGCAAAGAATGTGCAACCAAGTGACGGATAAAGTGTATATTTATATCTCCATATATCTAAATATATTTATATAACTGCAACTTTACAAGAGAGAACAAAAACATACTTACTTTCAATGTAACTCAATGGAACCAGGATTGTCTCCAAGCTATTTTGGAGCACTTCTATTGGTCTATTTATCGTGAAATTCACACAATGTAAACCTCCATTGCCATGTTCAAATGATGTAGAAAGCTAAAAATAGACAAAAATGAAGATGGAGATACATGTTTTTCATTGTTTTTCATATATTTGCTTGTCTGTTCTTCCAGAAGCGCATTTGTGTGGTGTCAGAATCTGATGTTTGAAGAGAAGGCTGGGCTCTCAGTCTCCGCTCTAATTCATGCCAAAGGTGTTCTGTCGTATTGCAGGCCAGTCAAGTTCTTACACACCAAACTCACTCAAACATTTCTGTATAGACCATAATGTTGGAAGCATGAAATTGTCCCTGAGGCATTAAGAGTCCCTTTCACAGGAGCCCAACTCCTGAAAATAACCCCCGCTCCACCAAACTTTACACTTGGCACAATGCAGTCAGACAAGACTGCTCTAGAGTCCTTTGGCGGTGTGCTTTACACCACTGCATCCAACGCTTTGCATTGCAGCTTCTTGGCCATGCTCGGCTATTCACGCCAAAAAAAGCTACTGTGATAACTGCAGAAAGTCTCAGTAGGTGGAGTAGCTTTAGGGGGAAAAGTTATTTAATGTTAGGGCGCTCTAGGCTGTTTAGAAGCAAAAAGAGTATTTTTTTGTTACATTTCTAAGAATCTCAACTACATCACTTGTTTTAGTACATAAACTACACAAACGTTAATGGACTTCAGGGGGACAATATATCTTATAAATATATATATATGGTCATTGGTTGCAATCATCTTTGATGTAGATTGTCCACCAAGCCTGTTTGTTTCTTGATTGTTTTAGGGCCCAGTTTGGCTTTAGTGGAATTCTGGTTGTAGACTGAATGTCTCAGTAACATTTACAGTCACATAATGTGTTTTGGCCTATTGTACCATTGCAAGGGGATATTTTTTCTATGTACTGCAATTCTAAGTTGTTTGTTACTGCACTAATGGGTCCTTGCTCATAAGCAATGTAAAAAACTGTCGATTTTAACAGATCGAATGTTTTGGCTGTGTCACTGATTTATTCACATTTTTAGCCTCATTATGCACTGCATTGCTGATAAGAGTAGTTTTTGTGCTAATGCAACCACTTTAAAAGCTAACTCAAGCAACACTATAAAAACAGGGCCATATTCAAAAGGGTTTTTCTTAGCCCAAACTAACAGGCCTAACAAAACAACTAAAGGCCTAACAATAGTCTTGTTCTTTTTTGGAGAGAAATCCTTTGTACAAACCCAAGCCTCGAAGCAGGAATTTACTGGATAGGCCAGTCGGGTTCATGTTTCCGTGCATCAGTTTAAATAAGACCAAAGTCAGTTAGTTTCTATATAGACATCAGAGAACATTCCATTGCACCTTTATATATTCAGCAGTAAATGTGTGTCGGGTGTATGTTCACAATTATAACACAAACACAAAAATATGGTTTATATAATTGATAATGAGACTCTTTCTGTCTCTCTGCACATCTGTCTCTCTGCATATATATATGTCAACCATGCAAACCCATAGAAGGCAGTTAAAATGCATAGCAGAGAGTTCAGAGAGAGCACATCTCTCTTCTGCAAAGGTCTTACTGCAGAGCACAAGGTCATGTAAATACAGAAAAGAAAAAGTTTGCAGATGTCAAATATGAAAAAGGTGTTAAAGAGGCCAGAGCTGTTGTGAATTAAAGCAGAGAAATACAAATACACTGCAAGGCTCGCTATCTTGTTCACCACCCTGTACTGTTTTCTTTTAAAACTCAGAACAGAAACATGTCTGTTCAGTTCAGTAGCAAATCCAGTAATTGGCTAATTATTTGTGTTGTGTTGAGGCTAGAACTATGCAAATCTGCCTCTGAGAAGCCAAAAGAATGCATGGATACAGATGACAGAGCACAATCCTTGGGATTTGGAGTCTGAGTGATTGAATATTTGCAGTGTTTTAGATTTCAATGTTACTTCTCCAGTTGCCTTTTTCATTTGCCTACATTGTTGGTTTACCTGAAGGCAGAACAGGAGGGTCATTACTTGGATATAATCTCTGATCACCATAGAGACTGTGTGGGTGTTTTATTATGTTCATCTCCTCAGGCCTGCAAGTCCTTCCTAATCATAAAGCCAAGTGAGGACACTGATATCAAAATTGTATTCATGTGAGTCACTTGAGGAAGACTGTTATTGTGATTGTACTACTATCTCTCTCTCTCTCTCTCTCTCTCTCTCTCTCTTTCACTCTTTCTCTCTCTCTTTTGAAATGATAACATCCACTTTGTCTTCATATGAGTCCAGAAAAACACTTAGATTAGGATTCCCACACTTTTGTCTAGGTGTTCTTTGGCTACATTTTTGATTGTACTGCAATTATGTTGGAAAAAATGTTTGCATCATTTGGTCAGTGCTGCTGTGACATAAACAAGTGTGGGATACATTTTGTAAAAAATATATGACATCCATGACTGATTACCAGTCTGACTGATTAATATATTTTCTTTGATATATTGCAGTTCCTATTTAAAAGATGCAGTTCAGTAACTTGTTTTATGTAGGTGGTGTGGGTCATGAATGACACTGGAATTTGTACTCAAAATATGCTTCATCAAACTCGCTTATTGCTAGAAATGAGAATGTATATCCAGAGTGCTGGAACCATACTCGTTCATTTATTTGATTTCATTTTAATGTCATTCTAGTGTCGAGAAAAAAGCTTAGCAAATGTATTTAAAAGAAAATAGAAAAATAGTGTGTCCACACTTTGTCTTAATTACAGCTTTCATTCTTTTTTGGAGACTTGCTTTCAGTTGTTAAAAGAAATCTGCATGAATATTTTTCTACACCTCCAAAGTTCAGTTTTAGCAGTTGGTTACATTTTCTGATTGTCACACTGGTCGTCTAGTGCCGATATTCTTCTGTGGATGTTTTCACATCTGAAGCAAGGGTGGATCTTAATTTTCTTCTCTCTCTCAAAGATGAAAGTCTGAAGTGCTGCTTATCTATTGGTAGCATTTTGATGGGCTTATCAGATCCTGCAGAGTTGTTAGGGAATCCATTTTCTCTGTATTAGAAATTCTAAACTTGCTTTTTTCATTTATTTTACTTTGACTTTCCCCATTTAATTACCCATATTTCATGTTTTTAGTCATTTTAAATATACACATTTGCCCTGCGGCTTAACAAAACACATATTGTCACTGACACATTTGAGAGCATCTTTTGTTGAGAAAACACAAGTGGAAAGCTGGAAGAGTTTAAATGGCTACGGGCTTTGGAGTGGACAGTTGAAAATTTGATGGTATAGCCTTTTGTGTAACTTCCTGTTACATATACATGTCCTGTTTTTTTCTGACACTGAGAAACAAACATCTACTGCTAAACAGAAAAAAACAGTTTCATCTGTTGTTATCCACATAGTGTTTATATGGATTTCATCTGTTGTAACTGCACTGAAATGCCCTCTACTGTTGCGCTGCTTGTATACGCATGTGCATGCTTCCCACCTTGTGTGTGTTCGTGCTCAAGTGTGTCGTTACCATCTCTGTGGGTGTATGCCTGCCCCCTGTTACCCCTACACACTCCTATGTAAATGTGTATATAAATGGTCTCCAGTTTCCAGTTGAGCTCTCCCTCCAGCAGGGCCAGCAAGTCCTCCTGATCACAAAGCCATTCACCCAAACCCTCACTGTCTGTCTGGCTCTCTCTCAGCCTGGTGGCTCCTTCCAAGAATGTATTTCTCTGCAGCACTCGCATATACGCTTGCAGCTCAGCTACATATATGTTACTTTTTTATATGTGCTTATTTACTGTAATGCTAATATAATACTTTATTATATATTCCTTCTTGCCTTGGATATGCACAAGGACAACATTAACTCTTAAAACCCCAGCGTATTATAAAGTAGTTGTTTTGGCATTTTGGTACAATTACAAAGCATTTACATGACACAGCCAAAGTCATGTGGTATTTACATGCTAACATAATTTTGATATTTTCTTGAATTGACCTTGTACCTAACACCTGCAAAATGTTAAAAAAATGTTGAATTCTTACTGGCATGAAATAACCCTTAGGTTATGTTGGCTGGCGAAGGATCCAGCTGTTGGATCCTTTGTTGCCATTAAAAAAAGGATGAAATTCTTGGCTGCGAATGAAGAAATGGGACAGCCTAGTATAGCTGTTGTGACTCAATCAGCCTTCAAATGTAGCCTCTGAAATATACAGCCCTTGAAATGGGACACAGCTTTTGTCTCTCTCACAGAAGGACTGGTTTTGTGGTGGTTAGCTGTTTTTAGCCTCAAATGTCTAATTATTAGCTCTGAACTCGGAGTCAGTCAGAGGATAGTTGAGACACGAGGAGAAGTTCCAGACCAAAGTTCATGCAGTGGGACATTTAAATGGATATAAAAATGAACCAATGCAGGATTTGGATGGTATTTTTCGGAAATCTCTCTGCACACTGACGATAAGACGTGCAGTTCACTCGGATGAGTGAATTGTATTTAACCCTTTTGTTGCCAGATTAAGGCTAGGCAGGTTTTGGCCTGGTTTTGGAGCTAGTGAGATATGGGTCTGATGAGTGTCCTGATATGTAATGGCACTATTTTAAAATATTTTATAATATGATAGCAAAAAAAGAGAGCAAAAAAATTACCTGGATTTCTGGCTGGTGGGTGGTCAAAGATGGATGATCAATCTGGTCAGTGAGGGGAGGGTCTGTTGAGTGTTCTGAAATGTGATTAATGTTGCTGTTTTAACACTTTGTTGTAAAATGCAGGCTAAAAGCAAAGAGCTAAAATCTGTGTTTATGTCAGCAACAGCTCAATGTCTGCTAAATGTTCTGATATGTGGATCATGTCGGTTCTAAAGTTATAAGGACAACTATGCTCGTTCATGTTCTAGCCATTAATTAATATAGAACATTTACAACATGTAAAGGTCCTTTCAAAGTTTAAGGTTTTAAACCTTTGTATTTTATATTTCTGAAAGAACCATGCATTAAATGAATGTATTTATCTTTAACATAAAAAATAAAAATGTATCCACCAGTTTGATGAGCTCTTTCGACCCAAAAACTGGACACTTGCTCATTAACGTCTCTGTCCCTTCCCCCTTTTCTAGCTCAGTGTGTCTTTGTTTTCCTCTGACTACAGGCACCACCAGGCTTTCTTCTTGTCTTTGTGTCCCTAGGACACGTACAGATGTTGAAATTTTACCTCTTTTGCTCTCTCCTTTCTCCGCTCTTGATCAATTTGAAATCCACCCCTCCTCACTAACTAATCCCTTCCTTGTACCCTGGTCCATTCCAGCTTCACTGAGCAACAAATGTAGGCTGTCGCCTGCTAACTCAGAATAAGGCTCTGTGTATGTGTACCAGGTTTATGTCATGTTGTGGGGACCAAACGCTGTTTTTACACTCACATCATGGGGATGTTCTTTCCGTACCTGCTACAAAAAAAGCACCTCATGATGCTGGTTTGTGCTGGTGACCAGCTGTTTATGTCCAATGACACATGTTGATGTTTGCTGTGCTATCACTGTCAATGAGTTTTAAATGCTGCTGATTTTCACTTGATGCATTGCCTAATTGGCTGAGTGGCTTTTGTGGGACTGATTTAAAGACCTGGTGGTTGGCTGGCTCTTGGCTCCTCCTTCTTTCCCTCTGTTACTCCTTCTTGCAAGGTTGAGTTATTGCTGTGTGTGGTCAGTTTAATTCCTACACCGGAAGCTGTTGGAGGTGTAGCCTATTTTATATTAGGGTTTGTCTTTGTTTATGTTTAGGGAGTTAGGTCATATTTTTGAATTTTCTTTTACGGTGTTTTTTTGGTTAGGTGAGTTAGTTAATTGTTATTTGAACAGGTTAATGTTTTGGCTTTCTTTTCACCACCTTTGAAGTTTGGTGCTTCCTTTATTACAAGCACACACACGTCTAAGCAAAACATTACACTAGCATTTGTTGCATTTTAAATAAGCGACCAGCTTATGCTGGTTTTTGCTGGGGGTGTTGGTGACTAGTTAAATACAAACTTTTTCGGGATTACACAATAATGTTTTTTCAAGCAATAACAAAACAATACCTGACTGATAAACAGACACAGAGTACCTCAGAACTAAATTTTTCTCTGTATCTCCATATGTGTAGAATCCAGACAATGTAAGTACAATAACCCACTCAACACTTCAGTGACCCTTCTTTTTTTGCTATGTCCACTTTTCAGTAACGTAATGTCCAGCCCTCCTCATTCTGGTTTTCACTTCCTCAAATAAAAGAACAAAAACACATAATACATCTTCAGAATTCTATATATTGTTCCCACAGTTTACAGAAGCTAGTTTGAACATGTGATAACTAATACAGCCCAATAACCTTACTTAATAAGTGTTTGAGGGACAGAAAGCTCACTGTGTGTATGAAGGAGTGGGTTAACATGGTGGGTTAATGGCCACAGCCCCCCCTCGTAGGTACATTAGCTGAAGTGGGAGCAATTTCTCGGAATAAAGATTGCAGTGTATTTTATTTAAGAGCTGAAAGAGAGTCTCCTTCAGGCGAGTGATGTGGATGTGATTAAACAGATTATTTTCTGACACGAGTCAGCCATGTATGCACTTCGTAGCATTATCATTTACTCTCTGTTGCCTAGAAACTCAGAGTGTTTCAGGAGTTATGATAATACAACAGTAAGATGACAATAATGTCCCTGTCCCCCCTGTCTCTCTCTTTCTCTCTTTCTGGATTTGATAGATCTAAAGCAGGTGAACTCTACGCTCTGGAGAGAATCTAAATGATTTGGTTAATTTCACCTTTCGGTCAGTCAGTGCTCAGTAGCAGCAATACTTCTGCCCAGTATGTTTGCAGTACAAAAAGAAAACAGACAACCGTTGATTGATGAAATACATTTCTCTGCTTTAAGATAAAAGGCAATTAATATGTGGGAAAAAATAGAAAAAGTAGCCATTAAACACCACCCTAAACACCCCCATAATTAACTGAGGACTTGCTCTTGGGCGCCCTCTGGCGTTTTGCTATCATTTTTGGTTTAACGACAGGAATGGGAAGTGATGAGACTCCCAATAAACAGGCTCTGACAACAAAAATGATGTCTCTAAAATGAAGCAGAAGCTAATTAAAGTTTCATGTTGTGATGGTGTTGTTTCACCTGAGACCAGTAAAGGGCAGCAGTTTCATTATTTTCATTCATTATACAATTACAGACTGTAGTCTTGTAGCCTGTTTCTCTCTATACTTTGTTGTTTTTTACCCTGTTCTTCAGTGGGCAGGACCACCACAGGACAGGTAGTATTTAGGTGATATGACATAGTGCTGAAGTGTAAGTGCACGTTGGATTCACTTACAAGTGGATCAGACACAGCAGAATAATCTGAGGAATACTACCAGCTTTGTGGTGGGTCTCTGGGCACCCTAACTTTTGATGAACAGGGTAACAGTGGGATAACAAATTATGCCAAAAACCAGATGGACTACAGTCTGTAATTGTAGAACTACAAAGTGCACCTATATAGTGAGTGAAGCGGATAAAATAGGACAAATAGTGAGTAAGTGTATAAAAATATGAGGTACATACATTAGATCTTTATTCTGGTCAGCAGTTTTGCTGTTTTTACATTACATATGTTGAATTGAGGAGGCATAGTTGTGAAAGTCATAGGATTCTATTTAATTTTTACCAAGAAAGATGAACAGCTTAATTAAATATAAGGTATCACTAACAGTGTCTTTAAAACAAAACAAAATATCAGCTGTTTCCTTAATATAATGATATTGTTTTGTCCAATATCCAATATGTAATTTCAAGAATGAATACAATTGGAGAATATGTGTTTAATACATTTACTCTTTTCACCACAGCAGCTAAAGATACGCTCTAGCTGTTGGCAACAGTTCTGTTGCAGGTGGTGGACTTGTTACTAAATAAACTAGTACTAATGAGTGCTGCTTGGTTGGCAAGCTGATTAGTGTAGTTATTGAATAAATATAGCTTTCCTAAACCTACTAAGGTTTAAAGAAATCTGTGTTCACCCTGTTAACTACAGCTTAATCAGACATTTTGGGTCATCTTTAATTATGTCGGGTCATTATATGTGGCCTGGATTTAATGCCCCAGGAGAGAGTGTGCTGCTGATTGTGATCTGAATGGGTATGAATTGTATAAATGTGTTTGTCTGAATTTATATGTATATGTTCCTGTTTGTTCAAGCAACTGCAGTGATACTGGAATCATGCAGCTTGTGTCATATCACAATAGTACTTGAATGTAGGGATGGGCAGAGTGACAATGTTTTATCATTATTGTGATCATTTGTATTAGCCTGGCACTTTCTGAGTTTATTGTGGATATCAGTAATTAAAAGTCACTGACCAACAATGTTTCATTACAGGTTTTACTTAATACAAGTGTGTGCAGTGTTAAATAATAATAATCACATTCATAGTTTTGATGACAGTTTTAATTGATGACATTGCTAGCATATTTGTCTCTGTTTTAAAGTATTGTGATACATATCATACAACTTGAAAATGTTTTTAAGTATTTATATCTTGTAAATATGTCTTTAAGGGTTGAGTTCCCATGTCAGCCAGCCATGTCACCCATCCCCACCTACAGGAGCAAGAATCCTATTACTTACTTGAACAGTTCCAAATGTTTGCTGTTTTAGGGCTATATCACTACTTAATTTACAAGCAGGGGATGTATAACATACTGTTATCTGAAAAATGGAAAAATATTTTACATAGCAACAAACAGTAGCTATATTTAAACTTGAATTTGGCCCATACATTTATCCATTTTCACAGATAACAGTAATATGACTTTCTTTGATTGATTTTTTTTAATACCTGTTGACAACCTATGCACATGGACCTTAAGTTCAGAAAAACAGAATGATGCTTAACAAGAATTTTTTAAAAGCTCTGTATAATTAAATGGATAAGGTAATGTCCTTCAGATTGATTTTATGTAAAATGCTTCATTCTAGAGAATCTTGTTTAATGTCGTTAAAATCTTCCGCGCAGTTACGACACAAATATGTTTCTTGACGCCAGAAACATTGCAACTCCTGGTCCCTTTCATAACCAGTGTAAAAAAGTAGGGCTCAATAAGTTTGTCTACAATGTATTATTTATGTGGTTCCACTCTGAATAACTTTGTTCCCTACTAAATGATAGAAGTATGCAGTACATTTTATGTGCACATAGTGATCACTTGCCTAAACTTCCAATTGGTTCTAAACTTCAATTATGTTTTAGCTGCTTTGACTTGTAGTGTCGGTGCAGTACAATAAAAAACACTTACTTCAAGTGGCTCATTTACTATACTTAAGAAAAATTGCATACACATGATTTCGGCAGGATATTTTTTATGTAAATGTGTGTGTGCTTCTCCAAAATGCTAATTTATATTCCCATAATTTGTATACACTGGCCTGTTTATTTTTAAATGTTTTTTGTAGTTATCATCAGTGGAAGCATATAAATGGTCTGTATGTATTTGTCATGTTTGCCACGGTGAAATACTTTGCTGCCTTTTCCTAAGGTGAATGCTGGTATGTGCAGTCCAGATTTGGTGAAAGTGTTTGTGGGGGCTCATTACAATTACTACAAAACCCCAATGCTTATGTCACACAGCCAAATGTGTCACCAAGCACACTAAATCTCACTGGACCTGCAGGGCTGTGACCACTAGGGGGACAGAAACATTAGAAGACTAGTGACAAGGAAAATGCATGGTGGAGCAGTTTTATGCCTGATAGAAGGTGATGACTAATAAATATGGTGATGAATTCCATAATGTGTAACATATGTGAATATGGCTTTATATAAACTGTTTACCACTCCTTTACCTCTACTTTTCACTGAATGTTTTACAACATTTAGCATTTACAAAATTTTACAACCTTCTAACCACCAACTATCATCTCTTTCTCAACACAGGTGTTGCATCTTCACCTGCATACTTCCTTATTCATTCATGTAATCAGAAATCCTGCCCTACATGTGTTTCTGTCTAGCTTGTTTTTGGTATTGTTTGTAATCATTTTGGCTTTATAACTTCACCTGTCATTGATGCTTTGTGTATTTTATTACTGCACTTGGTTTGCCTGTTTACCAACTGACACTGGACACTTCTATGCCCACTCATAAGAAGTCAGAATTCCTTTAGACTGAGCTCTAATGTTTCTTCCAGCTGTATTTTGTATTTGACTCTGGCTCTCTGCAATACTTTGTTCTCCTTCAAAACAAGCTCTAACGGCATTTAGCAGATGCTCTTGTGCGGAGCCACTTTGTTCACTCAGAGAGTGTATCATAGCTAGTACAAATAGATTTGAGTCCAAACTCCCCTTGATCAAAAGATAGTGCTGGTAATTAGAAAGAAAAATACACAATTAAGACATAAGTGCTTAAGTGCAGTACAATACATTTCAGTAAGTGACAGAATATTGTTCACTTCACAAAGAGATGCATTGTCTCTCTGCTGTTCGAAGCCAAGTTCTTTCCACCAGCTGGTCTTTAAAGTTCTCACTCTTTGAAGTTTTAATGAATTCAGAAAAATCATCACCATACCTGGATATGAGAGCTGATGTGGTGCCATATTCTGTGAAACACTAGTTCTGCCATAAAGACTTATGAGGCAGGAGTGAAAGAAGATCTTTTTAAGCCTGGATATGATTAAAGAATGTGAAGGCTACATTGATTTGAAAATTAAGGAGACCCCGTCCTTGGTCCAGGTATTGGAGTGTCTAGGACTAAACTTGTGGTGTTGGAAAAGAAGGAGGTGAAGTCAAAATGGAGGGAGGACAAGCAGAATCATGTACACCAGCTATTATTTTGAAGTAATGAATGAATTAATGAATGACATAGCATTAGAGTCTTCAGCAGACACAGCAGAAGGGTAACTGACAAATGAATGGACCCAAATCAAAATCAGGACTTATTTTCCTACATGACACAAACTAGAAAAATTACAGATCTTAAAACCTGAAGGTTGGCATTAAATTGTTTATTAAATTATCTCCCAGCTTTGTTTGGTCTGGGAGCTTTCCTGGCAGCTTTAACAGCTTTGTCTGGTTGTTATTTGTTTCTGTGTTGGTCACCTGTTTTTTGTTTTAGTTCGAAAGTGGAGTTCTCCTTTTCTGTGGTGGTAACCACAGTGTATAGGATGTGATGCTGAAAAGTGATTTTAATTGTTGGTTATTTTGAATAAAGTTAAGGCCCGTGCTTTGCAGATTCAGCTTATGCCACTTTACTGCAAATCACCTTTGGTCAAGGTACGTGCAGATCTGCTAGTACTGTACTACTGTACTGCAAACAAACTGCTTTCTATCATAATAACTGCACAGTGGAAGTCAACAGTGTACCAAATTTATACAGTGTCTTCATCGGACACCACTGAAGTACAAATAACACTTGAAAAAGAAATGTATTGAATTAAATACGCATATTACATCTTTACAAATAAAATACACTGACCAACCAACTGACCAAAAACACCTGTTTGTGTTTACAATCATTGTCCAGTTGATAAGCTCCACTTACCATATAGGAACACTTTGTAGTTCCTTAATTACAACCTGTAGTCCATTGGTTTCTCTGCATGCTTTGTTATTGCATTTTTACCCTGTTTTTCGATGGTAAGGATTACCACAGAACCATCACAAAGCGGGTATTATTTGGGTGGTGGATTATTTTCAGCACTGCAGAGACACTGGCATACTGGTGATGTGGTAGCGTGTGTTAATAGTGAGTGTATACAGTGTTCAAAAAAGCCGCACTGCTGTGTCTGGGCCACTCATTCTAGCACAACACATAATAACACATCAACACCACTTTAGTGTCACTGCGGTGCTGAGAATGATCCAGCACCCACATAAAACCTGCTTTGTGGTGGTCCTGTGGGTGTCCTGAACATTAAAGAACAGTTTAACAGTTGGGATAACAAAGCATGCAGAGAAATAGATGGACTACAGTAGAACTACAAAGTTAATATGGTAAGTGGAGCTAATAAAATAGACAATTAGTGTTGAGGAAAGAGGTGGTATTAACTGAATCAAATGGCAAGTCAGTGTGTTGTATGAGGGAAAAATAAATGGTATATATCTATTCATTTGAAAATTATGCAAGCCGACACATTAGCATGAAGTAAATTCAGCGTTTTACAGTATTTTATCAGAGGTTGAGTTTATCAATGTTCTTTGAACGTTTTCTTCAGGATTTGCATGTTTATTCTGTATTGAAGAGGTTAGTTGCAGGTTGCAGACGGCCAGCCATAGCAGAGAGGGAGCAGGGTTCATGGGGCAATAAATCTGGCAGGGAGCCCTTAGTGCTGAGCTCCAGTGGCCTTGGCTCTACCTCAGGAGGGATTGCTGGTGGTAGGGGTTCGCACGGTCACTGACTCAGGCAACGTGACTGCATCTCACACTCATGCATCTTACACAGCATTAAAGAAGATAATTTTTTAAGAGAACATAAAACAGAGCAGAGAACAGGGCTGGTATCATCAAAAAGCTAACACAGTGTAATACATCTTTCTTTAGCTGCATGTTTTCAATGTCAGTACAATGTATTAATTGTCTTAATCTTACCTGTTTTGCATGCTTACTTCTGCAGAAAGTAACATTTCATACATACAATCAGAAATCAGTCAAACTGTATAAAGTATTTTAATATCACCCTCAAAGACCTTTCTTCCTACTGCAGGTTTCTTATCTGGGAAAACATAGTTTCAAGAAGATTTTCATTTTAGATAAATCTTTCTTGCTAAAAGGTCGGTTGGTGCTTTCAGGACAGGTTTCATTATAGGCTGAAAGTAAGCACAAACATGCTAATACACTTTCGTAAATAGCTTTTGTATTAATTATGGTTCTCTATAGCAGAGGGGTCTAGATCTGCCTCCTTGCAGGTTTCAGCAATATTCATAAAGTAGTGAAAACCTTAACATAGATTAGATTAGGTAACTGTTGTAATTATACCAAGCAGAAGAGACTGGGAAGAAAATCTGGGGTTTTATCTGTGTGTCCTCTTTCACAGTTGAGTCCTCTGGCTGGTATAAGGCTAGTGTCTTCATACAAAGGAGCATGAAGATGATCTCTTTGTTCGATGAGGGCAGTGAAGTATTTTAGATGTAACCCTGAGGCAACTGTGTCAACTGCCCATATGAAAATGGAATACTGTATATATTGTCAGTACACGCCATACTCTAAATAGAATTTACTGTGAAATACCTACAATGTATTTCATTTGTATTATATTGAACTAAAGTTTTTAGGGATATGTGGTTTTGTTACAACAGTGATGACTAATGATGGAATATTTTCATGTGATTATATGTTGTTTCTATACTAAGTTAGATCAACTAAGTCAGACTTATCTACCTTAACTTCCTCTGTTCCCCTATGTCACTCCACCGCTGCAAACTCTTCACTGGCTTCCCATAATTGCCTGCATTAGATTTAAGATTCTGATGCTTGACTACAAAACCAGGAATGTATTAGCCCCTCCCTTCATTTTAGCAATGGTCAAAACTTTATCTGTACCTTGAGCCTTTCCAGCTGCAAAACGTTTCTTAGTCCTGACGCCTAGGTGGTGGAACTGCAGCCTGTTTGAACAGCAGGCTCTCTTGTAGTCTTCAAACACAGACTGAAGGGCTAGCTCTTTGTGAAAAATTAAGCAAGCACTAAATACTGAATACTTATTGAAATTCCATATATTGCACTTGTGTGCAGTGCTGTGTTTAACTCTGTATTTTGTTCTAGGTATCAGCACTGGCTCTTATTCTGGCAGTATCTGAGGGTACTTTGGACTCTAACCTATTTATACTGGCTACAATACATTCTCTGACTGAACCTAAAGCACTTTTATAAGTCATGCTTTATAAGAGCATCTGCTAAATGTTGTTGAATTTAAATGTATTATTTAAGAAGACTTGTACATTTGTTGGCACAGTTTTGGAATTTGTTTGCAAAGTTCTCCTTACATTTTCATTTACATCTCAAAATTACAAGGTTTTGCTCAGGTTGTGTTTTTTAGGCATTTTCTTTTGTTTATGGTTAAGTGTGAGTGTGTGTGTGCAGTGGTGTGGGGTGTGGGTGCACAGTTTTCTCCAAGAGTGACACATGACTCCAAGAGTAAAAAATTCATCATTGTGTAATCAATTGGTATTCACAACAAACTGAATTGGTTGAAAAATGTTAGAAAAAATATTATGTACACTTGAGTACATTTGTCTGTAGATACTATGCATATCTTTATCTTTATTCTATAAATAGGATTTTGACATAAGACTGAATCTTTCACTTGAGTATAGTTTCTGTGTATGCTTTGCACCCTGAAAACAACAACAAATCACAGGCATGCAATGTAGCACATGTAGACTAGTTATTTCTTTTTTACCTACAAATTGTGTCTTAACAATTTCATTGGAAATAGCAACAATTCCTTGCTGCTTTACAGAAATAAAACATCTTGTCTTTGCAAAATTCATTATGTCTAGAATTGATACTACAGTTATAGGAAAAACACTGCTGCCTAATGGAAAGATTGTGTAGGAGCTTTAAGAACATGAAAACATGTGAGACAACTTCTCATCCAACCAACCATAAAACATGACCACACAGAGCAGCAGACAAGATACTGAGAAAGTGTCACAGAGTTAATGCTAACAACTCTCATCTTTGGAGACATGGCCCGTCCTCTTGTCAATAGATGATGCTATCTATTCCTCGTTAAAAATTGTAATCATGACTGTACAAGCTGCTGAAACAAATAAAGTGTGCAAGTGTACACAAGTGTACTAATACCAGTAACAAAAATATACAGTAGACAGAGTGTTGGGAAGTTAAATGTCGGTTAAACACTCTAAATAAAAAAATCACATAAACAAAGAAAATAAAAATTTTTAAAACATGTCCTGCATGCTATAATTAGCATTATACAACAGCAAATCAATATGGATATCTTAATGGTATATGCTAATTTATATGTTAATTTTAATTTTAAATCAATGTTAATCTGTTGATATCTTGAATATCTTTATAGTTTGATTCATTCATCTGTATCCAATCAATACTTTGCAATAATTTTAAGAGGCTCTGATTATCTCAGTTAAATGTTCCTGTGTTGTGAATAACACTGTAGTAAAGAACTAGCATTACTGTAAGTAGCACTAAGCATCTTTATATCTGTTTGTAAATGATGTACACATTGACTTTGTTGTTCATAAATATGTCAAGTAAATTATTAGCATCATTTTTGCATAACAGCTCAATCAAACCATAACATGTAATACTAAGACTAAAGGCAGCATTAGCCTTTTGTACAAAATTGAATAGTTGCATATTTACCCATTAAGAGTCCCAAAATCTCAAAATAACATTACTTCTGGCAAAACAAGGATGCAGATCCTCATGGTTCACCAAAAATGCAATAATAATATAATAAATTAATGTTGAAAGAGGAATGATGTTGGAAAGAAATGAATAGATTCACTAATTCATCCTTGATGCAAAATGGTGAGGACGGGTAAAAAAAGTCAGCACATAACGTCATAATCTGTCAAATAATTCTGGCTCTGGACAGTCAGCATTTGTTTAGTGTGTGGGTGTTGCTTAAATGTGGATTATAAATAGGTGAGCATGGAATTTTTGCATGCATTGTACACTGATATGTGAATATTTATAGAATATGAAGTCTGCATTTATTTGTTTATGTGAGAGCACTAAATGCTGTTGGCATAACAGTCTAATTTATTAACAGCACTGACTTGTTAAACACAAGTCTCTTCAAAATAATAAGAAGAGGGCAAAAATGCTCCTTACTTTCAAGGTATAGAGGTTTTATTCAAACCATCAATTTTTACACAATTTGAAAGACAGCTGCTGCGCTCAAATTATGCAGAAAAGTAAAAATCACAAAAAACGGAGATAAAACTGCTTTTCTTTCTTAATTTGAAATAGTTGTGTCAGCCTAAAGATTCAGAATATATAGAATAAAATAAAGTCTAATTAACTAATTGCTGTCCTAAATATTAACATTCTTTATTGTAAACTATCTTTCTCTGATGTTCTATAAATATCTGCAGTTCCTGAGTAATAATGTTGATTATCGTCTGTGAACATGTATTATACTCCGGAGACCAGTTAGAATAATTCTCTTCTGTGGTATAAGAAAGCTAGAGAGACCAAGAACGTAGGAGTTTAGTCTGTTAATGATCACTGTATCAAAGTGAAGTGCAGAGGTCAGCAGGTTTTATTTATTTTACTAGATGAACAGTGTTATTAACCTTTAGAGGTCTTAGAATAGAATGGACTCTGCTAACTTCACTGGGCATTCTGGAATATTCCTTGCAGAATCTGGATGAATTAAGAGTGTGTTCTTCCAATTATTATATTATCCTCATATGCTTTTTTTAAAGGTGTTTTATTAAAACTTCACCACAATAGGATTAATTTAATAAATAGAAAACAAGAAATATATATTGGCAGGTGCAACCATCTTAAATCTAGTGGATATATCTAATATTTCACATTTTGAGACTGATATGTATATAATGAGTTCAATGTATTCCCAAGCTTTAAAAGTCATTTTCTACACTTTTTAAAATGCTTTTGTAAACATAACCTTTAATGTTTTATATTAAGCACTTAAACCAAATCTGCAGAAGAAGTGTTATTTTTACATGAAAAGATTGAGAGTGTTATTTTTTTATTTGAAAAGGTTTTAAAACTATCTTAGCCTTTACTGCATGTACAGTAACAGTGGCGCATCATCAGCACCTCTGTCTGTACTGACATAGTGGTGGTGTGTTAGTGTGTGTTGTGCTGATATGAGGGGATCAGACACAGCAGTGCTGCTGGAGTTTTTAAACACTTACTGTCCACTCTATTAGACATTCCTATCTTGATGTTCCACCTTGCAGATGTAAAATCAGGAGATGGGTGCTCAACTCCTTCTGCACAGTGTTGGTCACCCTTTAGTCCTTCATCAGTGGGCTTAGGGCACCCTCACAGGACACTGTAGGTTGGATGTTGCTGGTTGGTGGAATATTCTTAGTCTAGCAATGACAGTAAAGTGTTTAAAAACTCCAGCAGCACTGCTGTGTCTGATCCACTTCTACCAGCAAAACACACACTAGAATGATCCACCACCCATATTATACCTGATCTGTGGTGGTCCTGTTGTGGTTCTGACCATTGAAGAACAAGGTTAAAAACAGGGCAAACAAAGTATACAGAAAAACAGAAATTTTTCTGTAATTGTAGAGATACAAAGTGCTCCTATGTGGTAAGTGGATGAAATGAAAAATAAGTGTAGATATAAGGTGGTATTTAAAGTCATGACTGATCGATGTACATTACTAATGAAAACTGTGTTTTTCCTTCTACTGTAAAGTTATGCAATGGCATATGTATATTGATAGCCTTTACTGGAGATCCATTATTAATGTGACGTAATACTTTGAATATCATCTAGATAAAGAAGAATTGCAAAAGCAGACTAAATTGTTATATACAGTACAAACTGCAGTTCTACTTAATGTACTATAATCAATATACATATGTCATCACTGTCCAAAGAAAAACATAAAGTATACTAATGCATGTCTTTATGATCTTATGCATTACACATAAACACATACAGTCTAATGCCAAAGTTATGCAGCAAACACATCTTCTACGGAAAGCACACATCTGCATATTTTAATACACAACTATTTACTAATATAACATGTTTGAAAAATTGAAATAAGACTTGTGCAAAAGATATGGTACATTTTCTATTTATGATTTATTTTTTGACCAAACTGTTGCACTCAACAAAACAAAATTGGTAATGTATGTAATTTGATTGGGGTTGTTTAAACATTTGCCTATACCCTATATGTCAGATATGTCTCAGAGACCAACAGTCTAATTAATCTGATCCTTACATTACTCAACTCCCGCTCTTGCCCCTGTCATTGTACTTTGTTGCCTTGAAACAGCCATATGCACCTTGACCAGCTCAGAATGTGGGGTGCGTGTCATGTGTGCTTACGTGCATAAGTATGTGTGAGCATGTGTGGCTGAGCGTGTGCTTCCCCACCTACGCGCTGTGCAAACTGTGGGCGTCTGGGGAACACTGATTGGTGCCAGTGGCTGCTTGCCTGAGCGACAGCCCTCTTTCATGGACACTATAAAGGCTGGAGGGCTGCAGGTTGTTTGGCACCTTCTCCAGCTGAGCTCTCCCTCCAGCAGGACAAGAGAACCCCCTAATCATGAGGCTGCTCACTGCCTGCCTGGCCTTCTGTCTCTTCCTTGCAGTTCGCTCGTGAGTGCTTCTTCTTTTTTATGTTTCTGCACGTCTCATTCCTCTGATTTCATTTGAAACTCCTATTTAGTCCCTGCAAGTCTCTTTGCATAAAAGTATGCAGGGTTTTCATTATTAGGCTTCAAATGTTTTAATGCAAATGCCTCTTAAGGTATTTTTTAGGCTGACTTAAGATGCAGTTTCACTATAATACTTCATATATTCGGTTCTGGTCAACTGAGTGATGTAAATTCTTTTGTTCCTCTTTTTCTCATTCTTGGTGTTAAGGGATCATCATGGTGAACATGCAGCTGCAGGCAAGTTTGAGCAACCAACTTTTACCAATTCTTTAAAAGCTTATTTTCAGAATGTGGTCATGCTCTTCTGTGCCATGCTACTGAACATTCAAAAAATTCTAATGCTTAAATGTAGCAGTGGTCTCCAGCTCTGCTCCTGGGGTTCTACCGTCCTGTGAACTTAAGCTCTAATCCAAACCAGCTCAACCTGAACTATTTAAGTTCATGTTTAGATGAATGAGATCCTTTAGATTTGGGCTGGATGTGAAACCTGCCGGAAGGTAAATCCCCAAAAAGAGTGTTGGTGACCACAGTACTATGGCAATGCAAAGGATTTGTTGGTTAAAAATGAACAACTTTTTTCAAAATGCCTACTAAGTTCCAAAATTTTTGTCTTAGATGTGCCACCTGATCACCATTCCTTGCACCATGGTGCAGTGATTGACCGCTGCAAAGGAATTGAGTTTGATGCAGTTGCTGTGAATGAGCTGGGAGTTCCCTACTTCTTCAAGGGTGAGTCAAAAATATACCACCAAAAAAGGTCAAAGGGACATTTGTTAAAAAAAAGAACCTTGCCTTACTGACACTTGTGAGAAAAAAACTCCTAATGTCTAACTCTTGGTCCCTTATTTGATTTAGGTGACCATCTGTTCAAGGGATTCCACGGGGAAGCTGAGCTTTCAAATGAGACATTTGCTGAGCTAGATGACCATCATCACCTGGGGCACGTGGACGCAGCTTTCCGCATGCACTCTGTGGATAGCCCCGAGCACCATGACCACCAGTTCTTCTTCCTGGTACTTTACATTTTCATCTAAAATTTCTCCTCACATGTTCACTCTGTGCTTGTAGTCTCTTGGGCCATATTTTAAATTCTGGGCTATTCAAATTGAATATCTCGCCTTCCTCTTCCACCATCCATAGGACGACAAGGTCTTCAGCTACTACAAGCACAAGCTGGAGGAGGGCTATCCCAAAGAGATCGCTGATGTGTTCCCTGGCATCCCTTCACACTTGGATGCTGCAGTGGAGTGCCCCAAACCAGACTGCCCCAGTGACACTGTTATTTTTTTCAAGGGTATGACAAACAAAGTGATGAAAAAGATTCATGTGCTTTAGCTTTTAAACCCACCCCCGATTCATAATGTACTTCAAATGTTCTTTCTTTATGTGGTAGATGATGACATCTACCACTTCGACATCAAGACTAAGAAGGTGGATGAGAAAGAATTCAAGGGCATGCCCAACTGCACTGCTGCTTTCCGCTACATAGAACACTACTATTGCCTTCATGGACACCAGTTCTCTAAGTTCGACCCCATCACTGGAGATGTCCATGGAAGATACCCCAAGGAGATTCGCGATTACTTCATGAGATGCTCTCACTTTGGTAAGTGAACAGAGAGAGAGAAAACAAAAGTAAGTGGCTTTCACTTGAACATCTTCATTTCAGTACTTTAATGCCATGTTATTTTTGTTCCTTAGGCGAAAAGTCTGTTGAAGAGCACATTGAGAGAGAGAAGTGCAGCCGTGTGCACCTAGATGCCATCACTCAGGAGGACGACGGTGATCTGTATGCTTTTAGAGGTTAGTCCCAAATCTGGCAAAACAGTGTATTTCATTGTACACTTCAGTACACTATAGCTGTTGAAATGTACCATTTGCAACATTCTGACAAGTCCCGCCCCTCTCATTTACAATGATGCTAACAAAATAAGAACAGACCATATAAATTCACGCCAATTTAGAGCCAAAAAATAAAGGCTTCTGGGAATGATGTTCACTTTAATCAAACTAGTGGCTGATGATTTATACGCTGGGCTTCTGTGTCAAAATAGTAGGAGGTTTGACTGATAAACTACCCCTTCACATTAGCTAATGTTAAATTTAGTGCTAAAGTTAACCCTGCCGGTAAAATGTTATAGTCAAGAGAATGTATTGTCTAGTATATCAGGTCTATTAGCAGGATTTAATGAAACAATCCAATATTTTTGTATTTGTATTTATGTTTGTATTCCACTCAACCAGTAACAACTTTTCACCTCTCTTCAGTCTAATCATTCAGCTTAATATACTTCTAGGACTCTTCTTACTGCAGCATTGCTATAGGAAGTTGTCTTAGTTTTTCCTTTGTTTGACAAAAGATAATAGTACTTAGAGGCAGCTGTGAATGGCTGAAATATGTGTCAGTCATTCTCTTGCAAGTGTTCAGTTGAACTAAGACACATAGCCCTAGCCTCTCTCTGAAAACTTCCTCCTTTCCTCACAGGTCACCACTTCCTCAGCGTCTTTGGTGATAAGCTTCACTCTAACACTATTGAGAGCGCCTTCAAAGAGCTGCACAGTGAGGTGGATGCTGTCTTCGCCTATGAGGGTCACCTTCACATGATCAAGGTTAGTGTTGTACAGCCCTAGTGTTTGAAACTGAGAGAAGGAGCTTGCTAGGTTGTTCAGTGTTTGGTACGTATTGTTTGTTTGCAGGACGATAAAGTGTTTGTCTACAAAGTGGGCGAGCCACACACTCACTTGGAGGGCTACCCTAAACCGCTGAAGGAAGAGCTTGGCATTGAGGGTCCTGTTGATGCCGCCTTTGTTTGTGCTGACCACCACATTGCTCATGTCATCAAAGGTATGAATATATCAAATGTTAGCATCAGATGGGATAGTTTTGATAATTTGGTAACAGATGTGATAGCTTTGTCATAACACTGTATGCTTGTTTGTTTACCATTCTAATGGCATCCCTTGATCTGTAGGTCAGACAGTCTATGATGTGGACCTGAAGGCCACCCCACGTGCTCCAGTGAGGGAGGGAAGCTTTACTGTATTTAAGACGATTGACACTGCCATGTGTGGGCCCAAGGGTGTGACCGTTGTGGTTGGAAGCCATTTCTTCCAATTTGAGAGCCCCAAACAATTGTTTACTGCCAAGGCCATCCCTGAACAACACAACGTGGCCCAGGAGCTGTTTGGCTGCGACCACTAAACCGTCACGCAGAGTGAGGGAGAGAGAGAGAGAGAGGAGATGCAACACGACAACTTAAAATGAACTGACCTTCAGGGTCTTACTGCACACCCTCTACTAGCCATGGGATCAGATCATGCAGAACCAAGCAGTTGCATCTGGTGGCATGTTCGTATTCCTCTCACTTACATCACTCAGGCTGCTAAGTTTCCTACCTCTGCTGCTCTTTTCGGCTAAGCTTCACTTTCAGCTCAGACAAACACATGTTTCGTAGCATAAGCTACTGGGTTCCTCTGCCACTGTGCTATCTGTTCACTACTACAAGGCTAGTCTGTCCTTTTCAGTGCTGTCTGTAAACACAGAACCATCTATGCACTTTGTGGTTGATGAATAAACTAAAGTGAAATAATTTCAAGTTCTTTGTCTTTTTGTTGCACTATGTATGTAGCATGTATTTAGTGTATTGTATTTTTATTACATTATTGGAATTCAAGATAAAAGGTTGTACTATTAGTTGTACTATAACTACTGTCACACAGAGAAGCAAAATGTGCAATTTCTGGTTTAAAGCATTCCAAAAAGAACTACAATTATTAACTCAAAGTGAAGAAATAGTTTTGACAGTAGGTCAAAGACATCTATATATGGCGTTGCAGAAAAATCTACTAAGGTTAGCATGCTAACTTACTAGCCCCGGCAAATCCTGTCTTATAATACCACTTTGTACCTCAAGAGGTGATAGTGAGTCACTGTAGAGGTCAAGTGTGCAATCAGTCCAGCATGAGAGAATGAAGAAGAAGCATTGCCCAAACAGCATTTTGTAATCTTTTGTCAGTCATGCTGAAGGTGCTGCTCCTGGTTAGATTATTTAAAAACAGGTAGCAAATAAAAGAAAGAGTAAACGAAACAACGGCTGAAGCTCTTTTATCATCACCACCCTACCTGCACTTGGCAACAAACAAAAGAAGTGATACAAATGGAACATTGGTGTTGCCTTTTACTGCTGGAGACACTTTTGAAGCGTAAAGGGATGAGGTTTAGTGCTGAACTAGACAGTTCCTCCTAGGCGGTTTCTCCTGTTGTGTTATCCCCTATTGTTTGGAGTATGAATTTGACAGCTCGGGACATCTTATTAATTGGCCCTTTAAACAGACGTAAAAATCTGTCAGAATTACAAGATGATGACAACAAGAAGATGTATTAACATTATTTACAAACTATTTGTTTCTGTGTGCAATCAAGACAGAGTATGCATGATCTTTGAGTCAGTCAGTTACACCATAGCAAGTATAACAAAATGCTAAAACTGTACTGTTGGGTCAGTGGTTAAAATTGTATTGCAACTTTTCTTTTTAAAGAACCTTCACAACCTTCACAGCAAATGCAGTGTTTTAAACTGTTTTAAAAACCCTTGAAACAAAAGCTTGAGAAACCCCAAAATCCCCATATACTACTCAAAACCTTTAAGTGGTTTCTACGTCCCGCTTTAAAAAACGAGAGGCTTGAAATTTACGAGGAAGCAGAAATAAAACAACACCTTGTTGTTAGTTAGTAGCTATAGTGACTGAATGTAATTTCCTAGAAAACGAGAGACGAAAGTTAAAGCGATAGAATCCGAAAGTGATCGAGTTAACTGCAAAGAAAACGAAACTAGAAAAATAGGCTGCGTGTGTCCGCTCGGTCTCCTCTCCTCTCTCTCCTCCTCAGCACACACTTCACTGCGACTGGACACCAGCGAGGTCATCAACGAGGTGTGTTCTCCATCATACGGCGCGTAAGGTGTTTTATATACATACGTATTGTTAACATTAGTACTGCTACATTAGTTTGGTCTGGAGTATCGAAGATTTGTATTGAGTGTTTGCGTATATGAGCAGCTTCACACAAGTCTTTGTGGTGGTGAGACACACTGGAATAGTTATTTATTTAACAAAAATAGACTATTAAAGAACATTACATTTTCCTTCCAGAGTTTTTAACGTACTCTATTGAAAGCTTTACGATATGTAATAATATGTTTATCGAATCATTTATTCATGGTTGAAAGACAGACGTTAAAACAACGTTTGCCATATCAACGTTGATTCGCTTTTCAAAATCAACCCAAATCCAACGTTGATTCAACAAGAACATTACCGTTGATTCAACATTGAAGTGTCGGCTGGGATGAAATTCATATACTGTATAGCATGAGACAGGACATCTCCGTCTGTTTCTTACATACAGATATATAAAAAAAATGTAATTCAAGTAAAGGTGGTGCTTTTTACGTTGTCACAACGTAACCACTAATTGAAGATGTTTTATGGTATTATGACGGCAACTTTTCATGGAGTCCCATGCAGGATACATAGGAACGTATGAAGGATTCTCGGAGGTTGTGACAACGTACTGACAATTTTGTCACAATGTTGTCAGAAAACGTTGTCACAACTCTCCGAGGAATGACATTTCAGCCGTGTGGACACCAAAACATTACGTTGTCACCACAAATCGGGCAGTGATGCGGGTCGCAGCGGTGGTGGTGAATGGTTGGTGGATGGGGGCGGGGCAAACGTGCTTTGACATATTTGTTTAAATTTGTTTCAGCAGCGCTCTCAAAGATCACCCTGTCACCAGCACCACCCCAGGGCCCTAAAGCCAGCAGGATACCGGTTTGTTGAGTCCGTTTAATTTCGATAAATAAAGGTAATCCTTTATGATGAATTATGAATACGCACTCTCACCACTACTCTAAGTTACCTCTGTTTTGATATGACTTTCTATAACGCACACAGATAGATACCCAATTGCAGTGTCTTTTTAAAGAAGTAAAACAGTAAATACCATTTAACAATTTAACTGCATTGAACAAGATGGACAGTTATATTGGAGGGGGGGGGGGGGTTATTTGATACATGTGTTATAGTGGATATGCACTCAATCCATTCACACTTCACCTAAAGAAAGTCTATGAACAGTCACCTTACTCAGGATTAAGAAGCACTAATATGCTTGTTACAAAAGTCAGAATAGCAAGAGCTTATTTCTGATGAGTCTTAAGTCAATTGGCACTTTCAGAAGCAACAGTGTAGTGATCGTCCTGGTCAGTCCTTTCCAAGCCCACTTGGTGTCATATGTGCTGCTGATCATTAAATTATTTTTTTTACCCCCCTATAGCAATGAATGGGGCAAAAGCTTATGCATCCAGAAATTAGCACTATATTACAAATACAAATGGTTTGGTCAAACGATTCCTGTAACACTGTATGCTATAATGTGTTTTGTTTTGCAGAGATATTTCATACCTAGTATGTCACCAAGGAATTCTAAGACTATGGAAGAACTAGCTAACAGCCTTAACTCACATTATGAGGACAAGGTGCGCCCCTGCATCGATCTTGTGGACAACCTAAGAAGTCTAGGAGTGGAGAAGGACCTTAGCTTGCCAGCCATTGCTGTCATTGGTGACCAGAGTTCAGGAAAAAGCTCAGTGTTAGAGGCACTTTCAGGGGTGGCATTGCCTAGAGGCACAGGTGAGGCATACACACACACTCAACTACTTGAAAGACTGAGAAACCACTCTGTGTCTGTGCCTAACAACATTCAACATTCCTGAATAGTGGGAAACAATGGCCAAGTAATGTAATTATTTACTTGTAAGCTGTGA
This sequence comes from Megaleporinus macrocephalus, assembly GCA_021613375.1. Classification (NCBI taxonomy): domain Eukaryota; kingdom Metazoa; phylum Chordata; class Actinopteri; order Characiformes; family Anostomidae; genus Megaleporinus; species Megaleporinus macrocephalus. The sequence goes on along the minus strand of CM038709.1, from coordinate 33,682,862 downwards.
TAGATTTTCCTAAAGAGCAGACTTCTTTTTTTAAGTAGCTTTGTCATACTTTTTTTTGTGGCAACATACTTATTTTCTCTGTTTTTTGTGTAGTTCTTGCAGTTACTGTCTATCTATTTGTGGTTTGTGTAGGAAAACTGCAGAAAATTATTAATGAACTCTGTAAAGCACTGCTTGGGTCAGAGTCACACCATCATGCAAAATTCCTAGGCTAATCTCTCAAGGCCGTTGTTGTTTGAATTTAATTACCACATTACTGCCTCAAATGCCCCTTCAAAGTGGGAAATGGGAATAAGAATTCAGCTTCATCTTTATTTAATCTATCCACTGTACGAAGCTCAGTTACTGTCAGCACAGGAGCTGTAATACATGTGGTGCAGACCGCTGGTTTAAATTACTACAGATAGACACTATATAGTATAAATGTGTGATATATGTGATTTATGAGCATTTTTGCATATTAACAATACATGCACAGACTTCAAAGGGAAGGAGATGACGATAGTAGATAATTAACTTAAATCCTCAGAAGGTGTCATTTACCAAGTTATGACTCTTTGAATACTTTTTCAATACATCACATCAGCTGTTTGGGGACAGGGTCCAAAGCACAGCTGACAATTACATGACCATATGCTTCTGTATGTTGCACATTTCCACCAGAGAGAAAGGTCTCCAAATCCTCAAATCTTATCCACTGTGACTAGAAATAGAGAATTTGTGCTTTTCACATAATTAAAAGTAGAACTATGCTCTATTTTCACTCAAAGTTTTTTTTGCCTGATTGCCATTCATAGGTATTGTGACTCGATGTCCTTTGGTACTAAAACTAAAGAGAGTTGAAAAAGGTGTTGCATGGTCTGGACGGCTTTCCTACAAGAATCAAGTATAGCCAGTTCTCAAGCCAGAGGATGTGGGGCAAGCTGTTGCAAATGGTTTATACTTCTTAACACCTCATATTTTAAAAGTTAAAACAATGTTTTTGTCATATTAGAGCCTGGAACTAATGTAGTGTTGTGCTGTTCTGTGTAGCTCAAAATGCCTTGGCAGGAAAAGGAAAGGGAATCAGTCATGAAATGATCACCTTAGACATTGAATCCAGCAAAGTTCCTGACCTCACCCTTATCGATCTACCAGGCATTGCCAGGGTGGCTACAGATGACCAACCATTAGACATTGAGAAACAGGTAATAGCAGATTTAATTTATTAAAATGAAAAAATGCAGCTGTTTTTTCACACTTTGATGTTCAACCTGGGTCAAAAGTCACACGACTGAGATTCTATTTTCTTTGCAATAAATTTATTTCATCATTCAAACTTACATGAATTTCTCAATTACTTGTTTTTGATTATCACAACTTTTTAAATATTTTTTTTAGTATCATTGGCCAAACTGACCCTTGTGTATTCACTATGGAATTTAATAGGAACTGTTGATATTTGTAAATATTTGCAGATAGGAACATATTTTCAAAAACCTTTTGTTCATGAAGTAAATTATTAAAAACTAAATAAATGATTTAAGGTCATCAAAAACAAGATTTGTAAGAAACATGTGAACACTAAATAATGGACTAAACTGATTTCAATAGATATACTAAAGACATACTCAGTGGTGCATAAAATAACAAAGGAAATGAAAACGGGTACAAATAAGTTTGACCCATGTTGTGAATTAGAAGGGGTTTACATAGCATCAAAGGGTTAATCCGAAGTAGAAAAAAAGAAATTGCATTTAGATCCATGGGGAAAAAAAGTCTTAACCATCTCGTTATTATCTCTCAACTGTTGAACAGATCAAAGACCTTATTGAGAAGTTCATTAAGAGGCAAGAAACTATTAGCTTGGTGGTTGTGCCAGCCAACATCGACATTGCTACTACTGAGGCACTGAAGATGGCAAACAAAGTGGATCCACATGGGGAAAGGACACTTGGTAAGCAGGATAATTCAGACAATTTCTGGCTTCAAGTGTATGATGTGTATGTGTGTATGACACACAGTTTTCTTTCTTCTTTTCTACAATATGTATAATATCGTATATAATTGTAAATCATGCTTTTTGTATAACATTTGTACTTGTTTTGCTATTTGGTGTCAACCAGAGGAGGATGAGGACTCTCTTTGAGTCTTGCTCTTGAGGTTTCTTCCGATTGCTCTGAGGGAGTTTTTCTTGCCATGGTTGTCCTTGGCTTGCTCATTGTGGGCTTGGACCCAAATTTTCTGTAAAGCTGTTTACTGATGACATCTGTCATAAAAGGCTTTATAAAAATAAACCCTGACTTGGCTTGATGACATGCTGCTTAAATAATCTATTATTTATACATACAGGTATTCTGACCAAGCCTGATTTGGTGGACAAAGGTGCAGAGGAGACAGTGGTAAATACAGTCTGTAACCAAGTCATCTCGCTAAAGAAGGGCTACATGATAGTGAAGTGTCGTGGCCAGCAAGACATAAACTCCAATCTGAGTCTGGCTAAAGCCCTTCAGAACGAAAAAGACTTCTTTGAGCAAAATTCACATTTCAGGTAAGTAATATTTATACATTATACAGGAGGCTATGATTTCGAAAAATTAAACAATATTTTGGGAATATTTCCATGACAAGTCGTTTATGGAAAGTTGTACAGTACACCAGTGGGGTTTTGTCATTGAAGATACTTTTTAAACAAATTTTAAGGAAATTACAAACACAATGTTAGGGTTGGGCAGTGTAAGGTACAATGCAGAGGCAGGAAAAAACTAAGCATGATGTTAACTTTGATGCTTTTATTGACCAGAATTGAATGTGTTCTGTGGTGACAAGTGCTGTTATTGCACTAGCTACGGTAATGCTTTCTTTTAGCATAGTTGAACATTTAGTAATTGTTAGATGGTTTGGCTTTTATAGAATGGTGACCTAAAATTGGGCACTGCTTTTACTTCTATGGTGACCATGCAAGCAAAGTAAACATTTATATTTTGTAGATTTATATTTTGTTTAATTATATTTTTATATTTTATAAATCACTCCAACCGGTGACACTGCATACTGTAGTATCATTTAAAAGTTTCAGTGTATTTATAAACTATTGGATACTGTCAGTGCTTAATTTGTAAAACATCAGGTAATAGAACACTAAAGGTGGGGTGATCCAGCAAGTGGCAGTGAGGGAAAAAGTCCTGGAACGCATAGGCACAACAGTGCTTCAAGTGTCCATCTAACATAGTAGCATTCTATACAATAAGATAATCCTAGCTTTAATGAATGCAGTAAGGAGCTGTAACCATAAAATCTCAGAGATGCCACTGGACGAATAGTTTTTGGTGTCCTACAAAAAAAAGACGTCAAAGAGGTGGTGGATTCACATAAATAAGTTCTGGAACACAGGTACCTGAAATATGAGAGGTGCCGGATCTTGTTCCAGCAAGATCCAGCACAAATTAAGCACTGGATACTGTTCAACTCTAATCTGTGATCTCTTTTTTAGGCCCCTCTTGGAAGCAGGAAAAGCCACAGTGCCTCTCCTGGCAGAGAGACTAACAAAAGAACTGGTTGAACACATTGTTGTAAGAGAACAGTTAGCGTTGTTCAGGCAAAATAATAATAATACAAATAATTTAAATAATTTAAATAAACAAACAAACAAACAAACAAACAAATAAATAAATAAATAATAGTAGCTTATGATTCATGATTACAGAGGTCACTCCCACAGTTGCAAAAACAGATTGAACAAAAATTGGAGAGAACACAAAAGAAGCTGAGAAAACTTGGAGATGGAGTTCCACTTGAAGAAAACGAGAGAAACAACTTCCTCATTAGGGTGAGGACCTATAAGGGACACTGAAAGAGTCAACAATGTTTCTTGTTGATCTGTTAGGTTGTGGTCTACTTTCTACTTCAATATGTTGGCTTTAACAATTTCCAACACTGTGTTATTTTTATAGAAAATTAATGAGTTCAACCAGGTCCTTACCGATGTGGTGAGGGCAGAGGAAGACCTAAAAAACTCAAATACCAAGGTTTTCACCAAAATGAGGACTGAGTTTGGGAAGTGGAAATCCCACTTGGATAAGAAGTCCACTAAACGTGAGTTTCTTAAGTCCGAGCCATACAGTAGCTGTGAGTTGATTTAAAGAGACAGGGCTTGTTTGTATTCAGGCCTGAAAGCACAGACAAATTAAACATTGTTATCCATTATATAATAATACAAGAGTTATAAAGCAAAGCATTGTGGTGTTGTTAGGTGCAACAGTTCACAATTATACTGTGTCCCTCTATAATTACACACAATGATTACTACTACACATCTACTTCTAAAATATTTGTCTATGTGTAGTGACCAGTTTACACACTAAAGGATGACATTAGTTATGTAGAGTATTTATGACTAGTAATGCATTTAGTCTAGAATAACTATAAAACAAAAAGATGATTGCTATTAAGTTGAGCAAACAGCTCAGACAGTTGATAACAGTAAACATCTAAGCCAAGTCAAAACAAGTCAAAGGCTTGTTTAAAATGGTATTATATTGGGTAATTTGTCACATTCGCTCCAAACATGTATACTTTTGTTGTTAATGTATTCTGATTTGTTCAGGGTTTGGTGGGTTATGCCTAATTTTACCATAGGGTGGCCACCTTTTACTGTAATCTAAAACTGGACATTGCTTTGCTGTAAGAGATATTTTCAAAGTCATAGGAAGTGACAAAAGAACAGTTCAGAAGAACCACTTCCAAAATTCGACATACAGTCTGAACAGTCTGGGGAAATGCTAGATGGGTCAGTAAAAATAACAGATGTTTACTGCCATCCTCCAGGACAGACATTAGGATTATTTCAACAATAGGGAGTTTTGAACAGCGCTGATAAAAAAGTGTCTTTTCTAAGTGTATAAATGTAACTCAGAAATTTAGACTAGACATGAATTTAAAGACATTTTGCAAGCTGTAATCTTTCATTTTGTACCTCTGTATCGCCTTTATCTTCTGTCATTTTGTCTAGTTGAGGAAAACCTCCGTGATGAAGTTGAAGAGTACACAAAGATCCGGAGGGGTAAGGAGCTTCCAGGATTTGTCAATTACAGAACATTTGAGAACATCGTCAAGAAACATGTAGCAGAGCTGGAGGAACCTGCCACACAGTTACTGACAGATATCACTGGTGAATACCAACAAATGTACTTAATATGCACTAATTTCAACATACAAACAACTTACTAGGAAGCTTATGTTTTTATTTATGCAAGATGTCATTTTCTGTCTTTTAAAAGATATTGTCCATACCTGCTTGAACGACATTGCAAGTGATCATTTTGAGGCCTTTCCCAACCTACTGAAAGCCGCTAAAGAGCCTATAGAGGATCTACGTGAGCAGGAGTATGAAGAAGCCAAAGAGAAAGTGAAAGATCAGTTTAAGATGGAGAAGATAGTCTACTCTCAAGATGGTCTGTATAGCTGGAAACTAGAGTCTGTCAAAAAGAAGCCAGAAATGGGCAGACTTTCAGCCTGGCCTGTCAGTGCTGATGTCCGGGAGATGGCTCAGCATCTGAATACCTATTTCACGGTATGCTGTTTTTCTAGTGATTAGTCTATATGAACATTGTCTAATTGTCTTTTAAATAACAAACTGGATGTGAGTGTGGCCTAAACCAGAAAAGAGTGTGAGATGCAAGAAATGGACATATTCAGTGAGCACAGTGGTAATCTGACTAATCAAGAAGTGCGAAAAAAAAGTCTAGGCATGTGAAAAAAAGTCTAGACCATCTAGCTCATAGATTGAATTTTGGTACATAATGAGCCAAGATTATTCAGTACTCAGTAGTATTAACAAATTTTTGTTGATATTATAAAACTGAATACCCAGCCTTATGCATGAAGTGCAAATTTCTACAGTCAATGTAACACACAGCCACATTGCTTTATACAAGTTAGCAAACTAGATTATGATAATTTAATTATGGATTAATATCAGTAGTAATACCAGTAAATATTTTTTTCTGTCAAGCAGTACATTCTGTACACTCACTGACCACTGGTACATCTACCATGTATCTACCCTCGTTATGGTCCGTGGGGATCCTAAACTGATGAATGGCTGCTACTAAAGTATGCAAAGAAACAGATGGACTACAGTCTGTAATTGTAGAACTATAAAGTGCACTTTTATGATAAGTGGGAAAAATAGATGGACAATGTGAGTATATACAAGGTAGCTATATCTGAATAAAGTGAAAAATGACTGTAGGTTTATGAATGTAAGTAGCCTGTAAATGACAGGCATTATGACAAATTTACCAGGGACTTAATGAACAGTATATTTTTATACAAACAATACAAACAGAGGGATTCCTGGGGGTTTAATATCTTAAGATGGTAATATCTTAACAATATAAAAAGCAGTGTATGTAAAAAAAACATATTTACTAATCTCTAAATCTAAAAAATAAACTTATATTAAGTAAATTCAATCATATTTCTGAAATCCCAATAGGTCCCCCTATGATGCTTCTTAGAACCAACCAAATAATCTAATTGAAAAAGATTTCTGTAATAGGAATTATGAAATATTTCTCTTCCCATGATACCCCAAAGCAAGTCTGCTTAAGAAAGACTTTTTTGACCCCATGGCACAACCTTTTACTTAAGAGATTATTATTTAATAATATTAATGAATAATTGTTAGATAACTTTGGATAGAAATAAATCTGTTTCAGGTTTAGAATTTTAATCTTGCTGCAAATTTCCCAATTCTTGTTCATGTTGAATATGTGAATATAAAGATTACACACATCCATAGCCACTAAAAACACAGTGTCCATATTATTAAATTATTTTATTTCATCCACTACATCAATATGTATATATAGTCAAACAAACTTTTATAAAATAAACATTGTATTTAGAAATAGGTTCATCAACACTTTTTTTAAATAATGCAACAATGCAGAATGTATCTGATGTGTATGGTCATATATCACATATGTATGTACCTTACAGCTTTGAACATGACTGTGTCAATCAGATTTCACAACTGTAGTTATATGTTTTATGTATGTTCTATCTATATGATTGTACCATCATAGCTTTATGGTTTACATAGTTTCTAATAACTTTTTTAATGTTCTCACAGATCACCTCAGAGCGCCTGGCAAACCAGGTGCCTCTGATAATTCAGTATCACGTGCTGCAACAGTACATCTCTCAGCTGCAGACTGCCATGCTGGCCATGATCGGCAACAAGAATGCAGAGAGGCTCCTCCGAGAAGATTCTGATGTGGCACGTAGCAGGAAGCTCTTGAAGGAAAGCTTGGAACGCCTGAGAAAAGCTCGCCCGGTGCTATCCAAATTTGTGCACTCCGCCTCATAATTACTTCTGGAGAAACAGGAGGCCCATCTGATTTGCTGTATCTGCTCATAATAATGCACCTTTTTCTGTTCTTGCACTGTACTTATAAAAGGCTTATCTGTTATTCTTGTTTTTGTTACTTCAAGATCAGTTTTGTGAAGGATTATTGTTACTGGTAAATATTAATGCCACAACATGTTACAATATTTAAGGATTTGCGTTAATGTAAATTTCTTCTATTTAAATGATGTGTCCAGCATTAGTTTAGCCAAAAGGAACTATACTTAACATGCTTATGTTTTCATGTTACATGGTTAAGATGTCTTGCATTAAAATCAGAATTTGACTTTATGGTGTATGTGTTAATGGGGTTGCTGACTTACTGTGATGCGCAGCTTATCACTTCAATTGTCAGGCAAATTCGCAAAGAACTGAACTGAATGCTTCTTCTTCTTTCTGAAAAATAAAAATTAGATAGAAGATATCTGAAATGTTTAAGGCCCCTAAAAGCTCACTTACAGAACATTACATGAAATAGCTACAGATATGTCACCCTGCACATTGTTTTATATAGGTTTGAAATAAAGTTTTGGTCTAACACATATTTTGTGTTTATGTTTATGATGGAAAGGAGTTGTGATGCAAACGATTACCTGGAGGTTTTGGACCGCAAATAAAATTACTATTTGGGTTGCGGACAGTTCTATCATAATGACTTTGTTGTTCGATCTCAATTATTGAATTATGCAGATATTTTGGTGGAATTCCCCTTCAAGCCCATGCCCTTACTAAAAGAATAGTTCACACTATTACAAATATTTTCAATATTCTTTAATCAACTTGGTAGCAGACATATTGAATACGTACAATATAAAACAGCATTCAAGTTTCTAGTAAGCTCTAAAAAGAAATGGTTCAGGAAAAAGTCCAGATAGATTACAGGGATGACTGAGAAAGCATATTAGAACACAGTTTCCACAAAAAAATTCCATTGAATATAATATATGTAACAGGCAGAAAACAGTATTATAAGAGCAATGCCTCTGAAACTCTCATTTGATAAAATCTAGCATTTATGGTGGTATTGGTCTGCGCCAGTAGAGTCTCTGTGCTTCAGTTATTTTAATGTTTGTTTTGTTGTGCATTTGGTAAAACCTTTGCACTGAGGGCTGTGGAACTGATCAGAATTTTATTACCTGTGTTGTGCTAATTTACTTGAATGCCATGGAAGACTGTTTGTGAAGGAACTGGTAGCCTAAGTTAATCACTGTTTTATCCTCTCCTTGTTGTTTAGTCTGATCCCATTTTAAGTATGAAGTGTTAATGACCTAATACTCATGGAAATAGTAACTGGTATGAAATAATAGCTGGGTCATCTCCATTTAGAGTGGGAATTCAAGTGGATACACTTTAAAAAATCAATTTAATTTGTCACAGAAACAAACAACATTAAAATCTAAAAGTCTATTAACAACTCCACTTACCAAATATGCAAATTAGAGAGCTTAATTCTAAATAGATTTTAATATATTTTAACATAAAATGCAAAGTTTTGGTAAATTTGTCACTGGTGTTACCTCATCTTGAAGAATTTATTTTGTCATCAATTTATTTATTTTTAATTACAATTACAGTGTGACTGAATGTAATAAAAAATTCCACTTAACTTAACATGTTACCAAAGTATGTTTATACATAAGCACTGAAAATAACAAAAATGAAGTGGTCTTTCTTTCTACTTAAAGACATCTTCCTATACTATTTAAAAAAAAACAATAATACGTTTTTGTCCAATAAACCTGAAAATTTAACTACTGATATAAGAAACGCAGAAATGAATGATTCTAACATTTCATGCAATTTCACTTAATAAACATCAGTGCACTACAGAATAAGCAAAAAACACCATGTTAACCTTTACTTTCTAACCTTTACTAGAATTTTTATCTTGTATATTGTTCATTTCATCATATTTTAGCAGAACATTTTATATTCAAATTCATCAAATACATTTTCTCATAACAAATGAATAGATAATTAACTCTGCAAAAATTCCCCATATATTTACTTTCTTCAGTGAACACCAGGGCATATGAGTGAAGGAGGTTTTACAAATGCAGATTGTTTTTGTCAAGCTGAACTGACCTTCAGAGCGACTGGCTCAGGAATAAAACACACAGTTTGATCATTCCCATACTAGCTGACATTTTTCCTTGGGCTGGGCCAGAAGAATTTATTAACTCCATTTCTGTGCATACAACTGTGTCACTAGAACATTTTTAACAGAAATCTTTCCATTTCTTTTTCAATCTTTTCATGGACCCACTGTGTAACCGAAATGCTTTCATTTGATGGACACTTTATCATTTGAAATGTTGTCACACAGCATTCTGGACACTCTGAATATGCACATATTTTGCTCTTTGTGTCACAAACTATAGCATCTGCCATCTCATCCAGATTTTTTGTTTGTAACAAGCCTTGATTGTAAAGACTTTCGGCCACGTATTGAAGGTTTTTGTGAGTTTTACGCTGACGTGTTCCTGACAGCATTTTTTTCATTTTTTGGAGCCTGCTCTGAATTATTGGGTGCAAGACATGAATACCCCTGAACAAGGCACCAGTCCAATGCATGGTCAAATAATACTTCAGTGTCTGGTGTGCTTGGGGGGGTGGGGGGGTGGGGGGGGGGGTTGGAGTTACAGTGGCTGGTGCTGCCCTTAACTGTGCTCTATGCCTTGCTTGCTATTCTCGCCATCTTTTTCTTTTTTGACGTTTCCCTCTCTCTGAGAGATCCCCAATTAGTTTTCTTTTATTCTGTATTTTCCTGTATTTCTCTTGCTATTTTACCAGGTGAGCCTCTGTCTCTCTGCTGCATTCTGGCCGTACCTAGCTATAATAGCAAAACAACAAAATAAGCATTAACAGACTTAAATACTTGCTCACATTTTCAAATAGTTTTCAAGTGTTGTGATCATTCATGAAATTAACATTAGTCACTGGTGTCACATGAACATGACATAACACCAGTGACTGTGACACCAGTGACATTTTAGTTAAAATGAAGGATTTTGCGAAATGGCTGCCTCATTGGCAGTCAAGAGACCATGTGCAACTACTTAGAATCAATGAAATAAAAGACATATGGCAATATATTTGACAAAAAATATTTTTTTTACCAATTATAGCACATAACACCAGTGACACAAAGACGTTATGTGCTACCTGATAAACAGAATTATCATCAAATTAATAAAATAAAATGAGCAAGTATGGACTCACCTTCTCATGCCTTGAGATGCTTACTTTGATGATCTGTGACCCAGGGAAGCAGTTTAACAGAGCTAAAAATATCTATGATAAAATATAATAAAAGAGTCCTGATAACACCAGTGACCAAAATCTTTGTGACAAAAATATTTTTAAAATAAAATACATATTTGTTTAATGTAGTATGATGTTAATCATGTGTATAGTAAATCTGGATCTGTTTTATGAAATCTCAAAAGTTAAACCTTTTAAAATATTTCTTTACACTAAAAATGTTTGCTCAAGTGTTGAAAATTGGTTATGTGATGAGCTATTTTACATATGTAAAGCGCCTTTGAACTATGATTTAAAAAAGGAAAATCAAAGAAATCATAAGGAAAATGGGGTTTTAATTTTAGGTTAACTGTGAAAATGTATATACTGACTCTTGGAATTGTCCCTAATATTTTAGGCTTTTTTTTTTAGCCCTCCAACCTTTGTGACATGGTTTCCCACTCCAATGGATGGATGGATGGATGGATGGATGGATGGATGGATGGATGGATGGATGGATGGATGGATGGATGGATGGATGGATGGATGGATGGATGGATGGATGGATGGATGGATGGATGGATGGATGGATGGATGGATGGATGGATGGATGGATGGATGGATGGATGGATGGATGGATGGATGGATGGATGCTTTATTGATCTCGAAGGAAATTTAGCAGCCAGTAGCAGTTACACAGTACAAAAACAATAAGGTATATAAAGAATAAAGAATTCCAATAGTAAAAAAGAATATATACAAGAACATATGAATACAAACTATACCACCTGACTGAAGGTAAAAAGGTAGTGCAGTAATAAATTAAGTGTAAGAGAAAAACAGGTATCAGCAGATATATTACAGTACTGGGATATTTATTAAAAAAATGCAAATGGAGTGCAAATGTACAGGATGTACAGCAAAGTGTCAAATAGTGTCTATGAGTGCAAATGTACAGGATGTACAGCAAAGTGTCAATAGTGTCTATGAGTGCTGACATAATATGTCCAGTAAAGTGTCAATAATGGTCAGCCTAAATGGTTATTTTATATTGGATAATTTGCGGTTTATCTTTTGATTGAAAATTGGTTATTTGATTTAGATTTCTGGGGGGTTTGAGATTTTCTTTTGCAGTGGTGTTAAATATTTTATCAACACTACACTATTGTAACTGTTAGCCTACTATCCCTTTCTGTCATGATAATTGATTGTGAGGACATAAACTAGGTAGAGATTTTATTCAAAGAGTATCTGTACCAGAAGTAGACCCTTTATATTTATTAATTGCTGGGATTACCTCATCCTTCAACTGGGGGCAGCATAGTTGACCACATATTGCACCAGGTTTTTGTTAGTGTGTGAGTAAGCCTTAAGGGTTGACGGTTTACATATAGAAATACAGACTGATTACAGAGTGATTACAGACTTCTAAACCGTGCTGTATGAACAGTAGTGTGTTGAAAAGACGTGATCAGAGTGGGTCGCTGAGGGTTCCGTTGTAAACCACAGTAATATTAAGTGCCACTAAGTGGCGCTATAACACTAATTTACAGAGCTGTACGCCCACAGAGGAAGACATTACCGTAATGGTTCTACAGTGGGAGCATTAGGTTCCTCAATGAGCTTACAAGGATAAAGAAATTCGTCTGTGCTCCGTGATTTACGCTAAAATACGTCTATTTTTGCAACAGATATCTTTCACGCTTTAGTGTTGCCCTGTTACAGAAGTAAACTAAGAAGCTGACGCGATCAAAATTTTAAAGCCGATTAAATTGCTCTTCCAGGCTACCGTGAGTTTATCGCTTTCGGAAACCAAGCAGTCGCGCGTTTGACCTTAAACGCTGCCCTTGCACCTGAACTTGAGAAGGCTGTCCAAAGTTTTCTCGCATCAGATCTCTGTAATACAATGTTAGCTGTGCGATCACTGGTTTTAAAATCATGTCCCTTTGTGGTGACGCCTCAGATCGCCAGTCTGATCCACACAAGCGCCAACAGTAGCAGTGCCAAAGTCGCTGTGGTGAGTAACAAACATGCAGTTCCGGAATGTCTGCTTTTAAAAAAGCCTGCAGTTCAGATGCTTATCAGCTTATCAGTCTTTGTCGGATTTATCGGACCACTTTAGCTTGGGCCTTTTAGAAAACCCAGCTGTTACGTCAGATACACACAGTTTATTTGTTGGTCTGTTCAGTTTTAGCGTCTGGTTCTGCAGGTACACAGCAAAGCTAAACATAAGTCAGACACAGGTGCAGCACTGCACATCTTAGCCTCACAGAATTCACGTTTTTGGCCATAAGTGTTCTTTCACTACAAAACCCAACATGCATTACGGAAACATTGCACACGACCGTTAGTAGCCCAACAGCGCTCAGCTAGGAACTGCTCGCCGCTATCCTGAGGCTCTGGACAGGCCGCACCAGTAATATTCAGTCTAATACCGAGACAAATATCACTAAACCGATACTTTATACTTTTTTAGCAATGGCAAATGCTAACATCTGAACAAAAATATAAGAGAAAGTCTGACATTAATAAAAAAAAAAACTTTTAAAAGTCTCGAGTTCTTTCTTTGCTTCCTTTTTTTAGTAACCTCTCAAAAATGTCAGTGTTAAATGTTCACAGTATTTGTTCACTTAAAGTAGTACTTTACTAAAAAATAAGAATGTGTATTCGTTACATTAACGATTGCATAGTTACATTTGAAAGTTTTATGATATTTAATTAACATTATATATCTAATGAAGGCCAGATAATAAAAGAACAGGTATATAATTTGCTGGGTGTTTTCAAGAGGCCTGTGCTAGTGTTTCGCTGTGCTTTGCGTTTAAAGCGTTTCTTTTGGGAGCAGAGAAAAAAGATGGAGGGAAAAGTAGTTCCTATGACAAACCACCGTTTATGACAGATTTTTTGTTAGGATATACAACACACATGCATCCCAGTAAATAAGTAAACAAAATATATCAATGTATAAATATTTACAGCAGTGATCCGCCAATCCCTGTTAGAGGCTTATAAGTACATCTGTGGTACTAGCTACCATTAGTGATATGACTAAAGCTTTGGTTAGTGCTCTTATATTAGTTTTATTATATTAGTTTTCAATATAATTTTGCTCACCCTTAGGCATTCACCCAAAAACGTGTTGTTTTTCATACATTATCAGAAGACCATAGAGTGGCCGTATCTACAACTGTCGTGATGATTTATGGTTATGTTTTTGTCTTTGGCCAAAATGTCCCTTTTACATCTTTGTGTTTATTTTGTATGCTTTTGTATGACTTTTAAAAGTCATCAGTGTGACTAGATTAAATTATTTAGTAATATTTATTAGTGCGGTGTTGTGTTTATTTTGTATACTTTATGGCTTTTAAAGGTCATCAGTGTGACTAGATTAAATTATTTAGTAATATTTATTAGTGCGGTGTTGTGTTTATTTTGTATACTTTTTTATGGCTTTTAAAGGTCATCAGTGTGACTAGATTAAATTATTTAGTAAAATCATGTTTATAAAGTGACTTCCTGCATTGTTTGCAGAAAGTGAAACTGTGGCTGAATAGAGTCAATATATATTTTTCTTTTTTATGCCAGTCAAATATTATTTGATTTAGTTATTACTGCTGGTGGTGGAAAAAAATCACTCATTCATGTCAAAGTATCTAAAGAAGTCAGGTTTACTTCTACTATTTTTTTCCAGGAGGGTTACCGCAGACATTATCCTGTAGTCCAGGCGTCCACCTGTCATACAGTATTATTTATACCCTTGAAATGAAGGCTTTAAGTTTGTGTTTGTGAACAGGTCCTCTCTGGATGTGGAGTGTATGATGGCACAGAGATCCACGAGGCATCAGCGTGAGTTTTCTTCTCTCTGTGCTTCTCTGCACTCCTTCATGGCTTAAATGTATTCACATTCTTTGCCTGGTCCAAAATGGCTTGTTAAATGAAACTTAAGAACACTTATTTCATTTGTTACCAGTTTGGAAATGTAATGATCCAGTAATAGTACAGTTAAAGTTTTGAAGTGTGTGTTTTCATGTATTTTGTGTGTCTGTAGGATCCTTGTTCATCTGAGTCGCAGGGGAGCAGAGGTACAGATGTTTGCTCCAGATGTGGCTCAGATGCATGTGATAGATCATAGCAAAGGGCAGCCTGCAGAGAAGGAATCAAGGTGGGTTTAAAACCTTATATCACTATTTCTTTTTCTGTAACCTTCTTATACATAATCACTTTGTGTGTATGTGTGTGTGGTCCAGAAATGTGTTAGCTGAATCAGCTCGCATCGCTAGAGGCAACATCACTGACCTGGCCAAGCTGAATGCAAGTAACCATGATGCGGTCATCTTCCCTGGTGGCTTTGGAGCAGCCAAAAACCTGTAAGCACTGCCACTTTAATGCCAAGCTAGTTTCTCCTCTAGTATTTCAAATAGGTGATCGAAAGTTTGTGATTTTTGAGAAATTGCATACATTACAAGTCCTTAACATTTAACAAATGTATTGTATACATTTGTATTGTATTACATTTGTTAATGTATTGTATACATTTGTTAAAAAATATAGTTGATCCAGGTATATCTGTGAGTGGCAAAAGTTTGTGGACCTTTGCTTTCATTATTTGGGACTTACCTAAGTGTGTGGCGACTAGCAATACATAAATATCAATTTTTTTTATCTTTGAGTAATATTTCATTACATTCTAATATCTGATATTATTGTGAATGAGCAGTGTACCTCAGTGAGTGTTACATTAGTTTGATTTTAGTCTATTTATAAACACAATCACAACCCTTTTCCCAATGTGGGTGGATAGATGAGGCTTCCAAGACAGAGGTGATAAGAGGTTCCTACCAAAGCCAGTATTTATGCCAGCTTTCTTCTGTCTGAGTTAAGAGTTTGAAAAACAGGAAAAAAAGAAAGGAAAAAACATCACTTAACTAGCTGCTAAAGTATAGCCCATCTTAGCTCAAAGCTGCAACTTGCTTACCTTTTTCTTCCCTCAGCGAAACTCATCTGTATTTGTACTTGCCTAAATAAACTTAGAATTATCCACATACGCATTTTGTCTTCCTTTTTCTGTAACTAAACTATATAAATGCAGCATGGTGACCGTGTTGCCCTACTCTGTATGTTTCAGTAGAGCTGCTGGAGCTCAGTGACCGACAGCTTTGTTTCTAACCTTCAGTGAGTCAGTAACACTTCTCTTTGTGATCCTCCTTCACTGCCAGCTGGAAGTGGTTTATTTATTAGTGTGGCGGCGTATATATGACTTATGTCATGAGTTTTAGCCGGTTTAGCTATGTTGGTATTGGTGCGTTTTCATGAGACTGAGTGAATGAGCGCTTTTTGTGGGTGGACCACTTGAGGGGAGCGTAACGAAGTTCTTGAATTTCCTCTGCCTGTCTGACTCGGGATTTGTGGAGTCCAAACTCTGTAGAGGAGTTTGTGTATCCCTTTTCAACCTGATAAGAATCAACACATTTTTGAGGCCCTCAGGAATAAATTATTTTCATGCTGTGATTCGCTTCCACAAACATGTTAAGAAGATCTGACTCTTTTAAGTACAACAGATTGCCCTCTTACACCTGAGCCAGTCCTCCCACTGACTGAAAACACATGGCTTAAATGTCCTCAAATAAGCTGCCAATTATGAAGTTTTTAATACTTTTGCTACTTGGAGATAAGTAATATTAGATAATTTCCCTTAATAAATAAATAAATGACCAAGTATAATATGTTTATCTTATTTGTTTAAATGTGTGAAAGTCTGATTATGTTACGTAATTTTTATGCAAGAATATAGACAGGTATAAAGGGTTCACAATATATGAAGCACCACTGTATGTCATCGTTTAACATCTTAAGGCCATTTCACACTAACACCAACATTGTAACATTGTCAGTTGAGAGTAAAGTAAAAACTGATAATTTGAATGAACCGGTTGGAAAGAAGAGTATTCTAGAAAGGTATAAATGGGGGGAAACCAAGCTTGAGTAATGTGAATGAAGGAAAGCATTCTAAAACATGAGAAGAGGGAGAATATTCTTTGTGTGTAGAGGTGACATTCTAAAACAGTGAGTAGAAGAGCATTCTAGATCAGCATAAATGGAGGACAGCAATATAGTATCTAAGCTGAGGAGGATATTCCAGAATGGTTTGATTGTGGGAGAACATTCCAGGACTGTGTGAATGTGGGAGAATATTTTAGAACTGTGAGCACAGGAGATTATTTTAGAACATTCTAGAGCATTCTTAGCAATCACATTTAAATATTACGAACATATAGATACTTTACGTACTCCCAAGCTTTTTTGTGTGTTTTTTTGATATCAGGTCAACGTTTGCTGTTAATGGAAAGGACTGTAATGTAAATAAGGAGGTGGAGCGTGTCTTAAAGGACTTTCATAAAGCAGGGAAGCCTATCGGGTGAGTTTACTATAGCGGGGTGGTAAACACTGATTGCACTGAGGCTCTTTGGTCTCTAGACTTATTTTAGTTTCATCACTGTATTTTTCAGGTTTTCTTGTAAGGACGACTGTGTAAAACAAGGTTCTAGTAGGCGTTTATGGTGTTTTGGTCTTTTCTGTGTTTTATTTTAACTCTTTTTCATTAGTGGACACTTGTATGCTGTGTTTTTCTTGTAAATTGGTGATGCCATGATTTGATTTAATGGTAGTTCTTTAGGAAATGAAATCCATGAATCATTAAATATTATGGTTATCTGTGCCTGCAATGGGAGTAATTTTATAATTTCTCTAAATATGTTAATGGTCATTTGTTGTGGTTGCCAGGTTATGCTGTATCTCTCCAGTGCTTGCAGCAAAGGTGCTGCCTGGTGTGGAGGTAACAGTGGGCCATGAGGAGGAGCAGGGGGGGAAATGGCCCTACGCTGGCACTGCTCAGGCCATCACTGCCCTTGGTGGCAAGCATAAGATCAAGGAGGTCACCATATCCTGCTCAGCATTCATTACACTGTGTTGAATTATTTTCTGATGCCTTCACAGTTTCGCAGATTTCTAGACAATCCTTTAATATCTGATATGTAGATGCATTTGTTCAGATATTTTATCACTTGTCTTATTTGATCCTTAACTTTTGATCCTCACGAATCCCACACTGATTCGAAGAACAAGGTAGTAACTTCTCCTGCGTTTATGTGCGATACAAAGCTACACCACATATTTGATGGGATTGGCGCCATGGTCCGAGATGTGCTGAAGCTCACTGGGAAATGAGGGCAAGTGCTGCGCAAAGATCTTCAGCAATTTGCACTTAGACACATATCTGCTCTCAGTTCACTTCTGACGTACTCAACATGAATCTGATCCTTACTTCTGTCTGTGTGTTCAATTATGCATGGATGATATATGGATGATATACATTTGGATGATATTCAGCAAATAATCATTAGTGACTGAAATAAAAATGTCAGTTTCAAAAAATAAAAGTATTTAAAAACTAATCCTATAACATGCAATGTGAATGTAACTGCAATACAATCTGCCATTAAAAAAAACAGTTGCTCAGAAAGCAAAAATGACTCCTGTAGGCTCTTCTCTCCTTACATTAGTTTTTTTTGGCTGCATTTCTAATCAGTGGCCACTAGAGTGTGCTCTAGGCATTGAGACAGGGTGAACTCATAGTAGTGCAAGAAAGCAGTATTTTTGAGATTAAATGAAACCAGATGCTTATATAAAACATGATTTGTGCAACAACAGTGTATACCTTTTCAAAATGGGACATGTCTCCAAATACTCTAATTAAAGTATGATTAAACAACCATTTTTTAATGTCACTATATTATTTTATGTATATGTTACATGTGATGCATGAGAAGAGAAAGAGAAGTTCCTGGTTTTCTAATACAGAGAACCGTATGTAGAGAGTATGTATGAAATGTGGGATCTTAAATTCTCTTTAAAAAGCATGTCTTTGTGAAATGTTAGGAAAGTAGACTTTGAAGAATTTGTCATTCAGCTACAGCAGTTAATCAACCGCCTCCAACACCCCACCACCACCCCATTGCCAAATTTTCCAGATTGCCTGGTGTAGTAGGGGTAGATGAGGGAAAAAGTTGTATCACATGCTAATGTTGAATTCAAGTAAAAATAATGTAACTTTTTTGTAGCAAATTTAAATATTGTAGTTTTCCGCTAATTGTAGAACACAATATCTGTTTATTTACTGAATTTGTCATATTAGAAAATTAGAAGACATTTTGCCCCACTGTTAAGATGTTTTCCTGCCCCGGTCCTTATCTTTATATCCTTTAAAAGTGTTATTAATCTGAAATGTGACAATAAATATCCAATTCCTATGTCAAATTAAAGACCTTGACATAATTTCATCAGTATGGTTCTAATCATGAAATAAACATTCGTCATTTAGTTGATGGTACAACTGATTTAAAAGTACATGTGGTTGCTGCTCATGATGCAGCTGCAAGCCATGCTTATAAAAAAAAAAATCTTTACTTATTGTAGCCAAACTCTTTAGCAATGCTAATGATTGATCCCACTAGCACACTAAAGCAAACTATGCCATCTATAAGTCTTTATGGAAATCTAACATGGATGCACCAGTCATGACCAATACAGATTTCTTTAATGCTGAATTAATTTGTATTGGTCTATTTCTTATAACCTAAAGCTCACTGAGCTGTATGGGTGTGTTCGTCATTAATTTTTTAATCGAATGTGAAATGTTTTCAAATGTAGGAATAATAGATACATACTTATTATTTTGAACAGTGATAGTAAAATGTCACGCATGACGGACTAAAAACAAATATCTGGAAAGAATTTGTATATTGGACAGCATTTGCACTCCGCAAGAAAATGTTTATGCACCTGTTTAATTTCTGACAGTTTGTTTAAAAAAACAGTGATTATCACTGTGTGAGATAATCTGTATATTGTCTTAAACTCTTACTGAGGCTAAACACTACTGCTGTTGCATCTGATTATAAAGTTTATAAAATTATATAAGTTTATAAAATTATTATACTCTATAGAGTCACAGCGGTGGTAAACAGTGTGAATGACTTTGTTGAAGGGTTTTAGGATTTTAAGAAAGCTTTTTTTCCTTAAAATCATCTGCTAAGCCTGTGTTTACCTGGCCATCTATGTAACAGCGCAAAAACATGACCCACACTTTTGAAGAGGTACGTGGGAGGTATAAAAAGAGGATATGTGCTTTAAAGTTAAGTTGTGGGTGTGTTTGGCGTAACAGGATTAGTTCTACAGCTAACCGCCAGCACCGGTTATCATATGGCACCATGCAAAGGACCACATGGCCCAAAGCAATATGGCGGTCCACCCACCCACACTCTCATTTCCTGATTACCCATCCACATCTTATTAGAGCATGCTTGGCAGAAACACTGCTCGATGCCCCTCCCCCACAACAAGCTTTTTCATATTTATGACCTTGAAAATCATTCTAACTATTTAAATGATGATGCTGCTGTAATATGATGCTTATTTGCTGATACATGTAAAAGTGATGTGACCACACATAAGCACACTTAAATGGTCTGATGTAAACCAAGTCATCTAAAGTGGTTTGATGTGAAACACCAAGTTAACTGAATCGTTACCAAGTTAACTGAATCAGAATTGTTCACAGTGGGGACGTCTTAAGAGTTGAATGATCTCTTACAGTTCCCTCATGGAATTACAAATATGTCATTACAAATATGTTGCCAGATGCCTGAAACAATTATTTACAGTTTTGAAATGTGAAAGTTTCCTGGTGGTTTTGGATAGTAAATAAAAAAAGCTTTCTCAACAACAAACCTGCATAATTATGTGATTATGGTCATTTAGAGTGGTTTGATGCACAATTCTCTGTGCTAGAAAACTTAAAATTAAATCAGTAGTTGGAGGTAACTGAAAGCTGAACTGTTTTTCCATCATTACTGGATTTCAGCAACACATTCAAACAGAAAGCAGATTTAATAAAGTCTGTTTTCTGTCAATTAAGTAATGAATGAATGATTTCCACTATGTATTCCTTCTATAATTTAAACATTCCCTGAGAACCAATCAGAATATTGCTATAACTGATGTCATTTAATAATAAAAATGGATGTATATTGTTTGGTGTATATTCAGTTGACTTGTGTTCAGATAATGAGACCATCCTCACCATCATTTATTTAAGTTGGACAAAGTCTACAATATAATGATATAATGATAACAATAAATATTGTTTGATCATTTTTAAATTAATGGCATTTTATAAAACATATTTCAGTATATAATATTATTTATAAATATTACATGTATGATTTAATTATACATTTTTTTATGTCTATGTTGTAAAAAAATCCTAATCTAGCCTCTGTCTCATCTCTGTCTCAGGCATTCTTTAGTCAAAGTCTCAGTCTGAACCTGGACTGACCTCTAGTGGTTTTCACTACACCAGGCCACTACATCTGACCAGATTATCCTTTTTGCAGGTGTTAATGTTGACATCCTGTGCAACAGCAGTTTTGCTAAGGTTTAATAAGAATACTGTCGTGATCATTTAACATAAAGGCTGCACCCATTCAATCTAAATCTGCACCAATTTCCGATTTTGATTAATTGTTTGAAGACCTCCTTTCTGATTCATCCTACCATCATTTTACTCATCTCACCTCTGGGGAATTTGTCGAATCCCTGAGAATGTTTTCTTTTTCTGTGGAAAGGTCAGGCAGATGCTGTGTCTCATGCTGGTTGTTTGAGCTCTAGTGCACTGTGCTGGAGGCCCGTTCTCAGGCCAGGGTGTTTATTTCTTCTCTTCCCAGACCAGAGTGTGCTTTGATAGGCCGTTTTCCCCGTCGCTTTCCTCCAGCGGCTCCACCCCCTTCACATAGCTGGGGGGCCTGGGCAAACAAGCCCCAGCTTCTGCTCAATTTGTTCGGACAAAACGAGGGATTTAGGGCCTACCGCCACTCTCACAGGGAAGAGCGCTAAGTGTTTGTGTGCCAAGTTGAGACTTTAGCACACACACACACCTCCGCCCTTCCCACTCGACGGGCGGCCGCTTGCTTTCTCTCGGCCAGGTCATGCTGCCTGCCCTTTGCCGGCCTTTAGACACAGACACCTGCTTCTTGCTCTGACTTTCTTCTTATCTGCCCCCCACCCCCACCCCCACCATTCTGTTCTAAACTACTGCTCTGATGTTGTCAGTAGTCTGTTTGTGGGTTGTTGGATCATGTCAGCAGTTTGTGTGAATGGTTTGGAGTAAACGCAGTGTTGGCTGAGATTTTGTGTGTGTGTTGGTGTGGGGCGGGGAGGGCGTGGCTGGTTGTGAATAGGCTAAAGCCTCAGTGCATTAGTGTGAGTGGGCCAGTCAATCAGGGGCCAGCCTTGGGCCTCAGACCCCGAAAACCTCCTGGCATCCTGATCAGAGGATTAGTCAGTGCTGGGTCAAGAGCAAGCCAGCCGCACTTTCCCTCTTCTCTTTCTTGCACTCTCTCTCTCGTTCTCTTGCACTTTCTCATTGTTTCTATTTTTGTCTCTTTTTCTTTCTTTCATTTGCACTTTCTCTCTCTCTTGCTCTTTCCTCTTTTTTACTCAGTTTTCTCTCTTTCTGTTTTCTCTCATTTTCAAATTTGCACTTTCTCTCTTTTTCAGTGTCTGGCACTGTGCCTCTCACTTAGTCTTTACTCTTTCTGATCTCTTTCATGTCTATTTTCTTTCACTCTCTTTATTTTTTATTTGTAATTTATCTCTTCTTATTGCTCTGTTTTTCTCTCATGCACTTTTTCTTTCTCTTATTCATTTTCTCCCTTATGCTGCCTCTCACATTGTTTCACATTTCTTACTGTCTTGCATCTTCATTTGTACTTTCTTTTTTTACTTTCTTTTTTACTTTCCATATTTCTTTTTCTCATTTTCTCTCATTTATACTTATTTCTCATTCTTTCCCTTGCTTTCTCTTACTTGCACGTTTCACCCTCTCTCATTCACCTTCCTGCTGTCTCTCTCACACTTGCACTCTTGTTTCGTTTTCTTTTACTCGTCTCTCGCTCTCTCGCTTTCTCACTCCAGCAGAAGAGGTTGGTGTGGTGCCGGGTTGTGGATTAAGGCCCTGTGTGAAAGCTTATGCTCCTCATTCTTATTCTGATTGGTTTACGGTGCTGAGAGTCTCTTCCACTACAGTGAGGTTGTTCACAAGGAGAAAACTAGTTTTCTCATGATGTCATGTTCCTTGGGCCCCTGTTTTCAAGCACTTTTAGGTAGACTTATTTTAATAAGCAGTAACGGCTCTGCTGCTGTACTTTATGTAAGTATGTTGAGTTGTTACAATGTACATTTTAATAATTTATTGCAGATGTTGATGTGAACAAACACATTATTGCACATTATTAACCAATGCTGAAGTTAATAATAAAACAGCTAAAATAAAGTTGCTTAAAAGCCTTATCTGTGCAATATAAAGCATCCTGTAAATCACCTGAAATGTGTCAGAAATGCAGCCACAATTTGCAGCTGTTTAAATTAATAAGTTAAAACACATATTATGCTGTTATTCAGTAATTGATTTGGCCCATTATTGGAAAGTAAGCTCTTGGAATATTTCTTGGTATAATGCTGTTAACCAGTTAATTAGCTAGGTAGCTGTGTTGTTCCAGGTGCTTTGTGACCTACATATCTATCTTAATATATCTTTATACTTATTCTTCTCTCTTGACATAAAATGATACAACGTCTGAATCTGCAGTTCTTTCCAGTTATCCAGCAATCCCTAGCGTCATGTCAAAACTTAATGACAAGTAGACTAATAGAAATGATAGAAAATTGCTTTCAAAATAATGTTGATGGTGGTCATTATAATTTAATATTTCCTTTTTTTCTGCTGTAAAGTTGCCAATTTGCAGAGAGAGCTGCTAGTGGACTGGCTAATAGTGTTATTTTGATTCTTTCCTTAGGGGCTTTGTGTAATTGTCAAGTTGCAACACTTGCATCCTGAAACCAGAAATTTTGCTGTGAAGTTTAACCAAGTGAAGCCAATCTAACATTTATTTACTCAACCCATCACCAAATTGTTTGCTTCATAAAATCCCATTTCAAAAATCTTATTCCAGTAAAACCACAAGAACTACTGCTGACTTCATATTGCTTTACAGTGCAGGTGACCTACTCTGGCCAGCCCTGTGCAGTCCTCTGGTGGCAGCTGGTCAATGGGGTTTGCTGGGACCATTCGAACCCTGGACATGTTGAGGGGGTGTGTGTGTCCAGGGAAGTGTGTCCTGTCTGTTAGCGTATCCCTCCCCTGACCCCTAGTCACCCCTCCTCCCAGCCTCAATTGTGGGCCGTCTTGTTGGCCTCAGCATGAGGTCCCGGCGTCCTCGGCTTGTGATTGTGGGGGGCGCACAGTGAGGGGCCTTTGGAGTGAAGAAAGCAGTAGAGGGGGGAATTAGCAGCTAAAATAGATGCTCCAATCTCCATATGCATACCGCTGACAAGTGTTATACAGAGAAACCTGCGGCCAATACGTGCGCAAGGTGGCCCAAGGCAGTGAGGCACTGAGGGGGGTTTGTGCAGCAGGGCGGTTGTGGGGAGAAGTGTGTTGGGGGGGTAGCAATATTGTACTAATTCACGCAAGAGACTCTCTATCAAAGAGAAAGACACACGATAATTAGCCAGGGGTGAGAAGGAAAGAAAGGGGGGAAAAAGAAAGAAAGAGGAAAGAAGAATGGAGAAGAGAAAGAGAGGAATGGTTGTTTGGCCGTGAAGCTTATTCACAACTGGAACTGAATGAATCCACTGTGTAGATGTGACTTTTTTCTTTTCGCCACCACCTTTTCAGCCCCATGCAACATACCCCCCCAACACGCTCCTTCCCTTTGCTTTTCATTTCTTTTTGCTTCAACTGTTGTTGTCTGTTGTTGCCTTTTTCTGCCCTGCGTTTGAATGTATGGAATCCACATTATTTTATTACCCTTGTACCTTACTAAAGGTAAAGATATATTTGATAAAATATCATTCGAAAAACAGACCTTAATCTGTTTTACTGTTTCAGTTAAAGCACACTTGCATTTAAGTAGCAGAAGTAAAAGTACTGAAAGTCATTATTAGTGCTGCATTGATAACAATGCCATATGGCTATCAGTGTTGATATTTTTTTTACATATTTTATTTTGTCCCTCGAAGTCGACTTATGACATTTGTTTGGTTTTATGCATCAAAATAGGTCATAGTTCATTTTGACATTACAAGCCTTCAGAATGTCTACACTGCCAACGTCAAGTGTGCACATCAAGTCAAAAACAATAACTCATTTACTGACAGAGCTGTGCAGAAGTGAGTTTGGGATGCTGATTTAATAGAGTGTATGACAGGTCATATTTAACCCCACATTTAACATCAGCAGTCTTAATAACACTGCTTAATTGGCATTGTAATGCACTGGTGATGGCAATCTCCTATATATACTTTGTTAACTATGCTAATCAAGTTCCAGCACTGGCAGTTTCTCTTCTAATTTCTTACTGGAAGAGTCATAGAGATCCTATTTTCTCGTCCTTTTGAAAGGGTTTCTCCTCATACATTTCAAGGTGGCATGGCAGAGCACAATAGAAAAAGGATGTCCATTAGAAACATTGTGTCATATCACACCCTGTCTCACACTGCTGCTCACAGCTGGTGTAGACAGCTTCATTTATTATGATGGGAGTGTTTTGGTTTAGTCATTATCGCTCACTGGCCTTGCTAATTAATGTTTGTAGATAGCTGAATAGGCAGGTATATGCAAATATGTTGGTCCTCATGACATCACAGAAACACTCAATTAAAAAAAAGCTGTTCTATATGTTGACGGTATAAACTGGAAACTTCAATAATGTTTACATATTACAGTATTGGTATCAATGACATCAAAACGATATCAAAATATCAAAAACTATATCAAAAACGATATCAAAGACAGTAGTGATACTACAAAACGATTTCTGTTGCACACGCACACTAGTTTAATGACCTTAATAAGGCAAGCATCATCAGTAGCGTAGGATTATGTCATACTTCATATACAATACTCATTTAAAGGCAACTTTTGAGTAGTTAGAATGGATATGAGATATCAGTATTAGCAAGCCAAGTCATGTTTATTTGTATAGCATTTTAACAACAATGTTGTCACAAATCAGCTTTACCGGAGTTTAAAAGCATGAAAACATGAAATCACAACATTTTATCCCTTGTGAGCAAGCCAGAGGCGATGGTGGCAAAAAAAAAAACTCCCTCAACTGGAGGAAGAAACATGGGGAGGAACCTGACTTACAAGGGGAGACCCATCCTCCGCTGGACACAGTATTTACAGAGCTTTAGAAGCTGCACAGGTGGTACATCAGGTGGATGATACAGCGATGTAGTCGAGGATGGAGCAAGTGGCACGAATGGAGAGGAGAGCTGGTTAGTGCCGGGTGACGGGGGGCCCTAGTGGTCAGTCCTTTACAGTATTGGGCGGGACAGGTGGGCGGTTATTACCTTGGAAAGAGAAAAGAGACAGCATTAGTTCTGGTTTGGGTTAGTACAGAGGATGATGAGCGTTAAGAGTGCAGCTGGTGACTCTGGCAGATCTGATTATGAACAGAGTAGGCGAGAAGCTGCACAGGTGCTACATCTGGATGATACAGTAATGCATTCAAGGTGCAGCAGATGACATCGATGAAAAGGAGAACTGATTAGTTCCAGGTGACGAGGGGGTACTGATGGTCAATCCTCCAATGGTATTCGGCAGGGCAGGTGGGCGGTTATTACCTCAGAAAGAAGGAGAAAAGAAAAACAAGGTTAGTTCTGGTTTGGAGTAATATAGTGGATGAGAAGCCCAGCTCAGACACCAAAAGCTAAACTGAACAAGTATGTTTTTAGTCTAGACTTAAATGTAGAGACTATGTCAGAGGGAAATAATTCCACAATTTGGGGGCTTTGTAGGAAAAAGCCCTTTCCCCCCATTAAAGTTCTGGATTTTAGGAACCAATAGAAGACCAGCATCCTGTGATCTGAGTAAGCATGGCGGTTCATAATAGGCAATAAGCTCTTGCAGGTACTCCAGTGCAGGACCGTGCAGGGCTTTATACGTCAATAAGAGAATTTTATAGTCGAAACGGAATTTTATAGTCGATACGGGGGTCCCTGGTGGTCAGTCCTTTAAAGTATTTGACAGGATAGGTGGGCAATTATTACCTCGGAAAGAGAAAAGAGACAACACTCAATATCGGCAGACCTTTTAGAAACAGGTAAAGAAGGGAAAAAAGAGGGGCTGTGGCTTCTGTATTTACCATACGAAGGTTCATTATATTTAAAGTTATCATTAAATCACACCTTTGATCACATTACGTACAACCCATTGAGTCATAGCTTTCCCAATCTTTTTGTCTTTGATTGTTTTCTTTGATCAGTAATCTTTGATTGAAATATAGTGATTATTGCTGCCTCTCAATGCCCTCTGATGTCTGGTTATGCCACTGTGTTCCAGCAGGCAAAAAAAATTATACTAATCAATAATATCTTAGTACCCTAACCAGTCATAACCATCAGTTATCGAGCAAGAACACCCATCATTACCTCCATGCCTACATGTATGCCGGCAGAAAACCTCCCTTCTTCTTGTCACTTTAGTTTTTTTGAAACACTTGTAAAAATTCATTGGTTACTTTAGTTCATTTACATTAAAAACGTGCTTTCACATTTGTGGTAAATTCAGAGTCCTAGTCTGTCTCAGTGTTTGTTCTGCAATGCCTGCTTTTCATTCAGGAGAGCTTCTGATCCTAATTCTGGTCCTGGAGGCCCACCGCTCTGCCCTTTTTTAGTGTTGCCCTGTTCCCGACACACCTGATCCAACTTATCAGCTCATTAACAGCCCATAAATGAGTTAAAGTGACTGTGGTAAACCAGGAAAAGCACTAAAATGTCCAGAGAGTGGTCTTTCAGGACGAAGGTTAGGAGAAACACTGGTCTGGTTTACCACACAGTGCTTTTCCTGCAACACAATTGAAACTAACTTGCTTAAGCAGCGCAGTGCCACACGCATCTGCTACTTTTCTGATCATTAAAATTGCAGCTGCTTAGCTGTAGATAGCTTTTAAGCTTACATATGTGTGCAGTAGGTAAACCAGTGCATGGTGCTGTGATTGGTTTCCTTTAGTTTAGAAGTTTAAAATGTTTAGATAATCCAGTTTTCTCCCACTTCAGTGTAAAGAATAAGGACACATGTTTCTAGTGAAATGGAGGTAAATACTAAAAAAGTACAGATACTTTTAAGAAGTACAGGAATAAGTTACTTGTTCAAAGACATGATTTTCATTATTACTAATATTTCATAATGAACAATAATCATTATCAAAAAAAACCTCATAAACAAAACCTTCAAAGCAGATAATGAAAATAGCAACAGAAGTGGAAAAAGTGTTTTATGGCTGCTGCGTAAAGCTGACCAGCTGCATGTTTTATCACATAATGAACATTATTGCAGTACTAATGCAGTACAGTATGAAATGTTGAATAAAAATCATTGCATTTATGTTTAATTTTAATTCCTTTTTTATATGTTCCAAATTATTATACCTCAGAAAAACTATATATATATAAATATTGTAATAAATGTGCTTTTAAAATTACAGTCGCAGTCAGACTGGTGTTAAATTGTCTCTTTATTCGTGTTTAATGTATGCTAATGTTAATTGCAAGGATTTGGACCATTCCTGTTTGGTTCCTGTATCATAAACTGCTCATTTTTTTTTTCAAATGTATTGAAACCTTAATAAAATCTGGAGTTGCTGTTGTTTGATATGACAAGTACATTATAATTATGTGAAAATCTTTATTTTTTGAATGCCACATTTTCTGCCCTGCTCCAGTCCATTCAACCCCACTCTTTCTGCCTCTTCATTTGGGACTGGAAAAGAGCAGGGCGGCGGGCCCAGTGTGGTGCCTCAACTCTTTTGTGCGCTGGTTTACTCATGCCAGCTTTCTGTTGTCACATTAGCGCATGTCAAGTCCGAAGACGCGCATACACACACATACATTTGCACAGGCTACTCAGTTTAACCAGTGTCAGCTTTTTGCTGTTGATGAATTAATGAATGAAGGTTGGCATGGAAGAAGGATTGTTACAAAAGTACAAGGTACAATACAACAAAATACACCAATGCTCAGTTAATAGGTTAAAGCTCTTTTGTAAATTTTGGGGATTTCTCTGGTGGTGTTGACAACGCGTCTAACTCCTTCCCGAGCAGGTGAATCTGATAAATGCACATGTTGAAAGAGTATTCAAAGAGTAATTTGATGAAACTTGGTGAAGGATGTTTCTTTCGAGAATCTGCTGTTGTCACCAGTATAATTAAGTAATTGACCTCAAGAGGCCTTGTGTTCAGGGACGATTTAATGAATGGGCTTACCTGCGCTGAAACCACCTGAGTGGTTTAGGGCCTCTGATTGATTGTTCCCCAATCAATCTTTGATTTGTTTTTTTGTAAGTGTTCTCACTGTATTATCATACACTCAACTTTTTCCAGCCCTCCAATCGCTGCACAACATCCATTACATCCCGCAAGCCTTCAGCTTGTTGTTAATAGATAAAACTTCAGACATTTTAAAATAAGCACTAGATTCTTTTCCATGCGTCCTTCTGTTCAGGAAAACAAACGAGGTAAAGGTTGTTTGTTAGGGGTTTGATCGACTTCAGTACCGAGGAGCTGTCTGTCATTTGGAATTATTTTACTGTCCTGTGGATTTACCAACAACAAACATTAAACTCTTCAGCACCTGTCATTATTACTGTTACAGCTGTCCACTTAAAACTGTACAGATTACACCACCTGCTCTCACTGACCCTACTATTGTGAAGCTTATTCACCACTTTTACTAGCAACAACTTAAGGTACATGAAACCTAGTAGTTTGTCGGTTAAAGTGATTTTAAGTGACTGTAAAAGACATAAACCACTGGCATTGTAAAAGAGTTATGTGGAAAATCACTTCCTGCCTGCTATCTACAGTTTGTGCAATAGCAATGCGATGATGTGATATCATTTGCAAACAACCTATTGCCAGTAGTATCTTCAAAGAAAGGTATTTCCTTTTGAAGTTGATGTTCTTGTTGAGGAACTACGGACCGCTGAAAGAAGAACCAAACAAAACAAGAACTTTTTGTCATATAGTAATTATTATATGAAAATGTAACAGTATTGCAAAAATCATTTTAGAAGAAGCTTTTGCTCACCAAATTACAACTACAACACCAAGCTGTCAGTGAATTAAAATACTGTCTCCTGCACCCAAACAGTGGATCATACGTCTAACAAATAGCCATTTGGGATACAACCATGCCTATATAAAATTTAGTTAGCGCACTATGTATGAAGCAGCAAGTCATTTGAGATTTAACTTAGGTTTGTTAAGACGATTTGTTTACACAGAATTTCATCAATACACTTCAGTTGTCCGTGCAAGCAGCATTACATTCAAAGATGTTTTTATTTACAGCTCAAGAATATATGGATGAGGTTTTTTGACCTAGTGCCTCTGATTGCTTCTACTTATTTCAATTTTAACCACAGAAATTGTACATAGTGCAGCTTTAATTGATTGTCGTTAATATCAGCAACAAACACTTTCTTCCAACAAAGCAATTCAGTTTGTTAAAGTAGGTTATATTTGCCAGGAATTTTAAAGATTGAAATTATTCCAGGAACAGCACAAAGGTTTTTAACTACTTGCCACATAAATACATGTATAAGTTAATGTATGTGGTCATGCACGATATGTCCAAAAGTTTGTAGACGCCTACTCATACAAATGTATTCAATGTTTGTCAATTTAGTGACAGTTTCTACTGTTCAGGGAAGGCTTATCAGTAGAAGTTGAAAGATTTAGCATTAGTGTGGTCAGGTAATGATGTAGGGCTGGATGGTGCTCTGCTACTCCTGAGAATGCAGTTCCATTTCTCCATAGTCCAGTAGTGGGGGGCTTTATATAAGTCCTTCAAAAATGAGCCTATGGTTGAGCCAAAAGTTTGAATGTGCTTTTAGAAAATAGTTATGGATTTGTAGGTTCCTGTCCGTTCAAAGAGATTGAAGTCTGGTCGTGTGTAGGAATAAATACCTGCGTTGCCAAATTTAGAAGGAAACGATCAGTTTTTAATTCTTGTATTCTGCTTGTGTTTCTTAACATGACTATTGAATCTGTGTGCTGGCAGGTCACATATTAGTATTTTATGCATGTGTTTGTGCCTCTGGAGTGGCCTGTCTGGCTATTAGACTGAATGGTCAGGCTGTTTGAGGTCAGAGTTCATTGCCATATTGGTTGCAGAAGGACAGCTCTCCATCTGGCAGGGACTTGGTCAGTGAGATAAAAGTCAAGGTTCAGGGGTCAAGATGGGTAATGTGGCATCAGTGTGAAGGTTTACACATGAACACAGGTGTTTGTGTATTTCTGTGTATGAATTAGAGAGAGGTTTCTAATAGTTCATCTGCTTGTAGCATGAGCAGTGACTGTACCCTGCAGCCTCTCTGTAGCCTTTCTATTGGGTCTTCATTTCTTTATCACTTTTTTCCAACTGTTTTATTCTGGTATGTTTTGGTGTCAGACCAGTAGTGCAGAGCTGAATACTCCAATCATGTCTAAACAATACCTGTCAAGCCATTTCACCATACAGCCCCCCTTTCCAGTCCCCCACCCCTGTTCTGCCAGGTAGGTCTTGCAGCTGTAAAACTGCTTAATAAAAGCTCAAAAACACTTCAGCTCTATGTTGTTGCCTAAAAGAGAGAGGGGGATTTTCCTGATAATTTCATCCAGAAAGATTCCACTACTGTTACGAAAGCACTGGTGGCCAATTAGCTTCAGTGCACTGATCAGCTGATGTACACCAGGCGTTATTATTTGTTTGGATGAAAAAAATAATAATATACCTGATGTGTTAAAAAAGAAGACATTTTTTTCTTGTTTTTAATCCTGTCCCTGCTCCTATCCATCTGACTCAATCTCCTTCGCTTCCTCCTTTATCTCTTCCTTTCTCTCGCTCGCTTTCTCTTTGCTATTTATCTTTTATTCTTATTTTCTTTTTCACTTTGTTGCATTCTCTGTCATTTATTCCTCTTTCCCTTTGTTCACTCTTTTTCTCATTTTTTCTTTTTCTTGGCCTCTATCTGTTTCTTTCCCTTTCCTTTTCTCTTTTCTTTTTTTCTCTTCTTTTCTTCCTTTCTCTCTCATTCTCCCGATTCCTTTTCTTCTCTCTGCCTTTTTTTTAACCATCACTTTTTCTCTCTTTTTCTCAATTTTTTCCTTTAACTGTTATGTCCCTCTCCTTTTCCGTCTTTCCTCTCTCTCTCTCCCTTTCTCTCTCTCTCTCTCTCTCTCTCTCTCTCTGTGCCTGTCAGACCAGCACAATGTCGATGCATTAGTATGCTAATGAGGCAGAGGGTGACAGGTGGCCCGCTAGACGGCTCAATTAAGCTGCTTGTTAAAGGCCAAGCTAACGAAGCAGCCTGCACTGCAGCCCAACAAACAATGTGGCTGTGCAGGCTACAAATTGGTGGTGAGTGCTGATGGATTTAAGCGCCTGTGCGCGTGTGTGTGTTTGAGCAACAGAGGTGGGGAGAAAAACTGGTACTGTGTGTGTGTGTGTGCTGGAGGTGGTAAATGTTAAGAGGTTAGTGTGACTGTGATGGACATGACTAATAATGACTAATAGGGCAGGCTGCTGAGGGGAACTCTTAGAAATCTCATAAAAACTCCTCTCCCACCCTCCTCCCAACACATTACCTGACACTCAAACAAAAAAAAAAAGAAGAAACCAAACCAGTCTTCACTTCTTACTTTTAAAAGACTGCATATCCTTTGTTTTTATTTTATTTTATTTTATTTACCTAAGCAGCCGTAAGTTATTTTACTTGACCATGTTTTTATCATTTTTAAACAAACTTCTGTTGTTGCTATTTCTTTATTACTATCATACGTAAAAGACCTCTTTTCTGATTGGCTGCTTTTTTGTAAGCCTCATTCAAACACATTCTGAAATGTTCCTTATAACCTAAAAATGAGTGGGTGGGGCTTAGATGTGGGCTGAATAGGCAGTACTCTGTAAAGATTTACCTGATGAGGAAGTATTCATTTGCTTAAATAATAAAAGTATATTACAATAAATAGAAATAATATTAACACAACAAGGAGTAATTTCTGAATGTTATTTGTTTGTTTAACTTTTTCCAATCCTCTCCTTGATAAAGCCCTAAAGATATATAATGATCAAATGGTGTGTGACCAACTACTAACTAATCAATATCTTTTTTATAATTAAAAACAATTGCACATTTTCTTGACTTTTTTTCTTCTTGTTACTGTATTTGTTTACTTGCATTTATTCCAGTAATTTCTGATGTTTTTACCAGCAGAAGCACATTTAAGCACATAATGTGAGTAAGACTATTCACAGGCAGTGTGAAACGGGAAAGTTTACCATTTACGTATGTATAGAAAGTCTGAATAGAAAACGGAGGATTGGTCTGTTTTGAAACATTAACTATGTCTACATCAAACTCTTTCATTTCAAACATTCTTTCTTTCATTTTCCCATTTCTCTTAAGAAGGGGTTTACATTAAATCTTACTGTTATTTTCAACACCAGGTGAACATTATATAACTAAGAAAATTTGCATACATGACACCATGAATTAAATTAAAGTTTTTACAATGCCACCATGTTTTGAACATGTGTCATATTATGATATTATGGGGGGCCACAATGGCTCAACAGTAGTAGGACACCTGTTGAACATTATAGAAAATGGATTAAAAAGGAGGAGGTCAACCAGTTCAAAATGGTTTTGCATAAATGACATGTTGTCAGTTTTGTTTCGGGAATGCTTGGTTAGTTGTTTTTGGTGTTTTTATTGGGGGGGTGGCTTGGACGTTTAGTCGCAAGCGCTCTCTGGTTCTGTGAGCTTGTGCATTGTTTATTATGTTCGAATGAAGTTGTAACACAGACACAATAATCAGTTTGTAACCCTGCCCGGCCCAGCCTGGTAATCCATGGGTGTGTGTGCAGTGGGGCGTGAAATGGCAGCACCGGGGTCCGTCACCCCGCTCTTCTTTCTGTCTGCCTCTCTCTCCTGCCGTTTGGGGGTCGGTGTTGTTTGGGGGGGCTGTGGGGGTGTTGATCAGAGGCACTAATGGGGCCCGACAAATGGGGTTATGTACGAAAAGGGGGGGGGGGCAGAAAACGGCAAGGGGCTGAAAACAGCCGCCCTGTTCGTTCGCGGCAAAGCTGCCGCAAAGCTGGCTGTCTCATGAATATGCTAATCCGGGTTTACCCAAATATGTATGGGTAGAGAGAAAGAGAGAGAGGAGGAAAACAACAGCACTCATTAATTAATAAGGGACAATTCGGCTTTAATGACAGTGTTGTCAGTGTGAGAGGATGCTGGATGTGAACTAAGAGGTCAGCGACACCAGCACAGGGGGACAGTGACGGACGTTTTGGAGAGAGAGAGAAAGAGAGGCGTTCTATCCTTAGATGACAGGAAAGGTGAACACTAACAGGCAGCTAGCAGAGAGACACAGTAGCCAGGCTAAACGAATGGACGAGGTAAAGGTTAAGAAAGTGATCTCTGTCTGAAGGCTGATGTTGGTCTGGCTAATTAAATGTGAAAGCCGCTTTGAGTTTGATCAGGCCAAAGTGGACATTTAACAAGATCAACTTTCTTTTTGATACTTTACTTCTTTTATTTAAAACTTTCTGTTTCTCTCTCTCTCTCTCTCTCTCTCTCTCTCTCTCTCTCTCTCTCTCTCTCTCTCTCTCTCTCTGTAGCTCCCTTTCTCCTCCCACCTCCCTCTGTCTCTCCTCCCTCTGTGTTATGACATGGTAATCGGTGTCTCTCTTTTGGTGACTGAATGGCTGCTTGAATGGCTGCGTTTTCTGCCTACATGAACCTTTTGGACGTGGATCAGCCATATGCCAGCAAACATGCACGCCAACAGGCTCTCTCTGATACAATGAGCTAAGGGGGGATGGAGGGGGGGGTTACCTTAACCTGAGGGACATGCATATTCTCACACATATATTTTTATATACCACCCACACAGCGATAGGGTGGTCTTGATAAAAATACTTTTGCAGCAGGGGGTAGCTCTGTGTGCATGAGAGTGCATTTAGTTCTCCTTTTTTACCATTTGCATTTCTGAATGTGAAAACATATGACTGCTTATTAGAGTAATAGCATAGCTGTCTTGTTTTTGTGAAGTCTGCCCTTTGAATTCTGTGTACACTTGATGAATAGGCCAGTAACGATGTTCCTCAGTTGCTTGTAATAAATTGGTTTCAGTTATGGCATAATTGCATAAACAATTACTAATGATAACCCAATTATTTTCTTAGTTTTTACATTCATTTCACATCATTCTTCCTGCTAAATGATACATATTATGATATAGGGGTTTGATATATTATGATAAATCGCTATGCTATAAGCAAGGTGATATATTGTGCTGTTATAAATAAAATTTTAAGAAAACTGTTATAGCACAAAAGAACATACTACCATATGAACAGATTTGATAATGTTAATGCTAACTTTAGCATTGCTCTCTTACGCTACTTGTGGTCTAATAGTAAGGAACACTGCTGTCTAGTGGTGGGGGGTTTACATGCAAAACTACATAACCCACAGTCTGCCCCAACTGTTGATTAAAAATCAGTAGTGTGTTTTTCAAAAAACACAAAACATATTTTTGTTTTGTTGTATTTGATATCTTACAGCCCTGTTGGCCCCACCTACTGGAGATCAAAACGTGATTGAATGTTTCCTCTTTGACTTTGGAATTATGCAGATTGTTCTTGATGTCCAAATCAATAGGAGAGTGTGCTTAGCTAAATACCGTAAAGAAAAACAATTCCTAAATGGCCAGCATTTCAAGAATGTAACCCTTTTGTTTCCATCCAAAACTAAATGAAACCAGAGTAGTACAGCTATACTAGCAGACTGTACATACAAGCACGATTCTACTATATAAACCAACTAAAAATGACAAAGATCTTCTGAAGGCCTAGAAGATCTTGAGAGTTTCCCTCTGATACAACATCATCCTAATTACAGTACATTAAAGTTAAATGAAAGTTTTTTCCTTCTTCTTTAAAGTTGGATTCTTAAGATAGCAGATGGTGTTGCGACAGCGAGGATATATTGTAGAGCTTGCATTGTGTTCTGTGTGGTTCGATACTTATGCTAACTTGCTGCTCTTGGGAACAGTGGATAAAGATATCAGTCCTGAATGATATAATGAGCTTGCTGAGAGACAGAAAGAGACGGGGAAAGAGAAGAGCTATTGTTTTTGAAGGGGACCAATCTGTTGCAGTGGTGGATGGAGTCTTGTGACGGGGAGAGAGTGTGTTAAGTGACATATGTGACACAGAGAGACAATAGGATTATGCTCCTTTTCTCGTTCGCCCTGCCTTTGGACAACTGGGATTATCATCCAGGGGATGAAGGCTCTGGGCCACTAAAGCCTCCCTGCCGCGGCCCACTGCCTCGCTCCCTGCGTGGGGAGTAAGAGAGAGGGGTTAGGGGGTCCCCATGGAGAGAGTGGACCACCATCAGGATTTCCATATTCATCAGAAATTACATCTCTTAAGACATAATGGCTTTCTCTCTTTCGTTTCTTTTTCTTTTTCTCTCTCTTACACTCTGTCACCATGCTGCTGTTTTTCACTCAGAGAGATCTGAAATTCTCTTTCACTGAAGTTCCTTTAATGTTTCAGCATTTGTCTTTAAGCGTGAGAGCACCCACACAAAAACAGAGGACAAAGATCTGCTTTTTTAAACCATTTTCATTCAGTCCCAGTTCTCAGTATAGGGTGTTGATATGTTTAGGACAATCTGTAGGCTACCCAAATCCAGATAGCAGAACAGAGAGAAGAAAAATAAGAGTGTTTAAATATGATGCCTTTGACATGTTCTTAAACATTCTGTGTAATGTGGTGGACTGAGGACCAAAAAGACAAAACACACTGTATACCCAAAAGTATTCAGACACACTCACTAATTAGCTGCTTTAAGGTGCATGCATTGCTGATAGAAGTGTTTAATTCCACACATACAACTTGCAAAATACTTAGTAGAAAAGTTTCCGCTATAGAACTGGGCACTCTGGTGCAGCTGCACATAAAAGCCCACCAGCGTAGGACTGCATTCTTTGACATGGCCAGTGCAGCGTCAAACATCAGTATCTGACTTCACTAATGCTGTTCTGGCTGAACACAATCAAATGCTCAAAGCAATGTTCCAACATTTAATGTAAAGTCTTCCAAGAAGAGCATATGCTGCTACTGCAAGCAAGGGTCAAACTCATTATTAATACCTTTGATTTCAGAAGAAACATTAAATAAGCAGAGGCTTCAGGTGTTCTGAGGAAGGACATTAAAACTTAAGTTTTTGCACATCACCAGTATGCGTTTGCTATGTTTTTGCTGAATGATGTTTTGTATCAGACATCACAGTGGTTTCTTTACATAGCATATACTGCCTCAGTGGAATTTTCCCTGTTGTGTAGAAGTGGGCCCCACTTAAGGCAACTCTGCTATAGAAAAAAACTACATAACTTTCTTAAAACAGAGTTTCTCAATCCTGACCTTCAAGTATGCCCTGTTTATTTTTGTTTCAGTGTGTCAGTGCCCTATCCCACCTGATTCAACTAAATAGCTAATTAATCAATTATCAAGTGGATGTTCAGCACAGAAATGCAAGTCAGGGGGCCTCCAAGACTGGACTCAGAACTGCTATCCCAAGGAACAGTTCAAAGGATGCTTCTTTAAAGAACCATTTTGTAAATAATGTGTAGGAGTCTAAAAACAGCCTCCATATACAGTGAGGAAAATAAGTATTTGAACACCCTGCGATTTTGCAAGTTTTCCCACTTAGAAAACATGGAGGGGTCTGAAATTTTCATCTTAGGTGCATGTCCACTGTGAGAAACAAAAAAATAAATAAATCCGTAAATCACAATATATGATTTTTTAATAATTTATTTGTGTGCTACTGCTGCAAATAAGTATTTGGACACCTGTGAAAATAAATGTTAATATTTGGTACAGTAGCCTTTGCTTACAATTACAGAGGTCAAACGTTTCCTGTAATTTTTTACCAAGTTTGCACTGCAGCAGGGACTTTGGCCCATTCCTTCACACAGATCTTCTCCAGATCAGCCAGATATCTGGGCTGTCGCTGAGAAACACGGAGCTCCCTCCAAAGATTTTCTTAAGGGTTTAGGTCTGGAGACTGGCTAGGCCACTCCAGAACCTTGATATGCTTCTTACGGAGCCACTCCTTGGTTATCCTGGCTGTATGCTTTGGGTCATTGTCATGTTGAAAGACCCAGCTACGACCCATCTTCAGTGCTCTAACTGAGGGAAGCAGGTTGTTCCACAAAATCTCACAATACATGGCCCCAGTCATCCAATCCTTAATACAGTGCAGTTGTCCTGTCCCATTTGCAGAAAAACGACCCCAAAGCATGATGCTTCCACCCCCATGCTTCAAAGTAGGGATGGTGTTTTTGGCATGGTACTCGTCATTCTTCGTCCTCCAAACACGGCGAGTGGAATTAAGTTCTATTTTGGTTATCTGACCACAGAACTTTCTCCCATGACTCCTCTGGATCATCCAAATGGTCATAGGCAAACTTAATATGGGCCTGGGCGTGTGCTGATTTAAGATGGGGAACCTTCCGTGCCATGCATGACTTTAAACTATGACCCATAGTAACCTTGGAAACAGTGGTGCCAGCTCTCTTCAGGTCATTGACCAGCTCCTCCCGTGTAGTTCTGGGCTGATTCTTCACCTTTCTTAGGATCATTGATCATGTTTAGCTTCTTCCATTTTCTAATAATTGCTCCAACAGTTGATTTTTTTTCACCAAGCTGCTTGGCAATTGCCCCGTAGCCCTTTTCAGCCTTGTGGAGGTCTACAATTTTGTCTCTGGTGTCTTTGGACAGCTCTTTGGTCTTAGTAGATGGAGTCTTACTGATTGTGTGGGGTGGACAGGTGTCTTTATGCAGCTAATGACCTCAAACAGGTGGTTAGAATTTAGAATAATGAGTGGAGCGGAGGTGGACTTTATTTGCTGATTGGCAGGTATTCAAATACTTATTTGCAGCAGTAACAAACAAAAACATTATTAAAAAAATCATACATTGTGATTTCTGGATTTTTTTAGATTATGTCTCTCACAGTGGACATGCACCTTAGATGAAAATTTCAGACCCCTCCATGAGAACTTGCAAAGTTGCAGGGTGTTTAAATACTTATTTTCCTCACTGTAGTATAAATTAAAGCTATCCATATTGCCCATACATGGGTTCTTTCATAACTATTGTAGTGAGTTTACACTGGCTTTACAGAATATTATACTGTCTAGACAATGTATAAGTGTGATGGCACACTCCTCAGAGGCACACATTATTTTAAAACAAGAAAATGATTATCTAGTTTCAGTATTAGTCACAACTCTCAACTAATGTGAAATGGGAAGCAATATATCAACACTGACTATTGATTAAATATTGGATTCAAAATGTTAATTCACTGGGCATACAGACCATATCTCCCAGTAAATTATTACCATGAAATATTTAACTGAGCCACAGGAACATTATGTTTTATTTTGGAAAGTATATAAAAGGAAATCTATGAGAGGTGTTTTGAATGGACCCAATGCAGCTGATAAAATTGTTTATATGGCTCACAGGTCATGAAGGAGGGCCTCTTTGCAAAATTGTGGATCATTTGAACAAGTCAGAGTGAGTCAGTATATTGCTCATAAATTGCATATAGCTAGATCTAAAATCATACTGTGCAAATATTGCACTTTGTTTGTGCTGAGTAAAGACCACTTGCCAGGTAGAATTAACAACTAGTCCAGTTGTTGTCCCAGTCTCATTCCAGGAGGTGCCAGGCCCTACAAACCACAGACTGTAAGCACATAAAGGGCTTTGTTAATAGCTGGGGTTTCATCCAAACCTTCAAAAATATGATGCGCATTTACAAAATTACAAAAAGCTAATTATTTTGTTATTGCATTCGCTTTGCTTATAGGAAGAAACATTATTTGATATATCTACTATAATTAGAATCTGCATCAAAATGAGCAAGATGGAGAGATTGAACTGCTTTAGTAGAGTTATCTTTACAGACATTTGCCATCTTTTTATGGGTGAGGAGCTCAGATACGCTTCTCAGAGCGAGAATGAGGGCTAAAATCTTGGTGCCACCCTGACAACAACCGCCTTCATTAAGCTTAAGTTGGTTTCTTATTTGAATTTCCTAATTCACCTTAAATAGTGCAGCATTTACATTCTAGCACCATGTAAAATGGAACGAGAAATAATTTTTAAAAAAGGCAACGAGATTCAGAAAAGCCAACGTTAACCTCATTCCTCCTTCCGTCTGAGAACACTTCAGACAATTCAATGCTAAAAGCTACCTTCCAAAAATATGCACCATGATTGGATCATCTGTAGGAACAATTAGAATATTCTAACTTTTCCACCTCATCCTAGCATAAAAACTCTTTTTGCCCTACAAATCCCTGGTGGCATGCTAATTATGTGAAAGCTGTGAAATTGCACAAGACTAGGAATCATTTTACAGATTTGTTTGAAACTAAAATATTGTTGTACTGTATTATTGAAAACACTTATTCCAAACTATTGAACAGTAGTGTACTCCAGATATTACCCACCGATTATGAGTTTATCATTATAGAGCAGTCGATTTAATGATCCTAAAAAGTGTAATCCTTTTTGTCCATCCTGAAAAAAACTCCATGTAGTCCCCAGTGTGTTCATGTATCTAATCAGACTGGCAGTTCACCCACTAACTGCTCCAGCCCCCACACTGGTGCTGTGTGTGTGATAGAAGGTGGGGAGGGGGATAATGATGAACTCATGGAGGAAGTGTAAAGGGGCAAATGAAGGTTATCAGAGTTGAAGGGGTAGAAAGTGTCAGTAAGAGAGAGCGTGTGTTTAACAAAAAGAGGCACTTGTCTGGCAAAGGAGTGTACAGGCAAGGCCAGCAGAGAGATGGAGCGACAAAAGGCGAAAAGAAAGAGAAAGTGATGGAGAATGCAAGAGCTGTCTGCTGTGGAGCTCATTGGTGTCTTAATTGATGAGGTCATGTGGAGGGCTTTCCCCAAACTTAGGGCATCCCTGAGAGGTCATAACCGGGTTAGCCAGGGGTCATAGTGCGCTCGTAAGGGTAACACGGAGATGCCACATCATGTGACCTTCCGTCTGCGTTATTCAAATATTTTGGAAACCACCAAAAATGTTTCTTTTAGGAAAGAAAAACATGTTCCTGCATTCTTGCTCTGATAACTCTAATATATAGTAATCTGTTTCATGGTTTTCATTACAGTATAAGTTTTTTCCCTTTTGTAATTGCTAATGATGCAGATTCATTTTCCATTGCTGGCTTTTTTTAATATAATTTTCCATATTCAACTCTTTATCCTTGTTAGTGGTTCTTTTACTTTACCTGGGGAGACACTATAATTGTTCGTACAACAATTGGTACAAATATGCAATAATTCAATAATGGTACAAATATGTCTTTAGTTGGTACCGTTTGACTGTAAGAACTGAGAAATTTATTATCTTCTGTAATTTAATGTACCTGCAGCTCATCCTGTAATAGTCCTATAATATAAAAGCAAACTAATAAACATAATAAACATTACTGTATGGCATGTGGTTATTATTAGTGAGTGTGGCGCCAGTTACGCAAGTCTGACATTGTGAATGCCACTGACACCACCATTGCTGCGGAATAAGTAATTTTTTTCCTAGCAAATAATAACCACTAGAAAGACAGAATTTCAGAAAAAAGCACTGACCACTACTGAGTGTGTGATATAAGTGATCTAAGCCTTTAGGCAGGACAGTCGTAGCTTCTGAGTGGAATACTCTTGGAAGCCACAAGATTTATTACAGTTAGGTGATTTCTCTGCTGTGAAATGCTGATTTAGTTAATTGCCTTGTTTAGTTGGTGTGATAGAACTAGTACAGAACTCTGGCCCTCCAGGAGTGGAACTGATACCCTCTACCCAATAGCCCTGCAAATGAAGTCTGCAAGACCCCAGGTACTATAACCGGGGCAAGTCCTGACACTTTATTGGAGAGTAGGATGCACTGCCTATCAATGCAATAGAACCCATAGTAAACCCATATACACAGAGACATAGCATAGCGAAAAGTGCTGGAAACCCACCTGCCAGTCAGAAATGCTCAGTAGAGTGGAGGTGTGAAAGTGACCTTGCTAACAAACGACAAATATATACATACACATGGGCATGCAGACAAACTCAGTAATTACTGCCTATTGAAGTCTGTTTCGCTTCTTCCTCACACCTCATTACAAGCATAAACATACACACACATACACACTGCCCCCTCATTACCAACCGCTCGCTAAACACACACACAGCAACACACAGTGCCCTCATTACCACCTGCCAGTTAAACAAGCAAACACTCAACCTTGCAAGTGTGACCACTGAGA
Source organism: Megaleporinus macrocephalus (assembly GCA_021613375.1). NCBI lineage: Eukaryota > Metazoa > Chordata > Actinopteri > Characiformes > Anostomidae > Megaleporinus > Megaleporinus macrocephalus. The sequence goes on along the minus strand of CM038709.1, from coordinate 33,640,695 downwards.
GTTGGGTGTTAACTCGCTAAACTGTTTGCCAGTGTGTGTGCAGTTGGGAGGGAGGGAGGGAGGGAGGGAGGGAGAGAGAGAGAGAGAGAGAGAGAGAGAGAGAGAGAGAGAGAGAGAACGAGAGAGAGAATGAGAGAGAGAGAGAGAGAGAACGAGAGAGAGAGAGAGAAAGAGAGAGCTCACAGGAACTTGCTGAAACACTGTCAGATACTGCTTGTGTTTCTTACAGGTTGTCTCTAGTGAAGGACAATTGTTGCTGTGGGATAAATCTACTGCTGTTTTCTAACCTGACTTCTATTTTCACCTTTAAAGAAAGTTTACTCTAAATTAAAGAACATAGAGCCCCAGACTTCTCCCACGGCTTTAGTTTTGAAGAGATATGAATAATACTGCTGAAATTTGTGTGTGCAGGAGTCTTATCTGAGGGGGCACAGGATATGTGCAACTGTGTTAGTCTTATAGAATGTTAATGTGATCCTATAACATGTCTGGGCAAAAATACTATTAGTAACACAAGTAAAACAAGCTTGTAGCCTGCTAAAACTAGCTAACAGAAGTGTTCTTTCTTCAGTTAAAATGTTCTCTGGAACACATGACCCTACATGCTTAATTGCAGATGGAGGATTTTTCCACCTTCTCAGGGTTTGTTGGCCTCCAATGTTGCTTTTTATAATCACTTACCATTTTGTTTAGAATAATTACTTTGTTTGCTAAGTTATTAGCATGTTTGTACAAAAAGCCATTCTCTTGGTGATGTAATTACCTCTCATGACTTCACCTACTAGTTATGCTGACGACACTCAACTAATGCTTTCCTCATCACCAACCATCTTGGTGTGATTCTGGATGCCCATTTATCGTTCTCATCTCATATCATGAACCTGGCTTGATTACTGCAATTTCATTCTGGCTGGTCTTTCCCTGTGGGCTGCTGTGGGTTTCAACCTTCCCAAATTCAATCCACTGCTTTTTCACTGGCTTACTTTAGCATATGCATCAGATTTAAAAATCTGAATAGACAAGCCGGGAGTTGATCTGTACCTTGAGCCCTCAGGACTAGCCGTCCTTCAAGATTCATGGAAGGCATCAAGACTCTACTCTGTTCTGGTCCTCAGATGGTGGAATAACCTTCCACTGGCTGTTCAAGGGTACTTTAGAACCTGTTTAAATTAGCTAGCGATACATTCTCTGAGTAAACATTAAGAGCTTTTGTAAGTCACTCTGGATAAGCTTTGGCTAAATTCTATAAATGAAAATGCATCTAATATTGTCACATATTCTCAGCAGTGAAAAATAAAGATTTACTTTATTCTTTAGTATAGAGTGCACAACCCAAATTGTACCAGAAAGACTTTTCACAAGATTTTGGATTGCATCTGAGGACTATTCAGTGAAAATGGAGAATTTGTGGGATCTGGCACTGATGTTATTTAAGAAGGCCTGGCTTTCAATTACACATAGTTATAACACACACAACTAGGACACTCTAAAGTTTTGTAGTGAGTGATGCAAAAGATGATGTGTAAATTTTATAAACTGCATTTTTCAGGACTCAGTGTCTTTGTTTGGTGTGTTTGCATGATCTGCTGCTTGGAGCGTTGGGATTTCTATTTCCCAGTAATAGCACTTATTTTACTAGATCAGATCTCGAAAGACTATTTCATGAACTATTTTTTTCCGCAAACTGATTTGTGGCTCTTCAGTACAACATTTCCTCATTTTAAGTTTATAAGTTTAGTACTTTGGCTAGCAAAAACAGTCTAGTCCAGGTGTAAGTCTAGATTATTATTAGGGACTTTAAGCAAGGGCAGTAGCAGGCACAGCTATGACAGCCAAAAAAAAATCTAGCTTGTTTTTTCTGATATATCAAAAACATGTAAATGAAACATTCAGTCATCTGTGAGTCTGTATAATTATGCATATTACAGAAAGAAACAAATAAAAAATAATCTAAATGTGTTTGATCTCTTTATCATATGTACATTTTTAGTATCAGTGCCAGTGGCCTACTTTAAAAAAAAACTATATAATAAAGTTATATTAACTACTAATAAAGTATTTAATAAAATACTTTACATTAATTTTTTAATAAATAAGTCAATTAGGTTATTTCGTCTGCTGATTCAGATTTTTCCTGTTTTTCTTTTTTTTTAAGAACTATATTTGACAGCATTCACAAAGATTTTTAGTTTACATACTGCCATAGAAAGCACATGCACAAATATTTTTGTAACTTGTCTTTAATAGAGAATTCTCATCTCTCACATATAAAAAATGCACTTGGTTATAGGACAAACCTTTTCTTTTTACAAACCACCAACTAAAAATTGAAATGCATTATTAGTACTATTCCATATAAAAACACCTGCAACAAGTAATAGAAACAGGCTTCACCTTTAGGTTCTCACATAAAACTGTGTAACTGGATATCTTCGTCTACCTGCTAAGCAATTAGGCTCAAGATTGACATCAAACTCTACATTTAAAGCTGGTAAACCTTGAATTCTGGATGATACATGAGTATATGAGATGTGATGTATAGTGTGAACATGAAACTTGCACAGGATGTCCTTTAATTAGAGCTGTGTGCCTTAGCAAAGAAAAACGCTTGTATTCTCTGTACTGCTTTGCTTTCTTTTTACAGTATGGTGGACAAATCTGTGATAGGTCCCCAAACATACAGTGAAGTTGTACATAATTACCTACTAGTTTATACAACCTTCCAGTGAGCTCCCGAATGCAGTATGATTGCTGCTTTGGAATCGGCTTGTAGCAGCTGCTTGTGGTGTGACAAGAGGTTAAACAATTTGGCATTGTGACGTCCCTGAAGTATTGCCTACCTGCTATTTTGTCATTTAGGTAATTTGGTAATGTTTCACATTTCTAAAACATCTAGACACAGTCCAGTCCTATGAATTTCATGATTTTCTTTGCAATGGCTTGGGTCTTTTCATAGGAGAGGTGACTGGCTTTGCCCTCTCTCTAGCTTTAGTTTTAGTCTCTTTGCCTTTGCTTGCTTCAACAAACAGGCAAATTAAGTGCAGCGTTGAAGTGCCTTATTAAATTGGTCGTTTTAAATGTTTGAGTTCTTTCGCAAGCTTGTTGTCTTTATTACTGACCAGGAATAAATTCCATGCTAACGACATGTTGTGTATATGCATGTGTGACTGTGTCTGCATTGCTGTAAACCATCATGCGTGTATTAAACCAGTTGTGTGTGTCTGACCGAAACTGTTACAACTATGTGTGTTTTAAACTTTGACTAAAAAGCAAAATGGCAAGATATTATGCTTTTAAAGTGGCTGACTGACTGGACAGGCAGGTGAAGCTTACTGACTCAGTATCACTGTCACGGTGCTGCCATTAGAGTCGTTTCAACCAGTCAATAATGTTAACTCACCATTACCCTCTCTCACCCTCTCTCTCTGTCTCTCTCTATCTCTTTCTTTCTCTCTGTGTCTGCAGCTGGTGGCTGGGCTGTATGTGTCTCTGTTCGGTGGCCGGCAGCTTCTTAAAGCTGTCTGTGTTTAACAGCCTGGCTGATTTACACTTGTTGCCCCCCTCGTCCGTCTCTCTCTCCCTTCCTCCGTCCATACCTCCTTCCTCTGCTTGTGTTCCTCTCCACAGTGCTGCAGTGTGAGGCTCTCAGCTGCAGGACCTTTGTTTATCAGATGCTGGCACAACCCCACTGGAGGCATGTTTCATCCATTCTCTCTTTCTCTTTCTCTCTCTCTCTCTCTCTCTCTCTCTCTCTCTCTCTCTCTTTCTCAAGGTGAATGTCAGTGCACTGTGCCAAGGAGAGCAGATGGGGTGCTGAGGAAGAACATGAAAAAGAAAAAACTGGAAAAGCAAAAGTTGCAATAGAATATGAGACATGAAGGGAATACTAACTAAAGGCCTCTCCTGTACAAAAAGTATTGCAGCTGTAGTCCGTTTAGGTTTTAGAATATCACCAACATATTGGAATGTACATTTTCCTTCAGGGGATGGAGGACATTTAAGAAAGATGAAAGACAGTCTGAGCCACAACAAATCAAATGAACAAAAAAGAACCATGAGCATATTTCACTGTCCTGGTTTTCAGTTCAGAGAAAATTTAGGACGATGTTGAAGGATTGGTTGAATTCAAAGATGAATGAACCTATATCCACAGCTGATCCTAACTTGGGGTAGGTACTCTGGTACATATAGATCAGCATGTCATCCACAATTCTACAATTATATAATATACAATTATACTAGTTTCCAGTTTATATGCTTGCTGTCTAGTAGGGTGTTTTCAGGACAGCATGAATTCACAATGGAAATTATTCTGTGATCCTAAATGTGTTTCACAGGCATCATAAATGGCTGCAGATTGCATGACTGCTGCTGTAAATGTATTTGTCTGGCTTATCCTAAAGTCGACTATACTATTGATCACAGTACCAGTACCACAGACCACTGAAGCAATAAAAACATATTTTATGTGTATATATATTATACAGCTAACAGATACACATGATGGCTAGCATCATACTGAGTGACAGGGGAAAGGTTGGGCTACCCTACCCACCCAGAGACAGCGAGGCTAATTGCATTATTTTGGCCACGGAAAGCCGTGGCATCACGGGGGATCAAACTTGCTAGATTCTATACATTTAAAGAGAGCCTGCATGTATTGTATAATGTAAGTAGAATTAAAATAAGTCAGTTATCCCTACTATATTCTACATCACTCCAGCAAAGATGCAAAAGAAGATAAACTCATGTGTATTGGGAAAAGATAGAAAAAGAGAGAGAGAGGGAGAGATTGTAAGAGTGAGTGTAATTTGTGTTTGTGGTATCCCCTTAATGGTACTCCAGGAGACAAGGGCTTCTTCTTAAAAACACAAACCTGCACTCTTCAGCTTGAGAGGCCTGTGTGTGTGTGTGTGGAGGATTTAAAGGCAGGCAGTAAATTATTTTGTCTGAGCTGAGAGGACACAGTATTTATTTATTTCTTTGTGTGGAGTCAGTGGCAAAAGAAGGGAAAGTCTCTGTGTGTGTGGCATCTTTGGTGGTCATCACTGCCCCTCTCTCACCCCTATATCCTGTCCCCCACACTCATCATGTCCACACACACCCACAGTGTCCAGAGAGTGCAGAAGCCTCCCCGCTAATTAACAACACCTCAGACCCTCCTCCTCCCACACACAGTAAATATTCCCACACGCACTCTCACACACATCCCTGCCCCGCATACAAGCCCTCCGTCGCCCCCTTTCCATTCTTTTCCCCCTTTCTCTCTTTTCTGATTTTTATCGCCTCCCCTCGTTTTGTCCTGACTACTACAGCCATCCATCATTCCATTAACCTATCGTGTTCAGGGAAACTCTCGGGAACGCCCCTCCCCTCCTCCAACCTAATCCCACACTACCTCTCTCTCTGTCTCTCCTTTTCTCTCGCTCTTTTTCACTCTCTCATTTCCTCTTTCGTTCTCTCATGTCTCCTACTTCTTTCTCCCTCACCCCTTTTTTGTTCATGATCTGTTTTCATGATCATGTTCCTGTTTCTCTCTCTGTTTTCCCTATCATGTTCCTTCTTTTCTTTCCCTATTTTCTCTCATTTCTCTTTCTCTTTCTCTTTCTGTCTATCTCTCTCTGTCTCTCTCTTTATTTCTTGCTATTTCTTATTTATATATTATCTCCCCCCCTTTGCAGTAGACAGTTAAAAAGGGTGATTCTGCTCTTTGAGGGTCTTGTACAGACAGAAAAGGAGGGTGGAGGTTTAGAGGGATGTTTTTTGGTGAGGGTGTGGTGGTGGAGGGTGTGGGGGGACACTCTGGGTGGTACGCTGGCCCCCAGCAGGAAACACAATGCCCCCTGTATCCCAGTGCGACTCATAGCCTTGTTTTACAACAGGGGAGGAGACACCATCAATGCCCCAATGATGTGAACCACCCTGAGCCTTTTCACAGTGACAAACGGGCTCCGCCGGCTCTAACACACACACACACACACACTCACACACACACACACACACACACACACATCCGTATAACATGCATGCATGCTGAAAACTTAAATTACTTCCTCTACAGAGTGACTCCATGCATTCACTATTGCTATGGTTAGTAGGCCACATCTGGAATATAATAACATTGTAGTTTGTCATGGTTTGCTGGTGGTTTAATGACTTTGGTGTCAATAAGGCACTTCACTGGTGCATTGTTTTGTTTATTGGGTTAAGATGGGGAAATATGTCATTAAACTTGAAAAGCGTGATTGTAAATCGGAGTGTGAAAATTTGATTTAGAAACACAACGGTCATTGTTGCAGCTGTTGTAATGTTCCATCCTAGATGCATCTGTGCATTCACTATGTTTGCAGTCTAAGCCTGCCTCATATATAATTTGTAAATCTTTTCTCCAATATTGGCCTTTGAAGTACTGACACCATAGAGTCTTGAAGGAGTCACTATGCAAATGAATCAGAATCAGAAGGTGTTGTGAGCATCTTGACCAGTTGCAGTGCAAGATAGATTTGATGAATGGCATATTTATGGGTTTATAAAAATCCATTCTTGTTTGATTAGATGAAAGCCAAACCTTATAGCAATATCACATTATTTTAATCCTAGAGGAGGTTTTATTGGGTAAATGATGTTTATGGCTCAATAGACTTAATGGTGATTCTCTTAAAATTCTTCCTAAAATTAGAAAAGAAATCTAATAAGTACTCACATCATAAAAGCTGCATGTTGGTCTTGGATAAGGAATGGTAGAGTTGATAAGATTTGATTTGTCCAGTGTGTGACTTTAGGCTGGCCTGGCTTTACATTCATGCAACATTAGTTGTTTCAAATTCACATAGAACTTGCCCTTGAATTGCATAATGTCTTGCAACTCACTTGAAACCACAACAACTGCACCCATCCCAATTTTATGCCAATCAATGGGCAAAATGCAATAAAACATCACAGGATCACGTCAAATGTCACTTTTAAATGATTGGTTTCACAAGATTAGAGGACAAAACACATAGACATGAATAAAAAGGAGACCCCCTGACTAATTGTGTGTTCCATTTTGCTAGTTTCTGGAGCTTTGACAACAAATTAGGGGTTTTTAATGGTAATATTTGTGTAAGCTGCTGTGTTAGTGACTGCTTGTGCCACAATTTTTACTTCATTAACCTGCTGTTTTCATGATCTACATAGATAGATTCATCTTCCCTTCTCTTGATGTTGCCTAATTTAACACAGAGTTCATTTATTTGGAATCTAAAGGATGAATATTTTTATAGAAGACTCCTGCCTCGGAGTGTTTGCAGCTTATCTAGGACAGGATGAGTGTGGCATCAAGTGCAAAAACATACTAACATACACACAATAGACCAAAAAATGAAATATATATAAAAAAAATCTGCAAATATGTAAATTATTATTTATATGTATTTAATGATTTAATATAGAGAATGATATGGAGTAATGAAATCAGTCCTGTGCAACTTTGATTGTCTTTAAATTTCTTCTTATAATGAGAGCTTCACAGTGTAAAGTCTTAGAAATATCTGAGCAGCGTCTCTTCATCAGATCTTCTTGATTCGTCTGAACACTAATATGTTTCTGACTGCATATGTAAATACAAATAATTTTATCAATAACAGTAATATCCATTTATATAGCACATTTGTCACACTCAGACTTGCTTTACAATTACAATTATTAAAAGAGAGTGGGAGGGAAGTGAACAAGGGTGATTCTGAGGGCTAAATTCTCATTATATACAAATGATAAGTACTTTATTTCAGTCTATTGTGAGTCTCTCTCTCTTTCTCTGTCTCTCTGCCTCCCTCTCTCTGTCTCACTCTCTGAAGGCCCCTCCTTAGCTGGCTCTCAGCAGGGCTGAATTGGTGTTGCTTTAATTCAATCAGCCAGTTCTTTTCTTGCTCAGCTCTTCAGAGGCTGCAGCAGCCAAATGGCTTGATGACGACGTAATTGCAAAAGAATTAAATGAGGGCCGCCAAAAAGGAGAAAGAGCCCAACGACATTCCCCTGCAGTGATATATATGGTGACACACATAAACACACGTAGTAGACTCCCTAAATCAGGCTTTTTGACCAGACTGTGGACGTATTTAATAGCAGTGGGGATTAAACACTATAGAATATATAAGCATAAGACAAAATCAACTGGTTTACTTTCGTGACAGCATATCATTTATGGATCCTTGAGATGTTTGAGAATCCCTTTTTAGAATTGTACCTCATAGTCACAGCACGTTTTTCAAATATCTGTGCAGATGTGGGACAATGACAGACCAGTGTGCTTAGCAGTGTGTCCCGAGATGTGTTAAGTGTGAGAGAAAACAAGGCAAGAACAAAGAGCCAAGAGCCCCTCAGGCTGTGTATGATGTACACGCCCTCTCTTTCCCATTCATGTTTTCTTTTGTCAGTGCCCCAATATTGCTTCATCTCTTGACTGCTGGATGACACGTTGGATCGGAATGCGGCCCATCTGTCTGGTTAAAGGGCAGTGATGGAGAATGCAGGAGAATAAGGGCCGATGTAACAGGTGGAAGAGGGCTGGTAAAAGAGGTTGGGGGTGAGATTTGTACAGAAGAGCAAAAGAGCCCATTGTACATTATGAAAAATTATATTTTACTGTTCTGGCTTGTGGGCTCACACTTCCTCACTATCATATGTGGTTCAAAATTGGTTCAGAGTTTTGGACTTTGAACAGATTTGGACTTTAGTCTTGAATCCTTTTGCTTGTATGTTATATATAATCAACCACCAATGGATAGTTAAAGTATACTCTAAAATATATAGTTATATTTTAGGCCAGAGTCTTATTACCAAATGATGTATGACACATTGGACAGCACATTTACAACCACTGCGCATCATAGTTTACTTTGAGGCTTTTAAAGACATTAAACTCTTACCGTGTGGCTCATTTCACCACCATTTCACACCATGCGTCCTTTTTCAGTGTATAATGATTTAATAATGTAGAAGTATAAGAAGTATAACTTTAAGAGAGTTTGGAACAGAGAAAGGCAAAACTAAGTGTGAGAGCTGGTAGAGATACAGAGAGAGCTGCATTCTACTGATGTAAGATATAGTATTCAAGTGGAAATTATGTACACATTTAAATCAAGTACATTCTACTTTTTTCAGGGATACTCTTTTAGCATGCTGGAGGAGACAATAGTTTTGTGTTTAAACAGTTGGAGTACAGAGGGTGACACAGAGGGCAGCCACAGTCACACACAATCACCATCTTCCTCCAAAAACAAAACCACAACCTGCTCTTGCTCCTGTGTGTGTGTGTGTAGGAGGAGAGGCATAAAGCTGCCAGCCCCCTCGTTAGACATTACGAGAGAGAGTGTGTTGGGGGGTGTGGTGGAATTTCTCTTCTCTGTATGCTAATAGCTGCAGGAGAGATCAGGCCTGGAGAAAATCTGCTCTCACCCTGTTTCTCTTTTCTTCTCTTCCTCTCTTCTCCTTTTCCTATGCATATATAGTAGGCAATGTGTAGCTCTCTTTGTGGATATGTGTGTGGGAAATGCAAAATGCTCTTACTAGCCCCTAGAAGCCTATTTGTTTTTCTCACACCATCTACATATAATCACAAAGTTACATAATGTATTACTTAGTCAGGCATGCAATTAATCAAATTTGCATTACCTTGCATTACTGTCAACACATTCAAGTCTGCACTTCAGGTCTGATGATTTTGCAGTCAGAAAATGGCTAATATGTGACAAAATGTTACAAAAACCAAGACTGTTCACAAATCAAAGACTTTTAATTAATTTTGGTAACAATAAAATATCTCCTATTTCAAATGTGGTTTAAAGTTTGGAGTTTTACCTTTTTTCTTATTTTTTCTGCTTGTTTCAACAAGGTAGTAATAAGATATATTAAATATTATTATGTATTTGCTGTCATCTCATGGTAACTGCGACTTCTCTCAGGACCTAGCACATTTCAATATAAAAAATATCAAGAGATCTTCTTAGTGGCGTATAATAAAAGCCTCTAGCCTCTTGAAATCCTAGTCATTCTATATGATTTATGCTTTATACACCTTCCATTGAATCTTCAGTTATAAACCAAGATGCACATTTTTGTAGGTAATTAAATGAGATTTAGCCATAGTTAAGTTAAAGTTTTAGGTATAGTTATTGAAGTATTGTTGTTGTCAGCTTGCATAGCACAAAAGGTGCAAATGTTCTGTGTCAAAAAACATGCTGAGTAGTTAATAGAATCACAGTGGATTTTCTTCAGGACATCTACAGTTGAGGTAGCAGCATCAAGATAGGGATGTCTTTCTGGAAAAGGGGCTGGTGGTCTTTCAAATATACATGGCATCACAAGGAAGCAGGATAATATAGAAATACAGAATTTCTAGTGACCTCAAGACATAGGCCACAATGTTATAGCATGCTCACTGTTGGGTCTTTGAGTCAGACAAAGATCCTAAACATTCATCCAAATCTGTAAGAAAAGTGGCTTAAAGTCTAAAAGGGAAATGTGTAGACTACATTGAAAAAAGTTGGTCAAACATGAGCTTGGGCATTCCAGGAATCTTGTGAAGGGTTACTCTAAGCATTGAACCCCTGTTAAGTGTTTAAAAGGCACTGTCACCAAATACTCATGAGGTGCATGTAAAAGTTAGTCAAACTTCATATCTGATATGATATCTATGATAAATGAAACATCTTAACTAAATCCTAGCTAGCTTAGCTATTACTTTGAAATCCCCTCTTAGGTGTATGTAAACTTTCAGTCTCAACTATATCAGCATAGAATCATAGAATCTAAAGATCTGAATAATGTCTGAATTTTGTCAGGACCATACTTTTTGGTTTTTGGTTTTTTTTTTGTACAGAACAGAAATTGTGGATGTTACTGAAAAGGTGACTTCCTGTTAAACATCTGTCAGAATACAAATTAATCTTTTTATATTTTTCCTTAGTAACATAAAAGTACATGTAACTATAGACAATTACCACCTCTAGCACACACATACACCAATCCCCCCCACCAATCCCTTCTTTCCAGCAGGATCAGGGGAGCAGGTTGTGGAAACATTTGTAACATTTGGTGAGAGCAAATCCGACAGCTTTCTCTTGAAAAGAAGCAGCAACCTTCAGAAACAGGTTTCGCCTCTCCTCAAGCACCCACACACACATACACCCAGTCCCCGACCCTGGCCTGGAACCCAGCAGCCCGAGCACACACGGCCTGCAAATCCCTCCTTTATCCACCCGCAGCCAGATGGGGCGGCAGGAATAATAGGCAGAGCCCAATGAGCCCCCATTCAATTTGTCCTGGCGTGTAAAGGAGCTTGTAAGCCGCTCCATTTGAGCAGGGTGTAATAGTAGCCAGGGGAGCGGAGGCTACGTTAAGACTTAATTACCTACTAATGGCTGTTGTAGGGACAAAAGCCTCACATAGAACCCAACAACTCACACTTCCATCAGGGAGTGAGCAAGTGAGAGTGAGAAAAAGTGAAAGACAGAAACTGTTTGATGGGAGTTTTGCTAGCATTTGTAGAGCATCTTCTCTTAAAATACAGGTTTCTGAATGCTCATTGGCTTGAATATTCTGTTCTAGGAAAAAAATAAACTTAGGAAAGAAAAAGGTTCTTTTCGGTCTACAGAAAGGCTTTTTAAGGAACCATACAAAGGTTCTTCTAGGTTCTACGTTTGTGTTTTTAGGAGTGCAGTTTAAAAAAAGCTATCATGGTGTGATTTTGAATTATTGTCAGCAAAAAGTTTTCTAAAGTGAAGTTTAGCAAGAAAATAGGAAAGGAAGGAAGAAAGGGTTTGGGCAGGCAAGTTTTGTCCAACAACTAGAGAGAGGGAAAGTTCTCTTACTCCTTTTTTTCTTCCTCTTTTCTTTATTCTTTTCTTTTTATTTTAGAGGAAGATTAGCAGGATTAAGAACGGCTCACATATGCTCCTCCTCACCATTGGTATTCACCACAACACAGAGCCAACTGCCACCCAGACTGAGAGAGAGAGAAAGAGAGAGAGAAGGAGAGAGAGATGGTTTGGTGGGAATCACTTAAAAATTAGACACAAAACAAATTGAAGAGGGTGTAAAGTGTTCTAACCCCTCAGACCCTAAGGGTCTGGATGTGGCTCCTGTAACATGCAGTGAGGACTGAGATGAGTTCTCACTATTCTATACCTTTATCTTTCTGAAGTGATTTGTCAAATACATTTCACACACACTCTCTGTTGCTGAAAATTTGGGAGCTCTCATTCACATGTAATTTCCGTTCTGCCAGTAGCCACTTCAAGGCCACCAGAAAAAAGTTCAAATGTACTTAATGTTATTTGTCAAAAAGCCTGATAAGTCCAGAAACTGGCTTACGTATTTTTCTTCTACAGAATACAACAAAAAATGATTATTCATTTATCAGGGAAAATATGTAGGACAGTTTCTGGACTCATACATTTTGACCAATAACATTAAGGACATTTATATTTATTTATATAGCTTTAGCAGAGTATAATCCTTTTAATGTGAAGGAAGGCAGGAGGGTGTTCTCTACTCTTGTATAATAATGTGTTTTTCTGGAATTCAACAACAAAATGTTTGGCTAGAAAAATAATCAATACCTGTTTTATTCCACCACTGCGGTTGAAGGCAAAAGTAGGAAAATCAAAATGTTGACAGCCACTGATATTTGAACGCAGCATTAGGATTTGGCTCAGGTTTTGCTTTAAGGTTAGGTTAGATCCTGTGGTAGGACTGGTGACAATTAAGAACAATTGAATAGATATTTTGTTGAACAAGGCATTAACAAAGCATCTACATGTGGCTGTTCAAATATATTGCTCCCCATAACTCTGTTATCACATTACATACTGTTGGCTCTGTGCATGTGTGAGAGAAATCTGACTATGTTGAACTGCTAGTGAGCAATAAGGGGTGAAAGGGCTCTTTAAGGAGACAAACGCTCTGGGATAAAACAGGCAGCACAGCTGCAGCTTTGTTCATATCAAACAATAGTGTATAAATGCCACACTAAAAGGGTTTGGAAACACATTATACATGTTGGTTTGCTTGCTCAGTTACAAAGAAATCCGGTTGTTAATACATCAAACATGTTTTCCATTCAAATATATTCCATCAATGTATTAAAAAAAAAAAGTATAATTCCACTGAGGGACCCCTGACACAGGTGGAAAAGAGCTATTGGTTGCCCTGGTATCTATTTTTGGCCACTGGACACAACTATCCTTACCTATCTACCTTTTTTGGGGGTCATAGATTTTTAGGATTTAGGTTACATAAAGGCTTTGCAGCAATAAAATGGCAGCATACTAACCACGTTGCGAAGAACAGAAGTTCAAGTCAACATAAAGCCAACTGCAAGTGTAATACCCTGCTATACAGCATATATCAGGTCCTCACGCGCCAAACTCTTAGCTCAATACAGAGCTGAAACATACATAATAAACACAAAAACATAAGCAAATTAAAAACCCAAAATATTCTGATTCTGATTATTTACAATCAGAAGTTGTCAGCTCACCAGATCACCAGCAGATCAACAACAATGCACAAAGCTGACATTTTATACTTGGGGTTCGAAGTGGGTGGAGATGGGGGCTTTTACAGAACCCCCAGTCACACTTTTTAAACACTAGCTCTGTGCTAAAACCTGAAGGTTTGGCCAAAATAATGTAAACTGTTAAGTCTTGCCAAGTATATCGATCATAACATTGGTTGTAGTCATAACACTACAACCAATTTTATATTTTTTGTTCGCTGTGCCACTACTGAAGATTGACATATAAGTGCTCACATAGGCATTCACCCATAAAACATATTGAACTATCTGGGTCCCTGATGCTTGGGGCCCAAAGTGACTACGCATACTACTTACAGCTAGAAACAGTTCTGTTCATGGCCCTGCAGTTTGTAAATTTGTGCCTTGTTTTCTTATTTGAGACTGGCCTCATTAATTAGCTCTTTACAATTCAGTGTTTAAAACTCACACACAAAATGTACATTACAAAAGTCATTATCTCATCAACATAATGGAAAATGAAGAGAGCCAACATTCAGAATTAACACCCCCATGGATTACCACATCATCCAATACAGGCACTCATCCACCTACAGGTGGCAAAAGCGCTCTCTCCCTCTTTCTCTCTCTCTATCTCTCCTCCTCTCCCTGGCTCTTCTCTAAATGGGACTCTCGTGATTAGCAGATAATCAGATGTGTATGTGCTAATGTCTTCTTCATTAAGAGCTTCCATTTTCTGCACCTGAACTGTGAAGTTTGGACGCAGTATGTTGGCTTGCTGCCTCCGCTGCTTTTCTGCTTATTCTGAAGTATGGGAAAATTAAAGTTAGCAGTTTATCTTTTGTTTGGCCCTCAGAAACTCCAACTTTCACATGTAAAACCTTTGCTATGCAGTGTACATTGCCGCTAGAGAAAGATGATTTTTGAGCACGAGATTTTTGCAGCCTGTGTCCTTGATTAGCCCAGAGGCAACATGCTCAAAGAGCCCGGCTCACTGAAACCCTCCTCTGCGCCTGTAATTGCTCCCTAGGCAGTTGTCAGTCAACGTGCGTGTGTGTGTTTTGGTGTGTGTGTGTGTGTGTGATACACAGCGCCTTCTTCCTGGTTGACATTTCAGATAATCATATGCGTCTGAGCTGAACTGCAGCAGCCTCTCTTTTCTTTTTCTGTTACTCAAACTCGCTGCGTTTCTAATCCAGACAGTTTCAGCATATATTACCATTTGGGTCCACTTAACAAGTGAGATTATCGGAATTCATAATGAACGCAGGCGAACTCTGGTGATTAAAACGCAACTTCTCTCCGGTTTTAAACAATCTCATTAGCATAAGCTTATTTAGCGCGGGTAAACAAGCAAACAGACGGGACTGTCCGCGCGGGAAACAACCAAACAACACGCGCTCGTGCAGTGTGCTACCAAAAATTAAACGAATAAATAAATAAACAAAGTAAAAAAAAACATGGTAACGACCTTGATTTAGTGGGGACTCTTTCCTAAAGACTTGGAGAGGCCAAGGAGCGGGAGGATCTCTACCTGTGGAGCGCAGCTGATGATCTTAGCATTCTTGCAAATGCCGTTTGTGAGCTTTTCTTTTTTCCCTTTTTTTTGTTTTCTTCTTTCCTTCTGCACCCCTAGGCCCCGTCTGATGGGGAATTTCAGAGAAACACAGTCCAACTCTTTGTAGACGTAAAATATAATATAGATCATACGCAAGGCCAGTGTACAGTGAGCTGTACTGTTACTTGTCGACGTGGGGTCTTCTACATAAAATTTAAAGTAGCCTATAATAATAATAATAATAATAATAATAATAATAATTATTATTATTATTATTATTATTATTATTATTATTATTATTATTATTATTATTGCATTAATGTTTTCACAGTATATTTGTATTTATTTTTCCCCCACATACCCACATACTATGTCTCTCTCTATATGTTTGTCTGTCTGTCTGTCTGTCTGTCTGTATCTCTCTCTCTCTCTCTCTCTCTCTCTCTCTCTCTCTCACTCAATCACGTACTCAACAGAACCGTTAAATCAGTTCTTCACGCTCCGTTTATTAATCGTTTTAAACGCATTCTAACGGTTTAAACCGGTTGCGCGCGCCATCAGCTGGCAGGCGCCCGCAGGGGTCGCCGGGTTAAAACAATAAGCGCCGCGCGCGCGTGTGTCAGTGAGTGCACACTGAAGTTCTGATTTTTACTCAGATCTTCGCAATTAATCAAAAAGAAAGTTATGAGACGCGTGAGACCCTGACCATGTTTTGTTTACAAACAAGATGTACACGTATTCACTTATGTATTGATTTAATTGTTTATTTTTTATTTATATATTTTTTTCGCTTGTACTTTTGTACTGCTTGTACTTATTGTACTTAAATTGGCCGTTTCATTTCTGCCTGGGATCTGTTGTGTAATAAAAACTTTTTGCTAAAGGTGCAGCGCGTGTTTTAGTCTGCTGTGGTTTGGGCTGAACTCTTCCTCCACTCGATTTTTTTTGGGGGGGTGGGGGGGGGGGGGGGGGGGGGGGGGGGGGTTATCATGTTTCTCTGCGGACGTTATCTGGCGCTTTCTGATTTGAACTCGAACGGCGCCATATGCGAAGCGGCTCTGATTTACTTAATGAAGCCTCGTTTCTCTGTAATGACATCAGATTTGAACGCCCCCCGCCCCTTCTACACACACACCCTACACAAACCCTCCCCCCACCAGTTCGCACGAAGCTCATTGGTCCTTGATGAGTTCTCAGAAAAAAAATAACTCGGTCACATTGTCCCGTTGACTCCGGCCCAGGTGGCTGGGGGGCGCGAGCGCTTATAAAACGCTCGCGCCACTCCCGCGTGCCAAACGCGCCGTCACGGACTCACTTACGGAATAACAACAACAAAGTGAAACTTCCAGCAAACAGCAGTGAAAAAGCAACAGCTCGCGGTGCACGTGCTAGTCGGTAAGGTCAAAGTCTCTTGTGGGAAACTTCGTAAATGTCCTGATCTGTTTAAGGCTCAGAAAAATAAGTTTACAAGTAAAGTTTCCGTCTCGTTAAGATTGTAAATAAAAGACTTCATGGGCCTCGTTAGTAACTCCGCGCTTGTTTTAGACTTAATATGTATATTTACAGGATAACAGCTGTGTGGGATAACAGGAAGATAACAGCTTATTACTTTGTGTTGACCCTCTTCTCTTTTTGTGCGTACAGATTCTGCTCTCCACCAAAGTGACCCGCTGAGTGCCGAACCGCGCACCTTATGGACTCCGA